>OX438986.1:13579891-15049709 GCA_949316085.1 Hypercompe scribonia
AATCAGCTGTTGCTTAGCGCCATGTTGAGCGTAGTGATGCCGACCAGTCTAGTCACGGCTCAGCCATAGAACGAACGCCGCGAGCGTCCTTTTTTTAAATTATTTTAAAACAGTGAGCGTGTATTGTAATTTTTAAAAAGTGTTTTGTTTTATGATATAGTTTTTTATTTGTGCCTTGAAATGTTGGGACGCAAAATTTGCGTAGACGTAAATGTTAGTTTATAAGTAGTGAATTTTATTTGCCTTTTTTTTATTTCAATTGGTTTCAAAATAAAGGAATCATGGTTTACTTGTAAGTATGATGAAAAATTTTTAAATTTCTATTGTGACGTCTGTTTATAGTAGTAGTTAAACGTCAATGAGACCTTTAATGTACTCGTTGTGTCTTTAGTTACTAAACAAGCATGCATCTTAATGCATTTGCCGCCTTTTCACCGAACCACTAAAAACTCCTCTATAGTCTCTTCGTGTCATGTGTGCTCGAGAGCTTCATGCATGGTCATTCGAGATCATTACTCACTGATCGATATGCACTACAAGACCTCATCATCATCATCTCAGTCAAAAGACGTCCACTATTGGACACAGGCCTCCCGCAAGTTTCTCCACAACAGCTGGTCCGGTGTCACCCGCTCCAGCAGCTTGACCTTCACCAGGTCGTCGGACCACCTTGTGGGGGTCTACCAACACTGCGTTTCCCAGTACACGGTCGCCACTCCAGAACTTTATAGCCCCATCGGCCATGTTTCTGCGTGTAATATTTCCCGCCAATGGCCACTACAAAACCTATTTGCATCAAAATTTTGAAGAAATATTCAAATATTGTAGACATAGTAATATCTTTGGAGTCATATAATTAAATGATAAGTTGCTGAACAACTGAACATAATCTATTTGTCGGATATCCTACAAAGTCCAACTTATGTATGAGAGTTCATAGGGTGCCCACCAAAAAACTTAGGGCTACAGGTCAACCTCACATGCAAGTATGCTGATCGACGTGTGTGCGAGGGTCTTGCAAACAAAACATCTCAATTAGCGGCAATAGTCTACCCGCCTATTACGTGGGATCAAAACTGTCGACAAGTTAGCGTTTAATATATCCTGTCTACCCCTCCGGAGAAATAGGTTTGATTTTATGCATGTATTTATGAAGTCTTGTGTCCTACGCCCGTTTAAAGTAAACATGTTCTAGCTACAGCTGAAATTTTGACACGATGAATTGAACAATGATGATAAGTTATTGAACCCATTACAAATACTTTTTACCTATTTTTACCATAACCGTTAGTTTGTTATAATTACATCAGTTGTGCTAAAAAATCTACCAACTGTTATCTATTTATAATTTATATTAAAAACAGTTTTTTCACGTGGGTCTGCTTGCGTTTGTGTCGGTTATCATGGTAAAGATCAGCCTATATCTTTCCTCAAGAACGAAAGTATCTTAATACCAAATTTCGTTAGAATCAGTGAAGCGGTTAAAATTTGAGCTCAACCGATTGAAGAACTTTTGAGTTTTTGAAGCGAACACAAAACGGTTTTTGGCTAAGACGATGGTGATGAGGATGGATGTTAAGTTTTTCATCGGTTGAGCTCAAATTTTGACACGATATACAAACAACTTCAAGGATTGTTTTTATCTATTTCACGTCAATTTTGTTCTTTATCTCTTTACTATGCAATTTCATTGTACCACAGCGAATTGTGGCAAGTTACATATAGTGTGTAACAAAAACAACAACATTCTTTGACCTTACGTTCTTATCGATATATATTATTGCAAGCATCGTAAACACTGAGGAATAGTTTCCTTATATATAATCTTATCTCAATAATTTATTGATATCCACAAATCATTTACTCGAGTAACAACAATATATCAAATATATATAGCAAAAGAAATGCCTGGTAAGAGTTAATGTCTGCATTGTGTACTTGAAAAGATTTGCGTCACCCCCAGTATATAACCTTCAACTATTTAAACAGACACACACATATTTACCTCTAGTATATTTTTCAACATTATTTTTTAACTTCATCTCCATATTACAAGTAATATTTTAAATGGATAGGCCCGGCCCCGTTCGTGCCCAAAGACAGCCTTACCAAAAAGGTCATAGTTACACAGCTATTGCCATAGATAAGATAATGATTGCAATCTCAGGAATGTTCTACTTATATGCTGAACAATCAGATAAAATTGTTCGAGGGTAGAGCTGTATATGTTACTCGTCTACTAATGTCACATTTTTATGTATTGTGCCAAACAAAGTCACACGAGCGTTGTCGCTTAAAAAGTAGTGCTCATTAAAGACAGATGAAATAAGCTAAACTGGAACGGAGATGTGGGCGAAAATTAGTACATACATACATTCACAAAAACGATCTTATCTGAATAACCTTGTGATAGTTTTCATATTTAACAAGTGTGTGACTAAATGTAGTAAACTGACTAAAAGAGGTCAACGTCACGTTTATCATTAAAATTAGTCGTTAAACACACGTGCTTCTTTTACAAATGAGCTCGTATCTTTAATTGTGAGACTAAAGGCATTGAACTAACAGTATTCAATGACCAAAAGCGGCCATTTTTAACGCAATTAAAATTAAGATGAAATGTATTCTGGACGATTGATAACGGGGAAATATTTATCAATGTTTCATTGTGCGTAATGTGTAAACGTACATTTATAACTTTCATTGCAAGAACATTAAATGTAATTTTAAAGAGTTTAGACTTATTCTCTGCTTGTCCTGTGTTTAACAGTAACATACTTTTACATATTAAACACATGCATATAATAGAAATATTACACCCAGACACAAAACAAAATTAAAAAGCCGTGTTCGCCGAATAACTTTTGGTCCTGGATGGGTATATCTTTGTCAGAAATATTCAAACTAATCCTAAAAAAAGGTAACGTCGTCATTATTTTTAAAATGAGAAATATAAGATCGAATGCCCTTTATTCAGACTCGCAAATTAAACGTTCTTTGATCGTTCCGCTCACAACAGACAGACAACCTTGTAAAGATCACAAGTCATCATATACTGTTTGAATTCAGCACCGTTCTTCTGGAAAGTTATTATCTATGTCCAGTATTTCACGGTCTATGTATATAATAACATCTCTTTTTATACTTTCGCAACTTTTACACATACACATAGTTCTGTTGTGATTTGTGATATAATTAATTAAAAAGATTAAGATATTGTCTATGTTCCGAGGTTTCGAACGGGTGAACGACGCCTTCGTGACGCGTAAAGTGTAACTACCCGCATTTTTTCACGTTGATTGTTTATTCTGTCGGGACTTCTACACACTACACTTACAATGTCTGCGCACTTTCTTTCGTCCCTGACTGACTGATAACAATAACATTTAATGTATGCCAATATAAAATGTTACATACCTCTAAAGCACGATATTAAAGACTCTATTTACATTTAAATCATATAAACTTGCATTTTTAGTAAATTCTTGTCTTTGAATCTTGATTTAAAAGATATATATGTAATTGCTATAGATTTCTAAACGGAACAGTGTAAATAACTGTCGGATCTGAAAGTTGTGAAAGATCTTTGAGGTTATTTTTTAAATGTAATTGCAATATTCAAATAAATATATCTGTTACTTCAATCTTTATCATTTGAAGAGCCATATCATTTTTTAACTTATAGATATTTTGGTCTGCAAAAAATTTGATGTCGTTGCGATGTTTAATGTATGTAAATAGTGACCACTTTTTAATGCACCATTTTACTTTATGTTCTAATATCAAACAGTGCAAACAGGGCTATATTTATTGTTTTTTTTTTAATTGGGTGATTTACCTTGACTTATATAATTTCTTATCTAACTATATAAATTTTAGCCAAATAAAGTTTTATCATTCAGCCAGCTTCCTGTGTGGCAAATTATTTGATAAATCCACTCGTATTATGTTATGTGGATAAATTTGGCCTGATTATCAGGCCAAATACCCTGTATCGTTTCTTTCCTACTTTTTATCTTGTTTTATTTATACTTCCGTCCCTTTCGCGCTTCCTAAAATACTAAATAGCAATTTAAGAAAACAAATAAACGAACAATTTAAAATTTTATCTTTGATGTCGAAGAATCATGGTATGTTTTAAATTTATCCTATCACATTCGTAATACGCGCTACCACGAATGAATTTAAGTCAAGGTTTGTTTTAAAACTTTGAGATTTAAAAAGATTCCATGAATATAAAACATTTTTAATATTTTCGAAACTTTCAAACAGTATTATTGTATTATATTATTGTTTGCTGGGTAGCAAAGTAGTACCAAGATCTTTCCTTGTTTTAAAAATATTTTACAGAGCACAGCAAATTGTTTGATCTACACTTTTATCTGTAGACATAGTTGATTCTTTGATGGTGTTTTAATCCTATAAATCTCTAGACAAAATATTTTATATCGCTAGCGTTTATGAGTATAATCTTAGTGTTACCACATATAAAAAACACGTATAAGTAACATTGACATCGTATTAAAATAGATTTTTCAGGTGGCCGTCACCTGTCACCCTGTGTTCTACTTTTAAAAATGTTATTCAAATATTTAAACATAGACTTTTAAATAACATAGACAAACGTTACTATTTTCTAATCTTATGAAGATGTAAGAAACAATGGATTGAAATTCAACGTTTCTAATATTCAAAATAAACTAAATTATTTGAAAAGTTCAAACACAACAATAAGTAAGTAGATTTTTACAATCAAATAAAAAATAACCTTTGAACTTTCAATTTATAAAATCTTAAGTGTTAAACACAATTGACAGTTGGAATTAAAAAGAAAAAACAAAAACCAATGACCATCATGGGTACACTTCGTATATAATGTTAATAACAATAACATGTCGTAATAACCTATTCGAGTATTATGAAATTGTCGTATTTCTCCTTTTAATCTCTGGGTGTGTCAGAAACAGGGCTATTTTAATATTCTGACAAAGTTTGTGGTTACAATTTTATTGTAAAAAATAGACATGAAAGAATACTCAAGACGTGCTTTGGTTAAAATTTTATTTCAGTTTTAATATTTTACAATATAAATAGCGACGTGGGAGATCGCTCAAGAAAACATTTGCTGTATAAGTTGAAATAACAGTCATAGTTTAGTAAAACTAAAAAAAAGAGCTAATCGAAAAGTAATAAGAAGTTTATCAATTTACTAAATCTGTTTTTTTTATCTGTTTTTCATTTAAATATAAAGTTTTTTTGTTTTCTCTTTTCACTTCAGTAACGTACTTAATAAGAGTATCATTATTTATCTACTTACTAATTGCCACTACCTCGTTGATTTAGCGGTTAGCGTGTTTGACTGTCCATTAAGCGGTTTTGAGTACAATGCTATGTCAGATCAACAAATGTTGTTGAATTTGTCTTGCAAGTAATTCTTAACGGCACCTTGGAGTATGCCAGTTGACGGTGTTGAATGCCTATTGCATGCCCGTGACTCGGATAGCACGTCTGTTCCTGCAATCTGTGGAAATAGTTTCATAAAAATATAGTGTTATTTGAAATGTATTTCATATCTTCATTATCATCATTATCGATAGCCTTTAATAGTCCACTGCTGGATATAGGACTCTCATTAAAAATAATGTTTTGGCCTACTAGACCACGTTGGCCAGATGTGTCGGTATATGAGTACACGGCCAATAATATAATAAGCGAATAAACTAATATTTACATGTTTTTCTTTGAATGTGGTTATTCGTAAGTTCTAATAAACAATCAGATGTTTCTTAGGTCATACAAGTGTACAAATATACAAGCTAATTTAGATTTTTTATTCATAAGCATAAAATTCAATTTAAATTTCGTTACATTTAACTACTAAACCCTTTATTATTAGCGGTTTCTTAAATTATTTATGTTACAATAATCATTTATTTTTATTTAAATGGTGAACTGTATTACATTTTTCATCATCGATCTGATCATCCTCGTCGAAATATGATCAAATATTAGTTTACATTTACAACTTTTTACCTAATTTTAAGTGCTTCTTTCTTTTTTCTATACAACCCGAAAGTTGCATGGAAAAGAACGCCAGTAGCACTGAGTGTAAGAATGTACTCGTATATACATATGACAAGTAAACACTATTTTACTTCATAACGTCACGATGTACGTGTACGTGACCACACGGCTATATGTTAACTGTGTGGTGTTGTGTGTAAACTGTCTCCTTGGTCTAGCGGTTATTTACATGGGCTTTTAGACTTTTCTGCAAACCTCTAATAAACCCTCAGTACATGGATCACTGTTTACTTCACCTCCATACTTTTTTATAGAAAGATCTTCGTTAAATCTTGATATTGCATTATATCATATTTTTAAGAGCCTGCCAAAGTGACTCTCCTTTCTCTGATGGAAAATATAAATCCAAGAGTTTTGGTCACGATACTCATTGTGAATGCAGACCGATGTTGCAGTATGGTGACCCACATTATGGTGGCCTAGTGAGATGCTTTTTTGCAGAAGCAATGCAAAATTACATAATAAACGATTGGATAGTTTAGGCGAGTTAATCTAACAAAAAAAGAAACTGTAAAAGTTGTATGTTAAAGAGAATATACTTCCGTAGTTACATAATATATTTAGCCTTGAATTTTAACATGCCGACCAGTTAGAACCGGTTTCTGAACGTTTGAGAATTTATAATTATCATTGTAGTGAAAGATGCCACATAAACATGGCAATCGTTATATCATCCATAACATCATATCAGAGTACGTAACTCCAAATTAATCATTTTACGGCCGTAATTTATGATGATGACGTAATCCTAAACGATTTTGGCCACAAGGACGAGTCTCAATAGAGACCACCCAACTATGTAGGAGATATTGTGTGTGCAAATGTGTGCGCAAATACAGGTACACTCTCTGTTCCCTCACTCTCACAATCAGCAGCAGATTATAAAAACTGGTAATTGGCTAGATCCACCTATTAGGATACCATGGTCTCAAAAAAAACAATCATCAACAGCTTAGCTTTTTATAATCCACTGCTGGACATAGGCCTCTCCTTAGCAAGGAGGTTTTGACCTACTATACCACACTGCCAGACGGGTTGGAATAGGATTTGTTCCAAGTTTTCCTTCTCTTTGTAATAGTATTGTCTTGTATACTTTGTTCCCTTAGTCGCGTTTTACGACACCCACGGGATGAACAGGGGTGGTAACAGTATGTATTCTTAATCTGTCACTACACAGCCAAAAAAAATATTGAGTAATTTGACTTGACTGCCTCAGTGGCGCAGTGGTAGGCTATTCGACTCTGTTTTGAGGTCTCGGGTTTGAATCTCGTCAGACTAAATGTTTGTATGATCTACAAATGTATTGTTTTTTATTTTATTTTAAGAACCTGCCAAAGTGACTACTCTGCATGAACATGAATAGAATCTAAGATTATCATCTTACTCATTGCGAATGCAGACAATACAGTTAGGTGAATCACGCTATAGTCTAGTGAGATGCTTTTTCACGCTCCGCTTGGGACGTAAAAGGCATAAAAGTCATCGTGGCAGTGTAAGCTCCCAGACTTACTATGATAACTGTCACTGTTTCTGTCACGGAGGCCATTTAGCCTACGGTCAATGATGCCGGAGTTTGTAGTTTGAGTATTTATCTATAAATATAAGTATATAAGTATAATCTCAGTCAATCTTGCTTTCCTAATGCATAACTGTGCTTAGTGTGAAACTAGATGGCTGTTCGATCTATTTATTTGTTATTTATAATTCTTTTGTTGGTTTTTACCGAGTGAGAATTGTTGCTATCAACAAACAACAAGACCTTTCCAAAGACATAATATATCTATACATATTATTTTGGAGAAACCTATAAACAGAGTATATATAGATATATATAGAATAGTATGGTATTACCATGAACTGAATGCTAATGATACCTTTGCTTTTGATAAAAAAACGATCCGAAGTTTTGACAGAACAATAGAACCTCATATCACAGAAGCAAGAAGTTATGAACTCAAAATTAAAAAAAAAAACATTTTGTATTTAAAATACTTTATTCTTTTTTTTATTGCAGTGTGTAGTGTTATATTTAAACGATAACATTCTTTACAACCCACACGAAGAATGAGACATTATAGTCGCTCAGGTCACAGATTATCCTCAAGGAATGTTGTCGATAAAATAAGGTGTTGTTTATGATTTCAAACAAAAGCTCTTTGTTTTTTATTTTGACCATTTTGTTAAATATAATAAGCTTCTAAGAATGAAATATGACATTTATCTTTCTCGAGTCCAAGACTTTTGTGACGATTATAATAAAACTTTATTTGTTTTATTCATTTTTTTTCTAAAAGTCGGACGATGGATTATTTATATATAGTGAATATCTAAGTTATTTGAATGATGCAGTATATGAATGGCCTAATATATATAGAACAGTTCTATAACTCCTCGAGCACATATGACACGCGGGAACGTGCAGGAGCAGTCTAAAACAATTCGATAGAGAAGCGGAAATAGGCTTAAGACGTAACCATACACCTTTTTTTTTTCTCTGTGCGGAAATCCCCCCGGATACCACTTACTGGTGGTTATGTCGGACTCGAACTGACCAAAAACCGCACGCCGTCTCAGGTACCAGTAGCCGGGGAATCAGGTGTACCCTAGAAAAGAAATCCCTAAAACCCTGACGTACCTCGGGCCATCTACCTACGGCTTGCAGATGACCCCTTTTCTGCTCTAAAAGAGCGTGTGCTCCGTAGCACGTCCCGCTGCTATCCTGGCCTACTTCTGCTCGGGTGTCGGACGGCCTCACCTATCACCCTCAGTCTAGCGCTTATGGAGGACGGAGATCGTTCTGCAATCTCCGGCGCCCGAGCCGTCTGTGATACCGGACACGTTCCCGGGCCTGACGGACCGGGAGAGTTCTAAACCTCTCCCGGTCCCGCTCCGACATCTCCTTTGTAAGCATAATTTGCTCGCAAAAGGAGACGGCGGAGTTCCACGCGCTCTCGCTCCGCAACATGGCGGCGATCATGCTACCGAGCGAGAGAGTTTCCACTCCGATGGCCGTCACAAGGTCACGCCTCAGCTCCGCCCACGCTGGGCATTCTGCCAGCGTGTGGAGCGCCGTGTCCACGGTCCGGCCATCGCAGTGGTGGCACTCAGGCGTTGGTTTCTTTCGGATCAGACACAGGTGATCTCCGAAGCATCCTTTTCCAGTGATCACCTGCGTCAGCCGATATGAGAAGGTCCCGTGATTCCTCTTGACCCAATCCTCCATAACGGGTCTTACCGCCGCAATGACGGCATGCCCGGCGCTTAGTTGCCTAAGTCGTTCCTTCCACTCCTCCACAAGGACCTGGCGGAGTTGGGTTTTCTGATTCTCGATTTCTCGAGTTTCAGGACTCCGGCCCAACTCCCGTGCTTCCTTGCGCCACTGATAAAGAGCCACAAGGGGCGTAACCATGCACCTGATAAACATACTTATATATTTCCAAATATCATATTACAGACAAATGACATTCAAACAGAACAACTGGCTGTATACTACACACAATCATTTTTTTACAAACTCAGCCTCTGATGAAGCAATCAGGTTCACTTAATACTAGACCAGCAGGCTTATCGATGTAGATAAAGTAAATATTTATTAATATTTTCAGACTGCTGACTCTGCTACTGATTAGCCAATTATCAGTTTTGATCCTGGCACAGGATGCCGAGCTCTCTCTAGGACCATTCTGTGGTAAAAACAACATCTGCTGCAAAGGCAGGGAAGACAGATGTGCTCACGAAGTTATTTACGAAGGAGGAGGTAAGATATAATCGATTTCAATCAATCAATCTATCCTCTTGAGGAATGCATTTCATCTCGAATCTTAAATGGATCTTTTTTTTATATGCCATTATTTAACTGGCAATGTATGTACATACGTACGAATACATATGTAACTTTGTTCAGGTGGAACCCTGCTATTAAATTTTAAAGAAGATATCTTCTACCAGTTGTGCACATATATATTTAGTGTGACAATGCAATATTTTTATACATAAACATAGAACTGATCTGGTTATGGAGATGGAAGGTGGTCATAGGAAATTTGTAACGAAACGACTGAACCCCATCGAGTTTGGTATCGTTGGAATTGTCTTGACGACTACTTAGGGCTTAAATGGTAATCAGGGTGTAATGACGAAGTTGGAAGATGATTTGTAATAAAATGGGTGTCCACAAGAGTCAACTCTTTTCCATTTATCAGAACACGGGTTCTAACTTGTTTGATATTTGGTGTAAAAAATCGAATATATTTAGTTTTTTTTCTCGTTTAATAATGAATTATAAACAACCAGCTCACGTCATTAGAGAGAGTGCTAGGCATGTTATCAGTAACTGATTATTATCGTTTAAGTTTAAATAAAAGCGAAGTGTCATTCGCAAATAGCACTATCTCTTGATTAGCTTTAATCAAATAAGGTAGGTCATTGATGTAAACCAGAAACAAAAATGGGCTAAGATTTGAGACTTGTGGAATCCTTATAGTGACTGGAGATATCACGGATCTTTGCCCATTAAATTCCATTCTCTGGATCCTATTATCCAAATAAGAGACAAGAAGGTCTAAAGCAGTACTCTTATTTCCATACTGATACAATTTCCTGATCAAGGTTTTAATGAAAAACAGAAACGAATGCCTTGGTCAAATCACAAAAAACATCTAACACATCGTTTTTCTAGGTACTAAATACACTTTTTGAGCGACCTTGTCTGAAGCCAAAATATTTTTTATGTAGAATACTGTTTTCCCTAAAGTAATTTTTTCAGCTGATTAATATGATTTTCTCAAAAAAAATACTGAAAGTGTGTAACATTGAAATTGGTATATAATTTGTAGGATTAGGCGTGCTACCTGATCCTTCTATGTTTACAATACACTTATTGAAAATGAAGGCCAACTGTGATGCAATTACGCTAATAATCGATTTAAACATAATATTTGAACAGAATTACCACAAAGATGGGCAGTTTTCTTAACACTAAGAGCATTGAATTTTTTAACAATAACTCTATAAATGTCTCTATGAGAGTAAACTTGCTAAAATTTTGCTAAAGAGCGAACATTGGAGCACTGGGAGATGGGCTATTTATTATACCACGCTGGTGAGACTGGTTCATATAGAGTTTGTTTCAACTTTATTTTTCTTTGCAGTGATGTTATCCTGCAGGGTTTTTTTGGTTAGTCAGCTCTTACGACACCTACAGGATAAAAAGGTGTATATAAATGTATTCAAAAATTAGCATCTTTTATCTGCTTTTTTACAGATACTATGTGTTACTGCGATGAGTTTTGCTACAGGCCACATGGACGCGGCGACTGCTGCGACGATTATCATACTGTTTGTGTTTTGAATGGGACTACTACGCCGGTACCAACAACCGAACCTCCTACTCCGTTTCCAACAACTGAATCTACTACACCCACCCCACCTGTCACTAAAGTCACTCCGCCACCAGCTAAATTAATAGCCTGTAAATCTTGGTAAGTTTTAATATAAAATACATTTATACACAAATCTTAAAAAATATAAATCTGATACTAGCCGAGACCTTCAAAATTGCAATCTACGCTGATCTACCACCCAATCAAACAGATGTAAATATACAGTACAGTACGTGAGAGCGAAACCGCAGGTAATAGCTACTAAAAATAAGTTCGCATACATGCATCCTTTATAGGCATATGCAGTTGACTCCATCGCAGCGACCTCGTGAAGCCACACCTTAGTCCCATTTACCTTACCCTAAGTTACCTATTTTCTTTGTCCTATATGAAAACATACACATTCTTAATAAGGATTATCAGGTAGGCGGTTGATCATGAGTGAAACCTACAAAAAGCATTAATAAGTAATCGTACTCTTGATATAAATTAATGAGAATGTAATAGGACAGTTAGTGAGAAAGGGACAAAAAAGTCATGTTCATGATAACATCTGACTTATATACAAATATGTTGTAGTTGCATGAAGAATAGTTTTTAAAGTCCCTGACGATAGTCTTATTATACTTAATATACATAGGTTGCACTCCAGAATCTGTTCATAATCAGAGTATATATACACTAATCTAAAATATTCTATTATTTTAAAAAAAAAGTCTTTATTTAGACTTTAAAATATCTCACTTGAAACTCAGACTAATTGAAGTCTTAAATTAAATATTCAAAATATCTACTGCTTAAATTAGAATTTAAAACCAAGCCTAATTGACGTCATGCCAATAGATTACTGATCTGTGACGATCAATAACTGTTTACAACTGATTCACCAGATGTAATTGATGTTCGATGAATTGTTAAATAGGCAGACTTTTCGGATACTCGTACTGAGTCAGAAGTAGTATGTTATCATCATCATTATCAAAGCCTTTATTTAATAGTCCACTTCTGGGTACTATACTACGCTGGCCAGGCGGGTTAGTACAAAATTGATGACGTTAAACTTTCAAATATCCGTCACGCATTTTCTTAGGTAGTAGAGCCACGCTAATTTCAGCACAAACGGGCCCGGCTCGGCCGGGGCAGTACTACCCTCCCACAGAAGACCAACCTAACGCGACAGCATCCGTGCTGTCGTGTTTCGTTTGTGAATGCGAGACCGGAGGCCGATTGATGCAGGGGTAACATTTATCGTGATAATTTTGTACGCCTAACTTCACTGCCATGATGACTGTCATGCCTTTTACGTCCCCAAGTATGGCTTGAAAAAGCATCTCACTAGGCCGCTATAGTGTGGGTTACCACACTGCACTGTCTGCATTTGCAATGGGTATGATGACCACAATTCTTTGGATTTTATTCTTGCTTTACATCAGGCAGAGTAGAGTCACTTTGGCAGGCTCTTCATGTAGAAAAAAAATGCAGGCGACACGTATGTCGAGATGCATGCTTTCTTGAGTACAATAGAGAGAGCCAATAAAGACCTAAGGCTTAAAATAAATAATAGTTTAAAAAAACTAAAAAAACACGCTTTTACTGCTAATCGAACTAAAAACTCAATATTTTAAATATAACAATCATTCTATTGGCATCTATCTATGCGAGGATAGTTATGAATCGTAGTAAAATGCACCCCACGCTTTTTACTCTGAATTGAATTATTCTGTCAATAATTTAAATTTTATTATAATTTTATTTTGAGGCGATTCACTATGATTGATTGTTCGATCTTCTACTACTGTAATATTAGACTCTTTGTCATTAAAGATTATTTTCTAGTTTTTAGTTCGATTAGCAATAAAAGCGTTTTTTTTAGTTTTTTTAAACTATTATTTATTTTTCATTTTTTAGTCTGTGACAAACTCATAAATTGAGGAATTGAGTAAGTCCAGAACTGCAGGCATGCGCAGATCGCGCGTTAGCTCTGTCTCTCTTACTCTACTACAGAGGATCTATAAAAGAATTTATTAATCCTGGCGATCCTAATAAGGATAATGGAAAACTATTATCAAATTATCGCATTGTCATCGGCCCTTGAGACATGTGCAAAGTTTCAAGTTGATCAGATTTTTAGAAACCGGTGAAAATTAAGCTCAAAGATTCCGTTACATACATAGATACAACCCAAGCTAATAAAAGCGTGTTAAAAATAGAGTTAAGGTTGACGACAGAAATACGAAACTAAAATCCTGGTTACTTCTTAATTGGTTCTGATGAGATCCGAGGGACGAGTTGGGGTGGTGACATTTTGAATTCTTAGTCCATCATCACACAGACACAGTTTTTTTTTTTCTAAACAGTAAACAGCAACGTATCAGCAGTAAGGTGATCATTAGTAGAAAGAGATTAGTAAAGCAACACCAATTAAATTTAATAAATGTATAAAAGTATACATGTATTTGTCAGAATTAAGATTCTGTCAAATTTGATGAACAATGCTTCATTGTAGACCACATAAAGACCAATGTTATATTTATATATCAGTTAACCAGTACGACTTCATTTGCATCTCAAACGAACAAATTGTACTTCTTTTATCACATTTTTCACTGATGGTCGGTCGGCATTAGCGGTAGAGTGATATTATACTTATAGCTTATACCATAGGCGTTTGATAAATGGGCTAGCGAACTCCAAAAACATCTTTTCACTTTCAACTAGTAAAATTTCTGAGATTACATCGTTAAGCAAATAAACAAACTCTTCAGCTTTTAATATTAGTTTGAACTTACAGGGAACCAAGTAATTCGGTCTAACCTCGTCCATATATTCTTTATTCCACTCCAATCGACCTTGAATCCAAATCGTAACAATTTATTAGTCAACGGTTGGCTGTTTGTGTTTTAGAGTATGACGCCGACCTATTTAAAACATATTGGGTATAGTCCATCAATAGGGGCATACATTAATGGTATATTGATCCAGCAGTGGTCAGATAGGTCAGTTGATGATTAGTGACTACGGCCAACCATAGTAAATATAACTTATTTTTTTTTATATGGCCCCTGGGAGAAGTGACTACTCTACCTAATGGGAAGTGAGTAGAAACCAAGAGTCACCCTACATATTGCGAATACAAACAATGCGGCGTGGGGACTTACACTATAGCGGCCCAGTGAGATATTTTTTCACGCCCTACTTGAAGGACGAGGAATCATAGTGGGAGGGATACGTTTGCGCTGGTATTGGGTTGCAGGGTTTTTTGAAGTTATACTGCTTTTGGTGTGTTACGGAAAAATGATGAGAGTGTGGCGATTCCACATTATAGCACAATCAAAAATATATAACAGCGCCATCTAGCGAAGATACATCGAACTACGAAGTATGAACGAAACGTATGAAAGTAATGAACTTCAATGAACCTACTAATCCTGTATTGCAATATAGAGAGTCGCGTGGCAATTAGCATATATACAACATCCCAACATCAACCGTTGGGCTGTGTCCCGCCAGGCATGAGCACCTCGCCTGGTCGGAGGATTCTCCCTTTGTGTCGTAGGGACATGACACTCGTTTCCTCCACAACAGTAAATTTTTACGTGTGCACTAACACCGAACTGATACCATCATGAAAAACCAACACAATGAAATTAGCTAGTCAACATTTTAGTTTTGAAGTTATATTTCTTTTGGGCGCTAAATATATTTTTTTCAATATATACTTTTTTTCTATTATTAGCGTCATTTTCTCTAGAAACATAAGATACGCCAAAGTATCTTGTTACGCCAAAGAAGTACGAATATATGTAACTCCTTACGGGTCCAGACATGTTTTTTTTTAACATACAAAGAACAGAACTTACCGTAACTTAATAGTTCTAACTATGTTGACAACCTTTGTGTATGGGGGTACCCAAAATAGCCCTCTCTCCCCCAGTATCAGGGAGTTTTTGATAAGTTTACTCATACGGTGAAAAGTAGTAAGAGAAATCATTAATTCTAGTCAAGCCATAGTATTGCTCCCATTGAGCCTGCCTTGTTGCATTTAAGAAGTAAAGGAAGTGTTTTCGACACAATTTAATATTACTTCCTCCTTTATAACTTTATAATAAAACTAGCTTCCGCCTGCGACTTCGTCCGCGTGGAATAGCTACTTTGGGCTACCACTTCGTTTATATAGGTGAGTAAGAGAACAATTCTGTCATACATGATTTATGCGAAACGTTAACCGTCTACGCAGCGCAAACAGCGAAAGCTCTCAATAGGAACAAAGTCACCCGATTTCGAAACATTCTTCATTGGTGCTCCGTTCCTATTGATCTTAGCGTGATGATATAGCCCATAGCCTTCCTTAATAAATAGGCTATCCAATACAAAAAAAAATTCAAAACCGACCGTTCCTGAGATTAGCGCTTCAAACAAATAAAACAAACAATAATATATATATTTGAGAAAATTGAGTTTTCAAAGTAAACTAAACTATTAATTAAATTTTTAACCATTATTCAAGTATATTCGCATTTAAATGATAATTTCTTAAAGACCATTTTATTGAGTAGTAGTTTAATTTAATTATTTCCTCTTTATCTTTGATGCCAAAATGAAATGAAATAAAATTCAAGAGCAAACGCTAGCGAGGATTCTAGTTGAATCTAAAAAACTTTATTTTCGAAGTTTTTTAGTCAGTACCATAGAGGAACATGTACTAAAATAATGAGTTTAAAGAATTAATGCGACGATATTAAAAACATGTCATGAGCTTGCGTTATCTCAAATTTAATTGGCAAATCAGCCACGAGCGTGTTATATGTAGTTCCTGAGTGTTTTATGCAACTATTCGTGAGCATTTTGTACTTGCCGATTATTTTGGTAACTTTAAAAACATTATAATAGTCAATAACCAAGTCAGGCATCTACGGTGGGTTACGTACCAATTTTCGACTCATCGTGGCTAAGGCATCGTGTCCAACTTTCACTTCCACAGCAAGTGTTCCGGTTATCTTTTACAAATTTTTGGTCACTTCACTAGTATAATTAACTAGTGTAAATCAACTCCATTTATCATCTCATTATCTGTGCTCGTGACTTCGTTCACGTAGGATTTGAATTTTGAATTTTTACCTTAGAGACGTGGTTTTTGCTGCGTAAATCTCGATCTAGTGTGAAGTTAAGGATAAAAAGTAGCCTATACGCTGCCCACCAACTCCTCTATCTCCTAGTGAAAGTCTCATTAAAATTGGTTCAGCAGTTTTAGAGATAAGCCCGGACAAGCAAAAGGGCAGACAGACAGACAAAAAATAAAAAAAAACGTTATTGATGTTTTAGTATCGTGCAAAGAGCTATGAGCGCTTGAGAAAACACAGTTTTTTTTAAATTACAAACGACTCTTTAATTTTATTTGTATTTATTGATATACACACTCGAACCTCGTGCCAATTTATCCAAAAGTGACGCACTTCACATAACATCTGGTTATAAAAACAGAATATAATTAAGTGTACAAACTGCGTGAGCTGTGATAATATATTAGTGGCACTGTGTTTATAGTAAAAGGATTTACTTTCTGCTCACTAGGTCATAAAGAATACTGTTATAAACGCGCTCTGTTAATCTCCGATTTGATCCACAGCATAGATTCATTTTGGATACTAAAAAGTTAACAAATTGTAGAATTGAAGTTGTAGAGCTACGCTGATTTCAACACGAACGGGCTGGCTCGATCGGAGAAATACTAGCCTCTTACTGAAAAAGAACCTAAAGCGACAACATCCGCGGTGTCGTATTTCGTTGATGAGAGTCCCATTGATGCAGGGGTGACAGTTATCGTGGTAAGTGTGAATCTTACACTGTCACGATGACTGTCATACATTTTACGTCCCTAAGCGGACGTAAAAAGCATCTCACTAAGTGTGGGTCACTATACTGCATTGTCTGTATTTACAATGAGTATGGTGACCACAACTCTTGGATTCTATTCATACTTTCTATCAGGCATAATAGAGTTCCTTTGGTATACTTTAAAAAAAGAACTACGTCGGAAGTACAAAGGTCAGTATTGTACTCATAACTGTTACTGTCCCCTATGTCATAAGCATAAAACGATGTTGAAGAAGATGATAATGATTCGTCTGTTATAGAATTCTTTATTTAAAATTTCATGTTTCTTGTTATTATCATTTTTTTTAATTATTCATTTAATATTGAAAAAAACACACTCATTGTACACGTATTGAACTTCTAGTGTGAATAGAACTTATTCACACAAGTGCCCTAATCAATAACTTCGTGAGAGAGATAGTAATATTATTATTCCGCTTCTATGATTTATGACCGAGTCTATAGTATCCTTTTAGTTTAGCACTCTATGACTGCTGACTTTCTGTCTATGCTCACATTACGCTGGCAGTGACTCAACCATTAAAACGTCTATCCCATAAAAATTCCTCATAACAAAATAAATGTGTTCATCTTATGAGACTATTTAAATGCCACGTTGGTTAGCATAAAACCGTATAACAGCAATGAAGTACCTGCACTATAATTCCATAATAAAAATGAAGTATCAATTATGCTACCAAATGTTACTACACTTCTTTATGTACACGCACTATGTTAACCTAAAGCATTGGTTGGAAATCCATGCCTGTCTGCCCTTTTGCCATAAAAATATTTAAGTAAGTTAGTACGTTAGTTAATTATTGTATACAATGCATTAAGTGCTACAAATGACCCCGACGAGCTGCTCCCAACCTCCCACAACGCTATTATCAGGATCTAATACGTTCCGTATCATGATAAAACATCTCGTCTAAATATATCGGTAATTTCCGTTAGACTACAAAGATTTATATTCAATACAAAGTACCCATTCATTTACTAAATAGATTTTCTATTAGTACTCCTATTATATTGTAATGACATCGAAATTAAGTTCACTGATTTATACCAGGATGTTAAAACTTATTTTGGTGTGGGTAGGCGGCTCTGCTTCCGCATTTAGACGGTTTATTATGAGTTTAGACAAGGCTAAGAGAACCAAGAGCGAATGTCTATTCGTGATGACATTTGCCTATTGTGTGATCCCTCTATCGGTTTCCAAGATAACGTAGGCACTTGTTGCATCTTCTAAAACATACATTATATAAAGGCCCTTTTTTTGTTGATGAGGTGAAATATACCTTCGGATCTCCTGCACCTTGGGGTACAGAAGTTAGGAGTATGTGATGTTCCCTCCAAAAACCACCCTGACGGCCGGGCTCTGGCTCTCTACTATTTCACGTCCTTCCCAAACTGGCGTCATGCCCCATTAGGCTCTTTCCCGAGGCAACACCATAGGCCCCCACTCTCTGGCGGCTCGCGGTCGCGTCGATGGTTCATGATGCCGCTGACGTCTTATTCATTCGAGATCAGCCCTCTTACGATCCCTTTCAGCAGTCTCTTTCTGGAGCATAACAGCTTCGCAAAAAGAGACCACTGCGCCTCAGCTCTCCTTACCCGCCAGCATGGCAGCAACAATTGCTGGCGGGGACACATTACTTAAAGGCCAGTCTCTCGTATTGTCAGTCAATAGCTGCCGTTTCAGGCCTGTTCTGTGTTGACATGTTCTGTCGAAGACTTCTCTCCTCGTCTAAAGACCTTCTGTAAAGATTTGCCTTCAAAGAAATAGGATGTTTTCCATTTTGCATATCTTGAATATGTTGATAAATTTTGGATTTTCTAGATATTTAGTTAACAAAAAGCGCACGTATAAGCAAAGGTAATACTTATGAATTGCACAGTTATAGATGGAATACACTGCTTTAAATTAATTGCCTTTATGGCCTGTGTCATTCTTTTGGCGACTTTAGCAGTTATTCTAACTAGTAAATTTTGATATTTGATGTAAAGTACTTGTTAAAATACGTATTGCATATCACAAGACGTACCGCATCATTATATATATATAATAATAAAAATAGTTATAGCTCTTCTAAACATAAAAATGGTTTTAAAACTATTTATACCCGCTAAAGTAGGACCTTGTGGTACGAGAGAACAATTTTTTTCCTTCGACTGTCATATTTAACCGATTCAGTCAGTGCCGTTTTTAGGTTAGGACAATCGGTTAGTTTTAAAACAACAGTACTTGTTTTTCAACATTACTTACAATAGTATTATTGAATACCACTGTAATACAAAGTAATTCGACTTCTGCGAACTCTAAGTCATGTTTCTAATGATACAAATGGAAACAACCAGTAAGGCAATGGTAAACCACATTGTTTTAAAAGAATATTAATATTAAACCTGAACTGAACTGAACCTACGAGTATGGCCAGTAATAATCTTATAAATATTATAAGAACGAAATTTTGAATGAATGTAGGGATGCTTTTTACTCTTTCATACAAAAAAAGTTAAACAGATTTGGATGGAATTTGGAGCAAATATTTTTTTTATAGATGACGTCCGTCTCATGAACACATTTTGTGTAACAGGGGCCTTACAAACATACAAGTAACGGACACAAATATTAAGAACAACAACTTGTGGATCACACAAAATGTTGTCCCTTGTCAGAATTGAGCGTAAGCGGTTCGTCAGTAAAAAGCGGCGTGGCGACCGCTTAAATCACAAGCAACATATAACAGTAACCGAGAGTAACCGCCAGACACAGCTAATAATAAACATTACACAATTTAAATATAAAATAGACTTGTACTTCCAATTATGGAATATATCCATACATAGCAGTCCAAGTAGACTTTTACATACGGATAAATTCTAAATCGTTCAGCAAACATTCCAAATCATCAACCTGATCCACAGTTACGATCAAAATGAGGACTGCAGCAACCATAGGTGTTTGATTCAAGATAAAATCATCAGCCAAGTTAACAAAGACGAGCATTTAGGATGGCAAGCTTTCAACTATAGTCAATTCGCCGGGAAGAAACTCAAAGATGGACTCATATATAAACTCGGTAAGTATCTTATACAAACGGTACAATCTATTCTTAGTCTTACTACACTCTGTCTGTTGTTGTCTGTTTATTGGTAGGTGTAATTTACCATAAATTGCATCTACTGGTACATGTATCATGATGACGTACTCTTAGCCGATTTCGGCCACGACGGCCACTTTCAAAGGTGATTAGCCAATTACGCAGGCGGTGTTATAGTGCACAAGTGTGTGTGCACAGGTGCACTCTCTGTTCCCTCACTCTCACAATCCGATAGGACGGTTATCCGACGCGACTGGGGAGAGATCAACGGCTTTACGTGCTCTAAGAGGCACGGGGGTTAAGACTCAATCTTTCAAACTACAGACAACGGAAACTTCATTTCTATAATCCTAGTCTGAATAAAACATCTGTTTCATTCTTATTAAAATCATATTTTGGCGAAAATACTAAATAATATGTTAAATCACACTGTTAGAGAAATTAAAGAGGACATACACTAAATCAACTACCTCGGTGGCGGAGTGGTATGCGACTGCTGCACAGCAGTGATCTCAGATTGATTCTTGGGTCAGACCAAATATTTGTACGATGTGTGGATTGGTGTTTCCTATATATACGACATATATATATATATACTCGTATGTAGGTATAAGCTCTGCTTAGCTTGGGATTAGATGACGTTGTGTGTTAGATGTCTGACATAATGATACCGATGTTAATGCGTAAGCTGTTACGAATGATCATTTGTAATAAAGTAAAAAAATATATGCAATAGTGCCTATTGCGTACTACTTTTAAACTTGTACGTTGTAAATGCCTTTAAATTATTACCGCGGACCACATGATTGCCTGCAAATATTTGTTTCGGAGTTTGAGTGTTTTCTGTGTTTAATATGTACGTATTTATAGAAAACATGTATGTATATAAGTATTCCATCAGTCAGTCTAGTTATTGTAGTACAAGCTCTATTTAGTTTGAAAGTAGACGGCGTTGTGTCTCAAATGTCCGAAATATATACTCGTATTTAAGTGCACGTAGATAAATTTGGATCAAAATTTTATTTACTGTTATGTTTCATACAATTACATGACTTATTTCTACCATTTCCTTACAGATAGTTATCCATAGGTATGAAAATTACACTTTGTACAGCTTGTCTAATACGACAGTAGAAATAAGATGAAAATCGTGAGCATATTTCCCATGAAAAACAAAAGATTTTGGAATCTTGGAAATTCACTTTAAATAATTTTGTCCATCATAGGTACATTTGAACCAAGCCCAGCATTATTCCGTATGGGTGCGGTACACTACGACAAGGATGAACCGTATCTTCCACAATTTGACGCCAGGTTGAGATGGCCTCATCTAATTTCACCAGTTGCGGATCAGGGTTGGTGCGGATCTGATTGGGCAGTTTCTTTGGCTACTATTGCTTCAGATAGGTGAGTATACTAAAACAAGTGAGATGGTTTAGTGTGAGTATAATATTACTTGTAATAATTTAAGATGTCGTAATCTAATTCAGTTAATTAAAAATTAACTGAGAGATTATTTATATACGAAGTAAAAAGAATAACTGCAACTTAACCCGTAACTGTACCGCCACTTATATTTTAAGTTTCCTTTGTAATTAATTTGGTGTACACTAAAGAGATATGTTATTATTTTTATTTTCTTTATTACATTTATGTACATACTCATTACCTTTTAAATAAATACAAGAAAGAAAATCCCTTTAAAAATAAAAAAAAAAGTAGACTACCGAAATTGGGTACAGAGTGCAAGATCCCGATTTTATTATTATTGTTATTACTTATAAGAACTTGTCTATAATATTTAATGGATTTAAATTATAATTATAAAAGATTGGATTATTGTTATGTATTTAATAGAATTGAATATAATTGTTTTATATTAATGGTTAAATGGAAATAAGTTAAATTGTGTGTTAAATTATTAACAAGGTGATGTAAAAAGGCGCCTGCATCTGTCAACAAACTGTTATACAGTTTGACAGAAGTTTGCAACGTACATACGTTAATATTTATGTAAATAAACATTCATTTATTCATTATTCATCATATCGATCAGTCCGTTTATCAAAGATCAGAGATCTTATGGATTGATTCCAGCCTCACCTGGAAACCACATGTTAGGAAAGTAAGTCAGAAAGTTACTGTAATCTGTCGATCACTGTATCAGTTTAAGAATTTCCCACCACCTACTACCAAGTTAATACTTGTACAGGTTTTGATCTTCCCAATCATCGATTATTATCAGAAAAATTCAATAACAATTTTTGGTCCGACCTGGGAACCGAATCTAAGACCTCTTGATTGGCTGTTGCATACGTTTACCGATAGACGAATGAGGCAGCTTAGAAATCGCGTATGAATACTAAGGCACTGACTATATTAATGCATAGAAATCCAAATAAATCGGTAGTATTGCCATGTGCAGGAACAAAACATAATGGGAAGGCCAAACCCATGACTTGAATAATAAATCCCTCGAATCGTGTCTAGAAAGCGAATTGTGACTACATGTGTGAATACTCGGAAAAGTATTCGAAACCTAAGAAGACGCAAAGAAATCTAACTTCTTCATGCTTTGTTATAAGAATGATGGTTTTATTTCTGTCAACAGGTACGGGATTCAGTCTAATGGTGCTGAAAAAGTACGCCTGAGTCCCCAGACTCTGGTATCCTGCAACTACCAAAATCAACGGGGATGCAAGGGTGGTCACATTGACATAGCTTGGCGATTTGCACAAAACTACGGGTATTTCACATTATACTTTTCTTCCATTCCCGTTCGTATTTACTGTTTTATGTTATTTGGTATGCTCGTGCCATTCTTGTTTCTTTATGAGAGTAACACTAGGTAATTGAAAATTATAAAAATTAAAATGACCAGTTGGTAAATTTTAAATAGGTATACATCTTGCCAGTCAACTTTTTAATGATTAGCTAATTAATCTTTCATTTTATTTCAATGACCTATATGACATAAACTGACATTATAATCTAACGAACCGATTAAATTATTGTAAGTTGGGCATAATATAAACACGTGAAGTTTTTAAAGAAATAACTATAACCTTTTGTTCTAGAAAATAGGTTTAACTTGTAAAAGTTTATTAATGTAGTATTTTCTTGTTACAATCAAGTTTTTCCACAGGTTGGTAGATGAAGACTGCTTCCCGTATCAAGCAAACCAAACCTCATGTCCGTTCCGACTTACAGACGATTTGATTAGTGATGGTTGTAAACCCGTGGTGCCGGAGCGACGTGAGAGGTATAAAGTTGGACCCCCCGAACGTTTAGGTCGTGAAAAGGATGCCATGCATGATATCTTTTATTCCGGACCAATTCAAGGTTAGTGTAAATTAAGTTATAATTTTCACTACACTTGTGGTGTACCAGTGCTGAGTTTAAGGCCTTCTGAGAGTTCTAAAAAGGGTCAAGTCAAAAAATCAATACCCTAAAGTAAACGTAATGAATATCAAGATTTTAACAATTTATCAAATGAAACTGGCTAAGTAGTTTAAATTAATACAAAAAAATAGGAGATTCACGATCAACATACCTTTGGCACACGCATTAGGTTGGTTTTCGAAGTTAACAAGAATGCTTGTCCTGTAATGTAGGCTAAAAATAATTTGTGTTCAACTGTATTCGTACTAACAATATTATTTTTGAATATATCTTGCGGTGTTCCGCAGGAGTCTGTTTTTGGTCCACTATTATAGAACATGGTACTACTTGAAGAGATATGCGAATGGCGTGAAGTCACTCGTCGAGTCACAGTGACAGCTTGGTCGTCACGGCTGGAGGCTCCACGTGCTGGTTTTACGGATCACCCACTCGGGTTTTACTAAGCTTAAGGCCCGAGGGAGTTGCCGCGTGTTAAAAAAGCAGGATTTGTTTCAAGTTTTCCTTATCTTTGCAATGCTGTTGCCCTGCGTATAATGCTCGCTTAAAGAGCTTTAACGATACCCTTGAGATAAATAGGGGTGGTGGCATTTCGTATACTTAATCCGACACCATGCGGACTGTCTGTCTACACACAGACTGTCTGTCTACACACAGACTGTCTGTCTACACACAGACTGTCTGTCTACACACAGACTGTCTGTCTACACACAGACTGTCTGTCTACACACAGACTGTCTGTCTACACACAGACTGTCTGTCTACACACAGACTATCTGTCACCACACGGACTATTATTAAATGCAACAAATCATTGAGAATACATTTAAGCAACCTAGTTACCATAATAAAGGTTCTACTGAATTTCGTGTCAAGAACCCACGTGTAAGTAATTTCGAGTTTTATTATTTATTATTAAATAACTTTATTCTGCAGCGTATATGGAAGTATACCAGGATTTCTTCCACTACAAGTCTGGTATTTACCGACACTCCAAATATGGTGATCAAAAAAAGAAGGGATACCATAGTGTTAGGCTAATCGGATGGGGTGAAGAGAACGATCAGAGATACTGGGTAAGTAGGAATTTAATAGTACAAAAATAATTTATAATACAATCTAACGGGCATCTCCAAACGAACTGGTTCGTTACTGAACTTGAATAATATGGCACGATATAGCATGAAATAATAGATAACATGGACGTGACACTTAAATTGAAAAATATTTTGATTTGTAAGCTTTTTTGCTAAAAATACTTACCCATAAAATTTAATCATAAAAAAGTGACTGTTTTAAAATTCCATGGCAAATTTTGAAAACGCGGTGGAACAAAACGTGACGTCAAATTACAATCGACGTCTTCTGTCAACAAGTTGGTTTATATGATTTCTGGTGATTGTTTGTTTTTTAATAAGTTAAACTAACAAGCTAACTGCACGGTTGGCCTAGTGGTTTAAGCCGTCGCCACGCCGCTCTCCAGTTCGCTGAGTATTGTGGGCTCAAATCTCAATGAGACAACACTTTGTGTGATCCACAAATTGTTGTTCTGAATTTGGGTGTTAATAAAACACTATGAGAGTAATCTGAAGTCATTGAATAAGCGCCAAAATGGTCGTGTTGAAATCACCCAAATATTATAGTGAAATATAAGTAATATATATTTTTAACTTAGTGATTTATATTTCGAATGTGTCTTATGTGTTTAAATTTGGTAATGAAGTAACTAGAAGAAACATTTTAAAAATACATCATATTCCCTATGGCATAGTCACTATTTCATCATTCATTGGTATTGTTCTGTCAAAAACGATTTGCCTACAACAATTAATTATCTGCTTCTGTAACAACTATTTTTCATAAAAAAATATTTTTCGTCAAACACTCCCCACGTGAGACAGTCGCGTATTTGTGTAATTTTCTTAAAACAACTGAAACTGAATTTATTATCTTCTTAACAGATCGCTGCCAACAGTTGGGGTACAGAATGGGGAGAAAAGGGATACTTCCGCATCGCTCGCGGCGTCAACGAATGCAAGATCGAGTCCTTTTTAATTTCCGTTCTCTGTTACGTTACAGAGTTTTAAAATCTGTTAAAATCTGACAGACTGTATTTCGTCACTACAGCTATGGAGGCTAACAGTAGAATGTTGTAGCTAGATACTACTAGATTTTGGTATTTGTTGACCTACGATTACCGTAGATCTAGGCTTTTCGTAGATCTAAAATCAACGTGGATCTGGATTACTGTACTTAGACCTAACATTATCGTAGACGTAGGGTTACCGTACACATAGTACTTAAACTATAGTATTAATGGTGCCACCGGGATAATTAGCCACTTTATGAGTACGTATTTAACAATAAAAATTATCAAAATTAGAAAAAAATGAAAAATGACCTTGGATAATTTCAGGCCTCGAACACTTTTTAAACTAATTCACTGTCTTAACTAAGATTATAAGAACGAGTGTGAGTATGTTAACGAGCGACCAACTGAGGTTGTGCCTCATGAAATAAATGGTTTCTGATGTCTTAAAGAGGAATAGTAAATGGTACCCTGTATTACCTTTTTTTTGAAAGATGTTTATCATTCCAGGGGAATACCTGAATAGATTACCAAAATCTACTAACAGGGTAACTTGACGTAATAAACTTGGCGAATCATTCGATTCCATCGGTTATTATTACAATATACCTATCATGAAAATTCAACGGTTACTTTCTGAAGTAATTTTATTTTTTATGTTTTAATTTTAATAGATTTATTAGATATGGAATGGTATGGAGTGGAAAGAAAAGATACTAAGTGAAATCGCATTTGTTTCTGAACGGTGAACGGCATATTGAATGTATTTGACAGTTTTGGAAAAATATCTTGTTCACTCTTGTCATTTGCAAATCAGAACCCAAAGCAGTGTTCGGAACCGTACGATAATTATCGTACATTTACGATAATTTTGTGCCTGCGTACGATGTACGATAGCATATTACTATCGTACACAGATTGTACGATAATTTCTATCATGATGATGATCTTTTTGAACTTCCCTTGAAGTGGAAAGGAAATCAGTTCAGGTCTGTACTACGTGTAAACTATAGAGAACTTGTATGTTTTTTTTTTTTTTTTGAGCTGTTGGCCTCGGATGGCCTCTACAACTTTACCGGATGAACTTGCATGCATATCAATATTACAATTTATATGATTTATTTATCTATAATAGACATTATCCTAAAAAGTACGATAATTTCGATCAATGTACGATAATTTTATGCCCCCAGGTACGATAATCGGCCCACTTCAGGTTGCTAACACTGACCCAAAGTTATTTTTAAGTTAACTTGACTACGGAGAGTTACGATCATATAACTGTACACATTGGATAAAACTAGAAAATGTCTACAAAATGAATGATAAGCACGTATTCCATAGACAATTTAAGTAAGCAGATCGTATTCGTAGATTGTAAATGCAATATTCTATTACTAAAATTCTTAGTCATATAATTTTACTAAGTAGATGTCACTGTAAGAAATTAATTATTTGCATTTAATCACGTAAATTCGCTGTGTTCGTTTCCTACCAAATAAGCCATCACTAATAAGGAGTAAGAGAAATTGAAAAGATAATATATTTGCTTTAGGTATAATTTACTAATTAAACTATTTTATATCAAAACTAATGAAAACGGAAACTATGCTTAACATGTAATAAAGTGGCATTTTACATACTGAAAAACAGCCTGTGGTCGATTCGACCATTACCACTGTTGTAAAAACTTTATTATTTGAGATTTTTGTATTGATGCCACTTAAGTTCTTTAGTAGCTGGCACTAAAGAGAAACAGAAGGTTAAATATACTTACACTTAGAATTCATTGGAAGCTTGAGGTAAGGGCAGAATCATCTTCTGGATATCGTAAGAGCAGATATTCTCGGATCCCTCCTATCTCAGGCGCAGAGTGGCACACTGTGTGGTTTTAGTCGGTTCAATTCCGACACATCACCCCGCCGTAAACCCCGGTGGGGTGACGGTCCGAGGGGGTTTCCACACGTAAAAAAGAAGGCCTGAATCATCTCAATAGTTTACTGCTAAACATAGATCTCTCCTTAGAAGGGTGGTTGTGGCTTAGTATACCACGCTGGCTAGATAGGTTGGTAAGATGTTTATTCAAGTTTTCTTTCTCTTTGTAATGATTTTTTCCTGTGTACTTTGCTCCCATAGTCTCATAGACACCCATAGGATGAATAGGGTGGTGACCTTCGACTTGCTCGTCTGCTATGCCCACTGAATTATTTTCTTACTATGTAGCAAGATGTTTGTGTTACCAAAGCTTAACTTTTAATTAAAAAGTATTATGTATGGAAGCGTATATTTATGTATGCATTTATATGTATTAAAGCAGTGAGAAATTAACTAGCGATTTTAATTTACACACAATACCGTTATTATATAGTTAAGCCCCTTACCTTATTTATATCTAAAAAACTAATTTTAATAAAAGAAAAAATAATATAAATGGAAATAGATAAATCATAGATTGATGATCAATAGATCATGTTACGAATAGACTTCATTTTAAGCGTAACAGTTCGGCATCATATGCCGAAACCATAGTCCGGCAACCACTTGTAGTACGGAAACGTAGATGGCCCAGGGTACGCCGAGGTATCGAGAATTTCCTTGTTGTCCAAGCATATTGATATCCAAGACGGCATTTTCTAATCGGGATCAACAGTAGTGTCCCATGAACACGCAGAGACGTGACACTCGTAAAGTCTATGCTCTATGTATGTCACAGATATGATTTCTGTTCAAACTGTGTCCTTCTATTATATTTCGAGAAAGGCTTAAGGCCCGCTGTTACGCTGGAGAGAACGTGGTTGGCCAAAATCTTGCTAAAGATAGGCCTATATCCAGCAGTGGGCTGTTAAAGGCTGTTGATGATGATAATGATTTATTTTTGTATAATAGTCACAAACAAATAAAAGACAGAAAATTATTTTACATGGACTTTATTTGAATTCACTTAACAGATTGTTTTGAAGCTTAAAAATTAAATATGTCCTCTTTCATATACTAAATTCTCAACAATAAATAACATAACGATAGATATACTTATCTAATTATAGCTGAACTGAAAACAACATTTTTTAGTCTAAAATACAGTAGAATTATCTTTAAACTCATTGCGAATGCAGACAATGCAGTATGGTGACCCATACTATGACAGCCTAGTAAGATGCTTTTTCACGCTTCGTTTGGGGAAGTAAAAGGTATGACAGTCATCGTGGCATTGTACGACAACTGTCACCCCTGCATCAATGGGTCTATGGTCCATATTATATGTATGTATTTAAAAATAAACAAGTATTTATCAGCTGTCTGGTTACATTGGTACAGACTCTGCCTAGTTTTGGATCAGACTCCCGTGTGTGATGTAATTGAAGTTATTATTTATAAATCAAATGTTAATTTTCTCTATCTACTTATAAGGAATGTTAAATGATATCGTAATAGTAATAATAAAAAAAATCTTATCCACTTAAAGTATATAAATAGCAACAGTCTACATATTTTTAATGGTAAAATATATTCTAATCACCAGATGTTAACAATAACTGGGCCTGCAGCGATTGAACCGCCAAAATAGGTTATATAACTTTGATAAATTTCATATTGCAATGTTTCGATCACACTACATACTATATGTATACTTTCTTAAAGAAATCACTTCAAAAGGTTTCATTAGGCAGTCTTACGTTTTGTAGATACATGCATCAGTTTATAATCCATCCCAAAAGTAAATTTGTTTACCACATGTAACTTCAATAGAGACCACACTCCGTTCATATCAAGAAAGTAGCGACGCAACGATCAACCTCGATCAACGAGCCTAGTCAATCAAGTTCCAGGCAATTATCATTTCGTTCGGTGGTGCCAATGGTGTCGTTGTTAATGGTCAATATATTAAAATAAACAAAATTTGTTCCTTATTTTTAGTATCAATAAAGCTTACTTTTCTTTACTTGTTATTGTAAAAACGATACACAAGCACTTTATCTGATTGGAAATAACTATTGTCGCCCATGGACCCCTGCAACTCAAGTATGTTGCAATCAAAGAAAGAGAAGTGTATGCATAAGGGTGTTTAACAGCCTTTCGATGAGAAGCGCACACTTCAGTAGCAGGAGGGAGGGAGGCCAGTTAAAACGATTTTCAGAATGTTATTTTATAGACGTAAACTATGAAATATTAAAAAATTTAGAAGCTTCGATACTTGTTCTTCTAGTATATATTTTTGAGCTGTGTAGCTACTTTCATTCTACATACAATAAAACCAGAAAGTTACAGAAATATGTCCACAAATTTTTTGGACTTCTTATGACAAATAGAGTTGGTTGTATCTCTTATTTCAACAGTTTCCATTAACCCTTTGTAATAAATTAATGATATAAATACTAGCCTAAATATAGGTTAGTGTCAAAAACAATAAACATTATCATTTATGACTCTGCAGTTTGATAAATTTATGTAAATATATAATATTTATTAGTTAAAGCTGTCTCTCTATAAAATTTCATGTCCAGTTTTATTAGTCTATGGTTCAAATATGTTTAATGATAGTAAATAAGGTTTTATATGTAAATTCGAATTTTGGAACTTGTATTTAAAGGAAAAGGAAAATTAGAAACAAACCCTATACCGACTTGTCTGGCCAGCGTGATATTGTAGGCCAAAACTTTTTTACTAAAACGAGGCCTATATCCAACAGTGGACTGTTGATGATGATGATGATGATAATGAAACTCGAAAAAATTAGGTTAATTAAAGTAGCTTACTTTAAGCTGTTAGGTGTAAGATGTTAGGGAAAATATAAAGTGACTTAAACATCAACAGTATTAAAATCATGAATCCTTGTATCAAACAACTAACGGTTCTTAAAATATAGCCTGACCTTTTTGCTGATGATTGCGACAGCGACAAAGTAACTTTAAACTATCTTAACTTTATGTTGTATCACCTATATTATCATTCGTAACCTGCCAGTTGTATCATAAATTGTTACAAAATTTAAAAATGCACTTCTTAAATGTACTTCGAAATACAAAATGACACTAGTGACAACTGTCACAGAGGTCAGCTATATTTTAAGGACTATGGCTGCGGTCCGAATTGTGCTCACAGCACTTACAACGTTTAAACTGCTAACGTGTGGTCCGTTTTAGTGAGCGCGCCAACGTCTGTTCGCAGTATTAATAATTCAGACCACTTGTGAGTGTGCTTACGAATTCAGAAAATTGAACATAACCTAAGGGAGCATTTTTTGACATAAACATGAGTAGAGTATGTGGTGTAGCCAATGAAGATGGTAAAATGCTTGTATTTCAAGCATTTTCCGCAATCGAGGAAAGTCAATTTAAATAAATGGTGCAAAATAACGTCAATGCTCACCATACTAACGATCCGACCCGTCAGTACTGTAAGCACTAGGTAGTGACGTCAAAGCATCCACAACGCTAACGGTGAGCGTGAAAAGCACGAATTGGACCGCACGTTGGTACGCTATGAGCGCTGTGAGCGTGATTCGGACCACGACCTACAAGTTTAAACCGCTTTTTGACATTTTATGCTAAATACTAAAATCTTTTAGGGTCAATTCCTGGCAATAGATCGTTTTTCTAAAATTTTATTTTTATGACCTTAACCACCCCTCTTTAGTTACTAGCTATTTGATACTCCACCTTTGTTAGCTGCTTTAGATTTCGCTACCTTTTCCACGTTGGCAGCTCTCGTCTGCAAGAAAAGGGTACATTTTAAGTATGACTTACAATTTTGATGCACCATGTATACATATTTAAGTCGAGGATGGAACCAATTGGCCTATGACCAGCAGTAGATTGCGGTGACACCTACTATGTATAACTTGTATTTATTTTTGGAAATGATTATAATAATACATTAAATAATATAATCTTTAAATTTAAAAAAAATAACTTGATTTGTGTACACTAAACTCAAGAAGTCCTGCAGAGATTGGGCTAATATTTTAACATAACATTCAACACCTTCAAAGGTGCCATAGAAAAGTCTGGCCAGATACAACTAGCTCATTCTTTTTTTTTGTTTTAAATACTTCCGATATTTAACACAACGCCATCTAGTTTCAAACTAAGTAGAGCTTGTACTATGATAACTAGACTGACTAAAAGAATACTTATATATTTTTTTTTTGTATATACATAGAAAACACCCAAACTCCAAAACAAATTTTTGCAGATCATACAAATATTTAGTCCGACCCGGGTCGAAGTCGAGACCTTCAGCACCTTCAGCAGAGTCGCTTTCACTACCACTACGCCATCAAGTAAATGTTTAGTATAAACTTGTGTGTTCACTATTGGAAATATGAGGAATGTACTGTTCTAGAATGCAGTATAGTTACCAGCTTTACGATTGTTGCATGTTTGTAGTGTATTTGGAGGTTGCATTCCAAAAATGATATATTCGCAGTTAACAATTTACTTGACTGTAGTAAAAATGAACCAAACCTTGTCTTGAAAAACAGATAATTCAGATGTTACAAGTATTTATGTAACTTTTATAAATAAAGAATTAGCAAACATATTCTCTTGATTTAATTATTTGCATATATGGGAAGAAGTGCACCGATAATGGTTGACATTAGTTTTGATTGTCTTGGTACAGAATTTCTTAGTTAAAGCTTTTGAAGTCATATAATGCAGCACAATGATTACAAATTCCTTGCAGTTGGATATGCAGAGGACCTAATTATCTTTATATTCAGTGTAATATGACAACTGAGACGCACACCGAACTGCGTGTAAAAGTGCTGTGAAACCACATAATTACCTGTAGTGATTGGACCCTTTTGTGTAATGCCATCATAGAATTTGAAATAGATGCCAATTTTTCTTTGTTTGTTGCTATGTCTGCCAGCTAAAAATGTTAAAGAACAGAGTATTATAAGTAGGTAAATAATAAAATATTTCGGACATCTGACACACCACACCATCTAATCCCAAATTAAGCAGAGCTTGTAGTGGGGATGCCAGACAACTCATATAAATAAATTTTCACTTTTTTTTCTAAATTCGTGCATGTCATACATAGAAAAAAATCATATAAATAAATTTTGTAAATCGTACAAAGATTTGGTCCAACCCAAGTATCAAACCAGAGACTTCAAGCACAGCAGTTGCGTACACAGTTAATAGAAATAATTACAGCAATCACAGATAGATTCAATAAGTCTTGTAATGTGTTATGGACTCACTAAAGCATCCAACATGGCATCATTCTGCAGGTCTTCTAACTTTCTACGTTCAGATGTTAACATACCATGAACTGCTTCTTGTTTTTCTCTGAAATTTAAAAATTCTATGATTTATATTCTACACATAAATTACTAACTTGTAACCTCTTTTTTATTTAAAAGATGTAATAGACAATAAAATTCAGAGAAGCTTAAAAGCTGGCTCAAGGAACCATGAACAAGAATATGCTTGTTATTTATTATTTGTTCTGTGTCTGACTGTGATTTATCTGTACTATATAGGTACTTAGAAACATTTAAGTATGTTTATCAGCGGCCCTGTTCTCGAATTAAGTCATGCCTGTACTATGGTAACCATGCTGTAGGTGTATGCGTTATTGTTTCCAGGAGCTAGAAGGGTCCAAATGTGTTAATAGCATCTGCTCTTGGATATTAGCCTTACGTTTATTAATGTTTGATACGTGCTTGACGTACTTGTTTGATACATGAGTAACAAAATTTTTCTAATCTAATCTCTATCAGACTTATAAAAGTTCCTATAGCTTCAAGTACTTACGTTAATTCTTTTAAATGGGTATTAATAGTCGTTAAAGGAGGTTCGTAGAGCTCCATGATCCCTTTGGCTAGAAGCTGAACCGTTTTAGCCTCTTCAGCTGTTGTTGTTGTTGTTGAACTAAAAAAAAAGTTAATCAAAATAAGTTTCGGCAATGAGGTCACAACTTGAGGTTATGATTTCATATAGAACTAAGAAACTGTTCGGTACCTTTCCATTTTAAGGTGAAGTAAATTAGATTACAATATATAGATCTACAGTAAAAAAATATTTTGGAATAACACGATAATAAACAAATAAAATGACTGCTGCCTAACAATCCTGACATCTGACAACAAATCACAATCAAAACATTACGGAAATGTCAACTTAAATGTATTGCCATATATTAATATTAAATTAAAAATTAAGTTAAAGCAAAACAAAAAGTACTTTTCATCAAAATTAATCCCACTTTTAAATATTTATTAATTAAATATTACAATAGTACCTCTAAAGAGTGCTTCCTAGCACAGAAAATTGCTCAAAACTTAGAGTACACGTAGAAAAATAGTTCGTAAGCACTAACGTTACTGTTATGACTAATAAAATACCCATTTGAAAACTAATTATAGGCTTACGTAATTCAAACACAATTCTAAGTAGCCTTTAATCTATTTATTTGTTTTTTAATTAATTGCAACAAAAATTAATAAGTAATTTTTTTAAGTTGGCCTGTGACTTATTAACAGTGACATTAGACAAATAATGTTGCTATGCTTTCTTTTGACGTTCCTTTGCATTCACTCTCACTTCACTGTTCTTAATTTGATTCATGAAAGAACTTCTTAAGTGATATTAAAAAATATTTCGCATCTTGACATCATTTTTATTCTTATGTAAATTGTCTTGTAAATAATAACATATCTAACTTTTTTAATATTGGTTTGGCTGTTAAGTTTTGTAAAATAATAAAAAGGTAAATTTATTACCACACAGGAAATGGAACGGAACTTTTTATGGCCGCTAGATTCCTCTTGTTTTGACGTTCTTTCATTTCATAAATCGTAAAACGAGAGGGGACTACGAATAAGCAACAAAATAGCGATCGCGAATACGCTGTAATTTATCTTTAAATATTACATTAAAACCAGCAAACTGGAAGTACTCCAAGTTACGAGGGAGGACGCCGAAATGACGTCCGTGGCCCGGAGACAAGAACATGAAGAATCCGATGAATATTCGGATGCATCGCAAGATATTGAGCACAATAACTCTACGCACGTAAGTACAGAGTCTATTCACAATGGCACTAACTTTCGTTTTGGCGCTAAAAGTATTACGGCTTACTTTCTCTTAAGCGCTCGCGTGACGGAATGTCCATTTCTTTTGGATTAATTGAGGTCACGAATTGGGTACCACTCACTAAAACGCCGCTGGTGTGTTTAGACTTAAATTTTAGAAACGTTCTGGCCACGTAGGTTGTAAACAAACGAGTTTGTTGTGTAAAAATGCAGTTATTGAAAGTGGAAGGATGTTTGCAGGATGGAGCCCAGCCAGAGTCTGATTACGACTCTCAGGGAAGTGATTCGGAGCAGTCCGACCAGGATCCAGACAATAAGGTACAGTGAGTTTTTTATATTTAAATTTTTATACCCTCGGCTACTAACAAAGTGAATATTGATAAATATTTATTGTTTTGAAACATTTTAAGTTAACTGCCACTTTACTTATTTAATACCATATTGTCAATTAAAAATGTATAGAAATATAAATGTAATATATACATATAACTTTCCAAATAACACTATACATACTATACTATGTTGTCTTGAAATAGAAAGTTTCTACATATAATATATCTTACATAAATTCAAAACAAAAAAATAAATCAAATAAAAACCTTAGCCTAACTTTAACTAGGCACATGTCCAGCTGCCCTTCTATGTCAGGTGCAGAGTTGCACACCGTGTGGTTTTAGTCGGTCCGAGAGGGTTTCCACACGTTAAAAAAAAGAAGGCACATGTCCAGCTGTGGATTATTAAACACAGTTGATATATATGAACAAACTGAGTTTTGTTAATAAGCAAAATACATTTTTGTCTTTTCATAATTCTGTCATTGCCTTTTTACATTGACTATTGTATTTTTTATGCTGTCTCGTGACTGTTCTTTACATTCTATCACTATTTTATTTTGAGGTTCTTAAACACATTCACTGTCTTCATTTGACTTCTTTTACTTCTTTTACTTCTTTTACTCTATTCTTTTTTAAATATAGATTTTATACTTATAAAATTTTCCAAAAATATAGTTTTTTGCCTGATCTACTAACTAAACAGTTTAGTAAAGTCTATCTAGTACAATAATTTGTTTACAGACAATAATATTATCACTACAAGTTTTGACTATTGTTACTAACACCAAAATTGACTTAAACGATAAGTGCAAGAATAGAGGAAAAAAACATTTGTGAATTAAACTTTTCTTTGTGTAAGTGCAATTACCATGTGCACTACTATGTATATACACAAATTTATCAACTTAATTAATGGCTAAGTGACCATTGAACGGAAAAGTTACTAAAGAAATTAAAATTTAGTAGTTGATTCTAGAATAATTTTTTGAGGATATTATTTATTTCATATATGAGCATCTGTCGGGTTTCTTTATGGTTATTAATTAAAAGGAACGTTAAGGCACAGATTTCTCAGTCAGCACTTCGAATTACCTTACTTTCACCCTTCTTGAGTTATATTTATTTGTCATTTTCTTTTGAATTATTATTTTTGTATGGTGTTTCTTTTTCTTATGTATGATCTTAATTTCTATTTGGTGGGTAACCCCACCAAGTCAAGTCAAGTCAGTGATCAACTTCTTTCTCATTCAAAATGAAAGTCGCACACAAAGAACAGTCATATATCTTAAAATAGATAATAACAATTAAACAAACTTTGTAATATCATTGTTCTAGGGGAATCCCCAATTATAGTACATTCATTTTCATAGTAGTCTTGTTGATAAAGAGATTGTTCGTGATATTATAAAAAAGAATTAGAATTGAGGGTTTCTTTTTTAATTATTCTTTTCACAACTCAATATTGACAACACTAACGTGTAACAGTTTCTACTTTCATTTTTTATCGTCCCGTTGAGGTTGTAGATAGGCTTAGTGTTATGGTGCGGTTATTAGAGGGAACGGGGATATCTAGTAGGTTATGAAGTGTGATTGATAAAAATGGTGCAAATAAATAATATTATGCTTTTAGGAAATCCTTTATATTAGCATCCACTTTACATAATAACAAGGACTTATAAAAACTTTATTTAATGCGCAAAAGAGAAGGATTAAAACTGCGAGGAATGTTCATTTCCGTCTCACATTCTAAATATAATGCACAAGTTCATATAAATTTAATTACATATATACATAATAATATAAAAATGAATGTAAGCAGAAAATTTTATTTTTGACTTAAAACTATGCATATTTTTATAATATTTGAGCAATCTCTTGACGGTGAAAGGCATTGTCTGAAACGATCAAGACGGTAACGAAATCCCTTTTAAAATAACGAGGTTAAAAAACAGTTGTGACTAAAACTAGGACAGCGAGTTTTTAAAATATAAATAAATATCTAACTATATTTTCTTTAATATTTGATCAGAAATTTACAATTTTTTTACATTTGTTTGGTTTACTATAAACAAAACCTATGTTTTATGTTTGTCCAGTTATGTTTTACAAAATATGATAAATGATTATGATCTGTGTCAATCGTGACGGGTAGTTGATGCCCTGAAAGATCTGAAAACCATCTCACTACAGAACTTAGATATCACTGAGTACTTGAATTGTGTAGGTCTGATGTTGGTCGCTTCATGTAAAAAATAATAAATTATTATTTCGGACATTTGACACCACGTCGTCTAGTTTCTATGTGCTATGATAACTAGATTGACTAATAGAATGCTTATATACTTTTTTTTTGTAAATACATACATATAGAAAACTCCCAAACTTCGAAATAAATATTTGCAGATCATTCAAAAATTTGGTCCGACCTGGATTCAAACCCGAGAAAAAAAGGAACAAGTCTACCTCGTTTTTGCATTATTTTTCATTGACTTAGCCCCTATTGATGATCGTAGCGTGATTTTATATAGTCTTCCTCGATAAATGGACTATCTAAAACTAAAAGGATTATACAATTCGTGTCAGTGGTTTCCGAGATTACGTAGAACCAAATAAATATTTGTTACCTTACAGAAAACTGCTTGTATGGTACATTAAACTCGGTGATAAACCTACAAAAGTGAACGACCGTCAAACCTATAGATTTTTTTTAAGTAATGAGTGAAAGTTATTTTATAATGAACACCCAGCGCAGACTGGCTGAATTACAAAACAAACGATGGTACTGTTCAGACAATAATTTTGTAAGCGGAAGTAACAATTTAGATTTTATTGTTACTACAGTGCTGTAAACTGAATGTTTTTAAGAGATTCTGGTTGATGTCTTCCTTGTACGCTACTCCCACTCTTAAGAGTGTGCAGTATGAAAATAATACAATAATTATATCTCAAGATAACGATCTTTAAATTCATTTAATAAAAAGACTGATTCATCTAGCGGTTAGTGTATGCACCTGCCGATCAAGAGGTCTTGGGTTTGACACCCGGGTTGGGCCAAAAAGTGTTATTGATTTTTTCTGAAGTAGGTAATTTTTTTTCTTTTTTTTTAAAAAAAAAAACAAGCACACGAGGCATAAATCCTGTGTCGGGAGTTTCCAAATATACAAGAAACAAAGAACACCCAGCCTCAGGACAACAATTTATGGATCACAGTGTTGTCCCATGTGGGACCACAATACTTGGCGCAGTAGAGAGCGGCGTCACGACCGCTTAAATCACTAGGCCAAGCTAAATGCTGAAATATAGCCTGTTGTTTGCAAGTTTGGGGTCTTAATCCGTCAGTCCTGCGCGTGATCCTTCACTAGTCGTGCCAGATACCCATCCTATCGGATTGTGGGAGTGAGGAAACAGGTTTTACACCTATGGTGTGCACTATAGCATCTCCTGTGTGGTTAGGTGGTCTCCGTTGAGATTGACCGCCTTAATCGTCTAGGAATACATCATCATCATAAAAGTATCCTTCTTTGAGTGTCAAAATAACTGCAAATCTGTTAAAGAGCTAATGAGTTAATAGTTGATTGATATTAAAGATTTAAATCAGCTAATAGAACTATACTAAATATATATATACAGACTGACTGATGAGATACCTTCAATATTTGAGGACGTGATAGTATGCGAACATATATCATGAAATAAAATAACATAAAAACGAAATATTAAAAAACTTTTTAGTAAACTTCGTACACAGTACACCGAGAACCCAGTATTTAACTGCGGAATACTTGGACACCGCGCGGACTTATTTTTTAGAGACATTTCGATAAAAAATAAGCACCTATTTTTTTCATATCAAGTTAACGAGAATCGAGTACCGAGTACTCTCCATAAGTATTGAAGGTATCTCACCAGTCACAGTGTATATATATATATAAACTTTAATAAATAAATAAATAACTTCACTTATCTCATACACATTTGTCTGATTCCAAATTAGACAGAGCCTATGTTATAATACTGATAATTACCAGAGTGCTGATAAACACTCTTAAATATTTCTAAATACGAGTACATACTCATAAAATCACACCTGTTTCCCCAGAGGAATAGACAGAGGCATATTAATCGCTCACGTTTCCTCAGTGTTTTGGTTCTACGTAATAAGTGGCAATCCATCCATCCTCCATCGATCAACAGATGCACCACTTGCAGGTGAGGTTGGCTTGCGACCCTAAGTTCTTGGTGGGAACCCTATGCACCACCAACATACGTATCATAGACAAATTGTAATTGATATTGTACAAATTTTCGTATACTTGTGGCATCTGAGCGCTCATTATACCTATATCATATATTGTTTACTTTATTCTTGCCTGGTCACTGCTCTATTGTGACGTCATAAAATTTTGGATATCTCTAAATAAATTATGCAAACTTTCTATTCATATTTAAGTACTACGTGTTTATTAATTAAAAGTTAAAAAGTGGCAGCATTTTATTTAAATTTAAGAATGTTTATTTAAATTTAAGACAGTAGATACGTTTAATGAGTAGGAGTAGAAAAAAGGATTGCGTAAACTTTAAATTAACGAAATTCTTTGTTGAAAACGACTTTTTTAAATATACTAAACTCTTGTTTATTCATTTATTCATTCTTTTCAAATATTAAAAATACTTCTGTCCAATATTTTAGATATCCTCAATCAGCACAATAATAACTACAAGTCTCACACACGGTCGTCTGGAACGAAACTAGGCAGTCTGTACTATGATTACCAGAATACTGATAAAAATACTTGTATATTTCTAAACACATACAACAAAATGATATACGAATATATGAGACCAGTCAAATACGCAGTAAATATTATAGTACACAGGTATGTGAGCAAACAGAGGTGAACTCTCTGTTCCCTCACTCTCACAATCCGTTGGGACGGTTATACAACACGACCGGGGAGAGATTAGGCGCAATACTGACAACTTTACGTGCTCTCTAAGGCACAGAGGTTAAGACCCCAACTTCGAAGCTGCGGGCTGTTTTGAAGTATTTCTGTAACTTAATAACACTTTGACCTAACCAGGGAATTAAACCCGAGACCTCTTGATCGGCAGTCGCATACACTGACCACGAGACCACAAAAAAACATGATCGCGCTCCTCACAGCACACTTCAAAGGGCCACAATTTGCATGTGACTCCTAATTTAGAGTGTTCATGGTTGGCGATATTCCCTTTTCATTGGGTGATATAGGTGATTTGGGTAATGAACTCACTGGAGGCTAAAGGATCAGTATGCCAATAGGCCAGGCAGGATTAACCTCCTTATATAACATAAAATGAAGTCACTTTAACGTCTTGTACGCTTATATCTTTTAAACCTCGTAACAGAATTAAATGCGGTTTTCACTATCATTTAGGTTATGCTTTAAGGAATTTTTGTCCATATAAAGCACTTATTTTATAATGAGGCGTCCATAGGCTGCGGTAACCGCTTACCATCAAGCCGGCCGTACGCTTCTTTGCCACCGTCGTGGTGTAAAAAAAAAAATTAATAAAAACCATTTGTAAAAGAAAAAGATGTTGTTTCACCATGTCATTGCACAAGCGCATTCATCTCAGATTGTGCCGGCGAAATTGCCAGATTTTTGCTATGAATTACTCCAACAGCCTTCTTACTCGTCCGACTTGGCACTCTATGACTTTGCTTATTCTCCAATATAAAAACCTGGCTAGCAGGGAAAACGATTACATCACATGAAGGGGTTATCGCGGAACCTGAAGCCAATGTTACAAAATTGAAAATATATTTTTCTTGGAAAATTAATTTTTTTTGGAACGGTTAAAATTGCGGGAAAAACATTGGGGAAAGTCATCATCAACAGCCTTTAAGAATATACTACCAGCAATCATGCCAAAACCTCTTTGCTGAGGAGAGGCCTATATGGACATAGACCTCTCCTTGGCAAGAAGGTTTAAGGCTATTATACCACGCTGGCTGTATTTATTGGTCGATCTTAATGAACATTCACTTCTTCATCAATTCGTAAATTAATTTTAAATTCATTTGAAATTAAATTAATATTGATTATTATTAATTACAATTAAACATTTATTGTGCTTCTACTAATTTGTTTTAACAAAAACCTATTAACTTTATCTTTTATTACGAAACAATTAAAATTAATTGAACTTCGTACACGATGACAAAATAATAATATAGTTAGACGTGTATGATTATTATATGCAATTAAATATTGCATCTTAACGTAATAACGTTAAAATACGTTAATAAAAAATATAAATGTATTTTCATTAATTTTTTTTAATAATAATAATAAATATTTCGGACATTTGAGATACGTCATCTACATTCAAACTAAGAGGAGATTGTGCTATGATAACTAGACTGACTGATAGAATACTTATATACTTTTTTTTATAAATACATAGAAAACACCCAAACTACCAAACAAGTATTTTTAGATCATGCAAACGTTTGGTCCGAACCGGGAATCGAACCCGTGACCTCAAGCACATCAGTCAGTTAAAATTACCTTTTCTTTTTATGTATAATTTATTACTTTTTAAAATTGTGATGTACACTGTACACTATGTATGTACATGTACGTACACGCAACACAATTGTTAATTTACAGTAATCACAAATGGTGTAATTATTAAATTATTGCATTTCATTTATATATGCGTGCATTTGTGAAATTTTAAGAATGTAAAATTAAATCTTGTACTATGTTCATTTGTAAGTACTATCCAATTAACTGACCTTCAAAAAAGAAGGTTCTGTGTTTCACTGTATTTTTTTTACTCATATCTGTCCACCACTTTTGAGAAAACCAAGCTTTGGTTGATCTGGACCGAAGTGTTGCAACGACCTCACAAAAAAGTAGGGTTAAGTGATTGCTTAATTTACGGAAGTCTTGTCAACCTATCTTCCACAATTCTGACAGAACTGCACTCATTAGACGTCAACGCGCTTGTGTGTTTTAAATTGCTCGTTTTTATAGGTGGTAGTCGCTTAAAATCTAAAGGCCTCTCTGTCCGTTACCCCACATTTCATAAAAATAAGACTAAAAATATACGTTAACAAGACTATCAGAATATAAGTGCTATTTATGAGTGATATATAAAGATTTTAAACATACATATCTATTTAAATATGTATAATTTTTTTGTTTTGACCGTGAGAAATCGTTAGGAAAGAGGCCTTTCAAATTCTGAAACAACTTTATGTATTCCGAAATCAAAATTGTATTTGCAGTTTATAGTTTAATTAAGTTATTGTATTATGTAAATTGATGCCCTACAATTGTAGCTTTTTTTTATTTTGTCTGTGCCTCAAAATTTTACCCGTTTTTACATTTTCCATTGATCCTCGGCTGCTATTGGTCGTAGCGTCGTGTTACATATCTTGTAACCTTCCAGTTATTGTATTAAATTGATGCCATTCCATTGTAGCTTCTTTGTTTGTTTGGTCTGTCTCAAAATATAGCCCGTTTTTACAACATTTTCCATTGATCCTCGGCTGCTATTGGTCGTAGCGTCGTGTTACATATCTTGTAACCTTCCAGTTATTGTATTAAATTGATGCCAGTCCATTGTAGCTTCTTTGTTTGTTTGGTCTGTCTCAAAATTTTGCCCGTTTTTCAACATTTTTTTTGATTCTCGGCTGCTATTAGTCGTAGCGTGGTGTTACGAATCTTGTAACCTTCTAGTTATTGTATTAAATTGATGCCATACAATTGCAGCTTCTTTGTTTGTTTGGTCTGTCTTCTAAAATTTTTCCCGTTTTTACAACATTTTTCATTGATCCTCGGCTGCTATTGGTCGTAGTGTGGTGTTACGTATCTTATAACCTTCCAGTTATTGTATTAAATTGATGCCCTACAATTGTAGTTTCTTTGTTTATTTTGTCTGTGCCTCAAAATTTTGCGTTTTTACAAGATTTACTCAACCGTTCATCATGAAATTTTGTACACATGTTCTTGGAGGTATTAGAAGTAACATAGAATATTTTTTAGTAAAAAAGAAATATATTTATTTAAAATGATCTGTTACGAAACTTTATGTGGCAGACCAAATTCCAGGCGATCGAAGCCGCGGGCAAAAGTTAGTATTAGTACTAATTTAACCATATTTGGCAACAGGAGTATTGATGAAAAAGTGTGGAACAAACGCGCGAAAAAGGAAAAAGGATAAAACCAGTGTCTGAAACGATTTGTACATCGTTAAAAATTTTGAGTTCGATCCGTGCAGAACTCGAGTTTTTAAAGCTAACTAAAACAAACTTAATATATTGGTATATAGACAGTGGCGTAACTATACCGTTTGAGGCCCGTGGCAAATTCGCCGGATGGGGCCCTGAAAAATGTTAGTGTTCTGCACTTCTACACATAAACTGTAAGTGTGCCAAATTTTATGCTTCTGCGTCCGCGCATTTTTCGTAAAAAGGAGTCCAAAGCTTTGGACGTATTAATATACAGATTAGGATCCTTCTGTGTTCGCGGCCCTCTCTGACCAGGGGGCCCCTTTTGGCTCGGGGCCCGTGGCATTTTGCCGTTTTGCCACCCTATTGTTACGCCACTGTATATAGATAAGAAGTTAAAGTATTTTTCTTGGATTGTTTTTTTAAGTACATTATACTACTACTAGTTAATAGAATACGTTTAGTTTCCGTGAACCTAACATTTAACCATTGCAGCTTTGACTCAATGACCTAAATCTGCATCTACTAGGTAGCAGTGCCACGCTGATTTCAGCACGAACGGGACGATTCGACCGGGGCAGTACTACCTTCCCACAGAAGACCAACCTAAAGCGCCAGCATCCGTGCTGTCGTGTTTCGTTGGTGAGTGTGAGACCGGAGGCCCATTGATGCAGTGGTGACAGTTATCGTGGTAACTGTGTAAGTCTTACACTGTCACGATGACTGTCACGCTTTTTACGTCCCCAAGCGGGGTGTGAAAAAGCATCTCACTAGGCCGCCACAGTGTGGGTCACCATACTGCATTGTCTGCATTTGCAATGAGTATGGTGATCACAACTCTTGGATTCTATTCATGCTTTCCATCAGGCAGAGTAGAGTCACTTTGGCAGGCACTTAATATAGAAAAAAAGTCTTCCTACCCTACAACATTTATTATTCTTTTGTGTATTTTGGATAGGTGTGATTTTACAAGCGTTGCGTCTTGCTACCTTACGATAATGCAAACTTTCTGGGTAGATGAATGCTTTTCTTGGTGACGACATTGAACATGTAAAACTGCACACTTGGCATTTTTAGTGCACTCCTAAAGTTTGTATTGAATACACATTTTCTTTCGATTTAGCCTTTTTCATGAAGTTTGTTAATTACTTGCTCATCCTACGACAACTACTGCAGCCTATGTGCTAATCCTGAATGTTACCTACCTCCACACCAAATTTTAACAAAATTATGTAAGCCATTTGAGCGTGAAGAATCACACTGACAAACATTCACCGTTATAATTTTATTGTGATTTTCAACTTCCATTTTTCCGTTTTAAAATAAGATGATTTTTATTTACAGTGGCTATTATTGTGTCCTAAAATATTACCGTTTTGATATATAAATTTAGGGTACCTCTCACGAGTCGGTGATCACTTTCTGTATTGAACCTATTGATCATAGAGACATCCCTAAATGTATGGCGTTTGTTTGTGATGATCAAGTCGATCTCGTTCTTTGTAGCTCCGTCGGGGCTTAACCAGGTCCACTTCAATTTCCATTTGATAAAATATTACCAAATCTTGAACCTGCAGTGTTATTGTCCAAGAAAACAGCGCTTACAAATTTGACGTTGTAGCAGCGCTGTACGAAAAACAGTTTCCTAAGAGAATAGAACTGCTGGAGATTTCTTTTTTTGATTGCCTTGTTGGAAGTGATGAGTTCAATTTCAACCATTGACAAATATTCTATAATGAGCAAGATCATTTGGTCTATGTATGTTTTTAGAAATATATAAGCATGTTTATCAGCGGTCTAGATACCATAGTACACTCTCTACCTGCCCCTTATAGCCAAGATGCAAGCGTTTCGCGTCAATTTTCTTTCTACAACTGCTAATATCTCTATTCTCTTGTATTATTGACTTGTTTTGACCACCTGACCTAGCTTTGAGAGACGCCATTCCCATAAATTTTTAATTTTCTAATGACGTTTGCATTCGGAGATATTATTTGTTTCTAAAATATAAACAAAGTCATTATTTATTTTCAGGAAACCGAACGCCGAGTAGACGATGACGAAGATAGGAGTAATCCTCAATATATACCGAAAAGAGGCACTTTCTACGAGCACGATGACCGTACTGCAGCCAGGTATTTTTTTTATTATAGAACTTTATGTTTTTGGAGCTTCGTATAGATCTAGGAGTCAAGTTTACTTCCTCACAGAGTAGACCATTACGACCGAACCACAAATCTTAGCAAATTAAAAACTTTTCGGTCTATTCAAAATAACTCCGTCTGTTTTTACGCTTTCACTGTTAAACTACTGCACCGATTTTAATAAAATTTGGCGTGAAAATACTTTGATTCTTGTCGAAGGACAAAAGCTACTATAACAGAGCTGAGCACACGCTGAGCCACGAGCAAATAAAATAATACAAAAATTTTGATCGTCCCTTGCTAATCGTTATTTATATGAAAAAAATAATAAATTATTGTGTTACTACTGCATTGCCATCTTGATACAGGGTAGGGTGATTAGTTAAAACTTGTTTTAAGTCTTATTTTTTATTTATTTTGATTAAATTTTGACTACGTTGCCGATTCGATCGAAAAGTCATTCAGTTTTATTCAAGGCAAATTTTTAATCGATTTATGACAAAACTTTTTCCGTTTTGAGCTAAAATTAATTAAAACTTAAGAAAGTCAATTCATTTATTAAATTATTCCCATTTAACATATACTAAAGCGAGTTATAATATATTAGTTAATAATCACGTCCCAGCCTGCCGTTGTTTGATTCGACCTTGAATGTATATCTTAAAAAAAATATTACGACCCTGCGATTCGTCAAGCCAGTGCGAGAAAGCCTTCAGAGATATATGCTGACTCCCCGTAACGCAAACGCACCCGTGACGTAACAAACTTCTATCAGATCTGTTAAATGTAAATACGCAACTTATGTCCAAATCGTGGCAATTTTTTTCTATCGTCTCTACCTGAACCTCAGACGATATTAGACCGCACTGTATTTATGTAATCGACCCTCCTATCGGCTATTTATCACGTCTGTCTGCCAGCTGTGAGCGCATAATTTATTTAAAACAGATATTTCAAACACGATCTATAGAGTATCTTCTCGACAAAGAAAAAAAAATATAACTGCCTTCAACCCGTGCATCCACCCTACTCGATGTAGACTAGTCTTAGAAATACACCTCACAAAGGCATTATGTCCGACGATGTACATAGTGCATAAAGGTGTAAATAAATAATGAAACTAGTACATTTAGTAGCATCTAATAAAACTGTATCGTATGTCTTATAGTTTAAAAAAAATATTAAAACGAATGCGGTTAACGTATCTTAGTGAATTCATAGTTACAATGATGGGTTTGAGTTAAAGATTATTGGTCATAGAAGAGTCACGAAAGGATTTCATAGAGCGAATGTATGTGAAAGTATCAGAAGAGGTCATCTACGAGGAACATTTATTAACTTAATGCATCAAATAATGTATGTGGACGAAGCAAAAGGTAAATGGTTACTTACAATGATTCTGACATATAGTGATATAGGCGTGACATTATCTATTTACCGTAGTATTGTCCGTGTGGTGATGGATTAAGAGTACATAGTGTTACCACCCCTATTCATCCCGTGGGTGTCGTAAAAGGCGACTAAGGGAACAAAGTACACAAGACAACATCATTACAAAGAGAAGGAAATCTTGGAACAAACTCTATTCCAACCCGTCTGGCCAGCGTGGTATAGTAGGCCAAAACCTCCTTGCTAAGGAGAGGCCTATGTCCAGCAGTGGATTGTAAAAGGCTGTTGATATCTATTTACGTAATATATTTATGCATGTATACTTATAACGTACTGACGTATGTTATGATAGTGAATACAGATGTTTTAAAAGGAGGTGAGAACGAAAAATCGTTATATTTTAAGGTCGGTCTTTCATCAACCCTAATTTTATGTCGTATGTATATGCCTGACATAGTTATAGCGTCTATTCAAAACCAGTCAAACCCTCCGACTGCTGATAAGTAAAAAGAAAGAAAGAGACAGTAATGTATTAAACTGAGTCAAGGCCATCCAGCCGTTTATGGCTATTCAATCACATTATAAACGGAATGTATCTTAGGGGTGAATTTATATTAGGATGCTGATTTAAATACTAAACTTTGTATTTTTTATAAATATTAACTTGTTATATTGAAATTAGGGTTCCAAGCACCTATTATGTGGGACCAAAACACTGGCGAAAGGTGAGCGTGTAATATACCTTTCTCTACCCCTCCAGGGAAACAGGCGTGATTTTCTATATGTCTGTATTGAAAACAAATATATTCAAATGTATAACCAGAGTATGTCGTTACCAGAACCAGGCGTTTAAACAAATCTTGTAAAACCGTTACTTTTCACGATGTGTGATGAGTATGTCAAAGGGGGGATCCCCTTTCTCCTCTTCATTTGCTAATTCTGCAGCTGTTTATAGGCGGTGGAAGTTACTTTACATCGTGTATAATCAGTTTAAGCATTAAATTGTTTTTACAAAGTTGATTTAACTATTATTTTTTAATTGAATGTATACTCAAAGAGGTTCTAGGTATAAATTAATAATAAAAAAAGATATAATTTAAGCGAAGCTGTTGATATTCGGTGAGTTTGTTCTCCCGAGCCTAGAGCAAACAAGGTTGGGGTTATCTTTAAATCTACTACGATACGGTTGAACTTCGTTTGCCGTGGCAGGTCCACTGTCATCACACTTCTACATCCCAAGTGTTAGATGATATCGAAATTCTGTAGAATTACTATGAAATGAGTTATTATATAAAAAGGAAAGTACTGGTTTATGCCACACTGCTATTATTTTTGTTTAATGTGGTATCCGGTAGTAAATTATATAAATAAAGAATTGCCATTAATTAACTGAAATAATGAGAATTACGCGTTCTAACTTAGAAAGTAAATACAGTTATGTCTAAATACAGAACTCTTAAAGAAGACAGCTTCTGCTGAAGAGTTTGTTTGGTTGAACGAGTTAATTTCAGGAATTTCTTCTTCATTGCCTTCGTTATTCCCGATATTATTTGAAATTTTCAACCAGGATCGAATACTTGACGTGCTCACCGAAGCACGGGCGTGAAGCACCATCAACTTCCTTACTCCAGGTCGTGATTAAGAATTTGTAGTAATAAAAACTCAATAAAGCTATTTAATCCGACCCGAAAATCGAACCCGAGATCTCTTGATCGGTAGTCGCATATTGGTTGCAGCGGCGAGCAATCCGCATTATCGACACTCCCGAAGCCACAGAATACCTTGAAATAGAGAGAGAAAGAGAGATGTCACTTTTACGGTAGTCCTTTATCGTCTTCATCTTGGAAAATGTTCAGACGAGCTTTTCCAATTTTTCCTCACCTACAGGACTACACGTGTTGACCTTGAAAACCCCCTTTTAGAATGGTAGACATTGAAAGAAAGGTGCGGCTCTTCTTTCCCTATTTTCCCTATCGTCCTAATTTGAACCCGGATTCTTTAAACAGAGCGTGAAATAGCATCTATCTAGGCGATCATAGATAACATGCTACATTGTCTGCATTCGCAATGAGTATGGTGACCATCACTCTTGGATTTTATTCATGCTTTCAATCAGACAGCGTAGTCACTTTGACAGGCTGTAACCTACTGGCTTTAATTAAAAAATTGTATCAATGTTGGATAGCTCATTAATCAAGGAAGGCTAGGCTATGTAACATCACGGGACGACCAATGAGAGCCGAGTTTAAATGAAAATGTTGTAAAAATGTGGAAAACCGGTTCGCAGTCAAGTATTAAGGAACATCGATCACTTTTCACGGACTCCTGGTTTAGACATGGACAATTGAGTTTCAAAATAATATTACTTGCTAGTAGCGTATACTCAATAAAAAACATAATTTGATGAAGTTTACTATCAAGTCTGTAACATAATAAAATAGATCGAAACAGAAAAGCAAACGTAAAGTCAAATACACGGTACGAGTGACAGACAAAACAATTGAGAGATGACGCAGTCTGGAAACATACGTTGACATTAGTTAAGTGTTGCTGGAATAGAAAAAAAAAATCCTTACACTTATAGTCATTTTAGTTTATTTTACAATCTGAGTTTTTTTTTCACATTTCTTGGTTGAAAATATTTGTAAATTTTAAAGAAAATATGTTAATGTACTTTTATAGTTTTTGGAAAGATTTTCATGAGTTGTTTCGTGTTTTGCTCTTAAATTTTTCCATACTGTATTTGATTACTTACTTACGTGATAATACGAACAATTTGTAGTACCAAAAATCAAATAACAATCTTATTAAAACTATTATAAAACAATTAAAAATTATTAACATATCAGTAGTCGATGTGCTGGCCAAGATCACGACATCGTTTAATAGTTTAATCAATTTTATGCGATTACGACGATAACTTCAAAAAAATACGTACACCTCATACCCCTGTTTTGAAGTCGGTTAAAATACATATCATTAAATAGATAAAATACACATTATTTAATTATATAATAATTAGCTTTTGCGTGATTTTGCCCCGTGACTTCCTTATCACGTCTTAATCCAAGTCGTAAATTATCTTTGTGCCAAAGTTCATCTGACTCCTATATTCTGTAACGCAAACAGATGACAACGTCTGTTTATGCTTTAAAGAGTAAAACATCCGTTTAAACTTAAGCTTTTATAAAATACATACAAGTTTATGGATGCGCAGAAAATCACCATACATATCATCAAAGAAAAGCACTGTTCACGAGTGATATCTCAGTTTATTGGTACTCGCAACTTAGTTCCTTGTTAGAACTATTAATTAGTGTGTATAACAGTGTCTTGCGTAGTTTGCTCTCTTAGCTGGCTCTAATGACACCCAAAGGATAAATGCGATGGTGACTGTCTGTATTCTTAGTCTATTACCACACCACCATAGACGTAGAAAAATATACGTTGCCCTTAGTCCCGCTAAGGCAACGTATTTTTTTTCCCTTTAAAAACACAACCTGCTTAAGTAATAAGTCCTGTGTCGAGGGGCTCTTTATAAACATACAAGAAACGAACACAAAGAATACCCAGATTCGGAACAACCATTTGTGGATCACACAAAGTGTTGTCCCATGTGGGGTTTGAACTCGCAACACTCAGCGAAGTAGTGAGCGTCGTGGCGACCGCTTAAAGCGCTAGGCCAACCGTGTACTCAATATATATAAAAATACCTAACGCGTAATTTTCAATAATCTACATTTCTTACATCAACAAAACGAACGATCTATACAGGCAGCAAAATAAAAAACAAAATTAACTGTATTAACATTTTAATATAGTTAAATAAATAATTACTCATTCAATGAACACGTGTTTTGCCAACACAAAAAAATGTATGAGAAATTCGGCCTCGCCGAATTATATAGACCTTGGCAGATTTCGTGTGTACACATGATAGTTTGGAGCGTATCACTAACTTTCTATTCACGGCTCAATGCACAGGTCGGTCATTATCGTTTAAGTAAAGCACGCACAAACATACTATATGTAATTACTTTTGATACATGCTATTCTGGGGTTCTGTATTTAAAAAGGGGAACCCTCATCCCTATATTGGAACCCTCAAAGTTATGTTAGAAAACAGAAGAAAGAGATGTATTTTCACGCGATCTTGTTGTAGATATTACGCACTGTACAATAAATACCCGTTGAAGGGCTATGCTTCGGTATGATTACCATAAAAAGAAGTAACTTGAAACATGTCTTGTTCATCATATCACATCAACAAAGTCCTAGACTATTAAACTGCTGGACATGGGGTCTAGGCCTTAGAAAGGAAGTTTTGGCCCACGTTGACCAGACGGGTTGGTGTAGTCCTTCTACTTGCAGCGATGTTATCCTGCGTAACTTGCTTCCTTAGTTGCCTCTTACGACACTCACGGGATGAATAGGGGTAGTGACACTTGGTATTTTGTAATTCATCACGACATGGTTGTCTTGTGTGGGTTACCTTAATTCTGATTTAGGAAAGAGATGTATAATGTATATGTATAATAATAATAAGAAGCTCAACTTAGAAGGCTGGATCAAGGGTCTTGGCGCGGTTGCTTTGGCAAGTATCTGCACTCGGTCGCCAGGAGGGAATTGAGTCCCTCGCCTGTCACCACTGCGACTGCAGTGAGGACTCGGCTCAGCACACGCTAGCGGTTTGTTCCGCCTGGGCGGCGCAGCGTGGGGTCTTCATTGCAGTTATTGAAGGTCTCTCGCTACCGGCCGTCATACGCTCCATGGTCGGTAGCGACAGTTCTTTTACCGCGGTCGCAACCTTCTGCGAAGACGTAAGTTCACGGAAGGAGGCGGTGGAGAAGGCCCGGGAAGATGATCTCTACTCGGACTCCATTCGCCTCCGGCGAACCGGGCGGTGGAGGCGCGCTTACCAGCGCCTCATGTCGTCTTGATTGTCGCCACAGGTGGACGGGACGGGTTTTCCCCTCCATCCGCTACAATGGCCAGCTGCGAGGCGTGTATGTTAGGCGCAAAGTGGCATACAGTGTGGTTTTAGTCGGTCCGATTCTGACACACCACCCCGCCGTAGACCCCGGGGGGGTGACGGCCCGAGGGGGTTTCTACACATTAAAAAAAAAGGGTCTGGTGCCGAAGGCGCTGCTCCTAGACACACTATGTAACTTAGGAGTAGTTCTTTAGAGCGTTAACCACCGGTGTCTTGTTCCTTGTACCCGAAATCGGTGGTCTATTTTTTATATTTTTAAATAAATATTTTTGTTTTCCTTTTTATATATTTAAAAATATAATAGAAATGTACATAAACGTAACAAAAATAGTAATAACAACAATTAACGTGACATCTTACACGACATCGACAGTATTATTCCGTCTGTAAGAAGTTACCAGACAAATATAGGGACAGTCAATAAGACATAAGACTTTTTTTTAAGGCAACAATAGTCTTAACTTTTGTGGAGGACCGGGTGTCATGTGCCTCGTACACAAGGGGAGAATCCTTCGACCAGGCGGGTGATCATGCCTGGCGGGCCGTGACCCCATATTTGATGTTAAGATGTTGTATATATTATTCTAATCACAGCGAGAATTTCTATATCGCGATTCAGGATTAGTAGTTGCTCCGCAGTTCTTTGTAACTGCGTTAGATGGCGCTGCAAGATGTATTTTTGTTTGCACTATACGTGGAGGTCGACACAGTCTTAATAACAAACACACTAATGTTTCCCTATATTGTCTGTATTGTCACCATCGTAATCGGAACTATTATCATTCTCTTGTCTTCTGACCAAGCCTATTTGACATAAGCATAATACATAAAGTATAAAGGAAACTTTGAAGGTTGGCTGTTAACACCAAAGTTTCCTGGAAGCTCTTATAGACTATCTCCAAGTTATAGACCTGCGGTTCCGCTAGCGTATGTGCCAGTTATCGCTGTAATTATTTAAACTGAACATTTTTCTCAAAATAAATCAAACTCTAAATGTTAAGTAAAATTTACCACAATACATCAGAGAAAACCACTCCCATATAGGTCAAGCCACTACTTCTGTGCGCGTTAATCTCAGACAAATGGACAAAAATCCAAAGCGTTCTGTTACTTCAATAAATACCCCTTTCATTAGTTTTTCTTCAATATCTTTAATGTACGAACATCGTCGTGTTACAATTTGATTATATATATATAGACAAACTACACCTCACCAAAAAAATGTCTGGTTCATCGTACAATTTTTTGTCAAAACAAACCAACAGACCAGCTTGAAATTAGATATAAAAATGTTCACCGTATGTTCACAGCGGTGAAGAGTCAAGTAACGCTACATCGGAAGCTACGTCAGAGAAGAAAGAGGGCGGGGAACCTGTAGCCGAGCGTCGTCGACCACCCCGAAAGTCTGACATCGTCAACAAGTGGTCGCACGATAAATTCAATGAGAATGAACAGGTAATATTTTACTCAAATATTTCCAACAAGATGCATACAGTTCCCACCAAGAGCTTAGGGTCCCAAGTCAACCTCACCTGCAAGTGGTGCATTTGCTGATCGACGGACGAGGCTCTGGCAATCAAAACAACCCAATTAGCAGCAATAGCCTCTAATTATAACCTATTACGTGAGACCAAAACACTGGCGAAAACCATGCGTTTAGTATGCCTCTGCTTACCTCTCCAAGAAAACTGGCGTGATTTTATGTGTATTTTCAATATTGGACTGCACGGCTGGCCTAGTGATTTAAGCGGACGCCACGCCACTCTACTGTGCTGAGTGCTGTGGGTCCAAATCCCACATGGGATAACACTTTATGTGATCCATAAAATTTTGCTCCGATTCTTGGTGTTATATAAATAACTACAAAATAATTGCGTCAAGTACTTTTATCAATACAAAAAGTTGCTTTAAGATAAGTTGTAGTTCAATCGAAAAATAATATCATCACTAGTCTTTCTTACTTATGAATGTTGTCAACAGGCTCCTAAGTCCCGCGAAGAGCTGGTGGCTATCTACGGCTACGATATTAGAAATGAGGATGCGCCTCCACACGCCAGACGGAATAGACGATATGGGTAAGCATATTCGTTGTTGCTGCTAAATATATGTACAAAAATAACACAATATTCTCACATTCTGAAATAGAATATAGGTGGACCGCGTTCAAATTCTATATCGAAGACTAGATGTTAATTATACTAAAGTCACAGTGGCACAAAATAATGATTTTTTCGAAAAGTCACGTATGTGGCTCCAAATGTTTATTAAAAGTCTACTAACAGTACTTTTAGTCCCGTTGATGTAATGGGATCCAAGCCTATCGCCTTCAACCGATGCCGAATAACATTAATAAGAAAGATAGATAAGACTTCTTTCGAAAAGGATATTTCTTGCACGCATATAAATGTGAGTAAGAAAGTGTAAGTAATAACTCGAGTAGGTCTAAGTCATATACGTGTAACTCGAAACGGTTATTGCCGGAATATATACTTTCTTGCCATGTACTTGTTATGTAAATATTAATAAAATAATGTTAAACTTTGCTACTGGATGGAACAGACATTGGCGGTTAGTGATACTGTCTATTACAGCATGCTGTTTGCTTCATAATATTTTTTTATGTACAAAATATGTAGATATACAAGGTTTTACAAAAAGGTGTGATCATATAATATAAAAGTACGAAAAGAAAAATTATTAAGTTAAGTAAAAGTAAAAGTTACCTCTTTTTCCATAACTTAATTATTTTCACTTCTGGGCAGGTTTGGATTACAGTTCGCTTTTTGATGTCCTTTGAAAGAAAACAGTAAATTTCGGTACAACAAGTAATCACGTGTTATGTTACACACCCACATGTTAGTCCCTCTGGGCTAGTCTAACCAGTCAACGCCTTTACGTACTTATATCATAAAAAGACGCTAAAATATGACCACACCTTTCTGTAATTGTCTTTTTCTTATAATACAACGATTAGTCTTGTTAGTCCCTTTCATGTAATTTTCAAAATAACATTATTATTTATTTGTGAATGCATGCGCACGTTATTGGCATGAAATGCCGAATGTTTATTTATTTACGCTTTATGCAGTTTGTACATCGGCGGACTTAATGCTCAAAGCATTCTCTTCCAGTCAACTTTCGAATGGTGTAGAAATATTGTAAGGGAGGTGCACAGAAGTTACATTAACGATGAAAATATACCATACATGAGTAACATATACATACATGAACACATACTGTAAATATACTTACAAATACGTAAATATACACATACACATAATATATTATATAAGAATACATTATTCCACGAATTTATTATTCCACAGTTTAAAAATATAACAAGCTTTTTAGGATAACGTTTATAAGAGCTGCTTCTATCAAAACTTGCTGTAAACCAAGAAACTTAAAAACACATAAAAAAAATAAAACTTGGGTGCCTTTTTGTTTATTATGAAAAACATTGATAACAATATTAGCTAAGTTTTAAATTTACACCACTTTGTGTTATTTCCACAGCCGCGGTCCGAACAAGTACACTCGAACCTGGGAAGACGAGGAGGCCTACCGTCGGCAGAACGCCGCTCAACTTACCCCCCGTAAACCTCCTAATCCAGAAGATTTCCCCGAGCTAGATGCCAGCAAGAGGCAAGGGTATGTCATCATCATTCATATTTATGATTATTACGACCATTTTTCAACAAGTTCACAATGTATTGCACCTTCTGTCCAATCAGGTTCTGAGAAATTATCGTGTCGCACAATAGCTAGGAATCTGATCCGTCACTATTATCTTAACGCGAATGGACTGCGTCATCAACAGCCTTTTACTGTCCACTACTGGATAAGCCTCTCCTTAGCAAGGCGGTTTTGGCCTACTGTACCACGCTGGCCAAACGGGCCGGAATAGAGTTCGTTTCAAGTTTTCCTTCTCTTTGTAATGATGTTGTCTCGCATACTTTCCCTTAGTCGCCTTTTACGACACTCACGGGATGAATAGGGGTGGTAACACTATGTATTCTTAATTCGTTACCACACGGACATGGTTTCCGTAACGGGAATCGAACTCGAGCCTCCTGGATGAGTCAGGTATCCCGCGTATGGACTGCGTAAGTGTTACAAAAGGTAGTTGATTACCCTACAAATGTAATGACTTCCGTACAGTAATCGACTTCAGTAGTAATTTTCTACAGTAATCAATTTTGTAATGCTAAAATGAAAATAAAATGAAAGTTAAAATATCAGCCGACGATGACTCTAATTTTAAATTGTATCCAACAGGAAACGTTCCCCACGTCCACGCTCCAAGTCTCAGCCATCCGTCGGCGATCCCGTGGAGAATGGTTCTCTGCGCAGAAACGCCTCTATAAAAACTAACAAGAAACCCATACCGAAGACCGGCACTGGACGTGTGGCGATCAAAGCTTCACCCAAGAACAAGGAGAAGATGCCACAGTTAGAGAAGCTCACGATCACTGCTAATGTCAATAACAAGTGAGGTTTTCATTTTTTTGTACACATAACATTACTGGCTGACACTTCCAACTTGAGTTTTACTTGAAAGCCGATAGTTTTAAGTTGCAAGCTGGTTTTTTAGGTTTTTTGGCAATTTTACTCCATCATCTGCTCATCCCACATTTAGGCTTCTGCAAACTAAGGTATGAGCAGTTGTATAAGAGTTCGCCAGTCTCAAAGTAGGTCTAGCTTTTGCAAAGAAAGCTTCCTTTGCGTTTATGTTGATATTATATTACCTCTTACACATATTTTTATTGTACAACGAGACTTATTCGCGATAAAAGTATTTAAAAAGGCTACGATATCTTCTACTTGCCGATTTCTGAACGGGTCACACCTGTCGTGGTCACGGGTAGACTGGTGTGCGTTAGCGTCGCCATTGTGACGCGTAAGGTGTGACTACCCTCACTTGGTCGCATTGATTGTATGTTTTATCGGTACTTCTACATGCTACACTTGTATACTGTGCTTGGGGTCTCGGGTTCGATCCCCGGGTTGGACCAAATGTTAGTTAGGATGTTTTTTATGTATAATATGTATGTATTTACAAAAAAAAGTATATAAGTATTCTATCAGTCAGTCTAGTTATCATAGCACAAGCTCTGCTTAGTTTGAAACTAGATGACGTTGTGTGTCAAATGTCCGAAATATTTATTTATTATTTATTTATCTGCCCGGTTGAATCATTTTTTTATTTCAACCAATTAGTTACAATATTATCTCTTACCGTCAGATTATCTAACCAGACGAACTGATATAACCCGAATCGTAATTTTTATTGTCTACGGACTGTACAATATATTATAGATATAAAGTCACGATATAATTTCCAGTCAAGGTCAGGCCCAACGCAAGGTGAACGCGACAGTTGCCCAACAGAGGCCGGTACCCACAGATCAGGCGAAGAAGAAACCAGTCACTAATGTTCAAGTGAGTTATTATTAAAACTATTGAGAATTTAAAATACCACCTTTTTGGAAGTTAATCAAATTAAATCGTCGGTATATATGAACTGTATTATAATAGTAATGGTACTATACTGAATGTTATGGGTTCGATCCCCGCATGAAACAACACTTTGTGCTATTTATAAATTGTTTTACTGAGTCTGGGTGTTCTTTGTGTGTTTTTCATGTATTTTTTGGGTAATCCTCTGCGATTCAGAATATATTCTTAGTTCCAAAAAGTTTTTTGTCAAGTGTACAGCGCATTTAATATTAAACTAATGCTAATACTGGTACCACAGATTTGCCAATCTATGAAATGGTTAAATTAACTTACTCAATTAACAATAAACAAAATGTTTGTAACAGCCGCAGCAGCAGCCAACTCCTACGCGGAACAAGTCCCCGCCGCAACAGGCCCAACAGCCGACGCAACAGAAACCGCAACAGCAACAGAACCAGCAACAAGGACAGCAACCGGCTTCCGGTGAGTATCAAAAATATCCGCAAAGTGGACATTAATGTATACTATTCAGGGTAAAATATGATAATGAAATAATATTGTTTATCAAGGTGGAGGTAGCAAACGATACAGCAGCTTACGCCAAAGGCCTCTTGCCGAGCCTTACACACCACAACAGCAGCAGCTACAACAGCAACAGCAACAAAAACAACAGCAACAGCAGCAGCAACAGCAACAACCGCAACAACAGCTGCAACAACAGCCTCAACAGCAACAGCATAGATATCATGCTGGTAAGATTTTTACTATTAATTTATTGTTAACTTTCTACGTGGTGAAAGTTTCACCATCCCTTTTCATCTCATTGGTGTCGTAAGAGACGACTAAGGGAGCAAGTTATACAGGACAATTATTGGTTGATGGTTTATTGGTTTAAGCTGTTGCCTGACACTAGGCCGCTTATTACTGGCGTTGAGTGTTGTGTGTTCAAACCCCACATGGGATAAAATTTTGTGTGATTCACAAATTGTTGTGCCGAGTCTGGGTGTTCTTTGTGTCCGTTTCTGGTATGTTTGTAAACTCCCGAGCGTGATGTCATCGTAATAAGGGGCTTGTCTTAAACAAAAAAAACAGTAGCAGTCGTGGGACTGCCGATAGAAGTGAAAACGGAACTATTAAGTTGAGAGTAATTAAAACTATATGCAAAAATTATATGAAATTTTTTATGTTTCATATATAGCTATATATAATATATAATATCATATATAATATATAATAATAAATTTCATATATAATATATAATATCATATTCTCCATAGCTATAGATATACTATTATCATTAGCATGTCGGTGACGCGAACCGAGGATTTTACCCTCTACCAAAACGCTCAACGCACCTAAAGAAGTTTTCACTTCAAAAATCATGGCATTTGGCCAATGGTGATATTGTTAACACTTTGAAAAATAAATGATGTGAGAATATGAAAAATATACACATTTTAGTTAAGCGTAATCGAATATGAATAGATTCTTTAAGTTAATGTAATCGAGAATGTTCCTAACTAGATACAAGAAAATGTAAGCTATATGAATATTTTGATTTCGTTTTCCGTTTGATGATTTCTGCATACTCACCCGTCACCTCCTTACCACCTACTACCCACCAACCTTTAATAATCCTCTACTGAACATAGGCCCCTCCTTAGCAGTTGATGTGGATGTCGTAATAACAGCTGTTCCCGGATTCCTCCTATCTCAAGCGCAGAGTGGCACACCGTGTGTGAGTCAGTCCGATTCCGACACACCACCCCGCTGTAAACCTCGGTGGGGTGACGGCCCCGGTAAAAAAAAAGGCCTCTCCTTAGCAAGGAGGTTTTGGCCAACGATACCATCTGGCCAGATTGTATAGGATTCCTTTCAAGTCTACGTTCTCTTTTCAATGCTGTTGTCCAGCGTCATTGTACCTGAGTAAATCCTATTGCTTCATAAACATTGATCTCTTTGTTATTCTTTTTCTCAAGCAGGAGCAGCTGAATTTGTGAGTGGGACCGGTCATCCGCCTGCGACAGTTCCACACGGCCACCCACAGCATATGATGCACCAGGTACGATTAATAACCATGATTATAACTTTCAAAGTCTTTTGGGTCAGTGTCAGGTTCAGGAAATTAATGAATGTCTTGCCTTTTATGCCAAAGCAAGGCGTAAAAAAGCATTTAACTAGACCGCCATTGTGTGGGTCACCATACTGTATTGTCTGCATTTGCAATGATATGGAAACCACAACTCTTGCATTCTGTTCATGCTTTCCATCAGGCAGAGTAGAGTCACTTTGGCAGATTCTTAAAATATATATAAAAAAAATAATAATAACAATTTACCAATAATTTATTGATTTGCAAATTATAATGTGAACTTAAATTTAACAACAAATTGAACATTCGTATTATGCTAGGATGTTAAGAAAGGAAACCAGGTGTTGCAACTAGAGCTCTTGCTAAGTTATGAAATAACTTGTATTTAGGGCCTGATCCACTTCCCTGACATAATTTGGTAATATAAAAAATAATGTTAAAACTAACAGAACTAATGCTGGATAAATTTTTTTGATGAAGAAAGTGTCATAAGTTTTATAAAGTTCCAAATATACCTACACTACTATATATACTCGGGGTGAAACAGGGGTTTTTCAAAATACCACACTTGGTTATAGGTCTTCTAGTAATTTTTTTTAACTATATAAACATTGAAAACCATATTTATATACTTGACGGGCAGACTAGAAGATTTGGTTAAATTAAAAAGAAAACTAGACACGTATGGGTTCTATTCTAAGTTTAGTGAAGTTTAGTGATCACAGCTTCCTCTTATTGCAGCTTTATTTTAACGGTACTGTGAATAGACAAGGTATGCAAGAAAGCTCATCACATCATCACCATGAGCTGAGCTTTCTTGCATAACCAATGTAATGGACTCTAGTTATGCAAGAAAGTTAGTTAAAATGTATTAAGAGTGTTCCTCCTTTTGTCTGAATAACTCAATGTATTATTTAAAAAATAAATCAATTACACAATGTTATCGCCAAGGCCACTTTTTTTTTGTATATTAAGAGCCTCCCAAAGTGACTCTACTCTGCCAGATGGAAAGCATGAATAGAATCCAAGAGTTGTGATCACCATACCCCGCACCCCGCTTGGGGACGTAAAAGGCATGACAGTCATCGTGACAGTGTAAGGCTTACACAGTTACGACGATAACTATAGCTATCAATGGGCCTCCGGTCTCACACTCGCCAACCAAACATGACAGCACAGATGCTGGCGCTTTAAGTTGGTCTTCTGTGGGAGGTAGTACTGCCCCGGTCGAGCCGGCCCGCTCGTGCTGAAATCAGCGTGGCTCTCCTACCTACCTACCAGTGTGACTTAAAATTGGTGCAATAGTATTGTAATAACATAGCTAAACTTAAATATTGCCATCCTTAGTTTATTTTTTTATAAGAACATATATGTACCCACTGCAAGTGTCATTTCCTCCCCCCCAGGTGCACGCCTCGCCCCCCCCGCAGCACGCGCACGCGGCTCCACCGCCACAGCACGCACAGCAGGTAACAACTTTACTTCTTCCACTTAAATGCCGACTATGCAGTTTGTCAAATTCTACAGTAACTGAACTATTCGTTTATATGATTGGCAAATATTTGTTTCGGAGTTTGAATAGTTTTCTATGTATGTATTTACAAACAAACGTATTCAATCAATGAATCTCGCTTTCACGTACAAGGTCTGCTTAGTTTTAAACTAGATGGGGTTGTATGTCAGTTGTCTGAAAGTATTATTATTACTATTCTCAATGCTCAATTTGATTTATTCGTACGTACTCCTAGTCCATATTTATTGACTTTAAATGCACCTATTGATGTTATATTATTTAACATCATACTCATCTATTTCAGGACATTTTTATAACAGTCCACTGCTGGACATAGACTTCTCTTTAGCAAGGAGGTTTTGGCTTACTATACCGCGCTGGCCGTCTGACTAATATAGGATTTGTATTAATTTTTTCTTCTCTATGCGGTCCGTGTGGAGACGGATTAAGAATACATAGTGTTACCATCCTTATTCATCCCGTGGGTGTCGTAAGAGGCGACTAAGGGAACAAACTATTCAAGAAAATATCATTACAAAGAGATGGAAAACTTGAAACAAACCCTATTCTAACTCGTTTGGCCAGCGTGGTGTAGTAGACCAAAATCTCCTTGCCAAGGAGAGCCTATGTCCAGTAGTGGACTGTAAAAGGCTGTTGATATGATATATGCATTGCTATTGTCCTTCGTCGACTCTGAGGCTTTGTATTGTTAATCCTTCACCATACGGATATTTGATAAGTTCTTTTAGCGTTCGTATATATTTCATTTAGAGGGCCTCAAAAAGTTCTAAATAAGTTGAAAATACTCTAAAGTAAACACGTTTTGTCATTCAGTGCAAGAGTGAGTTTATTATAAAAAAATTAAACAATGCAGATACCACAGATAAGTAGACTACATTGTTCTGCAATCTATAGTCATTACAAATCGTTAGTTCACACACAATAGACTAGGTGTCGCTAGTAAATACATTTTGATATCAATTATCAACAAATACTACCGTACGATTCCGTTCCGTTACGTTCATACAGAGAGTGCACCTGTGTTCGCATACACACTGGTGCACTATAAAAACTGCTGGGTTATTTGCTGGTCTCCGTTCAATCATCATATTGGGTATAGATACCAAAACATATAAATCACTTCATTAATAGACGGAAATTAAGAGGCAATTTGGTTTGTTTGTATATTAATTTCTTTATTTATTTATTATTTTGTTTACAGGTGAGGCTAGGCATCTTGGAACAGCAGCAGCTGGCCGCTGTCTCACACCCGCACCATAATATTCACAATTTACCACAAGCTCACACTATCGGTAAGTTTTTATTATATTTATTGTGTATTTCCTGTTGAACTTAACATGCATTACGTGACTAGAATTATATTTTAAATAACTACGACAGATTCAATTTTTTGTTTTTTTTTTTAAATTTGTTACTTAAGTATAAATAACTTGGCAATATTTTTACAAATTAGTGAATGTAGTATCTGGAATTAAACTAGACTAAGATTGTATTTCAATTGTCAGCAAGAATCTCTTTTAATTATTTTATTGTAATTGATTTCAATTTTCTATTTGCTAGTGGTAGTGTTACAAAATACTTCAAATTATATTTCTCAAGTGTATGGATATAGATTTATTTAACACGCTCCGTAATCTATAGTACTTAATGGAATTTGGAGTTATTTTAAAAACGAATATTTGGTACCAAATTATATGGTTTCCAGAGATTTTTTCTTCAAAATCTATCGAGTGCAATACCAAAATAAATAATTACAAAAATGTATAACGAAAATATATAAAACTTATTTTTTATATAATTTAAAACTTTATTTGTTTTTTATCACATCATCACAACAATCTTTAATAGCTCACTGATGGATGACCACGCTGGTCACTCGGGCTAGTCATTATCATCAGACTTTAACAGCTCACTGCTGGACATAGGCCTCTCCTTAGAGATTATATCCTACTATACCACGGTGGCCAGACGGGTTGGTATAAGGTTTGTATCAAGTTCTGGATGTCGTAATAGCAGCGGTTCCCGGATCCCTCCTATCTTAGGCACAGAGTGGCACACCGTGTGGTTTTAGTCGGTCCGATTCCGACACACCACCCCGCCGTAAACCCCGGTGGGGTGACGGCCCGAGGGGGTTGCCACACTTTAAAAAAAAAAGATTTGTATCTAGTTTTCCTTCTCTTTGCAGTGATGTCCTGCGTAATTTGCTCCTTAGTCGCTTCTTGAGACATCAAGGGATGAATAGGAATGGTGATACAGTATCCGCCCACATCATCCGTCACCACACGGCAATATATTGATATTCTATTAACGATATTGTTAAAATTAACCGTGTATTGTAGCAGAATGAGGCTATTTAGAAAACAGGCAATTTGAAAAAAAGTACATGAAAATTTGTCTGGAATTCTTTCTGAAATTATGATTTTAACTACAAAAGTTTAAAAAAAGTATAACTTAGTTCCTTGTGATGACGGATTAAGAACATGAAGAGCGTAAACGGTGTAAACTGCGCAGGACAACGTCACTGCAAAGAGAAGGAAAACTTGAAACAAACCCTACACTCTCCTTGTGGTGACGGATTAAGCATACAGAGTGTCACCACTTCTATACTTTCCATAGGTGGAGGCTACGGCAACAAAATATACAAGACAACACCGCTGCTAAGAGAATTAAACCTTGAAACGAACAGCGTAATGGTAAGGCCAAACCTCCTTTCTAAGGAGAGGCCTTTGTCCACCAGTGGGCTGTTAAAGTCTGATGATAATGACTAGCCCGACTGACCAGCGTGGTATAGTATAACAAAACCTTGAGTGTGGTGAGGTGCTAGACTTTCATTTACAGCTCAATAATGTTTTTCATTACAAATTGACGTCATTCTACGCTATTATTTCAATTGTATTAGGCTTTACATCTATGAAAACACACCTACATTAGTCAATTTACAGTGTATTTATCAGTGAAATGTATTGTCAATAAATTACACAGGTCAGTTACAACCAACACAAGCTTACGCACCTCCAGCGATGATGCCCGCTCAATACATGCAAGTAAGTAACATATTTATTCGCGCTAAATAAGCTTTTATTTGGGACTTTTCTGGTGTGGTATTTTAAATTAAAAAAATTATTTGCTCTGGTTGGTCGACTCTACGCTTAGTCTGAAGAACTGGGGATACTAACTAGAAATTTCAGTAGCTGACGCTTTGTAAAAGTGGTAAATGGCTGCATAGGATTCCCATCAAGAATTTGAGCCCCAAGCCAACCTCACCTCGCCTCGTCTATCGATCAGACATCACAGTGGCGATCTCTGATCGATAGACAAGACTCTGGCAAACCAAACATCTCGATTAGCGGCAATAGGTTCGCTACCTATTACGTAAAACCAAAACACTGGCGAAAAGTGGGCGTTTAATATGACTGCCTGCTCCTCTGGGGAAACAGGCGTGGTTTTGTGTGTGGAAGTGGTAAAGAATGAATGGTTGCATGGATTTTTTCGAATAAGAAATAAGAAAACGCAGGTATAAGCTTGTTTTAATGTAAGAAAGTCTGATGATCTTAAACTAAGTGTTAAATCTAAGTTAGTATCTAGCCTAGCTAAGTTATTACTAATCAAATTACATTTTCGTTATTATGTATTGATCGATTTCCATATTTAATTCTATTAATTAGCGTTATAGTATACATTTGTGCTAATTCTTTTGTTCGAAACCCTAAACTAAATATTACTAAAAATGAGTTTTGTTGTTCATGTCAGAGATTGACTGAAATTAGATATGTCACACTAAAAAATAAAATTTTCTAAAATTCGAGAATAGACGATAATTCTAGAGAAATGTTTAACTTGATTTGGCTTGAATTACCCATTGTAAAATTAATAGATGCTTTTAAATGAACCAAGCAATTTCATTGTGAAGATGATAATGATCAGGCTCCATCATTGATTTTTGTGAGTGTGCTTACTTAACTGGTTCAAATAACTAACTAGATTGCGCATAGAGATTCTGGCACACCGTAGTTCTGCAACACAATTTGCGCTACTAATTGCGTTGTTTGTGGTATGCAATCGACATTGGCTATTATACGATGACAACTGGCCGCCGTAGCCGACATTAGTTACTTCTCCTATTTGGCTACGACGACCAGTCTCAACGGAGACCCGCCTACTACGCAGGGGATACGAGTGTGTACTTAAATACAGGTGCACTCTCTGTTCTCTCAGTCTCACAACTCGATGGGACGGCTATCTGAAACGACTAGAGAGAGATCAGAGCTTTACGTGCTCTCAGAGGCACAGCGGCTCAGACCCTAACTTCCAAACTCTGTGCTGTTATTGATAATTTGTATAAATAGAAAAACTCAGTAACACTAATGGGGAATCCAACCCGAGACAACTTCGGAAGTCGCATACGCTAACTGCTAGACACACATTCCACTATATATATAACCACGCAAGCTAATAGAAGTCGGTTGGGTGTTGTAGCAGAGCGGCAGCGGCGCAGTGTTCGGTGGCGCAATGTTTACCGCCGCGCCGCACGCGCCTCTCGCCACACACGCGCCCCTCGCCACGCACGCGCCTCTCAACACGCACGCGCCTCTCGCCACCCACGCGCCACACGCGCCACACGCCACGCACGCGCCTCTCAACACGCACGCGCCTCTCGCCGCGCACGCGCCACACGCCACGCACGCGCCGCACGCACAGCACGCGCCGCATGCGACCTACCAGCATCAGATCTACCCTCATCATAATTACGTAAGTATATCGTCGTCTCGAGGCCCCAGTGGTCTAGTGCGAGTTTGTTTCGTATCAGTTTGCTTTCTACAGCGATTCGAACGCGTTCGGCGTTGTGATCGGTGGACATTTTAGGGCGGGTCAATCGTTACGTCGAACGCAGTCACCGTGACGGACGATCGAGTTGATGTGAAACAAAAATATTCTAATAAAATATTTGTACAGTTTTAGCGACATTAACATGACAAGGATAATAATTGTGGGAGAGCTATATTGCAAATGCGTGGAGTGGACCGAAGTGTCTTACGGGATTTGAGTTTTTAGGATATTATATATTGCTTAGCTTTGTTAGTTTTTCACTCAACTCCTTTTGCGTCGTTCTTTAATGCACTTTGGTGTCCCATCTGCTAATTTGTCAACTGTACGTATTATAAAAAAGATGCAAGTTTTCGTAAATTTTGCAAAATACTGTCATTTATTTTTTCACAAACAAGTTTCAAAATGAAAAACAATTTTCGAAACTAACAAATACATAACTATATGGCCAGGCGACGCAGGCAGGTGGCGTGACGTACTACAACTGCGCCGAGCAGGAGCCGCCGCCGCCGCAGCCGCGAGCGCAGCGCCGCCCCACCGCCGCCATACCCATCGTCAGCCCGCACCACACCGACAGGTACTGTGACTATCTATTTTGCACACCGACAGATACTGTGACTGATACTGTAAGACTTGTGCTCTTTGTACACTGTCAGGTACTGTGAACTTCTATTCTTTGCACACCGACAGGTACTGTAAGATTTGTGTCCCTTGCACACCGACAGGTATTGTAAGACTTGTGCTCTTTGCACACTGTCAGGTACTGGGAACTTTCTATTCTTTGCACACCGATAGGTACTGTATGACTTATGTTCTTTGCACACTGTCAGGTACTGTGAACCTTCTATTCTTTGCATACCGACAGATACTGTAGGACTTGTGTTCTTTGCACACTGTCCGGTACTGTGAACCTTCTATTATTTACACACTGACAGATACTGTAAGACTTGTGCTCTTTGCACACTGTCAGGTACTGCGAAACTTCTATTCTTCGCACACCGACAGGTATTGTATGACTTGTGTTCTTTGCACACTGTCAGGTACTGTGAACCTTCAATACTTTGCATACCGACAGATACTGTAAGACTTGTGTTCTTTGCATACTGTCAGGTACTGTGAACCTTCTATTCTTTACATACCGACAGATACTGTAAGACTTGTGGTCTTTGCACACTGTCAGGTACTGTGAACACTATAAGGTACTGTGAACACTGTCAGGTACTGTGAACACTGTCAGGTACTGTGAACACTGTCAGGTACTGTGAACACTGTCAGGAACTGTGAAAACTACCAGGTACTGTAAGACTTGTATTCTTTACACACGACAGGTGGACAGTTACTGTGAAACTTCTGCTCTTTGCACACCGACAGTTCTGTGAAACCCTTTACTGTTTGCACACTTTCAGGTACTGTGAACCTTTAATTTTAGGTATAGTGAAACTTGTACGCTTTGCATAGCAACAGGTACCGTGAAACTTTTACACTTTGTCCACCATCTGGTACTGTCTACTTTCGATTTTGAGACGATATATTTTATACCATTTAAAATATTAGTTTTTACCAATATCAACAAGAGAAAAATAAGTATTATCTATTTTTTTTACTGTTTGCAGGCCAGCCAACTCTACAGAAAAGGATAATATTGACAGGATTGTGGAAAACATGTTTGTTCGGAAACCCTGGCCGGCGACACATGGAGCCGGTAAATAATACTTTATGCAATACTAATTAGTTTACTTTATTCAACTAATAATTACCTATTTGTGGCAAAACTAAACGAGGGTACCATAAAATAATTGGCTTTAAACCTGGTCAAATATTAGCTTTAATTATTGAATACACTGCGTTACTCTGTAATTTGTGATATTTTAACACAATTGCAGTCCAGTGCTAGCTATAAGCATCTCTAATTGCATGCCGCTTGGATCGACCCTCGGAACCTTAACCTTACGTTATGTCGTACTGGCTTTTCTCTGCGGCTCGCGTGAAATTTGGTCTGACACATTAAGTTTCGTAACAGATCATTTTAAATAAATATGTATTTTTTTAAATAAAAAAAAATATCTTATGTTACTCCTAATACCTCCATGAACATGTGTATAAAATTTCATGATGATCGGTTGAGTAGTTTTCGCGTGAAACCGTAACAAAAATACTTACATGCACTTTTATAATATTAGTAGGATGTGTCACGTTACAAGTGCATTGTAAACGTAGTTAAAAAAAGGTATAAAGAGATTTCCCTTAATGACTGTCTTGTTATTATCATTACTTACTTTAACAGTACCTTATAACAATTTTTTTCCCTTTCTCAAGAACTGTTACACTGAAATTATCTGATAATAATAACTAAAACTGTATTTGCACATACATTTGCAAAACGTAATTACCGAGAACATATGCTTGGCTATTCCCTTAGGGCACGTTTCATCTTTCATCTTCTGTCCATGTGGTGACAGGTTCAGAATACATAGTGTTACCATCCCTATTCATCCCGTAGGGTGTCGTAAAAGGCGACTGAGGGACCAAGTATACAAGACAACATCATTACAAAGAGAAGGAAAACTTGAAACAAACCTTATTCAAACCCGTCTGGCCAGCGTGGAATAGTAGGCCAAAACCTCCTTGCTAAGGAGAGGCCTATGTCCAGCAGTGGACTGTAAAAGGCCGTTGATGATTGATGATTCATTAACTTTATCACACAGGCTTGGTAAGATTACTAATTACTTGTGAAAGTAACATTATTAATTTACCATTTGCCAAGTACCGGGATTTGCAGAAGTTTTTTTTTTCGTTTTGAAACCTTGGCAAGAAAGTTACAAAATAAGCACCGTACGGTAACTCAGTGCATTTTTTTTAACTCGTGGAAAGCCCCTCGGGCCATCACCCCACCAGGGCTTACGGCGGGGTAGTGTGTCGGAATTAGACCGACTAAAAAAAACCACACGGTGTACCACTCTGCGCCTGACATAGGAGGGATCCGGGAACAGCTGTTATTACGACATCCAGTCGGTTACTCAGTACCTACCCTGGTGAAGTGAATCATAGGGATTCTCGCTAGGTGTCAAAAGACATGCTACATTATGTTTACTCTTGTTTTGAAGAAACCAACTCTAAAAGTTTTTTGATTTAGATAAGAACATCCGCAAAAACAATACCCACCTTTGAAGTATTCTAGCCTTTAATAACCCACTGCTGGACATAGGTCTCTTCAAATATATGTATAAAGTATATTTAGAATTACATTTTCATATACACTAATGGAAAAAATTAAGGAATCAAAAAAAAATTCCAAATTTTTGGGCAGTTTTCAACAGGTCGTAACTTCGAGAGAAATGGTCGTACAGGAAATCAAAAAAAAAGAAAATTATAGCTCCAAGTGTCTAGTTTCTGGACTCGAACTTGAAAACTTTATAGCCTCCGCGGTTTTTGAGTGATCGTAGAAAAACCAGCAACAAAAAAAATTTTAAAATTTTTTTAGTTTGTTTTTTTGGTCTACGGACGTCGAAAAGATTGTTTTAGCTTAACCACTATTAGGATCGGATTCCTTGTTTATTTAGCTTTAATTTGCTTTTTTATACACCCTGATTTGCCCACTTCTCGCCAAGATATCGATTTTCAAATGGAAAAGGATCCTTTTGTCTTTGATTATCGATATTTCAGCAACCAATGATTCCACAGAAATTTAAAGGTGGGTTTCAAGAATTTGAATAAATTTTCCTTAACGACTGGCTATAGTCTTTCCGAAAAAAACATTTTTCTTTCTGTCACATAAATTTGAAAATGCAACAAAAAAAAGGCTTTTGGTGGTTTTTTTGGAAAATCAAGCACTGGATCGAAAATATTGAGGAAACCACTAATGTTAAGTGTGCCTTTTATAGTTCAATATATCTACAAAAATCCTACAAAAAACCAAATTAATCCAACCAGCCGTTTTTTTGTTTCACTCGATCGAATTTGTGAAAAAATTAAAGGATCACGTTTTTTGCTCTGAAAAGCACATAATTTTTAAAACGAAAAAAAAAATCCTAGCTTTTCCCACATTTTTGTTTCAGAAAGTGCTTACATTCAAAAAAAAAATTAAAAAAAAAAAACTGTTGAGTTAAAAGATCTGCTAAGGATTCACGAAAAGTAAAAAAAACACAATCACCGAAAAGCGTATGAAAAAGATTGAAATTCGATTGGTAGTATTAACTTTTTTTTTTTAATTTAATTAAAAGGAGATCAAAAGAATCAAGGAATGTAGCGGCGGAAACGCGATAAAAATTATTAAGTGATGGTTTTTTGAATTTCCTTAAATTGTTGAGAAATTTTTTTTTTTTTGTATCCTTCTTTTTTTTAATTTAAGTACTTTATGGAACAAAATTGTGGGAAAAAACATTTTTTTCTCATTTTTAAAAATCATGAGCTTTTCAAAGCAAAAAACGTGATCCTTTAATTTTTCAAAAATTCGATCGAGTGAAACAAAAAAACGGCTGGTTGGATTAATTTGGTTAATTGTAGGGTTTTTGTGGACATATTGAACTGTAAAAGGCACACTTAACATTAGTGGTTTTTTCAATATTTTCGATCCAGTGCTTGATTTTCCAAAAAACTACCAAAAGCCCTTTTTTTGTTGCATTTTCAAATTCATGTGACAGAAAGAAAAAATTATTTTTCGGAAAAACGATAGCCAGTCGTTAAGGAAAATTTATTCAAATTCTTGAAACCCACCTTTAAATTTCTGTAGAATCATTGGTTGCTGAAATATCGATAATCAAAGACAAAAGGATCCTTTTCCATTTGAAAACCGATATCTCGGTGAGAAGTGGGCAAATCAGGGTGTATAAAAAAGCAAATTAAAGCTAAATCAACAAGGTATCCGATCCTTATAATGGTTAAGCTAAAACAATTTTTTCCACGTCCGTAGACCAAAAACAAAAACCAAAAAAATTTAAAAAATTTTTTTGGTGCTTGTTTTTCTACGATTACTCAAAAACCGCGGAGGCTATAAAGTTTTCAAGTTCGAATCCAGAAACTAGACACTTGGAGCTATAATTTTCTTTTTTTTGATTTACTGTACGACCATTTCTCTCGAAGTTACGGCCTGTTGAAAACTGCCCAAAAATTTGGAATTTTTTTTTGATCCCTTAATTTTTTCCATTAGTGTAGTTCTTGCATCACTAACCTTTAGGTGAAGAGTTTGTTTGTTTGGACGGGCTAATTTCAAAAGATACTGGTCGGATTTAAAAATTACATTAGCTTTAGATAGTCTATTTATCGAGGAACGCTATATAATAGGTTATATACCCTCCCACTACTACCTACACGAGCGGAGTATAAGGGAAAAATATTGCAGAAACAGTGGAAAATTATTCCTTTTGAGAGCTTTTGTTGCCTACGTTACGTAAATGGTACATTAGATTACAATTAGTTTCGAAAAAAATAATATATTACATTGTTTCTCTTGAAAATATCCTAAAAAATGTCCACGACAGCATATACTCTTTTAAAGTTGACTCACTATAACCTTTTTTATGGTACTCAAATTTGTTCACGCTGTATAACATCACGCTACGACTAATAAAGAAAAATAGACCAAGTTACACGGGCCAGTTAAAAAAATTACCATTTTGTATGCTAACTACTGTGCACTTTATCAATTAAATCTTCCATTAAGAAATTCCTAATAATTCTCCTTCCCCCAAAGATTTGCTCTGGGCGAAATTGTCCCTTCAAGCGTGGCTGCATTCTAGAATGCAATAGAAGCAACAAGATATAGAAAGAAGATGACTTTACTATCGGGATAGAAGATTCCCATTTTGAGTTTATTTTACGTTACTTTTATGTTAGTATTTACTATTTCTGTAGTTATAATTAGTGTTTAGAATTGATCTCATGCAGAAGTAATATGTAACATTATTATCATCACATCATCAACAACCTTTAACTGTCTACTGCTGGAAAAAGGCCTCTCATTAGAAAGACGGTTTCGTCCTACAAACCTCTCATTAAAAGGCCGTTTCGGCCTACTAGCCTCTGATTAGAAAGGCGGTTTCGACCTACAAGCCTCTCATTAGAAAAGCAGTTTCGGCCTACTAGCCTCTGATTAGAAAGGCGATTTCGGCCTACTAGCCTCTGATTAGAAAGTCGGTTTCGGCCTACTAGCCTCTCATTAGAAAGGAGGTTTCAGTCTACTAGCCTCCTATTAGAAAAGCGGTTCCGGCCTGTTATGTTTTTACTTTTTTAATATTTATTAAATTTTACATGAAACAGTAAAGATATTAAAAGACTGAGGTGACTCGAAGGTTCATTTTTTATGTTTTTATCCATCAATGACACGAACAGAGATAAAATATTTCCTTTCGGTTACAAACAAAAATAACTCTTTTGGGAATTGGCTTCCAATCATTGGTTTCCAATGTGGCCTTAAATAAATATTTCGTGATCATCTCACACGCGTCTGTCCGGTTCGAAACTAGACAGAAGTACTTGTACTATGATAACCAGGTTGCTGGTAAACATACTTATAAACTCCTAAAGAAACACATTCTTTTTTTATCAGCTTATTGCCACCCACTGCTGAAAGAATGCTTCTCCGAAAGAGCGCAAACTATCCCGGACTTGAGTAGTTGCAAAGACACGTGTAACATAGATAAATTAAACCCAAGCAGGTCAAATTGATAATGCTCATCAAACAAGTCTTTACAGATAACAGTCCAAATAACTCACCACTTGACCAACAGCCAGCCAGCGCATTCTCTAGGGGGCGTTCATGTATAACATAACGCAATTATTGAAGACTTTCCCTCCCCCCCATTTAACGCACCGTAACTTTTTTATGTGCCCCCCTCTTTCGCCCTAAACGTTACGTAACATTCACGTACAGTCACTTGGGATGACCAAACAGAGTTGCCAACTTGAGAAATTTTAATTCCCTAATTTTTTTATAAAAAAAAAAACAATATTACGCAACGCATTATTCGCAACCCCTCTCCTGCCTATGTAACGCATCGTAACGTTCTATAAAACCCCTCTCCCCTCATATTGCATTACGTAATACTTGAACACCCCCCCTATCTGACTCTATTATCTTAGTTTTCAAACTAGAAATAAGTACCTACTTGGCGGTATTATTATTTTCATTACCTATTCTTCCCTTTTCTCTGAATAGTTTCATAAAGGACCGTCAAGTCGAGCTTGTCTGCCTTTTATCGTACAACTAGTGTTTAGAGTGTGAAAAGCTTAAAATATAATTATTTTAGACACTATCACATTCTTCTTAAAAATAGAAGTACTATAGTCTTGATACACTCGATGACACCTTAGTCAAATTAGATACTTTTTATCGTCTGTCAAAACCACAATTGTGTATTAAAAATGTACTAAATACAAACTTGTGACGTCACTGTCTTAGATTACTCAATTGAACGATATATTTCAATATTTATTTCATTCAAATTCGTAATATTAATATAAAGCTTTAATAATTTTATTTTTCGAAACAGTTAACTAACCTATTGTAGGTAGTATTAGTTAGGTCATTATTTTTAGTTCTCTCATCTCTTACATCTAATAGTAAGATCATAAAAGTAACTATAGTATCATATAAGCATGCATTCATTATGGTCTTCTGATCAATATCTTTAAACAAGTACAATTCCACAGATTCAAAAGATAAACAACCGGAAAATCGTAATTCACAAGAACCACAGAGCAAGGAATCGTCACAACCCAATAGTCTCACCTCTAGTTCCATCTCCACCGACTCCAAACCTTCAGAAAGCAGAGAAGAGAAAACCGAAGAAGTAAAAGAAGAGGAGAAGAAGGAACCAGAGTTGGAAGAGAAGGTTATTCAAGAGAGTATAGCAACGGATGCCTGACTGGTAAGGGTCAAGTTGTACGAATGCTACCAAGCGAAGTACTATAGCAAGAGATAATTATTATTCAATATATCAGACGGTCATACTTATAGAATTTGGCCTTCATACGGTCACTTAGGTCATAAGGTCGTGAACCATGTGGTCTTATGAGGCCACGACTTGTAAATATAATTTTGTTTAGGAGTTATGTATTAGCTTTACATGTGACAATACTGTTGAAATCATCTTTGATGCAAATATGAAATCATTGGTTCTTAAGTGAGTTCTATAATGACGTTAGTATAACTATATCGTTGGGAGTTACGATCACTTAGTAGTTAAAACATGTAAATGAAATCGTCTTAATTAAAATTATATAATCGTAATGTAAACGTGAACAATTATTACCTTATATCTGTATTTATAAAGAAAAAGTCTACATATCCAAGGCCACAATAATTGAAAAGATTTCAGGCCAAGGCCTGGATATGACGAATATCCAAAATGGATACGAATATGTATCTCGGCCTAGCTTATCACCGTCAAGACCTTCTATTGAATGTTAGATGTAGTTTTTTTTTGTTATAGTGTGGCCGTCTGAGAAATTTAAATTTTAGGGTTTTCGAATTATTATATTTTGGCTGTGTTTTGAGCTCTGTGCGGTTGTAAAAATAATATATCTAAAAATATTGATAGCAAAAATTTTACAGGACTCTTGTGTAATAAGAAACCGATATGTGCAGTTATTATTGTTATAATTAATTTTATATAGCTATAGAGTAAATTTTAGTCGATTCAGCTATTTCGTAGAATTTTAGTATAAATGATACTAAAAAATTGTACAACCATTCTATAAATAATTTCTCGTATTGTTGAGTTGATTTCAAGGTTATGCTCAATCAGCATTAGGCATTAAATAATTTGAGTACTATTAAAACTGTTTTAATATATAATATTTCTTGTTCAACTCGTGATCAAAAAATAATTTCTAATAGATACAAGAAATCATAATTTGAAATTTGTTAGATCATTCTAGAAAATATAGGTATTCGTATGGCCTAAAGTGTGTGTTGAATAAATTATAACTTCATAAAGTAGACATATTCCTGTCGAACTTCTTATGAATAGAGTTGAAGTAGATTAAATATCGTACATTTAAAATACTGTTATATTCTAGGCCATTCTCTATAATATCTTATCTCTTACGAGGCCAAGTCTTGTAAAATCAAAAAGTTAAATTTATAAGAAACCTGCTGAAGTGTTCCTAGTATAATTTTTACAACCATACAGAAAAAAAAACTTAATAAGAATAAAACTAGAATCCCTAAATACCTATCATATCTTCGTGTTAACTCATTGTTCAATTTTATATGATAATAACAGATATTTATTGGGTATCAAGTAGATATAAATAAAAATTTGCTTTTAAATTAGACGCTGGGATACCAATATAATATTTATATATAATATAAATAAGTTACAGTTGGTAGATACTAATTTCTACCTCATTTTACTTACTTTTAAGACCATAATAATTATCAAATTATCATTTAACAATAATTGGTACATACACATCAGTTTCTATAAATTGTCTTCTTCATACCTAATGTACTAAATTATTCCATTCGCGATAAGAAAATAGTGACGCATCGATCAAACCTCGCATTATGACCAATCAGGTCCCAAGAAATTATCGTTTTGTATGAAAACTTGGAACATGATTGGTCGAGTAGGGCTTGATCGATGCGTCTCTGTTCTTTTAAAGCGAATAGATTAAAGGTTAAGTTTAACTCACTACAGGTTAGAGAGTTACCTTCACACCCACTCGTTACATAATTCGCCGAAACCCACATACTTACGTCCAAATCGATTTATGTGGGAATAGTAAGGCATCTTATCGGTATTCTATCGTCTAATAAAAAGAATTTAAATGTATGTTTGTCTGTTGTATGGGAACATGCCTGTTGAAGTTGCTATCCAATACTGTGAAAATGGAATAAATTATTTTTTATTTCAGTGATAATGTTAATTGTAGGTTGTTATCGAATAATTTTTAAGAGTGGGCTTTAGCCTGGTTTTTGGTTTGAAAAGGCGTATTTATTCCTTCAAAAACATACGACTATTAAAGAAAATACAAATGTATAAATTCATAAGCTACCTTTTGCTTTTTGGCTTTCGAAATTATCAATCTCACTGCAATTATCATTAGATATTCAGGCCATGTCCACGATTATCCAGGCCACGGCCTGGATACAAATAAATGCTAAGGAATATCACATTGGCTAATTTATATATTTTTTTATGCGATCTCAGTGCTTTATTTGTTGTATTCGCATGTAGTTATTTTTGTAGGTATAAAATTACGTAATGTGTTTAGGTTGGTGTTTCACGGCAAACGCTGGTTCGTATTGAAGTAATTGCATACCAATATAATCACAATATGTCACTTAAAATTTGTCATTATTTTATTTTTTAAATGTCGTCCACACCTTATAGTTGCATAATTTTGTATCGACACCAATTCACATTTTATATCTATTTCAGAAATATTGTTCAATCATTTCTCCATTTTGTTTGAAATAGTAATAATAACTGACTAAAAATCATTTATAAAGGGTGACTGATAATGACATACATTAAACCACGTGTTTATTAATGATATGAAATAAATATTTTTTTTATTTAATTTTCTTTTCATTACTTACCAAATACATCGCTCACACAAATGCCCCAAAGGGGGCAAGCAGTACATTACCAACTAATATTCTCGTTCCAAGTAAGGGGTAAGCCTTTCATTATTTTATTTATTTTACTTTGATAAGGGTTACACAAATGACAATAATTACAGACAAGTATAAACTGTTCATAGAATCTCAAACATGTTATGTTCAGCCTGCAAACAAATCACACTCAGAATAGGCACACAGGAGAGCGTTGAACGTAGAAAGAGAGCGTTGAGTGTAGAAAGAGAACGCGGTATTGGTGACGTAATGCGCGCCACGGTGTGACGTGTGTTACGTTAATAATGCTAACAGAGATGCATTTAGGCAATAGTAACACAGTTCTTTGCTCCGTAAACTACTTTGCTTCTGATGGAGTCTATTTTTATGTTTTATTTATTTTTTTTATTTATTTTTTTATATTTTCAGTTTGCATTATGAAACTGCAAAAGAACTGTTATGAGCTGCACTTAACGTAACATCACAATACTCTAACTTCACTTTTTTGTAGTAATTATTAGTCACCCTAACTAAGATCAGTAATTCGTTTTTTATATAATTATTGTATTAATATTGCATCACATTACTGCCTTATTAAGTAACCCACGAGGTGACAAGGTACAGTTAAGTGACCAGAAAATTATGTTAGAAATTTCGTACGAAAATATAAGGTGAAATATTATGTATGTTTAAAACACCATTGAAATTATGCACTGTGTTTTATTCAGCTACTGTTTTAATTAACATGTTATTATTAATAACGCTTTTAATATTGTATGTGCATTTTGTAAATACGCTACCGATTTTTGTCAAAATTGACAAGTTTGAAGTTTTTATTCGGATACGTCGGTTTAAAGGATGGTTTCCACTAAATGACTCGCATCGCAACGGATTTTACAATCTTTAAACGCTGTTAAATCGTGTACGCAGTTTTTAAAGTATATTACCAAACCACGAGGACGTATACGTGATTCTGAGCCAAACTTGGTAAAATAAATCCGTTCTGATGCATGCCGTTCGGTGGAAACATCCTTAAATGATTAATAATATTTATTTCTACAAGTTCATCTTTTACAGTTTTTTCACTCGTCGCACTTTAGGGTCGATTCATATTAGCATAGAGTCGAAGCGCATCGAACCGTCAAATTCTTCACAAGTAAAGCGAAGTTCCACGAATGTGCGCGTTTTACAGTTCCGACTGATGAGTGACGACGTCAGACACGCGCGCGCCATCATTTATCTTAAAAGAAATATATATGCTACGAATAAATATGGAGATAATGGTGAATTTATAATGTTAAATTTTACATTGACGCTTCGATGCGCTTCAAATCTGCTCTCGTATGAATTGACTCTAAGAGAGGTAGCGATTTCTTATTTAAACGTCTTGTTCGGACGTAAACCTTCCTCATATTTGAGCCTCATTAACATAAATATCTTAACATCACAAACCATGGCTGAGCAAAAAAATTTTTCAAAATAAATCTCCAATTGCTTCTAAATTTAAAATGTTGTAAGGGAATCCCCGAAATGCAAAGAGTTCTGTAGTTCGGGGATTTCCAACAGAGCTCTTTGTCAAATGATGAAGCTATCCGTTACCCATTGCTATTATTTACAGTTCGCTTCGCTCTAAAGTAATCTTAAGTTATTCGTGATACCGTAATCAAATGTGTTCCCAAATTTGTCTTCTAAAAATGATATATAAGATTCTGTTGTGTGTTTGACAAAAAAATAATGTAAGCAATTGATGATATTAAGGAATTGTATTAAATGTTGTATTTAATTACAAAATAATCTATACCTCTGAAACTTTTTCTTATTTTATACTATTTTTTTTTTTACTAGTACAGTCACAAACATTAATATGGCACGCTAATAATTTATGATTACAACTTAAAACTATGGTAAACGTAAATCTCTATCAAACAAATAACTGCTAAAACCTGACCCAAAAAGTGGTAGAAAGAGAGAAGAAAGTCTCTACCAAGTCCCATATTAATGTTAGCGACAAAAAACCGTTCTGACGTTTGATTGACATTGACAATCAACTGGCCAATACCTGTGAGGCTCTTAACGATAAGACCATAGATTCATAACATCTTAATGCTCACTACACATATAATGTTTGCTGGTACTCGCTCATCGTATATACACACTGTTTCTTTATATGAATGTTAATTTAATTTCATCTTTAATTATAATATTTAATCTATATGTGATCTGAAATTAAATGCCTTACTTAAGCGTTACATTTGGGTTCATATATATATATTTATCACATCACTCTTCCAATAAAGGTAGTCGTGCACTAGGTTCTAACATTCCCGTGATATAAAACTTAAGACGCAGATTGATGAAAAGGACGCTTGCAATAATGCAGTGCTATCATAGGTTTAGTACCATAATAGCATTAATGGCACATGTTATTCAAACATTTAGTTGGTGGAAGTAAAAATAGACTAATGATATGTGGCTCCTGTTGTACGTATTTAAAAATACACAATTAGATAATCTACAATGAACCAAAATTTAGAGTACTTCTTCGTAAATGTTACAAAAACTTAAACAGTATAGTAAAGCATTGTCACAGCACAAGATTAGTCTTGTGCTGTGACAACGCTTCTAATCGCGTTAAAATCGATTTGACAGTTATCGACTTGACAATCGATTATGATTTACACTATCTTCCTTTTTTCTATTATTTAAAACCTTGCAAGTTAAAGTAATGATGCAGGTAACTATGTGCTAAGTCCACGTAATGTTTAACTTTCAAATCATATGTTTAAATGTGTAACTACTTACATATTGTCTGGTCATATAGCATTGTTCTCTTGAATTTGCCTACATATCTAACTATTTATATAAGTACGATTAATTTATGATATTATTTATATTTTTTTTTATAAATGATGTTACGTCCTAGTGTGCGACGACCATGCTTAAGCAATGTGTAATGAATATAGTTTTAAATAATGTTGTACGTTACTAGTCTTTTTTATAAGTTAATAAAACTTAAGTCCTATGCGAGAAAGTCGAAAAAAAATACGTAAAACTTTAAAAAACTATTTTTCTTTTAAAATAGTAGATACTCGCAGATACACTAAGTTGTAATTATTTTTTAAATAAATTAAAAAAATCACAAAAAAAATGTATGAAAATCTGGCAATAATTCTAAATGATATTTTTTTTAAAACTATAGCGAAAATTGTAAAGAAATTGCTTTTGTAAACTAAGCTGGTTATTTATTATGATAAGTAAATCTTCTGAAACTGAAACTGGATTTTTGTTTTTTTTTTTATTTCTTGACCTTAATCCTTAGAACTTTTTTAAAATCTTAATAATTATTAAGATTATAAAAAACTAATTATAATTAGTTTTGGATGAATTTTGAAAAAAATTTCAATGTTCGCGTTTCGACGCATACGACTGTCTCATGCAATAGAAATGCTAATTAAGATAGAGTATTTGATCAAATTTAAGTTTGGGTAAAAGAATAATCGATTCACAAAAGCTCAAACCTCAAGTTTAATAACAAAATATTTAAAACTAGCTGCTAATCCTAGGTTACTCATTATAACATCAGCTGTCTGCCAGTGAAAGTCCCTTTAAATTAAACGAGCCGTTTCAGAGATTAGCCGTACAGAAATAATTTCGAAATTGTCTTTGATGTGAGTAGTGTAGAAAAGCATTAGTTTGAAACTACAATTGGACACTTATATTTTATTTATTTGCATAAATAAACTTTAGGTTTGAAAGTAAGGAACTACAGCTGTCTTTGGGCACCCGTAAGTCTTGGCCACAAATACTTTGCCAGATATTGAGTTCACCAGTTTTCTACGAGGCATTGACATCACCTCGCTCGAGGCGGCCACTTTGGGAAAAAGCATGATTTACGATTTGGGAAATTTAATATTGATAACTGATAAATAAATAAAACAAAATGAATATAAAATTATAAATTATGTTTTATTTAAACTGAAATACATAAGAAAATATCGTAACTGTGGTGACTAGAAATATACAACGTTACCTAAATATATTATCGATATGGCAACATTGGTACATGGCGGTATGCTTACGCTAAAACTATTTTAAAAGGCAGATTCTATGAGAATCATGAACAGAAGTACTAGCAATTGCAAAATGAAGTAAAAACTCCCTACCTGATTTTGAAAAGGTTTCGTAGTTGTTGAACACTCTAATATCGGTGTGGTGACGGATTAAGAGGAGACACCTATTCACCCCATAGGTGTCGTAAGAGGTTACTAAAGGAACATACTGCGCAACATACTGCGCAGGAAAACATCGCTGCAAAAAGAAGGAAAATTTAAACAGATCTTTTTTTTAACGTGTGGAGACCCCCTCGGGCCATCACCCCACCGGGGTTTACGGAGAGGTGGAAAGTCGGATTCGGACCGACAAAAACCACACGGTATGCCACTGCGCCCATAGGAGGGATCCGGGAACAGCTGTTATTACGACATCCAGATCCCTATGCCAACCCGTAGGTCAAAATCTCGTTTCGGAGGAGAGGCTTATGTCCAGCAATGGGTTGTTAAAAGCTGTTGATGTGGACACTATAACAGTCTACCTCAGAGAAGATTTCGAGTAATTTGATGAAATGAAGATATTTTGAATTTGAAAAATGCCACCGTAATTTCACAGCAACCATTATTTTTAGACAAATAATATTGTTACGGCTATCTGCTGTAAACACTGTTATAAAAAAAATATATATTTATAGGTAAATTTTATTGAACGAATTCTCCTAATTTTCTCATTTTTTTTACAAATCATTTTTACTAATTTATTTTTCTTAGTGACGAATATATACTTTCTTTGACCGAATACAAACCGACCGAAGACCGAAACAAATATACGATGCTAGTTTTTTCCTTTTACAAATATACACACATGCCTTATCGCTTATACCTTCTTTTACTGCCATCCTGATTTTGTATTTTCTAAATTAAGATACATACTACACATTAATTTAGAAACCTACAAACCAATTGTCAAAACACGATTGTCTGTCTTACCCGCCACATAGACATCTAAAATGGCGTTCACGTTTAAAAATGTCTGTAGCTATTGTCAACAGCTGATAATCAACACTTAAACATAATTGGTTTCAACGATTTTATCTTCTTTTTTCCTCCGTTTTTTTCCTTCTAAGTCTGCATAGATATCTTCTAGCTTTCGCATTTTTGTCTCTGGTACGTAGAATATGATGTAGAATACATTTATGAGGCATATACCACTGAATATCCAGAAAGTGAAATGGTAACCTAACCAGGTGTTGAGTGGTGCAAAAAGTTTCAGGAGAGCAAAGTCGGTAGCGAGAGAAATGGACATGATGAGGGTCGCTACTGTTCCTCGGAGCTGTGAAAGAAAGAAACCAACAATTTATTATTCTTTTTCGCTTATTAATAAGCTGCCAATAATTTTAGGCTCAGTCGATTGGGACTTTTTCGTTTGAATGTAATATATTATATTTATCAGGTTGCAAGATGTCTAAAATTTGAGTACACTTACCTGGAAACTGAACATTTCAGTCATTATAACATAAGGTAGCGGCTGCAGGCCTAATCCGTCAGCGAAGATACTGACACACATCGCTACGATAGGCACCCAGCCGGGCAAAAATATTTGGATGCTCTGGAGGTAAAACCATACGCCGAGGAGACACATACTGAAGCCAGCAATCACACTTGTTACCGCTAGAAGAGGCTGGAATAACCAGAATAAATAAAATTTTATTACTTAAAAAGATTTTGCAGGCGATTTGGTGTTTATAAAAACTAACTACATGTGTGACGCTGATGTTTTATAGTCAAAAACTTAAAAAAACGCTAAAACAAAATCAATGATCCACAATGAAATTTTTGGTTTATAGGAGCCACATACCTGATGATATTTAGATGAGGTGATCTGATAATATTATATTTTGTCAGAGACATTTTATTATTTAGTAAATTTGTAAACATCTAGTACTACTAAAGTTTCAAAAAGTTACTTAAGTACCTACAATTATTAAAACAGTACATTTTATAATGTACAATGTACACTTCATTTTGACCCCTATGACACGATATCGTTAAAATCGTTGAAATCTCATAAAAAATACTGTCACTACCTTACATCCACTTTATAATACTTAAATTTATAGGTTTTAGCTTAAATTAATCTTACATAACATTTCTCACCTTTCTACCCGCTCTGTCAACAAGTTGACATGCCAAAAACGGTCCCAAAACCTGGACTATGGCGAGTAATATGGATTGTTTGTTCGGTGATAGGGCGATGCTGGTGTTTGGATCTTTGCCAGCCTCAGCAAAGATATGGCTGGCGTAAACCAAGACTGATATACAGCCGCAGAACTCTCTCGCCAAATTCACAATTAGGCTCACCCAAAAAGCTTTTACGGCGATTTTGTCGGCAACTGAAAAGAGATTATAAAATCATTTTTTCTGAAAGCCTCACTCTCCACTGAGGTATAAAGTTTGTAGTAGCGATTATGTATTCTGAATACGTATTTAAACATTTAATCCTATTGTATTTACATATTATTACTTAACCATGAAAGATCTGTAGCTCGACATATGTATATGAACTTTTTTCGTTGCTTTTCACCGAGTAATTTAGTTCAATCAATAGTCGTTAAAATTTCCATAGGCTTCCTAATTAGAGTAAAGCTAAGTCTCTGCTCTGCTGTGATAAAACACCATAAAATTCTAATCTGTTTCGTGATACACCATTTGTCCATTAGCTCCAGTAAAGTGAAAATGTGTGAGTATTTAAGTACGTTTATTTTTAATAGCACAAAAAGTGTTAGCTTGAATCGTTAAGCGCATATCATGGTAGATACCATGTACTACTTAAGCCATGTAGCTCCACATTTGAACAGGATATCCCGTTATACCTAGCTCTGACAGCCTATCAAATGCGTAATTAATGCTAATTAATTCAATTTATGTTGACAATATTACATTCTTGAACTTGTCGTACCACCCTGTATCAAACGTCGCTTTTACATAACCATGAGAGAAGAAACTTTCCATCCGTCTCTCTGAGATATAGGTGGTCGGTGTCTAAGAGCCGTACTTCGCCAGTAATGGTCCAGTTTTCCAGATTGATTCCATGATATTAAAGAAAATGAGTTTTTCTTTTCACCGAGTGAGTGTTCAGAAGTCTCTTACTTTGCCTATTACACTATTAAAAAAAAGTTAATATTAAATACACTTCTTTTTTAATGATCGTTAGTTAGTACCGATAAATGTATGTTGTACAATTAATGATTATAATTAAACCAATCAACTTTGAATAAAACAGATCTGAAATATCTTCTAATAATAAATTATTCTCTGTATACGTATGCTTGAATGGACCTGTCATCATACATTGAAATATTTTCTTCAAGCTTGAAAGCACTTTAGTCCATACTAATTATTGCTATCATTATATCAATTAATATAGTTAAAGAGACTTTGACTTTTTGCACTCCGCGATAATTTATCCTGACAACATCTATTTGATTGGTCCCAAACATCGCAGTGTCTCAAGACAAAAGTTTTTACCAGTCTATGTTGCCAGTGATGATCTATGGTACAGAGACGTGGTCGCTCACAATGGGCCTTATAAGAAAGCTCAAAGTCATCTAAAGAGCAATGAAGTGATCAATGCACAGAGTTATTTTAGATGCGGGCAGCACAAGATAAGTTGGTGGGGAGAGCTTGGAAAAGGTTTATGTCGAGCTGATGACGAATTTTGACTGGATTCTGACTGCTAGCCCATAAGTTAAATTCCTGTCTAGGGTCAATTAAATTGTGATTATAAGCGCGATAATTGGTTTTGTATCTGGATGCAATTTACCTTCAATATGTGTGTAACATATACATATATGCTTAAAAATGTTAAGTTGATATGTATACGTTTCAAAGACACGAAAAGCTATGTGCTGGTTGAGCTCTAATTTAAGATTGGAAATTTAGATGCTGTTTCACGGACCTGTTGGTCTAGTGGTTGATGGCCCGGTTTTGCAGCGGGAGGTGATGGATTCGATTCCCACACAGGATAAATATTTGTATGATGAGCACGAATATTTGGTCTATGTCTGGGTGTAATTTATCTACAACATGTATGTGTCAAGAAATGTTTAAGTACGTTTATCAGCGTTCTGGTCAGCATAGCACTGGTTCTGTCTAATTTCTAATCAAGCAACCGTGTGTAAGATGGGTGAGGTTGTTTATTTATTTGTATAAATAATCTAAAGAAATGCGATAATGTAGAAACTAGTAAATTAAATTGATGTTTTTATTTCACGTACTACATATTTGTATTTCACTTAAGAGAATAATTTAACATATTCATTAATGTAAATTCATTTTACATAATATATTAAGAGTGAACGTTTACATCACCAATGATTACTAGTATTTGCGATTCAGATTTTAAAACGATTAAATATACAATGACGCACAATGCATGAATATTAACTAACATGACGGACGAGGCTCTGGCAAAGAACACATCCCAATTAGCGGCAATAGGCTCGCTACCCATTACGTGGGATTAAAACTTCTTTTTTTTATATTAAGAGCCTGTTAAAGTGACTCTACTCTGCCTGATGGAAAGCGTGAATAGAATTCAAGAGTTGTGGTCACCATACTCATTGCAAATGCAGACAACGCACTATGGTGACCCACATCATGGCGGCCTTGTGAGATGCTTTTTCACACCCCGTTTGGGGACGTAAAAGGCATGACAGTCATCGTGACAGTGTAAGGCTAACACCCACGATAACTGTCACCCCTGCATCAATGGGCCTCCGGTCTCACACTCACCAACGAAATACGACAACACAGATGCTGGCGCTTTAGGTTGGTCTTCTGTGGGAGGGTAGTAGGGGAGACCGGGGATAGTTGACCATAGGGGTAGGTAGACTAATCGCCAAAAACTCGTCAACGATATGAGTATTACATAATTCTGGCCCAGCTGTGCATTATTCTTCGCCCCCCGCTCAGTTGTCCGGAGCGCAGCGCCGCGGACGCACGTTGTTTTCAAGCAGTGACATGTTATTTGTTTTCGTACCAAGTAAGTAATATTTTCATATTGCATATTTTTTCAACTGACACCTACACACTTTATGTTAACCATTTGCCTATTAGTCAGAGTGTTTCGTGAGTGCATGTTAATCATGTTTCATGTATTATTTCTTAAATTGATGACAGTGTTTAGGTAACCCATGCCATTAAAACTTAAAACGGCGTCTGGGGTTGGTGGACTAAGTTCTTTCGGGACTGGTTGATTAGCTAGTCAACTAACCCCAATATAATTTGAAGTTTAAAATATCTCGTAAATTAACCTTTTATTCGTGTTTTAATATTTATTTTGTTACAGTACAATGAGAACCTATAAAAGAAAGACTGAACGAGCTGTTACACCAAAAGATGTCGTAGAAAGAGCATGTCATCTTATAATTTTTGATAAAAAAAGTATAAATGCAACTTCAAAACAATATGACATTCCCTACAAGACGTTACACCGTTATGTGGCAAAACTAAAGGAGAAATTGGAACATAATTCGAATTTGACGAGAGCAGAATTGACCTTGGACTCAGTTGCCTATTTTTAATATATCCCATATTAAAAATAGGCAAGTTTTCAATAATGTAGAAGAAGAAGCTTTAGCAAGTTATTTAAAGAAAGCCGCTGACATTTATTATGGATTAACGCCATATGAGACTCGGAAATTAGCATATCAGTTCGCCATAAAAAATAATAAAGCTATGCCTAATTCTTGGAGAACAAAGTTGTTAGCTGGCGAAGATTGGTTAGGCTCGTTTCTCAAACGTCATCCTTCTTTATCTATAAGGACACCTCAAGCAACAAGCCTTTCCAGAGCTACATCATTCAACAAACATAACGTCAGTATGTTCTTTGCTAATTTAACTGCTGTTTACCAACGTTTGAATCTCAGCCCTGGTGATATCTGGAACGTTGATGAAACAGGTATGACAACCGTACAAGTACCTAATAGAGTAATAGCACGCCGTGGTGTTAAAAATCTAGGCAAGATAACATCTGCTGAGAGAGGTACACTAGTGACAGTTGCAGTAGCTGTTTCAGCTGTAGGAAATATGGTGCCACCTTTTTTCGTATTCCCACGCGTCCATTATAAGTCCTATTTTATTAGAGGAGGCCCTATAGGATGTGAAGGTGATGCTAACCCGTCTGGCTGGATGAAAGAAGAAAATTTTATAAAGTACACCAAACATTTCGTGAAACATGTTAAACCTAGTAAAGAAAAACCTGTACTTTTGTTGTTGGACAACCATGACTCTCACTTATCAATTGAAGCGTTGGATTACTTTAAATCTAATGGGGTGACAGTTTTATCGTTCCCTCCACATTGTAGCCACAAGCTACAACCTCTTGACAGATCTGTGTACGGACCATTGAAAAAGTATTTCAACCGAGCATGTGACAACTGGCTGGCTAGTAACCCGGGAAAAACTATTACAATTTATGAAATACCGGAGCTACTTAAAACATCACTACCATTGGCTGCTACAATTGAAAATATTCAATCAGGATTCAGAGTATCCGGGATTTCTCCACTGAATGAAAACATTTTTCCTGACTCCGAGTTTAGTGGTTCTTATGTGACAGATAGACCGATGCCCACTTCCCGTAATGGTGATAATTCTTCAGCATGTGATGTGAGCACAGTTGCTGTTCCATCGACTTCAGATGCATCAAATAGGTTGTCTATTGTCGAAGAGGTGCCAATTCCTGACCACAATACAATAACTGAAACTCACTTTCTGGCACCGCAGTATTTAACTGTAAATACAGATCAGATTACTACCACAATATCCTCCCCTACAAGATCTTTGAGGACTGAATGTGAGTCACCTTCTCTTTTAGACGAAACATTTAATTCTGTATTTGAACTGGAACTGAGAGAAAACCTCAAAACACCAGAAAACGTTCATCCTATAGAAGCAAATGTGCCCCCATCTTTACACAATCTAAATCTGGCCTTAACTTTATCAGCAACATTTGAAGAGCTAAGACCCTTTCCAAAAGCGGCGCCACTTTTAGAAAACAGAAGAAATATTCGGCAGCGTAAAAGTACTATATATACCGACACCCCAGAAAAACTAAATCTTTTAGATATGAAAAACAAAAGAGAAACTTTTAAGAAGAAAAAAACAGATACAAAGAACAGCATAGAAAAAAGAAAAGGAAAGAACAAAGGAAAAGGAAAGGGCGAAGGAAAAGGAAAGGGCAAAGGAAAAGGAAAGGGCAAAGAAAAAGGAACGGATAAAGTTAATGAGATTACTAATGACACCGTCGATGAAAATGACGGTAATGCTGTAGACTCAGATGACGAGAGTACGTTTTGTTTAGAGTGCACTGAATCCTACGTCGATAGTGTTCCAGGCGAACAATGGATTCAGTGCATAACTTGTAAGTTATGGGCTCATGCCAAATGTGTAAGAGGTAATCTAATGTTTTTTGAATGCAAACATTGCACTTCTGATATTGAAGACTGATAACTTGTATGTTTTTTTAAGAATACAAAGACTAATATGAGACTGATTAAGAGTTTACTTTGAGCAAAATTATTTATACTTTTGATGATAAAACAAATATATAAATATATAGTTTAAATACTAAATATAGATATTTAATAACTTTATACTATAATTTCAACACATCATTAAAAATGTGCATTTAATTTCTAGCGTAAGAAAAGTTGATTTAAAACTATTTAATTAACAAATAAATAAATGTTTAAGTAAAAACGAGGCGCTGATAGTTTTGTGAAAAACTTATTGTAAGATAATGATTGTACCTGATTAAAATTGTTTTTGAATAAAAAGTTTTGTTAAATTATAAAAAAGGTTTTATTACTTGACTCTTCTCGTAATTTATCACTTATTAATATGTTAGTCTACTTACCCCGGGCATATAGTCAATTTACCCCGGACCCGGGGTAAATTGACTAAGAGTTGGTGTTCTGTAAAATACGTTAAATTGTGATCATTATATTGAATAATAGACTAGTTTTTATATTTTTTTATTAGTTTAATAGTTGTTCTTTCCATTGATTCAGTTTTATTGTCTGTATGTATAAAAATACAAAAAATATGTATGATTTTGTAAAAAATTAGTCAACTATCCCCGGTCTCCCCTACTGCCCCGTCAAGTCGGCCCGCTCGTGCTGAAATCAGCGTGGCTCTACCACCTAGTGAAGTGAAAAGTGGGCGTTTAATATGCCTCTACCTTACCTTCCAGGGAAAATGGCCGTGATTTTATGCTAGCTGTGACAAATGCTCTCAGAGGCAGGTAATTCTTCAAAAGCAATTTATGACTTTTGGGTAACATTACACACTTGCTAGTGTAGTCGAGAAAAAAAAAACCTGATTTTCTTTTCTGACAGTGGGGGTGCAAGTGCACCCCCTTGCAGCCATGTTTATGACTTTTGTATTAGCTAGTTCAGTAACTGTATTATAATATTTTATTACTAGTAAAATCTTGTGCCAACTATTTTAGAAACCATAACCAATATAAATTAAACCAAACTATTTTTAAATCACCAATAACTTGAGGTCTTTAACCTTTTAATTTTATACAAAACTTCTGTTAAATGATAAGAAGAAATATTGGAGAAATCTATATTATGTAATCATTATAAAACACATTTTGAAGTTAACTTATTCGATTTAAATGTAAATTTTAACAGATTTTATTTACAAATAAGAAATTAAATATATTTTTTTTAAGTTGGCGCCAAGATGGTGACCTCACGTGGTAAGAAGGTGGAAAAAGAGTCACTACTTTCATTTTTAATTTTAAAGACTTTCGATATATGTATGTGGATAAAACTCATAGTACAGCAGTTGTTTTTCTTTTATTCTGGGCCTACCAAATACTCACTACTCTGCCTGATGGAAAGCATGAATAGAATCCAAGAGTGGTGGTCGTCATACTCATTGCGAGTGCAGATGTGACTGCACGTTTGGCCTAATAGTTTAAGCGGTCGTCGCTCCGCTCTCTACTGCCCCGAGTGTTGTGGGTTCAAACCTCAAACGGGTCTACACTTTATGTGATTTACAAATTGTTGTTCTGAGTCTGGGTGTCCTTTGTAATCATTTCTCAACGCGGACGAGGTCTTTTAAATAAAATACAGGCACGGCACAGCAAATAAATGTGAAACTTACATAATAATTTCGGAGAGAACTTGGGTTCACTGGTGTTTTGTTCGATGATCAGCCTGTCTACCTCTTCAGCAATAGACTTGTCGTTTGCTGGTAAAGATCGAAGCATACCAAGAACTTTGGCCGCTTCCTGTAACAAAATAGTGTTATGTAGTACTTTCCTAAAAAAAAATTTTAGCTGCATTGCTCTATTAAAAGTTAAGTGGTATTTTGCGATACTTGGTAGAATCAGTGAATAATATAGGAATAATTTACAGTCATATTATGCAGTAGTACTAGTTTAAACTGATCTAATCCTTCTCAAACTACCATTAGGAGGTACAGCCTCCAATACTCCAGGATCGATAACAAGATTTCTGTCAAGATGCAAGATAAGTACGGCGATCGAGGCGATCAACCTTCTCAAAGTACGGCGCTATCGCATAAGTAATAGTGGTAACTTCCACATAGATTGAAACAATACATACCCATACGTGATCGAGCAAAAAAGATTCCATTGTAACTACGTGATACGATAAAATAGAAATTTTATAAAATTTCAATATACAATAAGATAAGACTCGGTTAGTTTCGTTATACTTGCATAATTATTTATATTTAATTTAATGTAAATAAACCTATATATAAATATTTATTAAATACTAGTTGACTTGATGAATTATGTACGGCTTTATAATTAATAAATGTGTTTAGTCATTAGGTGATAGTCTAATAGTATTTTCAAACCCTTCAGGAACCCATTGAAATATGTATACAAAATTTTATGCTATTTGGTCCAGCTGTTTAGGAGGAGTTAGGCGATAAACAGAAGTACAGAAGTAAACAAACAATTAGTCTCACTTACATGTACACTCATATACACAAACTTACTGCATTCTTCCAAACACGTATTCGCAAAATATTAAGTATTTACCAATTTTATTGTAATTTTTTAGCAAGATTCACCCAGGAGGTGAGAGCCTGGTGATCTGTGACACAGGGTTTGCCTACTACAGACACCCTCTCACGAAGGAATGGAAGTGAGTTAACTTGTATTACAACCTATAAATTGTTCTTACCTTTGTAAATGTAATAAACTATTACTGCTATTATTATTATTATATAAATTAAGATAATTAAAGACGTACCCCCACAACTGCAATTTCAACTATGAAATTTACACACGATAGGTGAACATGTAAATATACATGAATGAATGAATGAAATTATACAAACTGCATGGAATACATGCGTTGAGAGATCGGATAAGTTTATATGTTTTTAAATTGAGATTATACACTTCACCATGGCCGATAACTAGGACGACATCAAGGTCAGCAAAAGCATCGACTTTATGTTTATTAGCAAAAACTTGTTTAGATGACTAGAATTCTTGGCCTTGTGACTAACGCCAGACTTCGCTAATTAAAGTTGTATCAATAAATAGACCAAGAATTTTCGTCGTGGAATTAATAAGCACTTTTCTATTATTACTTTGAAAGACGAAAGGTTAAGAGATATTCTCAAGAACTTAAAAACGTTTAGCACTACACTTTCATGTTGCATTAACAAATAATGTCCACAGATTTGCCGAAGGTTTTATTCAAATTCACCTTAATTCGTAATACTGTATTATTTGGTAATGGGCACATGGTTACCAAGTTAAATATGTTGGGTAAATTTAATGCTACGAAAATCTTGCCAGCTCCTGCTGATAAAATAGATCTTTCTGATACTATCAACATCATCATCAGCCTCCAATAGTCCACTGCTGGACATTGGTCTATACTTAAAAAGGAGGTATCGGTCTAAGCGTTGGTATAGAGTTTGTATCAAGTTTACCTTTTTTTTGCAGTGACTTTGTCGTGCGTAATTTACTTCCTTATTCGCCTCTTACGACTTCAACAGGATAAATCGGGGTGATGGCACTACGTATTCTTAATCTGTCACCACGCGGAATACGATATCTACCGCATAATGTGTGTCCAATCAAGTTAGTAACTTTACAAGCATATCACACTTCAGAAATAGAAGTGAGAGGTTACTTCAACACTTGAAGAAGGTCACCTGTGTGGTCCGAAACTAGTTTAATGTTTATAAAAATTCTCAAAAACGCTCATCTTTACAAATATTTGTCCCAAAGATTGGTTCTCAGAACATATGCGTATATTTAAATGCGTTGAAATGTCTAGCCTCTTTGTTTAAGAATAAAAAATGTAGATTTTAGATTACCTTCTCAAGGTTATATTAATTTTCCTCATATTTTTTTTCAACTATGACATAACAGCTAGTGGAAACTGTGGTTAAGTTATTTTGGTGTTTCTATTTGAAGCAAATGATTCTAAAAATATTAATCGTATATATTTCGATTGTAAACCATATTCTCACTCTTTTAAAATATATTTTTGTTTAACACATAACGTAAAAACGTTTTGAATTACTGTTTCTTAAGTTTAGAATACTAACCTAATATGCTATCAAGGCTTTGTGTTAACACAACTTATTTTTTTATTGTTATAATGGAAAATCCCTCCGGATCTCTGGCTCCACAAGGACGTAGGAGCCAGGAGTATGTGGTGTTTCTACTAAAAACCACCCCGGCGACCGATCTCAGGCATCCTTCTCTGAAAGGGATGCGTTAACACACCTAGCACTCTAACACATTTATTATTTTGTAGATAATTTCTATTTTTCACATCAAAAAGTACTATGTAAATCTGCAAATGAATTCATTTTTATAATTTTTTAATTATAAAAAAAGAGTATTAAAAAAATAATTTAGTTTAGTATTTTAGTTAATGCCTAAGTTATTATCATTATAATAATCTTCTTTTTACTCTTATACCTGTAAGTTTATTTCATGGCCTTTGTGTTATAAATTATTCTTAGAAATGAAGTTTTTAAATGCAACAAAGAAAAATACAAATTGAGGTAGAAATACGGATACAGTAATAGAAGTTGGGTAAGAAATAGGTATCCGAACCATCGAATGGAAAAACGAGACTGATTAGTTGACCCGGAAAGTAATATTTTTGAAGACACCTGTTAGTTTTCAAAGTCGTATAGCTCGTATATACGACTTTGAAATCTTATTTGGTGAACCTGCTTTAATAGAAAAACTGTACATACCTCATTCTTGCCACGTTTGATTAAATATGAAGGTGTTTCGGGCATTTTCAGTATTGCGCAGAAGTGAATAACTGGAATCGCAAGCAGGATCCATAATACTGTGTAGTACGACAGTAGATCTCCAAGGACGAACACCAAGAGATTACCTAAAGTCTAAGGGTCAAATAATTAATTATGAGTTGACGTTTAAAAGTATTCGGGAGCTTAAATAAGAAAACATAATAAAAACTTTGAATTTTTATTAAAACCGGTCTGGGTACACGTTTCTAACCATTATTTGCAATGGTCTTGATTTGTAAGAAGATTGGTATGAGCAGACTCCTTAGATAATCAGAGATTGGCAAGCTCTCATATGATCACTATTTCAGTATTTCTAGGAAACATAAGAGCGCAACGGGTCAATGAAATGAAAAAAAATATTGATGTTTTTCCCTCTCACTCACCTGAGAAAATACAATAAAAGTCCCCGTCATTCCTCTTATGCTGTCTTCGCTGATCTCTTTCACGTAGAGGGGACAAACGACGAAACTACCACCCATGCCAAATCCAATCAGTGCTCGAGCTCCGATTAATGCAATTGGATGAGCGGACATCAGTTTCACTGCCCAGCCGAGCTGTTAGTAAAAATGTCATAAATTAATCACATTAATCTTTAGAAAAATTTAACGATTTTTATTAATAGAAATAACTACATAATAGTTTTATTTATAATTCTTATAAAAGTTAATGCTATCTAAGGTTGTACAGTAATCGTTGATTGAGACATATATCATGTGAAACAAAAATCTATTAGTTACTATTCTTAGCCATAGAAAATAAAATTTATGTAAATACAAATCCTAATTCTTTATGGGTAATTCAAGGTTTATCAACCTTTTCCCTAACTTTAATATTACTAATATAACTAAAAATAATAACTACTATTAAATATAAATCATCATGATCATCATCATCAACAGCCTTTTACAGTCCACTGCTGGAGATAGGCCTCTCCTCGCCTCTTACAACACCCACGTGATGAATAGGGGTGGTAACTCTATGTATTCTTAATCCGTCACCACACGGACATACACTAGTAAATATTACTATAACTTTATTATTATATCACTTTTAAATAAAAGTTTCTTTTGAAAACAGGTTTTCTTACTTTTAATTATTTTTTTAATTATCGCGGGTCAGGTTTCTCAGCCTGTTCTATATGGAATTGTCATTCACAACAAATGAGACGAATAGGGGCTACCTACGGCATGAATAGGGGTTTTGACATTCTGTATTTGTTATCCAGCACCATACGGATTAGGTTCATGTCATCATAATATTGTACTATCACTTACAAATTGTAGTTCATTCAAATATAAATATCAGATTCAATCGAAATAAACACAGTTATTTACATTGCAAGCTAAATAAAAACTGGTATCAACATGAGTTTTTCCTACCGTCATAGGTATAGCTACACATAGTAATGTCTTTTTCCGGCCAAATTTATCAGTTGCTACTCCATAGATAAACACAGCAATAGGCGCAAGTATGAAGATGATGGACGCCATCCATGAAATTTCTTCCTCAGATATTGGTGAGCCTGACGGTGAATCGTTACTCATGAGTAAGGCCTTGTGTGGAGAGATCCATCCCGTTGCTGTCCCGTAGATGAAGATCGGTACACACACTAAAGTGATAGAAGATAGTATGGATTAAAGGTAATGTAATCATGTATGTCCAGTTTGTTATGAAGATATCAATTTTAAGGAAAAAGAAAAAGAAGGGAATGCATATAAATTGGAAAAGTAAAAAATAATCGGACATGTGTAAGTCTATTCTGATCGACAGTTCAACACAAACAAGTAAATAGATTTGTGCATCAAATTCTGGATTTATATTTCAGAGGTTACTATTATTGGTTTTATATTTTCTTGTCCTTAAACACGACATTGATAGATAAAATTACGCTAAAGTTTTATTGGAAAAATTCATCCTAATTTAAACTTTACTGCAAAAAGAAGACACTCTCAATTCGGTTGAATTTTCTATGGATCTTACGCTAAAGCTTCCTCGATTACAAACCTACATTGCAAATCTTTTTTTATTTGGAATAATACACTAATCTGTAGTCTTATACAAGTTTTAAAAAAATAACACTTATTAGTACAGAAAATTTAGAAGAAGAATAAAGATCATTGAAGTTGTGCAGTATGGCGACCCACGCTATGGTGGCCTAGTGAGATACTTTTGCCCGCCCCATTTTATTTTAAAGTTAACGATTTCAATGCATGCACCAAAACGGAGCTTAACCTCCGTTCACTATAAAAGATCATGATTGTTTGGTTCAGTTCAGTTCAAAAGATTTTTGAATAATACTATTATAACATAGTCGATAATGAAAGAAAAAGAAAATATATAACCATGTCACCGACGTGATTAGCAATTAGACTAATCTTATTAACTATTTTTTTAATTATGTCTGTAAATGGTTTTGTGTGTAATATGTTTACTTTATATACTTTAATTAGGTTGTTGGGAATTACTGCATTCGCAATATGTATATTGCAGGATCAACCTGTGATGACCACTAGTGCCACTTGGTCGAAAAGTCAAAAAGTTGCAAGATCAATAATATTTCTGATTGGGTTAATTCCCGTAAGTAATCATAGTTGTAATTATGGAACCCGATAGTTTAAAATTAAGTATAAATTTACTTTATCAAATTGTAAATGATTCGCTGTAAAACTTGGTGAATCATTTGTGAGTACGATGTAATCATTAGGTGATTGAAACTGCAGTTAGGCAAATGGACGTTTCGGAATTTTCTTGAATATTTCAAAAGCTTTTGACACTCCCTGTAACTCTTACATCGCTTAACGCTTACATCAAAATAGGCTAGATGACACCTTAATCAAATTAGTTACAAAAAATGTACTAAATACCAAATTGTGACGTCACTGTTTTAGACTACTCAATTGAACAATATGTTTCACTGTAAATTTGATTGAAATTCGTAATAATAATAAAAAGCTATGGTAATTGTATTTTCCGAGATGTTTCGCGATATTAGTTTTAATGAAGTGGACATTGGTATTTATTTACGATACAATCATCTATGCAATCAGAGCGTGTATGTATTTGATATATTTTTCAGCTACCTCAAAAATCGATGTCAACATCTCGAAATAAGGATAAGTAACAGGCTTGCTATAGAGTACGACAACAAATTGTGTACAAAAACACATTACCTTATATGTATAAACGACCTTTGCTCACTTTCTCTTGAAAATTGTTCTGTGTATACACACGCTGATTGGTTTTTTTTCCAATGTTACGAGCCTGCCAAAGTGAATCTACTCTGCTTGATGGAAAGCATGAATGGAATCTAAAAGTTATGGTCACCATACTCATTGGAAATGCAGACAACGCAGAATGGTGACCCACACTATGGCGGCCTTGTGAGATGCTGTTTCACGCCCCGTTTGGGGACGTAAAAGGCATGTAAAGTCATCGTAGCAGTGTAAGGTTCACACAGTTACCATGATAACTGTCACCCCTGAATCAATGCTAATGATACAGCTTTATTAATACACGTCAAAGATATACTCAGTTTGCACTAGATCCTAGAGTAGAGTTGGGTTCCAATAATTTGTTAACACTAAATACTGTAAAAGCTAAATATTCTAAGTATATATTGCCTTATAATAGATTTATTGAAAAAATATTGAAAATATATTTATTTTACCTTCATAGAATATATAAGTAATTACACACACACACACACACACACGCACACAAACACGTGCGCACTTACACACACACGCACGCAAACACGTACGCACACACACACACTAATATTGTATTCTAATACATTACATTATGTTTCCTTAAGCGAGAACTTCTGCAGATAAATTGTTTTATAGTTTGGCAGATTTTAAGTAAAATATGTATAAACAGCATTAAAAAAAACACACACACAAACACAAATGTTTACACAAATTCACACACTTTTTCACCATATTGTAACATAAGGATAACGTTCATGAAAATGCCTACTTCCCGAATTTTGGTCAGCAAATTATGTACATAATTTTTTACTTAAGCGAAATTTTACCCTAGAAATGAACATTTGCGGAGCTACACACTTGTGTAATTTTTGCAACTACTTGAGCCTCTTGCAAATGCTCTAAATCGAGCATAGATCAAATGATAATGGAGGAACACTGGCCCCCAAGTCACTGATGACAAACGTTACTTGGGAGCCAGACACCGTTATTGCTTACGTACGTACTAATTATTTTACTTAACTAGTTTGCAACGTTGTCAAATAGTATCTCTAAATAGAATGTATTGAGTGTATTTTTAATAAATAAATAATAAATATATTTAAACAAAAAGTTGTAGTAATTAACAGTAATCTTGTATAAATAAAAGTAAGCCCCTTGTTGAGCTCAATTTAAGTAACGACATTGCTGTTGGATGGGCAAACGAGCAGATGGATCTCCTGGTGATAAGTGACTACCGCTACTCATTGACATTTGTAATCCAGGAGTCATAATTGCACTAGGGGAGGGCAAATGCTTGCGTAGTAACGTCACTCACTTGGCAAGAGTCAATGAAGGTTCTGCTAACTAATTACTCTAGCAAAGGCCCAAATATACTCTCCAAATAGGCATGACTCTCCAAAATATCTTAAGATTAGAGAATCTATTGAGACACGTATGTGATGACCCTTGATGTTTTTCTTAATAGTCGTCATCTGGGGACCCCTAGTTCTATATGACACACCCTTCTGTACCCTTGTACCCTTCAACCTCTCTACCCTTCAACCTCTCTACCCAAACTTAACCCACCACATTCTTCGCATTATTTAAAATAGTAAACAAAGAGATGTGCAGTAAAGGTTGCATGTTAACGATTCAGTGACATACTTAAGTAAAATGAATATTTAGGAATTAAAGTAGATACTTATTTAACTTAAATAGTAATATATATTCAAGTATATGGGTAATAGAAATAGAGGTTACAATATTTTTGTTTATATGTAGAATTTGAATTAGAAATCACTTGAATATTTTTTTTGTTTAGCGGTAACTGTCGATAGTAAATAATATCTGATAGTGGTGGTAATTATTGCTAATTTCAAATAATCATCATAATGATTAAATGATTGATTTTAGTTACTGCAATCTCATCTATGGTTCGTGACTTGTTTATAATAGTTACTCTAATAAGGCATGTTTACAAAGATATCACATTGAATGACCTTAATTTTTGCAAAACTAGACCTTACAGTAGAGTACACTTTAAAGTAGCTCAGCGTGCAATGGAGTGTTCGCACACTCCATTGCACGTGTTGGGTGTTTCTCTGGCTGATAAAATTCATAACGAGGTTATTCGGTAGAGAACTGGAGTAACTGATGTCGTACGGAGAATCAGTATGGTAAAGTGGAAGTGAGCCGGCCATGGCTCCAGACGTACCGATGGTCGCTGGAGCCGAAGTGTACTTGAGTGGATATCACGATTGGGCAAACATAGTGTGGGGCGCCCTGCGGTGCGATGAACAGACAACTTGAAAAAGCTGGCTGGCAGCGGATGGATGCGAATTGCCCAAGACCGGGATGGTTGGCGTTCCTTGGGGGAGACCTTCCTTCAGCAGTGGACGGCGATAGGTTGACTGAGACCTTACAAGTTGAAGTGAACGTAATCATAATCACAAAACATGCAGATGACGAACTTGTTTTTAGACTTTATTTTACTCGAGTCTGGCGCTTGCATAAGCGTTAAAATAACTTACAGTCACAATGTTTATGTTGATCATAGGTATGATGCCTGATATCACATGATTAATCAAACGTGATTTTGATTTAATTCCATCTCTACTATCTGCAGTGTTTATAGCTGTGTAGAATGAACATTTAATGTGATATTCTGTGATACCTTTGCTGATTATTTTTAAAGTTTAAATAGAATCCATAAGATACTCGCAATAAAACCTTTTTTTTTTTTTTAACGTGTGGAAACCCCCTCGGGCCGTCACCCCACCGGGGTTTACGGCGAGGTAGTGTGTCGGAATCGGACCGACTAAAACCACACGGTGTGCTCCTCTGCGCCTGACATAGGAGGGATCCGGGCACAGCTGTTATTACGACATCCAGATACCTCCTAGCGCCTGCCTGCTAAAGCGGGCACCTTCTGCGGAAAACCTCTCCAGTTAGGCGACGTACGGCACATGCGGACGTCGCCTCCTCGCGGCTGGCCACTATAGCGGATGGAGGGGAAAACCTGTCCCATCCACCCGCGGCCACACTCAAGGCGGCATAAGGCGCTGGTATGCGCGTCTCCGCCGCCCGGCTCGCCGGCGGCGAATTAGGTCCGAGTGGATATCGTCCTCCCGGGCCCTCTCCGCCGCCTCCTTCCGCGAAATTACGTCTTCGTAGAAGGTTGCGACCGCGGTAAAACAACTGTCGCTACCGACCATGGAGCGTATGACGGCCGGTAGCGAAAGATCTTCTCAAATAACTGCAGTGAGGACCCCACGCTGCGCCGCCCAGGCGGAACAAATCGCCAGCGTGTGCTGAGCCGAGTCCTCACTGCAGTCGCAGTGGTGACAGGCGGGACTCAATTCCCTCCTGGCAACCGAGTGCAGATACTTCCCGAAGCAACCGTGCCCGGAAAGGATCTGCGTCAGTCGGAAGGAAAGAGTCCCGTGCTGTCGCCCTGCCCACTCAGCTATGACCGGTTGGAGAGCCTCCACGGCGGCGAAGCCAGCACGTGGTGCCTCCAGCCGGGACGACCAACGAGCCATCGTGGCTCGACGAGCGGCCTCTCGCCACTCGCGTATCTCTTCGGGCGGGGGCCGGATGCCGCTACCCACCCGGAAGTCTGCCGTTCGCCGATAAACTTCGGCGAGCACTTCCGCCTCCAAATCCCACGGGGGAGTTCCGGCTAAGGCGCACGCCGCCTCCGTCGATACAGTGCGGTAACCGCGTATGGCTCTAACCGCCAATATTCTCTGAGGACGCCAGAGGCGAGCCCTATTCTGGGCGGTCAGAGCCACCGCCCACACTGGTGCACCATACAGCGCCATTGACCGGACAACCCCCGTGTATAGCCGTCTCGTCGCGACGCTGGCTCCACCCAAATTGGGCAAAAGTCGCCCAAGAGCAGAAGCAGCGCCGACCAGCTTTGGAGAAAGCTGTCGGAAGTGCTCGTCGAAGAGCCACCTGCCGTCAAGGATCAGGCCCAGATACTTCATCTGGGCCTGAACCGTTACGAGGACCGAATTGACCACGATGGAGGCGCCGGAGGGTGGACCACGACGGGGCCCATGGAACAAAAGGGCCTCCGTCTTGTCCAGGGCCACCCGTAAACCCAGCGCCTCAATACGCCCGACCACCAGAGAGACTCCCGTGGTGGCTAGGCGCGCCACCTCTTGACTCGCAATAAAACCTGTTTGAAACATTGAACTTGTTAAAGATAAGAATAATATCCAATACAACAGCTCTCTTAAATATAAGTATTTTATTGTATGAGGCCAAGAATATTTAATAATTTGTCCATCAAACTGTACGAGACAGTAATTTTTAAAAGACAACTCGCACAAGAAGAATGTCTTATAAGCCGCGAGGACTTTACAAACATGCACGAAATGGACACAAAGAACACCTAGCGTTGTCGCTGTGAGTGTGGTAGACTCGAATTAGTTAATTAAAAACTTAAAAATATTTTAACTGACAAAGCGTTAAAAAATATTCAGAATAATGTAATCGTTAATTTACTATTAATTTATAATGTTTATGTAACCATCGTTATTATATTATTTTATATCATTATGAATTACTATCATAATAATTATAAATTCAGGATTATGTTGATCATAAGTATGATGCCTGATATTATATGATTAATCAAACGTGATTGTGATTTATTTCCATCTCTACTATCTGCAGTGTTTATAGCTGTGTAGAATGAACATTTAATGTGATATTCTGTGATAATTTTGCTGATTGTTTTTAAAATTTAAATAGAATTCATAAGATACTCGCAATAAAACCTGTTCGAAACATTGAACTTGTTTAAGATAAGAATAATATTCAATACAACAGCTCTCTTAATTATAAGTATTTTATTGTATGAGGCCAAGAATATTTAATAATTTGTCCATCAAACTGTACGAGACAGTAAGTTTTAAAAGACAACTCGCACAATAAGAATTTAATTTGATTTAATTCGTAATAGCAACCATCTATACTCCAATTATGACTACATAATTAATCTGTGATTATCCTAATTTAGATTTTTGGCAACAAGATCTACTTAACAGGTAATTAGTTAACATGTAGTTAGTTGTAAAAAATTGATCGCATCTAAAGATTGCATACTATAGGTGACAGATCAGGATTCTTCTATGATTGTAACACCACTACATATACTCAATTTGTACAAAGATATTGAATTGAATTTGCCTGAGTTTATGTAAATAAATACATTTATATGTCCTGGTATTTGACCTGGGTATATTACTTCTTTACATCTATGCATGATTTGGATAAAAGGAGCACTAGAAACAGGTAAATAGGGTTAAAATTTGAAACAAACTCTATTTCAATCCATCTTGCCATAGTGATACAGCAGGCGAAAACCTCTTTTGAGAGGCCTATGTTCAGCCGTGAACTATTAAAAGTTGCTGGTGATGATGATGTAATCAGTTAGTGATCGCTGAATAGGATAGATTTTCAGGGTTAATATGAAGTGTTTGGTTGGATACTAAAATGTATATATAGCCTGAATGTTACTCTATTTTTAATTTAATGTTATCATATCTTGAAGTACAGAAAGTGGAACATTAAGTATAAATAATTTAGCAATAGCTAGGTGTGACATTCCGCCATAATATTTCATATAATGAATGAACCGCGTCCATCATTTTACGTTTGATAGAAATGGATTGGTTTGACTTGAAGTTTTCTAGCCCGCTTTTTGCAGTGTATCAGAGATTCAAAGGGCGACAACGCACATGTGACCATTGTAGTCACCTACATTGTATACGAGTACAAGTAGGTTCAGTTATTCAGGTTTAATTAGAATTTCTGTAGTGCAACTAAGAAAATAAATGATGCCGTCACATCTTCCTGTCACACTGCTAGAGTTTTCGTTCTCAACCATCGATGTTTTGGAGCATTTAGTTTCAAGTTCAGGTGTTAATTTCGATGTTAATTCATTGCTAAGGTAAAATAAGTTGACATATCTGTCATGTGTAATTATTACACCTCTAAACAATTTTTTTTTGTTTGATTTTAAATATAGATACTTCGTTTGGTGCGTTATGGAACAAAGATGAATGCAAATTTGTAGAATGCACGCGCACACCTTTGTAAAAAATCACAACGTGAAATTAGCTAGTCAACATTTTAGTTTTTATTATTATTAATTATGTAAAATAATTCTTTTATTTAACTAAATCAAGCGAATGATAAAATTTGTAGAAGATTATCTTGTTACTCCAAAGAAGCATGAGTTTTTACACGTGTATATAAGTACACACGCATGTTTTTTTTATTTCGTGTTTCTAACTTTGAAAATGAAGAGCATTCATGCAAACGTTGAGGGTGAAACTATTAAAAAAAATCTTAAAAAGCATAAACTGCCAAAGTTTCAATTTGTAGCCCTAGCGGCTTAGGCTGTGCGTTGATGAGTTAGCCAGTTAGGGTAAGTAATTTACTACGTGTGTTTCTTTTAAACACTTGTATAACTTGAAGACTACTTTTACATTCTCGTACTTAACCATAAATACGATAGCCAAGACTCTCTCATCGCCGACGGCGATGAACCAATATTAATTAACTGTTGAAAAGAAATGTATTTCGATAAAATTTTCTTAACAGTCAAACGTGAGCCTTCCGCCTTTTTAACTTTTTTATTTCATGGAATATTTTACGTACCAATAATGGACAATATAATCTGATTATGTTTGCTTCCCATCTTCTTCTCTTCTCCGGGACTAACTTTGTACACTCTATACACCATTCTTAAAGAAACCGTCACTAACTGTTCGTTTGTAAAAAAAAATATTGTTTCTAAAACTTTTTTTTTCAATTTTATTATATTAGTTAGATCACAGAGTAATAAAAACAATAATTTAACTTATAACTGCCATATTTTTAAATTTAAAAAAATTGTTGACACAAGCGCACTCGACGCGTTTTACCGCATAACATTGTGTGTACACAATGACATCGACCTATCAATATCCACTGCTTTTATATAAACGTGTAAAAGGTGAGATTCATTAGCTTAAATGATTACTTAAAATAATGATAATATGATTGATATTAGTCTAATGATGTCCGCGTGACCAGTTTTTGATTTATATTTAAAAAAAAATGAGTCCAATACAACTGTTTATCCGTTATTTTATAGGGATGAAATTTTAAAATCTTCTTTTGCAGCATAAAGAGGATTGAGTTAGTCAATCATTGCAAGTAAGTTTATATGAATACATTTTGATGGAACCATCAGTTAAGATAAATCCATTTGTAAAAAATATTTCTGGTTTTTTTGCCAAAATTCCAAGGTTAAAATACTGCTGTGTCCGCAGTAAGAACGCCGCAAAATTTTATAGTGCAGTGACCTGGCGTTAACTTTCACAGTAGAGCCACACTGATTTTGGCGCCGCGCCATAAACGATACAGTTACGAAAGTACAAATACTAATCTTTTTAAGAGGCCTGTTCGGCTGGTGGTTGGTTTTCCTGACTGTTAAGTCAGACGTTGTGGGTTCGACTACCACCGGAGACAAATCTTTGTGTGGTGAACACGATCATTTGTCACACACGTCGTTAGAAATATATAAGTATGTTAGTCGTGTTACCATAGTACAGGCTTTGCTTAGCTTGGGATCAGATGTCCGTGCGTGAGATATGTGAGGATCTTTGGCCAATATATTTGATTATTTTATTGCAATATAGTAGGCCAGTACTCTGATAAGTCACGTGACGGTAAGTAATTAAGATATAAGAGTGCTGCCACCTTTGAGGCCTCTGATCGAGGAATATAACCGGTTTCCTAAGAGGCCCGGGGAGTCACTACAGTCGAGCTGGACCTAATGTGCCAAAGCGTGGTCCTTTCGCTATGGCCAGATGACGTAATGGTTTAAGCGGTCGCCACGTCGTTTACTACAGCGCTGACTATTGTGGGTTCAAATTGAGTTACCACAAATTTTTGTTCTGAGTTTAAGCGTTCTTTGTGTCCGCTTTATATATGTTTAAAGGAAACAAAACAAAATAATGGGCAAAACTTAGAAGTAATTTATTTTATAAATTGTAAAATATACTTTCTACTATTTTACTGTTAAAACAAAGATAAATTTCAATATACGTCTTAAAAAATGAATCCTTATCCTAAAAACACATAATATGGGGTGGGTCAAAAAATCGTTCTTTTTTCTTTTTTCTTTCTTTAAAACAGACAACGCCCGTATTAGGAATAAATCCTGTGTCGCGGGGGACTTTAAAAACATACAAGAGACAGACACAAAGAACACCCAGACTCAGAACAACAATTTGTGGATCACACAAAGTGTTGTTCCACATAGGATTTGAACCCACAACACTCAGCGAAGTGGAGAGCGGCGTGGTGACCGCTTAAACCACTAGACCAATCGTGCAGTCAAATTTGGATTCAATATCATGCGCAGACATGTTACGGGAGTTCTTGGGACCGATACTACTGCAATTTACTGGATACAGAAGTTCAGATTTATCCCCAGCATATCTTTTTATGGGATTATTTGAAGAATCGTACCTACATCAATAAACCAAATACTCTAAAAGAAAAAAATAACGAAGAGATGTCGGTGATCTCACGGTCTCTTTGGTGACGAGTATTCGAAAATATCGGCGCTTGCTTAGAAACATCGAAACAGTGGTCACTTAGACGATATAATGTTTAAAAATAAATTCCAACTAATTAACCTTCTTGTAAAAAAAAATTTTTTTCAATATATCAAATGATTTTTGTATACGATTTTTTCAAATGTTAACTAGTTCGTGACCCACGTTATACTACAATATTCACTTTCTGTGCGTATTACGTGTGCCAAGAAACAAATTAAACACGACAATGGCACTGCAAAATGAAGGAAAACTTGCAACAGACCTTACACCAAAAGGTCTGGACAGTGTGGTACTATAGATCAAAACCTGCTTTCTAAAGAGAAATCCTATAATTTCAGCAGATTTTTTACGACATTTTTTAGCGCTTACAGTTTTTAACTTGAAGTAATGTCATGAAACATATTGTTATTATATTATAAATTAAACTATAATGACAATGTTAGTAATGTCATAGTTAACAAATTTAAATAGAGTTTTATCAAATTATTTTTATACAATTATAATTATAGTGAAATGAATACTAAATGCGGGAGATCGTACATGGCTAGGGCCTGATATTTGGAGTAAGAAATGTCAATTTTTGGAAATAAAGAATGTTATGACACACATATAAATGAGTGATCGAACTGAATGGACTTTATAACATCACTTAGTAGTTTCATATATTGGATAGTTATTTTTATAATATTGTGAAAATTGATGCTAACACCAACTTAACCAAATTTTAGATAACCACCCTTATAATGATAAAGGATTATGCAGGAAATGAAGGAATTGAAAAAAATATTGCAATGTGATTTATTGATGATTATTAGGTCGATACTTATCACATCTTAATAACATTTAAAAACAAATTAAGTTCCATTTCATTATTTTAAGGCAAGTACAAATTAATGATAATAAGTAATAGATTGTAATAATGATAGATTAAGTATTACACGTCATTGGAATAAATCGTGACATTTGACATTTCATAATTAACGCAGTTTTGTGTTAACAAATGTGGCGACTTCCACATACAGCGCAAATAAAAAAAACCTTCTACAGCGCCATCTAGGAAGGAAAATCGAACTACGGAGTATAATGAACTACGGAGCAACTACTAATCCTGTATCACGAAATAGAGATTCTCGTGGCGATTAGCATATACATGACATCCCAAAACCAACCGTTGAGCCATGGTCCACCAGGCATGGTCACCTCGCCTGATCATAGGATCCTCCCTTTATGTCGGAGAGACATGACACCCGTTTCCGCCACAGTGGTGTATGTTAGCGTGTCACAAAAATCAATGTTTGTTTATTTTATTTTATTTTATTATTTTCTACACGAACATGAAAAAAAATACAATCGAAATACAAATCTACTGCTGTTTTGAAGTCTTATTAATTTTGATTAATTTATATTTCTGCTTACATGATTATACAAGAATAGATAAGTTTATTTTACTTTTGTGTTTCAGACACACAAACAGTGCACGTCTCATAATTCGATGCTGGAACCGGTTATAAATAGAGTTAATTATTGCCATTATATATATATACATATAGTTATATTCCCATTACAATTTCATTCGTAATATTAATTATTGCATAGAAAAAAAAATCCTGACTTCTCACGTTCCTGAAGTTTTAATGTTTTTTTTTTCAAATTTTAAGTATCTTTAATTTACTTTCACCACACGTCTGGGTGAAGTGTTAGGATTCTCTCAGAGTTTATAACATAGTTTTGAACTGTTTCTAAGTGCTAGAAACCTGAACTTTGTGAGGTATTCTGGCACGCTATGATATTAAAGCAGTGAACTTGTAACTCTGGAATTACAGAGTGGTGGTGGTCACTTGCCAAACAATAACATTCTTTTGGGAAATAACAATCAACAATTTTATTGAATTTATATTTAGTAACTTATCGCATAACCAAAGCTCACCAGATATAACACACACTTCAACATCTTTTTGAGTTGCTTTCTTAATAAAATGCAACTCAAAAGAAGCTCCAATAATCCTGACCAATAAAAATTAAATTGCCTGTTTGAAATATATTTTTTCCAACTTTGTGGCTATTCTATTGCTTTCTTGAACCTGTAGCTCAAGACCTCTCAAAAACACATTTAAAGGAAAGTATTAAAGTCAATTTAGCTTATAATTGCTAGTACCAAAAAATGAATGCAAAGAGGTGTATTAAATACTCCTCGTGCTGCATAAAAATGGATAAAAGTTAATTACTTATTTCAATAACGTCAGATACTGTTCGATGTATTCGCATATCATATCAATAGCCTTTAATAGTCCACTGCGAGACATAGGCCTCTTTCAGGAAAGGAGGTTTGATATATTAACCAACTATAATAACAATATAAAGTAAATGTTTAGATTGACATGTCTGCCATGATAAATTGATTAAAACCGAAGCACTCTATCCAATAGGCAAACATAAATTTCAAACTTTGGTCTCATCATAACACACTTGATTAGAAGTAGTTTACAGACCCACTATTTTAATATTGATTACATTTTAATGGATTCCAAAATCATTAGAAAAAGTAATAAAAGGTATCATGTGAAAATAATGTACAGAAACTTCGTAGACAAAGATATTCAATCTATACTTTGGCTTCTGAACATAATGCAAACGATATGTTTTTACGCTAAATACCGCATCAAGAACAATGTTATCTATCCAAACAGTCGTTTGTCGAATATATTATCTATGCGCGGGACTATATTCCTTATTTCTATTCATTTCATCCGTATATTTCAGTTATCTTTCAGTTTTTATGTCAGGAAATACTTGAAATTTATCTATATTTCCTCTTATTTTGATTTCTGTTTTTACACTATTGGCTATATTTTGAACTATTTCCTAACCATTGCTCAAGTTCATACAAATATTGATTTTGTTTTAACCATTCAAAGTATTCATAGATTCTTTAATAACAAAAAATATATTAAGGTCTTCGTCTTCGTTAACTGGTTTTGTCTTTTATGGATGTTTATTCCCTATTGTTTGATGTTTTTTTGCTATTCTAGGTATATACACAATTTTTTTTTGACTTTATTTCTGATTTCATTTGATATAAATATAATTTACGCTTTACGTTGTTTGACATTTTTAAAAGATATGCTTAATTTATGGAATAAAGAAATTTTACGCCCTCAGTTAATGAGTGATGTGGACATGAAAGTCCACTATTAGAAAATTTTTCAGACGTACACTGATATACTCAGTGGATATAATACTTTTAAATTAACATTCAAATATTTTGTAAGTAAATGAACGTTTTAATAGATATCGTTATTTGCGACTTTTATCTACTTTAACTGAAATGTGTATTGCCTTCATTCAATACTTCATCAACGAAGATAACGTTGAAGTTTAATAGTTCAGTCAAAGAGACAAATACTAGGTATAGGCTATGTAGCGGCCTGAATGGCATAAACCTACGGTCGGGCCTCCATGTCAGAAATATTTAGATAGGTAGATAGAAATATTTTTCCCCTAGAGTAGGGCCTGGTGTCAATTTGAGAGGGCACCTGAAATCATATGGTTCGAGTCTCCCCCCAGAGTAGGGTGCCAGAGGCTGGCCGTTGGGGTGGTTTTTAGTGGGAACACCACACACTCCTGACTCCTGCATCCCAAGGAGCAGGAGATCCGAAGGGATTTTCCGCCTTGACAACAAAAAAAAAATGCTACAGTAATGCATCTGCTTCTGGCAGGGTAAATGGTACTGATAGAAAATGGTTATTCTATAGCACGTGACATTAATGAGTGAACCTGTTTTATTTAATTATTTTGTTAGATTTTCTTTTACATAGTGGAAATATTTTCTCATGCATTAATTCACATCCAAAAACTGATTGAAATCTTTAAACTTTTGAGTTTGAGAGGAAAAGTAAGTAATAGAAGAGTATTAATGGATGATTAAAAACTTTGTTTGGTACAAAAAATTACTTTAAAAGTATTGTTTGCAGAATACTTTCTCGACGCCAGTTATTACAGCTACCACGTGGCTTATGAAAGACTTTTTAATATTAATCATATTCTGCTTGTACAGTGAAAAGTTCTACATAGCATTGGAAAATAGTCAATACTCCTGCGCACTCATTTTTAAAGCAAGAAGCTCAGGTATTGTAATACATAATAACCTATATTTTATTTAAAAAAAGATGAAATGTCTAATATAAGCGTAATATGTAATGTAGTTAGAAAAATATTGGTGAATATTTAACTTAAACCTGAAAACTGGAAAATAACACAATACAAAATGAATATAGATATTTATTTACAGATTTACAACTAAAAGTATCCAAGAACATACAACGCTTGTATCGGTCAACGTTCAAGAGGATATCACCTTGTGGTTTGTTCTACATTGATGCTGCACTACCATTGTCTTTAATCGGTCTTATTGCGAGCTACACTATCGTTTTAATTCAATTTGCGTTACCCAAGGAATTAGACAGTGTTAGCATAAAATAAAATAAAAATATCTAAATGAATGTTTAGAATACTCCTTTAATAGTTTTTTTTTAATTTAGAGCCTATTAAAATAATTCTACTTTGCCTGATAGAAATTATGAATAGAATCCAGAACTAGTCACTATACTCGTTACAAATGTAAAAAAGGTAGAATGGTGAGCCAGACTATGGTGGCCTGGTGAGATGCTTATTCAGGCTCCGCTTAAGGGACTCGGGATCGTACTTGAAGTAAGACACGTGCGCTGGTAGTAAGTTTCAGGTTTTGACTGACTAGCACAAGTAGGAAGAGCTAAACCATTTAAGGCGAGAGCGTACGTCTACCACTAAAAAACGGTAACTTCCAAGACCAGCATGCGTTGTCTTGTAGAGAAAGCGAGAAGTCGGGACCAGTTGGAAAAGTACGTCAGAACACTCTTGATAAGAGTGATAGAGGACTGCGCAGAAGAAGCGAAATCTCTTTGCAACTGCTAAGGCTCAAGGATCTCAGTGGCTTTTGAACTGTCGATAATGTGGACTGTTCGCCGCTGCAACTGATAAAAAGCGTCGAGCAAATACTGCGCAGATCTATCGCAGGGATGTAAACAGTACTCCATACATGAGTAAATCTGGGTCACAGATGGAGATCAGTCGAGAAGAATCATTTTAGTATACCTAGCTTTAGTGAGGCCGCCTTAGTGACACTCTCAGTGTACTCTCTTTTGTGTTATTGTTAAGTTTCATTATTTCATGTAATGATAATAAGTAACAGATTGCTAACAGTAATTATTAACAGAATCCAAACAAGGACGACTAGCAGAATCCTAATTATGTCTTACCAAAGAGGTTAAAGGGATTATATCATCAACATCATCAACAGCCTTTTACAGTCCACTGCTGAACATAGGCCTCTCCTTAGCAAGGAGGTTTTAACCTACGATATCACGCTGCCCAAACGGATTGGAATAGGGTTTGTTTCAAGTTTTCCTTCTCTTTGTAATGATTCTGTCTTGCATATTTTATTGCCTTAGTCACCTTTTACGACACCCGCGAGATGAATAGGGGCGGTAAAACTATGTATTCTTAATCCGTAACCACAGGGACTAAGAGTCTATATAAAGAAGTCAAAAGTGAATGCTTCTTTGCGGTATAGAATTCTATTTTTGAAGTAAGACATCGAACGCAGACCGACTGTTGGCTTGGCGATGCATCGCCACAGCATGCGTTTTCATGTTATATTGCAGTATATGTAACATGTAATACAGTAATATGATGTATATATACGATTTCGAATGTATACCTACTATTTTAATTGTTTCCGTTCATAAGCTATACTTCTATGTATATTTATTCTTGTTTTGAGCCTTTTTCACAACTTAGGTTCGGTTTGGCTTTAAATCTACTATACTATGGCTGAATTCTGATATTTTTACGCAGAGTGACTGTTATCAGACCTCAACAACCCATATACTAGGTGATATCGAAGTTCTGTATAAAGACTGTTGTCGGGCCTTTTAGGATTCCAATTACTCGTAACGATTGCTCCAAATCACGGAGAAGTTTCAAAGTCACCCACACGGCGCCATAGGTTGACTTGGCTAGGATTACTTAACTTCCAAATGTGTTAACCTACTCTGCTATTACTTAGACATGAGCTTCACTTTTATGCTCATTGTCTCTACAAATTAACTTCAAAATTTTAGATCTATCAAACGTCCTAGAGTGGTTTAATTTTGGTTTTTGTTTTGCTGATTTAAGTAAACCAACCATACACCCAGAAAACACATACAACATCCGCATATTATGCTTGTTATGGTGAGGAGAAGCTGAAATGTCAAAAGTTTTGAATAACCAGTTTTTTAAAGAGCTATTTTGAGTGTGATTGCATATGCTACGGTGAGGTACTGCGACGACGAAAGTGTACTTTAAGATGATAAACCTTAGGATAGAAAATTAAGGTTTTTTGACTAATTAATATTTTATTACAATTCATCACAGTGTTAGACATGCTAAAATTAGAGGCACCTCTTTCATTGTGAATTATTTTTTATCTTATTATAACTGCTAATACTTTGTAGATCGTGTAATGTAGTCGACTAAAGAATAGTACACCAGAGGATGGGCAGCAGCGTCTTACTAAGTATAACATTTCACTGCGATCGCCAACCCACATGCCAAGCGTGGTGATTATGGCAAATGACTCGGATGAGCCTAGATGGTTTTACTAAAAATGAGATCGACTTCATTATGTTGAAGAAGAATCAAATATTCAATGATGTCTCTGTGGCCAACATGGCTAAAAACGGAAGTGATCATCGACTGGTTAGAGGCAAAGATCACGGTGGTTCATATGCAAAACTCCGAAAGCTTCCAGCTTGAACTTCAAAATCACTTTGAAGTCCTCGAGCCCTGTGTTGATACGAACAAACTAAGTAACCAGCTAGTGGAAACTGTACGATCGGGTGTCAGTTACTCAAAACCTGTCCCACAAATAGAATGAAGAGATTTTCTGACTACACTCTCAAGATCATGGAAGAAAGGTAATACATGACTCTGCAGTTTTCAGTCGATTCATCTAAATACTGGCAGCTCAACAGACAGATATCTATGTGTCAGAGAAAAACCCTACGCCAACTTAATACCTTGCGTATTCACGAGGCTATAGACCGAAATCAGGGGACTAAAATATTCGCATGGGCACTGTCTGTTGGACAGGGCCAGTTGACAAAACTGAGGACCGATGTTGGCAGAATTTTGGCAGTGTTTGGGAAGCTACGTGACGTTTTCTCATCACAAATAGCGCAGTGTCTCAAGACAAAAGTGTTTGACCAGTCTGTGTTGACAGTATTGACTTACGGCATAGAGACGCGGTCGCTCATTATGCGCTTGATAAGAAGGCTCAAACTCACCCAAAGAGCAATAGTAATGCTAGGCATTTCTTTGCGTAATCTAATTAGGAATGAAGAGATCCGCAGACGAACTAAAGTCACCGGTATTACCAGTAAAATTGCTAAACTTAAGTGGCCGACGGGGCCATGAAGTTCTGGTGTGGCGACCGCGTACTGGGAAACGCCGCGTTGGTAGGCCCCCACAAGGTGGTCCGACGGCCTGGTGAAGGTTGCGCAATGTTGCTGGATGCAGGCGGCACGGGACCGGCGGGTGACGTTGTGGAGAACCTTGTGGGAGGTCTATATCCAACAGTGGACGTCTTTTGGCTGAGATGATGATGATGATCACGATGATAAAATAAAAAATATAGAGAACTGTCTAAGATAGTTAGTTAATTAAAAAAAATATTTAAAATTCTCATTTTTATATTTTGAACATAAACTAATCATGGAAAAATTATGATTTGTAATTATTGTACCTTCAAGAAACTAAGTTTATTAGATATAGAATTAATTATTTCTCACCTTTCTACCTGACCGGTCGATTAACTGGCATGCACAAAACGATCCAATAATCTGAACGGTACCCAGTAATATGGATTGGTTGTTCGGCGAAAGAGTAAAATTGCTATTCGAATCTTTGTTGGCCCCCGCAAAAATGTGACTGGCGTAGACTAAAATGGCTATACAGCCGCAGAACTCTCGAGTCAAGATCACATTGAAAGACACCCAAAAAGCCTTCACTGTCGTCTTATTGGAGACTGGAAACAGATGTTTTAAACGAGTTAGAGACTATAACAAAAATGGTTAGAAATTGTCTAATGAATTGAATATTTAGTGAACTTTGTAAATAGGTAGTATTAAATTCAATAGAAAATGAGAATGATTCCCTAAATGAGATCTTGTTCAATTTACTGATTTAGGTATTGATGATTTACTTAATATTTTCTATCACGTTCAACTATATCCTAGATTGGACTCGGTTGGGACGGGTCCAAATCGGAGTGTGAGTGTGGCCGCGGATGGACGGGACAGGTTTTCCTCTTCATCCGCTACAGTAGCCAGCCGCGATGAGGCAACTTCTGCGTGTACCGTCCGTCGCGTAAAAAGGAAGTTGACCCGCAGATGGTGCCCGCGCCAGCGAGCAGGCGCTAGGAGGGGTCTAGATGTCATAATAATGGTTGTTCCCGGATCCCTCCTATCGCAGGTATGAAGTGGTACGCCGTGTGGTTTTAGTCAGTCTGATTCCGACACACCACCCCGCCGCAAGCCCCGGTGGGGTGACGGCCCGAGGGGGGTTTTCACACGATGAAAAATGGTCCGTTACTTTTATTTGATTTATCATTAAAATCTGAATACGACAAAAAACCCCAAGTTGGGATAGGATACTATTTTAAAGTGTAAAAAAATATACTAATTACTTACACAATGCTTTAGGTGAAAACTTTGGACTGCAAGTTGACTGTTCAGTGATTAGGGTATTTGCTTCTTCAGAAACAGACTTATGATCTGTAGGTAAGCCACGGAGCCATCCTAGAACCTTGACTGCTTCCTGAAATTATAGTGGTCTTTCATAAATTACTAAAAAAAATTAAAATAGATTATTTAAATGCTGGTTAACAAATTATAATTGTCATCTTACGTTTTTAATTATTTGTTAAGATTTTGAATTGTAAAATATTTTTTTGTTTATAATTTGTTTCAAACAACATTTTGATGGCAATATTTTCATGTTTTTAACCAAAATAGAGTTTTTTAAATTTGTGGTTATAATTTATTCTAAGCAGCATTTTATAAATGCTCGTAACTACAATCAAACAAGTTAAATATGCAAATCGGAAAATACACGAAAGGTCATAACTTCGATCGGTGCAATTCGATCGAAACATCGGAAAACAAAAATTAATTGTACCTCGTAATTGTTATTAATCGAGTAAGGCCTCATTTACAGATCTTAATCAGTCATTTGACAAATAATACAAGTATGCAAGTGATTCTTAAATAACAATCGATATATCTCTTTGGCAAATAATGTGTCATGTGAAGTTTAGCAAAAAAAAAAGTTTATACCTCAACCTTGCCGCATTTCAGTAAATATAAAGGTGACTCCGGTAGATACAGTAGTATCAAAAAGTGAAGTACAGATATAGCAAGAAGGATCCAGAGTACCGTGTAGAATGGCAGTACGTCTCCTATAATGTACACGAATAGATTACCGACAGTCTAAGGACAGGGGAAATATTTATTATTATATTATGTTTATATGTATATGTATATATATGTATATATTTATTAAAAGAACACACCATTAGGAACATATCCTGTAGTGCGGAAGACTTTACAAACACACAAGAAACGGACACAAAGAATACCCAGACTTGTTGTTGTGAATCACACAAAGCATTGTCCCATGTGGGGTTTGAATCCCTAACACTCAGTGCAGTAGAGAGCGGCGTGGCTACCGCGTTAACTTCTATGCCATCCGTGCAGTGATATATATAGTGGGCCAAGGTTTCTTTAATACTTGAATCTAACATCCCGCGCAAATATGTTACGATAGTTCTTGGGACCGACGCTACAGGAATTTGTTGACTACAATCGTAACAAATAGTTTTAACATGATAGAGCCACTTGTCACACTTTCAATGAGTCCCTACCGGTGGTCAAAGACATGTTTCCGGAAAAGTTGATTTCCAGACGAGGCTACATACGTTCCATGGCCACTCAGAAGTCCAGATCTATCCCCAGAAGACTCCTTTATATGGGATTATTTGAAGAATCGTGTTCACATCTATAAACTTAACACACTACATCATAGAGATTTACGTCCATTGAACACAAATAATTACACTTTATACGTCCTGTTTTAAACTTGTTTTCTTTTAAAATTTTCTTGTCAAATTTGTTCCTTATTTCTCATCAACACAACTACAACGTGTCATTGTAAACCATGGGACAGGGTATAGCTACTTATACTTCAAATAATAATGCAATATAGAAAAATGTAGTAAGACAATCCGCAGCATCATCATCAATAAGTGTTAATAGTCCCCTGCTGGACAATTTTCGTTGATAAATGTCCGCCGTGGACGAACCCTTCCATCACTTCCATACACACTCGTTTTATAAATTCCTTTTGTGTGTTTTATCATCCATCTTTTCACATCATCATCATCAAATTATCGAGGCACGCGCTTTTCTATCCTCATCACTACATCTTCTTTCAGTAACCAACGTTCTCTTATCAATCCACACATACTTCTCAGGGAACGCGTCTCTATAGCATTAATTCCACTTTCATGCCTTTTCTGCCACTCACAAGATTGGCTACCGATAATTATTGGGACCGGTACACAACTGTGTACAGTTAAACGCACTTTTCCACACACATCTTTGTTAGCAATAAAAAATGCAGGGCGCCAATTATCTTGTTTCCCACTTTCAATCACCTTTATATATTATTTTCACGTATGAATTGTCGTAGTAAAATATAATGAATGACCCTGAGAGAATACAACAAAACTTCCCGTCATCCCTCTGATACTGTCTTCGCTGATTTCTTTCACGTAGAGAGGACCTAAAATAAAACTACCACCCGCGCCGAATCCAATCAACGCTCGCGCACTGATAAATGCTATTGGATGGGTATATACAAGCTTCACTGCCCAACCAAGCTGAAATTAAATTACTAACTTTGACTTTAGAAAGTTTTTATATAAGAAAGGTATATTACGTGAGATTGTACAATTGGACTACCGACTATCTTTATTTATTCCATTCCCTACATCATGACCATGTAAGTGCTGCTTTGCCAATACTTAAAAACTGGATACATTTGTTTTATATATGATCGTCTGGTCTACAACCAAGAAAAGCTTGTGCCACGATTACCACACTACTTATAAGCTGCTCTGTATTTCTTAACATAAATTACATACATCCAGAAACAGATCAAATGATCACATTTATGTCACACTTATGTATACCGGTTGAATATTCAATTTTAGCATTTTAGACAAACCGATTTTATTTATTAACATAGTATATTTATTGAATATTGTATTCCTTTGTTTCATTTAAATAGACACAGACACACAGATAGAATAGGACATTTTCCATTTAAAATTTGATCAAAATATTTACTTCTTACCGTCATGGGCACAGACACACATAACGATGTATAATTTCGTCCAAACTTGTCTGCAGCTGCCCCGTACACGAACACTGCTATTGATGCAAATATGAACATTATGAACGCCATCCATGATATCTCCTCCTCAGAAAAAGGTAAAGATAAAGGAGAATTATTGCTCATGAGTAGGGTCTTGTTTGGAGAGATCCAACCCATGGCTGCACCATACGAAAACAATGGCATACATACTGGAAAAAACAGAAGCATGCACACAGAAAAGTCACTAATGATTTGAGCAGTTATTGAAGTCAAATTCTTGCATTTGCTTAAGAAGGGAGTTCATTGAAAACTAGATAATAAGGGGAGGCAATAGTAGATGTTTAGAAGCGTCTTGAATTTAGTTCATTGTTTAATATATACAGCACAGTGCAAAACCGTGGTTTTATTTGAATCACCTCAAGGGACGCGACAATGTCGTCAAAGTGCTCCCTGCGTACAGTGGAAAAGAGATATTATATATGTATAGTAATAATAATAATAGCTCCACACAACTCACACACGGCTGCCTGAATCTAAATTAGTCAGAGCCTTTTTTTTAACCTGTGGAAACTCCCTCGGGCCGTCACCCCACCGTGGTTTACGGAGGTGTGGTGTGTCGGAATCGGACCAACTAAAACCACACGGTGTGCCACTTAGCACCTGATATAGGAGGAATCCAGGAAGAGCTGCTATTACGAGATCCAGATCCCTCCTAGCGCCTGCCCGCTAACGGTAAATTTTAGGCGAGGTACAACAGACGCGGACTTCGCCTCCTCGCGGCTGGCCATTGTAGCGGATGCAGGTGAAACTCCGTCCCGTCCACCCGCGGCGACACTCAAGGCGGCATGAGGCGTGATAGGTGGAACTCAATTCCGTCCTGGCGACCGAGTGCAGATATTTCCCAAAGCAGCCGTTTAGTCAGGAGTTGTACTATGGTAACCAGACTGCTGATACATATTATGGATTCATTATATTACGTAAATTGTGCCACTAAAATACTTAATAAAAATGAAAAGTAACGTTAAACAGTATTTAATGGTATACTTTAGGGCATAGACCTCTTCTTACTAATGAAGTTTTCAGCTATGTCACAATTTTGATATTCATGCGATTTATTAACTACTAACACTACTAAGATGTAGATCTGTAGGTACATAGGGATATAGCAGGTTGATTGATATGTGATGTTTTAATTTAAAGGACTCAGTAGTAGATATACATATTTATTAAATAAAAATATTGTCGTGAAAAGTCTAAGGCAAGATTTGTGTAGGTATTACACCCACCATCATAACGTTCAATTAGGGTTATTGGAATTAGTAGATTGTATTTATACGATTATTTTGCTGTAGATCACATTGTAATATTCACAAATAAAATAAGGATATCAAATATTGACACGCTGCCATAAAGTATTTTTACTTAACAAATGTAATAACAATTATATCTCACCATTATTTTTCGTTAAACAATTACGGTGTGCCTTTCACGACTATAGTTTTTATTTGTAATGTTTAGACACGATATCTATCCTATATTTTTTGTCACTACAGCGTTCGATCGTGCACGATATTTAAATAATAAACAAAACTTACCAACAATAGACATTAGAATCTGGTTTCGCTTGCTACTGCGCTTTTGCTCTCCAGCAGAACTAACATTGTAGTGCTTATTCGTCATTTGAAACGAAAATTTAAAAACTAATTTATTTACTTGTAGTATATATATTTTTCTATAATAATACCCCTGTTCACCACCCCTGTTCTGTTGTACCCATGTTCTGTCTGTTTTTCCTCTGTAATTTGACATCATCACTATTACAGTACGCTATCTGTAACTTATTTGCATATAGCCGTGTTGAAATATATGTAATTGTAATCTACTTTTCTAAAATGTAAAGTAGGTCACATTTTACAAAGAATTATTAACCTATGTAAAAAAACGCGCGTTGTGACCCTTCTATACAAATTAAGGATTTATTGTTTTATAGAGTGGGCTAAGAATTCGTTAACATTTGGATCTAACAACCCGCACAAACATGTTCATATACTTTACTAATGATTACTACTATATTACCTAACCACTTTTTATTATTTTACTTTCTTTCACCCCTTGATACTATATTATAATTCAACACAAAGAAAGGATCCTTCGGCCAGGTGGGAAGAGACACGTTGACGTTTTGTTCACTTGAGCAGTAGAGCGGCTACTCATCATTCTAATCCATCCCGTCATATGCACCATATCGCTCCGGTAACAACAGCAGAAGTTTTACCTCGGCAGTTTATTCTTCCGTGAAGACAATACCACAGAGGGTCTTGGCAAAAAATTTACAACGAACCCAATTCAGAAGCTCGCTTTCTAGGGTCTCATGCCAACCTAAGTGTAGTGGTTGGTGAACAGGCAAAGTTTACAAGTTTTCCCGTATATGGAATATTGCAAGATAATTTGTCGTCAGAAAGACACGGTTAATCACTTATCCAACTTTTATTTTTGTTTACTGGGACGATTTTAAGGTGGTAATTATAATAATTAATTAATTAGATACTGACGTTAATTGTGTATGTGTAACATCTTGGTTTACGAAACTGAACTGCTCAGGTTTGTGTTCTTCAGTTATTTTTAGTCTTATGAATATTCTATCGCTCTAATTGACATCTTATTTACATATATCTAAATTAAGGCAATGAATGGAGGATGGTTCTGGGATTTACTCACTTTTTCTCTTACCTATGAATTCATTTTCTTTTTCATGCTCTTTTTTTAATTTAAATTTGGGTCGAAACGATTTGTACTTGAGAACTTGAACTTCTTTTCTAATGATAGATCTACGTCAAGCAGTGGACTATTAAAAGTTGTTGATGATGATGAACTACCTCGGTGGCGCAGCTGTAGCGAGTGCGACTGCTATGCTTGAGGTCTCGGGTTCGATTCCCGGGTCGGACCAAATGTTTGTATGATCTACAAATATTTGTTTCGAAGTTTGGGTGTTTTCTATGTATAATATGTATGTATTTACAAAAAAAAAAGTATATAAGTATTGTATCAGTCAGTCTAGTTATCATAGCACAAGCTCTGCTTAGTTTGAAACTAGATGACGTTGTGTGTCAAATGTCCGAAAATATTTATTTAAAAAAAAAAAAAAAAAAAAAAAAAAAAAAAAAAAAAAAAAAAAAATGAAACGATTCGTAAAGGTTATTTTACTGATATGGGCGGCCAAATTCACTGATACCAGAAATTCTCCTTGGGAACTTGGGAATGCAATCATTTCCAAACGAAAGAAAGTATGAAGTCAAATTAGGGTAAAGAAAACAGGTAAATGCTATCTAGTATAAGTTTTGTAAATCTCAAATAGGAGAACGATATATTTGTAGAATACAAAATAAGGTTAGTGGTTAGTAATTCTAACTGACAATTAATCATATATCATATCAAATAAACAGCTTTTTAAAGTCCACTGCTGGATATAGGCCTCTCCTTGGTAAGGAAGTTTTGGCCTATTATACCACGCTGGTCAAACGAATTGGAATAGGACTTGTTTCAAATTTCCTTCTCTTTGTAATGATATTTTCTTGAATAGTTTGTTCCCTTAGTAGCCTACGTAGTACAACACCCACGGGATGAATAGGTGTGGTATGTATTCTTAAACCATCACCACACAGAGTAAAACTGATAATTAATGAAATAATTAAAATGAATTACCTATGTTTTTAAACTTGAAACTTGTCAAATACGAATGCAATGATATGTACATCCACAGTTTTTTCCATGGGTAGCGTACGAGTTGATTGAGTGAGCAACCACCCTGGACAATAGCATTGCTAAGACAAATAAACCCTGTATCACGGCCATATCAACAGACCAAAATAAGAAAACGCCCAGTGGACTGTTAAAGACTGTTGATGATTATCATATAGGTCTCATGCCTTTTACGTCCCCAAAAAGGCATCTTCTAGGCCGCCATAGCGTGGTTCCCCATACTGTATTTTCTGCATTCGCAATGAGTATGGTGAGACCGCAACTCTTGGATTTTATTCATGCTTTCCATCAGGCAGAGTAGAGTCACTTTGTCAGGTTCTTAAAAAAAGGTGCCACAAATACGGTAATATTAAGTCCAGTAATCCTATTCAATATTTTTTTCCAATTTCCTATTCTAAAACTCCATCGACAAGGATACAAACTTTTTGTGGAATTATTTTTTATTTTGTCAGTGGTTTTCTGTTTTAAATATCATAGATTAAGGTCACATAAACAAAGTCCAAAACAGTAAACGATGGTAATTTGTAATACGATGGTATTAAAACCACCTCTAATTTTGTTATACACAAAAATAATAATATACCATAAAGGTAAAATAATAACCAAAAAGAAATTTCTTATTTTTTTTTCATAATTGTCACATACGAGCTTAAAACATTTGTGAATCACCTGTAGTTGAAATTTAAATGATATTGAAATAAAAGTAGCTACAAATAAACATATTTCTAACTTAAACGCAAAACTTCATCTACATCTTTTAAAAGAAACACTTTTTTTGGTTTTTACATAATGTTTTAAAAATATTCAGTTTCAATGGATTGTAGCTTATTACTATATAGGCATTCCTCGATATATAGATAACACTAAAATAATTATTCAATTTAAGATAGTAGTACTTAAAACTTGTGCGTGGAACCAATTAAAAAAACTCTCAAGAACAGAGGACAATTACAGCTAGTCATGTCATACACAATATCTAAAAAGGTTATTAGTAGTTACTTTTAAACGTAGTTTATAGCTAACATCACAATGGCTGAGCCTTGGCAATTATTCTTTACTGCTTAGGCCATATTTTTCTTATTTATTTACAATATTGCGCTAGTTCTAGTTTTCCTGCTTTCTGCTGTATTCTCTTGGAATGATTTCGAGAATCACAATTAATATTTTATATTACTAATCTATGACTTGTATTAACTGACCTTGAGTCATGATCATCACCCATATTTTAAATTACGGACAGGTATTAATCAATAAACTTAACATGTAGAAATTATCTTCGAAAATTCGTTTCTACAAACCGTCCTACTTCCAGTAAGTTTAAGGTATGAAAAACCAATAATTTTACATTGTTATGGTAACAAAATTGTTAAATATTCCTTCATGGTGAAGAAGAAACCCATCTTTATTCAGTCGACATCTAGCTTTCCATAAACCCAAAGCATAATATGTATTTTTAAATAAATAAATGCTATCTCTGTAAGAAGTATTTAGATGGTAAGCTCCTACTGAAAAAGAATAGCATTGCATGTGACTACTAATTCAAAAAATTTATAGAACAATTAATGACTGGTATTTTATAATCTTTTCTATTTTTTTTAATACGGCTCTAAAAAGTTTTATTATTTGTTATTAATGTCATGTAACTTATAATAGTAATGTTTTCATGGAAAACTTCATAAATATCATCATATTATTTACACTGCTATTACATCTACTAGGCACCTAATTTTACTTATACGTGGTTAGTTTCAACTATATCTACATTTTTCTTTTTTCTTCTTCTCCCTTCTAAGTCTGCGTAAATATCTTCTAGGCTTCGCATTTTTGTCTCGGGAACGAAGAAAATGAGGTAGAACACATTTGCGAGGCATATGAAACTGAAAATCCAGAAAGTTGAATAATAACCTATCCAGGAGTTGAGCGGTGCGAAGAGTTTGAGGAGAGCGAAGTCGGTGCCGAGGGAAATTGCCACAATGAGGGTCGCTACTGTTCCTCGGAGCTGTGAAAGAAATAGAATACAATTAATATTTTGTATGTAGGTAAGCATACGTTTCTATATCTGCTCATAAGTTACTCAATTAGAATTTTTTTGTAAATTAATTTATTCACATTCAGTAAAACAGTTTTGAATTTGAACTATAAACGATAAGCACATGTGCTGCAAATCTGCTTCGAACATGCTGATTACTGGAGAAGATAAATGATACCATGAATAAAGAAAATACCGCTTAGAATACTAAAAAAATTTACTATATCAAGAGTATAAATATCATTTTTCCAAAAGTTTTAAAAGAATTACTATTAAAAGCAGTTGAAAATTACTATTTTGTAGGCAATAACTACATATTTCTCTTTTCTTGTGGTTACACTTACACCAATATATATTTAGAAAGTTCTTGATTTGATTCAAATTAGTATCATAAATCCTACTAACATTATAAATGCGAAAGTTTGTGAGTATGGATGTTTGTTACTCTTACACGAAAAAAGTACTGGATGAATTTGGATGAAACTTCACAGTAATATAGATTATACATCAGAATAACATATAGGCTACAATTTGTAAAGATTTTATGTCTGGTTAATATAACGATACATGTCAATTAAGTTAGAAAAATCAGACTTCTGAAAGTTGTCTTGGCGTATGCTGCTTAAACCAAAGATATTTGTTTAAAATTATCTGTTACGAAACTTAATGTGGCAGACCAATGAAGGACTAAGGTACGTCAGGTATGATGAAAATATGTGTTCACAGAACGTGCAGTTTTTATTCCAGGAAAATAATACAGTGTTTTTTCCAAAACTAAATTCTTTAAATAACAGCATGTTTTGTGTAAGCAACTTACTTGGAAATTAAACATCTCGGTCATGATAACGAAAGGTAAAGGCTGTAGACCTGAAGCGTCAGCAAATATGCAGATACACAATGCTACGATGGGCATCCAACCAGGTAGGAACACTTCGATGCTCTGAAGGTAGAACCATACGCCAAGGAAACACATGTTAACGCCTGCTAGTACACTTGTCACAGATAGGAGAGGCTGAAACGAAAAAAGAAGTTATCAGTTTTTGCTTTAATAGTATCTGGTGTGGTTGTTTTTAGGACCCCTGACAATTATTTTATTTTATCATCATCCAACCTCTGAAAAAAGGGATCCAAACCTTAGAAACATAGTTTTTTTATGCACGAGGTCATATTTTAACTATATATAAATAAATTAATATTTTAGACATTTAACACACAACGCCATCTAGTTTCAAACTAAGCAGAGCTTTTACTATGATGACTAGACTGACTAATAGAATACTTATATACTTTTTTTTGTAAATACAAATGTACATATTATACATAGTAAACACCCAAACTCCTTAATAAATATTTACAGGTCATACAAACATTTGGTCTAACCTGGGAGCAAGCACAGCAGCCTCTTTCGTTACCGCTACGCCATGGAGGCAGTTATAAAAAAGTTTTGAGTCTATAAGTTTAAATTTGATCTTTTATTAAAGTTTTTTAAATAATTATTTATTAAACAAAGACCACGTTGTTAGACACATTTAAAAGTCACTCCATATATAAAGATCTATCGTTTTGAAATAAAATAATTTCAGCTATTATTTAGACAAGTACTAATGTTCGTGTTTCTTATTTTATATTATATTTCTGAAATTTACATTTTTTTTTGTTTTATCGAATTTAGGTACTACATATTCATATAAGATTTAATGTTGTTACTTTTATATAAATATTGAAGGTATTCTAATTTTTGGCCTTATCCTTTGCTATCCAAAGGCGTGTCCCGTAATCATATATAATAAGTCAACACAATACGTAAAAATTACGCAGCAATTACATTAAATTGTAAAAAAGAAAATTACTTCACGGTTATCATCATCAAAAAAGTTAAGAAAGTGATTAGATATTGTGTATTGTTATTCATTAATTTATCGCAGCCTAGCAAGTAATGACTTTGGTATTGACTTAAATCACGCTGTCCTAATATGTATATTTTCTATTTCAGCTTAAACTGATCATAGTAGAGTAATTATGTAAGCCCTATCTACTGGTAATAAATTCAAATTCAAATTATTTATTCATTTACCATTTTGTAAAACAATTTTCTCTTAATTTTAATTAAAATGAACTATTTAATGCAACCAGGTAATTGATAATAAGAGGTAGTTGATGGCGACCGTTCTAATATACATGGTGTTACAGTCGTCAGGGTACGACCCTAATAGGTACGAGGGTACGACCCGGGTACGAAATGTACGTAAGTTAAACAAAACAGTGATCAAAAATGGGGATAAAAATATGAAAAATACTTTACGAACTATTCTCATACCTACGAAATATACAGAAAAAATATTTAAATCGATCGAGCCTTGTTGGTGGAGTGCCTATACAAACATCGTGACACGAGAATTAGTTTTATTTGCTTCGTCCAAGTACATGCGTCAAGTAAATTTAAAGTTCTGTAATTCCTATTATCTATTCGTATTTATTATGACGTCACAGAGGTGATGTGTAGTGAAGTATTTAAAATGCAGTGTCATCACTGCTATTCATCCCAAGGGTGTCATTAAAGGCAACTAAAGAAACAAAATACGCAGGAGAATATTAGTGTAAAAAAGGCAAACTTGAGCTAGCCAATCCGTCTGCCCAACGTGGTATCATCATCATCATCATCATCATCAGCCGGAAGATGTCCATTGCTGAACATAGGCCTCCCCCCTAGAACACCATGCCGTACAGCTGGACGCCAACTGCATCCATCGGCTCCCCGCGACTCGGACTATGTCGTCGGTCCATCTAGTGGGGGGTTTACGCTACGCTTCGTCTTCCGGTACGTGGTCACCACTCGGAAACCTTTCTTCCCCAATGGTTGTCGGTTCTATGAGCGATGTGGCCTGCCCATTGCCACTTCAACTTGCTTATTCGAAGAACTATGTCGGTATAAACACGGTAACGGTAGGTATGGTAGAACGTGGTATAGTAGGCCAAAAACACTTTTCCAAGGAATGGTTTATGTCTAGCAGTAGACGGTTAAACATTGTTGGTGTGATTTATTATTTACATCTTACAAGGAAATATTATTAATAGAATATCCCTTATCAACATAGTGATAGACTACTTTTGAGTAACTAAATTAAATCAAAGCTTACTTTTCTGCCCGCTCGGTCGACTAGCTGACATGCCAAAAACGATCCAATAATCTGTACAGCAGCAAGCAAAATGGATTGTTTGTTTGGCGTCAACGCTATACTCGTGCTTGGATCTTTGCCTGCCTCTGCGAAGATATGGCTGGCGTAGACCAAGACTGCGATACAGCCGCAGAACTCTCTGGTCAAGTTCACGATAAGAGCGACCCAGAATGCCTTCACTGCAGTTTTGTCGGCGACTGGAAGGAAATTAAGTATTAAGGATGCCAAAATTATACCGAAACTTAAAATTAAAAGTCTACTACAAATTTTAACATTTAATTGGTGCATATTAATAATCTATTGCAATATTTTATAGAAGGAACCCTCCTATACAATGAGAAATCACAAATTATTACGATATTTTTATTCTGTATATTAATAATATAATGTTTTAATATATCGGACAACTGGCACACAACGTCATTTAGTCCCTAACTGAGCTTGTACTATGGATACTAGACAACTAATATTAATACATGTATTCTTTTTTTATAAATACATAATAGAAAACGCCCAAACTCTGAAACAAATATTTGCAGATCACACAAACATTTGGTCCAACCCCTGAATGGAATTCGAGACTTCTAATAAAGATACTCATTCTATTTTGAAATAAAGACGAGTCTCAATAATAAATTATATTTAACGTAAGCTACCAGCAAAGTTCTTAGTTAATATTGCAGATAAGAATGTGAATTTGTTTGTAACTCATCCACGTCTTATCTAACTAAACGAACATTATAACATTACATGTTAACATCGTGTTTGTGATTTCTGTAAAATACATAATCCTTCTAAAAAAACAGTTCTTAAAACTATTGACGTTGATTGCCAAGATCTCCATTAACACAAAAAAGCCACAGGCAAAAGGCAAATGATTTCTCGAAAATTCTAATTTAATAGGTATAAATATGTTTTGACCACTTCCTCAAGTAGCCAAACAAAAACAGACGATACCATTAATTAGATCAATTGGCAACGTTCGAATGTATCCTTGATATGTGACCAGTGGTCATCATTTTCAATTCTGCCATTCATCTAATTTGCTTGCGACTGTTTGCATATGTCAAATGTTAAAAGAGTCAATTGGACACTTTGTGGTCAACTGTTTGGTGTCAACTTTTTATACGTTTATTTGTTCCTAGTACTTCTAATTATTTTGTGATGATTGTGTATTAATACAAAATTTGGTCGGCCCAATTTAGTTTTATTGGGTCTTGACATTACAATGTGACGTTGTCATTGTGCTTCTAGATATCTATTATATGGCGTATTCAATATCTCACATTGCGATAAAGCGATCAATATTGTACTATATTTTTATTATGGGCCTACCAAAGTGATTCTACTCTGCCTGATGGAAAGCATGAATATAATCCAAAAGTGCTGGTCGTCATACTCATTGCGAATGCAGACAATCCAGAAATGTGATCAACACTATGATGGCCAAGTGAAAATTTCTTCACGCCCCGTTTAAAGGCGCTTGGAGGACCCGGGATTATAATGAGAGATCATTGCGTACATCAAAGTATACTTTCATACTTAAAACAGCAGAAGTTCTGTGTACTGTGAGTTTTATATTTTTTAATACACGTACTTTAAATTTAAAAAGAAGTCTACTATATTTTTCACTAGCTTGGTATGTACATATGTGTTCATATATCTATGCAACGGAAAATTTGAACGTGGTTTTCATCCCCTAAAAAGATAGACTTGAAATTTTGTACACTTATCACAGACTGATAACAATGCAACAATTTATATAATTTGTCCCTTAATCCTTACCAGGATTATTAGGGTTAATGATATTTTTCACATCTAAAAGACGATACCTTTATATTGTATTGTCATATATCACAAAGATGAATTACAGTTACAGTACTTAAAATGCACCTTTGAAGATAGCCAAACTAAAAATATAGAATGTGACATTATACACCAAATGAATTAATTATACTCACATAACAGTGTAGGGGAAAACTTAGGTTCGTTGGTTGTTTGTTCAATAATAAGTCTGTCCACTTCCTCAGAAATGGATTTATCATTAGCAGGCAAAGAACGGAGCCAGCCTAGAACTTTAGCAGTGTCCTGTAATAATAATTTTCAGTGTCAAACTTCTTACTTACTAGAAATTACAATATTAAATTATCAAAATGCAAAATTTTGGTTTTTAATATCAAGGATTTTCAATTTTGTGGTCATATAAAAACTAATTTCACAATTCGAAATGCCTTTACTGTAAATCGAAAATTTTCTCTGAAACAATTTAGCGATTGGTTGGAGGAGCAAAAAAACTTAGGGCATAAGTAGGCAAATTTTTAGTAATTGGATCTCGTCACCACAGATAGAAGTTTTATATATTTTTTTGGTGATGGCGAAGAAAATTAGATTTGCAGTTCAGGAAAAATGTCAGCAAAATCAGGAGTATGTGGTTTTTCTACTTAAAAGCATCCAGATGGCACCTAAAGAGTTACATCTGTACTCACAATCGTCTTCTGTACTCACATCACTAACTTTTTGCTACCTCTTCGTAACTCCTGACATTAGCATAATTACTAACTAACTTCATTATTACATCCACCCAATTAATCATTTGTGAAAGACCTCTTTATCGCAGTAACAATTTAATAGTTAAATTTTATTAATTTAAAGGGAAACTTAAACTGTAAACCTCTATTGAATCTTTCAACGTAATATCATATTCAGTCAGTCTAACTACAGCAAAAAATACATACCTCATTCCTGCCACACTTGATCAAGTATGAAGGTGTTTCAGGCAATCGGAGCAATATGCAGAAATGAATTAGTGGAATCGCTAGAAGAATCCAAAGTACTGTGTGGAAGGGCAGAAGATCACCCAAGATGAAAACTAAGAGGTTACCGGCTGTCTGTAAAGAAAATAGATGATTAAAATTAGATATTAATACTTATACTATGGGCGTTCAAGAGGTTTGCTGATGAATTTAGAATACAGAGCAAGAGCTCACTGAGGGAACACTACCCAAGAGCATCACTGCAAAGAGAAGGAAAATTTGATAAAAACCCTATACCAAACCGACGGGTCAGCGTGGTGTAGTGGACCAAAACGACCTTTCAACGTGAGGCCTATGTCCAGTAGTGGACTGTTAAAGGCTCTTGATGTAATGTAATCTGAAGAGTGTTTTACAAATATACTCGTAGAAGTGTAATTTACCATGTAATACTTAGGTAAATAATTTCGAACTGAGAATGTAATTAATACATATCCAATAACTATGAATTGTAAGAAAGAAAAGATGCAATACATGATTCCGAGAAACAATTATGCTGAATGTAAGAGGAAAATCGGAAACTTATAAAAATGGGGAATACCTGACTTCTTATGTAATGTTTACGCAGCGTTACGCTAATAAATTTGGTGAAGGTGACTGGCCTTTTAATCTAGTGGTTAAGGATCTTGACTGCTAAGCTAGAGGTCTTGGGTTCGATTCCCACCCGGGACAAATCTTTATGTAATGAACATGGTTATTTATTGTTTCTAAAATATGTATGTATTTAGAAATATATAAATGTGTTTATCAGCAAAGTGGCCATCATAATACAGGCTTTGCCTAGTTTGAAATCAGACGGCCGTGTGTGAGATATGTGAAAATATGACAAAAAAAATGTGAACCTACCGTTTTAGAGTCTAGATCACTAACCAATAGACCAACGGGTTTGTCGAATTTACTAGAAAATTCATCTGAATTATACTAACAACTGTAAACACAAATGGTTAATGACAAAAAAATATTGAATAATTACTAACCTGAGAGAATATGACAAAAGTCCCCGTCATCCCTCTAATGCTGTCTTCACTGATTTCTTTCACGTAGAGAGGACACACTACGAAACCACCTCCTGAACCAAAGCCAATCAGCGCTCGTGCACCGATTAAAGCGATCGGATGTGCACTCATTAGCTTTACAGCCCAGCCGAGCTAAGAATGAAAAAAAATATAAGTAATTAAATTGGGATATAGTCAAACCTAAGTAATAGGATAGTTTATTACCGTCAATCTGATGTTTCAGATGTGAGAGAATGTCCGATGGGAAAATCAAGTGTTTTGTTTTTTCAATATTAAGAACTTGCTAAGGTGAATCTACTCTGCACGATGGAAAGCATGAATAGAATCCAAGAGTTAATGTCACGGTACTCGTTGCAAATGCAAATATTGAATGAGTAGAAATATTACAAGATTAATCGATATTTCGTTTAGTTTATAGCCCTGTACTGACTTGAACGTCTCAGGTCTTTCAGTTCAGGTTCAGTTTCATAGAGCCTAAATTGAAAGACCTGATTTGTTTTATACAAATAATTATTTGTAAAATTCTACAAAACATTTGCTTCTTACCGAAATAGGTATAGATGCGAATAACAACGCATTTTTTCGTCCAAACTTGTCAGCGGCCATCCCAAATACGAATACAGCAATTGGCGCGAATATAAACATGATTGATGCCATCCATGAAATATCTTCCTCGGACAAGGGTGAATCTGATGGTGAATCTTCGCTCATGAGTATTGCTTTGTTTGGGGAGATCCAACCCATGGCTGTCCCATATGCGAAAATTGGCAGACATACTGAAGGTAAAAAATTATAGGTATATTACAGAGTGCTGGACGTAGACCTCTCCAATTGCACGTCACTTAGTTCAATAGGTTATTATTATTAATTAGCCCGTGCAGCAGTGTTTGTGTCTCTTAGAAGTACTCATATTTTAACTCTAAGACAACAATTTGTATACATATATATGCTGTAAAGGTAATATTTGATCTACGTTAAATACTCTTCGTATTTGATGTATTTAATTAGGTAAGAAATAATATTGCATTGTTTAAAATTACTTCATAAAATAAGAAAGATAATAATGAAAGGTATAAAGTTCTTTAGTAGATAAATTTGATTTGTCTCGTAAAATTTAGCCACCGTTTGCAATTTAAGAACTCAAAACATGAATTTACAACATTAACTTACAAATTTTTGTAATTCTAGGATTTCTTCCATTGTAATATACATATATTATATATATATAAACCTTCTATTAAATATTTTTTCTCTGTTTATAAGAACCACATTAAAATCAATTGCGTAATTTAAGAATTGAAAGTGTAGTAAAAATTGTTTCCTCATTTAAATTTACATACGTGTACGGTATCACTTGACAGATATTATGTACAAAATATACTATCGTTTCGACCAGCTCCCTTGACTAAGGTGCAACTGTTTTTACGTGGATTCTCTTTCTACAAATGCCTCTATTGCCTTGTATTATTAACTAATATTTTGTTTGACCACATGAGCTAGTGTTGAGACATGTCATTCTCATACATTAGTTACTTTTCTAGTGACGTTAACGATTGTAAAATATCAATTTGGCTAGGCTGTACTCAGCCTGCGATTACGACCTTTATGGTTATAAAGGCCGTAATCGCAGGCCGAGTCAGATTGTGATCGTGTTAATCTTCAAACATGACTAACTAAAACTATTTTATCTTATTCAAACATATTACTAAATAACTGTTTAACTGTGCTAAATAAATTTATAAATTATTTTAAAGTTGTTTATAAAATAATGTCTTAAAACTATCATTTAATTCAGTCGGTTTGCTTTAGTACGTAAAAGGTACATGGTAAAGATAAAAAAATATAGTTGTTAAAATGTGGGTATTTAATACCTTCTTTTCATTGTATAGGGGGAAAAAGGAAGTCAGATAAGAAATACCATACGTAGACTCTGGGTGTTCATCATCACTCTATAGACACAAGCGTGAGTGGGAGGGTAGGTAACCTTAATTAATGAAAACCAACGAAAGAACTGTTAAAAGCGGGTTTTATTCATTTACACTTTATGCACTTTATACATCGGCGGACTTAATACCTCAGGCATTCTTTTCCAGACTTAGTGTGGTGTAGAAATATTGTTAAGAAAATGCGCGGAGGTTACATAAAAAATAAAAATTTACCCTGCATAAATAAACTTACATACACATGAACACATACAATACATACGTCATAATATACACGTATACTTAAATATACACATACACACATATTTAGATTATATTCGTACACTATAACGACTTGAATATAAGCTGAGCCAACTATTGATTAGATGATTCTGGAATCTCGTTAAGCAGAAGATTATGTACTTTCTTTTTGAAAGTAAAACGGTTTGTGGACATCCTGACTTCGAGTGAGAGTGCATTCCAGAATAGTACTGCCTGAACAAAAAACGGACAGTTCACGAAGTCTCAGTTGTGAGAGGGACATGAGTGAAGCAGATTATTTTCTAAGAGGTTTTGTGCGACACCTTAATATAACTTCGATTGAACCAACCTTTGCCTCAGTCAATTTCTTCAGGGATGCGAGTGTATCTCTGAACACATCATTTTATGATTTGCATATGTGATAGCTATATATTATGTGTTTTGGCACTGCTTTGACGAATGAAGTTTGTCGAACATGTATATAAATCAACTATTTTTAGTATCAATTATTGGCTGTCATTGTGCATCTATTTTTCAGTTTATTCTTATTTTTTTTTCTGTATACAACTAAAATCTAAGAACTGATTACTAGTAACCTATAGCCTGTTCACAAATACCTTCTTGGCTACTTATTATTAAGTTTTCTTGTGGAACAACCCACGATTACGGATTACCACGGCTCCGTTAGAAATCTGTGGTCCATCGCTTATTTTGAAACGATACAGCGATGGCTAAGCCACATTCAAATCTTTTATAAGCACAAAATGGAGGATGATCACGGTTAGCCCTACTCAAATGGGGCAGAGTGTATCTTTCTCTTTAGTAGTAAGATATCTTAAGTAGGAAAAATTAAAATTTGCACAAAAATATATATATTTCTGTTTTTCATTTTACCGGTAGGTATAAATAATAGTGGCTCGTTGCTCTAGCAGTTAGCGTTTGCGACTACCGATCGAGAAGTCTTGGCTTCAATACCCGAGTCAGATCAAAAAGTATTATTGAATTTTCTTGGTTAAAGAAATACTTAATAACAGCCCGAAGTTTGGAAGTTGAGGTTTTAAACCCCGTGCCTCGAAAAGCATGTAAAGCCGTCGGTCCTGCAATTGATCTCTCCCCAGCCGTGTCGGATAACCGACATCGGATTGTGATAGTGAGGGAACAGAGAGTGCACCCGATTATCAATAAATTTAGGCACTATAATATCTCCTGCGTAGTAGAGTAATTCGTCATCATCATCATCATCATCATCAACATCGCCGTCATCACAAGAAATATTGATGTCAAATATACGCCTGTCACATAGTTTTTTAAACACAATATACAGAAATAACAAATTCACATACTAAATCAGCTGGTTACTAAATATATAATAATGCCACATCGCTACGAATGTTGGATGCTGCCACGTGTAGATCTTGGCAGTAGTATACTCTGCTTCATCAAACTAATCATACATAGACAATAACGTAACTCTATATCTAACGACGAGTACATACTTTTTGATATACTCATTATATTCTATTACGACGATAACATAGATATTATTAGTAACAGTTAGTAACAGTAACAGTTCGATTTTCATATTACTGATAAACCAAGTTCACAAAATACAATTTTATGACAAAATTAATTCATAAACAGTTTAGTCAACATTGTAGGTGTAGTCAATATATATATATATTGTCATATGATATACATTATATATATATATATATATATATGTATATACTAGTAGTAGTAGTATATATATGTTATATACATATATATATATATATATGTATATAGCAGTACTAAAGTGTGATGTTACAAGGAAATGCACTTAACATATGTTCTCACAGTAAATAAGAAAAACATTTTCCGTGATCACTTTAACCCAAAATAACTACTTGTAGGGATAATGGTTTAAACGATCATCTCATCGTTTCCTACTGCGCTAAATATTGTGGATTCGATCCTCACATATAACAAGACTTTGTGATACAAGTTATTGTTCGGAATCTGTGTGTTCTTTGTGTCTGGTAGATGGATATTTGCCGAGAAAAAGGAATCCCCCGCGAGATATACTTAGTGCGAAACAATGTAACACACAAGTACTTAGTCGGTCTTGTTAAACTGCAAATATAATGAAACTTGTTTATATTGTAACATCTCTTTCACCCTTATCTATTTTTTTTGTGATATAGATAATTTTCCTATTAATCCTACAGACCACGAAGAATATCTGTCACAAAAAGTACCTACGAAATATTCATATTTAAGAAATTAGGTAAATAGTGAAAAACATAATAAAAAGATGTATCCCACTTTAATATATCAATATTAATCCATTGAAAAAATTAGAATGGTAGAAATTAAATAATAATAGTAAGAGATAGTTTCTTTTCCTCGAGCTTGAGAATATACGAGTAGTTTAGAATAGAAAAAAATAATATTAGCACAAATTAACGCATATATAAATACCGAGTAATTATGTGATATTGGAAACACATTATAACAAAAGAAAAAGACCATTAAAATAATAAAACAACTTATTAAGGTGTCCTGATGAATCATGGATTTTGGGATAAATATTTCGTCCAACACTAATGAATATTCTAAAAAATCTTTTATTTTTGTAGTTTAATTAGTAGCTCTGTGTTGTTGTAAATTCAACTTGAATGCAAGTTTTGAATTACTTCGTCCGTATGGTGACGCATTAAGAATACATAGTGTTACTACCCCTATTCATCTCGTGGGTGTCGTAAAAGGCGACTAAGGGAACCAAATATGCAAGACAACATCATTACAAAAAGAAGGAAAACTTGAAACAAATCCTTTTTTTTTTGTCTTGTGGAAACTCCCTCGGGCCGTCACCCCACCAGGATTTACGGTGAGGTGGTGTGTCCGAAACGGAGTGCCACTCTGCGCCTGACATAGGAAGGATCCAGGAACAGCTGATTACGACATCCAGAAACTTGAAACAAATCCTATTCCAACCCGTCTGACCAGCGTGGTATAGTAGGCCAAAACTTCCTTGCTAAGGAGAGGCCTATGTCCAGCAGTGGACTGTAAAAGGCTGTTGATGATTACACTTTAGTGTAACAAATGTAAACTGTTGTTAATTAGTAAAATAACTAAAAGTTTTAAATTAGATTAAAATTGATTGCACACTAAAGGATTTTATTAACATTTAGCACCAACTAGATTTATTTTGTAAATATAACTGAAATTGTAAGACTGACTGAAATAAGTGAAGAAATTAAATTTAATTCTCGTGTGTATGTTAATATGTTTAGTTGATATAATCAGTCATACAATAGTTTTATTTTCTTTTTCCTTTTTTTAAGACAACACTTGCATTAGGAACATGTCTTGGACTTTACAAATACACAAAAAACAGACAAAAAGGGTACTCAGATTCGGAACAACAACTTGTACATCACACGATCGCTTAAATCACCACGCCATCCGTGCAGTCAAAGTCAGTGTTATAAAAATCATTTCGGATATTATTCAGATATGAAATAAGAAAATCAATGCATTGTGGGCCGTGCGAAGCGCTAACCATTATGTTATATTTTATTTATAAATCAACTTACCAACTATAGACATCAGAATCTGATTGTGCTTACTACCCATTTTCTGTTCTTTAACAGAACTAACTTTGTACACTTTGTTCACCATTTTACAAGAATAAAAATAAAATCAAACAACACACTAAAATGCAAAATTAAAATTATTTTTATTTTACATTTGAGTTCTTAAAATTTAAAAAGTTCTTATTTCAAATATCACGTTTGTAAAAATTACACTGATTTGTTTTTATAATTTGTTTTTGAGTCGGCTTTTAATATTTTATTATTTTTTACGCGAGCGCGTTTGCCCGCATTGTTTCTCGACTACGGAACTGCGTGTGCGCTATGTTAGTACGCTATCAATATCATCCTCTTTTATATACATGACCATGTGTAGAATGAATCTTATTTGCGTTGTATGATCTTTTAATGTTTTGTAAGTCAATTCTGATGACTGATATATTTTGGAAACGTTCATTTCGCTGACAATATCCTTCTTAGTGATTAAAAAAACATTTTAGGAAGGTCATTGGATAAATATCTTAGAGACTCGAAACCAAAAGACTACAAAGTGCGGAGGACTCTACTCCAGAATCTCTTGTAATAACCGTACTTTTGTCAGAATATTATGCGAATTTAGGCGGTTCGATTCCGTCATACAGTTTCATTGTGAGGTTTAGTTAAATGATGCTACACGGGGATATCTACCTTCATGAAATAATTTAAAGCTGCAAATATCCTTTTTAGAAGTTTAAAAGAAAACTTGACAAGTAGGTTTATAGATCAGTATTTTAAAGATTAGAGATTTACCGATAAACTGTGAAGAATTCCACGCCAAAATCTCTTGCTGTAGTTGCGCTTTTAACAGAGCACTGTGTGATTTTAGGCGATTCTGTTCCGTTACATCACTTCATTGTGAGCTTCTGTTTAATGATACCACTTTTCGAGACAAATGACAAAGTTAAAACACCCATTGATGCAGGGGTGGTAGTCATCGTGGTAACTGTGTGAGCTTTACACTGCCACGATGACTGTCATGCCTTTTACGCCCAAGTGGGGAGTGAAAAAGGTTTCTCATTAGGCCGCCATGGTGTTGGTCATCATATTGCATTGTTTGCGTTTGATGAGTACCATAACTCTTGGATTCTATTCATCCTTTCCATCAGGCAGAGCAGAGTCACTTTGGCAGGTTCTTAATATATATAAAAAATTTTTAGTAAGGACGTATTTTTTAAGCGGTCCATGGTATTATAATTGTATCTCGTTGGTGCAGTAAAGACGTCTGCAGCTGCTGTGTTTGAGTTCTCGGTTTTGATTTCGAAGTTTGAGTGTTTTCTATATTTAATATAAAGTAATAAAGTATACTAAGTATTTCTATCACTTGTCGAGTACTCATAGTTCAAGGTCTTCGTAATTTAAAACTAGATGGCGTTGTTTGAGTATGATAGCATCTTATTATTAGTATGCTTAAAGCCAAAAGTCTGTTTTGTGTGTTTGTCCGGTGTTTAGTAATTCTCCCAATGAAGTAGCGGAAGCCTCGGTAGCGCATCTGTAGTGAATGCTACTGCTGCGCTTGAGGTCTCGGGTTCGATTCCTGGGTCGGATCAAATGTTTGTATTATCTACAAATATTTGTTTCGAAGTTTGCGTGTTTTCCATGTATAATATGTATGCATTTACAAAAAAAAGGTATATAAGTATTCTGTCCGTCAGTCTAGTTATCATAGCTCAAGTTCTGCTTAGTTTGAAAGTAGATGACGTTGTGTGTCAAATGTCTGAATTATTTATTTATTTATATGACGACTACATAATACATATGATCAACTCTGAAGAAAAGTAAAGTTTTTAGAATGTATACCATTTTAAAAACCTTTTTTTAAGTAAATCATCTCATCCAGTCTAATTTTTGGTGATCTTGACTGGTAAGGCAGGTTGAAGTTTAACACCCACCCAAAACATAATGTGTGTTGGACACGATAAGTTATTCTATATCTGGATATGTCGTATCTATGATATTTATAAAAATGTTACTAGAACGACACATGCATTTTTATTGAGAAATATACTATATGTTGTCTTTAAAAAGCTGGTTACATTAGGTTTGCCCCTTGTCAGGTAAGTGGGATCGCAAAAAGATGACAAAATGGCAACGTTTTCGTTTCTTCTGCCCTGGTTTACCCGTGCGCAGATGAATTTAAATTGCATACAGGCTCATTTATAAAACTATTAAAAAATGTATGTTATACACTTGGTTAAACTGCCGCGTTGATATACAGTATGCAACTGCCGATCAAAAAGTCTCAATTTCAATTCCCGGGTCAGGCCAAAAAGTGTTATTGATTTTTTGGATTATAGAAATACTTAATAGGAACCTTGACTTTCGCAGTTGAGGTCCCATTAGATTATGAGAATGAGGAAACAGAGAGTGCAATTATATTTATGCACACACTTTTGCACGAAGATATCATCTTCGTAATTGGTAGGTCTGCGTTGTAATCTTCATGTGAGTGCAATTTGAATGTTTATCTACACTAATAGCTCAATGAAATCAATCAGAATAAAACACTAATAGTTCAGTAGGTAATTTTATTTTCCATTTTACGGGACTCCGGGAATTCCAACATAATCAGAAACGATTTACCATTACAGGTCAGGCGGATCACCTGATAAAATTAACGATAATGGGGGTTTCTTCTGTGATTTTTTATTAATATTTGTTATAAAAACCATAATTACTAAAAATAAATGTTATTCATAAGTATTTGTAGAAAATTTATTGGTTTTGTAAATAATTAGCAATGTTTGTCTATGCCAATAAATTAGTTGAGTTGAGTAATTTTTTTTTAGATAGAATTTTAATTTGTATCTATAGTATTAGTTGATGGGCCTCGGTTTTCGAGCGTAAACTGGGGAACGGTCTTTCATGAGTCGTGGTAAGGTCGGCTAGAAGATCCAATCCAGCTACTTGCAGAAGTATAGAAGCCTACTGTGGCGTTCACGGGCTTCCGGGGGCAACTTTGTATCATAATGATGTATGTCATATTAAGAAACTACCTCTGTCGTCTAGAGGTTAGCGTATGCAACAGTCAGCTGCAGCAACTGTAAGATCAGAAGGTCTCGGGTCGGATACTCAAGTAGGACCAGAAAAGGTTTAATAAGTTTTTCTGTTTAGGATAATGATTAATAACATTCCAGAGTTTAGAAGATGGGGTCTTAGTCTCCATGCCTCGGGGAATACTAAAAACCGTTGGTTTTGTCCTCTCCAGTCGTATCAGATAGCCGTTCCATTGGGTTATGAGAGTGGAAGAATAGAGAGTGCACTTGTGTTTTTGCACACACATGTGTATTATAATTTCTCCAGTGTAGTTGACTGATTTGGTTGGTCGTGGCCAAAATCGTCTGTACTTAGTACATCCTCATCATTATGAAATTTAACATTACCGTGAGTGTGCAAATCTAGCTGTAGTGTATTACTATGTACTACGTCATAAATCTCAGTAAATAGTCGTTCGTTCGTGGCACAATAGCGTCCGACGCATTCAACTATTGTCGAGCCACCTGCCGTGATATATTTCTAAAGCTTTACTATCGTACCTTAATTCCATTTCCTATTTACTGGTCTGATACACTAAATATTACTTTATGCTTTATCTCATGTTTTTCCTTCCATCTCATGGTTACCCATAGGAGATCACCTCCGAGCGATAAGGTCGTCACTTGTACCTCCTTAAAATTAAGTTCACTTTGTATATAATCTAGTATACAATAAAGTACATTATTATTATCGAAAAAGATACACATGTTATTATAAACTTACAATTTGAAAAGATATTCAACACGGCTATATCAAATTAAATGCATTAAATAGACGAATACTTTGGCGTATCATAGTATGCAGTAGCTAAAAAATTTGTGACATCTCTTAATGTACTTAAAAGTTTTTCTTACCATACCATCCTTCTTAGTCCCATCTGAGAACTTTGGACTCAGATATACGACTCAGTCAAAATTCTTTGGCTGTCACTTCAAAGAAAATTTACAAAAATAGCAGAAAGTAGATGAAAATATTATTGCTTGGCATCTAAGAACTGACTTCATAGTTCAGTTAGGAGCTAATTAATTTAATATTTCAGGAAGGGTTTGCTAGAAACGGTGACAAAAAGATTTTCAATTCTGTTGTCATTTAACGATGCGTCATGGCAAGTCTCATCACGCTTTTGGAGTTGTAACACTAAAAAATTGTTAAGACAGGAAAATTTGGTCAGGGGATTTCTACCTACTGAATAAACACGTGACTCGTTTGTTAATAATATATTCCTTTGTTCGTATATATATTCCGTTGTTGTATTTGTTGGAGTAAAATGTAAAGTCCCTGATATATGTAGATAATAGGTTGTATTCTAATCTTAAGTGAAACGCTCGTAGTAGACTAGATTAACGCTATGACCTTGTGTGTATTTATGAAGTTGAAGTGACTCTACTCGACCTGACAGAAAGCAAGAATCCAAGTTTTGTACTCAGGTGGGCCATATTACGGTGCCTAAAGTTAGGAGAGAAGTCAGTATAGGTAGTTTTTAGTTCCACTAGGGCAAGAGAAAATTAATATTGTCACTTATCTCTAGTAAATTTTGAACTCGGAATGACTATTGAACTATCTTAAAACACGTATACCTTTCTATAATTTTCTGAACAATACCTAATAATAGCACTACTCATACACGGCCTTCAGATACCAAATTATTCTTATTATTTCCTTTATTTCATTTATATATACATATTAACTACATTTTTAAATACATACAAAAAGAATACAAAAATACACATTTAAAAATATAAAAAACAGTAGACCACTGACATCGGGTACAGGGACCAAGACGCCGGTGGTTAGGGCTCCAAAGACAGGAGCTTCCTCAGTATACTACTTCTTATTATTATTATATTATATAGACTGGCAGGCCGTTGACATAGTTATATTTTTTTTCTTTTTTAAAGAAGACAACAAGACAAGACAACATTTATTTCTAACGTGGGCGCATTAGAAATAAATCCTGTGTCGAGGGTGACTTGGCAAACATATATAAAATGGACACAAAGAACATCCAGTCTCGGAGCGACAGTTTATGGATTACATATAGTGCTGTCTCATGTAGGACGTGAACGCACAACAATCAGCGCAATAGTGAGACGCGTGGCGACCGCTTAAACTACTAGGTCAACCGTGCAGTTCCATTGCTAAAATGCGGTCATTGACAAAAGTCTGCATCCAGGTGTTAATAATTTCCCTTGTTACATTCAACCAACTACTTATCGAGTCGGTTATAAATTTGTAATAGATATTTTTTTTAATCTGGGTCGGAGTGTAACACATGACTTCTGGCTAAGCAGTATAGATCACTAACTCATCGATAAACAGGCCAACTTAAGAAGGACAAATAAGAATAAAATATTTAAAGTTTGAATTTTAAGCCCTGTGCATTAAATAAATAAAGTTACATAATATGTAATTTAACGGGCTCATAACTAAAGAGATTTAATAAACATTCAAAGGTCACACAAATAACTGTAAAACTTCTAAATCATAGTTCTTATGGTAATGCGTAAATATAATTTTATCAGAAATAATGAATACAAGACTGTTTCTAGTAATTAACCCAGAAATATCAATGACAGTATTTACACTAATTGCTTCTAGTGGGGTCTAAACAAAGGATTTGCAGACTACGAACATTATCATATGGACATGGTTTATTAGATATTTAAGTATTAGAGTGGCGTTTTCTTAAGTTTTATGCTTGCTTTAACTCGCAATAGGAGGACAACATTTTTAAATGTTTCGTACTACTTTTATATATAATATTGTGTTGCATTTTGTCATAGCTTGTATATTGCCGTCAGATCTCAAATTGCATTATTTTTCACCTAAGAACTAATGACTTCGTTAAAGTAATAAATTAACAAGACATTTTTTTAATAACTATAGTCTTCTGGTAAAATTTATATAGTTTTATTCACACTGTCACTGTTACGAATCTATTGACCATTCATTTATTTAAATCGGTTCAGTAATTTAGGCGCTACGGTGAACATACAAACACAGACTCCCAAAACTATTTCCTTTTTCCTTTGGCTTCGCCGTAGTCGGGTGTAAAGTTCAAATGAATTGAATACGTACATTTTTTGGGATTCAGTTAAAACTGAACCATAAAACTGAAGCTGCATAAAATTTTGAGAAAATAAAGAAAGTGTCCTATCTATTGTCGTCTTCAAGCGTGACAAACACATGACAAATGCATGCTCTTTCCAACTTGTATCAAAACCTATTTGTAGCTAGAAGATAATCACCTTGATATATCAGTTAGGTATAATTTATTAGTCACGTGAATGATATTGAGAGCAAACGCTACACTATAATATCATTATTTTAAACTTCGAACTTACAAAGATTCATTGCTTTATCTACTTACCAGTAACTCTTGCGCAGATACAGCTCTATCTGAGCGCACGTTTTTCACGTACGAGTATAAGGGCAAAGAGTAGACCGTTCACCTAATGGCCAGTCACTACTGCCGCCCTGCCATTTGGACATGTGCAACTCAACAGTCACAAAAAGATTGCAGCTGCGGCATCAATTGGAGAAATTTGAGCAAGAGCTCAAATTACAAGAGTAACCAATCTCTCTCAGTCAAAGTAACGAAACAATTGCTTAGCTCCGTTTTTCTTACAGTCAGCGGTATCATTTCGGCTTACTTGTACCGACACGCTTAGATTTCTACGTTGTAACGATCTTTCAGTTTACTTAAGATCTAAGTTACTTTAGAATGTAACTTACTTATTTCAGCATAATTTTTGTGAATCAATTTTCAGTATCAAGTTTTTTACTCAACGATCCTAAGTCCTTTTCTGGAGGAATATGTCTGTGAGATATTGCGAATATCGATTAATGTGTATTAATATCTCTCAACGTGCCTTTTTACGCAAGTAATAAAACACCTTTAGACAATAGTAGCATTAATAAAAATCGTTATTATTTGTAAATAAAATATTCAACCTAGCATTAATTAAAGGACCTCCTTTTTGCCGGTGAGAAACCTAAGTGACAGCAATGCACTTGTAACTTTAAAATTGTGGCTGTTCATGGACAGCGGTAGTTGTTTATCATACTGTTATCTTTGACTAAACGGGTCGGTCATTTGCTATGCCATAAAATCTCGTATAAAGAATAAAATTTACTCAACTAAATATGCTTTTATAATACGACTGCGGGGTTATAAGCGAGGACGTATACATGCATAAACGACTCTCAGACATAAAGTACAACAGCGTTTATAATTAAATGTTATTCTTAAATCTTCGTACTACTTCTTAATTATATAATAATTGTGTAGTAATCACACACAATGTAAAATGAGTTCGTGTATAGAATAGAAGAAATATTTTCTTTCTCAATCTCTTTATTCTCAGATACAACTTTTATTGAAAGAGTTTTTGTTTTAAATGTTATTTAAGACTTGCATACTCTCTCATCTAATAATAATTGTAAAGAGCATCTGTATTTGGATTTATTGAATGTATTTAACCATCACAGAGCCATACTTTTGCAAAAATAGGTTATATCCAACGAAGTGATATCTCGTTATCCGAAATCTGTTTTTAAGAATTTTCTCATTACTTTCAACGAGTGTGTAAGGTTATCGAATCCAAACCAAACTCCCTAAATCCAAGATTACTGACGGATATCGTAAGAAGTGGCCAATGGAACAAAATACGCAAGACAACATCTTTGCAAAAAGATCCCGTGTTTAATAATAAAATTGTACATGTGTCCACGGGCCGGAAGCAGTTTCCCACTGGTAGGTGACCCGACTGTTCGTTTGCCATAAATACTCTGCGCCTTGGAGAGTACGTAAAGGCTTTGGTCTTGCGCCTGATCTCACCCCAATCACGTCATATAGCCGCCCCGTCGCGTTGTGAGAGTGTCTACATAATCTTATATCTCCTGCGTCAACTACGCTGGTCTCCATCGACACGGGCCGCCGTGGCTGACATCGGCCAGGAGTACGTCATCATCAAATAAATGTGTGTGTAAATATTTACACTTCTAATATATTCTGCTCAATTAATGTTATCAGGTGTCAAATAAATCCTCTTATGCAACATTTTATATAGTACGTAGAAAGACGTATATATGACGTACACGTATAATTCATTGAATTTCGAAGCATGCGTAGTAAATACTAGTAAGAGTAATAAATTATTTATGAAAGTTTTCATTGTTTTCGGTCTTCTTCTAAAAATACTCATAAAGCAAATGATTATTCCATCTATTTAAGCGATAAAGATATAATTAAGTTGCAATAATTAATAAATTTATGAAGTTATGTCTAAAAATCGAACCTTTTAACTTTATGAAATTCTTTTAACGTAATGACTTCGATTTCAATTTGTAACTCACTTCCTGTTTTCTTCAATCGTACCACTGAAGGACAACATGGTGGTAACGGATACAAGAGTAAAATTTAGTAAAAACTTTTTAGACAGACGTTTCCAAAAAGTATTACTACCGACGCAAATTATACAACATATGTTTTTCTTATCAAAATTTTACATTAAAAGGAATTGTATCTTGCCCAATGATATCTCTTATCATATTATTTCACTACTTGGTGTGCTGTTTTACATAGCCTTAAACCTAAGTGCTGTTGACGTTGATGATTTTACTCAAACGTTAGCAATCAGTTCACTCTTGAGCTTCACTTATATTTCGAGCTTGATTGGTACTGTTGCTGGTTACTTCATGTTTTACTTTCATAATGTATTCTCCAGCAAAAAACATGTGCGAATGATTGTCATCATCCAACGATCTTTCAGAATTGTTCACTTTGATAAATATAAAAATATCATTTTTGACAATTGGAGTTACGTTTTCAGGCATCTCGTAATCTATTTAGTTTTTCTTCTTTTTAATTTAAGTGTGCCAGTCACTATTTATTATTTCTCTTTGGTGTATTTCGATGCATATATGTCGTATGGCGTTTGTTTGAGCAAACTCTTGCGTGGTGGTATACTTGCATGGATATCGGAAATCCAGTATCACACCCGAGTACCTCAAAATATAAATAATGAGGGTGATAAGCCATGGAAACAGTTGTTTCAAGTGTACAAGGATTTAATGGAAACATTTTCTATATTCAAAAACGTTTTTCAAGTTCCAGTGAGTACCACTTTGTAACTGTAAATGTGCCTAACCGTTCGTGTGACGCTTGATGACGTAACTATTGCTGCATATTGGCAAATACTTAGCTGAGTGGAATGAACCCGACTTAACTCAAAGCTTGTATTTTGATAGACAAAGAAAATATAGCATAAAATATCGGGTACCTTAATTATTGAATCGAACTTAAGGTTTAAGGTCTATGAGGTTAACTAACTACTTGATCAATTATTTGTTTCAGATATTTTTCACAACATGTGATACACTTTTGCATACATTACTTTATGTGCAAACATTTTTAACACTGGATAAAACACCCTCGATTGAAGTCAAAGAAACGGTAAGTTTTTTAATTCTTTCTCTGTATTTTTTTTTTTATTTTTTTTTATAGGAATCTACCAAAGTGACTCTATTCTGTTTGATGGAAAGCATGAATAGAGACATAATTATTGACATTTAGATACTAGTTTTTAAAGAATTTGGTATTCAAAAATAGATTTTGTTGCTAATATTTTCTTTATTGAAGTCTTAACGTTTTTGTTCTAGGCGTCCTTTCGTTTGGGAGCATTGTACTGGCTAATAAAAAATGTGTCAATTATTGCAATATTCAGTTATCATTGTGAGAAATTTTACGAAGTTATCAATGACGTGAATGAAGTTTGCTACCGTTTGTTAAGCAACAACCAAGAATTAGGTAAGGAATATAACTTTCTCTTTTCTAAGTCAATAATACGTTAAAATAAGTATATCATTTGTGAACGACTTTCATGTGATAAATAATAATGTTAGGCTTACACATCTACAGCCGACTGGTCTGGTCTGGCAGCAAAACTGTTGATAAACATACGTATATATTTTTAAATACATACATATCATAGATAAATTACATCCAGACGTAGAATGATTTTGATCATCACACGTCACTTGTCCTGAGTAGAAATCGAACCCACGCACTGAAACCTAACATTCAGAATCACTAATTACTAGACGAACAGATAAGAATGGTTTGGTACATTCGAAAATTACTGTTTTTTAATGGAACCTGCCAAAGTGACGTTACTCTGCCTGATGGAAAGCATGAACAGAATCTAAAAGATTTAGTCAACATACTCATTGTGAATGCAGACAACACAGTATGGTGAACCACACCATGGTGGCCTAGTAAGATGCTTTTTCAAGTCAAGTTTGACACAAAACTCTTGAAAATCATCGTGGTAGTGCAAAACTCATACACTTACTCCAATGACTGTCAATCTAGCATCAATGAGTGCTCTGCTATGTCTATTGCGTTATAAGTTTTATAATTAATTTATTTGCAACAATTGTCACAAAATTTTAGTCAACACACTATGTTTCAGAGGGAAGTAAAAGACTTTGCAAGAATATACTTCGGTTTAATCACACTAGCTTTGAAAAGATGAACGCGTTCAGAGCCTTCGTGATTGATTCATCCCTGCCTAAGGGACTAATTAGCCTAACAGTGAATTATGTTATTGTATTATTACAGTTAACTCTACAATAGTTATAAATCTATCTGTATCTTAAACTGTGTTTGTATCTGTGTCTCTATCAGTATCTGTGTGTTATAATCCAATACGTAAGTGAAAATGATGACTTCATGACTAAAATGATGACGATAATTTAATTAATTATTAATTAATTTTTTAATGAAATAATTGTTATTTGAACTTGATAATATAAAATGTCTGAATAAAAATAACAAACTAATATAATTTATTTGAACTGATTTCATTGTGTTTCATAATCTTAATTTTTATTACTGATGTAATGAATTAGTATTTGTCTATAAAAAATGATATAAAATAGTTTTAATGGATAATAAGGAATAAGTTTTCTGAAAGAAATATTTTTTATTTATTTTTATTTTTAACATGGCTATAATTGTCGTTGATAATGATGATGATGACGTTATTGTATTTATTTAACATTTATTATAATGCATATCAAGCTGCTGGTTTTAACTGATAAATAAAAACTAACCACTTAAACTCTATTTTACTACTCAGACAAAGCAAATTGAATCAGAACAATAGCATAACTGGTAAGGAGACCTATTAACGTCAAAGGCAGTGCAGCATTAATATAGAATAAGCCACACACTGACATCCTCTTGAACGATGATCGATACAGGCGTTGTACGTTCTTCGTCATTTTTAGTTCAAAATCTGTAAATAAATATTTATAGTAAATACGATGAAAGAAAGAAAATAATTGTACAAACATCACATGAATTTGATAAAAGGGTAAGAAAATGATGAATAAATATTACAATAATATATGACATTATCAAATTGTATGTCAACCACGATCCTATTAGGAGAGTAAATTTAAACCGTGCCTTGTCAACCTGAATGTCGAAAGAGATCCGAACAGTGATGAGATGAATTAACCAGTCATTTCTTCGTTTCGAAGAAAGATCGAAGCGAAGACAAATAGAACCTATATAAGTCCGTTAACATGTGTTTCAAAACATAGAATTTTTTTCCTCGTACTAACAGAATTTTTTTCCTCGTCCTACACAGGCTCTTCATCCCCGCTACGGAGGATATGGTACGAAAAGTGACCTCTATTTCGTAAAAAACAAAATGACAAGATCCCGTGTTTCATAATAAAATTAATTTGAATAATATCAACCGTCCTTTCTCATCCACAGCTACGCTGGATCTTCTAAGTGTCAAACGCTATATTACACATTTGGTCTTACCATCCCACTACAGATACATCATTCATTGAATTTTCTCCGATATCTCCTAAAGATATTGAGACGTGGCTTATATCATTCTACTTCCAAAAAATAGTAACCCTTCACTTCCTGAACATTTTCCACCTATTTTCATTTTTCCCTTCTTACCTAAATTACTTCAGAGTTGTATATTTAAACAACTCACACAGTTTGTGTACAAAAACCAACTTTAACTTTTATAAATCAGGTTTCAAGCCCGGTCACAGTACAGTGACCACGCTCCTTAAAGTGACTGGTGATATTAGAAACAATTACCAAAGACACCAAAGTCACAGTTTTAGTCTTAGTTGTTTTCTCTAGCGCCTTTAATACTGTCAACCACGAAATCCTGTTATCCATCCTTGCATATTGTATGGTTTTTTCTTAGATACTGGATTGGTTCTCAATATATATTCGGGGTGACCTCTGTGCGTTCGTGTTGTTGATTTGTCATCAAATTGGTGCAACTTCTACACTGGCGTTCCACAAAGCGGCATTTTATTTCCTGTATTATTTTCAATTTTTATTAACCTCATAACTCAACATCTTCAATGTGCGTATGACAGGCAAGGGTGGAGGACGTGTTGCAGGCTGTTGATGAGGTTAACAGGGATCAAGAGCTCATAAAATCCTGGTCGATGATATTTGGACTATTATTAAATCCAGCCAAATGTCAGACTATCATTATAGGCAGCAAATATATAATGAGCAGATCGAATACTACCTCGGTCCCAATGATTATTTTCAATGGTTTAGTTATTTCATGTAGCCCAGCAGTAAAAGAATTGGGTGTACTCATCGACAGAACCCGATTGGTGAGCTCAGGTCACTTCTTACGGTTTTACTATCACATTTTTTTCAGTTCGGTTCCGCAGCGAAATCCCTATCCCCTCCAAGACTGCCGTAAGGAACTTCGTTCCAATAAGCTGGATTGATGAGGTTTGAAGAAAGTATCTAATAATACATATTCATTGCTTAGACGTTTATAAATTATCCAACTAATGATTTTTATCTTATTAAACGTCTATGTGTCAGAGTAGTTACTTACAAAGTACTTGAAGATCGAATTAAAAGTATCATAGCCCATTAGTATATCAGTGTACGTTTGAAACATTGCTTTGCAGTAGTCTTTCACGTCCATGTCCCTTTTTAACCGAGGACATAAAACTTCTTCATTTCATAAATTAAGCATTTCTTTTAGAAATGATACACATTGTGTAGCATAAAATATATTGATATCAAAGCATATTGTACTCAAGACTATCAAAGTATGCGATAGTGGCTCATAAGAAAAGTGAATGATTAAAACATAAGTAACAGATATCCACAAAACAAAAAGCCAGTTAACGATAGTGTAAGACCGAAGGCATTTCTTATTAAAAAATCTATGAATGCCCTGAATAGTTAAAACAAAATCTATGTTTTTATGGACATGAACAATGGCTAGGAAGCAATTCAAAAAAAAACCAGTGGAATAAAAGCAGAAATCATAATACGCAGCAATATAAACGAAGCTCAAGTATTGTCTGATATTATTATCAAAATGAAATACAAGTAATCGAGTTAAAAGTATGACGTTGAAGTATAAAATCCCACATATAGATATTATATTTGAAAATCGGCTCTTTGGATGTATGACATTGTTCTTGATGTGGTATTTCGGGTAAAACCAAATAGTTTGCATTATGTTTAAAAGCCGAAGCATAGATTGAATATCTTTGTCGATCACGTTGCGGTATACTTTAATGACATTACACGTTTTATTACTTTTACCAAAGATTATAGAGCGCATAATTATATTTTAAGTATTTTTCATAAATAATTAGGCAATGAAAATGTCACTGCTTGGAAGTCGAGTTAGTTAGTTTAGTTTAGTAGTTAGTTAGAGGTATTAGTGGTTCAAGCTACACCTTTCAGTATTTTATCTTGTACGCAGTACTTTGGTTTGATGTATTATATACTGATATATATCTAGCGGCAGCATTTAGCTACTCTCAAGGCGCGTTTCTTCAATTCATGGTACGTGTGAAAATCCTCTTCACTTGGGTTTTCGATGTAGCGTTTTATCAGAATCGAAAAGGCTAAATTCTGACCATCTGGAAGCAAACTGTTCTCTTCAGTTAACTAAATCGTGGTCCACCCTGTATGTAGAAATTGGTGACTGAAAATGGTTTTACTAACCTACATTATGAGTATTATGATTCCAACCGTTTTAAATTATCTGATACCTAATACAGTTGCAGTGAAACAGTACAAGTAATTTTATTCAATAAGTGTAGCAAGTCCCTCCAAGTACCATCAATCAATAATATAAATAAACCCCAAGTTTTATATATTTTTAATAAATTAAAAATCTGGTGTATTGCTATAAATGATTTTATGACATATGTAGCCTCATATACATGATTAATTAGTTTCTTACTATATCAATAAAGAATAAAGTATGTATTTAATTCGTTAGTATAATTTTCTACAAAGAGATTGAAGTTCCAAATAACACTGAGTGTAAACTTCTTTGTATGGCTATAGACCTTTGCCTTGATTACCTCTAAGGGACTAACAATTTACACTTTTACACAATCATTTATACAAAAAATAACATGCGCAGCCCACCTTTCCCGTAAGTCACTGCCGGCACTTAATCCGATGACTGTTAATCATATCATATCATCAATAAGTTCGTTGCTATGTGTACTTCGTTATACGTTTTAAAATTAATTTATTTGTAACAATTGCCACAAAATTTTTGTTTATACACTATGTTTCAGAGGGAAGTAAAAGACTTTGGCAGTATATACTTCGGTTTAATTACACTAGCTTTGAAAAGACGAATGCGTTCAGAGCCTTCGTGATTAATTCATCCCTGTCTAAAGGATTAATTAGCCTAACAGTGAATTACATCATTGTATTATTACAGTTAAATAGTTATAAATCTATCTGTATCTTTAACTGTGTTTGTATCTATGTCTCCACCAGTATCTGTGTATTATAATCCAATATGTAAGTGAAAATGATGACTTGATGACCGAAATGATGAAGATAATTTAATTTCTAAAAACATATGTTGATTATTTAATGAAATATTTTTTATTTAAGCTTGATATTATGACGTCTTAATTAAAATAACCAACTAATATAAAAATTTATTTGAACTTATTTCATTGCGTTTCATAATCGTAATTTTTATTACTGATGTAATTAATTAGTATTTGTCTATAAAAATGATATAAAATAATTATAATGAATAATAAGGAATAGGTTTAGTGAAAGAAATTTTTTTTTTATTTGTAACATGGATGTAATTGTCGTTGATAACGATGATGATGATGTAATTGTATATATTTAAAATTTAGTATAATGCTTAATTTTTATTACTGATGTAATGAATTAGCATTTATATAAAAATGACATATAATAGTTTTAATAGATAATAAGGAATAAGTTTTGCGAAAGAAATAATTATTTTTATTTCTATTGTTATTTGTAACATGGATGTAATTGTCCTTGATAATGATGATGATGATGATTTAATTGTATATGTGTAACATTACTAACCCAAGTGACAGCAATGCACTTGTAACTTGGAAGTTGTGATTGTTCATGACCGGCGGTAGTCGTTTAACATACTGTTATCTTTGACCAAACGGGTCAATCATTTGCTGTGCCATAAAATCTCGTGCAAAAATAAAATTTACTTAACTAAATATGCTTTAATAATGCGACTGCGGGGTTGTAAGCGAGGACGTCTACATGCATAAACGACTCTCAGACTAAAGTACAACAGCGTTTATAATTAAATGTTATTCTTAAATCTTCGCACTATTTATTAATTATACAATAATTGTGTAGTAATCACACACAATGTAAAATGAGTTGTGTATAAAGTAAAAGAAATATTATCTTTCTCAATCTCTTTACTATCAAATACAAGTTTTATTGAAAGAGTTTTTGTTTTAAATATTATTCAAGACACGCCTAATCTCTCATTCAATATTAATTGTAAAGAGCATCTGTATTTAGATTTACTGAATGTATTGAACCATCAGAGAGCCATATTTTTGCAAAAATAGGTTATATCCAACAAAGTGATATCTCGGTTTCCGAAATCTGTTTTTAAGAATTCTCTCATTGGTTTCAACAAGTGTGTAAGGTTATCGAATCCAAACCAAACTCCCTAAATCCAAGGTTACTGAAAGAGTGGTAATGCTACGATACCTTTGAGTAGCTAGTGTTTTGAAGGGTTAAGGATACAGAGTGTCACCACCCTTATTAATCCACGGATATCGTAAGAGGTGGTCAATGGAACAAAATACGCAAGACAACATCCCTGCAAAACGAAACAAAACTTGAACAAATCCTGTTCTAACCACCTGGCCAGCGTGGTATAATAGACCAAAAGCTCTTACCGAAGAAGAAGCTTATGTCTAGCATTGGACAGTTAAAAGCTGTCGATGATGGTGATGATGATAATAATGATTAATAATGACCAGTAGTATGTGTCCATTCACGTCATATAGCCGCCCCGTCACGTTGTGAGAGTGTCTACATAATCTTATATCTCCTGCGTCAACTACACTGGTCTCCATCGACGCAGGCTGCCGTGGCTGGCATCGGCCAGGAGTACATCATCATCAAATATTAGAAGTGTAAATATTTACACTTCTAATATATTCTGCTCAAATAATTTTATCAGGCGTCAAATAAATCCTCTTATGTAACATTTTATGTATTACGTAGAAAGATATATATGACGTACACATATCATTCATTGTACTAGGCGTCCTTTCGTTTGGGAGAGCATTTTACTGGATAATAAAAAATGTGTCAATTATTGCAATATTCAGTTATCATTGTGAGAAATTTTAAGAAGTTATCAATGACGTGAATGAAGTTTGCTACCATTTGTTAAGCAACAAACAAGAATTAGGTAAAGAATATAGCTTTCTCTTTTCTAAGTCAATAATACGTAAAAATATATATAATATTTGTAAACGACTTCCACGTGATAAATAATAATATTAGCCTTACACATCTACGACCATCTGGTCTGGTCCGGCAGTTAAACTGTTGTTAAACATTCGTATATATTTTTAAATACACACATGTCATAGATTACATATTAGAATTACATCCAGACGTAAAATGATTTTGTTCATCACACGTCACTTTTCCTGATAGAACTCACGCAATAAAACCTAACATTCAAAATCACTAATTACCAGACGAACAGATAAGAGTAGTTTGGTACATTCGAAAATTTTTGTTTTTTTTAATGAAACCTGCCAGAGTGACTTTCCTCTGCCTGATGGAAAGCATGAATAGAATCTAAAAGTTGTAGTCACCATATGGTGAACCACACCATGGTGGCCTGGTGAGATACTTTTTCACGTCCCGCTTGGGGACGCATAAGTCTTGAAAATCATCGTGGTAGTGTAAAATTCATACCGCATTACCCCGATTACTCTCACTCTAGCATCAATAGGTTCTCTAATATGTCTACTTCGTTATTCTTTTTATAATACATTTATTTGCAACAATTGTCACAAAATTTTTTTCAATAAACTATGTTTCAGAGGGAAGTAAAAGACTTTGCAAGAATATACTTCGGTTTAAACACACTAGCTTTGAAAAGATGAACGTGTAGGGTAGTGAATGTTGAATAAGTATGAAGATGGAGTAAGAAATAAGTAGTCCAAAGTGCACAAGAAACAAAATGAAAGTTTATTGAACAGATTTACACACTATACAAGTTCAGTTTAGAATAGAAGGAGTGATAGGAACGACAGAATGACAGAACATAAATTATAGAAATAATATATCAAAGCGCGGCGAGTTAATTTTCGGTGGTAGGACCAGGAAGGTACTGTCCGTCCTCAAATCTCGCGCTGGCGCGGTGCGTTTGCGCAAGCACAACAGTAAGATATTACCGTATCGCCCACACGCACACAGCTCACGTGACGTAGCCGGTCGACCGGTCGATGGACAATAGACGTGTCATAACAACACCGGCCATTGACAATAAAATGATATCTACTAAGAAAGTCTGTTTGTATAATTAACATTTAATTTAAATGAATAATATAATAGTAGACAAATATAAAGACAAGTCACTACAAACGTGTTCAGAGCCTTCGTCATTGATTCATTCCTGCCTAAGGGATTAATTAGCCTAACAGTGAACTACGTTATTGTATTGTTGCAGTTAACTGTACAATAGTTATAAATCTATCTGTATCATAAATTGTGTTTGTATCTGTGTCTCCACCAGTATCTGTGTATTATAATCCAAAATTTAAGTGAAAATGATGACTTGATGACTAAAATGATGATATAATTTAACTTCCAAAAATAAATGTTAATTATTTAATGAAATAAATTTTTATTTGAGTTTTATAATATGATATGTCTTAATTAAAATATCAAACTAATATAACAATTTATTTGAACTTATTTCATTGTGTTTCATAATCTTAATTTTTATTACTGATGTAATGAATTAGTATTTGTCTATAAAAAATGATATAAAATAGTTTTAATGGATAATAAGGAATAAGTTTTCTGAAAGAAATATTTTGTATTTATTTTTATTTTTAACATGGCTATAATTGTCGTTGATAATGATGATGATGACGTTATTGTATTTATTTAACATTTATTATAATGCATATCAAGCTGCTGGTTTTAACTGATAAATAAAAACTAACCACTTAAACTCTATTTTACTACTCAGACAAAGCAAATTGAATCAGGACAACAGTATAACTGGTAAGCAGACCTATTAACGTCAAAGGCAGTGCAGCATCAATGTAGAATAAGCCACACACTGACGTCCTCTTGAACGACGATCGATACAGGCGTTGTACGTTCTTGGTCATTTTTAGTTCAAAATCTGTAAATAAATATTTATAGTAAATACGATGAAAGAAAGAAAATAATTGTACAAACATCACATAAATTTGATAAAAGGGTAAGAAAATGATGAATAAATATTACAATAATATATGACATTATCAAATTGTATGTCAACCACGATCCTATTAGGAGAGTAAATTTAAAACGTGCCCTGGCAACTTGAATGTCGAAAGAGATCCGAACAGTGATGAGACGAATTAACCAGTCATTTCTTCGTTTCGAAGAAAGATCTACGTGAAGACAAATGGAACCTATATAAGTCCGTTAACATATGTTTCAAAACATAGAATTTTTTTTCCACGTCCTACACACGCTCTTCGTCCCCCTACGGAGAACATGGTACGAGAAGTAACCTCCATTTCGTAAAAAAACAAAATTACAAGATACCGTGTTTCATAATAAAAATAGTTTGAGTGATATCAACCGTCCTTTCTCATCCACAGCTACGCTGGATCTTCTAACTAAGTGTCAAATGCTATATTACATATCTGGTCTTACCATCCCACTACAGACTCATATCATTCATAGAATTTTCTCCGGTGTTTCCTAAACATATCAAGACGTGGCTTATATCATTTTACTTCTAAAAAATAGTAACCCTTCACTTCCTGAACACTTTCCACTTATTTTCATGTTTCCCTTCTTACCTAAATTACTTCAGAGTTGTATATTTAAACAACTCACGCAGTTTGTGTATAAAAACCAACTTTAACTTTTTATAAATCAGGTTTTAAGCCCGGTCACAGTACAGTGACCACGCTCCTTAAAGTGACTGGTGATATTAGAAATAATTACCAAAGACACCAAAGTCACAGTTTTAGTCTTAGTTGTTTTCTCTAGCGCCTTTAAGACTGTCAACCACGAAATTCTGTTATCTATCCTTGCATATTTTATGGTTTCTTCAGAGATACTGGATTGGTTCTCAATATATATTCGGGGCGACCTCTGTGCGTTCGTGTTGTTGATTTGTCATCAAATTGGTGCAACCTCTACACTGGAGTTCCACAAAGCGGCATTTTATTTCCTGTATTATTTTCAATATTTATTAACCTCATAACTCAACATCTTCAATGTGCGTATGACAGGCAAGAGTGGAGGACGTGTTGCAGGCTGTTGATGAGGTTCACAAGGATCAAGGGCTCATAAAATCCTGGTCGATGATATTTGGACTATTATTAAATCCAGCCAAATGTCAGACTATCATTATAGGCAGCAAATATATAATGAGCAGATCGAATACCACCTCGGTCCTACTGATTATTTTCAATGATTTAGTCATTTCATATAGCCCAGCAGTAAAAGAATTGGGTGTACTTATCGACTGAACTCTCGATTGGTGAGCTCAGGTCACTAACGTGAGTTAGAAAGTACTTGAAAATCGCCTATATCCTATACGATATCGCCCGAAAAATTTCCTGCTTCATAAATAAAAAAATACACTCATGTAGTCCTTAATTATTCCATTAATTGGCTATGATAATGTATGTTAATTTTACTTGCCTGCAGAATTCCCAAATAAGTTTGTAGGCCTTCTCAATAACTACATTCGATACATTTTCAATCTTCAGCAGTATGACCATGTGTCTGCTTTGTGTCCCCAGTTAAAATGGTTGCCAATGCGCCAACAGCACAATCAGCAGACACTTACGTCTCTATTTTTATTTCTCAACGCACCGTCCTTACCCACTTACCTTGCTCCGTATTTCCGTTACCTGTGCTCTAACCACGATGGAAATCTTAACTCAGTTAATAATCTGCTTCCCTCATATCCCTCTCACAACTCTGCCTTCGTGAACTGTTCGTTTTTTGTTCAAGCGGTACTACTCTGGAATGCGCTCTCGAAATCAAAATGTTCAGACATCAATTTACATTCGAAAAGAAAGTTTATGATCTCTTTCTCAATGAACTGGTAGAATTATCTAATTCATGGCATACTTTATATTTCAGTATTCATAGCGTATATATATATATGTATGTGTGTAGGTCTATTTGCATTAGTACAATATGTACTCTTTATGTACGTTTATATTTGTATGTATGATATGTTCCGTTGTGAGCATGTACATATGTAACAATATGTATCTAAATTTTGTGCATCTACTACCTTATACAATTTCCACACTACTCGAAGGTTGACTGCAAGAAAATGCCCAGGGTATTCAAACCGCCAATGTGTAAATATTGTGCATAACGTTTGTAAATAAAAACATAAATAAAATATAGCTAATTTGTACCTGAGCGTCTTGTTTTGGAAATACGAGTTTGTATGCAGGCATTTTGGCTATTTTCCAAAGCTATATGAAACTTTTCACAACATACGCAAAATATTATTTTCAATGAGAAGGTTTTTATTAGCCAAAAACACAGTATGACAGCAGATCGCGTAACCAAATTCTGCAAAGTAGCTTTTTTTTATTCTCACACCGAAAAATATCAAGTTTGAAACAGACGTAAACAATATTTCTACACTTACTTTTCCATCTTTATTCGGCAGTTTAATGAGTCGAATGATCACTTCTACGTACATTAATGCATGAGAAAATAAATCTAGTACGTAAAAGGAAATCTGAAATGAATAGTTTGATGTTAACAATTCTATTTAATTTAAAAAAAAAGAACAACATTCCTGACAGCCATTTCAACAACATGTGTTCACCACTTGCTTATTTACATTCAGATACCTATCTAAATTCAGTGCCTAGCTTTTTTTGAGTGATACCTATTATAGACCCTGAATGGGTGAATCTCGGGATAAGGTTTCATTTGGTTTGATAATATATTAAGTCGGATTGATGAGGTTTGAAGAAAATATCTAGTATTACATATTCATTACTGAGACATTCATAAATTATCCAACTAATGATTCTTATTTTATTAAACGTCTATGTGTCAGAGTAGTTACTTACAAAGTACTTGAAGATCGAATTAAAAGTATCATAGCCCATTAGTATATCAGTGTACGTTTGAAACATTGCTTGGCAGTAGTCTTTCACGTTCATGTCCCATTTTAACCGAGGACATAAAACTTCTTCATTCCATAAATTAAGCATTTCTTTTAGAAATGATACACATTGCGTAGCATAAAATATATTGATATCAAAGCATATTGTACTCAAGATTATCAAAGTATGCGATAGTGACTCATAAGAGAAGTGAATGATTAAAATATAAGTAACAGATATCCAGAAAACGAAAAGCCAGTTAACGATAGTGTAAGACCAAAGGCATTTCTTTTTAAAAAATCTATGAATGCCCTGAATAGTCAGTACAAAATATATGTTTTTATGCACATGAACAATAGCTAGGAAGCCATTCAAAAAAAAACCAGTGGAATAAAAGCAAAGATCATAATACGCAGCAATATAAACGAAGCTCAAGTATTGTCTGATATTATTATCAAAATGAAATACAAGTAAACGAGTTAAAAATATGATGTTGAAGAACAAAATCCCACATATAGATACTATATTTGAAAATCGGCCCTTTGGATGTATGACATTGTTCTTGATGTGGTATTTCGGGTAAAACCAAATAGTTTGCATTATGTTTAAAGGCCGAAGCATAGATTGAATGTCTTTGTCGATCACGTTGCTGTATACTTTAATGACATTACACGTTTTATTACTTTTACCAAAGATTATAGAGCGCATAATTATATTTAAGTATTTTTCATAAATAATTAGGTAATAAAAATGTCACTGCTTGGAAGTCGAGTTCGACATCTACTAGCACTTTGAGATTTATAATTTTATTATTCTCTAGGTCAAAATTTGAAAGTTTGTATTCAGTAATTGAATGGAATATTTCTTTTAGCTTCTGTTTATCTTGTCACATACATATGTCAATCAAAATATTTACATAAGTAGTAATACTTCAAGTTATTGAGTTGTTTGTTATTTTTTGCATTTTGTATTAGTGGTTCAAGCTACACCTTTCAGTATTTTATCTTGTACGCAGTACTTTGGTTTGATATATTATATACTGATATATATCTAGCGAGAGTACCAATAGTATTTGGCTACTCTCAAGGCGCGTTCCTTTAATTCATGGTACGTGTGAAAATTCTCTACCCTTGGGTTTTCGATGTAGCGTTTTATCAGAATTGAAAAGGCTAAATTCTGACCATCTGGAAGCAAACTGTTCTCTTCAGCTAACTAATTCACGGGCCACCCTATATATAGAAATTGGTGATTGTACATTGTTTTGATTAACCTACATTATGAGTATTATGATTTTAAACGTTTTAAATTATCTGATATCTAATACAGTTGTAGTGAAACAGTACAAAAAATTTATTCAATAAGAGTAGCAAGTCCCTCCAAGTACCATCAATCATAAGTATAATTAAACCCCGAGTTTTATATATTTTTAACGAATGAAAGATCTGGTGTATTGCTATAAATGAATTTATGACATATGTTGCCTCATATAGGTGATTAATTAGATTCTTACTATATCAATAAAAATAAAGTATGTATTTAATTTGTCAGTATAATTTTCTACAAAGAGATTGAAGTTCTAAATAACACTAAGTGTAAACTTCTTTGTATGGCTATAGACCTTTGCCTTGATTACCTCTAAAGGACTAACAATTTACGTTTTTACACAAACTTTATACAAAAAATAACATGTGCAGCCCTGCTTTCACGTAAGTCACTGCCGACGGACAACAAAGCATTAGTTAGTTGGTTGACCGTACCCCGCAAAGTGTCTCGCAAACTATCAGGAGGACTAATTGGGTTGTCTATAATTACTATCATCCTGAAAGTCAGAATCATAATTATCATCATCATCATCATCATCATCATCAGCCTACTACAGTCCACTGCTGGACATAGGCTTCTCCCATTGCTTGCCTTCCTTGCCTCATGCTTGATTTTGGGCTTGTCACAACCAACTCCTGCCAGCCATCTTGCACAAATTATCATCCTACCTGGCTAGTGGGCACTCTACACTACTTTTGCCGAGACGCAGTCTCCACTCTAGAACTCGTTTAATCCAACGATTGTCGATTCTGTGGCTAAAAAGTCAGAATATTCTGATCAAATACCAACTTTTCAGATTATTGAGTACTGTACATTGGTAGTTGTTATCTTTATAACAAAAGTCATCAGTCATACAAGGAGTATATAGGTGAGGATCTAGAGTATGTTTTTCTTCAATGTGTTACTGTAAGCCGAGTAACGTTAAAACGCATACCATACTGGTCAAATCTGGTCAGATAAGAATGGTTTGGTACATTCAAAAATTGTTGTCTTTTTATGGAACCTACCAAAGTAACGTTACTCTGCATGATGGAAAGCATGAATAGAACCACAAGTTGTAGTCATCATACTCATTGTGCATGTATACAATGCAGTATGATGAACCACACCATGGTGGCATGGTGAGATGCTTTTTCACGCCCCGCTTGGGAACGCAAAAGTCTTGAAAATCATCGTGGTAGTCTAAAACTCATACACTTAATGCGATGACTATCAATCTAGCATCAATAAGTGCTCTACTATGTCTACTTTGTTATACGTTTTATAATTAATTTATTTGCAAAAATTATCACAAAATTTTTGTTAATAAACTATGTTTCCGAGGAAAGTAAAAGACTTGCAAGAATATACTTCGGTTTAATCACACTAGCTTTGAAAAGACGAACGCGTTCAGAGCCTTCGTGAATTAATTAGCCTAACAGTGAACTATGTTATTGTATTATTACAGTTAATTCTAAAATAGTTTTAAATCTATCGCTACCTTTAACTTTGTTTATATCTATGTCTCCACCAGTATCCATGTATTATAATCCAATGTATAAGTGAAAATGATGATTTAATGCCTGAAATGATGATGATCATTTCATTTCTAAAATAAATGTTGATTATTTAATGAAATGTTTTTTATTTTAACTTGATGTTATGACATGTCTTAATTAAAATAACAACCTAATATAACAATTTATTTGAACTTATTTTATTTTGTTTCAAAATAATGAATTAGTATTTGTATATAAAAATGATATGTAATAGTTTTAATGAATAATAAGGAATAAGTTTTGTGAAGGAAATAATTATTTTTGTTTTTATTTTTATTTGTAACATGGATGTAATTGTCGTTGATAATGATCATGATGATGATGTAGTTGTATATATTTAATATTACTAACCCAAGAGACAGCAATGCACTTGTAACTTTGAAGTTGTGGCTGTCCATGGACGGCGGTAGTCGTTTATCATACTGTTATCTTTGACCAAACGGGTCGATCATTTGCTACACCATAAAATCTCGTACAAAAAATAAAATTTACTCAACTAAATATGCTTTTATAATACGACTGCAGGGTTATTAGCGAGGACGTATACATGCATAAACGACTCTCAGACATAAAGTACAACAGCGTTTATAATTAAATGGTATTCTTAAATATTCGCACTATTTCTTAATTATACAATAATTGTGTAGTAATCCCACACAATGTAAAATAAGTTCGTGTATAAAGTAAAATAAATATTATCTTTCTCAATCGCTTTATTTGCAGATACAACTTTTATTGAAAGAGTTTTTGTCTTAAATATTGTTCAAGACTCGCTTAATCTCTCATCTAATAATAATTGTAAAGACAGAAACAAACCATCACAGAGCCATACTTTTGCAAAAATAGGTTATATCCAACGAAGTGATATCTCGTTATCCGAAATCCGTTTTTAAGAATTTTCTCATTGCTTTCAACGAGTGTGTAAGGTTATCGAATCCAAACCAAACTCCCTAAATCCAAGATTACTGACGGATATCGTAAGAAGTGGCCAATGGAATAAAATACGCAAGACAACAAAAAGATCTTTGCAAAAAGATCCCGTGTTTAATAATAAAATTGTCCATGTGTCCACGGGCCGCAAGCAGTCTCCCACCGGTAGGTGACCCGACTGTTCGTTTGCCATAAATACTCTGCGCCTTGGAGAGTACGTAAAGGCTTCGGTCTTGCGCCTGATCTCTCCCCAATCACGTCATATAGCCGCCCCGTCGCGTTGTGAGATTGTCTACATAATCTTATATCTCCTGCGTCAACTACACTGGTCTCCATCGACATGGGCCCCCGCGGCTGACATCGGCCAGGAGTACATCATCATCTATTGGAACTGAAAATATTTACACTTCTAATATATTCTGCTCAAATAATTTTATCTTCAAATAAATCCTCTTATGTAACATTTTATGTATAATAGTACGTAGAAAGACATATACTTATATGACGTACACATATCATTCGTTGAATTTCGAAGCACGCGTCGTAAATAGTAGTAAGAGTAATAAATTATTTATGAAAGTTTTCATTGTTTCCCGTCCTATTCTAAAAATATTCATAAAACAAATGATTATTGATAGAATAATCATTTGTTTTATATATTTAAGTTTATCATATTTAAGTGATAAAGATATAATTTTGTTATAATAAGTAATAAATTTACGATGAGATGTATGTATACAAAACGAACCTTTTAACTTTATGAAATTCTTTTAACGTAATGACTTCGATTTCAATTTGTAACTCACTTCCTGTTTTCTTCAATCGTCCCATTGAAGGACAACATGGTGGTAATGGATACCAGAGTAAAATTTAGTAAAAACTTTTTAGACAGACGTTTCCAAAAAGTATTACTATCGACGCAAATTATACTACATATGTTTTTCTTATCAAAATTTTACATTAAAAGGAATTGTATCTTGCCCAATGATATCTCTTATCATATTGTTTTACTACTTGGTGTGCTGTTTTACATAGCCTTAAATCTAAGTGCTGTTGACGTTGATGATTTTACTCAAACGTTAGCAATCAGTTCACTCTTGAGCTTCACTTATATTTCGAGCTTGATTGTTACTGTTGCTGGTTACTTCATGTTTTACTTTCATAATGTATTCTCCAGCAACAAACATGTGCGAATAATTGTCATCATCCAACGATCTTTCAGAATCGTTCACTTTGATAAATACAAAAATATCATTTTTGACAATTGGAGTTACGTTTTCAGGCATCTCGTAATCTATTTAGTTTTTCTTCTTTTTAATTTAAGTGTGGCAGTCACTATTTACTATTTCTCTTTGGTGTATTTCGATGTATATATGTCGTATGGCGTTTGTTTGAGCAAACTCTTGCGTGGTGGTATACTTGTATGGATATCGGAAATCCAGTATCACACCCGAGTACCTCAAAATATAAATAATGAGGGTGATAAGCCATGGAAACAGTTGTTTCAAGTGTACAAGGATTTAATGGAAACATTTTCTATATTCAAAAACGTTTTTCAAGTTCCAGTGAGTACTACTTTGTAACTGTAAATGTGCCTAACCGTTCGCGTGACGCTTGATGACGTAACTATTGCTGCATATTGGCAAATACTTAGCTGAGTGGAATGAACCCGACTTAACTCAAAGCTTGTATTTTGATACACAAAGAAGATATAGCATAAAATATCGGGTACCTTAATTATTGAATCGAACTTAAGGTTTAAGGTCTATGAGGTTAACTAACTACTTGATCAATTATTTGTTTCAGATATTTTTCACAACATGTGATACACTTTTGCATACATTACTTTATGTGCAAACATTTTTAACACTGGATAAAACACCCTCGATTGAAGTCAAAGAAACGGTAAGTTTTTTAATTCTTTCCCTGTATTTTTTTTTTATTTTTTTTATAGGAATCTACCAAAGTGACTCTATTCTGTTTGATGGAAAGCATGAATAGAGACATTATTGATATTTAGATACTAGTTTTTAAAGAATTTGGTATTCAAAAATAGATTTTGTTGCTAATATTTTCTTTATTGAAGTCTTAACGTTTTTGTTCTAGGCGTCCTTTCGTTTGGGGGCATTGTACTGGCTAATAAAAAATGTGTCAATTATTGCAATATTCAGTTATCATTGTGAGAAATTTTACGAAGTTATCAATGACGTGAATGAAGTTTGCTACCGTTTGTTAAACAACAACCAAGAATTGGGTAAGGAATATAACTTTCTCTTTTCTAAGTCAATAATACGTTAAAATAAATATATCATTCGTGAACGACTTCCATGTGATAAATAATAATGTTAGGCTTACACATCTACAGCCGTCTGGTCTGGTCTGGCAGCAAAACTGTTGATAAACATACGTATATATTTTTAAATACATACATATCATAGATAACTTACATCCAGACGTAGAATGATTTTGTTCATCACATGTCACTTGTCCTGAGTAGAAATCGAACCCACGCACTGAAACCACTAATTACTAGACGAACAGATAAGAATGGTTTGGTACATTCGAAAATTATTGTTTTTTAATGGAACCTGCCAAAGTGACGTTACTCTGCCTGATGGAAAGCATGAACAGAACCTAAAAGTTTTAGTCAACATACTCATTGTGAATGCAGACAACGCAGTATGGTGAACCACACCATGGTGGCCTAGTAAGATGCTTTTTCAAGTCAAGTTTGAGGACACAAAACTCTTCAAAATCATCGTGGTAGTGCAAAACTCATACACTTACTCCGATGACTGTCAATCTAGCATCAATGAGTGCTCTGCTATGTCTATTGCGTTATACGTTTTATAATTAATTTATTTGCAACAATTGTCACAAAATTTTAATCAACACACTATGTTTCAGAGGGAAGTAAAAGACTTTGCAAGAATATACTTCGGTTTAATCACACTAGCTTTGAAAAGATGAACGCGTTCAGAGCCTTCGTGATTGATTCATCCCTGCCTAAGGGACTAATTAGCCTAAAAGTGAATTATGTTATTGTATTATTACAGTTAACTCTACAATAGTTATAAATCTATCTGTATCTTAAACTGTGTTTGTATCTGTGTCTCTACCAGTATCTGTGTGTTATAATCCAATATGTAAGTGAAAATGATGACTTCATGACTAAAATGATGACGATAATTTAATTAATTATTAATTAATTTTTTAATGAAATAATTGTTATTTGAACTTGATAATATAAAATGTCTGAATAAAAATAACAAACTAATATAATTTATTTGAACTGATTTCATTGTGTTTCATAATCTTAATTTTTATTACTGATGTAATGAATTAGTATTTGTCTATAAAAAATGATATAAAATAGTTTTAATGGATAATAAGGAATAAGTTTTCTAAAAGAAATAATTTTTATTGATTTTTATTTTTAACATGGCTATAATTGTCGTTGATAATGATGATGATGACGTTATTGTATTTATTTAACATTTAGTATAATGCATATCAAGCTGCTTGTTTTAACTGATAAATAAAAACTAACCACTTAAACTCTATTTTACTACTCAGACAAAGCAAATTGAATCAGAACAATAGCATAACTGGTAAGGAGACCTATTAACGTCAAAGGCAGTGCAGCATCAATGTAGAATAAGCCACACACTGACGTCCTCTTGAACGACGATCGATACAGGCGTTGTACGTTCTTGGTCATTTTTAGTTCAAAATCTGTAAATAAATATTTATAGTAAATACGATGAAAGAAAGAAAATAATTGTACAAACATCACATAAATTTGATAAAAGGGTAAGAAAATGATGAATAAATATTACAATAATATATGACATTATCAAATTGTATGTCAACCACGATCCCATTAGGAGACTAAATTTAAAACGTGCCTTGTCAACCTGAATGTCGAAAGATATCCGAACAGTGATGAGATGAATTAACCAGTCATTTCTTCGTTTCGAAGAAAGATCGAAGCGAAGACAAATAGAACCTATATAAGTCCGTTAACATGTGTTTCAAAACATAGAATTTTTTTCCTCGTACTAACAGATTTTTTTTTCTCGTCCTACACAGGCTCTTCGTCCCCCCTACGGAGGATATGGTACGAAAAGTAACCTCCATTTCGTAAAAAACAAAATGACAAGATCCCGTGTTTCATAATAAAATTAATTTGAATAATATCAACCGTCCTTTCTCATCCACAGCTACGCTGGATCTTCTAAGTGTCGAACGTTATATTACACATTTGGTCTTACCATCCCACTACAGACACATCATTCATTGAATTTTCTCCGGTGTCTCCTAAAGATATTCAGACGTGGCTTATATCATTCTACTTCCAAAAAATAGTAACCCTACACTTCCTGAACATTTTCCACCTATTTTCATTTTTCCCTTCTTACCTAAATTACTTCAGAGTTGTATATTTAAACAACTCACACAGTTTGTGTACAAAAACCAACTTTAACTTTTATAAATCAGGTTTCAAGCCCGGTCACAGTACAGCGACCACGCTCCTTAAAGTGACTGGTGATATTAGAAATAATTACCAAAGACACCAAAGTCACAGTTTTAGTCTTAGTTGTTTTCTCTAGCGCCTTTAATACTGTCAACCACGAAATCCTGTTATCCATCCTTGCATATTTTATGGTTTTTTCTAAGATACTGGATTGGTTCTCAATATATATTCGGGGCGACCTCTGTGCGTTCGTGTTGTTGATTTGTCATCAAATTGGTGCAACTTCTACACTGGCGTTCCACAAAGCGGCATTTTATTTCCTGTATTATTTTCAATTTTTATTAACCTCATAACTCAACATCTTCAATGTGCGTATGACAGGCAAGGGTGGAGGACGTGTTGCAGGCTGTTGATGAGGTTAACAGGGATCAAGAGCTCATAAAATCCTGGTCGCCGATATTTGGACTATTATTAAATCCAGCCAAATGTCAGACTATCATTATAGGCAGCAAATATATAATGAGCAGATCGAATACCACCTCGGTCCCAATGATTTTTTCAATGATTTAGTTATTTCATATAGCCCAGCAGTAAAAGAATTGGGTGTACTCATCGACAGAACCCGATTGGTGAGCTCAGGTCACTTCTTACGGTTTTACTATCACATTTTTTTCAGTTCGGTCCCGCAGCGAAATCCCTATCCCCTCCAAGACTGCCGTAAGGAACTTCGTTCCAATAAGCTGGATTGATGAGGTTTGAAGAAAGTATCTAATAATACATATTCATTACTTAGACGTTTATAAATTATCCAACTAATGATTCTTATTTTATTAAAGGTCTATGTGTCAGAGTAGTTACTTACAAAGTACTTGAAGATCGAATTAAAAGTATCATAGCCCATTAGTATATCAGTGTACGTTTGAAACATTGCTTTGCAGTAGTCTTTCACGTCCAAGTCCCTTTTTAACCGAGGACATAAAACTTCTTCATTCCATAAATTAAGCATTTCTTTTAGAAATGATACACATTGTGTAGCATAAAATATATTGATATCAAAGCATATTGTACTCAAGACTATCAAAGTATGCGATAGTGGCTCATAAGAGAAGTGAATGATTAAACCATAAGTAACAGATATCCACAAAACAAAAAGCCAGTTAACGATAGTGTAAGACCGAAGGCATTTCTTATTAAAAAATCTATGAATGCCCTGAATAGTTAAAACAAAATCTATGTTTTTATGGACATGAACAATGGCTAGGAAGCAATTCAAAAAAAACCAGTGGAATAAAAGCAGAAATCATAATACGCAGCAATATAAACGAAGCTCAAGTATTGTCTGATATTATTATCAAAATGAAATACAAGTAATCGAGTTAAAAGTATGACGTTGAAGTATAAAATCACACATATAGATATTATATTTGAAAATCGGCTCTTTGGATGTATGACATTGTTCTTGATGTGGTATTTCGGGTAAAACCAAATAGTTTGCATTATGTTGAAAGGCCGAAGCATAGATTGAATATATTTGTCGATCACGTTGCGGTACACTTTAATGACATTACACCTTTTATTACTTTTACCAAAGATTATAGAGCGCATAATTATATTTTAAATATTTTTCATAAATAATTAGGCAATAAAAATGTCACTGCTTGGAAGTCGAGTTCGACATCTACTAGCACTTTGAGATTTATAATTTTATTATTCTCTAGGTCAAAATTTGAAAGTTTGTATTCAGTAATTGAATGGAATATTTCTTTTAGCTTCTGTTTATCTTGTCACATATGTCAATCAAAATATTTACATAAGTAGTAATACTTCAAGTTATTGAGTTGTTTGTTATTTTTTGCATTTTGTGTGCCGCTATTAGTGGTTCAAGCTTGACCTTTCAGTATTTTATCTTGTACACAGTACTTTGGTTTGATGTATTATATACTGATATATATCTAGCGGCAGCATTTAGCTACTCTCAAGGCGCGTTTCTTCAATTCATGGTACGTGTGAAAATCCTCTTCACTTGGGTTTTCGATGTAGCGTTTTATCAGAATCGAAAAGGCTAAATTCTGACCATCTGGAAGCAAACTGTTCTCTTCAGTTAACTAAATCGTGGTCCACCCTGTATGTAGAAATTGGTGATTGTACATTGTTTTTATTAACCTACATTATGAGTATTATGATTCCAAGCGTTTTAAATTATCTGATATCTAATACAGTTGTAGTGAAACAGTACAAGTAATTTTATTCAGTAAGTGTAGCAAGTCCCTCCAAGTACCATCAATCAATAATATAAATAAACCCCGAGTTTTATATATTTTTAATAAATTAAAGATCTGGTGTATTGCTATAAATGATTTTATGACATATGTAGCCTCATATACATGATTAATTAGTTTCTTTCTATATCAATAAAGAATAAAGTATGTATTTAATTCGTTAGTATAATTTTCTACAAAGAGATTGAAGTTCCAAATAACACTGAGTGTAAACTTCTTTGTATGGCTATAGACCTTTGCCTTGATTACCTCTAAGGGACTAACAATTTACACTTTTACACAATCATTTATACAAAAAATAACATGCGCAGCCCACCTTTCCCGTAAGTCACTGCCGGCACTTAATCCGATGACTATTAATCATATCATATCATCAATAAGTGCGTTGCTATGTGTACTTCGTTATACGTTTTAAAATTAATTTATTTGTAACAATTGCCACAAAATTTTTGTTTATACACTATGTTTCAGAGGGAAGTAAAAGACTTTGGCAGTACATACTTCGGTTTAATTACACTAGCTTTAAAAAGACGAATGCGTTCAGAGCCTTCGTGATTAATTCATCCCTGCCTAAGGGATTAATTAGCCTAACAGTGAATTACATCATTGTATTATTACAGTTAAATAGTTATAAATCTATCTGTATCTTTAACTGTGTTTGTATCTATGTCTCCACCAGTATCTGTGTATTATAATCCAATATGTAAGTGTAAATGATGACTTGATGACCGAAATGATGAAGATAATTTAATTTCTAAAAACAAATGTTGATTATTTAATGAAATATTTTTTATTTAAGCTTGATATTATGACGTCTTAATTAAAATAACCAACTAATATAAAAATTTATTTGAACTTATTTCATTGCGTTTCATAATCGTAATTTTTATTACTGATGTAATTAATTAGTATTTGTCTATAAGAAATGATATAAAACGGTTATAATGAATAATAAGGAATAGGTTTAGTGAAACAAATATTTTTTTTTATTTGTAACATGGATGTAATTGTCGTTGATAACGATGATGATGATGTAATTGTATATATTTAAAATTTAGTATAATGCTTAATTTTTATTACTGATGTAATGAATTAGCATTTATATAAAAATGACATATAATAGTTTTAATAGATAATAAGGAATAAGTTTTGCGAAAGAAATAATTATTTTTATTTCTATTGTTATTTGTAACATGGATGTAATTGTTCTTGATAATGATGATGATGATGATTTAATTGTATATGTGTAACATTACTAACCCAAGTGACAGCAATGCACTTGTAACTTGGAAGTTGTGATTGTTCATGACCGGCGGTAGTCGTTTAACATACTGTTATCTTTGACCAAACGGGTCAATCATTTGCTGTGCCATAAAATCTCGTGCAAAAATAAAATTTACTCAACTAAATATGCTTTAATAATGCGACTGCGGGGTTATAAGCGAGGACGTCTACATGCATAAACGACTCTCAGACTAAAGTACAACAGCGTTTATAATTAAATATTATTCCTAAATTTTCACACTATTTCTTATTTATACAATAATTGTGTAGTAATCACACACAATGTAAAATGAGTTCGTGTATAAAGTAAAAGAAATATTATCTTTCTCAATCTCTTTACTATCAAATACAAGTTTTATTGAAAGAGTTTTTGTTTTAAATATTATTCAAGACACGTCTAATCTCTCATTCAATATTAATTGTAAAGAGCATCTGTATTTAGATTTACTGAATGTATTGAACCATCAGAGAGCCATATTTTGCAAAAATAGGTTATATCCAACAAAGTGATATCTCGGTTTCCGAAATCTGTTTTTAAGAATTCTCTCATTGGTTTCAACAAGTGTGTAAGGTTATCGAATCCAAACCAAACTCCCTAAATGCAAGGTTACTGAAAGAGTGGTAATGCTACGATACCTTTGAGTAGCTAGTATTGTGAAGGGTTAAGGATACAGAGTGTCACCACCCTTATTAATCCACGGATATCGTAAGAGGTGGTCAATGGAACAAAATACGCAAGACAACATCCCTGCAATACGAAACAAAACTTGAACAAATCCTGTTCTAACCACCTGGCCAGCGTGGTATAATAGACCAAAAGCTCTTACCGAAGAAGAAGCTTATGTCTAGCATTGGACAGTTAAAAGCTGTCGATAATGGTGATGATGATAATAATGATTAATAATGACCAGTAGTATGTGTCCATTCACGTCATATAGCCGCCCCGTCGCGTTGTGATAGTGTCTACATAATCTTATATCTCCTGCGTCAACTACACTGGTCGCCACCGACGCAGGCTGCCGTGGCTGGCATCGGCCAGGAGTACATCATCATCAAACATTAGAAGTGTAAATATTTACACTTCTAATATATTCTGCACAAATACTTTTATCAGGCGTCAAATAAATCCTCTTATGTAACATTTTATGTATTACGTAGAAAGATATATATGACGTACACATATCATTCATTGTACTAGGCGTCCTTTCGTTTGGGAGAGCATTTTACTGGGTAATAAAAAATGTGTCAATTATTGCAATATTCATTTATCATTGTGAGAAATTTTAAGAAGTTATCAATGACGTGAATGAAGTTTGCTACCATTTGTTAAGCAACAACCAAGAATTAGGTAAAGAATATAGCTTTCTCTTTTCTAAGTCAATAATACGTAAAAATATATATAATATTTGTAAACGACTTCCACGTGATAAATAATAATATTAGCCTTACACATCTACGACCATCTGGTCTGGTCCGGCAGTTAAACTGTTGTTAAACATTCGTATATATTTTTAAATACACACATGTCATAGATTACATATTAGAATTACATCCAGACGTAAAATGATTTTGTTCATCACACGTCACTTTTTCTGAGTAGAAATAGAACTCACGCAATAAAACCTAACATTCAAAATCACTAATTACCAGACGAACAGATAAGAGTAGTTTGGTACATTCGAAAATTTTTGTTTTTTTTAATGAAACCTGCCAGAGTGACTTTCCTCTGCCTGATGGAAAGCATGAATAGAATCTAAAAGTTGTAGTCACCATATGGTGAACCACACCATGGTGGCCTGGTGAGATACTTTTTCACGTCCCGCTTGGGGACGCATAAGTCTTGAAAATCACCGTGGTAGTGTAAAATTCATACCGCATTACCCCGATTACTCTCACTCTAGCATCAATAGGCTCTCTAATATGTCTACTTCGTTATTCTTTTTATAATACATTTATTTGCAACAATTGCCACAAAATTTTTCTCAATAAACTATGTTTCAGAGGGAAGTAAAAGACTTTGCAAGAATATACTTCGGTTTAAACACACTAGCTTTGAAAAGATGAACGTGTAGGGTAGTGAATGTTGAATAAGTATGAAGATGGAGTAAGAAATAAGTAGTCCAAAGTGCACAAGAAACAGAATGAAAGTTTATTGAACAGATTTACACACTACACAAGTTCAGTTTAGAATAGAAGGAGTGATAGGAACGACAGAACGACAGAACATAAATTATAGAAATAATATATCAAAGCGCGGCGAGTTAGTTTTCGGCGGTAGGACCAGGAAGGTACTGTCCATCCTCAAATCTTGCGCTGGCGCGGTGCGTTTGCGCAAGCACAAGAGTAAGATATTACCGTATCGCCCACACGCACACGGCTCACGTGACGCAGCCGGTCGACCGGTCGATGGACAATAGACGTGTCATAACAACACCGGACATTGACAATAAAATGATATCTACTAAGAAAGTCTGTTTGTATAATTAACATTTAATTTAAATAAATAATATAATAGTAGACAAATATAAAGACAAGTCACTACAAACGTGTTCAGAGCCTTCGTCATTGATTCATTTCTGCCTAAGGGATTAATTAGCCTAACAGTGAACTACGTTATTGTATTGTTGCAGTTAACTGTACAATAGTTATATATAAATCTATCTGTATCATAAACTGTGTTTGTATCTGTGTCTCCACCAGTATCTGTGTATTATAATCCAAAATCTAAGTGAAAATGATGACTTGATGACTAAAATGATGATAATAATTTAACTTCTAAAAATAAATGTTAATTATTTAATGAAATAAATTTTTATTTGAGTTTTATAATATGATATGTCTTAATTAAAATATCAAACTAATATAACAATTTATTTGAACTTATTTCATTGTGTTTCATAATCTTAATTTTTGTTACTGATGTAATGAATTAGTATTTGTCTATAAAAAATGATATGAATTAGTTCTAATAGATAATAAGGAATAAGTTTTCTGAAAGAAATAATTTTTTACATTTATTCTTATTTGTAACATGGATGTAATTGTCGTTGATAATGATGATGATGACGTTATTGTATTTATTTAACATTTAGTATAATGCATATCAAGCTGCTTGCTTTAACTGATAAATAAAATCTATCTACTTAAACAGTTTTTCCTACTCAGACAAAGCAAATTGAATCAGAACAACAGTATAACTGGTAAGCAGACCTATTAACGTCAAAGGCAGTGCAGCATCCATGTAGAATAAGCCACACACTGACGTCCTCTTGAACGACGATCGATACAGGCGTTGTACGTTCTTGGTCATTTTTAGTTCAAAATCTGTAAATAAATATTTATAGTAAATACGATGAAAGAAAGAAAATAATTGTACAAACATCACATAAATTTGATAAAAGGGTAAGAAAATGATGAATAAATATTACAATAATATATGACATTATCAAATTGTATGTCAGCCACGATCCTATTAGGAGAGTAAATTTAAAACGTGCCCTGGCAACTTGAATGTCGAAAGAGATCCGAACAGTGATGAGACGAATTAACCAGTCATTTCTTCGTTTCGAAGAAAGATCTACGTGAAGACAAATGGAACCTATAAGTCCGTTAACATATGTTTCAAAACATAGAATTTTTTTTCCACGTCCTATACACGCTCTTCGTCCTCCTACGGAGAACATGGTACGAAAAGTAACCTCCATTTCGTAAAAAAACAAAATTACAAGATACCGTGTTTCATAATAAAAATAGTTTGAATGATATCAACCGTCCTTTCTCATCCACAGCTACGCTGGATCTTCTAACTAAGTGTCAAACGCTATATTACATATCTGGTCTTACCATCCCACTATAGACTCATATCATTCATAGAATTTTCTCCGGTGTTTCCTAAACATATCAAGACGTGGCTTATATCATTTTACTTCTAAAAAATAGTAACCCTTCACTTCCTGAACACTTTCCACCTATTTTCATTTTTCCCTTCTTACCTAAATTACTTCAGAGTTGTATATTTAAACAACTCACGCAGTTTGTGTATAAAAACCAACTTTAACTTTTTATAAATCAGGTTTCAAGCCCGGTCACAGTACAGTGACCACGCTCCTTAAAGTGACTGGTAATATTAGAAACAATTACCAAAGACACCAAAGTCATAGTTTTAGTCTTAGTTGTTTTCTCTAGCGCCTTTAATACTGTCAACCACGAAATTCTGTTATCCATCCTTGCATATTTTATGGTTTCTTCAGAGATACTGGATTGGTTCTCAATATATATTCGGGGCGACCTCTGTGCGTTCGTGTTGTTGATTTGTCATCAAATTGGTGCAACCTCTACACTGGCGTTCCACAAAGCGGCATTTTATTTCCTGTATTATTTTCAATATTTATTAACCTCATAACTCAACATCTTCAATGTGCGTATGACAGGCAAGAGTGGAGGACGTGTTGCAGGCTGTTGATGAGGTTCACAAAGATTAAGGGCTCATAAAATCCTGGTCGATGATATTTGGACTATTATTAAATCCAGCCAAATGTCAGACTATCATTATAGGCAGCAAATATATAATGAGCAGATCGAATACTACCTCAGTCCTACTGATTATTTTCAATGATTTAGTCATTTCATATAGCCCAGCAGTAAAAGAATTGGGTGTACTTATCGACTGAACTCTCGATTGGTGAGCTCAGGTCACTAACGTGAGTTAGAAAGTACTTGAAAATCGCCTATATCCTATACGATATCGTCTCAAAAATTTCCTGCTTCATAAATAAAAAAATACACTCATGTAGCCCTTAATTATTCCATTAATTGGCTATGGTAGTGCATGTTAATTTGACCTGACTGCAGAATTCCTAAATAAGTTTGAACGCCTTCTCAATAACTACATTCGATACATTTTCAATCTTCAGCAGTATGACCATGTGTCTGCTTTGTGTCCCCAGTTAAAATGGTTGCCGATGCGCCAACGGCACAATCAGCAGATACTTACGTCTCTATTTTTATTTCTCAACGCACCGTCCTTACCCACTTACCTTGCTCCGTATTTCCGTTACCTGTGCTCTAACCACGATGGAAATCTTAACTCAGTTAATAATCTGCTTCCCTCATATCCCTCTCACAACTCTGCCTTCGTGAACTGTTCGTTTTTTGTTCAAGCGGTACTACTCTGGAATGCGCTCTCGAAATCAAAATGTTCAGACATCGATTTACATTCGAAAAGAAAGTTTATGATCTCTTTCTCAATGAACTGGTAGAATTATCTAATTCATTGCATACTTTATATTTCAGTATTCATAGCGTATATATATATATGTATGTGTGTAGGTCTATTTGCATTAGTACAATATGTACTCTTTATGTACGTTTATATTTGTATGTATGATATGTTCTATTGTGAGCATGTACATATGTAACAATATGTATCTAAATTTTGTGCATCTACTACCTTATACAATTTCCACACTACTCGAAGGTTGACTGCAAGAAAATGCTCAGGGTATTCAAACCGCCAATGTGCAAATATTGTGCATAACGTTTGTAAATAAAAAAATAAATAAAATATAGCTAATTTGTACCTGAGCGTCTTGTTTTGGAAATACGAGTTTGTATGCAGGCATTTTGGCTATTTTCCAAAGCTATATGAAACTTTTCACAATATACGCAAAATATTATTTTCAATGAGAAGGTTTTTATTAGCCAAAAATACAGTATGACAGCAGATGGCGGAACCAAATTCTGCAAAGTAGCTTTTCTTTATTCTCACACCGAAAAATATGAAGTTTGAAACAGACGTAAACAATATTTCTACACTTACTTTTCCATCTTTATTCGGCAGTTTAATGAGTCTAATGATCACTTCTACGTACATTAATGCATGAGAAAATAAATCTAGTACGTAAAAGGAAATCTGAAATGAATAGTTTGATGTTAACAATTCTATTTAATTTAAAAAAAAAGAACAACATTCCTGACAGCCATCTCAACAACATGTGTTCACCACTTGCTTATTTAGATTCAGATACCTATCTAAATTCAGTGCCTAGCTTTTTTTGAGTGATACCTATTATAGACCCTGAATGGGTGAATCTCGGGATAAGGTTTCATTTGGTTTGATAATATATTAAGACGGATTGATGAGGTTTGAAGAAAATATCTAGTATTACATATTCATTACTGAGACATTCATAAATTATCCAACTAATGATTCTTACTTTATTAAACGTCTATGTGTCAGAGTAGTTACTTACAAAGTACTTGAAGATCGAATTAAAAGTATCATAGCCCATTAGTATATCAGTGTACGTTTGAAACATTGCTTGGCAGTAGTCTTTCACGTCCATGTCCCTTTTTAACCGAGGACATAAAACTTCTTCATTCCATAAATTAAGCATTTCTTTTAGAAATGATAAACATTGTGTAACATAAAATATATTGATATCAAAGCATATTGTACTCAAGATTATCAAACTATGCGATAGTGACTCATAAGAGAAGTGAATGATTAAAACATAAGTAACAGATATCCACAAAACGAAAAGCCAGTTAACGATAGTGTAGGACCGAAGGCATTTCTTATTAAAAAATCTATGAATGCCCTGAATAGTCAGTACAAAATATATGTTTTTATGCACATGAACAATAGCTAGGAAGCCATTCAAAAAAAAACCAGTGGAATAAAAGCAAAGATCATAATACGCAGCAATATAAACGAAGCTCAAGTATTGTCTGATATAATTATCAAAATGAAATACAAGTAATCGAGTTAAAAGTATGATGTTGAAGAACAAAATCCCACATATAGATACTATATTTGAAAATCGGCCCTTTGGATGTATGACATTGTTCTTGATGTGGTATTTCGGGTAAAACCAAATAGTTTGCATTATGTTTAAAGGCCGAAGCATAGATTGAATGTCTTTGTCGATCACGTTGCTGTATACTTTAATGACATTACACGTTTTATTACTTTTACCAAAGATTATAGAGCGCATAATTATATTTTAAGTATTTTTCATAAATAATTAGGCAATAAAAATGTCACTGCTTGGAAGTCGAGTTCGACATCTACTAGCACTTTGAGATTTATAATTTTATTATTCTCTAGGTCAAAATTTGAAAGTTTGTATTCAGTAATTGAATGGAATATTTCTTTTAGCTTCTGTTTATCTTGTCACATATGTCAATCAAAATATTTACATAAGTAGTAATACTTCAAGTTATTGAGTTGTTTGTTATTTTTTGCATTTTGTATTAGTGGTTCAAGCTACACCTTTCAGTATTTTATCTTGTACGCAGTACTTTGGTTTGATGTATTATATACTGATATATATCTAGCGAGAGTACCAATAGTATTTGGCTACTCTCAAGGCGCGTTTCTTCAATTCATGGCACGTGTGAAAATCCTCTTCACGTAGGTTTTCGATGTAGCATTCTATCAGAATTGAAAAGGCTAAATTCTGACCATCTGGAGGCAAACCGTTCTCTTCAGCTAACTAATTCATGGGCCACCCTATATATAGAAATTGGTGATTGTACATTGTTTTGATTAACCTACATTATGAGTATTATGATTTTAAACGTTTTAAATTATCTGATATCTAATACAGTGGTAGTGAAACAGTACAAAAAATTAATCAATAAGAATAGCAAGTCCCTCCAAGTACCATCAATCAATAGTATAATTAAACCCCGAGTTTTATATATTTTTAACGAATGAAAGATCTGGTGTATTGCTATAAATGTATTTATGACATATGTTGCCTCATATAGGTGATTAATTAGTTTCTTACTATGTCAATAAAAAATAAAGTATGTATTTAATTGGTCAGTATAATTTTCTACAAAGAAATTGAAGTTCTAAATAACACTAAGTGTAAACTTCTGTGTATGGCTATAGACCTTTGCCTTGATTACCTCTAAAGGACTAACAATTTACGTTTTTACACAACCTTTATACAAAAAATAACATGTGCAGCCCTGCTTTCACGTAAGTCACTGCCGACGGACAACAAAGCATTAGTTAGTTGGTTGACCGTACCCCGCAAAGTGTCTCGCAAACTATCAGGAGGACTAATTGGGTTGTCTACAATTACTATCATCCTGAAAGTCAGAACCATAATCATCATCATCATCATCATCATCATCATCAGCCTACTACAGTCCACTGCTGGACATAGGCTTCTCCCATTGCTTGCCTTCCTTGCCTCATGCTTGATTTTGGGCTTGTCACAACCAACTCCTGCCAGCCATCTTGCACAAATTATCATCCTACCTGGCTAGTGGGCACTCTACACTACTTTTGCCGAGACGCAGTCTCCACTCTAGAACTCGTTTAATCCAACGATTGTCGATTCTGCGGCTAAAAAGATAGAATATTCTGATCAAATTCCAACTTTTCAGATTATTGAGTACTGTACATTGGTAGTTGTTATCTTTATAACAAAAGTCATCGGTCATACAAGAAGGAGTATCTAGGTGAGGATCTAGAGTATGTTTTTCTTCAATGTGTTACTGTAAGCCGAGTAACGTTAAAACGCATACCGTTAAAACGTATTTGACCAGTATTCAAATCTGGTCAGATAGGAATGGTTTGGTACATTCAAAAATTGTTGTCTTTTTATGGAACCTACCAAAGTAACGTTACTCTGCATGATGGAAAGCATGAATAGAACCACAAGTTGTAGTCATCATACTCATTGTGAATGTATACAACGCAGTATGATGAACCACACCATGGTGGCATGGTGAGATGCTTTTTCACGCCCCGCTTGGGAACGCAAAAGTCTTGAAAATCATCGTGGTAGTCTAAAACTCATACACTTAATGCGATGACTATCAATCTAGCATCAATAAGTGCTCTACTATGTCTACTTTGTTATACGTTTTATAATTAATTTATTTGCAAAAATTATCACAAAATTTTTGTTAATAAACTATGTTTCCGAGGAAAGTAAAAGACTTGCAAGAATATACTTCGGTTTAATCACACTAGCTTTGAAAAGACGAACGCGTTCAGAGCCTTCGTGAATTAATTAGCCTAACAGTGAACTATGTTATTGTATTATTACAGTTAATTCTAAAATAGTTTTAAATCTATCGCTACCTTTAACTTTGTTTGTATCTATGTCTCCACCAGTATCCATGTATTATAATCCAATGTATAAGTGAAAATGATGATTTAATGCCTAAAATGATGATGATCATTTCATTTCTAAAATAAATGTTGATTATTTAATGAAATGTTTTTTATTTTAACTTGATGTTATGACATGTCTTAATTAAAATAACAACCTAATATAACAATTTATTTGAACTTATTTTATTTTGTTTCAAAATAATGAATTAGTATTTGTATATAAAAATAATATGTAATAGTTTTAATGAATAATAAGGAATAAGTTTTGTGAAGGAAATAATTATTTTTGTTTTTATTTTTATTTGTAACATGGATGTAATTGTCGTTGATAATGATCATGATGATGATGTAGTTGTATATATTTAATATTACTAACCCAAGAGACAGCAATGCACTTGTAACTTTGAAGTTGTGGCTGTCCATGGACGGCGGTAGTCGTTTATCATACTGTTATCTTTGACCAACCGGGTCGATCATTTGCTACACCATAAAATCTCGTACAAAAAATAAAATTTACTCAACTAAATATGCTTTTATAATACGACTGCAGGGTTATAAGCGAGGACGTATACATGCATAAACGACTCTCAGACATAAAGTACAACAGCGTTTATAATTAAATGGTATTCTTAAATATTCGCACTGTTTCTTAATTATACAATAATTGTGTAGTACTCCCACACAATGTAAAATAAGTTCGTGTATAAAGTAAAATAAATATTATTTTTCTCAATTGCTTTATTTGCAGATACAACTTTTATTGAAAGAGTTTTTGTTTTAAATATTATTCAAGACTCGCTTAATCTCTCATCTAATAATAATTGTAAAGACAGAAACAAACCATCACAGAGCCATACTTTTGCAAAAATAGGTTATATCCAACGAAGTGATATCTCGTTATCCGAAATCCGTTTTTAAGAATTTTCTCATTGCTTTCAACGAGTGTGTAAGGTTATCGAATCCAAACCAAACTCCCTAAATCCAAGATTACTGACGGATATCGTAAGAAGTGGCCAATGGAATAAAATACGCAAGACAACAAAAAGATCTTTGCAAAAAGATCCCGTGTTTAATAATAAAATTGTCCATGTGTCCACGGGCCGCAAGCAGTCTCCCACCGGTAGGTGACCCGACTGTTCGTTTGCCATAAATACTCTGCGCCTTGGAGAGTACGTAAAGGCTTCGGTCTTGCGCCTGATCTCTCCCCAATCACGTCATATAGCCGCCCCGTCGCGTTGTGAGATTGTCTACATAATCTTATATCTCCTGCGTCAACTACACTGGTCTCCATCGACATGGGCCCCCGCGGCTGACATCGGCCAGGAGTACATCATCATCTATTGGAACTGAAAATATTTACACTTCTAATATATTCTGCTCAAATAATTTTATCTTCAAATAAATCCTCTTATGTAACATTTTATGTATAATAGTACGTAGAAAGACATATACTTATATGACGTACACATATCATTCGTTGAATTTCGAAGCACGCGTCGTAAATAGTAGTAAGAGTAATAAATTATTTATGAAAGTTTTCATTGTTTCCCGTCCTATTCTAAAAATATTCATAAAACAAATGATTATTGATAGAATAATCATTTGTTTTATATATTTAAGTTTATCATATTTAAGTGATAAAGATATAATTTTGTTATAATAAGTAATAAATTTACGATGAGATGTATGTATACAAAACGAACCTTTTAACTTTATGAAATTCTTTTAACGTAATGACTTCGATTTCAATTTGTAACTCACTTCCTGTTTTCTTCAATCGTCCCATTGAAGGACAACATGGTGGTAATGGATACCAGAGTAAAATTTAGTAAAACTTTTTAGACAGACGTTTCCAAAAAGTATTACTATCGACGCAAATTATACTACATATGTTTTTCTTATCAAAATTTTACATTAAAAGGAATTGTATCTTGCCCAATGATATCTCTTATCATATTGTTTTACTACTTGGTGTGCTGTTTTACATAGCCTTAAATCTAAGTGCTGTTGACGTTGATGATTTTACTCAAACGTTAGCAATCAGTTCACTCTTGAGCTTCACTTATATTTCGAGCTTGATTGTTACTGTTGCTGGTTACTTCATGTTTTACTTTCATAATGTATTCTCCAGCAACAAACATGTGCGAATAATTGTCATCATCCAACGATCTTTCAGAATCGTTCACTTTGATAAATACAAAAATATCATTTTTGACAATTGGAGTTACGTTTTCAGGCATCTCGTAATCTATTTAGTTTTTCTTCTTTTTAATTTAAGTGTGGCAGTCACTATTTACTATTTCTCTTTGGTGTATTTCGATGTATATATGTCGTATGGCGTTTGTTTGAGCAAACTCTTGCGTGGTGGTATACTTGTATGGATATCGGAAATCCAGTATCACACCCGAGTACCTCAAAATATAAATAATGAGGGTGATAAGCCATGGAAACAGTTGTTTCAAGTGTACAAGGATTTAATGGAAACATTTTCTATATTCAAAAACGTTTTTCAAGTTCCAGTGAGTACTACTTTGTAACTGTAAATGTGCCTAACCGTTCGCGTGACGCTTGATGACGTAACTATTGCTGCATATTGGCAAATACTTAGCTGAGTGGAATGAACCCGACTTAACTCAAAGCTTGTATTTTGATACACAAAGAAGATATAGCATAAAATATCGGGTACCTTAATTATTGAATCGAACTTAAGGTTTAAGGTCTATGAGGTTAACTAACTACTTGATCAATTATTTGTTTCAGATATTTTTCACAACATGTGATACACTTTTGCATACATTACTTTATGTGCAAACATTTTTAACACTGGATAAAACACCCTCGATTGAAGTCAAAGAAACGGTAAGTTTTTTAATTCTTTCCCTGTATTTTTTTTTTATTTTTTTTATAGGAATCTACCAAAGTGACTCTATTCTGTTTGATGGAAAGCATGAATAGAGACATTATTGATATTTAGATACTAGTTTTTAAAGAATTTGGTATTCAAAAATAGATTTTGTTGCTAATATTTTCTTTATTGAAGTCTTAACGTTTTTGTTCTAGGCGTCCTTTCGTTTGGGGGCATTGTACTGGCTAATAAAAAATGTGTCAATTATTGCAATATTCAGTTATCATTGTGAGAAATTTTACGAAGTTATCAATGACGTGAATGAAGTTTGCTACCGTTTGTTAAACAACAACCAAGAATTGGGTAAGGAATATAACTTTCTCTTTTCTAAGTCAATAATACGTTAAAATAAATATATCATTCGTGAACGACTTCCATGTGATAAATAATAATGTTAGGCTTACACATCTACAGCCGTCTGGTCTGGTCTGGCAGCAAAACTGTTGATAAACATACGTATATATTTTTAAATACATACATATCATAGATAACTTACATCCAGACGTAGAATGATTTTGTTCATCACATGTCACTTGTCCTGAGTAGAAATCGAACCCACGCACTGAAACCACTAATTACTAGACGAACAGATAAGAATGGTTTGGTACATTCGAAAATTATTGTTTTTTAATGGAACCTGCCAAAGTGACGTTACTCTGCCTGATGGAAAGCATGAACAGAACCTAAAAGTTTTAGTCAACATACTCATTGTGAATGCAGACAACGCAGTATGGTGAACCACACCATGGTGGCCTAGTAAGATGCTTTTTCAAGTCAAGTTTGAGGACACAAAACTCTTCAAAATCATCGTGGTAGTGCAAAACTCATACACTTACTCCGATGACTGTCAATCTAGCATCAATGAGTGCTCTGCTATGTCTATTGCGTTATACGTTTTATAATTAATTTATTTGCAACAATTGTCACAAAATTTTAATCAACACACTATGTTTCAGAGGGAAGTAAAAGACTTTGCAAGAATATACTTCGGTTTAATCACACTAGCTTTGAAAAGATGAACGCGTTCAGAGCCTTCGTGATTGATTCATCCCTGCCTAAGGGACTAATTAGCCTAAAAGTGAATTATGTTATTGTATTATTACAGTTAACTCTACAATAGTTATAAATCTATCTGTATCTTAAACTGTGTTTGTATCTGTGTCTCTACCAGTATCTGTGTGTTATAATCCAATATGTAAGTGAAAATGATGACTTCATGACTAAAATGATGACGATAATTTAATTAATTATTAATTAATTTTTTAATGAAATAATTGTTATTTGAACTTGATAATATAAAATGTCTGAATAAAAATAACAAACTAATATAATTTATTTGAACTGATTTCATTGTGTTTCATAATCTTAATTTTTATTACTGATGTAATGAATTAGTATTTGTCTATAAAAAATGATATAAAATAGTTTTAATGGATAATAAGGAATAAGTTTTCTAAAAGAAATAATTTTTATTGATTTTTATTTTTAACATGGCTATAATTGTCGTTGATAATGATGATGATGACGTTATTGTATTTATTTAACATTTAGTATAATGCATATCAAGCTGCTTGTTTTAACTGATAAATAAAAACTAACCACTTAAACTCTATTTTACTACTCAGACAAAGCAAATTGAATCAGAACAATAGCATAACTGGTAAGGAGACCTATTAACGTCAAAGGCAGTGCAGCATCAATGTAGAATAAGCCACACACTGACGTCCTCTTGAACGACGATCGATACAGGCGTTGTACGTTCTTGGTCATTTTTAGTTCAAAATCTGTAAATAAATATTTATAGTAAATACGATGAAAGAAAGAAAATAATTGTACAAACATCACATAAATTTGATAAAAGGGTAAGAAAATGATGAATAAATATTACAATAATATATGACATTATCAAATTGTATGTCAACCACGATCCCATTAGGAGACTAAATTTAAAACGTGCCTTGTCAACCTGAATGTCGAAAGATATCCGAACAGTGATGAGATGAATTAACCAGTCATTTCTTCGTTTCGAAGAAAGATCGAAGCGAAGACAAATAGAACCTATATAAGTCCGTTAACATGTGTTTCAAAACATAGAATTTTTTTCCTCGTACTAACAGATTTTTTTTTCTCGTCCTACACAGGCTCTTCGTCCCCCCTACGGAGGATATGGTACGAAAAGTAACCTCCATTTCGTAAAAAACAAAATGACAAGATCCCGTGTTTCATAATAAAATTAATTTGAATAATATCAACCGTCCTTTCTCATCCACAGCTACGCTGGATCTTCTAAGTGTCGAACGTTATATTACACATTTGGTCTTACCATCCCACTACAGACACATCATTCATTGAATTTTCTCCGGTGTCTCCTAAAGATATTCAGACGTGGCTTATATCATTCTACTTCCAAAAAATAGTAACCCTACACTTCCTGAACATTTTCCACCTATTTTCATTTTTCCCTTCTTACCTAAATTACTTCAGAGTTGTATATTTAAACAACTCACACAGTTTGTGTACAAAAACCAACTTTAACTTTTATAAATCAGGTTTCAAGCCCGGTCACAGTACAGCGACCACGCTCCTTAAAGTGACTGGTGATATTAGAAATAATTACCAAAGACACCAAAGTCACAGTTTTAGTCTTAGTTGTTTTCTCTAGCGCCTTTAATACTGTCAACCACGAAATCCTGTTATCCATCCTTGCATATTTTATGGTTTTTTCTAAGATACTGGATTGGTTCTCAATATATATTCGGGGCGACCTCTGTGCGTTCGTGTTGTTGATTTGTCATCAAATTGGTGCAACTTCTACACTGGCGTTCCACAAAGCGGCATTTTATTTCCTGTATTATTTTCAATTTTTATTAACCTCATAACTCAACATCTTCAATGTGCGTATGACAGGCAAGGGTGGAGGACGTGTTGCAGGCTGTTGATGAGGTTAACAGGGATCAAGAGCTCATAAAATCCTGGTCGCCGATATTTGGACTATTATTAAATCCAGCCAAATGTCAGACTATCATTATAGGCAGCAAATATATAATGAGCAGATCGAATACCACCTCGGTCCCAATGATTTTTTCAATGATTTAGTTATTTCATATAGCCCAGCAGTAAAAAAATTGGGTGTACTCATCGACTGAACCCTCGATTGGTGAGCTCAGGTCACTAGCGTGAGGTAGAAAGTAACTGGAAATCGCCTATATTCTTTACAATTTCGCCTCAAAAATTTCCTGCTTAAAAAAAGAATACACACTCATGCAGTCATTAATTATTCCATTAATCTGCTATGGTAATGTATGTTAATTTGACCTAACTGCAGAATTCCTAAATAAGTTTGAACGCCATCTCAATAACTACATTCGATACATTTTCAATCTTCAGCAGTATGACCATGTGTCTGCTTTGTGTCCCCAGTTAAAATGGTTGCCAATGCGCCAACGGCACAATCAGCAGACACTTACGTCTCTATTTTTATTTCTCAACGCACCGTCCTAACCCACTTACCTTGCTCCGTATTTCCGTTACCTGTGCTCTAACCACGATGGAAATCTTAGCTCAGTTAATAATCTGCTTCCCTCATATCCCTTCACAGCTCTGACTTCGTGAACTGTTCGTTTTTTGTTCAAGCGTTACTACTCTGGAATGCGCTCTCGAAATCAAAATGTTCAGACATCGATTTACATTCGAAAAGAAAGTTTATGATCTCTTTCTCAATGAACTAGTAGAATTATCTAATTCATGGCATACTTTATATTTCAGTATTCATAGCGTACATATATATATGTATGTGTGTAAGTCTATTAGTACAAGGCATTAGTACAATATGTACTCTTTATGTACGTTTATATTTGTATGTATGATATGTTCTATTGTGAGCATGTACATATGTAACAATATGTATCTAAATTTTGTGCATCTACTACCTTATACAATTTCCACACTACTCGAAGGTTGACTGCAAGAAAATGCTCAGGGTATTTAGACCACCAATGTGCAAATATTGTGCATAACGTTTGTAAATAAAAAAATAAATAAAATATAGCTAATTTGTACCTGAGCGTCTTGTTTTGGAAATACGAGTTTGTATGCAGGCATTTTGGCTATTTTCCAAAGCTATATGAAACTTTTCACAATATAAGCAATATATTATTTTCAATAAGAAGGTTTTTATTAGCCAAAAACACATTATGACAGCAGATGGCGTAACCAAATTCTGCAAAGTAGCTTTTTTTATTCTCACACCAAAAAATATCAAGTTTGAAACAGACGTAAACAATATTTCAACACTTACTTTTCCAACTTTATTCGGCAGTTTAATGAGTCTAATGATCACTTCTACGTACATTAATGCATGAGAAAATAAATCTAGTACGTAAAAGGAAATCTGAAATGAATAGTTTGATGTTAACAATCCTATTTAATTTAAAAAAAAAAGAACAACATTCCTGACAGCCATCTCAACAACATGTCTTCACCACTTGCTTATTTAAATTCAGATACCTATCTAAATTCAGTGCCTAGCTTTTTTTGAGTAATACCTGTTATAGACCCTGAATGGGTGAATCTCGGGATGAGGTTTCATTTGGTTTGATAATATAAAAAATATAATGAATGGTGTCGTGGGACACCAGGTAGGAACGAAGTTCCTTCTGATAATGTGGAATCGACACAATTTGCAAAAAAAATCGTGCTCAATTTTATGTAGGTTTTCTTGATTTTTCTCTTAAATTTTGCTGATTGGTTTTTATTTAAGTACAAGAAAGTATTTAGGAAATTCAGTATTTTAGGAAATAAAATAATAAATTCCTTAAAATAATAAAATAATAAATTCCTTAAAATAAAAAAAAACATCGTAATTCAAATTTCAACTGAAATAACAAAAAAATATGTATCTTTATTTTTTTTTGTCAACATTATTATTAATTAAAAATTACATAGAAATAGAAAAATAGAAAAAAATAATAAAAACTCATTTAACGGTTTTATTCCACGCACTTTTTTCCACAGATTTATTCCACAGATTTATTCCACGCACTTTTTCTACGGATTTTTTCTTACGGTTTTACTATCACATTTTTTTCAGTTCGGTCCCGCAGCGAAATCCCTGTCCCCTCCAAGCCTGCCGTAAGGAACTTCGTTCCAATAAGCTGGATTGATGAGGTTTGAAGAAAGTATCTAATAATACATATTCATTACTTAGACGTTTATAAATTATCCAACTAATGATTTTTATTTTATTAAACGTCTATATGTCAGAGTAGTTACTTACAAAGTACTTGAAGATCGAATTAAAAGTATCATAGCCCATTAGTATATCAGTGTACGTTTGAAACATTGCTTTGCAGTAGTCTTTTACGTCCATGTCCCTTTTTAACCGAGGACATAAAACTTCTTCATTCCATAAATTAAGCATTTCTTCTAGAAATGATACACATTGTGTAGCATAAAATATATTGATATCAAAGCATATTGTACTCAAGATTATCAAACTATGCGATAGTGACTCATAAGAGAAGTGAATGATTAAAACATATGTAACAGATATCCACAAAACAAAAAGCCAGTTAACGGTAGTGTAGGACCGAAGGCATTTCTTATTAAAAAATCTATGAATGCCCTGAATAGTTAGAACTAAATCTATGTTTTTATGGACATGAACAATGGCTAGGAAGCAATTCAAAAAAAAAACAGTGGAATAAAAGCAGAAATCATAATACGCAGCAATATAAACGAAGCTCAAGTATTGTCTGATATTATTATCAAAATGAAATACAAGTAAACGAGTTAAAAGTATGACGTTGAAGTATAAAATCCCACATATAAATAGATACTATATTTGAAAATTGGCCCTTTGGATGTATGACATTGTTCTTGATGTGGTATTTCGGGTAAAACCAAATAGTTTGCATTATGTTTAAAGGCCGAAGCATAGATTGAATGTCTTTGTCGATCACGTTGCTGTATACTTTATTGACATTACACCTTTTATTACTTTGAGTAATGATTATAGAGCGCATAATTATTTTTTAAGTATTTTTCATAAATAATTAAGCGATAAAAATGTCACTGCTTGGAAGTCGACTTCGACATCTACTAGCACTTTGAGATTTATAATTTTATTATTCTCTAGGTCAAAATTTGAAAGTTTGTATTCAGTAATTGAATGGAATATTTCTTTTAGCTTTTGTTTATCTTGTCACATATGTCAATCAAAATATTTACATAAGTAGTAATACTTCAAGTTATTGAGTTGTTTGTTATTTTTTGCATTTTATGTGTCGCTATTAGTGGTTCAAGCTATACCTTTCAGTATTTTATCTTGTACGCAGTACTTTGGTTTGATGTATTATATACTGATATATACCTAGCGGCAGCATCAATAGTATTTAGCTACTCTCAAGGCGCGTTCCTTTAATTCATGGTACGTGTGAAAATTCTCTACCCTTGGGTTTTCGATGTAGCGTTTTATCAGAATTGAAAAGGCTAAATTCTGACCATCTGGAAGCAAACTGTTCTCTTCAGTTAACTAAATCGTGGTCCACCCTGTATGTAGAAATTGGTGATTGTACATTGTTTTTATTAACCTACATTATGAGTATTATGATTTTAAGCGTTTTAAATTGTCTGATATCTAATACAGTTATAGTGAAACAGTACAAGTAATTTTATTCAATAAGTGTAGCAAGTCCCTCCAAGTACCATCAATCAATAATATAAATAAACCCCGAGTTTCATATATTTTTAATAAATGAAAAATGTGGTGTATTGCTATAAATGATTTTATGACATATGTAGCCTCATATACATGATTAATTAGTTTCTTACTATATCAATAAACAATAAAGTATGTATTTAATATGTCGGTATAATTTTCGACAAAGAGAACACTAAGTGTAAGATTCTTTGCATAGATAGCTATATATATGCCTTTGCCTTAATAACCTCTAAAGAACTAATAATTTGCACTTTTACACAATCATTTATACAAAAAAAAAACATGCGCAGCCCTGCTTTTACGTAAGTCACTGCCGACAGACAACAAAGCATTAGTTAATTGGTTGACCGTACCCCGCAACGTGTCCAGCAAACCATCAGGAAGACTAATTGAGTTGTCTACAATTACCATCATCGTGAAAGTCAGAATCATTATCAGCATCATTATCAGCCTACTGCCGTCTACCGCTAGACATAGGCCTTTCCCATTGCATGTCCCTCTGATCTATTTTGGGCTCGTCACAACCAACTCCTGCCAGTCATCTTACACAAATCGCTATCCCACCTGGCCTGTGGGCACCCCACACTACGTTTGCCGAGACGCAGTCACCAATCTAGAACTCGTTTAACTCAACGATTATCGATTCTGCGGCTAAAAGTCAGAATATTCTCATCACATACCAACTTTTCAAATTATTGAGTGCTGTAAATTGTAGTTCTTATCTTTATAACAAAAGTAATCAGTCAGACAAGAAGCAGTTACTAGAGGTGAGGATCTACAGTATGTTTTTCTTCTACGTATTGCTATAAGCTGAGTAACGTTGAAACGCATACTATACTGGTCAAACCAGACGCTCACCAAAAAAAGTGGCTCGCTAAAAGAAGTTGTAGCCAGTAAGTGTATATTAGAGGACCTGATGAATGTAAAATAGACCCGAGTATGTGACCGTACAAAGTAAAAGGGTAGTTACCCTTTACTAGTTAGTTAACTCTACGTAACCCAGACAGGAATAAATCGCATGTTTTTAATAGATAGTTAATAAAAATTATAATTTCTATGCAGCGGTAACAGTATAAGAGAAGGTTATTGTCATCTTAATCTTAATTAATAATTGTATTATATAGTTTGTGTGTAATGTAATGTTATTTAATAATTCATTAATTGAAAACAAAATGACAAACGACAACATGAATACTATTGGCATTACATAACATTTGATGTTAACATGGTTGAATTATAATTAGTTTGAAATAAGTTTTCCTTCGTGTAGTATTTGGATCTTGAATTTTTACATTAGAGAAGTGGTTTTTGGCGCGTAAATCCCGATCCCATGGTAAATCTGGGATAAAAGGTAGCCTTAGGTTACTCAGTAACTTCCTCAATCTTCTAGTGAAAGTGTTTTTAAAATCTGTTCAGGGATTCCAGAGATTAACTTGGATAAACAAGCAAATAGACAGACAGATAAAAATATTTAGAAGAGTAGTTTATATTTTAGCATCGTGTAAAGAGCCATAAATACATTTTTTTTAAACCACAGACAGACATTTTCGTTTTATTGCATAAAAAGTTAGTCAAAATTATTTTACATAAACAGAATATAAAAGCAACACTAATACAAAGTAAAGACTAGAAAGTTATCAAACTAATTATTCAAGTATGTTAACATGAAATGTTTTTAACTACAATACCTATAGGTAAAAGCAATTTAACGCATTAATATAATAAATTTAATCAAATAGTTATCGATAAATAGAGAGTGAGCAGTATTGTTCATTACTCGAATACACATTTGACGTGGTTCAATCATGGCCTTTTATTTTAGACATAATTCTATTTCTAATAATAATGTCACCATGCAATCGGTACAGCAAAGAAGTAATAATAATGAGGTGTTGTTGAATAATTTTGTGGGTAAAGATATACAAGCTATGCTGAGGCCTTTAAACATGATACCAACAATGTTCATCACTGCTAAATATCAAATTTGTCACAATTTTATCACTTTCAACACTTCTTTCTACAATATTTGTTCATGTTTGGTTTCTGTTCTGTGTATATTTGCTTACCTCTTCCGTGTGTATCAAATATCAGATTACAAAAAAAACCTGTTTGGCGTTATTCTCTATTGGACTTGTATATTAGATTTCATTATGCACTCCTTCGGGTTTACGTTGAATATGTGCACGAACATATTCACTAGTCAGATTAATATATTTTTAGTTTTGAAACTACAAAGAGTTTACCAGTTATTAAATATCAATAAAAATAAAATTAGAGAAATCATTTTTTTTAATTGGGCAAGCATCACTTCTTTCTTTGTTTTTAATATTCTCTGGTTAATTTTAGTGTATAGTGTTACCAAGCAATTTAGTTTCCATGGATTAATTTTGACCATAATAGTCACTTGTTTTGACTTCAATGTGTTGTATGCTAGTAGACTATTGCACATGGTACAAATTGCATTCAAACTTTGGATTGAGACTATTACATCGCCAGAAAGGTCGGAAGAAACATTCAAAGAAAGCTTCTGGACTACTATGTTTGGAGTATATGATGAAATATTGAAGGTGTATGATATAATTGAAAAGACTTTTAAAGGACAAGTAAGTTTAGCAGGACTCTACAGTGTTAGTACTTATTTACTTTTTTAAGGTACACGAACAATGTAACATACAATAATATGTTAAAAACTGAAGGAATATACATAACGTATGTGTATTGCTATGTGTATACAGCTGTTGTGGCAATTATGGTGATGATAATATTAACAGCTTGTCCCATGCCACACACATCCAACGGTTTCCTGTGATCTTCACCAGGTCATTGGATTACTTTGTGGGGAGCCTTCCGACGCTGCGTTGCCCAGTACGAGGTCGCAGCTACACAACTTTATGATCCCATTGGCCATCGTTTCTGTGTGTAATGTGCCTCGCCTACTGCCACTTAAGTTTAGCACTTTTACTGGGAATATCGGTGACCTTGGTTCGTTTGCGGATTTCCTAATTCCTGAATCGGTCACGCAAAGAAACTCCGAAAATTGACCTCTCTATTGTTCTTTAGTGACTTAGAACTTTCTTACCAGGTCCATAGTGAGCGACCACGTCTCTGTGCAGTAAATATGACATTTGCCGGTGTATTCTTCTATATAGAACTTATATAGCGCACTAGCGTCAACAACCGTGCTTACTATAACCTGCTTCAAAATTTATTCTTTACATGTGTTGCTCCTTGCATTTCTCAATAGTTTACCAATACTAGCTTATTTGTGAAATTTTACTGAGCTCAAGAGGAGCCAACTCCAGCGTGAGCGCTACATGGTACTACGGAACGTACCTTTTAATGGCAGAAAAAATACATCGAGGTTCCCACACAAGAGGGGACCATCTATAAGCTATAGGTGACCCAAGATACGTCGGGATTCCAGGAATTGCCCTGCTAGAATATACCTGGCTTCCCCACTGCTAGTACCCGAGACAGCGTGCAGTTTTTGGTCGGATCGAGTCCAACATATCCACTAGCCGCCGGCAACCGTGGCGAAACAAAAAGAAAGTGGAAATTAGCTTGACTCAAGCATTTTCATAAGGAGTATAGTGATTGTAACTCTTGGATTCTATACGTACTTTCCATCATGTAGAGCAGAGGCACTTTAGCAGACTTTTGGAATAAAATAAAAAATATTGAATTTTAAGTGACTGAGTAATTGCTAGCTTAATGATAATTGGGACCCTTTATTAAAAATGGAAGTATAAATATAGGCTTATATGTTTAAGTGGCTGCAGCTATTAGTTGTAACTCGTATATTAATGTACATCTTACTATTTCAGATTATGTTTTATTCAATGTTAACATTTGTGCGCGCTCTGTTGAATGTACTGATTTTGGTATATTTGAAAAAGTTAGTGGTTGAACATGTAAGTATAGTAAATAGGACAATTAACTGTGTGTGTTTCAAACGTTCTTTATGCTCAAACAAATTTTGTAAACATTTTGCAATTTTCTCTATTCTTATCAGTGAATTTGTTAAGCTTATGCAAGGACGTGGTTATACATATATATCTCACTAAAGAGTGTGAGAATGTGTACTTAGCAATGGAAGGTGTGAAGTCAGTATGTCTACTGCGTATGAATGAAATTGAAACATCAAGTAAGTGACTTATAAAAATATTTTTAATATTTTCTCTACTAATCTTGTTGAGCTAAAATTTGTGATTTTTATTTGCTACTAGGTGCAAATTCTTTAGCCTTTTCATTTGTTTCATAGTCATACGATGCAGTATACCTACGACTATCGTTTTGCATTTTCAATTTGCTCAAAATCAGGTTACCATATTCAAAATTTATTTATTTACGTAGTAAGTGGCGTGAACAATGAAATACGTAACTTTTGGTGCCACGCATGACTTTCTCAACCTCTAAGTTGATTTATGTAACATTACGAATGAGTAACTTTAAACTGCAATGTAGCATTATTTTTGCGTCGTTTTTGATTTATATCGTTGAGTTTTAATGTTAGTAAAGCCTTATCTCAAATTTCAATCACACAGATCGAGCCTTGCTCACACGTGACGAAGTAATAGCTTTCCCCTGATATATTCGTAATTTATTCTAGCTGCCCAAAGAAGAAAGTGTAAGAATATTCAGCGACTAGAAGCTGTTTCATTCAAAAAATTAAGAGCTTGCGATGTTTACACCGTGCTGCAGTACTCTTAAGATTGCTGTATCTTCTTACTTCATACGTTGTTGTTATTTTACAGTTTGCACTATTGTGATTGGACTCAGTACCTTATCTTATAGCTCTGATACTATGATATAGGTTAAAAATAAAATATTGATGACTAGATTGAAACTAATGTAATATTCTGTACGTTACATTTTGACGATAGAAGAGGCTAAGCAAATGGGTTCACCTATGAGGCGATTACTGGAAAGTGACTACCATCGTCTGAATAATGTGAGTGATAAAGAAGAGTGATGCTATAGCTCAGAGCAAACACAGTTAGGTTGTCGTCCAAAATTAAGGACGTACACAACGGCAACAGATTTGATAATAACAGTTTAAACATATGTAGGTACATCAAAAAAAGTATAGGTTCTAGATCTTTATTACACGTTGAATATGTGTACAAACATACTTTCTAGTGAGGTTAAGGTGTTCTTGATATTGAGGCTGCAGTGAGCTTACAAGTTAATGAATGTCCACGAAATTAAACTGATAAACATGATGGTTTTTAATTGAGTACGTGTCTTTAGCTTCTTTGGTTTTAATGTTGTATGAGTCATGTTAGGCTTCAGTAAAAACATTCGTTGCACTTTCTACGACGTAATTATGTATATTCATCGTAGTCATTTGTTTTGACTACAATATATTGTATGCTAGTAGACCAGTGTACCTATTAAAAGCTGCTATACAAATTTGGGTCGAGAATATTTGTTCATCTTCAATAGGTCAGAAGAAACAGTTGGAGGTAATTATTGGGCCACTATGATTTTAGTTCTAGATCTTTATTACACGTTGAATATTTGTATAAACATGCCTTCTAGTAAAATTAAGGTGTTCTTGATATCGAGACTGCAGTGAGCTTCATCGTCATCATCATCATCTCAGCCAAAATACGTCCACTGCTGGACATAGGCCTCCCCAAGGTTCTCCACAACAGCCGATCCTGTGCCACCCGCATCCAGCAGCTTCGCGCGAAATTTACCAGGTCGTTGGACCACCTTGTTGAGGGCCTACCAACGCTACGTTTCCCAGTACGCGGTCGCCACTCCAAAACTTTACGGCCCCATCGACCATCGTTTCTGAGTGTAATCTGGCCCGCCCACTGTCATATAGTTCAGCAATTTTACTGGCAATGTCGGTGACCTTGGTTCATCTGCGGATCTCCTCATTCCTGATTCAATTACGCAAAAAAACTCATTGCCCTCTCCATTGCTCTTTGGTTGATTTTGAGCCTTCTTATTAAGCTCATAGTGAGCGACCATGTCTCTGCACCGTAAGTCATCACTGGCAGCGGTTTATAAAATTTGCTATTGACTACCCTGTTACTTAAGAGGTTCGTGATCCCAGGTTCTGAACCAAATTTTAATCTTTCTGACAGAACACTTGAAGTGAGTCCACAATTCAGTGGTTTGGGAGGCTTCTATCTAGATTTTCATTTCATCCACGAAGCTCCATGTGGCGACAGATTAAGAATGCAGAGTATCGCCACCCCCTATTCTTCCCATGATTGTCGTAAGAGGCGACTAAAATAACAGGATATGCAAGACAATATTATTGCAACGAGAAGGAAAACTTGAAAGAAACTCTATATCAGCCCGTCTGGCTATCGTGGCACAGTAGGCCAAAACCAAAACTAAACCCGGTCTATGTCCAGTGATGGAATGTTAGTCTGTTAGTGATAAAAAAGCATAATAATGAAACTTTTTATTGCCTAATATAATTCTATACAAACATAAATTATCATATATTCTAGTGGAGCCAAGAAGAATGTGGAAAAATATCTAGCGTTTGTAACCGGTTTCATTCAAGAAATTAAGCGCTTACGGTATTTACGTCGTGGACGCTGCAGAACTCTGAGGATTGGCACATCTTCTTATTCCATATATTGTTATTATTTTACAGTTCTTACTGGTATATTCTTAACTCTGTGGCTTGTAATTGTTGTTGAAAATAAATTAACGTGCTACGTGCATAAGGTTATTGAAATGTTCAATGGCTAAATTTTCTTATGTTTCTTGCAGAATAAATCTGTTCTAAGAAAACTTATGTTGTAATTTGTGTCCGTATCTGCAATTGATAGGTCACGAGTACGTCACCGTGTTTTGAGTAATCTACATTAAAAGTGTAGGGGGGAGATTAAACTCTTTTAAACTACGTTACTCAGTGAAGGTAATGACCAGACTGCTGAAGACCGATTTTCTGTGAGATCTTGATATTACCTAGGTCGAACTAGTCCAATTTTGCCTTAGTATGGCTCTCTCATGACTAGGATGAGTATTTCCCGTCAATACTTGACTCCTTTACCTTACCCGTCTTTCTCATTCTTATCAAATTTATTCCATTTGAAAACTCTACTTTTCTCACCAGACATATGACAACATATTTTGGACCGTGGACAGCTGGTACAACAGAGGCATAGGACTTTAAAATTATTAATATTATCATTAATTACTAAACGTATTCTTCTAAGTATGAATAATAATAAGTAGAGTAATTGAATTGTTATTGATTTCACGTAGAATAATACAGTATACAATGTTGTGGATCAGTAAGTTGTTGTCCAGTAAACTAAGTGCTACAGCATATAAAACAAATTACAGTTAAAAAAAATAATTAAAATAATATGAAATCCCCAAATATGTCACCATATGATTTTTTCCTAGATTATTATATTTCAGAACATATTTTCAGAATTTTTTATTATATGAACTTCACTTTGTCTATTTTATTCACAGCTAAATATACTATTCAAGATAGTTTTATAACTCCTACTAGCAATAAATATAACAGAATCGTATATTTTGCTGCTGAATTCGTAATTTTATTTAAAATTTATATAATGTACTTTCAAGAGCGTGTATAAAAAACAAATGTACTAAAAGCAGTTTTTTTATATCGTTTTATTTACTTCTGTTTCGATCTCATTACGCTTTGCTATGTCAATAACTCACTAAACCACATATTAATATCTCGCTCGTGATAAAGATACAAAAAATTAATAGCGCAATTTGCAAAAATAAAAGTATTGACAACACTACCTTCTGGAATTTTCTTTTCTATTTAGTCATTTTCATTCGTGCACTAATGATGTTGTTAACATATTTATTGACTCCTTACTATAACGCATCAGACATTGGCAGCACCATGCTTTTTTTAAGTTTTGATGCCAATTACTTTTATTCCATCCGTGTGTTAAACTTATTAAGAAAGTATCTAAACTTGTGGAATAATGCAGTCAAAGAAATGAATGATGAACTTGAAAATGATGAATATTACAAGGAATTGTTTGAGCGTATCATAATATTTTAAAATCATTTAAACTATTCAAAGACGCCTTTCAAATATTGCTGATTATTTTTCTTAAAATTTAACGTATTTGAATTTCTTTTCATAATTTCTATTTTTTATATTTTTAAACTTTTCCAGATGATGATAGAACTATTACAGTTTCTGTTGTATTTATTTATTTTCAGTATTTATTTTCTGTTGCAGTTTATTATCACATTATATTTTCCATTTTAACTTTAATCTTAAATTTGCGCACTCTATATTTACAAAAATTTTGAGCTAATAGCATTCCTTGATATGTTTCAGAAAACAGACAGTATTAGTATTTCGATAACTTTAATGTGGATGTTAAAGTACTTTGTAATGGAAGTTATATTTTGTCTGTACTGCGAAAAGTTTTACATGTCTGTAGAACGGACAAAATTAACGTGTCTGGGCATATTGTAAAAGCCCAATGTTCGGGTACTCGTATTTAAATACTTACACTTACTTATCCTTCTTATATTATTGTAATTTTCAGTTTCGACGACAAGGTTTCAACGATATTACAATTATATGTAGCAACTTATTTCTATTTATATTATAACAGACATCGACCACTCTTTGTATGGGCTCCTGGCCTACTAAAGAGAAATTATTATTAAAATAATATTATTTTTCTGTAGCCTATACCCATTATACCAAATAGAAATTCTAGAAATTTTTATAAATGCTTTATGTTTGTAACTAATATTGATAATTTTCATTTTTCAGAGAGTCAAAAACGTCTTTTCAAAAATATCATCCGATATAGTCGCTCTACATTTGACAAAATGACTTTATGTGGACTCTTTGAAATAGATGCAGCTGTATCAATACCTCTAATAGCCTATTTCACAAACTATGTTATTTTAGTATTGCAATTTGAAATACTTTAACTTTTATTATCCAAATTAACTTCGTTGTAACATTTTATGATCTATTTTATAGAAAAAGCATTAAGAAGTAGATTACCAAGAAGTATTACTATTACTACTGAAGTAATTATTGCTCCTATTTTTTATTCGTCGGACCTAAGAAAATATGTAACACAGGTTTAAAAAATTCCTGAGTTTGATTTCTATTAAAGCTAATAAAATAAATGCGATTATGGGGTCATTCATTATTCAAAAAATGTATTTTAACTAATTGCTGACTGACATCATGAAATTTCTTTCTCATTTCATAAATATAGGTATAACATCCCACACCGGATACTTTTCTTTGTGGCCTGTTTTAAGTTTATCACTTTGGTATAAATAAATATACCATACAAAATAATTTTATAACTCCAACTGGGAACAAATATAACATAATTGTTTGTTTTGTTTTTATATCAAGAATTATATTTAAAATGTATACAGAATTTTTTGACGGAGACTTAAACAGAACGAATGTTCTACTAAAAGCAGTTTTTGTCTTTCGTTTTATTTACTACTGCTTTAGTCTCTTTGTACTCTGCTACGTCAATATGAATAAATCACATGCTAATATTTTGCTCGTGTTAAAAATACAAAAAATTCATGATGCAATTTGCAAAAATAAAAGTATCGACAACGCTGCCTTCTGGAATTTTCTTTTCTATTTAGTTATACTCACACCTGCACTTATGATGATTATTACATACTTGTTGACTCCTTATGATAATGTATTAATCATTGGAAGCACCTTTTTACTTTTGAGCTTTGATGCCAATTGGTTTTATTCTATTCGTACCTTAAATTTATTAAGAAAATTTCTTAAAGCATGGAATAATACAGTCAAGGAAGTGAATGATGAACTCGAATATGATGAATATTACAAGGAATTGTTTGAAGTGTATTAAAATATTTTAAAATCATTTAAACTATTCAAAGACGTCTTTCAATTATTGGTCATTTTTTTTTTGTATTTATCGTATTTGAAATTTTTACAGTTTTATACTTTTATTCTATTTTTACCTTTTTTAGATACTGATATGGTTATTTTCTCTCACATTCTGCTTTATTTGATAATGTTTTTGGAACTACATGGATCACGAGCTTTTGTAAGTAAATAACTAATAGATTTTTGTATTTTAATGTTAACAATTAAACTTTTTAAAATCCTCGGCAGAGGAACGAGTGTCATATTCTACTAACACAAAGGGAAGATCCTCCGACCAAGTTGAGTGATCATTCCTAATGGGTTACGATCTCATTTTTAATGTTGAGAAGTTATATATATGATAATTACCGGGAGAACATGTATATCATGATACAGGATTAACAGTTACTCCGTAGTTCGGTAACTCTCTTAGTGGATGACGCTGCAGTAAGTTTTTATTGCCTTGTATGAGGAAGTTACCACGTCACTTCGTTCCAAGACCGCAGGTTTAAATATGGCCCGGGAATATCTGTTGTTAAACGTGCTAGCGCCAGGAATAAGTAGTTTCAGTGAATTGGGACTGAGTTTGCTACCTCCAGTGAGTTGGTACTGAGTGCTACTAGTCCCAGTGAATCGAAACTGAAATTAACTGATCCTATAGGTCGAGATCACACGCGCAGCACAGTACTGCGGTGAAGTCTCAAATGAGTTGAGTCGGTTGCTGTGTAGTGATTCGCTGCTGCGTAGACGGGAGAGAAATGCTCTTCTTAGATTGGTTGAGAATTTTTATGTAGCGATATAGGTTCACCAGTTGCTCTGTGTACGGTATGTCTTCAATGGATGTCTTTTATTAGCAAGTATTAATCACAAGAAAAGCGGTTGTCTCTTAATTTAGGTTTCACAAGTAGATATTATTTTTACGAATAGTTACCAATGCAGTGGAAGATATCTTGAAGACACTCAGTGGGAATGGGCGCGACATTAGTATTAATTACAGACTGCATAGTGATTCTGGTGGAATCACAGAACGTGCAGACAAGAATATGCAGCAAGTTACCCCTTGTGTTTGACGTAACCCCGATTTATCGACGCGCAACCGTTCGGCTGAATTAGGGTTATCTCGTGCATAATTATAACATATTTTGAAATTGCATTTGAAATTATATTCATGTAAGATCCAGATAGTGCTGGAACTAAAACTTAATGATTTAAATTTGCGAAAGTCGTATGCCGAAATAATCTTAGAACGATACAGTATTTTTGAGAATATCTTATTTTCTGACAAAGCCCATTTTCACCTCAACGGAATTGTAAATAAACAGAATTATAGATATTGGAGCAGTGAAAATCCCAAAGATAAACACGAGTGGCCACTTCATTCTTCCAAGGTAACTGTATGGGCTGTAATTTCAGCAAAAGGAATTATTGGACCTTGCTTTTTCAAAGATTCTCAGTTAATGTTAATTCTACTGAATATGTGAAAATGTTACGGGCGTTCTTGGAACTTATGGCACTGAAATTTGTTGGTTACAATCATAGTATATGATTTCAACAAGATGGAGCCACTTGACACACATCCAATGAGTCCCTGCCGGTGGTCAAAGACATGTTTCCGGAATGGTTGATTTCCAGACGAGGCGACATTTCATAGTAACCTAGAAGTCCAGACTTATCTCGAGCAGACTTCTTTTTAGACGTTTATTTGGAGAATCGTCTTTACGTCAATAAATCAAAGACACTACTTCAACTAAAAGAAATAATCAGTGAAGAGAAATCGACGATCTCGTGGTCTCTTTGTCTACGAGTATTCGAAAATTTCGGTTCTTGATTAGAAAAAAGTGAACGTCGAAACGGTAGTCATTTAGATGATGTCATTTTTAAAAAGTAAATGCGTACTAGTTAACTTACTTGCAAATATGTAATTTGTATATCATACCTGATGTTTTTTTATACGATTTCTTGTTTCAAACTTATAGTGTTGATACATTTCAGGAAATGGACAGTTTGAGAATTTTGATGACTATTATGTATACAATAAAATACTTAGTAATGCAAGTCGCATTGTGTGTGTACTGCGAAAATTTTTACATATCTGTAGAGGAGACTAAGTTAACATGTTTGGGGCGCATGGTGAAGGTTCAATGTTCAGGTACTTATGTCACCTTCACTTGTAACTTAGCAATGGATCAGTTTGACTATACAGGTTCAACGATTTTATTACATATCATTATTATAAAGCCGACCATTGTACATATGGGTACGTAAATAATGAATAAATAAACGTGAAAAACAAGACTTCAATGAACTCTAGAAATGAGCTGGGATAATATGGTGCAACGAGTTTTGCGTCGAAATTAGAATCGTACGAATATATAAATACGAGTCCACACTCCTTTACAGAATTTTCTAACTGAGGCTATAAACAACACAAAAAAAAATGTCAAATGGTATTTGTAGTTGCCAGCACCGACAATCTCTAGTTATAAATCCTTTTTTTCAAGAGTAATTTAAAATAGAACTTTTTAACAATTTTTGGTTCTAAATAATAACTAAATGTTTTATTTTGCAGAAAGTCAAAAACACCTTTGTAAAAATATCATACGATACAGTCGTTCAACATTTTACAAGATGTCCTTATGTGGACTTTTCGAAATAGGTGCAGCTGTATCCGTATCTCTAGTAGTTTACTTCACTAATTATGTTGTTGTAGTTTTACAATTTAAAATACTTTAAGTTTTACTATCAAAATTTTAGTTCTTTGTAATATTCTAAAAATGTTTTATTGAAAAATATAAAACTTGTAATAAATTGTACAGCTTTGTGCATCTGTCTTTCGACTAAATTATTTTATTGTTTCGTCCTTTTAATAATTCTTTCCTACGTAGTCTGGTTACATATTTTTTATTTTTTTTAATATTTTCCGGGTAAATATGCGAGAAGTATAGGTATCTTTCGCATTGTAAGAAAGCGGTGCTAGTAGACACATAAAATAAAATCCAGAACGTTCATCTTGCTAGTTTGCGTATAAGCTATATGCAACAATATAATTAATACACGATTTACTTTATTATGTTTTTATTTATTATTTAATATATTACATTTATAATCTAATATTCTTACGTAATGTTGGTTTGTTATATACTCAAACTATTATAGTTATTTGGTTGTTAACGTAATGTGAGTCGTGTAGTGGGGTGCGTGAGTCCCCGCGTTGACATCGGAGTGTCAGTCGGTTGATCAGTATAGTATCTGTGATATTCTGTGCTTGCGAAAGACTAATAAGTTAACAGCTCATTAGTTTTTCTTCTTGCTCGTGATCCGGCAATACGGCAATGAAGATTGAGAGACAAACCAATGCCTGTCTCGAGCATGTGTGATGTGGGGTTTCGGCATGAAACTGAAATTCACGTCGCACAAAACGTACATTAAATTTATTACCCAAAAAATAAAAATAAACAAGCAGAATAACAGGAATCGCACCTAGACAATATGAAAGGCACAATGATAGAAAGACCAAATATGACGAATGAAAGTACGAGAAGATGCAAAATTGAGAACTGAATGAAGAAGGAAGGAATATATATAGTAGGAAATGGGCTCCAAATTCATATTGCAAGTGCTTGAATAAGGCATTAACACCCTGCCATGGCGGGTGCCTGCTATAAATAAACATAAAAGAATACTGTATTATATGTTATGTGACATTTGTCGCTTGATGAACTCGTGCGAGTGGGATAGCTGAAAATGATCAGCTGCATAGTAAAATTTAAACTCTTGAGTAGGAACCTACGAGTTGTCTCATCATCATCATCATGATCAGCCGGAAGACGTCCACTGCTGAACATAGGCCTTCCTAGTAGAACGCCATGCCGTACGGCTGAATGCCAACTGCATCCATCGACTCCCCGCGACTCGGACTATGTCGTCGGTCCATCTACTGAGAGGTCTACCCACGCTTCGTCTTCCGGTACGCGGTCGCCATTCAAAAACCTTTCTTCCTCAACGGTTGTCGGTTCTACGAATGATGTGGCTTGCCCATTGCCACTTCAACTTGCTTATTCATAGAGCTATGTCGGTAACCTTAGTTTTCTTGCGGATATCTTCGTTCTGGATCCTATCACGCAAGGAAATGCCGAGCATAGCCCTTCCCATAGCTCCTTCAGTGACTTTGCGACCTCTTTGTCGAAGTTGAACCTACGTAGCTGGACTATTTGTCCTAGGTAGACATACTCGTCAACAACTTCGACTGCATTGTTCCCAACAATTACCGGTATAGCTGCGATATGCACGTTAGTTATGATCTTCGTCTTGTCCATGTTCATTTTAAGACCAACCTGCTGTGAAACTCTGTTAAGGTCGTTGAGCATGGTACTGAGATCCTTAAGCGACTCCGCCATTATGACTATATCATCGGCAAAACAAAGGTGAGTAATGTACTCGCCATTTATGTTGATAATAAATCCTTCTCAGTCCAAGAGCTTGAAGACGTCCTCCAATGCGTTTGTGAGTAGTTTCGGAGAAATAACGTCTCCCTGTCTCACACCGCGTTTTAATTGGATTGCTTCCGTGTTCTGGTCCTGTAGTTGGACTGACATAGTGGCGTTATTGTACAGAGACTTTAACACTTCGATCTAACTGTAGCCAATTTGGTATCGCTGCAGGGATTTAAGTACTGCTCAAGTCTCGATTGAATCGAAGGCTTTTTCATAGTCCACAAACGCTAAGCACAACGGTCGATTATATTCCTCAATCTTCTGAATAATCTGGCTTATAGTAAGAATGTGGTCTATGGTACTAAAGCCTTTTCGGAAATCGGCTGGTTGGGGGGACTGGAAGTCATCAAACCTGCGTGTGAGACGGTTCATAATGACTTTCGAAAATATGTAGCTTGTACACATGGTTCAGGAGTGACATGGATCGATAATTCTTCAATAAGGTTTTATCAAGCTTTTTGAAAAAAAAGCACCACTACACTCCCGTGCCAGGTTTCTGGCGTTGTACCTTGAAGTACGACAGAATTATATAACTTCTGGAGGACTACCAGTACCAGTCTACCACCCGCTCTCAGAAGTTTTGTAGTAAATCCGTCGTCACCTGGTCGCTTGTTGTTTTTAAGCTGTTTGACAGCCACTCTAATCTCGCACGGGCTGATGTCCGGGATGTCTTCGGTGTAGTGTCGGACTAACTTGGCTCTTGTGTACCGAGCATTGTTAGAAATGGGTTTGCATGTTAGGGTGTAAAGTTGTCCGTAGAAGTTTTTGATCTCTCTCAGAATCTAGGGCTTAGATGAAATAATACTGCCATTGTCGGTCTTTAGTTTTGTCATTTGGTGCTTGGCAATAGACGAATCTTTTGTGAACACTTTAGGACCTTGGTTACGCTCTATTGCGACCTTAATACGCGAAGTATTATAGGTACAAAAATCGCGTCGCATGCACTTCCAGATTCGTCTATTGAGTTCACCGTAGGCCAACATATCAACTGAAGACTGTAGTTTCATTTCACACCGGTCTGCCATTAACGCGAGCGTTTCATCTGAGAGTTTGTTGTTCTTCTTTCGACGGTGAGTCCTGTAAAATTGAGATCCCACCGCTTGAAGAGCTTCCACTAACCCGTTGTTTAGCTCGTCCACTGTATCTAAAAAAATATAATTATATTTTAACTTCAGTGGCGAACAATCTGAAAAACGGGAACATCTGCCGACTGGAGACTCGGTTGATAAGTCAGGCTATTTACATCAGCCAAAAAGTCAAGCCGATGTAAATACTTGCTTTCATTTCATCTAGTACCTTTAAACGAGCAATTATTGTATATACAATCTGAATCTTGGAAATGACTAACGATTTTCATGAAATTTAGTATGCACGCGGTTTCGGGGCTGATAAATCGATCTAGGTAGGTTTTATTTTTAGAAAACGTTGTTACTATTATAGCAATGACTGCTACAGTGTCATTAAAATACGAAAGTAAACACTGTTTTACCGACACAGTAACACAAAGCTAAATACTTCAGTAGATGGCGTTGTCTAAAAGGCAACACCATGTATTAAATCTTTATCTACTTATTTAGTGACAAAATTAGGGATGGAATCAGAAGAACTTGGTAAATCGTGAATCAGGTAACTAATAGATTTACTAAAAAAAATCCTGGTTTCCGGGCACTATTTATTATGGTATCGTAGTTTAAATAAAATAAACAAATAGAATCTACTTACACTGCGTTAATACCATGCCACCTTATTATGTAGATTATACACCGCATAAGAAATAAAACAGTTAATATTACAAAAACTTTTTTAAACAACATCACAACAAAGCAAATTGTAGAAGAACAATAATATGCTGTATAAACCACCCAGATATGTTTGCTAGCAGCATGGCGTCTACATAAAATAGACCACAGATATTCATTTTGTTAAATGTAGCGTTGTGTAGTTGTTGAACATTCTTGAACAGTATTTTCTCTTGTGCTGTGGAATGGTTAAAAAAACCTTTACGGATGGAGCAGCTGAAAACTCAAACGTAAATGTAACATATACTGATCACAAATGCCTGGCTAGTGTACAAGTTATAAAACCTCACAGAAGATATCGGTCTGGAAATCAAAACATATGTTCAGCTATAAAGATCGTTCATAGGAACTCAAATCAAAATGTTGATTCAACATTTTTTATAGCAGTTTTTGCAGAGTCATAGGATAGTCATAAAATTTAAGGAAAATTGTATGCATAAATTTATTTACGGTAAAGTTTATAAAATCTTCAAAATACTTGTGATCATTATGTAATTAGTCAAGCATTCATGACGAAGCAAAGTTCTTCCTCGGGCCATCTTAGACCTAAGAAAAACGTAACTACTTAGGGCTGTCGTATAAATAGTTATTGTGACTTTACAGAAAAATAATATGCCGACTTACCTGATAGATTAGACCGACTTGATAATTTACAAAAATCTTGTCCTTTACTGATAGAATCATAGAATGATTGACATTGTAAAGACAACATTCCATGCAGTAGAAAGTTTTTAGAGATCCAAACAGCAAGGAAAATGGCGTGGCAGGTACTGTTCTAAAATTAAAATTGGTTGACAATCTCCTTCTACAGTTTATATCTATAATATCTATTTATAACTACTCACCTCTGACATCCTGTTATTCCCTATTAAGAAATCGAAACTTATTTTAACATATAATAACATATGCAAAAAGCTTTCAGCCATGTGGTACAGAATCTGAAAATTAGGTGCAATTAAGAAGTGAGTCATATAATTAATCTTTACTAAGATACGAGAATGAAACTAACCAAGACTCCAAAAGTACGATTACAGATATTGTAGCACTTCAATATTTGATCATATGCATTAAACAACTTTACGCACATAGTTTGATCACGAGTACCATCAGAATTTGTAATGAGATTATTCCAAAGAACAACAGTTCTTTCAAGGAGATTTAGTGAGCTGATAGCATATGCTATATTTACATCAAAATTTATTAACAAAAAAAAAGACCAAGAAAATACGGTATATTCACTTTCGAATAACACAGAACAGCACAAGATAAACGCCACGTAGAAAACTGAGACGCAAATTACACCAATCCAGTTTAAATTCGTGTACTTTTTAAAGTTAAATTTGAATATAATGATAACTTCTTGAATGGTAACAACGAAGTCAATATTGTTTCTCGTTTGAGTCATAACAACCATTGTATTCAAGAAAAACCCGATGGAATAGAAAGTTATTTCAAAAAGGAATAAGGCAAAGCCAAACACGTCTAAGTAAACAACCGTCTCTTCCTCAAAGTAGAGATTATAAGAAAAACAACTGTAAGTAACTATGAATGTAAATGCTGCTAGCACTGAAAGTAGGACGGCTCGAAAGTTATTCGGAGAGATGTGGTTATTTCTAATAGCGTATTTAGGACAAAATAATATATTCTGCATCAGGTTTAACGGCCGAAACATTGCCTGTATATCTGTATTGGCCAAATGCTTCATTAGAAAAGCTGTCAAACTCGTAAGGGAAGATCAAATTTTCCAGATATAATTTTTGTCACTACAGAGCGTAGTAGTGTCGACGTATTCAGAGAAGCTAATGTGTTTATAGTTTGATATTCACAAAGTCAATTCAATTTAGTCATTTCTACAAATTACTTTAATGTGTTTCTTATGATCAATCATGTAATTATAACAACGTTGTTTATTTAAATGTATACTAGAATGCGATCCTGACATACTCGAACAATTGTTTACACCTCTTCAATAGAATGGAATGGAAAAGAAGAATTTCGAAAAACATATGTTTTTCGAAATTCTTCTTTTTATTCTAATACTCTTCTTTTTAAGCTGATTTTGCTACTGACTTTCCGATCCATAATTACCAAAGTTCTCAGATGTTAATAACCAGTAGACGATAGACTTGGACCCTGTTATTTGGGAAGACCAAACTTACAATGTAGTTTTTGAATAGAACTCTGGCTGACCCTTCAAAATTACTATAAAATTTAATATGGTTACAATGTAGAATTGTGATTATATGTCCATCATATATATGTAAATAAAGCGCTTCCATTCTTCCTTTATATTTAAATATGCGCGCGTTTACCTTTGACGTTTTGTCAACGACTGGTTTTGTTGAGGTGGCAGCACTTGTCTAAGTATGTTTTCTCTTCGGCTTTGTACTACGGAATGTTTAGTATAATAAGATTTGTAAAATAAGATTAATTGAAGCAATAGCTTTTAATATTGTTTCTTTTTTACAGGTTAGTAAATGTTGTTAATTATTGTGTAGCTAAGCATAGATTTGGTTAGACAATGATTGTTATAAAAGTGACTTGTGATTTTATAACCAAATACATTAATCTTTTTTACAGAGCAACAACTTGGTTTTTTTGCTTCAATAAATAACTGTCCTATTACAAAACAACATTAATTATAGCTGTTGATAACATGGACAAGCTACAGTTTGAATTTATAGTGAAGCAAAGTGAAGATTCGAAGACGAACATTTTATGCATAACCTCAATCATGGACGCCGAAAAAAATGTATTCATAATGCCGGAGCAATTACAGCCGGTCAAATACCATGATGTTGTAATGAAAACCCAAATTTTTTTGAAGGTCAAAACTACGCTACAGAGAAGACATGAAAAAAGACAGCTTTGAATTTCATTAACACAAGAGTTACGTGACACTTATATGGATGAAGATGGGAATATGCAATTTATAGGATATTTATTGGAGGTGGCTATTCAAAGAATGCAACAGCTACTTTCTGCGAGTGAGATGTCAACAGATGCTCTGACTAGAATATTGGAAAATTTTGCTGAATTATAAAAAGAATCCAAATAATTCAATTTGAAGAATGTATCTGAAAAGTTTGTACTAGAGAAGTTCACAAAGAAAACAACAAGTGTTACACAGTGGATGACAACTTTTGAAACTGAATGTGTTCGTATAGGTATTAGTGAGGACATACAAAAAATTCAAGTGTTTCGGTTATTTTTAGATGATTCTTGTCAAGATTGGTATAATTTTATGCTTATTAAGTATACAATTGAGCCGGAATGGTGCATTTGGAAAACAAGCTTTTGTGAAACATATGCAAGCAAGGGCTGGACACCGATAAGGTATGCTATTTTATTCAAATACAGGCAGGGCTCGTTACTGGAATACGCTCTTAAGAAAGAGAGGCTTTTATTAGAGGCAAATAAATGCATAGATAAACCTACTTTAATTGGTTTAATTGTAACGGGGTTACCAAACTTTATAGCTGATGAAATTGATAGAAACAAATTAAAAAATACAGAAGATTTGTATAGTAGTATACGAGGTTTAGAACATTTAATGAAGAAAAAGGAAATATTAGAGGGGGTACAAAGTAAGATTAAAGAAAAAAAAATTAAGGAAAAAGCATGCAGAATCTGTGAAAAGGAAAAGAAAGGTGCACGGTATCATTCAGAATCTGTATGTTGGTTTAGGAACAAAGATAATGATCGTTTTAAAAAAGAGTCCATTCGAAGTGTAAATAATTCTGAATTAGAAATGAGTTTAAATGAAATAGATCCAAAAAACTAGTAATTCCACCATTAATTAAAATTAAATTGAAAATAAATGATTCCATAGAGACGCTAGGGGTTTATGATTCAGGATCAAATGTGAGTTTAATTAATTCAAGGTTATTGTCCTTAAAATACCACCCACGCGACAGTAACAATAATCAAGCAAATTTAAAAACGATTAATGGTGTAAAAAAGTCAATAGGAGTTGTAGAATTAAAGATTAAGATTTTTGATATTGTAATGATTGATGAATGATGATTTTGAAAATGTCAATGTTTTTGTTATAGATAAACAAAACTTTGACTATGATTTTTTGATTAGATTAGATTGCATAAAATTCTTTCAGCTGATTCAAAATGAAGACTTAACAATCACTCAAAAATTTAACGAAAAGATAAAACAAAATGAAAATATTCCTGGCTTTACAGGTAACAAAATGACCAAGACAAAAATGAACATATAAAATTACACAAAGAAAAACTAATTTTAAAAGATAAAATATACTTCCAAAGGATAGGAAAAAAAGAAAAAAATGTACTTACTGAAGAATTTTCTAAAAAGATTATAAAAAGCATACATTATATGTACTGCCATATAGGTATAAAACAAATAGAAAACAAAATAAGACCATACTACAGATATGCCTACATTTTGACATCAAAAACTGAAAATGTTAACAGTTCTCATTGACACATAGATAATGATGGAGGACAAAATGAGAGCTAGCTATTTAGGGACTTAATAAAATTATTAGGGGTCAACACACCTCGAAATACCTTTATCATCCATTTAATGATAGGTTAAAATTTGTCACAATACTGTAGTTGAATTGACTTATTGAGAAAGAAACTCCAAAATGGTACCGTATGAGGCAGATGAAAGATATAGATCAATTAAAATATTGATGTATGAAACATCTTCTTAATATATGCCTATCTCTTGAGACGGTAAAAAATAGATATAAACAGTGGGTTGAAGCCGTTGAATCCTCTACTGTCTCAATAGACGCCTGTCTGTATTGGGCTCTCGTGGTGTAAATATGTATGGATATCTATGGTCCCTATTATCGGATATACTATTAACATTGGAACTATATTTTACCAGTTCCAACTTTTTTATACGAATAGAATCAAAAAACAACTTTTTATTATCTAACAATTTATTTCACTAAAAATCATGTCATAAAACCAGTTCATAGTTTAATAATGTCGGTAATAATAATTAAGTCTACGAAACAGTGTTATAAGTAGCAGAACGGACCTTGTTCACGGGGCACAGGAACAGCCGGTATGTGTTGATCTGGCAGTACGCACTTTGTTGTTGAAAGAAGCGCTCGCGTGTTCGAAATTGTATAGGTCGGTCAAGAATTCGTTAGCATTTGAATATATTATAACATCCCGCGCAAACATAATACAGGAGTTCTTGAGACCAATACTATTAGAATTTGCTATGCTTTTGCTTTACGCTTTGCTAATTCAACAAAATGGAGCCACTTGTCACACATTCAATGAGTCCCTGCCGGTGGTCAAAGACATGTTTCCGGAAAAGCTGATTTCCAGAAGAGACGATATTTTATGGCCAGAAGCTCAGATCTGCCCCAGGAGACTCCTTTACATGAATTTATTTGAAAAATCGTGTCTACATCAATAAATCAAATACACTACGTCAACTACAAGAAAAAATCAGCGAAGACATGTCGGCGACCTTGTTGTCTTGTTGTAGTATTCCAAAATTTCGATACTCGTTTAGAAGAGTGCAACGTTAAATCGTAAAGTAGCATCAGTCCCAAGAACTCCCGTAACATGTTTGCGCGGGATGTTAGATTCAAATGTTAATGAATTCTTACCTCACCCTATAGTTGTTTTATCCAGAATGGCCTCTTCACTTGAAAAAATATATTAACACGAAGAAAAATCTGTTATTAGTGCGATAGACACTAAATTCAAATTTCAATTTATGTAGTATTTTCAACAAGAAATATTTTACATCTATAAATAGAAATAATTAAAATACTTTTAAGTTATAAGTGTGTTTAGTGTAATCTTTTGCAGAAGAACTTGGAACAGTTTATCCTTTGCAATTGAACTGGAAATACCCTTTTATACAAAGAATATATGTACATATACCATAATGGACTAAAAAAATGAAAGAAAGACAGATAATCATTTATTCTGACATGCACAAAACAACACATTGTTATAAAGGTACAGTATAAGAGCACTTTCTAATGTGTGTATGTGCAAAGAGGTTCACTAGATACAGGTAATATATCATATAATATAATGCCCTGTGCAGTGGCAGAAAAGGCTTACAACACTGGTATTTTGATAGGGCTTGGTTAGGATTGATAGGAAAAAATGGTTTTATTCATTCGATTCACCAATATTTCACTATGGTTTGGTTTTTGGAGACAAAGAAAAACTATTTAAACCTTCACAACGGAATTAAGAACAAAACAGTTTGACTTATAAAACATTTTCTCTTCAAGAAATTATAATAAAGCAAACTGTAGAATAACAATAATATGCTGAGTGACCCAATTGAAAGTTTTCAATGGTAGCATTGCGTCTACATAAAATAGACCGCATATATTGAACTTGTTAAATGTAGAGCTGTGCAGCCGTTGGACGTTCTTGATTAGTCTTTTCTCTTCTGCTATAGGGTGTTAAAAAGTATGTGTCAGATAGCACAACTAAATAAAATTTTAATTCAAATTATAGATCAATTTGTGAGAAATACCTAAAACTTTCAGAAAGAAGCAAGCTTAAAATCAAAACTATATTTGGGTTTGAGTTTATTTCTGCGGAATCAACCCAAAACTACAAGCTGGTGAATTATGCCAGAGTTGCTTTTCAATTAGATTCATTGTGAGATTATGATATTTGTCATTATATGTCTAGATATATGTATACATATATACGCAGTTTTATAAGGAGAAAAACTAGTCATATGGTATCTTCAAAACATTTGTTATCATTGTAAAATTTGTTAAACAATTATCTAGAGCATAAACCGAAACTCAGTTAACTATTATAGAAATTGTATCGACATACCTGATAGATTTGTCAGAGTTAATGTTTTACAAATATCTTGTCCTTCATTGATGGAATCATAGAATGATTGATATTGTAGGGACAACGTTGTATGTAATGTAAAGTTTTTGAAAATCCAAACAATGTTCATAATCACATGGAGGATATTTTCATCCTGTAAAATGAAACTTATAAATAATATCTATCTTTTTAAATCATTTTGTCAATAATTTCTGCTATATTGCCTCGTTATTTATTAACGTACATACCTTCTCAATCGTGTCAAATGAAAATATGAAGCAATCTACAGTTAGTTTAAAGTGTAATAATATATGCAAGAAGCTCTCAACCATATGGTACAAGATCTGAAAAAAGAGACCATTCAAGACTCTAGTCTATAAACATCTATTGATAACAAGATAGATATTTACCAGAATTCCAAAAGCACGATTAAATATATTGGAGCACTTCAATATTCGATCATATGCTTTGAAGAGCATTCGGTGCATGTGCTGATCACTAGTAGCACCAGGGCTCATAATTACATTATTCCAAAGAATAATAGTTTTTTGAAGTAGATTTACTGATCTTATACCATATAATATATTTATATCGAAACTCAATAATAAAAGAAAACTGCACGAAAATAAAGTATACTTGCTATCGAATAGTATACAAGAGGATGTGATATAAAACGCATAAAACACTAAGAAAAGGATCACACTAATTCTATTACCGATAGTGTGCTTTTTAAAACTAAAATTAATCACAATGAGAACTTTTTGTATGGTAATAATAAAATCAATGTTATCATTGGTTTGTGCCACAGCAGATATTGTATTCGTCATGAATCCTAGAGAATAGAAGATCAACTCAAAAATGTATACGCTAACACGAAATTTATTTGAAAAAAACATATTACTCTTAACGTAGAGACTATAAATTAGATAAGCAAACATAGTTGTGAACGCAACTGCTGCCAGCACAGAAATGAGTGCAGATCGCAAATTATTTTTAAAAATATTGTTATTTCTTATAATATATTTTGGACAAAATATTATATACTGCATCAGATTTAATGGACGAAGCATTGCCAGCATATCTGAAGTAACGAACTGGCTCATTTAAAACACAAACCGATTAATAGACTATCTAATAATTTATATTCTATTAACACTGAAGTGTGCAGTAGTGTCGACTTATATAGAGAACCTAATTTTTTTAATTGATAATTGATTCAGTTCCACTAATTACTTTAATGTCTAACTTGTAACGAAAATTTTATGGTTTAATTATAATAGTGATACTGCCCTCAATACACTAAACAAGTATACAACTCTACAACTCTAACCTGCCCGAGTCCGATCTATTACCTACAAGCAGAGTGAAGTTTATCCCACTCTCATCCTAATTCTAGAGGAAGGAACTAAAAGAATACACATTTGACTATTAGGTTGAAACTATACACATGGGCGTTGCTATTCACTTACCATCAGGCAGTAATCCGTAAAAAAACTGATATTAAATCTTTTTTCTCTACATACTACCAAATGTTTTAGCTTTTATTTCCTAAATACTCAATTAAAGTAAATAAATTTGAACCCTCAATGAGATGAACAAGATACTCTATCCAAACTTTCAAAGAAGTTTGTACTAGGTTCAAAAACTACATTCAATAGTAGCTGCATTTAGCTGCATCAGGGAAGCACTCCACTTCCCCGGAGTGCCAGAGTACCTGAGGCGACTTGTGACAGACTATCAGGAGCGTACTGTCATGTACGAAGACTGTGATGGTGTTCTGAGGCGGCGGCTCATTTCGTGTGGTGTTCCACAGGGATCTGTCCTCGGACCACTCCTGTGAAACGTGGAATTTGACTGGGCTCGTCGAGGTTGTCTTCCCCCCGGGCTGGGTGTAATTTTTTACGCCGATGACACATTAGTCACAGCCCGGGCTATGAACTATCAAGAGGCGGCGCGCCTGGTCACCATGGTAGTCTGTTTGGCGGTCGGGTGCATTGAGGCGCTGGGTTTACGAGTAACCCTGGATAAGACGGAGCCCCATTTGTTCCATGGGCGCCGTCTTAGTCCACCCCCCGACGCCTCTTTCGTCAATTCGGTCCTTGTACCGATTAAGGCCCAGGTGAAGTATCTGGACCTGATCCTCAACGGGAAATGGCTCTTCGATGAGCACTTCAGACAGCTTACTCCAAAGCTGGTCGGCGCTGCTTCGGCCCTTGGGCGACTTTTGCCCAATTTGGGTGGAGTTAGCGTCGCGACGAGAAGATTATACACTTGGGTTGTTCGGTCAATGGTACTGTATGGTGCACTAGTGTGGACAGCGGCTCTGAACAGAATGGAGCCCACCTCTGGCGCCCTCAGAGGATATTGGCGATTAGAGCCATACATGGTTACCGCACCTTGTCGACGGAGGCGGCGTGCGCCTTGATCGGAACTCCCCCGTGGGATTTGGAGGTGAAAGTGTTCGATGAAGTTTTTTTTTATATAGCGACATATATAATTTAAAAATGGTGGATGTAACTTTATCATTTAGTTAAGACTTCTGTGACTAACAATATAATATGAATCTTAGTTCGAAATAAATAATAATAATTTGTATAAAACTATGTGCGTGTATACCTCATAGGTGAATATCGTCTAGAGACGTAACTACGACTGTAAAAGGTTTACGAGGCACTCTACAGCTGTGGGGTAACTAAAGTCGAATCTATTAAATAACAACGTGTAGATTCTACTTTAAATAATTTAACCGATTGGGTGATGCAGAGAAAAGATAAGGTTGGTGCACTTATGGACACGTAAATCATAGAAGTTCTATAACTTATAAATTATTTTGACCTTAATTAAGCAAACACATACCCCTATATATACGAGTACAGAATATGTATATCCATGCATATATATACCATAACAAAATATGTTAAAACTAGGTGATGAACTAAGTGCTCAAGAGTTCAGCCAATTAAGCTAGTTAAAGCTCCTACACTTTCATTTTAAAGGAATGACGACTTCTAGCCGACCTAACTTCGAAATTAAATGCGTTCCAGAAAAAGATAAATTTCACGATGAACGAAGAGCCAATATAATGTATAATAATCTCCTAGTTATTTAATGTGGTGTTAAATAACTAGGAGAGGATGAGGAATTGAAGTACAGGAATGTGGGTGGGCAACGACTTTCTGTATTGACTAATAGGTAACCTGATCTGATCCATGAAAACTAAAGCAGCACACAATTTAATGTTGCCTTCAATCGACTGTGGTGACGTGTGCCAATCAATATTTTTATTAATAACTATGGTCCTCTGAAGCATTCAATGAAGGACAAAAACTTCTTTAGAACAATAATATTTGATTAAGGTGGTCAAATGTGAACGTGAATGTAAATTTTTTTATTTAATAACATACTCGTCCTAATGCAGCGGTGTGCAACTGTACAAGAACCTCTAAGTTATTTTTACAAGGCTTTTTATAGGAATCAATGTTTACATGTGTGTGTCCGAGTGGACCTTCGGATAAGTATAGTTTGTTGTTCCAGGAGACCATAAGGTCTTATTGTTTCTGGTATTATTAAGTTTATAACAATTAGCCACTTGACACAAGAGCATGGAATTCCTGAATCTTTATAGGTTTGGTCGTCGATAAGTTTGAGATTATTAACAATCAGTAATATGATGTTGTATATTTGACGGTACAACTGATTCTACTTTACTTATATAGTGCGTTGCTCGATTCCCGGGTCGGACCAAGTGTTTGTATGATCTGCAAATATTTTTTTCAAAATGTGAGTGTTTTCTATGAATAATATGTATGTATTTACAAAAAAAAATATAAGTATTCTATTAGACAGTCTAGTTATCATAGCACAAGCTCTGTTTAATTTGAAACAAGATGACATTGTGTGGCTAATGTCCGAAATATTTACTTATTAAATTATTTATTACTATTGTTACTACTCTGTTACTTAAGAGGTTCCTGATCCCGAGTTCTGAGCCAGAGTTCCTTCTTTCTGACGAACCCTTCAAGTGCCTCCACAATTCAGTGGTTTGGGAGGTTTCAATCTACGCTTTTATTCCATCTCTGAAGCTCCGTGTGGTGACGGATTCAGAATGCATAGTATCACCACTCTTATTCTTCCCATGATTGTCGTCGGAGGTGACTAAAGGAACAGAATATGCAAGACAATATCACAGCAAAGAGAAGGAAAACTTGAAAGAAACTTTATACCAACCCGTCTGGCCATGGTGGTACAGTAGGTCAAAACCAAAACCAAACCCGGTCTATGTCCAATGATGGAAGGTTAAAGTCTGTTGATAAAAAAGAATAATAAGGAAACTTTTTATTGCCTAATATAATTCTATACAAACATAATTTATCGAAAATTCATCATATATTCTAGTGGAGCCCAGAAGAATGTGGAAGAATATCTAGCGTTTGTAACCGGTTTCATTCAGGAAATTAAGCGCTTGCGGTATTTACGTCGTGGAGGCTGCAATATTCGTAGGATTGGTAATTCTTCTAACTTCATATATTGTTGTTATTTTACAATTCGTACTGTTATATTGTTAACTCTGTGGCTTCTTATTGTTGTTGAAAATAAATTAACGTGCATACATGTACAAGGTTATTGAAATGTTCAATGGCTAAATTTTCTTGTGTTCCTTGCAGAATAAACCTGTTCTAAAAAAACTTATGTTGTAATTTATGCTCGTATCTGCAATTGAAAAGTCACAAGTACGTTATCACGTTTTGAGTAATCTAAATTAAAACTGTAGGGGATAGATTCAGCTCCATTAAACTATGTTACTCAGTAAACACAATGACCGGATTGCTAAAGACCGATTTTCTGTGAGATCTTGACATTACCTCGGTCGAACTAGTCCATATAATAGGCTGGCATAACAGTGGCATAGGACTATAAAATTACGAATATTTTCATTAATTACTAAATATATTCTTCTAACTATGTAGAATAATAACACTAGTTTACAAAATTTAACTTTTTATTTATACCCCGAAACAAATATATGTAAATATGTTAATCTACCTTCCTTAAACCTAAAAGTGTTAGCAGAAATATTTTATCACGTCTTGATTTTTTCCTGTAGTCAAATATTTTTTTTTTAACTACCCGATATGGTGACGAAATTTTATTGTTTATTCGTTCGCTTCAAGCGACAGTTATCTTGCTTCGGATTGATTTAAAATGTCTAGTAGAAAGTGCAAACAAAGTCCTGATCGTTTTTGTTATGTTTGGGAACAGTTTATATTTTCAAAAAAGAGAAGACCTATTGTAGATTCGTTAAAAAATGCATATCTTCATTATTTTGGATTTCCTGTTGCAAACCAAGATAAAAAGTGGGTGCCTCACGTGTTTTGCGAAAGCTGTAGAATCATCTTACTCCAGTGGTCATCGGGAAAAAAAGTTTACCTTCCGTTTGGTTCACCAATGCTATAGAGAGAACCTAGTAATCATGAAAATGATTGTTACTTTTGTGTTACGAAAATATTATGATATAATAAAAAAAATAAGGCAAGTATTATATATGCCGAAGTTCCATCTGTTACTAAGCCGATTTTACATTCGAAAGATCTACCACATCCAGTTTGTCCCGGTAATTCGAGTGCAAATATATTAGATGACAATAACAGTGAATTCAAGTCGATTTCTAGTGATTCTGACGAATTTTCACCTCAAGAAAACACTCTACATTTAATTAACCAAGCCGAATTAAATGATCTTATAAGAGATTTACAGTTGTCAAGATCTAAAGCAGAGCTTCTCGGCTCCCGCTTACAACAATGGAACTTGTTACTACCAAACACAAAAGTTACGTTTTTCAGAAACAGAAGTAAAGTTTACTCAGGATTTTTCAAAAGAAAAGGTGAATATTGTTATTGTAAAACTATGATAAAACAGAGTGGCGCCTATTCATAGACTATTCGAAATATGGTCTAAAAGCTGTTTTATTACATAACGGAAACAAGAAACCGTCCATACCAATAGGACGCGCAGTGAATTGTAAGGAGAGCTATGAAACGATGCGTACTTTAATTAATTTAATGAAGTATAAAGAACATCAATGAAAAGTGTGCGGCGACTTCAAGGTCATCGGTATGTTATTGGGATTGCAGGGTGGTTACACGAAATACAATTGTTTCCTTTGTTTGTGGGACAGTAGAGAGAAACAACATCATCATGCAAAGAAAGAATGGCCTGTTCGGAATGAATATATTCCGGGCGAAATGAATATTAAACACGAGCTGTTGGTTGATGCAAATAACGTCACTCTACCCCCTTTACACATCAAACTGGGACTCATGAAAAACTTTGTAAAGGCGCTTGACAAAAACAGTGATGCTTTGCGGTGTACCTACCTAATTTAATTATGTATACCATATAAGTAAAGTTACCGTAATTACTCATACATTGCATCAGCTCATGATGTCATCACCTCTCTAATATTTAGAACATTTGGATGAACCCTGTATTTACAGATATAGTCACGTAAAATAAACATTACTAGTTATATTGTATTATTAACTATTAGATATGGGCAGTTGGTACTGAACCATTATAACGAACAGTGCAGCAATAAAATCGTCACTTCACTCCATCTGCGTTTACCTTGAACCACCCAAAACCGACCTTACATGGAGCAAGAACTCCACACGGCACAAGCTGTCAAATTGGTGACCTCGACGTGATCTCCGTGATCCGGACATTCAGAAAGAATAGAAGAGCGTATGTATGATTCGTACGCAGAACACAACGCCTCATCTGACTACCGAGTTCCCAGAATGACTACCAGCGGTACGACTCTTGAATTAGCAGCGGTGACAGTTTCCTCAAGACTGCCAGATTTTTGGTGTAAGCAGCCGCGATTATGGTTTGTACAATGCGAGGCGATATTGAAACCTCAAAAATTAAGTGACTAAGCAAAATTCAATTTAGTTGTCACGAAGCTGGGCAAGGACGTCATAAAGCAAGTAAACGATGTTCTGTTATCACCACCGGATGAAAATAAATACAGTGCTTTAAAAAATAGACTTATGACGGTCTACGAAGAGTCTGAGAATCGTCAATTACAAAAATTACTCAGTGAGATTCAGCTCGGCGATCAGAAACCGTCCCAACTATTACGTCATATGCGTGACCTCGCGCGAGGAAAGATTCAAGACGAGACCCTGAATATTATGTGGCAAGGTCATCTACCATCCTCAACGCGCGCCGTACTGGCTGTCAGCGAAGTTAAAGAGCTGGAGAAATTAGCGGCAATAGCAGACAAGATTTTAGAAAATACTCGACCTCTCCAGCTCGCCGAAGTATCAAACAAACCAACACCATCCGATGAGGTTACAAACCTTCAAACACAAGTGGCGCAATTGACGTTACAGGTTATGGAGCTACAAAGAGGCCGATCGAGATTCCGAGAATACGGAGATCATCGTAATCGTTCATGTAGCCGTTCGTTATCGCGCCGACGCAATATGAGCCGACAAGTGGCAGGTGAGCCCAACGGTTTATGTTACTATCACAGATGTTTTAAACATAGAGCAAGAAAGTGTACAGAGCCATGCTCGTGGCAAAATAGGACCAGTAATAACCAGGGAAACTAGAATCGGTGCAGCAAACGGCGGACATCTGCACCGTCTTACCCTCTCCCCGCCTTCGCGTGACCGACTTCAACAGTGGCTTGCGATTTTTGGTGGACACAGGTGCCAATGTATCCGTTATATCAGCAACTAGAAAACCATATAGCAACGGCAACGACAACCAATACAAACTCTATGCTGCAAACGGAACGCTAATTCAAACGTATGGGACCAAAAACTTAGTGCTGAACTTGAACCTTCGACGACCGTATTCCTGGACCTTCATTCTAGCTGACGTTAAGCAACCAATTCTAGGTGCCGACTTCCTAAGCCATCACAAGCTGTTAGTCGACGTCAATGGTAGAAAATTTATAGATGCGATGATAACTCTACACGTTATTGGCTCTGTGGTACGAAGAAATGACCCAACAATTAAAACAATAGATATCACATGCCCGTATTACGACTTATTATCAACGTATACCGATATAACCAAACGGGTTTGCTACAAAGGATCGCCAAAACACAACGTAGTGCATCATATAGAGACAAATGGACCCCCGGTATATGCACGCGCTCGACTGCTACCCCCGGATAAATATGCCAAAGTAAAGAGGGAATTCGAAAATATGCAACAACTAGGAATTTGTCGTCGTCCTTCAAAGAGCTGTTGGGCAAGTCTGCTACATGTCGTGACAAAAAAGAATGGTGAACTACGGCCTTGTGGTGACTATCGCAGTTTGAACGCAATAATAAAACCGGACCGCTACCCCTTATCGAGAATTCACGTTGTTGCTTACCTTTTGGAGGGAAAGAAGATATTCATCCGTATCGATCTATTTAGATCCTACCATTTTATACCAATAGCACCTGAAGACATAGAGAAGACTGCCATCATTACGCCATTTGGTCTGTACGAATTTCCCTGAATGACCTTCGGCCTGAAAAATGCATCACAAACCTTCCAAAGATTTATGCATCACGTGGTATATCAAGGTCTGGATTTCGTCTTCAGTTTCGCTGACGACACCTTAATTGCATCAATGGCACAGCTGGAACCTCAACAAAAGCAACAGGTTCATCAGGTCCAGCAATACTACAAGCAACTACAACAACAGCAGTAGCAGCAACAACAACAAGAACAACAGCAGCAGCAGTAACAAGAACAACAACAGCCACATCAATAATAAAATCAGAATCAAACGCCAGCCAACCAGCAACTTTCGGCCTCAACAGGGATACCACACGCAGGAAGCGCCCGCCCGCTCCAGCCTGGTTATTCTACGGCCTCACTCGTCCACGTAAGAAGAGCATCTCCCTCCCGTCTATGCAGCAGCCAGCCACTACGCAGCAACCGCCCCGACTCACTGGGGACACTTCATCACAGCACCGCACACCGCATACAATCCCAACTCACTGGGATCTGCGGACTTCAGTCCCGACTCACTGGGGATACTTCGCCACAGCACCGCGCACCGTATGCAATCCCGACTCACTGGGATCAGCGGCATTCAGTTCCGACTCACTGGAACTTGCGGCATTCAGTTCCGACTCACTGGAACTTGCGGCACTCAGTTCCGACTCACTGGAACTGCTCACTCCTGGCACTGGCACGCGCCAGCAGCCGCAGGGTGCACGAACGCCCCGCGCCTGCCTCCAATGCTGCCTAAAAACGTACAAGTGAAACAGGCCAGAGAATAGTGAAAATAAAAATAGTGAAGTGATACATACTCGTATAGTGAACAGACGCAGTGACAATATATTTTGAATAGAGACAGTAACCATATTAGTAAAAATTAAAGAAATTAAATTTTATTAATAGTTGCAAGTAACAGTTAACTAAAAAGTAGCATCTGATCTTTATTTTGCTTGTACATTACTTTGTTTTTTTTTAACGTGTTAAGTTTTATTTTTATGAAGGGGGGAATTATGTATCTACCTAATTTAATTATGTATACCATATAAGTAAAGTTACGGTAATTACTCATACATTGCATCAGCTCATGATATCATCACCTCTCTAATATTTAGGACAATTGGATGAACCCTGTATTTACAGATATAGTCACGTAAAATAAACATTACTAGTTATATTGTATTGTTAACTATTAGATATGGGCAGTCGGTACTGAACCGTTATAACGAACAGTGCAGCAATAAAATCGTCACTTCACTCCATTTGTGTTTACCTTGAATCACCCAAAACTGACCTTACACGGAGCAAGAACTCCACACGGCACAAGCTGTCAAACCGGTATTTGCAAAAATCTGTCCAAACATTACCGAGGGAAAACTGAAGGAGGGTATATTTATCGGCCCACAAATTCGTAAAATTATGAAAGATTCTCAGTTTGAAAACTTTTTATCGGTAAAGAAAAATCTGCTTGGAACTCATTTAAAATGGTTGTAGAAAATTTTTTGGGATATAAAAAAGTGAAAATTACGAAGAAATTGTTAACAATTTATTGAAAAATTTTCAGGATATGGGAGTAAACATGTCATTAAATTCATTTTCTACACTCTCATCTGAATTTTTTCCCTGAAAACTTAGGAAGTATGAGTGACGATCAGGGTGAACGTTTCCACCAAGGTTTAAGGAGTTTCGAAGAGCGACATCAAGGATTTTGGGATGAAAATATGTTAGGAGATTACTGTTGGCCCACCATAAGAGAAACTGATTCAAATAACTATAAAAAGAAAACAAAAACTACTCATTTTTTTTTTGTATTAATTCTAATAATTTGTATTTCTCTTTAATTTAATAAATATTTTTTAAACCATACGTGACCGAATGTTTTTATTATTTTTCTGGATAATTCTACCTAAATACAAAATAAAATAAGAACTTTCAGTTGGGATATCAAAACCGTGTAAACTAATGTAATTAGAGTAATTGAATTGTTATTGATTTCACGTAGAATAATACAGTATACAATATTGTGGATCAGTAAGTTATTGGCCAGTAAACTAAGTGCTACAGCATACAAAACAAATTAAAAGAAATAATTATAACATTATAATAATATATAAAAATCTCCAAATAGTTTTCTAGACAATTATGTCTCGAAACATATTTTCAGAATTTTTTATTATATGAACTTCACTTTGTCTATTTTATTCACAGCTAAATATACTATTCAAGATAATTTTATAACTCCTACTAGCAATAAATATAACAGAATCGTACAGTTTGCTGCTGGATTCGGAATTATATTTAAAATTTGTACAATATACTTTTAAGAGCGCATAAAAAAACAAATGTACTAGAAATAGTTTCTTTCTATGCAGTTCGTACATTGTTTTGATTAACCTACATTATGAGTATTATCATTTAAACGTTTTAAATTCTCTGATATTTAATACAGTTGCAGTGAAATAGTACAAGTAATTTTATTCAATAAGTTTAGCAAGTCCCTCCAAGTACTATCAGTCAATAGTATAAATAAAACCCAAGTTTTATATATTTTTAATGAATGGAAGATCTGATGTATTACTATAAATGACTTTATGACATGTGTAACCTCATATAGGTGATTAATTAGTTTCCTACTATATTTTTTAAGAACAAACTATATATTCATTCCGTCACTATCATTTCTTACAAAGAGATTGAAGTTCCAAATAACACTAAGTGTAAGATTCTTTGTACAGATAGCTATATATAGACCTTTGCCTTGATTACCTCTAAAGGACTAACAATTTACACTTTTACACAATCATTTATACAAAAAATAAAATGCGCAGCCCAGCTTTCACGTACATTAATAAGTGCTCTACTATGTCTACTTCGTTATACGTTTTATAATTAATTTATTTGCAACAATTGTCACAAAATTTTTGTTTATACACTATGTTTCAGAGGGAAGTAAAAGACTTTGCAAGAATATACTTCGGTTTAATCACACTAGCTTTGGAAAGGCGAACGTTTTCAGAGCCTTCGAGATTGATTTATCCCTGCCTAAGGGATTAATTAGCCTAACAGTGAACTACGTTATTGTAGTATTACAGTTAACTCTGCAATAGTTATAAATCTATCTGTATCTTTAACTGTGTTTATATCTGTATCTCCACTAGTATCTGTGTATTATAATGCAATATGTAAGTGAAAATGATGTCTTGATGACGGAAATGATGATGATCATTTCATTTCTAAAAAACAAATATTGATTATGTAATGAAATATTTTTTTTTAACTTGATATTATGACATGTCTTAATTAAAATAACGAACTAATGTAACAATCTATTTGAACTTATTTCATTTTGTTTTAAAAATCTTAAGTTTTATTACTGATGTAATGAGTTAGATTTGTAAATAAAAATGACGTATAATAGTTTTAATGAATAATAAGGAATAAGTTTTGTGAAAGAAATAATTATTTTTATTCTTATTTTTATTTGTAACATGGATGTAATTGTCGTTGATAATGATGCTGATGATGATGTGATTGTATATACATATTTAACATTACTAACCCAAGTGACAGCAATGCACTTGTAACTAGGAAGTTGTGGCTGTCCATGGACAGCGCTCGTCGTTTATCATACTCTTATCTTTGACCAAACGGGTCGATCATTTGTTATGCCATAAAATCTCGTACAAAGAATAAAATTTACTCAACTAAATATGCTTTTATAATATGACTGCGGGGTTATAAGCGAGGATATATACGTGTCTGGAGGGACGGGCGTCATATGTCCCTCCGGCACAAAGGGCGGATCCTCCGACCAGGCGAAGTGATCATGCCTGGCTGGCCACGGCCCAACGGTTGATGTTGGGATGTTGTATATACGCTAATTGCCACGCAAATCCCCATATCGTTATACAGGATTAGTAGTTCCATCGTAGTTCATTACATTCATATGTTGCGTTCATACTTCGTCGTAGTTCGATGTAACTTCGCTAGATGGCGCTGTTGTATATTTTTCTTTGTCTTGTAATGTAGAAGCTGCCACACGTGCATAGACGACTCTCAGACACAAAGTACAACAGTGTTTATAATTAAATGTTATTCTTAAATCTTCGCACTATTTCTTAACTATACAATAATTGTGTAGTACTCACACATAATGTAAAATGCGTCGTCTCAACGTCAACGTCTCCATCGACACTGGCCGCCGTGGCTGTCATCGGCCAGGAGTACACCATCATCAAATATTAGAAGTGTAAATATATAATATTAGAAGTGTAAATATTCACACTAGTGGTGACTCTATTCATGCTTTCCATCAGGCAGAATAGAGTCACTTTGGTAGGTTTAATACAAAAAAAAAATGAGTTCGTATATAGAGTAAAAGAAATATTATCTTTCTTAATCTCTTTATTTTCAGATACAACTTTTATTGAAAGAGTTTTTGTTTTAAATATTATTCAAGGCTCGCCTAATCTCTCATCTAATATTAATTGTAAAGAACACCTGTATATGGATTTACTGAATGTATTTAGCCATCAGAGAGCCATACTTTTGTAAAAATAGGTTATATCCAAAGAAGTGATATCTCGTTTGCCGAAATCCGTTTTTAAGAATTCTCTCATTGCTTTCAACGAGTGTGTAAGGTTATCGAATCCAAACCAAACTTCCTAAAATCCAAGGTTACTGAAAGATTGGTAATGCTATGAAACACTGGAGTAACTCGTGCTGTGATGGGTTAAGAATACAAAGTGTCACTACCCCTATTCATTCCACGGATATCGTGAGAGGTGGCCAAAGGAACAAAATACGCAAGACAGCATCTGCAGCTGCAAAACGAAAGAAAACTTGAACAAAGCCTGTTTTAACCGCTTGACCAGTGTGGTATAGTAGTCCAAAAGCTCTTTTCGAAGAAGAGGCTTATGTCTAGCAGTAGACTCTTAAAAGCTGTTGTTGATAATGATGATAATGATGATAATGGCGATGATGATGATGATTAATGATGACGAGTAGCATATGTCCAAGGGCCGGAAGTAGTCTCCCACCTCAGAGAGTACGTAAAGGCGTCGGTCTTGCGCCTGGTCTCACCCCGGTCCCGTCGCATTGTGAGAGTGTCTACGTTACCTTATACCGCCTACGTCAACTGCGCTGGTCTCTATCGACACTGGCCGCCGTGGTCGAAATTGGCCAGAAGTACATCATCACTTACACTTCACTTAAATATACTAGAAGTGTAAATATTTACACTTCCAATACATTCTGCTTAAATAATTTTATCAGGCGTCAAATAAATCCCCTTATGTAACATTTTATGTAGTACGTAGAAAGACGTATATATGATGTACACATATCATTCATTGAATTTCGAAGCACACGTAGTAAATACTAAGTAATAAGAGTTATAAATAATTTATTAATTTTTTCATTGTTTCCGCTCCTATTCTAAAAATACTCATAAAGCAAATAATTATTCTGTCTATTTAAGCGATAAAGATATAATTTAATTGCATTGCAATTAATAAATTTACGATGTGATGTATACATTCTATAGAAAAACGAACCTTTTAACTTTATACAATTCTTTTAACGTAATGACTTCTATTTCAATTTATAACTCACTTTTTGTTTTCTTCAATCGTACCATTGAAGGACAACATGGTGGTAATGGATACGAGAGTAAAATTTAGTAAAAACTTTTTAGACAGATGTTTCCAAAAAGTATTACTACCGACGCAAATTATACAACATATGTTTTGCTTATCAAAATTTTACAATAAAAGAAATTGTATCCTGCCTAATAATATTTCTTATCATATTATTTCACTACTTGGTATGCTGTTTTACATAGCCTTAAATCTAAATACTGTCAACGTTGATAACTTTACTCAAACGTTAGCAGTCAGTTCACTCTTGAGCTTCACTTATATTTCAAGCTTGATTGTTACTATTGCAGGTTACTTCATGTTTTACTTTCATAATGTATTCTCCAGCAACAAACATGTGCGAATGATTGTCATCATCCAACGATATTTCAGAATCGTTCACTTTGATAAATATAAAAATATTATTTTTGACAATTGGAGTTACGTTTTCAGGCATCAAAATCATCACAGTTTTTCTTCTTTTCAATTTAAGTGTGCCAGTCGGTAAGTACTATTTCTCTTTGGTGTACTTCGACGTATATATGTCGTACGGCGTTTGTTTGAGCACACTCTTGCGTGGTGGTATACTTGCATGGATGTTGGAAATCCAGTATCACACCCGAGTACCTCAAAATATAAATAATGAGGGTGATAAACCATGGAAACAGTTGTTTGAAGTGTACAAGGATTTAATGGAAACATTTTCTATGTTCAAAAACATTTTTCAAGTTCCAGTGAGTACTATTTTGTAAATTTAAATGTGTCTAACCGTTCGCTTGATGTTTGATGACGTAACTATTGCTGCATATTGGCAAATACTTAGCTGAGTGGAATGAACCCGATTTCACTCAGAGCTTGTATTTTGGGGTACAAAGAAGATATGGCATAAAGTACAGGGTACCTTAATTATTGAATCGAACTTAAGGTTTAACGTCTATGAGGTTAACTAATTATTTGATAATTTATTTCAGATATTTTTTACAACATGTGATACACTTTTGCATACATTACTTTATGTGCAAACATTTTTAACACTGGATAAAACACCCTCGATTGAAGTCAAAGAAACGGTACGTTTTTTATTTCTCTCTGTGTATTTTTTTTTAATTTTGTTTTATAAGAACCCACCAAAGTGACTATATTCTGCCTGATGGAAAGCATGAATAGAGACATGATTGATGACATTTAGATACTAGTTTGTAAAGAGTTTGGTATCTAAAAATAAATTTTGTTGAAAATATTTTCTTCATTGTAATCTTAGCGTTTTTGTTCTAGGTTTCCTTTCGTTTTGGAACATTGTACTGGGTAATAAAAAATGTGTCAATTATTGCAATATTCAGTTATCACTGTGAGCAATTTTACGAAGTTATCAATGATGTGAATAAAGTTTGCTACCGTATGTTAAGCAACAACCAAGAATTAGGTAAGGAATATAGCTTTCTGTTTTCTAAGTCAATAATACGTAAAAATAAATAAAATATTTGTAAAAGACTGCCACGTGATGAATAATAATATTAGCCTTACACATCTACGGCCATCTGGTCTGGCAGCTAAATTATTAATACGTATATATTGTTAAATACATACATATCATAGATAAATTACATCCAGATGTAGAATGATTTTGTTCATTACACGTCACTTGCCCTGAATAGAAATCGAACTCACGCATTAAAAGCTAACATTTAGAATCACTAAGTACTAGACGAACAGATAAGAATGGTTTGGTACATTTGAAAATTGTTGTTTTTTTTTTATGGAACCTGCAAAGTGATGTTACTGTGCCTGATGGAAAACATGAATAGAATCTAAAAGTTGTAGTCACCATGTGGTGAACCACACCATGATCGCCTAGTGAGATACCTTTTCACGTCCCGCTTGGGGACGCAAAATTCTTTAAAATTACCATGGTAGTGTAAAACTCGTACACTTACCCTGATTACTCTCACAATAGCATCAATAGGTGCTCTAATATATCTACTTCGTTATTCATTTTATAATTTATTTATTTGCAACAATTGTCACGAAATTCTATTTAATAAACTATGTTTCAGAGTGGAGTAAAAGACTTTGCAAGAATATACTTCGGTTTAACAACACGCGTAAATAAAAGATGAACGCGTTCAGAGCCTTCGCGATTAATTCATCCCTGCCTAAGGGATTAATTAGCCTAACAGTGAATTACGTTATTGTATTATTACAGTTAACTCTACAATAGTTATAAATCTATTTGTATCTTTAACTGTGTTTATATCTGTGTTTTCACCAGTATCTGTGTATTATAATCCAAAATGTAAGTGAAAATGATGATTTGATGACTGAAATGATGATGATAATTAATTTCTTAAAACAAATGTTGATTATTTAATGAAATGTTTTTATTTTAACTTGATATTATGACATGTCTTAATTAAAATAACAAACTAATATAACAATTTATTTGAACTTATTTCATTGTGTTTCATAATCTTAATTTTTATTACTGATGTAATGAATTAGTCTATAAAAATGATATATAACAGTTTTAATGAATAATAAGGAATAATTTTTGTGAAAGAAATAATTATTTTTATTTCTAACATTGATATAATTGTCGTTGATAATGATGATGATGATGATGACGTAATTGTATATATTTAACATTTAGTATAATGCATACAAGCTGCTTGTTTAGACTGATAAATAAAATCTATTCACCTAAAGCTACTCTATTTTACTACTCGGATAAAGCAAATTGAATCAGAACAACAGTATAACTGGTAATGAGACTTATTAACGTCAAAGGCAGTGCAGCATCAATGTAAAACAAGCCGCACACTGACATCCTCTTGAACGACGATCGATACAGGCGTTGTACGTTCTTCGTCATTTTTAGTTCTAAATCTGTAAATAAATATTTATCGTAATTACAATGAAAGAAAGAAAATAATTTTACAAACATCATATAAATTTGATAAAAGTGTAAGAAAATGATGAATAAATATTATAATAATATATGATATTATCAAATAGGCTAGATGACACCTTAGTCAAATCAGTTACTTTTTATTATCTGTCCAAACGGCAATTTTGTATGAAAAATGTACTAAATACAAAATTGTGACGTCAATGTTTTAGATTACTCAATAAAACAATTAATTTCAATGTATATTTGATTGAAATTCATAATTATAATAAAAACTATGTTATCCCGTGTTTAATAATAAAATTAGTCTGAATGATATCAACCGTCATTTCTCATCCATAGCTACGCTGGATCTTCTAAGTTTCAAACACTATATTGCATATCTGGTCTTACTATCCCACTACAGACTCATTTTATTCATTGAATTTTCTCCGGTGTCTCCTAAAGATATCAAGACGTGGCTTATATCATTTTACTCCCAAAAAATAGTAATCCTTCTTTGCCTGAACACTTTCCACCTATTGCCATTCTTCTCTTCTTATCTAAATTACTTGAGACTTGTATACTTATACGTATACGTATACTTAAACAACTCACATAGTTTGTGTACAAAAATTAACTTTAACTTCCCATGATCAGGCTTCAAGCCTGGTCACAGCACAGTTACCGCTCTCTTTAAAGCGGCTGGCCATATTAGGAACAATCACCAAAGACACCAAAGTCACAGTTTTAGTCTTAGTTGATTTCTCTAGTGCTTTAACACTGTCAATCACGAAATCCTGTTATCCATCCTATATATATATATATATATATATGCATATTTTATGGTTCCTTCCAAGATACTGGATGGGTTCTCAACACATATTCGGGACGACCTCTGTGCGTTCGTGTTGATGATTTGTCCTCAAGTTGGTGCAACCTCTACACTGGCATTCCACAAGGCGGCATTTTATCTCCCGTATATTTTCAATTTTTATTAACCTCATAACTCAACAGTTTCAATGTGCGTATGACAGGTAAAGGTGGAGGAAGTAACGCAGGTTGTTGATGAGGTTAATAGGGATCTAGAGCATAAATCATAATTAAAATCCTGGTCGTAGATATTTGGACTATTAGCAAATTCAGCCAAATGTCAGACCATCATTATAGGCAGCAAATGTATAATGAGCAGATCAAATACCACCTCGGTCCCACTGATTTTGTCAATGATTTAATAATTTCATGTAGTCCAGCAGTAAAAGAGTTGGGTTTACTTATCGACTCGACCCTCGATTGGTGAGCTCGGGTCACCTGCGTGAGCTAGAAAGTAACTGAAAACCGTCTATATCTTACACTATATTTCCTCAAAAATTTCCTGCTTTATAACTCAAAAATTACACTTACGTAGTACCTAATTATTCAGTTAAACGGATATGTTAATGTATGTTAATTCGACCTGACTTAAGACTTCCTTAATAAGTTTGACCGCCTTATCAATAACTACATTCGATATGTTTTCAATATTCAGCAGTATCCGCAGTATGACCATGTGTCTGCTTTGTGTTCCTAGTTAAAATGGTTGGCGAAGCGCCAATGGCGCAATCAGCGAGCACTTACCTCAATATTTTTATTTCTCAACTCACCGTTCTTACCAACTTACCTTGCTACGTGTTTCCATTACCTGTGCTCTAACCACGATAGGAATGTTAGCTCAGTTAATAATCTGCTTCTCTCATGTCCCTCTCACAACTCTGACTTCGTAAACTGTTCATTTTTTGTTCAAGCAATACTACTCCGGAATGCACTCGCGAAATTAGAATGTTCACAAATCGATTTACATTTAAAAAGAAAGTTCATGATCTATTTTTCAATGAACTGGTAGAATTATCTAATTCACAGCATACCCTATATTTCGGTATTCATAGCGTTTAGATATGTGTATGTCTATTTGTATTAGTATATATTCCTTTATGTACGTATATTTGTGTATATGATATGTTCTATTGTAAGCATGTCTATATGTAACAATATACATCTAACCTTTGTGCATTTTACACAATTTCTACACCACTCGAAGGTTGACTGCAAGAAAATGTGCAAGGTATTCAGTCCACCGAAGTGTAAATGTAGTGCATAACGTTTGTAAATATAAAAATAAATAAAATATGGCTAATTTGTACCTGAGCGTCTTGCTATGGAAATACGAGTTTGTATGCAGGCATTTTGGTTATTTGCCAGAGCTATATGAAACTTTTCACAATATACGCAAAATATTAATAATAATAATAATAATAAGCCCTCCAAAGTCCAACCATACGTCCGAATCGACCATCTGATTCACGTGGGGGGCGGACACGTGATACAAAATTACTGGCACGGCTAACATGGCCTTGGCAACCCATTAAATATGGAGACGCGCTTGAAAAGTAAACGTATAGGGCCGCTGCCCGGGGGCGATCGCCGGGGCACACCTGGAGCTGACGCTGGGTGTGACAGCATGCGAACCGTCGGCGGAGTGGAGTTGAATAGGCGGGCTCCCTCCGGGTTAGCCGAAAATGCTACAGCCAACTTGACTTTTGACCAACAGACTGACGACATAGACAGGATTAGCTCACCATATTCATCAACAGACGAACCATATAGTCCATCAACTTCATCACATACTTCATCACATACTTCATCAGAACTTTCTACAAGAACACAAACACCCACAGCTACACCAGCTTTAGATGTTGCGCAGGGGGTGAATACCCTTTTACCTGCGTCCACTAAGACTGGTAAACCACGTGTACGCATGAGATGGACAGAAGATGTAAACGTATTCATCATGCGTACCTACTACCACATCACTAAACTAGAAACAGACATGACAATATACAGAAAATTACTACATGAACACTTTCTAAAACAGTACCCTCATGTTGCAGTTTCAGAACAAAGAGTTTCCGACCAAAGACGAGTCATTATTAGAAATAGAATGTTAACTAATGAAAAATTAGAGCAAATTAAAGAAGAAGTTAGATTAAAATTAGAACAAGAAGATATTTCGTCACAATCACAACCATTCCTAGCCGTGAGACAAGGAACTAACAGTACAGGTCTAACCCCACATCAAACAGACCAAACAAGTACACAATCATCCCATAGCTACCTAAATGCAACTGAATTTACCACATACAATATACAAACACCGCTTAGTACTCATGTCTCAACACAAACTGAAACTACGACACTATTTATGGAAACAGAAATAGAAACAGTGCAGTCTACTGTACTGTTAGATTCATCCGCAAAACAACTGAAAGAACATTTACAGACAGCCATAATTGAATTTGCAGGTTTAGATCCTACACTCAGGCCTCGACTCCCTAAACTGAAATATAGCTTGCATCTTATCAAATTAACAAATCTCTTTAATAATACCTTACTGCATGAGTTCTTCTCTAATGAGTCACAACTAACCGATATTCATACACTCACATATTGTAGTGCCTTAGTAATATCACGAGAGCTTGGATATAACACTGAACCACAATCCAGACCCCAACGCATTAATAAAAAACCAGCCTGGCAAGATAGATTAGAGAGAGATATAACACAACTTAGATCTAACATCGGTAGACTAACACAATTTTTAAAAAATAATAGGTCGAAGAAGATAGTTAATACGGTAAACAAAATTATATCTAACAATAGAATACACAGTAGTTATGGAAATAGTAATAAAAGACCTGAAGACGTTCTGGATACACTAAAACAAAAGTTGGCACTAAAATCAAATAGACTAGCTAGATATAAAAAAGCACTTCAAAGAAAAAACGACAATAAACTCTTTCATACTAATGAAAAAATATTCTACAGAAACCTAAATTCAAATAAAGAAAAATCTACAAACACTAGCATAGAAACCCCAGCAGTACACGACTTAGAAAAATTCTGGGCAGGTATTTGGGAGACAGAAGTTCATCATAACAGGGAAACACAATGGATACAAGAAGAGGAGAGAAAATGGAAAGACGTAGATGAAATGCAATTCACAGATATAACTGAATCAGATATAAAACTCGTCACTAGTAGGCTACATAACTGGAAAGCACCAGGAGTAGATAAGATACACAATTATTGGTACAAAAAATTTACTACCCTTCACAAAATCATAGCAAAAAACTTTACTAGCATTATTCGCGGACAACAAAGCATACCACCATTTATAGCTAAAGGTATAACATACATGCTGCCTAAAGGCCAATACACATCAGAATCATCACAATACAGACTTATAACTTGCTTGCCCACTATATACAAAATTCTCACATCAGCTATAACACAAAAACTCACTACTCACATAGAACACTACAATATTCTTGCCGAGGAACAGAAGGGATGTAGAAGAGGTCATATGGGATGTAAGGAACAACTTATTATAGACTCTTTAATTCATAGACACGCAACTACCAATAAAAGAAATTTACACTGTACATACATAGACTACAAAAAAGCATTTGATAGCATTCCACATTCCTGGTTATTACACATTTTAAAGATATACAAAATCAGTCCCGTTATAATAGATTTTTTAAGAAACATAATGTCCCTCTGGAAAACTACACTTCATCTAAACAACATCACTAGTAGAGAAATAGCAATTAAAAAAGGAATATACCAAGGTGACTCCCTGAGTCCTCTATGGTTTTGTCTCGCTCTAAATCCTATATCACAGATACTGCAGAATTGCAAAGCTGGATATCGATTAAAGTGTAACAGAATTGAAACTAGTATATCACATTTAATTTACATGGATGACATAAAGTTATATTCAAAAACAGCAAATGAAATGAAAGCACTAATAGACGCTACATCAAAATTTAGCAAAGATATCAGCATGCAATTTGGATTAGATAAATGTAAAACTATTCATATATTAAAAGGTAAAATCAAGCCAGGTGATTATGTAGTATCTTGTGATGAAACAATCAAAGCCATGGAACCAAATGAATTGTACAAATTTTTAGGATACCAGCAATCGAAAGGAATAGACCATAGTAAATTGAAAATAACTTTAAAAGATGAGTATAAACATAGGGTAAATATTTTAAGTAAAAGTAATTTAGCTGGCAAAAACCTAATTAAAGCAATAAACACTTATGCTATACCTGTATTAACCTACTCCTTTGGTATTATAAAATGGACTAAAACAGATATCAATAATATACAAATAGCAACCAGAACGATTCTCACTAAACATAATTGTCTACACCCAAAATCTGCAGTAGAAAGAGTAACAATCAAGAGGCAGGATGGAGGTAGGGGCCTTATCGACATATTTGCCCTATGGACTACACAAATCTCTAAGTTAAAATCCTTTTTCTTCAAAAAATCTAACAGTAGTCAAATTCATAAAGCAGTAGTTAAAAATGATCTCAACTACACACCACTAAACCTAAACCAAGAGATACAAATAGACAGCATAGAAAATAACTTTGAAATATGTAAAATAGAACAATGGAAAAAGAAAGCACTCCACGGTCGACATCCCCAAGATCTTGAACAACCACATGTAGACAAATTAGCTTCAAATAAATGGCTCACGGTAGGATCCTTATTTCCGGAAACTGAAGGCTTCATCATAGCAATCCAAGATCAAATCATAAATACAAAAAATCACAGAAAGCACATTATCAAGGACCCTACAGTAACAGACGACAGATGTAGAAAATGTCGTAACATGTCAGAAACCATACAACATATCACAGGAGCATGCCCTAACCTTGCACAAACCGACTACACACATAGACACAATCAAATTGCAAATATCATACACCAAAGACTAGCTCTCAAATATAAGCTTATCCAGGATACACACACTCCATACTATCAATATACCCCTAAAGCAGTGTTAGAAAGCAATACCCATAAAATTTACTATGACCGTGCAATACTGACCGATAGGACTATACACTACAACCGCCCTGATATAACCGTTCAAGATAAATTCAATAAAACCACTTACCTAATAGATATATCTATACCAAACACTCACAACTTACAGAAGACAATAGCAGAGAAAGTACATAAGTACACAGATCTTAAGGACGAAATTCTGAAAATCTGGAAACAACAAAAGGTTTACATTGTCCCTATAGTATTGTCCACCACTGGTGTAATTCCGAAACACATACACCACAGCTTGAAACTCCTTGATTTGAAACCCAATACCTACATACTCCTTCAAAAAGCTGCTATACTGAACACTTGCAGAATTGTCAGAAAGTTTCTGCAAATAGATGAACACTCACACAATGCAATAGACGTACAGACTTAATTGATCTATCACAAAAAAAAAACCGTGGCACTTACTTGACCGAGTCCGTAAGTGTCACTAAAATACTACCAGTGAAAGCTGAGAAAATATAAATTTACCATAATAATAATAATTTATTGACTCATAATTACAATGTTAACTTAGAATTTAACAACAATTCGAACACTCAGATTATGCCAGGATGTTAACAAATCAAACTAGGTGTTGCAACCAGAGCCCTTGCTAAGTTATGAAATAACTTGTATTAAAGGCCTGGTTTACCTCTTTGACATAGCTTTGATAACATAAAAAGTAACGTTAAAACTAACAGAACTGGTGTTGTATTTTAGTAGTGTACACTAATTATTAAAAGTTAATTTACATGGATTGAGAAATTTTAATTTATACAATTAAATTTAAGAAATTATAGAATTGTGTATGTGTGTGTGTGTGTGTGTGTGTGTATGTGTATGTGTGTGTGTGTGTGCGTGTGTGTGTGTGTATGTGTGTGTGTTTGTGGTGAGTTATGGTGGATTATTTTCAGTATAAAGGAGCTGTTCCGTATCTTGGTAGTTTTTAGTTAAAAGCCAATTTGCTAATGTTTTCTTAAGAGAGGTGCTAGTTAAAGAGTAGAAATTTAATTGTTTATTTAGTTTGTTGTATAATTGCGGACCTTGGAAACAAACAAATCGTTTAGTATAAGAATATTTGTATTTGTAATACTGGCATACTTTGTCTCTGCGTCTTTTTGTTAGAGTAACAAAAGGAATAGCTTGATGTTGAAGGAGTACTGTGTTTAGTATAAATAACTGTCTCACCGAAAGTACCCCGCAGCATTTGTATAATTTTTCTGTTGAGAATAATAGTGGACGGAAAGTACTCACCTTTAGGACCGCGCGTTGTGCTCTTTCTAGTTTTAGGAGTGTTGTCTTAGGAGCTCCACCCCAAGCGGAAATGCAATAGGATAAAAGTGATTGACAAAGGGCAATGTAGACTTGTTTGACAATCTGGGTTCCTGCCACATGCCGAAGATTCTTAAATATGTATATGAGTTTTCTAATCCGTGCTGTCAGTGAGTCTATATGAGCAGTGAAATTCAAGCTGTTATCGAGAGTCACACCCAGATACTTAATAGTATCTGTACGTGCTAGTCTTGGGCAAGAGCATGAAATAGAGCTTGAGTTGGAACATGAATGGACGATCAGGTGATAAGAGTCTGGAGGCTGGGTCGATTGGCGCATAGTAAAACAGATTACTTTTGTTTTATCTGTGTTCAGTGTAAGTTGGTTGTCATTAAGCCAATGTATGACCATGTTTAGCCCCGCCTGTGCCACACCAAACACCTCATCCCAATTGTTTCCAATGAAGGTTAACGCGGTGTCATCAGCGAATGACGTGATTTTGCCATCAGGGAGTGGGAGGTCACATAACTGGTTCACGTAAATTAAGAATAGTATAGGACTAATGACGCTTCCCTGAGGGACACCAGAAGTGACCGGAAGGTCGTTACTCAGGTAGTTGTTAATCTTTACGCACTGCGTCCTGTTGTTTAAATAGTCCCTGAATATCTGCAGTGAAAGGTCGCGTATGCCCAGTCTCTCTAGCTTCAGCAATAAGTTGGGAGTAGAAACTGTATCAAAAGCTTTTTTGAGGTCCAAGAATACTGTAAGTACTTTCTTATTATTATCCATACCGTTTACTATGTAGTTTGTTAGGTTTAGGACGGCACTATTAGTTGACTTATGCTGCCGGAAACCAAACTGGGAGGGAGAAAGAAGGTTTTTGTCTTCCAAGTATTTGATAAGTCTCTTGTTGATGATGCGTTCCAAAATTTTAGAGATTGAGGGAAGTACAGCAATAGGTCTGTAGTTATTGACACAGTTTCCATTCCCTCCCTTGTGTATGGGATGTACGATAGCCTTTTTAAAGCTAGTGGGAAACACTCCAGTGTTGAGGCAAAGATTAAATATGTGAGTGAGGGGTGGAACAAGCAGATTCTTGTATTGTTTGAGAAACTTGGTAGATATGTTGTCCCAGCCAACAGCCGAATCCGTTTTCAGCGTCATGAGTAGCGTTTCAACCTCACGCTCGTCAGTATCAACCATGTAGAATGAATGTGATGGTGTGTGTATTGCATTGATGGCCGGTGATGAGTATTTGTTCATACTATGGGCAAGGGACGCGTCCGCAAGATTTTTTCCTATATCAACAAAATATTTGTTGACATTATCTACTGACTGTTGGGCAGAGCTGTAGGTATCGAGTAGATTAGTAGAGGCCACCCTTGGAACGTCAGTATTAATGACTCTTCTTATTACTTGCCATAGTTTTTTATTATCGTTAGTGGCTTCTCTCAATTTTGCCCGTTCGTACTCCCTCCTTAGTTTTTTAAGGATCTTGGTACAGAAGTTTCTATATCTCTTATATGTGATAATTAGTATGGGGTTCTCTGGTGACATCTTGAGTTTTTTATGCATTGCATCTCGGTTACGCATACATCGAAGCATGCCACTGGTCATCCATGGTTTAAGTAGCCGTTTCTGGGTTGGTAGTTTTACTGTTATAGTATGGGAGTATATGGTTTTCATAACAGTACCGATGAGGTAATCAGTTGCCGCATTGGCATCTCTAGATTCATATACAGGAAGAAGGTTTATATTGTTTATTTCAGTATCTACGGCTTTATGATTGGTTTTTATGATGGTGTTTACAGCACGTTTAGGCAGACTCTTTTGTTTAAGACACAGCAACACTGGGTTATGATCTGTCACGAAAGAATCGATTATTACAGCGAGTGGTACTTGTTTTGTCTTAATCATAATGTGGTCCAAACAAGCGGATTCACGAGTTGCTTGCGTATGAGCTGGGAGAAGACCATGGAAAGCTAGTAAGCTAAGGTAGTCGGAAACTTGATTTGAACAGGGAGTATTGATTATATTAAGGTTTATATCTCCGATTAGAGCGATGGTATTGTAGAATGAGAGCTCTGTTAACAGCGAATTAAGGGATTGTAAGAAACGACTAATGTCCGACACAGAAGGTGAGCGGTACATAAATATAAAGGCTTGGTTAATTCCGATTTTAAGCACGAGACAGCTTGCATCTGTAAATTCCGGCTCTATGACGCAATAGTTTTCTAGGTGTTTTATGTATATGATTACTCCATCATTCTGGTTTTGGTGTTTAGTAGTGTAGTAGGGGGAGTAGTTCTCAATTGATGGAACAACGCTGTTTCCTTTCAACCAACACTCGTTCAACACGATAATGTCAAATTCTACATTTATTCTACAAAGAAGTGTTTGGAAAGAGTCAATATTTGCGTTAACCGATCGAATATTTTGAGATATTATAGTAAGTTGCTTAGCCGGTTCAACAACATAAGATGCACACTCCTCAGGTTTGCAGCGTAATGAATCGGACACTGATAATTGGTCGACATGATCGCTCAAACTATTTGATGTGCTATCCACTGTAGATACGTCGAAAGTATATGTCTCTTTCTAATGGTGCTGGTTGTTTGTTTGAATCTTTGCGAGTACCTATGTTTATTGGCTCTTTTTCCTGTACGTTTTTTATTTTTATGATTTTTGTAGGTTTTTTTAAACTATTTATAAAATTTAGAATGAGTTTGGAATATCTGCAGGGTTGATTAGAGTTTTTAGTGAATGTTAGTGACCCCTTCGAAAGTGTATGTTGCTTATTGTGTAAGTATGTAGGTGTATATGTGTTTGGTATTGTGGATATTGTGGTAAAAGTGGGTGTGCATAATGTAGTTTTGTATGTTAATGTGTAAATCGTAACCATAACTACATGAAAATACAATAACTTGGATGAAAAATATTGAAACAAGAAAAATATATAATAAGCTATAAAGAAGCGCACGCATGCATTACTTGAAAAATCATAATAACTACTTAATAATGAATTACAATAAAATAATTTAGACAAATATAGTCAAATTCCTATATTTAAGTTTTTTAAATCGGATTCAGAATTTATGAGGTGAGATGTGGTTCCTTCTCTTGATCGAATAAACACCCTCCCATGAGAAGTCCAACAGAAGTTATAATCATTGGTCTTCGCGAAATCCCGAGCAAGAAAGAATAAGCGTTTTGTCTTATAGGTCAAGCTTTCTGATAAGTAAAGTGGTTTGGTAGGACCATTTAATGCCAGAGTCGCTGTGGAGAACTTATGTTCTTTGTTAGTCCTGTTGTAGTATTTTAGAGATCTAATTAATTTTTCCTTCAGAACTGATGTTGTGAGGTTAATAAGAATAGGTTTAGTCGAGTCGGATTTAATCTTCAAACGGTATACATCACGAATGTCGGAATTATTTATTGGGACACTTAGAGCTGTGCCTGTATCTGTGACAATTTTTATGAGATCTTCCTTAGATTCGTGAGTGCTTTCTGGCAAGTTTCTCAGCTCCAAACATGTACCTTTTTGGTATCTTTCCAAATTCTCCACTTTGTCCTCCAAAGTCTTAATGTATGCTAAGTTATCGTTTCGTGCAGCTGTTAATTTATTAAATTCCATTACTAGATCTTCATATTTTTTTGAGACAAAATCAGCAGATTCCTTCAGGCAGGAATTGAGGGTATTAAGCTCGTTCACAGCTGCCTGAAGTGACGCATATTTTTCGTTTTGTTGTTTTTCGAATTTTAAAAAAAGATTTTTCATCTCAGCCATGAAGGCCGTAACATCGTCCATCTGCTGATACTTTCTCTTTCTTTGGGTGATATAAGGCTCAGGGGATTTGGTAGGTTTCTGCGACAGTGACCCTTCATTCGCGGCCGGTGGTATCGGTGACTGGGTTTGAGGAGGTGTGCGTTTTAATGGCATCGCTCCTTATTATGTTCCCAAAACAATTAAAACAAAAACCAAAAAAATAAAAAACACAAATGATAACAAAATTGAAGCTATTTCTCAGTGGGGTTTGAACAGACGACTCGTCATGCACCGCGCCAGTAAACGTGCATTCCGACGTCGAAGTCAACAGTACTTGAAGATTATTCGTAAAATAGGCAATCCAATGAGTGCAACCTGCTGTACCGTCGCAGTGATAACCTTGGGGGCGCCGTCACACATGTAGGTCGCTCGTCGATCACCAACGTAACACAAAAATTTTAAAATTTACCCTCACTTGATTTTTTTTTTTAAAAACTTATAAAACTTTTAAAAGCTTAAGATTTTTTTAGTTATATTGCACTAGCGTTTATTAGTTATTTCTTAGTTCGGTGGCTTGATTTGTCTAAACTATAGTAGCGCGTGGACTTAAGTTTTATGTACAAAAAATAACATTTTGGACTATTTTTGTGAAATAAAGTTTCGGGAGCTCACTACAACACGTCCGTTAGCGGTAACGTTCGGTTGGAAATATTATTTTCAATACGAAGGTTTTCAGTAGCCAAGAACACATTACGACAGCAGATGGTGTAACAATATTCTGCAAAGTAGCTTTTTTTTATTATCACACCAAAAAATATCTAGTTTGAAACAGACGTAAACAATATTTCTACACTTACTTTTCCAACTTTATTCGACAGTTTAATGAGTCGAATGATCACTTCTACGTAAATTAATGCATGAGAAAATAAATCTAGTACGTAAAAGGAAACCTGAAAGGAATAGTTTGATGTTAACAATTCTATTTATTATAATTTAATAAAAAAGAACAAAATCTCTGATAGCCATCAACATGTGTTCGCCACTTGCTTATTCAGATTCAAGTAGCTGTCTAGATTCAGTACCTAGCTTTTTTTGAGTGATACTTATTATCGAACCTCAATGGGCGAATCTTGGGATTAGGTTTCAGTTGGTTTGATAATATATTAAGCTTGATTGATGTGGTTTAAAAAAAAAAAAAAGTAATACATATTCATTACTGAAACGTATGTAAATTATCCACCTTCTTTTTTGTACTTTGCGGAAATCTCCACGGATACCACCGTAGGGTAGTTATGTCGGACTCGAACCGACCAAAAACAGCACGCAATCATTACTGAGACGCTTGTAAATTATCCACCTAATGATTTTTATTTAACAAAACGTCTATGCGTCAGAGTAGTTACTTACAAAGTACTTGAAGATCGATTTAAAAGTATCATAGCCCTTTAGTACATCAGTGTACATCTGAAACATTGCTTTGCAGTAAACTTTTACGCCCATGTCCCTCTTTAACCGAGGACATAAAACTTCTTCATTCCATAAATTGAGCATTTCTTGCAGAAACGATACACACTGTGTAGCGTAAAATATATTGATATCAAAACATATTGTACTTAAGACTATCAAAGTATGCGATAGTGACTCATAAGAGAAGTGAACGATTAAAATATAGGTAACAGATATCCACAAAACGAAAATCCAATTCACGATAGTATAGGACCGAAGGCTTTTCTTATTAAAAAATCTATGAATGCCTTGAATAGTCAGAACAAAATCTATGTTTTGATGGTCATGAACAATAGCTAGGAAGCTATTCAGAAAAAAACCAGTGGAATAAAAGCAGAAATCATAATAAGCAGCAATATAAACGAAGCTCAAGTATTGTCTGATATCATTATTAAAATGAAATACAAGTAGACGAGTTAAAAGTACGCTGTTGAAAAATAAAATCCCACATATAGATACTATATTCGAAAATCGGCCCTTTGGATGTATGACATTGTTCTTGATGTGGTATTTTGGGTAAAATCAAATAGTTTGTATTATGTTTAAAGGCTGAAGCATGGATTGAATGTCTTTGTCAATCACGTTACGGTATACTTTAATGACATTACACCTTTTATTACTTTTACCAAAGATTTAGAGCACATAATTATTTTTTAAATATTTTTCATAAATAATTAAGCGATAAAAATGTCACTGCTTGGAAGTCGACTTCGACATCTACTAGCACTTTGAGATTTATAATTTTATTATTCTCTAGGTCAAAATATGAAAGTTTGTATTCAGTAATTGAATGAAATATTTCTTTTAGCTTCTGTTTATCTTGTCACATATGTCAATCAAAATATTTACATAAGTAGTAATACTTACAAGTAGCAATACTACAAGCAACTACAACAACAGCAGTAGCAGCAACAACAACAAGAACAACAGCAGCAGCAGTAACAACAACAACAACAGCCACATCAATAATAAAATCAGAATCAAACGCCAGCCAACCAGCAACTTTCGGCCTCAACAGGGATACCACACGCAGGAAGCGCCCGCCCGCTCCAGCCTGGTTATTCTACGGCCTCACTCGTCCACGTAAGAAGAGCATCTCTCTCCCGTCTATGCAGCAGCCAGCCACTACGCAGCAACCGCCCCGACTCACTGGGGACACTTCATCACAGCACCGCACACCGCATACAATCCCAACTCACTGGGATCTGCGGACTTCAGTCCCGACTCACTGGGGATACTTCGCCACAGCACCGCGCACCGTATGCAATCCCGACTCACTGGGATCCCGCTGATCCCATATAGTCACGTAAAATAAACATTACTAGTTATATTGTATTGTTATCTATTAGATATGGGCAGTCGGTACTGAACCGTTATAACGAACAGTGCAGCAATAAAATCGTCACTTCACTCCATTTGTGTTTACCTTGAATCACCCAAAACCGACCTTACACGGAGCAAGAACTCCACACAGCACAAGCTGTCAAACCGGTATTTGCAAAAATCTGTCCAAACATTACCGAGGGAAAACTGAAGGAGGGTATATTTATCGGCCCACAAATTCGTAAAATTATGAAAGATTCTCAGTTTGAAAACTTTTTATCGGTAAAGAAAAATCTGCTTGGAACTCATTTAAAATTTTTTGGGATATAAAAAAAGTGAAAATTACGAAGAAATTGTTAACAATTTATTGAAAAATTTTCAGGATATGGGAGTAAACATGTCATTAAATTCATTTTCTACACTCTCATCTGAATTTTTTCCCTGAAAACTTAGGAAGTATGAGTGACGATCAGGGTGAACGTTTCCACCAAGGTTTAAGGAGTTTCGAAGAGCGACATCAAGGATTTTGGGATGAAAATATGTTAGGAGATTACTGTTGGCCCACCATAAGAGAAACTGATTCAAATAACTATAAAAAGAAAACAAAAACTACTCATTTTTTTTTTGTATTAATTCTAATAATTTGTATTTCTCTTTAATTTAATAAATATTTTTTAAACCATACGTGACCGAATGTTTTTATTATTTTTCTGGATAATTCTACCTAAATACAAAATAAAATAAGAACTTTCAGTTGGGATATCAAAACCGTGTAAACTAATGTAATTAGAGTAATTGAATTGTTATTGATTTCACGTAGAATAATACAGTATACAATATTGTGGATCAGTAAGTTATTGGCCAGTAAACTAAGTGCTACAGCATACAAAACAAATTAAAAGAAATAATTATAACATTATAATAATATATAAAAATCTCCAAATAGTTTTCTAGACAATTATGTCTCGAAACATATTTTCAGAATTTTTTATTATATGAACTTCACTTTGTCTATTTTATTCACAGCTAAATATACTATTCAAGATAATTTTATAACTCCTACTAGCAATAAATATAACAGAATTGTACAGTTTGCTGCTGGATTCGGAATTATATTTAAAATTTGTACAATATACTTTTAAGAGCGCATAAAAAAACAAATGTACTAGAAATAGTTTCTTTCTATGCAGTTCGTACATTGTTTTGATTAACCTACATTATGAGTATTATCATTTAAACGTTTTAAATTCTCTGATATTTAATACAGTTGCAGTGAAATAGTACAAGTAATTTTATTCAATAAGTTTAGCAAGTCCCTCCAAGTACCATCAGTCAATAGTATAAATAAAACCCAAGTTTTATATATTTTTAATGAATGGAAGATCTGATGTATTACTATAAATGACTTTATGACATGTGTAACCTCATATAGGTGATTAATTAGTTTCTTACTATATTTATTAAGAATAAACTATATATTCATTCCGTCACTATCATTTCTTACAAAGAGATTGAAGTTCCAAATAACACTAAGTGTAAGATTCTTTGTACAGATAGCTATATATAGACCTTTGCCTTGATTACCTCTAAAGGACTAACAATTTACACTTTTACACAATCATTTATACAAAAAATAAAATGCGCAGCCCAGCTTTCACGTACATTAATAAGTGCTCTACTATGTCTACTTCGTTATACGTTTTATAATTAATTTATTTGCAACAATTGTCACAAAATTTTTGTTTATACACTATGTTTCAGAGGGAAGTAAAAGACTTTGCAAGAATATACTTCGGTTTAATCACACTAGCTTTGGAAAGGCGAACGTTTTCAGAGCCTTCGAGATTGATTTATCCCTGCCTAAGGGATTAATTAGCCTAACAGTGAACTACGTTATTGTAGTATTACAGTTAACTCTGCAATAGTTATAAATCTATCTGTATCTTTAACTGTGTTTATATCTGTATCTCCACTAGTATCTGTGTATTATAATGCAATATGTAAGTGAAAATGATGTCTTGATGACGGAAATGATGATGATCATTTCATTTCTAAAAAACAAATATTGATTATGTAATGAAATATTTTTTTTTAACTTGATATTATGACATGTCTTAATTAAAATAACGAACTAATGTAACAATCTATTTGAACTTATTTCATTTTGTTTTAAAAATCTTAAGTTTTATTACTGATGTAATGAGTTAGATTTGTAAATAAAAATGACGTATAATAGTTTTAATGAATAATAAGGAATAAGTTTTGTGAAAGAAATAATTATTTTTATTCTTATTTTTATTTGTAACATGGATGTAATTGTCGTTGATAATGATGCTGATGATGATGTGATTGTATATACATATTTAACATTACTAACCCAAGTGACAGCAATGCACTTGTAACTAGGAAGTTGTGGCTGTCCATGGACAGCGCTCGTCGTTTATCATACTCTTATCTTTGACCAAACGGGTCGATCATTTGTTATGCCATAAAATCTCGTACAAAGAATAAAATTTACTCAACTAAATATGCTTTTATAATATGACTGCGGGGTTATAAGCGAGGATATATACGTGTCTGGAGGGACGGGCGTCATATGTCCCTCCGGCACAAAGGGCGGATCCTCCGACCAGGCGAAGTGATCATGCCTGGCTGGCCACGGCCCAACGGTTGATGTTGGGATGTTGTATATACGCTAATTGCCACGCAAATCCCCATATCGTTATACAGGATTAGTAGTTCCATCGTAGTTCATTACATTCATATGTTGCGTTCATACTTCGTCGTAGTTCGATGTAACTTCGCTAGATGGCGCTGTTGTATATTTTTCTTTGTCTTGTAATGTAGAAGCTGCCACACGTGCATAGACGACTCTCAGACACAAAGTACAACAGTGTTTATAATTAAATGTTATTCTTAAATCTTCGCACTATTTCTTAACTATACAATAATTGTGTAGTACTCACACATAATGTAAAATGCGTCGTCTCAACGTCAACGTCTCCATCGACACTGGCCGCCGTGGCTGTCATCGGCCAGGAGTACACCATCATCAAATATTAGAAGTGTAAATATATAATATTAGAAGTGTAAATATTCACACTAGTGGTGACTCTATTCATGCTTTCCATCAGGCAGAATAGAGTCACTTTGGTAGGTTTAATACAAAAAAAAAAATGAGTTCGTATATAGAGTAAAAGAAATATTATCTTTCTTAATCTCTTTATTTTCAGATACAACTTTTATTGAAAGAGTTTTTGTTTTAAATATTATTCAAGGCTCGCCTAATCTCTCATCTAATATTAATTGTAAAGAACACCTGTATATGGATTTACTGAATGTATTTAGCCATCAGAGAGCCATACTTTTGTAAAAATAGGTTATATCCAAAGAAGTGATATCTCGTTTGCCGAAATCCGTTTTTAAGAATTCTCTCATTGCTTTCAACGAGTGTGTAAGGTTATCGAATCCAAACCAAACTTCCTAAAATCCAAGGTTACTGAAAGATTGGTAATGCTATGAAACACTGGAGTAACTCGTGCTGTGATGGGTTAAGAATACAAAGTGTCACTACCCCTATTCATTCCACGGATATCGTGAGAGGTGGCCAAAGGAACAAAATACGCAAGACAGCATCTGCAGCTGCAAAACGAAAGAAAACTTGAACAAAGCCTGTTTTAACCGCTTGACCAGTGTGGTATAGTAGTCCAAAAGCTCTTTTCGAAGAAGAGGCTTATGTCTAGCAGTAGACTCTTAAAAGCTGTTGTTGATAATGATGATAATGATGATAATGGCGATGATGATGATGATTAATGATGACGAGTAGCATATGTCCAAGGGCCGGAAGTAGTCTCCCACCTCAGAGAGTACGTAAAGGCGTCGGTCTTGCGCCTGGTCTCACCCCGGTCCCGTCGCATTGTGAGAGTGTCTACGTTACCTTATACCGCCTACGTCAACTGCGCTGGTCTCTATCGACACTGGCCGCCGTGGTCGAAATTGGCCAGAAGTACATCATCACTTACACTTCACTTAAATATACTAGAAGTGTAAATATTTACACTTCCAATACATTCTGCTTAAATAATTTTATCAGGCGTCAAATAAATCCCCTTATGTAACATTTTATGTAGTACGTAGAAAGACGTATATATGATGTACACATATCATTCATTGAATTTCGAAGCACACGTAGTAAATACTAAGTAATAAGAGTTATAAATAATTTATTAATTTTTTCATTGTTTCCGCTCCTATTCTAAAAATACTCATAAAGCAAATAATTATTCTGTCTATTTAAGCGATAAAGATATAATTTAATTGCATTGCAATTAATAAATTTACGATGTGATGTATACATTCTATAGAAAAACGAACCTTTTAACTTTATACAATTCTTTTAACGTAATGACTTCTATTTCAATTTATAACTCACTTTTTGTTTTCTTCAATCGTACCATTGAAGGACAACATGGTGGTAATGGATACGAGAGTAAAATTTAGTAAAAACTTTTTAGACAGATGTTTCCAAAAAGTATTACTACCGACGCAAATTATACAACATATGTTTTGCTTATCAAAATTTTACAATAAAAGAAATTGTATCCTGCCTAATAATATTTCTTATCATATTATTTCACTACTTGGTATGCTGTTTTACATAGCCTTAAATCTAAATACTGTCAACGTTGATAACTTTACTCAAACGTTAGCAGTCAGTTCACTCTTGAGCTTCACTTATATTTCAAGCTTGATTGTTACTATTGCAGGTTACTTCATGTCTTACTTTCATAATGTATTCTCCAGCAACAAACATGTGCGAATGATTGTCATCATCCAACGATGTTTCAGAATCGTTCACTTTGATAAATATAAAAATATTATTTTTGACAATTGGAGTTACGTTTTCAGGCATCAAAATCATCACAGTTTTTCTTCTTTTCAATTTAAGTGTGCCAGTCGGTAAGTACTATTTCTCTTTGGTGTACTTCGACGTATATATGTCGTACGGCGTTTGTTTGAGCACACTCTTGCGTGGTGGTATACTTGCATGGATGTTGGAAATCCAGTATCACACCCGAGTACCTCAAAATATAAATAATGAGGGTGATAAACCATGGAAACAGTTGTTTGAAGTGTACAAGGATTTAATGGAAACATTTTCTATGTTCAAAAACATTTTTCAAGTTCCAGTGAGTACTATTTTGTAAATTTAAATGTGTCTAACCGTTCGCTTGATGTTTGATGACGTAACTATTGCTGCATATTGGCAAATACTTAGCTGAGTGGAATGAACCCGATTTCACTCAGAGCTTGTATTTTGGGGTACAAAGAAGATATGGCATAAAGTACAGGGTACCTTAATTATTGAATCGAACTTAAGGTTTAACGTCTATGAGGTTAACTAATTATTTGATAATTTGTTTCAGATATTTTTTACAACATGTGATACACTTTTGCATACATTACTTTATGTGCAAACATTTTTAACACTGGATAAAACACCCTCGATTGAAGTCAAAGAAACGGTACGTTTTTTATTTCTCTCTGTGTATTTTTTTTTAATTTTGTTTTATAAGAACCCACCAAAGTGACTATATTCTGCCTGATGGAAAGCATGAATAGAGACATGATTGATGACATTTAGATACTAGTTTGTAAAGAGTTTGGTATCTAAAAATAAATTTTGTTGAAAATATTTTCTTCATTGTAATCTTAGCGTTTTTGTTCTAGGTTTCCTTTCGTTTTGGAACATTGTACTGGGTAATAAAAAATGTGTCAATTATTGCAATATTCAGTTATCACTGTGAGCAATTTTACGAAGTTATCAATGATGTGAATAAAGTTTGCTACCGTATGTTAAGCAACAACCAAGAATTAGGTAAGGAATATAGCTTTCTGTTTTCTAAGTCAATAATACGTAAAAATAAATAAAATATTTGTAAAAGACTGCCACGTGATGAATAATAATATTAGCCTTACACATCTACGGCCATCTGGTCTGGCAGCTAAATTATTAATACGTATATATTGTTAAATACATACATATCATAGATAAATTACATCCAGATGTAGAATGATTTTGTTCATTACACGTCACTTGCCCTGAATAGAAATCGAACCCACGCATTAAAAGCTAACATTTAGAATCACTAAGTACTAGACGAACAGATAAGAATGGTTTGGTACATTTGAAAATTGTTGTTTTTTTTTTATGGAACCTGCAAAGTGATGTTACTGTGCCTGATGGAAAACATGAATAGAATCTAAAAGTTGTAGTCACCATGTGGTGAACCACACCATGATCGCCTAGTGAGATACCTTTTCACGTCCCGCTTGGGGACGCAAAATTCTTTAAAATTACCATGGTAGTGTAAAACTCGTACACTTACCCTGATTACTCTCACAATAGCATCAATAGGTGCTCTAATATATCTACTTCGTTATTCATTTTATAATTTATTTATTTGCAACAATTGTCACGAAATTCTATTTAATAAACTATGTTTCAGAGTGGAGTAAAAGACTTTGCAAGAATATACTTCGGTTTAACAACACGCGTAAATAAAAGATGAACGCGTTCAGAGCCTTCGCGATTAATTCATCCCTGCCTAAGGGATTAATTAGCCTAACAGTGAATTACGTTATTGTATTATTACAGTTAACTCTACAATAGTTATAAATCTATTTGTATCTTTAACTGTGTTTATATCTGTGTTTTCACCAGTATCTGTGTATTATAATCCAAAATGTAAGTGAAAATGATGATTTGATGACTGAAATGATGATGATAATTAATTTCTTAAAACAAATGTTGATTATTTAATGAAATGTTTTTATTTTAACTTGATATTATGACATGTCTTAATTAAAATAACAAACTAATATAACAATTTATTTGAACTTATTTCATTGTGTTTCATAATCTTAATTTTTATTACTGATGTAATGAATTAGTCTATAAAAATGATATATAACAGTTTTAATGAATAATAAGGAATAATTTTTGTGAAAGAAATAATTATTTTTATTTCTAACATTGATATAATTGTCGTTGATAATGATGATGATGATGATGACGTAATTGTATATATTTAACATTTAGTATAATGCATACAAGCTGCTTGTTTAGACTGATAAATAAAATCTATTCACCTAAAGCTACTCTATTTTACTACTCGGATAAAGCAAATTGAATCAGAACAACAGTATAACTGGTAATGAGACTTATTAACGTCAAAGGCAGTGCAGCATCAATGTAAAACAAGCCGCACACTGACATCCTCTTGAACGACGATCGATACAGGCGTTGTACGTTCTTCGTCATTTTTAGTTCTAAATCTGTAAATAAATATTTATCGTAATTACAATGAAAGAAAGAAAATAATTTTACAAACATCATATAAATTTGATAAAAGTGTAAGAAAATGATGAATAAATATTATAATAATATATGATATTATCAAATAGGCTAGATGACACCTTAGTCAAATCAGTTACTTTTTATTATCTGTCCAAACGACAATTTTGTATGAAAAATGTACTAAATACAAAATTGTGACGTCAATGTTTTAGATTACTCAATAAAACAATTAATTTCAATGTATATTTGATTGAAATTCATAATTATAATAAAAACTATGTTATCCCGTGTTTAATAATAAAATTAGTCTGAATGATATCAACCGTCATTTCTCATCCATAGCTACGCTGGATCTTCTAAGTTTCAAACACTATATTGCATATCTGGTCTTACTATCCCACTACAGACTCATTTTATTCATTGAATTTTCTCCGGTGTCTCCTAAAGATATCAAGACGTGGCTTATATCATTTTACTCCCAAAAAATAGTAATCCTTCTTTGCCTGAACACTTTCCACCTATTGCCATTCTTCTCTTCTTATCTAAATTACTTGAGACTTGTATACTTATACGTATACGTATACTTAAACAACTCACATAGTTTGTGTACAAAAATTAACTTTAACTTCCCATGATCAGGCTTCAAGCCTGGTCACAGCACAGTTACCGCTCTCTTTAAAGCGGCTGGCCATATTAGGAACAATCACCAAAGACACCAAAGTCACAGTTTTAGTCTTAGTTGATTTCTCTAGTGCTTTAACACTGTCAATCACGAAATCCTGTTATCCATCCTATATATATATATATATATATATGCATATTTTATGGTTCCTTCCAAGATACTTGATGGGTTCTCAACACATATTCGGGACGACCTCTGTGCGTTCGTGTTGATGATTTGTCCTCAAGTTGGTGCAACCTCTACACTGGCATTCCACAAGGCGGCATTTTATCTCCCGTATATTTTCAATTTTTATTAACCTCATAACTCAACAGTTTCAATGTGCGTATGACAGGTAAAGGTGGAGGAAGTAACGCAGGTTGTTGATGAGGTTAATAGGGATCTAGAGCATAAATCATAATTAAAATCCTGGTCGTAGATATTTGGACTATTAGCAAATTCAGCCAAATGTCAGACCATCATTATAGGCAGCAAATGTATAATGAGCAGATCAAATACCACCTCGGTCCCACTGATTTTGTCAATGATTTAATAATTTCATGTAGTCCAGCAGTAAAAGAGTTGGGTTTACTTATCGACTCGACCCTCGATTGGTGAGCTCGGGTCACCTGCGTGAGCTAGAAAGTAACTGAAAACCGTCTATATCTTACACTATATTTCCTCAAAAATTTCCTGCTTTATAACTCAAAAATTACACTTACGTAGTACCTAATTATTCAGTTAAACGGATATGTTAATGTATGTTAATTCGACCTGACTTAAGACTTCCTTAATAAGTTTGACCGCCTTATCAATAACTACATTCGATATGTTTTCAATATTCAGCAGTATCCGCAGTATGACCATGTGTCTGCTTTGTGTTCCTAGTTAAAATGGTTGGCGAAGCGCCAATGGCGCAATCAGCGAGCACTTACCTCAATATTTTTATTTCTCAACTCACCGTTCTTACCAACTTACCTTGCTACGTGTTTCCATTACCTGTGCTCTAACCACGATAGGAATGTTAGCTCAGTTAATAATCTGCTTCTCTCATGTCCCTCTCACAACTCTGACTTCGTAAACTGTTCATTTTTTGTTCAAGCAATACTACTCCGGAATGCACTCGCGAAATTAGAATGTTCACAAATCGATTTACATTTAAAAAGAAAATTCATGATCTATTTTTCAATGAACTGGTAGAATTATCTAATTCACAGCATACCCTATATTTCGGTATTCATAGCGTTTAGATATGTGTATGTCTATTTGTATTAGTATATATTCCTTTATGTACGTATATTTGTGTATATGATATGTTCTATTGTAAGCATGTCTATATGTAACAATATACATCTAACCTTTGTGCATTTTACACAATTTCTACACCACTCGAAGGTTGACTGCAAGAAAATGTGCAAGGTATTCAGTCCACCGAAGTGTAAATGTAGTGCATAACGTTTGTAAATATAAAAATAAATAAAATATGGCTAATTTGTACCTGAGCGTCTTGCTATGGAAATACGAGTTTGTATCCAGGCATTTTGGTTATTTTCCAGAGCTATATGAAACTTTTCACAATATACGCAAAGTATTATTTTCAATACGAAGGTTTTCAGTAGCCAAGAACACATTACGACAGCAGATGGTGTAACAATATTCTGCAAAGTAGCTTTTTTTTATTATCACACCAAAAAATATCTAGTTTGAAACAGATGTAAATAATATTTCAACACTTACTTTTCCAACTTTATTCGACAGTTTAATGAGTCGAATGATCACTTCTACGTAAATTAATGCATGAGAAAATAAATCTAGTACGTAAAAGGAAACCTGAAAGGAATAGTTTGATGTTTGATAACAATTCTATTTATTATAATTTAATAAAAAAGAACAAAATCTCTGATAGCCATCAACATGTGTTCGCCACTTGCTTATTCAGATTCAAGTAGCTGTCTAGATTCAGTACCTAGCTTTTTTTGAGTGATACTTATTATCGAACCTCAATGGGCGAATCTTGGGATTAGGTTTCAGTTGGTTTGATAATATATTAAGCTTGATTGATGTGGTTTAAAAAAAATATATAGTAATACATATTCATTACTGAAACGTATGTAAATTATCCACCTTCTTTTTTGTACTTTGCGGAAATCTCCACGGATACCACCGTAGGGTAGTTATGTCGGACTCGAACCGACCAAAAACCGCACGCAATCATTACTGAGACGTTTGTAAATTATCCACCTAATGATTTTTATTTAACAAAACGTCTATGCGTCAGAGTAGTTACTTACAAAGTACTTGAAGATCGATTTAAAAGTATCATAGCCCTTTAGTACATCAGTGTACATCTGAAACATTGCTTTGCAGTAAACTTTTACGCCCATGTCCCTCTTTAACCGAGGACATAAAACTTCTTCATTCCATAAATTGAGCATTTCTTGCAGAAACGATACACACTGTGTAGCGTAAAATATATTGATATCAAAACATATTGTACTTAAGACTATCAAAGTATGCGATAGTGACTCATAAGAGAAGTGAACGATTAAAATATAGGTAACAGATATCCACAAAACGAAAATCCAATTCACGATAGTATAGGACCGAAGGCTTTTCTTATTAAAAAATCTATGAATGCCTTGAATAGTCAGAACAAAATCTATGTTTTGATGGTCATGAACAATAGCTAGGAAGCTATTCAGAAAAAAACCAGTGGAATAAAAGCAGAAATCATAATACGCAGCAATATAAACGAAGCTCAAGTATTGTCTGATATCATTATTAAAATGAAATACAAGTAGACGAGTTAAAAGTACGCTGTTGAAAAATAAAATCCCACATATAGATACTATATTCGAAAATCGGCCCTTTGGATGTATGACATTGTTCTTGATGTGGTATTTTGGGTAAAACCAAATAGTTTGTATTATGTTTAAAGGCTGAAGCATGGATTGAATGTCTTTGTCAATCACGTTACGGTATACTTTAATGACATTACACCTTTTATTACTTTTACCAAAGATTATAGAGCACATAATTATTTTTTAAATATTTTTCATAAATAATTAAGCGATAAAAATGTCACTGCTTGGAAGTCGACTTCGACATCTACTAGCACTTTGAGATTTATAATTTTATTATTCTCTAGGTCAAAATATGAAAGTTTGTATTCAGTAATTGAATGAAATATTTCTTTTAGCTTCTGTTTATCTTGTCACATATGTCAATCAAAATATTTACATAAGTAGTAATACTTCAAGTTATTGAGTTGTTTGTTATTTTTTGCATTTTGTGTGCCGCTATTAGTGGTTTAAGCTACAAACTTTTAGCATTTTATCTCGTACACAGTATTTTGGTTTGATATATATTATATACATAAATATAAATATATATCTAGCGGCCACCACAATAGTATTTGACGACTCTCAAGGTGTATTTCTTCAATTTATGGTACGTGTGAAAATCCTCGTTACCTGAATTTTCAATGGAGCGTTCTATTAGAACTGAAAAGGCTAAATTCTGACCATCTGGAAGCAAACTGTTCTCTTCAGTAAACTAAATCGTGGTCCACCCTGTATGTAGAAATTGGTGATTGTACATTGTTTTAATTAACCTACATTATGAGTATTCTGATTCACATTATGATTCTTAGCGTTTTTAATTATCTGATATCTAATACAATTGTAGTGAAACAGTACAAAAAATTTTATTTAAAAAGTGTAGCAAGTCCCTCCAAGTACCATCAATCAATAGTATAAATAAACCCCAAGTTTTATATATTTTTAATAAGTGAAAGGTCTGATGTATTGCTATGAATGATTTTACGACATATGTAGCCTCATATACATGATTAATTAGTCTCTTACTATGTCAATAAACAATATAGTATGTATTTAATTCATCAGTATAATTTTCTACAAAGAGATTCAAGTTCCCAATAACATTAAGTGTAAAGTTCTTTGTATTGCTATAGACCTTTGCCTTGATTACCTTTAAAGGACTAACAATTTACACTTTTACACAATCATTTATACAAAAAATAACATGCGCAGCCCACCTTTCCCGTAAGTCACTGCTGACACTTAATCCGATGACTGTTAATCATATCATATCATCAATAAGTGCGTTGCTATGTCTACTTCGTTATACGTTTTATAATTAATTTATTTGTAACAATTGTCACAAAATTTTTGTTTATACACTATGTTTCAGAGGGAAGTAAAAGACTTTGCAAGTATATACTTCGGTTTAATTACACTAGCTTTGAAAAGACGAACGCGTTCAGAGCTTTCGTGATTGATTTATCCCTGCCTAAGGGATTAATTAGCCTAACAGTGAATTACATCATTGTACATATTATTACAGTTAAATAGTTATAAATCTATCTGTATCCTTAACTGTGTTTGTATCTATGTCTCCACCAGTATCTGTGTATTATAATCCAATATGTAAGTGAAAATGATGACTTGATGACTGAAATGATGAAGATAATTTAATTTCTAAAAACAAATGTTGATTATTTAATGAAATATTTTTTATTTAAGCTTGATATTATGGCGTCTTAATTAAAATAATCAACTAATATAAAAATTTATTTGAACTTATTTCATTGCGTTTCATAATCGTAATTTTTATTACTGATGTAATTAATTAGTATTTGTCTATAAAAAATGATATAAAATAGTTATTGTACAAAACCAATAATTAATGAAACCGTTTTAACTGTTTTATAACTTAGTTTTATTCAGAATGGTATTCGCACATGACAGGAATGTATCAGAGTAAACACACACCATAGCAGCCAACCGTAACAAAAAAAACTTATAAACTATCAATTAGCCAACATAATAATATTATTTGTGTTGCCATAATATTCTAACACCCCTTCTCAACACAAATATATATATTTATAATAAAAGACTTTATCTAGATAACAGATTAGCATTAATTTATACTCAAAGTTACACCACATTTGCTCAAATGTTTTACAATTAATTCCTTACTTAAAATCTTGGTTAACATATCAGCAGGCTGTTCATTAGTCTTAATATACTTAATACATATCTTATTATCTTTCACTAGATCTTTAACAAAATGGTAGCGAATGTCTATATGTTTCAGTCTTTTTATAGTATCAGAATTAGCATTTATTATTGCTGACTGGTTATCACAAAAAATATTAACAGGGCAAACATTTTCTTAACTAAAATCAGTTAACAAATTTATAAGCCAAGATACATCACTAGCGGCCATACTCAATGATACATATTCCGATTCTGTGGAAGACAGACTAACTGAGGCTTGCCTTTTAGAGCACCACAGAATCAAGCAATCTGATAGTTTGAACATATAACCTGAAGTGGACTTTCTGTCCAATACATCACCTGCCCAATCGGCATCACAATAACCTTGTAAATTAATATCTTTACACTTAAAAACTAGTTTGTAATTTAATGTATGTTTGGTATATCTCAACACTCTCTTTAATGCACTAAGTAACTCATTACTTGCGATTGATTGATATCTACTCAGCAAAGAAATTGGATAACAAAGATCGGGTCTTGTGCCTGATGCTGCATACATCAAGCAACCTATTATCTGCCTGCACAACTTCTCAATATTTTTATCTTTATGAACAGTTTCATTTGTAAGTATTTTAGTGTTAAAATTTATCTCCATAGGAGTCGACATATCCTTACAGTTTTCCATATTAAATTTTCTTAACACACTTTCTAAATAGCTTGTTTGATCCAATTCAGTAGTACCTGTTTCTAAATTTTGCTTTACATTTATGCCCAGAAAATTTGATATTAATCCCATGTCTTTCATTTCAAATTCGTTATTCAACACATTCTTAAATTCTTCTATATGTCTCTTATTAGTACCAAAAAACAAAATATCGTCAACATACAGTAGTACATACATTTTATCTATACCATTGCACTTTTTGAATAAACATGAATCATTATTAGACATAATGAAGCCTTCTCTACTAATCACAGAGTTGAATTTATTGTTCCAACACTTAGGTGAATTTTTCAGACCATACAATGCCTTATTTAGTTTTACAATATTTTTCTCTCCAGAATAAGCCCCTTCTGGCAATTTAACATAAACCTCTCTATCTATATCCCCATATAAGAATGCCCCAGTAACGTCTATTTGATAAATTGGTAAATTTAAATGAGTAGCTATTGCAACAAAGACTCGAAAAGTAGATAACTTTGCAACAGGCGCATATATTTCTCCTAAATCAAAGTCACTAGCCTGCTCAAAACCCCTAGCCACTAGTCTAGCTTTGTACTGGTCGTTACTATTTCCCTTGAGCTTAAAAACCCATTTGGTACTAATAATATTTTCACTTACAGGTGCTTCACAGAATGTCCAAGTATTATTATCATTTAGTGTTTGTAATTCTTTCTTAATTGCCTCTTTCCACTTACTTGCGTCCTTCCTTCCCATAGCTTCTTTGTATGTAGTTGGTTCACTCATTTTACTTACAACATTGTGGCACTGATAGAACGATGTCTGTTTCCTCACTCTCTTCCTTCTTTCGTTCTGAACTGTTGTTTCCTCCACCTCAGATGATTCATCATCGCAGGGTTCATATTCACTATATGACTCACTCTCTCCAGTAGACACGTCTTCAAGCGTAGTAAGAGTATCACTATTACTTTGAGTTTCTTTGTCTTCGGTGATCTCACTCACCTTCTTTGTTTCCTGATGTTCATCTTGAATAAGTAGGTCATTCAAGCCCAACATAACTGTTGATTCATTCTCTTTACATACATCTTGGTTTAAGAATACCACATCTCTTTTTGTATCTATACAGTTTCTCTCTGGAAAATATACTCTGTAGCCCTTCACATGTTCACCATAGCCAATCATTAATCCTTTCTCCCCTTTTGAGTTCCACTTTCTCCGCCTATCCTTTGGTATGTGTACAAACACGGGGGAACCAAAAGCCTTCAGTTGATGAATATCATACCTTTTGTTCGTCCATATTTCATATGGAGATTTTCTATCTTTGCCTTTTCCTGTCCTGTTTAACACAAAAGCAGCTGTGTTGACTGCTTCAGCCCACAGTTTCTTAGGCAAATTCTTAGCATGTAACATTGTTCTTGCTGCCTCGACAAGAGTTCTGTTTTCACGTTCAGCCTTCCCGTTTTGTTCCGGTGTATAAGTAACAGTAGTTTCATGTATTATCCCTCTCTTTGAACACATTTTCATCACTTCTTTATTTATAAATTCCAATCCGTTGTCAGTCCTAAAAGTCTTCACCTTATTCCCGGTTGCATTCTCTGCTTTGTTCAAAAAATCCTCCAGACAGTGTTTGATTTCATGTTTTGCTTTGACAAAATAGACAGTCCTGAAGTTAGAATAGTCGTCCTTCAAAACAACATAATATCTCGAACCACCAATTGATTCTACTTCCATGGGTCCACATGTGTCCCCATGTATTACTTCACACGTCCTGGTGGTTACACTGTCACTTTTCTTAAATGGTAGCCGGTGAATCTTTCCCTTTAAGCAGCTTTCACATTGAGGAACTGAAGATTGTTTTATTTCAATGTTATTTTGTTTCAACACTTTCTTCACGTAATCAAAGTTTTGATGTGCCAACTTTTCATGCCACTCGTTCAAATCATTGGTAGCTACCCTTGCAACACTTGCAACATCACATTTGTTTTTGAGAAACTTGCATGTGCTGTCATCTGTCATTATGACATATCTCCGATCAGCAGCGCGGTTCACAGAGAAAAGATTTGTTTTTAGTTCGGGAACATACAACACATTGTCTATAGTTGTGTTTATCCAATCACTTCCGTTATTGACTTGCACCGCCATCTGTCCACATCCTAACACACTAATGGTCGCACCGTTGCCAACTATGACGGATTTTTGCGATACACTTTGAAATGATGAAAACAACGAACGATTGCGGCACATATGCTCACTGGCTCCCGAGTCAACTAGCCACTGTGATTCTACGTATTGTTTATGCACTGAGTCCGATACAATAAACGCATTACTTATTTTCTTATTGTCCTTTGACATTCTGAACCGGCACTGTGCTTTGTAATGTCCGATTTTGCCACAGTAAAAACACTTATTATCGTTCACCTTTTTCTCACTGTCTTTATTACTTCTGCACTCTGTTTGATAATGTCCGGATTTGCCGCACTTAAAACACTTAATGTTCCTTCTAGCTACAAACGCCGACGATGACGGTGTACTATCTTTTTCTTCTGTCTTTTCTTTCAATCTCTCCTCTTCGATGAGCAGCCTGGTCACTAAATTATCAAATGTCTGTTTGTCTTCTGGTGCTGACTCCCAGGCCGACACAAAGTGTTTATACTCGTCCGGTAAACTCATTAACACTTTAGTTATAGCGAACTTATCAGAAATTTCTTCACCCAACTGTTTTAGCTGGTTTTGTATTTCTTGTATCTTAGACAAAAATACAGACATTTCCACTCCTTTTTCGTACTTATACTGGAAAAATCGCTGCTGGATGATATGTATGCTGGTCTCTGACTTTTGTTCGTAGACACTAAGGAGCTTCTTCCACATTTCAGAAGAAGTTGTACATGTGACAAGATGTATCATAACATCTTCGGACATTCTTGTCACTAGAAGTGTTTGAGCTTTCGCATCCTTCGACTCCCAAATAGTTCGTTCTGTGGCGTCCTCCGGTTTCCCAGTCCGTCCTTCTACAATGTCCAACCATCCTTGACCCCTCATAAGTATGGTCATTTGAAATTTCCATATATTCCAATTTCGAGCTCCTTCCAGTTTCATTCCATTATTTGTGATATCCATCGTGCTGTCCTTCCTTGCTAGAGCAAGTAATAATATCCTTCTCGACGAAAATTTTAATGGCGCGTTCAGACCTAACCTCACTTTTCGCCGATATGAAATAATTACACTCGATTCTTTTACTCACTGACTTTACTTTTAAACAGGTATACGCTTTCTGGGTCCGTAACCTGTACAAAACCAATAATTAATGAAACCGTTTTAACTGTTTTATAACTTAATTTTATTCAGAATGGTATTCGCACATGACAGGAATGTATCAGAGTAAACACACATCATAGCAGCCAACCGTAACAAAAGAAACTTATAAACTATCAATTAGCAAACATAACAATATTATTTGTGTTGCCATAATATTCTAACAGTTATAATGAATAATAAGGAATAGGTTTAGTGAAACAAATATTTTTTTTTATTTGTAACATGGATGTAATTGTCGTTGATAACGATGATGATGACGTAATTGTATATATTTAAAATTTAGTATAATGCATACTTTTTTTTACTGTTGTAATAAATTAGCATTTATATAAGAATGATATATAATAGTTTTAATGTATAATAAGGAATAAGTTTTGCGAAAGAAATAATTATTTTTATTTCTATTGTTATTTATAACATGGATGTAATTGTCCCTGATAATGATCATGATGATGATTTAATTGTATATGTTTAACATAACTTACCAAAGTTACAGCAATGCACTTGTAACTTGGAAGTTGTGGTAGTTTATGGACGGCGGTAGTCGTTTAACATACGGTTATCTTTGACCGAACGGGTCAATCATTTGCTGTGCTATAAAATCTCGTACAAAAATAAAGTTTACTCAACTAAATATGCTTTAATAATGCGACTGCGGGGTTATAAGCGAGGACGTCTACATGCATAAACGACTCTCAGACTAAAGTACAACAGCGTTTATAATTAAATATTATTCCTAAATTTTCACACTATTTCTTATTTATACAATAATTGTGTAGTAATCACACACAATGTAAAATGAGTTCGTGTATAAAGTAAAAGAAATATTATCTTTCTCAATCTCTTTACTATCAAATATAAGTTTTATTGAAAGAGTTTTTGTTTTAAATATTATTCAAGACACGCCTAATCTCTCATCCAATATTAATTGTAAAGAGCATCTGTATTTAGATTTACTGAATGTATTTAACCATCAGAGAGCCATATTTTTGTAAAAATAGGTTATATCCAACAAAGTGATATCTCGGTTTCCGTAATCTGTTTTTAAGAATTCTCTCATTGGTTTCAACAAGTGTGTAAGGTTATCGAATCCAAACCAAACTCCCTAAATCCAAGGTTACTGAAAGAGTGGTAATGCTACGATACCTTTGAGTAGCTAGTGTTGTGATGGGTTAAGGATACAGAGTATCACCACCCTTATTAATCCCACGGATATCGTAAGAGGTGGTCAATGGAACAAAATACGCAAGACAACATCTCTGCAAAACGAAGCAAAACTTGAACAAATCCTGTTCTAACCGCCTGGCCAGCGTGGTATAATAGACCAAAAGCTCTTACCGAAGAAGAAGCTTATGTCTAGCATTGGACTGTTAAAAGCTGTTGATGATGGTGATGATGATTATAATGATTAATAATGACGAGTAGCATATGTCCACCGGCCGGAAGTAGTCACCCACTAGCAGGTGACCCGACTGTTCGTTTGCCTTAAATATTCTGCGCCTCGGAGAGTACGTAAAAGCTTCGGTCTTGCGCCTGATCTCACCCATGTAAATAATGTTATCAGGCAGCAAATAAATCCTCGTATGCAACATTTTATATAGTATGTAGAAAGACGTATATATGACGTACACGTATCATTCATTGAATTTCAAAGCACGCGTAGTAAATACTAGTAAGAGTAATAAATTATTTATGAAAGTTTTCATTGTTTCCGGTCTTATTCTAAAAATACTCATAAAGCAAATGATTATTCCATCTATTTAAGCGATAAAGATATAATTTAGTTACAATAATTAATAAATTTATGACGTTATGTCTAAATATCGAACCTTTTAACTATATGAAATTCTTTTAACGTAATGACTTCGATTTCAATTTGTAACTCACTTCCTGTTTTCTTCAATCGTACCACTGAAGGACAACACGGTGGTAATAGATACAAGAGTAAAATTTAGTAAAAACTTTTTAGACAGACGTTTCCAAAAAGTATTACTACCGACCCAAATTATACAACATATGTTTTTCTTATCAAAATTTTACATTAAAAGAAATTGTATCTTGCCCAATGATATCTCATATCATATTATTTCACTACTTGGTGTGCTGTTTTACATAGCCTTAAATCTAAATGCTGTCAACGTTGATAACTTTACTCAAACGTTAGCAATCAGTTCACGCTTGAGCTTCACTTTTTTTTCGAGCTTTATTGTTACTATTGCAGGTTACTTCATGTTTTACTTTCATAATGTATTCTCCAGCAAAAAACATGTGCGAATGATTGTCATCATCCAACGATCTTTCAGAATCGTTCACTTTGATAAATATAAGAATATCATTTTTGACAATTGGAGTAACGTTTTCAGGCATTTCGTAATCTATTTAGTTTTTCTTCTTTTCAATTTAAGTGTGCCAGTGACTATTTACTATTTCTCTTTGGTGTATTTCGACGTATATATGTCGTATGGCGTTTGTTTAAGCAAACTCTTGCGTGGTGGTATACTTGCATGGATGTCGGAAATCCAGTATCACACCCGAATACCTCAAATTATAAATAATGATTGTGATAAACCATGGAAACAGTTGTTTCAAGTGTATAAGTATTTAATGGAAATATTTTCTATATTCAAAAACGTTTTTCAAGTTCCAGTGAGTACTACTTTGTAATTTTAAATATGCCTAACCGTTCGCTTGACGCTTGATGACGTAACTATTGCGGCATATTAGAAAATACTTAGCTGAGTGGAATGAACCCTACTTAACTCAAAGTTTGTATTTTGAGGCATAAAGAAGATGTAGCATAAAGTACAGGGTACTTTAATTATTGAATCGAACTTAAGGTTTAAGGCATATGAGGTTAACTAATTATTTGATAATTTGTTTCAGATAGTTTTTACAACATGTGATACACTTTTGCATACATTACTTTACGTGCAAACATTTTTAGCACTGGATAAAATACCCTCGATTGAAGTCAAAGAAACGGTAAGTTTTTTATTTCTTTCTCAGTATTTTTTTATTATTTTTTGTTTAGGAACCTACAAAAGTAACTCTGTTCTGCCTGATGGAAAGCACGAATAGAGACATGATCATTGACATTTAGATATTAGTTTATAACGAGATTGGTAATCAACAACAGATTTTGTTGAAAATATTTTCTTCGTTGTAGTCTTAACGTTTTTGTTTTAGGCGTCCTTTCGTTTGGGAGCATTTTACTGGGTAATAAAAAATGTGTCAATTATTGCAATATTCAGTTATCATTGTGAGAAATTTTACGAAGTTATCAATGACGTGAATGAAGTTTGCTACCGTTTGTTAAGCAACAACCAAGAATTAGGTAAAGAATATAGCTTGTGAACGACTTTCACGTGATTAATAATAATGTTAGCCTTACACATTGTAATAGTCCCCCCTAAAAACCTAGTGCGAGTATAGTAATTTTTCGGCTATTTAATGAGGTATTATTATACAAGCCAGCACCCTCCAATGTGGAGGAAGGTCTAACGCTCCTCCAGAATCCGCGTTAGACTGTAGAACTCGACACCAGACTGGACATTCTCCCACTGGCTTATAATGATTCAAATAAATAATAAGAAACCGCGATAAGAGGGAATCAAAATGAGAGATTATGAAACAATTAAATACATTTCTGTTGGTTGTGCTTATCACTCTTCCATCCGTTGTGCACTTAAGATTTTGGTGAATTAACTGACTTTAACTCGAGGGGGTCAGGCACGCTAAGTCCAAACCTATAACTCGCTTTGACAGGTGTATTCAGTTGTATACGACCGAAGCTAAACGCTTTCGCGCCTCCGCCCCGACGTGGGACTCCAACCCATCGGTTTCCTGTGTACTCAACCCGCTATATGAGTTAACCCGCCTACTGACCCCCGTGCATCCGCCCCTTAAGACCCCTAGCTCCCAAGCACACGGCACACACTCATACACACTGTAACTACAATATAAATACACCACAGGGACAGATCACCCAGATATGATCGTGTAACGGAACCGCTCCGGCGATCAACCAAATGGCTCCGTTCGATCTATACCTTAGCTCTCCACACCGCAGCGACTTATAAAGAGTTCTACTCATTATCTCTATCAAAGGTACCGATAAACCAACAGTAATGCTCAGCGAGAAATAATAGAGAGATATCATCTAATTATTCAACGATTATTACTACACTCAGACCGGCATATAAATACATATAAATCATTATCCTACGAAATAATAGGCAACAAGGACTTACCTAGCTACTGCATCGTTATATATGCTAACTTACTCAACGTCATGGTAACCCACACGACCGGCTATGCCCAGCTTTCACGAACGTCCTGCCTTCACCCTGCACCCTCACTCACTATCTCGATTCTTTCAAACCCTGTCGTTTTCTCTCAGCCCGCGCCCCACTACCTATCGCCTTTTTTGTTTACAATTATTTCTCTCACAGATGTCTTGGAACCGATATCCAAAGGTCTATTAAGAGTCTTTTCCAAAGAATTCGTTTTAAGATGCAATAAATATTTTGTTTTTACTTGTACAAGAGTCGCTTAAGAATCTGTCCATTAAGTGACGGTCCTATTCTGTTGTCTAGACCCTTTTTTTTATACATGCACGTGTTGCCAACGGCTAGGAATATATTGTTGCATTGATGTAACAATAATTGTAAATTCTAAATAACGTAATATGATAATATTATAACATCTACGGCCGTCTGGTCTGGTCTGGCAGCTAAATTGTTGATAAACATACGTATATATTTTTAAATACACACATGTCATAGATAAATTACATCCAGACGTAGAATGATTTTGTTCATCACACGTCACTTGCCCTGAGTAGAAATCGAACCCACGCTCTAAAACCTAACATTTAAAATCGCTAATTACTAGACGAACAGATAAGAATGATTTGGTACATTTGAAAATTGTTGTTTTTTTTATGGAACCTGCCAAAGTAACATTACTCTGCCTGATAGAAAACATGAATAGAATCTAAAAGTTGTAGTCACTACATGGTGAACCACACAAAAGTCGCCTAGTGAGATGCCTTTTCATGCATGCTTGGTTAGTTATAAATCTATTGGTATCTTTAACTGTGTTTATATCTGTGTCTTCACCAGTATCTATATATTATAATCCAATATGTAAGTGAAAATGATGAATTGGTGACTGAAATGATAATGATAATTTAATTTCTGAAAACAAATGTTGATTATTTAATGAAATATTTTTTATTTGAACTTGATATTATGACATGTCTTAATTAAAATAACAAACTAATATAACAATTTATTTGAACTTATTTTATTGTGTTTCATTAATTTTTATTACTGATGAAATGAATTAGTATTTGTCTATAAAAATGACATACAACAGTTTTAATGAATAATAAGGAACAAGTTTAGTGAAAGAAATTATTATTTTTATTTCTAACATGGATGTAATTGTCGTTGGTAACGATGATGATGATGATGATGATGATGATGTAATTGTATATATTTAACATTTAGTATAATGCATACAAGCTGCTTGTTTAGACTGATAAATAAAATCTATTCACCTAAAGCTACTCTATTTTACTACTCGGATAAAGCAAATTGAATCAGAACAACAGTATAACTGCTAATGAGACCTATTAACGTCAAAGGCAGTGCAGCATCGATGTAGAACAAGCCACACACTGACATCCTCTTGCACGACGATCGATACAGGCGTTGTACGTTCTTCGTCATTTTTATTCTAAATCTGTAAATAAATATTTATTGTAATTACAATGAAAGAAAGAAAATAATTGTACAAAGATCACATAAGTTTGATAACACTGTAAGAAAATGATGAATAAATATTATGTTATAATAATATATAATATTATCAAATAGACTAGATGACACCTTAGTCAAATTAGTTACTTTTTATTATCTGACCAAACGACAATTTTGTATGAAAAATGTACTAAATACAAAATTGTAATGTCACTGTTTTAGACTACTCAATTGAACAATATATTTCAATCTATATTTGATTGTTAATCACAATAATAATAAAAAGCTATGTTATTTGTATTTTCCGAGATGTTTCGCGTCCCCCTAAGGAGAGTATGGTACGAAAAGTAACCTGCAACTTGTAAAAAAACAAAATAAAATATATAAACGACAAGGTCCCGTGTTTAATAATAAAATTAGTCTGAATGATATCAACCGTCATTTTTCAACCACAGCTACGCTGGATCTTCTAAGTGTCAAGCACTATATTGCATCTTTTTTTTTCTATATTAAGGCCTGCAAAAGTGACTCTACTCTGCCTGATGGAAAGCATGACAAGCATGACAGTCATCGTGACAGTGTAAGGCTTACACAGTTACCACGATAACTGTCACTTCTGCATCAATGGGCCTCCAGTCTCACACTCACCAACGAAACGCGACAACACGGATGCTGTCGCTTTAGATCGGTCTTCTGTGGGAGAGTAGTACTGCCCCGGTCGAGCCGGCCCGTTCGTGCTGAAATCAGCGTGGCTCTACTACCTACTAAATCTAATATCTGGTCTTACCATCCCACTACAGACTCATTTTATTCATTGAATTTTCTCCAGGGTCTCCTAAAGATATCAAGACGTGGCTTATATCATTTTTCTTCCAAAAAATAGAACTTTCTCTGCCTGAACACTTTCCAGCTATTGACATTCTTCTCTTCTTATCTAAATTACTTGAGACTTGTATACTTAAACAAGTTACATAATTTGTGTACAAAAATTAACTTTAACTTTCCATAATCAGGCTTCAGCCTGGTCACAGCACAGTTACCGCTCTCTATGAAGTGGCTGGCCATATTAGGAACAATCACTGGAGACACGAAAGTCACAGTTTTAGTCTTAGATGATTTCTCTAGTGCCTTTAATACTGTCAATCGCGAAATCCTGTTATCCATCCTAGCATATTTCATGGTTCATTCCGAGATACTGGATTGGTTCTCAACACACATTCAGGGCGAACTCTGTGCGTTCGTGTTGATGATTTGTCATCAAGTTGGTGCAACCTCTACACTGGCGTTCCACAAGGCGGCATTTTATTTCCTGTATTATTTTCAATTTCTGTAACCTCATAATTCAACAGTTTCGATGTGAGTATGACAGGCAAGGGTGGAGGAAGTGACGCAGGTTGTTGATGAGGTTGATAGGTATCTTGATTTCATAAAATCGTTGTCTTAGATATTTGAACTATTAGCAAATCCAGCCAAATGTCAGACCATCATTATAGGCAGCAAATGTACAATGATCAGATCAAATAGCACCTCTGTGCCACTGATTTTTCTCAATGATTTAATCATTTCATATAGTCCAGCAGTAAAGTTGAGTTGGGTTTACTTATCGACTCGACCCTCGATTGGTGAGCTCAGGTCACTAGCGTGAGCTAGAAAATTTCCTGCTTTATAACTTAAAAGTTACACTCATGTAGTCCGTAATTATTCCATTAATCGGCTATGTTAATGTATGTTAATTCGACTTGACTCAAGACCTCCTTAATAAGTTTGACCGCCTTATCAATAACTACATTCGATATATTTTTAATATTCTGCAGTATAACCATGTGTCTGCTTTGTGTTCCCAGTTAAAATGGTTGCCGATGCGCCAACGGCGCAATCAGTGAGCACTTACCTCTATATTTTTATTTCTCATCTCACCGTCCGTACCAACTTACCTTGCTCCGTATTTCCGTTACCTGTGCTCTAACCACGATAGCAATCTTAGCTCAGTTAATAATCTACTTTCTTCATGTCCCTCTCACAACTCTGGCTTCGTGAACTGTTCGTTTTTTGTTCAAGCGGTACTACTCTGGAATGCGCTCCCGAAATCAAAACGTTCATAAATCGATTTACATTCAAAAAGAAAGTTCAAGATTTATTTCTCAGTGAACCGGTAGAATTACCTAATTCACAGCATACCGTATATTTCGGTATTCATAGCGTATATATATGTACGTGTGTATGTCTATTTGTATTAGTACATAAAGGATGTACGTTTATTTTTGCACGTATGATATGTTCTATTCTGAGCATCTATGTATGTAATAATATGTATCTAACCTTTGTGCACCTACCACTTTATATAATTTCTACACCACTAGAAGGTTGACTGCAAGAAAATGCCCAGAGTATTCAGTCTGCCGATGTGCAAAAGTAGTGCATAACGTTAGTAAATAAAAATTGAATAAAATATGGCTAATTTGTACCTGAGCGTCTTGCTTTGGAAATACGAGTTTATATGCAGGCATTTTGGTTATTTTCCAAAGCTATATGAAATTTTTCACAATATATGCAAAATATTATTTGCAATAAGAAGGTTTTCATTAGCCAAGAGCATATTATGGCAGCAGTTGGCGTAACCATATTCTGCAAAGTAGCTTTTTTTATTCTCACACCAAAAAATAACAGGTTTGTAACAGACGTAAATAATATTTCAACACTTACTTTTCCAAATTTATTCGACAGTTTAATGAGTCGAATGATCGCTTCCACGTAAATTAATGCATAAGAAAATAAATCTTGTGCGTAAAAGGAAATCTGAAATAAATAATTTAATGTTAAAATTTTCATTTAATTTAAAAAAAAAGAACAACATTCCTGATACCCATCTCAACAACATGTGTTCGCCACTTGCTTATTTAGATTCACATAGCCATCTAGATTCAATACCTAGCTTTTTTTGACTGATCCTATTATAGACCCTCAATGGGCGAATATCGGGGTGAGGTTTCAGTTGGTTTAGTAATATATTAAGCTTGATTGATGAGCTTTAAACAAATAGCTAGTAATACATATTCATTACTGAGACGCTTGTAAATTATCCACCACTTTGTACTTTGCGGAAATCTTCACGGATTCCACCGAAGGGTGGTTATGTCGAACTCGAACCGACCAAAAACCGCACGCTGTCTCAGGCACTACTAGCCAGGGGACCAGGTGCACCCTAATAAGAAAATCCCTGTAACCCCGACATACTTCGGGCCACCTGCAGCTGTGAGTGGTCCCCTCCTGTGTGGAAACCTCATGGTTTCTCTACTAAGAAAAGGATGCGTGCAGTCCATAGAACTCGCATTGCAACCCCGATCTGTATCTGATAGGGTGGCAAATGGCCTCATCTGTCACCCCCAGGTCTACGATTAAGGAGCACGGTTATCGTCTATTGATCTCCGGCGCCTGAGTCTTCTGCGGTACCTAGCCCGCTACCGGGCCTGGCTGCTAACTAGAAAGTAGGACAGAAGAAGAAGCTTCTTACGTAATGATTAATTATCCACCTAATGATTTTTATTTTACTAAACGTTATGCGTCAGAGTACTTACAAAGTACTTGAAGATTGATTTAAAAGTATCATAGCCCTTTAGTATATCAGCGTACGTCTGAAACATTGCTTTGCAGTAGTCTTTCACGTCCATGTCCCTCTTTAATTGAGGACATAAAACTTCTTCATTCAAAACGCACTGTGTAGCGTAAAATATATTGATATTAAAACATATTGTACTCAAGAATATCAAAGTATGCGATAGTGACTCATAAGAGAAGTGAACGATTAAAATATAGGTAACAGATATCCACAAAACGAAAATCCAATTCACGATAGTATAGGACCGAAGGCTTTTCTTATTAAAAAATCTATGAATGCCTTGAATAGTCAGAACAAAATCTATGTTTTGATGGTCATGAACAATAGCTAGGAAGCTATTCAGAAATAAACCAGTGGAATAAAAGCAGAAATCATAATACGCAGCAATATAAACGAAGCTCAAATATTGTCTGATATCATTATTAAAATGAAATACAAGTAGACGAGTTAAAAGTACGGCGTTGAAGAATAAAATCCTACATATAGATACTACATTCGAAAATCGGCCCTTTGGATGTATGACATTGTTCTTGATGTGGTATTTTGGATAAAACCAAATAGTTTGTATTATGTTTAAAGGCCGAAGCATAGATTGAATGTCTTTATCGATCACGTTGCGGTATACTTTAATGACATTACACCTTTTATTACTTTTACCAAAGATTATAGAGCACATAATTATTTTTTAAATATTTTTCATAAATAAATAAGCAATAAAAATGTTACTGTTTTGGAATCGACTTCGACATCTACTAGCACTTTGAGATTTGTAGCTTTATTATTCTCTAGGTCAAAATTTCAAAGTTTGTATTCAGTAATTGAATGGAATATTTCTTTCAGTTTCTGTTTATCTTGTCACATATGTCAATCAAAACATTTATATAAGTAGTAATACTTCAAGTTATTGAGTTGTTTATTTTGTGTGCCGCTATTAGTGGTTCAAGCTACACCTATTAGCATTTTATCTTGTACGCAGTACTTTAATTTGATGTATTATATATATACTGAAATATATCTAGCGGCCACCGCAATAGTATTTGGCTACTCTCAAGGCACATTTCTTCAATTCATGGTACGTGTGAAAATTCTCTTTACCTGGGTTTTCAATGGAGCTTTCTATCGGAATTGAAAAGGCTATATTCTGACCGTCTGGAAGTAAACTGTTCTGTTCAACTGACTGAAATATTCAGATCGCTTCTAATGACTTGCAAAACTTTCATTCATTTCGGTATCATTTAAGTTACATCCCCACACACACTTCCCTGATCAGGTAAAGGCCTCATGGAGAAGTCTATACTCAAGCTGGTCAAATACAATTTCCACTGCACTAAGAGAGTTACTTCTTAAACCAGACGTACCTGGAAAGAATCTGTGTTCGTCAGAAGAAAAAGATTAAGCCAGCAGATGGAGCTTCCAATCTAGACTACCAATGAGCAATGGATTCACTACTTCTGGATGGATTAGTTTATTGAGCTCTTTCTAGATTCTTCTGGATTGAATGGATTCCACCTATTTCTGGTGCGACTAGACTAGAATATCGCGACCGACTGCCGCTACCACTACCAGGAACTTAGCCATCCGCCGATACTAGGTTCTTTTAGTCTCGTTGAAAGATAATTTATTGATACAATTGTTTCATCAATGAATCACCTCACGCCATCATCTATTAAGAAGTTATAAAATTCACAAAGATATTAGTGAATTTATAAAGTATTGTGATAAATGCCAGCTAATATTTATGGGATAGTAGTCCAAATCGGGTTTTAAAAAAGTATAGGGTGGGCCAAGAAATCATTAACTATTGAATTTAACATCTCGTGTGAACGTGTTACTGGAGTTCTAGGGGCCGATGCTACTTTAATTTAACTAATTCGTGACCCACCCTATGTTTAGAAATTGATGATTGTATATTGTTTTAATTAACCTACATTATGAGTGTTATCATTTTAAACGTTTTAAATTATCTGATATTTAATACAGTTATAGTGAAACAGTACAAGCAATTTTATTCAATAAGTTTAGCAAGTCCCACCAAGTACCATCAGTCAAAACTATAAATAAACCCCAAGTTTAATATATTTTTAATGGATAGAAGATCTGGTGTATTACTATAAATGACTTTATGACATGTGTAGCCTCATATAGGTGATTAATTAGTTCCTTACTAAATTTATAAAGAATAAAATATATATTCAATTCGTCACTATCATTTTCTACAAAGAGATTGAAGCTCCAAATAACACTAAATGTAAGATTCTTTACATAGATAGTATAGCTATCTATGTAAAGAATCTTACATTACATATAGACCTATATATTACATATAGACCTTTGCCTTAATTACCTCTAAAGGACTAATAATTTGCACTTTTAGACAATCAATACAAAAAATAACATGCGCAGCCCTGCTTTCACGTAAGTCACTGCCGACGGACAACAAAACATTAGTTAACACGTTAACTGCCATACGAGTATACTCGTAGTATTTTTTTTTTATGGCTATTGCCACCATACAAAATGGTAAGTACGTGTATACTCGTAGTTGGCAGTGGATCCTAGTTTTAACTACGAGTTTACTCGTAGTATGGCAATAAAATAGGATTTTTATTAACTATTGCCAAACTACGAGTATAGTCGTAAATAATTTGGCGCGAAAACTTGCGCTCCCATGCTCTGTCAATCGGGAACTGAGGGCGCCGTACGATTGCTCTGACTCTGGCGCTCGCGTTGCTTCGGGTAGGATCGTAAAGCTTCGGTATTGTTCATGTTGTGTCGCGGCACGTGCGAGATTCGTAGTGTGCATCAAAACTTTTGACAATTAGTGTGCAGTTTGTTTACATGCGCTCGGGAAAAAAGGTGACAAATTATCATAATTATTGTAATTTTGATTTACGATGTCTCGCAAACGTAGATTGTTTGAATTAAGTGAGTCGGAAGACAGTCGTAAAGGAGATTTTTCTGCTGACGACGATGATTATGACTATCATCCTACAGCCGATGAGGAAGGCTCAAATGAAGATTCATTGAGCGAGATTGAAGAAGATTCAAGCTGCCAGCGACGTTGTGGTTCACGATTGTTTACTTTACCCTTGGAGAGCGAAAACAGCGACATTTTATCCGTCGAAAATGGTGAACCTGGAACTCTCCCTCAATCTAAAGAGAGGGGTGATAGTGAGTCCTCTGACGAAATATTTTCTGTTCGTAGCCCTCTCATGATACCGAATCGCCGTCCTAAGCACCGCATATTGGAAGATTCATCAAGTGCCGAGGAGGAAAAGGGACAAGTAAAACCGCGAGCAAGTAGCAAAAGAGAGGCCTGTCCCATGCAGCCTATCCGTCGGGTATCAGTAAGTTCAGTTTTGTCACAAGAAGACCACGTATCCCAACAAGTTTCTCCTGTACATGACATATCAAAACCACCTTCTCCTGCGAACGTTGTAGATCTCAATTCTAATTTGAACCCACCTATATTGAATGTGGTGAATCCTTCTGTTTCTCGACCACCGTCACCGCAAGACGAAGATAATTGGGTAGATGTAGACAGCAATGATGAAGAGACTCCTCCAGACTTTCCGTTCACTGCTGATCCTGGTTTCAAAATTCAGTCTGCTGGATGGAGCAACGTAAGTCAGCTAATCGATTTATATTTTACAGACGATTTTATTAATCTTCTTGTTGCCCAAACTAATCTATATGCTAATCAGTGCTTGAATTCTCGGCGTATTGGGCGCAATTCACGGCTGAAAGCCTGGAAAGGTACTACTTTAACAGAGATGCGAGTTTTCCTGGGTTTACTATTACATATGGGTACTGTCAATTTGCCATCTCTTGAACATTATTGGAAAAAAGACGATCTGTATTATATGCCACTTTTTAGTGAGATAATGAGCCGGAATAGATTTCAATTGATACTCCGACACCTTCATTTTGCTAATAATGAAGAAGACGATGGAACTCCACTTTACAAGCTTCAGTTTGTGCTAGATCACTTCAATAAAGTAATGTCAATTGTCACTGGCAAGAACAACGAAGCAATCCTTAGAAATTTCAGAGTCGAATATAACCACTCCACACAAATAGTGATGAATCTTTTGCAGGGTTACCTTGACAAAGGGTACAAACTTTACACCGACAACTTCTACAACTCTGTTTTACTCACTAAGTTACTAACTGAAAGATCGACATATGTCTGCGGAACTTTGAGAAAAAATCGCAAAGGAAACCCTAAAACTCTGTTGAGCACCAAACTGAAAAAAGGCCAGATGATTACAAAGAGAACTAACAATATTTTCGTGTGCAACTGGAAGGATAAGAGAGAGGTGTTATGTATCTCTAATATGCATAAACCTATTCTGGTTCCCGTGTCAAATAAAAACAGTAGGGTTTCAATAAAACCTAATGTAGTTAGAGATTATAACAACGGAATGTCCGGGATTGATCTTTCAGATCAAATGCTCTCGTACTACTCAGCTCTTAGAAAGACATTGTTTTGGTACAAAAAACTAGCGATCCACATTTTTGAAATATTCATTCATAACGGATGCATGATCTACAACCAACAAGCCAATCTTCCACCAGAAAAGAAATTAGATGCTCTTTCGTTCAAAGATGAGGTTGTAAAATATCTTTTAGGCGAGAAATTCATAAAACACAGTCATCATGAGCAGAAAAAGCAAGTAGAATTACATTACTTAGAGCGTTTACCACCTACCCAAAAAAAACAAAAACCGACGAAGCCGTGTCGTGTCTGCACCAAAGAAAAAAAACGCAAAGAAACAGTTTACTATTGTCCGGTATGTCCTGAAAAACCTGCCTTATGCGTTGAAAATTGTTTTAAAATTTTTCACTCCTTTGTGACTTCACAGTGATGTACCTAATTTTTTTTCTATTAAACTTAATTTTCTGATTTAAGTAATGTTTTATTCCAAATGCCAAAGAATTTAACCCCGTCCTCCTTACACGGCCACTGGTTTAAAATTCGTCAGAAATCGCATACAATCAACTACGAAAATACTCGTAGTTGGCGGTGCAGCCCAGATCATGTACTACGAGTATACTCGTAGGTTGGCAGGCAACGTGTTAATTCGTTGACCGTACCCCGCAACTTGTCTCGCAAACCATCAGGAGGACCAAGTTGGTTGGCTACAATTAATATCATTCTGAAAGTCAGTCATCCCACCTGGCCTGTGGGCACCCTACACTACGTTTGCCGAGACGCAGTCTCCACTCTAGAACTCATTTAATCTAAAGATTGTCGATTCTGCGGCTAAAAAGTCAGACTTTTCTGATCAAATACCAGCTTTTCAAATTATTGAGTACTGTACATTGCAGTTGTTATCTTTATAACAAAAGTCATCAGTCAGACAAGAAGGAGTTACTATAGGTGAGGATCTAGAATATGTTTTTCTTTTACGTGTTGCTATAAGCCGAGTAACGTTGAATGGCATACTATACCGGTCAAATCAGCCGTGTACCAAAAAAGGGGCTCGCTAAAAGCAGCTGTGGCCAGTAAGTGTATATCAGAGGACCTGATGAATGTGAAATAGACCCGAGTATGTGACCCTACAAAGTAAAAGGGTAGTTACTCTTTACTAGTTAGTAAACTCTCCGTACCTCAGACAAGAATAAATCGCATATTTTCAATAGGTAGTTAATAAAAATTATGATTTCTATGCAGCGGTAACAGTATAAGAGTTGCTGTTTATCATCTTAATGTTAATTTTAATTGTATTATATAGTTTATGTGTGATAAAATGTTATTTAATAATTAATTAATTGAAAACAAAATGACAAACGACAACATTAATACAGTTAGCACTACATACTATTTGATGTTAACATGGTTGAATAATTAATTTGAAATAAGTCTTCGTCCGTGTAGTATTTGAATACTGAATTTTTATATTAGAGAAGTGGTTTTTGCAGCGTAAATTCCGATCCCATGGTAAATCTGGTATAAAAAGTAGCCTATATGTTACTAAGTAACTCCCTCCGTTTTCTAGTGAAAGTCCTATTAAAATCTGTTCAGCGGTTCCAGAGATAAGCTTGGATAAACAAGCAAATAGACAGATAAAAAAATAGTTTATATTTTAGTATCGTATAAAGAGTTATAAATACAGTTTTTTTAAATCACATACAGACATTCCAGTTTTATTTATATGTATTGATTCATGAAAAGAATATAAATGCAATACTAATAAAAAGCAATGACTAGAAAGTTATCAAACTAATCAGCATGTTAACATGAAATGTTTTTAACTACAACCAATAAGTAAAAGCAATTTAACGCATTAATATAATAAATTTAATCAAACAATTATCGATAAATAGAGAGTGAGCAGTATTTTTCATCAGTCGAATGTACATTTGACATAGTTCAATCATGGCCTTTTATTTTAGACATTATTCTATTTTTTAATAATAATGTCACCATGCAATCGGTACAGCAAAGAAGTAATAATAATGAGGTGTTGTTGAATAATTTTGTGGAAGAAGACATACAAGCTATGCTGAGGCCTTTAAATATGATACCAACAATGTTCATCACTGCTTAATATCAAATTTGTCACAATTTTATCACTTCCAACACTTCTTTCTACAATATTTGTTCATGTTTGGTTTCGGTTCTGTGTATATTTGCTTACCTCTTCCGTGTGTATCAAATATCAGATTACGAAAAAAACCTGTTTGGCGTTATTCTCTATTGGACTTGTATATCAGATTTCATTATGTACTCATTTGGGTTTACGTTGAACATGTGCACGAACATATTCACTAGTCAGATTAATGTATTTTTAGTATTGAAAGTACAAAGAGTTTACAAGTTATTAAGCATCAATAAAAATGAAATTAGAGAAATCATTTTTTTTAATTGGGCAAGCATCACTTCTTTTTCTGTTTTTAATATTCTCTGGATAATTTTAGTGTATAGTGTTACCAAGCAATTTAGTTTCCATGGATTGATTTTGACCATAATAGTCACTTGTTTTGATTTCAATGTGTTGTATGCTAGTAGATTATTGCACATGGTACAAATTGCATTCAAACTTTGGATTGAGACTATTACATCGTCAGAAAGGTCGGAAGAAACATTGAAAGAAAGCTTCTGGACTATATTTGGAGTATATGATGAAATATTGAAGGTGTATGATATAATAGAAAAGACTTTTAAGGGGCAAGTAAGTTTTGTAGGATTCTACAGTTTTAGTACTAGTTTACTTTTTGAAGATACACGAACAATATAACATACAATGATATGTTAAGAACTGAAGCAATACACATAATGTATGTGTATTGCTATGTAAGTACAGCTGTTGTGGCAATAATCGTGATGATAGTATTAACAGCTTGTCCCATGCCACACACATCCAACGGTTTCCTGTGATCTTCACCAGGTCATCGGACTACTTTGTGGGGGGCCTTCCGACGCTGCGTTTCCCAGTACAAGGTCGCCGCTACACAACTTTATGATTCCGTCGGCCATCGTTTCTGTGTGTAATGTGCCTCGCCCACTGCCACTTAAGTTTAGCACTTTTACTGGGAATATCGGTGACCTTGGTTCGTCTGCGGATTTCCTCATTCCTGAATCGATCACGCAAAGAAACTCCGAAAATTGACCTCTCTATTGTTCTTTAGTAACTTAGAACTTTCTTACCAGGCCCATAGGAAGCGACCACGTCTCTGTGCAGTAAATGTGACATTTGTCGGTGTATTCTTCTATATAGAACTTATATAGCACACTAGCGTCAACAACCGTGCTTGCTGTAACCTGCTTCAAAATTTATTCTTTACATGTGTTGCTCCTTGCATTTCTCAACAGTTCACCAATACTAGCTTTTTTGTGTAATTTTACTGAGCTCAGGAGGAGCCAACTCCGGCGTGAGTAATTCGGAACGCACCTTTTGTTGGTAGAAAAAAAACGTCGAGGTTCCCACACAAGAGGGGTCCATTTATAAGCTAGAAGTGATTGCAACTCTTGGATTTTATACATACTTTCCATTAGGCAGAGCAGAGGCACTTTGGCAGACTCTTGAAATAAAAATAAAAAATATGGAATTTTGAGTGACTCTGAGTAATTGCTAGCTTAATGATAATTGGGACCCTTTATTAAAATGGAAGTATAAATATAGGCTTATATGTTCAAGTGGCTGCAGCTATTAGTTGTAATTCGTATATTAATGTACATCTTACTATTTCAGATTATGTTTTATACAATGTTAACATTTTTGCATGCTCTGTTGAATGTACTGATTTTGGTATATTTGAAAAAGTTAGTGGTTGAACATGTGAGTATAGTAAATAGGGCAATTAACTGCATGCGTTTCAAACGTTCTTTATGCTCAAAAAATTTTGTAAACATTTTGCAGTTTTCTCTATTCTTATCAGTAAATTTGTTAAGCTTATGCAAAGACATGGTTATACATATATATCTCAGTAAAGAGTGTGAGAATGTGTACTTAGCAATGGAAGATCTGAAGTCAGTATGTCTACTGTGTATGAATGAAAGTGAAACATCAAGTAAGTGACTTATAAAAATATTTTTGAAATTTTCTACGCTTATCCTTTTTCTGTGCTTATCTTGTTGAGCTAAAATTCGTGATTTTTATTTGCAACCAGGTGCAAATTCTTTAGCCTTTTCATTTATTTCATAGTCATACGGTGCAGTATATCTACGACTGTCGTTTTGAATTTTCAATTTGCTTAGAATCAAGTTACCAAATTCAAAATTTATTTATTTACGTAGTAAGTGGCGTGAACAATGAAATACGTGACTTTTGGTGCCACGCATGTCATTCTCAACCTCTCAGTTGATTATTATGTAACCTTACGAATGAATAACTTTAAACTGCAATGTAGCATTATTTTGTGTCGTTTTTGATCAATGTCATTGAGTTTTAAAGTTATTAAAACCTTATTTCAAATTTCAATCACACAGGTCGAGCCTTGCTCACCTATGCCGAAATAGTAGCTCTCCCCTGATATATTCATAATTTATTCTAGCTGCCCAACGAAAAACGTGCAAGAATATTCAGCGCCTACAAGCAGTGTCATTCAAAAAATTAAGAGCTTGCGGTGTTTACACCGTGGATGCTGCAGTACTCTTAAGATTGCTGTATCTTCTTACTTCATACGTTATTGTTATTTTACAGTTTGCACTATTGTGATTGGACTCTGTACCTTATCCTATGGTTCTGATACTATGATATAGTTTAAAAATAAAATATTGATGACTAGATTAACTTAACTTTCTTTGTAAAATGAATCGCCCAAATATTGAAACTAATGTAATTTTCTGTACGTTATGTTTTGACGATAGAAGGGGCTAAGCAAATGGGTCCACCTATAAGGTGATTAATGGAAAGTGACTACAATCATCTGAATAATGTAAGTGATAAAGAAGAGTGATGCTATAGTTCAGATCAGCAAACACAGTTAGTTTGTCGTCCAAAATTAAGGACGTACGCAACGGCAACAGATTTGATAATAACAGTTTAAAAATATGTAGGTACATCAAAAGAAGTATAGGTTCTATATCTTTATTACACGTTGAATATGTGTACAAACATACCTTCTAGTGAGGTTAAGGTGTTCTCGATATTGATACTGCAGTGATCTTACTAGTTACTGAATGTCCACGAAATTAAACTGATAAACATGATCGTTTTTAATTGGGTAAGCGTCTTTAACTTCTTTGGTTTTAATGTTCTATGAGTCATGTTAGGCTACAGTAAAAGCATTCGTTGCACTTTCTACGACGTAATTATCTATATTCATTGTAGTCATTTGTTTTGAATACAATATATTATATGCTAGTAGATCAATGTACCTAGTGAAAGCTGCTTTGCAAATTTGAGTCGAGAATATTTAATCATCTTCAATAGATCAGAAGAAACAGTTTGAGGTAGTTATTGGGCCACTATGGTTCTAATTCTAAATCTTTATTGCACGTTGAATATGTGTGCAAAGATACTTTCTAGTGCAATTAAGGTGTTCTTGATATCGAGACTGCAGTGAGCTTCATCGTCATCATCATCATCTCAGCCAAAATACGACCACTGCTGGACATAGGCCTCTCCCAAAGTTCTCCACAACAGCCGATCCTGTGCCATCCGCATCCAGCAGCTTCGCGCGACCCTTACCAGGTCGTTGGACCACCTTGTGGAGGGCCTACCAACGCTACGTTTCCCAGTACGCGGTCGCCACTCCAAAACTTTACGGCACCATCGACCATCGTTTCTGCGTGTAATGTGGTTCGCCCACTGCCAAATAATTCAGCAGTTTTACTGGCAATGTCGGTGACCTTGGTTCGCCTGCAGATCTCCTCATTCCTGATTCGATTACGCAAAAAAACTCATTGCCCTCTCTATTGCTCTTTGGTTGACTTTGAACCTTCTTATCAAGCCCATAGTGAGCGACCATGTTTCCGCGCCGTAAGTCATCATTGGCAGCGGTTTACAAAATTTGCTATTGACTACCCTGTTACTTAAGAGGTTTGTGATCCCAAGTTCTGAGCCAGAGTTTATTTTTTCTGACAGGACACTTCAAATGAGTCCACAATTCAGTGGTTTGGGAGGCTTCTATCTAGATTTTCGTTTCATCCACGAAGCTCCGTGTGGTGACAGATTAAGAATGCAGAGTATCGCCACCCCTTATTCTTCCCATGATTATGATAAGAGGCGACTAAAATAACAGAATATGCAAGACAATATCATTGCAACGAGAAGGAAAACTTGAAAGAAACTCTATATCAGCCCATCTGGCCATCGTGGCACAGTAGGCCAAAACCAAAACTAAACCCGGTCTATATCCAGTGATGGATTGTTAGTCTGTTAGTGATAAAAAAGCATAATAATGAAACTTTTTATTGCCTAGTATAATTCTATACAAACATAATTTATCATATATTCTAGTGGAGCCAAGAAGAATGTGCAAAAATATCTAGCGTTTGTAACCGGTTTCATTCAAGAAATTAAGCGCTTACGGTATTTATGTCGTGGAGGCTGCAGAACTCTTAGGATTGGCACATCTTCTTATTCCATATATTGTTATTATTTTACAGTTCGTACTGGTATATTCTTAACTCTGTGGCTTGTAATTGTTGTTGAAAATAAATTAACGTGCATACGTGCATAAGGTTATTGAAATGTTCAATGGCTAAATTTTCTTATGTTCCTTGCAGAATAAATCTGTTCTAAGAAACCTTATGTTGTAATTTGTGTCCGTATTTGCAATTGATAGGTCACGAGTACTTCAACGTGTTTTGAGTAATCTACATTAAAAGTGTAGGGGGGAGATTAAACTCCTTTAAACTACGTTACTCAGTGAAGGTATGAACCGTCGACGGGACCGTAAGCCGCCAGAGAGTGGGGACCTCTAGTGGCGGATTAGTTGCTGCGGTCGGCGATAGGATAATTTGTTACGGCCTAGTCGCAAAAATGCGATCGGGCTGCAACAAATTATAAAAACCGAATTGATAGGTGGGGAAGCCTTGGTGGCCTCCCCAGGATAGGGTTTGACTAGGCGCGGTGTCAATTTTGAAGGAGACCTGAAATAATATGGTCCGGGTCCCCTTCAGAGAAGGACGCCTGAGACCGGCCGCCGGGGTGGTTTTAGTGGAAACACCACATACTCCTGGCTCCTGCTTTCCGAGGAGCCGGAGATCCGAAGGGATTTTCCACCCTGACAACAAAAAGCAAAGGCCGCCATAGTGTGGGTCACTAAACTGCATCGTGTGCATTTGCAATGAATATGGTGACCATAGCTCTTGGATTCTATTCATGCTTTCCATGAGACAGAGTAGTCACTTTGGTAGGTTTTTAATATAGAAAAGAAATAATTGGTATCATTTATTTATTTATTTATTTATTTATTTATTTGTTTATACTTAAAGAAATTACAAGTAAAATTTAACGACGGTTTCCGCACTAAGCTCGTGGCTTGTGTCGCGGCAACCAATATGAGAATTAATCAAGCCAGTTAGAAATAATAGATTGAAATAGAATAGCAAATATAAAATCACATTCACAGTACAAATGAGCGCATAAAAAGTGCATTGACTGGTGACGAAACAAATCAAATGTCCAACGTTGCTAAGGTATAAAAACAACTATCTTACTCGCGTAGTTATTTTACTCTACAATCGGTGCATTGCTTTTACGTTAATTAGACAATATCAGTTAAGGATTTTAAAGAAAGGTACATAATGTACTTACGAGAAATTACAGACATCACTATCCGGCTTTATTTCATCTATTGATACGTACTACACATTATGAACGACAACTGTCGGAAATAATTGTGTAAACAAAAAATATATCAGATGCATGAAAAGCCACAATCTTTGCAGAGTACCTTTGTAAATTATTTCAATCATTTCCAGGCACAAACTGCGAGTAAAAATATGTAAAAAAATTAGAAGATATATTACAAGTGCGTCCACTGATAATATCCACAAATCCCCAGAGAGTATTAAATGAAATATAAATGCTGAAAGACGGAAAATCTCCTGAATATGACCTGATTTATTACATATTTATTAAAACGCAAATGTAGTTTAAACGCTTCGATGCCAACAAATTCTTAGTTTAAAAAGTACTAGACTCACTTGATTATTGTTGTCATAGGTCGGTGGTTATAAACTCATTTGTCCAAAAAAAATTGGTGTACTAACCGATTATATTTATCATATTTGCTGCACCACCACCAGTTAATACCGAAGGTGCAATATTAAACCTAATTACAATCTCATGATTGGAGGCGGTACGAGGACGGCAGTTGTGGAGAACTACCAAAGTCTTTGCCAAAAGTTGTAGTTAGAAAATTGATCATATTAAACGTTTTCTAATTGGTGTAACACCTTAGTTTAATAGTAAATGTTTATAAATACTTTACATTTGTAACTAATATTAATGATTTTCATTTTTCAGAGAGTCAAAAACGTCTTTTCAAATATATCTTTCGATATAGTCGCTCTACATTTGGCAAAATGACTTTATGTGGACTCTTTGAAATAGATGCAGCTGTATCAATATCTCTTATAGCCTATTTCACAAACTATATTATTGTAGTATTGCAATTTAAAATACTTTAACTTTTATCCAAATTAACTTCTTTGTAACATTTTATGATGTATTTTATTGAAAAAGCATTAAATATATCCACAAGTAATTATTGTTATTATTTGTTATTCGTCTGACCTAAGAAAATATGTAGCACATGTTTGTAAGATTTCTGAATTTGATTTCTATTAAATCTAATAAAATAAATGCAATTATGAGGTCATTCATTATTCAAAAAGCGTATCTTAACTAACCACTGACTGACGTCAAGAAATATTTTTCTCATTTCATAAACATAGGTACAACATCCAACACGAGATACTTTCCTATGTGGCCTGTTTTAAGTTTATCACTTTGGTATGACCGGTTAAATAGTACCCAAGGACGATTATCTCACGTCTGTCAAGACTTATGCACAAGATAATGTAGACATAGCTAGCCAGACGGAGCTGAAACACTCACCATATGAGTTAGACATACGGTGAGTGTCCACGTCTCGGCTCCGTTTGTTATGACGGTCGGGATGCATTGGTTAATTGTTATGGTTTTTCAATGTGGCAGAATCGGTACCACGATTCAACCATCCGACCGTAATTGTAGCGACCGAATTAGATTATTTTGCAAAAATAAAATTACATAACCTCGATGGTACTGGCCTTTATGGCTGCAGGATTCAGGATACACAGTCACTGTACACTATCGTAGTCTTACCGATATTCACCCTAAGTTCTCTAGATCATGCGGAAATTCAGTTACAATTTCGAAGATATGACGTCTCCCCGTCCTATCCCACAATGCAATTGGATTTCTCTTGTCACCTATTCTTGTACTTAAACGTTCATCGTTATGACTTCGATGGGACATCGCAGCTTCATAGAGACTTCGATTTTAGAGGTCACGGTTGTACCTTGAAATGTTCTATGTTTGGACATGTCACAACAGGAAACCTTACGCAACGTTGTCTCATACTCTCTCTTTCGAAAATCGAATGCCTCTTCAGATTGACTCAATAATAGATGTGATTATTAATTTTCAGAATTATGTATTCTTCTAAATAAATTATTCAGAGTAATTGAATTGTTATTGATTTTATGTATAACAATATATTATTGAACATTATGTAACAGTAAGTTGTTGACTTTTCAATGTATCTTTAAATTTCAAAACAAAGTGCTACAATATACAAAATATTTTTGAAATTGAAAAACACTTAAAAATTTAACAACATTAAGCATTCAGTCATGTTACCTTGCGATTTTTTTCTAGATAATTATATTTCGGAACACATTGTCAGAGTATTTTATTGTATGAACTTCACTTTGTCTGTTTTATTCGCAGCTAAATATACCATACAAAACAATTTTATAACTCCAACTGGGAATAAATATAACATAATTGTTTGTTTTGTTTTGTATCAGGAATTATATTTAAAATTTATACAGAATTTTTTGACGGAGACTTAAACAGAACGAATGTTCTACTAAAAGCAGTTTTTGTCTTTCGTTTTATTTACTACTGCTTTAGTCTCTTTGTACTCTGCTACGTCAATATGACTAAATCACATGCTAATATTTTGCTCGTGTTAAAAATACAAAAAATTCATGATGAGATTTGCAAAAATAAAAGTATCGACAACGCTGCCTTCTGGAATTTTCTTTTCTATTTAGTTATACTCACACGTGCACTTATGATGATTGTTACATACTTGTTGACTCCTTATGATAATGTATTAAACATTGGAAGCACCTTTTTACTTTTGAGCTTTGATGCCAATTGGTTTTATTCTATTCGTGCCTTAAACTTATTAAGAAAATTTCTTAAAGCATGGAATAATACAGTCGAGGAAATGAATGATGAACTCGAATATGATGAATATTACAAGAAATTGTTTGAAGTGTATCAAAATATTTTAAAATCATTTAAACTATTCAAAGACACCTTTCAATTATTGGTCATATTTTTTTTGTATCTATGGTATTTGAAATTTTTACAGTTTTATACTTTTTCCTATTTTTACCTTTTTTAGATACTGAGGGTTATTACACAATTTCTCTCAAATTCTGCTTTATTTGATAATGTTTTTGGAACTACATGGATCACGAGCTCTTGTAAGTAAATAACTAATAGATTTTTGTGTTTTAATGTTAACAATTAAACTTTTTAAAATCGTCGGCAGAGGAACGAGTGTTATATTCTACTAGCACAAAGGGAAGATCCCCCGACCAAGTTGAGTGATCATGCCTAGTGAGTTACGACCTTATTTTGAATGTTGAGAAGTTGTAAATATGCTAATTGGCGGGAGAATATCTATATCATGATACAGGATTAACAGTTACTCCGTAGTTTGGTATCTCTCTAAGTGGATGACGCTGCAGTAAGTTTTTATTGCCTTGTATGAGGAAGTCACCACGTCACTTCGTTCCAAGACCGGAGGTCTATATATGGCCAGGGAATATCTATGGTGAAACGTGCTAGCGCCAGGAATGAGTAGTTTCAGTGAATTGGAACTGAGTTTGCTAGCTCCAGTGAGTTGGTACTGAGTGCTACTAGTCCCAGTGAATCGAAAATGAAGTTAACTGATCCTATAGGTCGAGATCATATGCGCAGCATAGTACTGCGGTGAAGTCTCAAATGAGTTGAGTCGGTTGCTGTGTAGTGATTCGCTGCTGCGTAGACGATAGAGAAATGCTCTTTTTAGATTGGTTGAGAATTTTTATGTAGCGATATAGGTTTACCAGTTGCTCTGTGTACGGTATGTCTTCAATGGATGTCTTTTATTAGCAAGTATTAATCACAAGAAAAGCAGTTGTATTTTAATTTAGGTGCAGTAATCCACAGCTTGTAGTGAGACAAGAATGGCGCTCTGACAACTTAATAACAACAATAGAATAAAAGGAAATAGGTTATTTCTTCACATTAAGTTTACTTGTAATAATAGTAATGGTGATGTAATAGACATATAAATACACCAAAAGAAACGGCTAAGGGAGAAATTACTTTAGAGGTCCTAAAAGCTGCAGTAACTGAAACGTTAGTAGAGCTCTTAAAGCTGTTTAATTTTGTAGCACATACTGTTAGTAACCAGAGCCATAGAACAAGAGCATCGTAGTACTTTACTTATAAAACGAGACAAAAACCTACTGAAAAATTATCGCCACATATCACACCTGAACCATGTATGCAGTTGATTTCGAGCGTCCTTACGAACCATCTTTTCCAAAATTTGATGATTTTCAAGCTGTGGAGCGGCCTAGATTTTAAAAAATGTTCATTGCTGTGAACTACGTACACACATTAAAACAAATTGTTGAGAAGGTTAAAAAATACAATTAACCTCTCTGCCTAGTGTACAAGGACTATGAGAAAGACTTCGACACCATCCAGACCTATGCCGCCCTGAAATCTATACAGAGACGCTTGATCGACTGCCGGTATATCTAAGTATGAGTATATTTATACAAAGCCGCAACGATGACTATCCAAGTACAAAAACAGAGTACAAGACCTATTCAGTTGCGTCATGGGGTTTCACAAGGAGATATTATTTTTACGAATAGTTGCCAAAGCAGTGGAAGATATCTTGAAGACACTCAGTGGGAATGGGCGCGACATTAATATTAAGGACAGACTGCATAGTGATTCTGGTGGAGTCACAGAACGTGCAGACGAGAATATACAGCAAGTAACCCCTTCTGTTTGACGTAACCCAGATTTATCGACACGCAACCGTTCGGCTGAATTAGGGTTATCTCATGTATAATTACAACATATTTTGAAATTGCAATCCAGATAATGCTGGAACTAAAACTTAATGATTTAAATTTGCGAAAGTCGTATACCGAAATAATCTTAGAACGATTCAGTAATTTTGACAATATCTTATTTTCTGACAAAGCCCATTTTCACCTCAACGGAATTATAAATAAACAGAATAATAGATATTGGAGCAGTGAAAATCCCAAAGATAAACACGATAGGCCACTTCATTCTTCCAAGGTAACTGTATGGGCTGTAATTTCAGCAAAAGAAATTATTGGACCTTGCTTTTTCAAAGATTCTCGTGGCCCTTCAGTTAATGTTAATTCTGCTGAATATGTGAAAATGTTACGGGCATTCTTGGGGCTGATGCCACTGAAATTTGTTGGTTACAATCATAATATATGATTTCAACAAGATGGAGCCACTTGACACACATCCAATGAGTCCCTGCCGGTGGTCAAAGATATGGTGCCGGAATAGTTGATTTCCAGACGAGGCGACATTCCATAGTAACCCAGAAGTCCAGACTTATCTCCAGCAGACTTCTTTTTACACGGTTATTTGGAGAATCGTCTTTACGTCAATAAATCAAAGACACTACTTTAACTAAAAGAAATAATCAGTGAAGAGAAATCGACGATCTCGTGGTCTCTTTGTCTACGAGTATTCGAAAATTTCGGTTCCCGATTAGAAGAAAGCGAACGTCGAAACGGTAATCATTTAGATGATGTCATTTTTAAAAAGTAAATGCCTATTAGTTAACTTACTTGCAAATATATAATTTGTATGTATGCAAATATATAATGTGATGTTTTTTTATACGATTTTTCAAATGTTAACTAATCGTGGCCCTGTAGTTACATAAATTTCAAACTTGTAATGTTCTTGTTTCAAACTTATAGTGTTGATACATTTCAGGAAATGGACAGTTTGAGAATTTTGATGACTATTATGTATACAATAAAATACTTAGTAATGCAAGTCGCATTGTGTGTGTACTGCGAAAATTTTTACATATCTGTAGAGGAGACTAAGTTGACATGTTTGGGGCGCATGGTGAAGGTCTAATGTTCAGGTACTTATGTCACCTTCACTTGTAACTTAGCAATGCACCAGTTTGACTATACAGGTTCAACGTTTTTATTACATATCATTATTATCAAGCCTACCATTGTACATATGGGTACGTAAATCATGAATAAATAAACGTGAAAAACAAGACTTCAATGAACCCTAGAAATGAGCTGGGATAATATGGTGTAACGAGTTTTGCGTGGAAATTAGAATCGTACGAGTATATAAATACGACTCCACACTCCTTTACAGAATTTGCTAACCGAGGCTATAAACAATACAAAAAAAAATTAGTAGTTGCCAGCACCGACAATCTCTAGTTATAAATCCTTTTTTTTCAAGAGTAATTTAAAATAGCACTTTTTAACAATTTTTGGTTCTAAATAATAACAAAATGTTTTATTTTGCAGAAAGTCAAAAACGCCTTTGTAAAAATATCATACGATACAGTCGTTCAAAATTTTACAAGATGTCCTTATGTGGACTTTTCGAAATAGGTGCAGCTGTATCCGTATCTCTAGTAGTTTACTTCACTAATTATGTTGTTGTAGTTTTACAATTTAAAATACTTTAAGTTTTACTATCAAAATTTTAGTTCTTTGTAATATTCTAAAAATGTTTTATTGAAAAATATAAAACTTGTAATAAATTGTACAGCTTTGTGCATCTGTCTTTCGACTGAATTATTTTATTGTTTCGTCCTTTTAATAGTTCTTTCCTACGTAGTCTAGTTACAATTTTTTATTTTTTTTTAAATATGCGAAAAGTATAGGTATCTTTCGCATTGTAAGAAAGCGGAGCTAGTAGACACATAAAACAAAATCCAGAACGTTCATCTTGCTAGTTTGCGTATAAGCTATATGCAACAATATAATTACTACACGATTTACTTTATTATGTTTTTATTTATTATTTAATATATTACATTTATAATCTAACATTCTTACGTAATATTGGTTTGTTATATACTCAAACTATTATAGTTATTTGGTTGTTTACGTAATGTGAGTCGTGTAGTGGGGTGCGTGAGTCCCCGCGTTGACATCGGAGTGTCAGTCGGTTGATCAGTATAGTATCTGTGATATTCTGTGCTTGCGAAAAACTAATAAGCTAACAGCTCATTAGTTTTTCTTCTTGCTCGTGATCCGGCAATACGGCAATGGAGATTGAGAGACAAACCAATGCCTGTCTCGAGCATGTGTGGTATGGGGCATCGGCATGAAACTGAAATTCACGTCGCACAAAACGTACATTAAATTTATTACCCAGAAAATAAAAATAAACAAGCAGAATAGCAAGAATCGCACCTAGACAGTATTAAAGGCACAATGATAGAAAGACCAAATATGACGAATGAAAGTACGAGAAGATGCAAAATTAAGAACTGAATGAAGAAAGAAGGAATATATATAGTAGGAAATAGGCTCCAAATTAATATTGCAAGTGCTTGAATTAGGCATTAACACCCTGCGATGGCGGGTGCCTGCAATAAATAAACATAAAAGAATACTGTATTACATGTTATGTGACATTTGTCGCTTGATGAACTCGTGCGAGTGGGATAGCTGAAAATGATCAGCTGCATAGTAAAATTTAAACCTACGAGTTGTCTCATCATAATCATCATCATCATGATCAGCCGGAAGACGTCCACTGCTGAACATAAGCCTCCCTAGTAGAACGCCATGCCGTACGGCTGAATGCCAACTGCATCCATCGACTCCCCGCGACTCGGACTATGTCGACGGTCCATCTAGTGAGAGACCTACCCACGCTTCGTCTTCCGGTACGCGATCGCCATTCAAATACCTCTCTTAACCAACGGTTATCGGTTCTACGAATGATGTGGCTTGCCCATTGCTACTTCAACTTGCTTATTCGTAGAGCTATGTCGGTAACCTTAGTTTTCTTGCGGATATCTTCGTTCTGGATCCTATCACGCAAGGAAATGCCGCGCATAGCCCTTCCCATAGCTCGTTCAGTGACTTTGCGACCTCTTTGTCGAAGTTGAACCTACCTAGCTGGACTATTTGTCCTAGGTAGACATACTCGTCAACAACTTCGACTGCATTGTTCCCAACAATTACCGGTATAGCTGCGATATGCACATTAGTTATGATCTTCGTCTTGTCCATGTTCATTTTAAGACCAACCTGCTGTGAAACTCTGTTAAGGTCGTTGAGCGTGGTACTGAGATCCTCAAGCGACTCCGCCATTATGACTATATCATCGGCAAAACAAAGGTGAGTAATGTACTCGCCATTTATGTTGATACCAAATCCTTCCCAGTCCAAGAGCTTGAAGACGTCCTCCAATGCGTTTGTGAGTAGTTTCGGAAAAATAACGTCTCCCTGTCTCACACTGCGTTTTAATTGGATTGCTTCCGTGTTCTGGTCCTGTAGTTGGACTGACATAGTGGCGTTATTGTACAGAGACTTTAACACTTCGATCTAACTGTAGCCAATTTGGCATCGCTGCAGGGATTTAAGTACTGCTCAAGTCTCGATTGAATCGAAGACTTTTTCATAGTCCACAAACGCTAAGCACAACGGTCGATTATATTCCTCAGTCTTCTGAATAATCTGGCGTAGAATAAGAATGTGGTCTATAGTACTAAAGCTTTTTCGGAAACCGGCTTGTTCGGGGGACAGGAAGTCATCAAACCTGCTTGTGAGACGGTCCATAATGACTTTCGAAAATATGTAGCTTGTACACATGGTTCAGGAGTGACATGGGTCGATAATTCTTCAATAAGATTTTATCAAGTTTTTTGAAAAAAAAGCACCACTACACTCCCGTGCCAGGTTTCTGGCGTTGTACCTTGAAGTACGACAGAATTATATAACTTCTGAAGGACTACCAGTACCAGTTTACCTCCCGCTCTCAGAAGTTCTGTAGTAATTCCGTCGTCACCTGGTGGCTTGTTGTTTTTAAGCTGTTTGACAGCCACTCTAATCTCGCACGGGCTGATGTCCGGGATGTCTTCGGTGTAGTGTCGGACCAACTTGGCTCTTGTGTACCGAGCATTGTTAGGAATGGGTTTGCATATTAGGGTGTAAAGTTGTTCGTGGAAGTTTTTGATCTCTCTCAGAATCTCGGGCTTAGATGAAATAATACTGCCATTGTCGGTCTTCAGTTTTGTCATTTGGTGCTTGGCAATAGACGAATCTTTTGTGAACACTTTAGGGCCTTGGTTACGCTCTATTGCGACCTTAATACGCGAAGTATTATAGGTACAAAAATCGCGTCGCATGCACTTCCAGATTCGTCTATTGAGTTCACCGTAGGCCAACATATCAACTGAAGACTGTAGTTTCATTTCACGGCGGTCTGCCATTAACGCGAGCGTTTCATCTGAGAGTTTGTTGTTCTTCTTTCGACGGTGAGTCTTGTAAAATTGAGATCCCACCGCTTGAAGAGCTTCCACTAACCCGTTGTTTAGCTCGTCCACTGTATCTAAAAAAACATAATTATATTTTTAATTTCAGTGGCGAGCAATCTGAAAAACGGTAACATCTGCCGACTGGAGACTCGATTGATAAGTCAGGCTATTTACATCAGCCAAAAAGTCAAGCCGATGTAAATACTTGCTTTCATTTCATCTAGTACCTTTAAACGAGCAATTATTGTATATACAATCTGAATCTTGGAAATGACTAGGTAACGATTTTCATGAAATTTATTGTGCATGCGGTTTCGGGGCTGATAAATCGATCTAGGTAGGTTTTATTTTTAGAAAACGTTGTTACTACACTAATGTAAAAAATTAAGGGATCAAAAAAAAATCCTAATTTTTGGGCAGTTTTCAACAGGCCATAACTTCGAGAGAAATGGTCGTACAGGAAACAAAAAAAAAGGAAATTGTAGCTAAAAGTGACTAGTTTTTGGATTTGAACTTCAAAATTTTAAAGCAAAAAAAAAATTTTCAAAACTTTTTTAGTTTTTTTTTGGTCTACGGACGTGGAAAAATTTTTTTTACCTTAACCACTATAAGGATCAGATACCTTGTTTATTTGACTTTAATTTGCTTTTTTATGCACCATGATACGCCCACTTCTCGCCGAGATATCGGTTTTCAAATGGAAAAGGATCTTTTTGTCTTTGATTATCGATATCTCGGCAAACAATGATCACACAGAAATTTAAAGGTGGGTTTCAAGAATTTGAATAAATTTTTTTTAACGACTGGCTATTGCTTTTCCGAAAAAAAAAATTTTTCTCTTTGTCACATGAATTTGAAAATGCAACAAAAAAAGGGCTTTTGGTGGTTTTTTGGAAAATCAAGCGCTGGATCGAGAATATCGAGGAAACCACTAATATTAAGTGTGTCTTTTACAGTTCAACATATCCACAAAAACCCTACAAAAAACAAAATTAATCCAGCCAGCCGTTCTTTTGTTTCACTCGATCGAATTTTCGAAAAAATTAAAGGATCACGTTTTTTGCTCTAAAAAGCTTACAATTTTTAAAAATTCTCACATATATAATACACATACACACAACTCATATACATACGTGCATACATATTACCACTATAAGATATAATAATATCAGGTGGTGAACTAAGACTTCGCCATTTCAGCCAGCAAAAGCTTCTTCACGCGAACCCTAAACGAGTCGCGACTTTTAGCCATCCTGACTTCGAGGGGAAGCGCGTTCCAAGAAAGGATAGCCTGCACGAAGAGCGAAGAACCGACAAACTCAGTGGAGTGAGAAGGACAGAGTAGAAGGAGATTATTAGCCGAACGTAGATTTCTGTTATGGTTGTTGCTCAATAATTGAATTTGTGATGTTAAATAAGAGGGAGGGGATGGGGAAGTGAGAAAAGAATATAGTAATGAGAGTGCAGGCAATTTTCTGCGTTGATGAATAGGTAGCCATGTGAGCTGGGTCCGGAAACTGGAGATAGGTATGATCATACTTACGAAGGTTAAAGGTGAATCGAATGCAGTTATTGAGAAGACGCTCTAGCTTGTTGAGGAGATCTGCATTCAGGTCGTAATAGCACACGTCACCATAGTCAATCAGAGGGAAGATTAGAGATTGCACGAGCGTTGCCTTAGTTTTCACGGGAAGGAAGTTTTTCAGGCGGTATAGTGTTCTCAGGATTCCAGTAACCCTCTGGCATACGTGTGTTACTTGATCACGCCAGTTCAGTGTACAATCAAGTTGTAAGCCTAAGTCTTTCACTGTTGCACAAATGGGTATAGTGGCACCATTTAAAGTAATCTTGGGCAGCACCTCAAGGTTGACTCGGGTCATCAAACGGCTGCTGCCGATAATTATTGCCTGACACTTTGTCGGGTTCACAGATAACCCAAACCTCTCCGACCAGTTTTGCATAGCTTTAAGATCTGTGTTAATGAAATCGATTGCTGTTGCTATGTCTTCAACGCTGGCTTGAGCGTGCAGTTGCAAGTCGTCAGCATACAGATGATACGCACTACGAAGTTCAGGAGTTAAGAGGTTAATAAACAAAGAGAAAAGCAGAGGAGAGAGTATGCCGCCTTGAGGGACACCAGAGTCGACATCGCACCAATCAGAGGAGAGATCATCCACATGAACGGACTGCTTGTGTACCTGAAGATAAGATGAGAACCATTCCAGTGCTTCGGGTGAGATCGATAGATAGGAGAGGATGGATAAGAGAATATCGTGACTGACGGTGTTAAAGGCGTTTGAGTAATCAACCAAAACTAAGACCGTCACTTTTTTATCCTCCAAAGCCGCTCTGATATCACCAGTCACTTTGAGTAGGGCAGTGGTAATGCTATAGCCAGGCCTAAAACCAGATTGAAATGAGTTTAATAGCTCATTTTTGTGAATGAAATCAGAGAACTGCTTGTGCACACAGATTTCCAGAACTTTGGAGAGGAACGGAAGGATGGATATCGGTCTGAAGTGATTGGGCAGAACAGAATTTGTGATCTTAGGTAGAGGAATGATGTAAACTTTACGCCAAAGTGAGGGAAAAGTGCCAGAATGTAAGGAATGATTAATGATGTGGGTAATGGCGGGGAGAAGTTGGTCAAGTATATTTATGATCATACGTCTGCTAATTTGATCGTAACCCACAGCGTTGGATTTGATGGAAAGGATTAACTTTTTGATCTCATACTGCGTAACTGGAACAAATTGAAAAGAGTTAATAGTAGGAGAATTTAACCTCGCCAGGTAATTGACAGTACGATGCTTAGTTTGGGGATCCAAATAAGTAGAAGTAGAGAAATGTATTCAAACTAACCATCATCGGTTGGTGAGTACATGTCTGCTTACCAATACCCAGGCTTCCAAGGAATTTCCAGGTATCGGCAGGGCAGGAATAGGCAAGGTTGTCTAAAATAAAGCGGCGTTTAGCATTGCGTATCGTCTGGTTACATCGGTTCCTTGCTCCTTTGTACAGATTCCATTTTTCATCTGTGCGATCCCTCCTATATCTACAGAAAGCCCTATCCCTTCGCCCCATAGCTAAAAGAATGTCCCTTGTCATCCAGGGCGCAGATGGTCTCTTGAGCTTGATTTTTTTTATAGGTGCATGTGTCTGGTATAAGCTACTAACCGCGTTATTGAAAGCTTCAACTTTATCGTCCAAGGTGGAAGCCGAATTAACTTTATCCCAGTTGAGTCCTGAAGCATCACCACGTAGTCTGTCCACATCCAAGCGACCAAAACAACGCCGGTGCAATACTCTGGGAGGATGTTTAGGAGGTTTCAGGGTATACGAAAGGAAAATGAGGTCATGGTTTGAAAAAACCGGGTGCAGGAAGTTGACTGTGTTTACGGGCGAGTGTTGGGTTAGATGTGACGATCAAATCAAGCAATGTATCTTTCCCCGGATTATTGTGGTGAGTCGGTTGAAGAGGTAAGACTTGCATGCCGGCTGATTCGATTATCTGTAGGAGTTTACAAGAGCGTGAGGATTGGTGGGTAAGATCAGTATTAAAATCTTCCATGATGATATGATGTGTATAATCTGACCCTAAAGATTCCAGCACTGTTTCCAGGCTGGAGAAATAATCGACAGAGGGAGGACAATAAACGACACCCAGGACCATCTTGGTTCCCTTGACATTCACCTCTAGGAAAAGATATTCAGAATCAGCAGAGTAGGAGGCAGGAGAAGAAGCTAGAATTTTGTGTAGTAGAGAACTGTGGATATAAATAGCTACTCCACCACCTCTCCTATCAATTCGGTCGTTGCGTACCAGAATGTAACCAGGGAGAGAATAAGATGTGGAGGCGAGGTTAGGTTTGAGCCAACTCTCAGAGATCAGAACGGCATGGACGTTTGTGTCAGTGAAAGCTTCTGTCAAGTCCCCAAAGTGGCTTGAAATACTCTGTGAATTAATGTGACACACATTTAGTAAATGTTTCGATTGCTGGTTAAGTGTGTTTCGCAAGCGATCGCCCAAAGTCTCAGGTAAAGAAGCGAAACTGTTTTCATCACTGGAGAATGCAGGCTCATAGACAGAACTATAAGAGTCGTCGTTATCAGAAGTCATCGGTTTTAAAACAATTTAAACTATATATTTTATAAGAATTTACAGTGAATTAATGATGTATAAATATAACTATATGCACTATAATCCTTAAAGATACCGATAGCGCTATTTAAACCCACCCAGTGAATAGGTAAGAAAAATTCTCTGCACCACCCACCAGCACACACTACATAATATAAGAACAATGATCGCAAACACAGAGGTAACATAGGTTAAGATAACAAAACAATAAAAAAGTTTAAAAAGAATAAACGTGAAACGGAACGTTACATGTGTGTATCTGAACGCAACTCGCCAGACTAAATGTCACTTGAGAAGTGTCACATTTGTTTACAATTAACATCAACAGTATGAAATGTGAGACGAATTAAACACTGTTTGTGGGTAAATTACTAAGCAAAAAGAAAACAGAGCGAGAAGAAAAGATGTGTTTACCTCAATACTAGTGACTACCGTCTAGCGGGCTGCGCGAATCCAAGGTTACGATTTTGTTGGATGACACAGGTTTCATGATGCCGAACAAATTAAATTCTGCCCACTATGTTCTTATGTGGACCGGACGAGGCAGTCTTTTTGGCTCCACTCCGTGCCTGGAACGCCGCTACGTTAGGAGCACCGGGATACTTGACAATTAAGGACATTAGTTCTTCCAAAGATTTAATTTTGTGACGATCACCATCAGGTGCTTTAATTATTATAACGCCGTCCTGTGTCCAACATGCATGAGCACCAAAATGAAGCCTAGCCTTGGTTAACGTTGACTGCCTAACTTTAGTTAAAAGCTCTCGTATTGAAACCGACGAACCCTTGAGTGCAGTCTTCGCTCTCCAAACAGAGGCCCGCAGATCCGTGCTATGGAACCTTACCAGGATGGGTCTGTGATGTTCAGTGTTGGGGGCTCCGAGCCTGTGACCGATGGTAAATGATTCCTCAGGGAGGTGCTTCAATTGCAGCTTGTATTGGATAATGTCCGCTATGGTTTTGCTGCTTTCTTCGCCTTCAGCTTCGGGGACCCCCATGAAGAGAAGAGCTTTGCGTCGATGCCTCAAATTCATGTGACAAAGAGAAAAAAATTTTTTTCGGAAAAGCAATGGCCAGTCGTTAAGAAAAATTTATTCAAGTTCTTGAAACCCACCTCTAAATTTCTGTGTGATCATTGTTTGCTGAGATATCAATAATCAAAGACAAAAGAATCCTTTTCCATTTGAAAACCGATATCTCGGCAAAAAGTGGGCGTATCAGGGTGTATAAAAAAGCAAATTAAAGCTAAATAAACAATGTATCTGATGCTTATAGTGGTTAAGGTGAAAAAAAATTTTCCACGTCCGTAGACCAAAAAAAAAGTAAAAAAAAATGAATGGTGTCGTGGGACACCAGGTAGGAACGAAGTTCCTTCGGATAATGTGGAATCGACACAATTTGCAAAAAAAATCGTGCTCAATTTTATGTAGGTTTTCTTGATTTTTCTCTTAAATTTTGCTGATTAGTTTTTATTTAAGTACAAGAAAGTATTTAGGAAATTCAGTATTTTAGAAAATAAAATAATAAATTCCTTAAAATAATAAAATAGCACACATGACGCGCTTTCGTGCCTGCGCACGTCTCATTTAACGGTTTTATTCCACGCACTTTTTTCCACAGATTTATTCCACGCACTTTTTCCACTTACGTTTTTACTATCACATTTTTTTCAGTTCGGTCCCGCAGCGAAATTCCTATCCCCTCCAAGCCTGCCGTAAAGAACTTCGTTCCAAAAATTTGGAAATTTTTTTGTTGCTGATTTTTCTCCGATCGCTCAAAAACCGCGGCAGCTATAAAATTTTGAAGTTCAAATCCAAAAACTAGACACTTGGAGCTACAATTTCCTTTTTTAAATTTCCTGTACGACCATTTCTCTCGAAGTTATGGCCTGTTGAAAACTGCACAAAAATTAGGATTTTTTTTTGATCCCTTAATTTTTTCCATTAGTGTATTATAGCAATGACTGCTACAGTGTCATTCAAATACGAAAGTAGACACTGTTTTACCGACACAGTAACACAAAGCTAAATATTTCAGTAGATGGCGTTGTCTAAAAGGCAACACCATGTATTAAATCTTTATCTACTTATTTAGTGACAAAATTAGGGATGGAATCAGAAGAACTTGGTAAATCGTGAATCAGGTAAATGATAGATTTACTAAAAAAAGTACTGGTTTCCGGGCACTATTTGTTATGGTATCGTAGTTTAAATAAAATAAACAAATAGTATCGACTTACACTGCGTTAATACCATGCCACCTTATTATGTAGATTATACACCGCATAAGAAATAAAACAGTTAATATTACAAAAACTTTTTTAAACAACATCACAACAAAGCAAATTGTAGAAGAACAATAATATGCTGTATAAACCATCCAAATATGTTTGCTAGCAGCATGGCGTCTACATAAAATAGACCACAGATATTCATTTTGCTAAATGTAGCGTTGTGTAGTTGTTGAACATTCTTGAACAGTATTGAATTGAACAGTATTGTGGAATGGTTAAAAAAACCTTTACGGATGGAGCAGCTGAAAACTCAAACGTAAATGTAACATATACTGATCATAAATGCCTGGCTAGTGTACAAGTTATAAAACCTCACAGAAGATATCGGTCTGGAAATCAAAACATATGTTCAGCTATAAAGACCGTTCATAGAAACTCAAATCAAAATGTTGATTCAATATTTTTTATAGCAGTTTTTGCAGAGTCATAGGATAGTCATGAAATTTAAGGAAAATTGTATGCATAGATTTATTTACGGTAAAGTTTATAGAATCTTCAAAATACTTGTGATCATTATGTAATTAGTCAAGCATTCATGACGAAGCAAAGTTCTTCCTCGGGCCATCTTAGACCTAAGAAAAACGTAGCTACTTAGGGCTGTCGTATAAATAGTTATTGTGACTTTACAGAAAAATAATATGCCGACTTACTTGATAGATTAGACCGACTTGATAATTTACAAAAATCTTGTCCTTTACTGATAGAATCATAGAATGATTGACATTGTAAAGACAACATTCCATGCAGTAGAAAGTTTTTAGAGATCCAAACAGCAAGGAAAATGGCGTGGCAGGTACTGTTCTAAAATTAAAATTGGTTGACAATCTCCTTCTACAGTTTACATCTATAATATCTATTTGTAACTACTCACCTCTGACATCCTGTTATTCCCTATTAAGAAATCGAAACTTATTTTAACATATAATAACATATGCAAAAAGCTTTCAGCCATGTGGTACAGAATCTGAAAATTAGGTGCAATCAAGAAGTGAGTCATATAATTAATCTTTACTAAGATACGAGAATGAAGCTAACCAAGACTCCAAAAGTACGATTACAGATATTATAGCACTTCAATATTTGATCATATGCATTAAACAATTTTGCGCACATAGTTTGATCACGAGTACCATCAGAATTTGTAATGAGATTATTCCAAAGAACAACAGTTCTTTCAAGGAGATTTAGTGAGCTGATGGCATATGCTATATTTACATCAAAATTTATTGACAAAAAAAAAGACCAAGAAAATACAGTATATTCACTTTCGAATAACACAGAACAGCACAAGATAAACACCACGTAGAAAACTGAGACGCAAATTACACCAATCCAGTTTAAATTCGTGTACTTTTTAAAATTAAATTTGAATATAATGATAACTTCTTGAATGGTAACAACGAAGTCAATATTGTTTCTCGTTTGAGTCATAACAACCATTGTATTCAAGAAAAACCCAATGGAATAGAAAGCTATTTCAAAAAGGAATAAGGCAAAGCCAAACACGTCTAAGTAAACAACCGTATCTTCCTCAAGGTAGAGATTATAAGAAAAACAACTGTAAGTAACTATGAATGTAAATGCTGCTAGCATTGAAAGTAGGACGGCTCGAAAGTTATTCGGAGAGATGTTGTTATTTCTAATAGCGTATTTAGGACAAAATAATATATTCTGCATCAGGTTTAACGGCCAAAGCATTGCCTGTACATCTGTATTGGCCAAATGCTTCATTAGAAAAGCTGTCAAACTCGTAAGGGAAGATCAAATTTTCCAGATATAATTTTTGTCACTACAGAGCGTAGTAGTGTCGACGTATTCAGAGAAGCTAATGTGTTTATAGTTTGATATTCATAAAGTCAATTCAATTTAGTCATTTCTACAAATTACTTTAATGTGTTTCTTATGATTAATCATGTAATTATGACAACGTTGTTTATTTAAATGTATATTAGAATGCGATCCTGACATACTCGAACAATTGTTTACACCTCTTCAATACATATGTTTTTCGAAATTCTTCTTTTTATTCTTATACTCTTCTTTTTAAGCTGAATTTGCTACTGACTTTCCGATCCATAATTACCAAAGTTCTCAGATGACAATAACCAGTAGACAATAGACTTGTACCCTGTTATTTGGGAAAACCAAACTTTCAATGTAGTTTTTGAATAGAACTCTGGCTGACCCTTCAAAATTACTATAAAATTTAATATGGTTACAATGTAGAATTGCGATTATATGTCCATCATATATATGTAAATGAAGCCCTTTCGTTCTTCCTTTATATTTAAATATGCGCGCGTTTACCTTCGACGTTTTGTCTACGACTAGTTTTGCTGAGGTGGCAGCACTTGTCTAAGTATGTTTTCTCCTCGGCTTTGTACTACGGATTGTTTAGTATAATAAGATTTGTAAAATAAGATTAATTGAAGCAATAGCTTTTAATGTTGTTTCTTTTTTACAGGTTAGTAAATGTTGTTAATTATTGTGTAGCTAAGCATAGATTTGGTTAGACAATAATTGTTATAAAAGTGACTTGTGATTTTATAACCAAATACATTAATCTTTTTTACAGAGCAACAACTTAGTTTTTTTGCTTCAATAAATAACTGTCGTATTACATATATTGATAGTTATAAGATGGATTTCTGAATATTCCAAGAGAGCAATCGTAAATGTGCCTTTGAAGTATAAAAAGTTAACAGTTCTCATTGACACATAGATAATGATGGCAGACAAAATGAGAGCTAGCTATTTAGGGACTTAATAAAATTATTAGGGGTCAGTACACCTCGAAATACCTTTATCATCCATTTAATGATAGCTTAAAATTAGTCACAATACTGTAGTTGAATTGACTTATTGAGAAAGAAACTCCAAAATGGTACCGTATGAGGCAGATGAAAGATATAGATTAATTAAAATATTGATGTATGAAACATCTTCTTAATATATGCCTATCTCTTGAGACGGTAAAAAATAGATATAAACAGTGGGTTGAAGCCGTTGGATCCTCTACTGTCTCAATAGACGCCTGTCTGTATTGGGCTCTCGCGGTCAAAATATGTATGTATATCTATGGTCCCTATTATCGGATATACTATTAACATTGGAACTATATTTTACTAGTTCTCACTTTTTTATACGAATAGAATCAAAAAACAACTTTTTATTATCTAACAATTTATTTCACTAAAAATCATGTCATAAAACCAGTTCATAGTTTCATAATTACGGTAATAATAATTAAGTCTACGGAACAGTGTTATAAGTAGCAGAACGGACGTTTTTCAGGGGGCACAGGAACAGCCGGTACGTGTTGATCTGGCAGTACGCACTTTGTTGTTGAAAGAAGCGCTCGCGTGTTCGAAATTGTATAGGTCGGTCAAGAATTCGTTAGCATTTGAATATATTATAACATCCCGCGCAAACATAATACGGGAGTTCTTGAGACCGATACTATTAGAATTTGCTATGCTTTTGCTTTACGTTTTGCTAATTCAACAAGATGGAGCCGCTTGTCACACATTCAATGAGTCCCTGCCGGTGGTCAAAGACATGTTTCCGGAAGAGCTGATTTCCAGACGAGACGATATTTCATGGTCAGAAGCTCAGATCTGCCCCAGGAGACTCCTTTATATGGATTTATTTGAAAAATTGTGTCTACATCAATAAATCAAATACACTACGTCAACTAAAAGAAAAAATCAGCGCAGACATGTCGGCGATCTTGTTGTCTTGTTGTGGTATTTCAAAATTTCGATACTCGTTTAGAAGAGTGCAACGTTAAATCGTAAAGTAGCATCAGTCCCAAGAACTCCCGTAACATGTTTGTGCAGGATGTTAGATTCAAATGTTAATGAATTCTTACCCCACCCTATAATTGTTTTATCCAGAATGGCCTCTTCACTTGAAAAAATATATTAACACGAAGAAAAATCTGTTATTAGTGCGATAGACACTAAATTCAAATTTCAATTTATGTAGTATTTTTAACAAGAAATATTTTACATCTATAAATAGAAATAATTAAAATACTTTTAAGTTATAAGTGTGTTTAGTGTAATCTTTTACAGAAGAACTTGGAACAGTTTATCCTTTGCAATTGAACTGGAAATACCCTTTTGTACAAAGAATATATGTACATATACCATAATGGACTAAGAAAATGAAAGAAAAACAGATAATCATTTATTCTGACATGCACAAAACAACACATTGTTAAAAAGGTACAGTATAAGAGCAATTTCTAATGTGTGTATGTGCAAAGAGGTTCACTAGAGACAGGTAATATATCATATAATATAATGCCCTGTGCAGTGGCAGAAAAGGCACCTGTCTCAGCATATTGCTGCTTCCTGAGGGCTTACAACACTGGTATTTTGATAGGGCTTGGTTAGGATTGATAGGGAAAAATGGTTTTATTCATTCGATTCACCAATATTTCACTATGGTTTGGTTTTTGGAGACAAAGAAAAACTATTTAAAGCTTCACAACGGAATTAAGAATAAAACAGTTTGACTTATAAAACATTTTCTCTTCAATAAATTATAATAAAGCAAACTGTAGAATAACAATAATATGCTGAGTGACCCAATTGAAAGTTTTCAATGGTAGCATTGCGTCTACATAAAATAGACCGCATATATTGAACTTGTTAAATGTAGAGCTGTGCAGCCGTTGGACGTTCTTGATTAGTCTTTTCTCTTCTGCTATAGGGTGTTAAAAAGTTTGTTACAGATAGCACAACTAAATAAAATTTTAATTCAAATTATAGATCAATTTCTGAGAAATACCTAAGACTTTCAGTAAGAAACAAGCTTAAAATCAAAACTATATTTGGGTTTGAGTTTATTTCTGGGGAATCAACCCAACTACAAGCTGGTGAATAATACCAGAGTTGCTTTTCAATTAGATTCATTGTGAGATTATGATATTTGGCGTTATATGTCTAGATATATACATATATATACAGTTTTATAAGGATAAAAACTAGTCATATGGTATCTTTAATACATTTGTTATCATTGTAAAATTTGTTAAACAATTATCTAGAGCATAAACCGAAACTCAGTTAACTTTTATAGATATTGTATCGACATACCTGATAGATTTGTCCGAGTTAATGTTTTACAAATATCTTGTCCTTCATTGATGGAATCATAGAATGATTGACATTGTAGGGACAACGTTGTATGTAATGTAAAGTTTTTGAAAATCCAAACAATGTTCATAATCATATGGAGGATATTTTCATCCTGTAAAATGAAAATTATAAGGAATATATATCTTTTTAAATCATTTTGTCAATAATTTCTGCCATATTTCCTCGTTATTTATTAACGTACATACCTTCTCAATCGTATCAAATGAAAATATGAAGCAATCTACAGTTAGTTTAAAGTGTAATAATATATGCAAGAAGCTCTCAACCATATGGTACAAGATCTGAAAAAAGAGACCTATCAAGACTCTAGTCTATAAACATCTATTGATAACAAGATAGATATTTACCAGAATTCCAAAAGCACGATTAAATATATTGGAGCACTTCAATATTCGATCATATGCTTTGAAGAGCATTCGGTGCATGTGCTGATCACTAGTAGCACCAGGGCTCATAATTACATTATTCCAAAGAATAATAGTTTTTTGAAGTAGATTTACTAATCTTATAGCATATAATATATTTATATCGAAACTCAATAATAAAAGAAAACTGCACGAAAATAAAGTATACTTGCTATCGAATAGTATACAAGAGGATGTGATATAAAACGCATAAAACACTAAGAAAAGGATCACACTAATCCTATTGGCGATAGTGTGCTTTTTGAAACTAAATTTGGTCATAATGAGAACTTTTTGTATGGTAATAATGAAATCAATGTTATCATTCGTTTGTGCCACAGCAGCTATTGTATTCGTCATGAATCCTAGAGAATAAAAGATCAACTCAAAAACGTAGACGCTAACACGAAATTTATTTGAAAAAAACATATCACTCTTAACGTAGAGACTATAAATTAGATAAGCAAACATAGCTGTGAACGTAACTGCTGCCAGCACAGAAATGAGTGCTGATCGCAAATTATTTTTAAAAATGTTGTTTTTTCTAATAATATATTTTGGACAAAATATTATATACTGCATCAGATTTAATGGCCGAAGCATTGCCAGCATATCTGAAGTAACGAACTGGCTCATTTAAAACACAAATCGACTGATAGACTATCTAATAATTTATATTCTATTAACACTGAAGTGTGCAGTAGTGTTGACTTATATAGAGAACCTAATGTATTAATTGATATTTATGAAGTAAATTAATAATATTCAATTCCACTAATTACTTTAACGTCTAACTTGTAACGAAAATTTTATGATTTAATTATAATAGTGATACTGCCCTCAATACACTAAACAAGTATACAACTCTAACGTGCCCGAGTTCGATCTATTACCTACAAGCAGAGTGAAGTTTCTTTCACTCTCATCCTAATTCTAGAGGAAGGGACTAAAAGAATACACATTTGACTATTAGGTTGAAACTATACACATGGGCGTTGGTATTCACTTACCATCAGGCAGTAATCCGTAAAAAAACTGATATTAAATCTTTTTCTCCACATACTACCAAATGTTTTAGCTTTAATTTCCTAAATACTCGATTAAAGTAAATAAATTTGAACCCTCAATGAGATGAACAAAATACTCTATTAAAATTTTCAAAGAAGTTTGTACTGCATCAGGGAAGCACTCCACTTCCCCGGAGTGCCAGAGTACCTGTGGCGACTTGTGACAGACTATCAAGAGCGTACTGTCATGTACGAAGACTGTGATGGTGTTCTAAGGCAGCGGCTCATTTCGTATGGTGTTCCACAGGGATTTGACTGGGCCCGTCGAGGTTGTCTTCCCCCCGGGCTGGGCGTAATTTTTTACGCCGATGACACATTAGTCACAGACCGGGGGACGAACTATCAAGAGGCGGCGCGCCTGGTCACCATGGTAGTCTGTTTGGCGGTCGGGTGCATTGAGGCGCTGGGTTTACGGGTAACCCTGGATAAGACGGAGCCCCATTTGTTCCATGGGCGCCGTCGTAGTGCACCCCCCAACGCCTCTATCATCATTTCGGTCCTTGTACCGATTAAGGCCCAGATGAAGTATCTGGACCTGATCCTCGACGGGAAATGGCTCTTCGACGAGCACTTCAGACAGCTTACTCCAAAGTTGGTCGGCGCTGCTTCTGCCCTTGGGTGACTTTTGCCCAACTTGGGTGGAGTCAGCGTCGTGATGAGACGGTAATACACTTGGTTTGTTCGATCAATGGCACTGTATGGTGCACTTGTGTGGACAGCGGCTCTGATCAGACTGGGGCTCACCTCTGGCACCGTCAGAGGATATTGGTGATAAGAGCCATACATGGTTACCGCACCTTGTCGACGGAGACTTCTGTTACTAACAATATAATATGAATCTTAGTTCGAAACAAATAATAATAATTTGTATAAAACTATGTGCGTGTATACCTCATAGGTGAATATCGTCTAGAGACGGAACTACGACTGCAAAAGGTTTACGAGGCACTCTAAAGCTGTGGGGTACTCTAAAGTCGAATCTATTAAATAACAACATAATCTCCTAGTTATTTAATGTGGTGTTAATTAACTAGGAGAGGATGAGGAATTGAAGTACAGGAGTGTGGGTGGGCAACGATTTTCTGTATTGACTAATGGGTAACCTGATCTGATCCATGAAAACTAAAGCAACACACAATTTAATCTTGCCTTCAATCGACTGTGGTGACGTGTGCCAATCAATATTTTTATTAATAACTATGGTCCTCTGAAGAATACAATAAAGGACAAAAACTTCTCTAGAACAATAATATTTGTTCAAGGTAGTCAAATGTGGACGTGAATGTAAAAATATTTTATTTAATAACATACACGTCCTAAAACAGCGGTGTGCATCTGTACAAGAACTTCTAAGTTATTCTTTCCAAGGCTTTTTATATGAGATTATTAACAATCAGTAATATGATGTTGTATATTTGATGGTACAACTGATTCTACTTTAAAAATATAGTGTGTGGTAGGTGTTGATCACACATAACTAGTTATATTTACACAAACAAATGATTTGATTTGATTAACAGCACAGGAAATATGTATGACAAAGAAATTCTTATCAAAAAGTCCATTCATTACACATATGCCTAAGTGATCAATATATTACTATGTCATCAGAATTACGGCATCATTTTCATAGTATCTCTGAAGCTAGTTAGCCATGTGAGTACTCACATTTCAGTCTTTCAGGTTCAAACCTACTAATTTGTTATTAACTTACTTTAATAGGAAGGAAAGGAAAAAAAAATTGTTCCTAAGAATAGCCTGGAGAGAATAATCGATCAGCTTTTACCCACAGCAAAGCAGTCTTAGTGTTATTCTGATGTATGGGCTATATTGTAAAGTTTCATATCGATTAGTTTAGTAGAATTTGATATGTTACTACTTACATATCAAATTCTACCGGTCCTAACTACTAACATCAAATTCTAACGGTCCCGGCTTGTTTGAGCGAGCCTATGATAAGTCGAACAGGTCGGGAATATATAAAAATACAAACCAATTCGATCTATTTCTAAAGTATTTCAATTCCATTTTTGGAATGAACGAATTTACCACGGCTGATTTACTGACTATGTATCGACCATTAAATCTGATATAGAATATAATTATCATCATCATCATCTGAGCCAAAATACGTCCACTGCTGGACATAGGCCTCCCCCAAGGTTCTACACAATGGTCAGTCCTGTGCCGCCCGCATCCAGCAGCTTCCCGCGACCTTCACCAGGTCGTCGGACCACCTTGTTAACTAGGAAACCAACGCTGCGTTTCCCAGTACGCGGTCGCCACTCCAGAACTTTATGGCCCCATCGGCCATCGTTTCTGCGTGTAATGTGGCCCGAATATAACAGAATATAATATTTTGTCCTAAATGTGGTATTAGAAGTAATTCTTTTTTTTAAACAGCTTTTACTCTGACCTCATTTCGGTGCTAGTAGCAGGTAACGAGTATAGTAGAGCGTATATGCTATAATTATACGCATTTTTAAATTACTCTTCTATTCAGTTTGGTTCCTATTAAATGCAATAGTTGCTATGACTCAAACGAATGATGTGTGATTTTATCATGATCATTCAAGAAGTTAACGGTTTGTTCAAATTTAGTTTTAAAAAATACAAAATATGCAATGGGATTACCATGATTATATCTTCAGTTTTCTGTATAATTTTTAACATATACAGTAATATACAAATCAAAACTAAGTCTATTTCATTGTCGTGGAGTATCATTCTGTTGCAATGTTTTGGTACATACGTAGTCCTTGAATTACTACCACTAAATTTGTATCTAAATAGTTATTTGTGTTACAACATAATTGTTATACTTTGGAGTAACACAATTACAAACTCTGGTGGTTCTCGTAACCAGCACATATGCCGAAAGATGTTTCAAGCATATGATCAAATACTCAAGCGCTACTAAATCTGTTATCATAATTTTGCAAAATCCGAATAAGTTTTTTTAAAAATGCTACTTTTCGCAAGATACTTCTTAATCAATTATTTGTAATTTGAACGTATTTCTTTATTTATTTTTATTCTTCATGTGAACAAGTGAACATCCCTTAATGCTATCTGTCACAAATTTTGCTACAGCCATGAGCTACTATTGTCCATTGCGCTTCACAATTTTTTATAGTGCAATTGGTGGGTTTCAGTGGACAAGAAAGTAAATGTGAGTTGGTTTGCCAAATTTGCTATTAGACTACTGAATTGAAACTGCCTCGGTAGCGCAGTGGTAGTGAATGCGACTGCTGATTTCACGTACACACACCACCACAATTAGTATAGTGATAGTGTATTGTGTGAAGTATAAATATTTACAGTTCTAATACATTCTGCACATATCGTTTATCAGGCGGCAAATAAATCCTCTTATGTAACATTTTATGTAGGACGTAGAAAGACGTATATATGATGTACACCTATCATTCATTGAATTACGAAACAACGCCTCATAAATACTAGTAAGAGTAATTTTATTAAGTAGTAATTGAATTATTTATTATATTTTTCATTGTTGCCGGTCCTATTCTAAAAATACTCATAAAGCAAATGATTATTCTATGTATTTAAGCGATAAAAATATAATTTAGTTGCAACTATTAATAAATTTACGATGTGATGTATAAAAAACGAACCTTTTAACTTTATGAAATTCTTTTACCCTAATAACTTCGATTTCAATTTGTAATTCACTTCCTGTTTACTTCAATCGTACCATTGAAGGACAACATGATGGTAATGGATACAAGAGTAAAATTTAGTAAAAACTTTTTAGACAGACGTTTCCAAAAAGTATTACTACCGACGCAAATTATACAACATATGTTTTTCTTATCAAAATTTTACATTAAAAGAAATTGTATCTTGCTCAATGATATCTCATATCATATTATTTCACTACTTGGTGTGCTGTTTTACATAGCCTTAAATCTAAGTGCTGTCGACCTTGATAATTTTACTCAAACATTAGCAATCAGTTCACTCTTGAGTTTCACTTTTTTTTTGAGCTTTATTGTTACTGTTGCTGGTTACTTCATGTTTTACTTTCATAATGTATTCTCCAGCAAAAAACATGTGCGAATGATTGTCATCATCCAACGATCTTTCAGAATCGTTCACTTTGATAAATATAAAAATATCATTTTTGACAATTGGAGTTACGTTTTCAAGCATCTCGTAATCTATTTAGTTTTTCTTCTTTTCAATTTAAGTGTGCCAGTCACTATGTACTATTTTGTCTTTGGTGTACTTCGACGTATATATGTCGTACGGCGTTTGTTTGAGCAAACTCTTGCGTGGTGGTATACTTGCATGGATGTCGAAAATCCAGTATCATACCTGAGTACCTCAAAATATAAATAATGAGGGTGATAAACCATGGAAACAGTTATTTCAAGTGTACAAGGATTTAATGGAAACATTTTCTATGTTCAAAAACATTTTTCAAGTTCCAGTGAGTACTATTTTGTAATTTTAAATGTGTCTAACCGTTCGCTTAACGTTTGATGACGTAACTATTGCTGCATATTGGCAAATACTTAGCTGAGTGGAATGAACCCGACTTCACTCAGAGCTTGTATTTTGAGGCACAAAGAAGATACGGCATAAAGTACAGGGAACCTTAATTATTGAATCGAACTTAAGGTTTAACATCTATGAGGTTAACTAATTATTTGATAATTTGTTTCAGATATTTTTTACAACATGTGATACACTTTTGCATACATTACTTTATGTGCAAACATTTTTAACACTGGATAAAACACCCTCGGTTGAAGTCAAAGAAACGGTACGTTATTTATTTCTTTCTCTGTATTTTTTTTTAATTTTTGTTTTATACGAACCAACCAAAGTGACTATATTCTGCCTGATGGAAAGCATGAAGAGAGACCTGATTGTTGACATTTAGATACTAGTTTGTAAAGAGTTAGGTATTCAAAAATAGATTTAGTTGAAGTATTTTCTTCATTGTAATCTTAGCGTTTTTGTTCTAGGTATCCTTTCGTTTGGGAGCATTGTACTGGGTAATAAAAAATGTGTCAATTATTGCAATATTCAGTTATCACTGTGAGCAATTTTACGAAGTTATCAATGACGTGAATGAAGTTTGCTACCGTTTGTTAAGCAACAACCAAGAATTAGGTAAGGAATATAGCTTTCTCTTTTCTAAGTCAATAATACGTAAAACTAAATAAAATATTTGTGAAAGACTGCCACGTGATGAATAATAATATTAGCCTTACACATCTACGGCCATCTGGTCTGGCAGCTAAACTGTTGATACGTATATATTTTTAAATACATATATATCATAGATAAATTACATCTAGATGTAGAATGATTTTGTTCATTACACGTTACTTGCCCTGAATAGGAATCGAACCCACGCATTAAAACCTAACATTTAGAATCACTAAGTACTAGACGAACAGATAACAAGGGTTTGGTACATTTGAAAATTGTTGTTTTTTTTTTTTATGGAACCTGCCAAAGTGATGTTACTCTGCCTGATGGAAAACATGAATAGAATCTAAAAGTTGTAGTCACCATATGGTGAACCACACCATGGTCGCCTAGTGAGATGCCTTTTCACGTCCCGCTTGGGGACGCAAAAGGCTTTAAAATTACCATGGTAGTGTAAAACTCGTACACTTACCCTAATTACTCTCATAATAGCATCAATAGGTGCTCTAATATGTCTACTTCGTTATCCGTTGAATAATTTATTTATTTGCAACAATTGTCACGAAATTCTACTTAATAAACTATGTTTCAGAGGGGAGTAAAAGACTTTGCAAGAATATACTTCGGTTTAATAACACTAGCTTTGAAAAGATGAACGCGTTCAGAGCCTTCGCGATTGATTCATCCCTGCCTAAGGGATTAATTAGCCTAACAGTGAATTACGTTATTGTATTATTACAGTTAACTCTACAATAGTTATAAATCTATTTGTATCTTTAACTGTGTTTATATCTGTGTTTTCACCAGTATCTGTGTATTATAATCCAAAATATAAGTGAAAATGATGACTTGATGACTGAAATGATGATGATAATTAACTTCTTAAAACAAATGTTGATTATTTAATGAAATGTTTTTATTTTAACTTGATATTATGACATGTCTTAATTAAAATAACAAACTAATATAACAATTTATTTGAATTTATTTCATTGTGTTTCATAATCTTAATTTTTATTACTAATGTAATGAATTAGTCTATAAAAATGATATATAACAGTTTTAATGAATAATAAGGAATAATTTTTGTGAAAGAAATAATTATTTTTATTTCTAACATTGATATAATTGTCGTTGATAATGATGATGATGATGATGACGTAATTGTATATATTTAACATTTAGTATAATGCATACAAGCTGCTTGTTTAGACTGATGAATAAAATCTATTCACCTAAAGCTACTCTATTTTACTACTCGGATAAAGCAAATTGAATCAGAACAACAGTATAACTGGTAATGAGACTTATTAACGTCAAAGGCAGTGCAGCATCAATGTAAAACAAGCCGCACACTGACATCCTCTTGAACGACGATCGATACAGGCGTTGTACGTTCTTCGTCATTTTTAGTTCTAAATCTGTAAATAAATATTTATCGTAATTACAATGAAAGAAAGAAAATAATTGTACAAACATCATATAAATTTGATAAAAGTGTAAGAAAATGATGAATAAATATTATAATAATATATGATATTATCAAATAGGCTAGATGACACCTTAGTCAAATCAGTTACTTTTTATTATCTGTCCAAACGACAATTTTGTATGAAAAATGTACTAAATACAAAATTGTGACGTCAATGTTTTAGATTACTCAATAAAACAATTAATTTCAATGTATATTTGATTGAAATTCATAATTATAATAAAAACTATGTTATCCCGTGTTTAATAATAAAATTAGTCTGAATGATATCAACCGTCATTTCTCATCCATAGCTACGCTGGATCTTCTAAGTTTCAAACACTATATTGCATATCTGGTCTTACTATCCCACTACAGACTCATTTTATTCATTGAATTTTCTCCGGTGTCTCCTAAAGATATCAAGACGTGGCTTATATCATTTTACTCCCAAAAAATAGTAATCCTTCTTTGCCTGAACACTTTCCACCTATTGCCATTCTTCTCTTCTTATCTAAATTACTTGAGACTTGTATACTTATACGTATACGTATACTTAAACAACTCACATAGTTTGTGTACAAAAATTAACTTTAACTTCCCATGATCAGGCTTCAAGCCTGGTCACAGCACAGTTACCGCTCTCTTTAAAGCGGCTGGCCATATTAGGAACAATCACCAAAGACACCAAAGTCACAGTTTTAGTCTTAGTTGATTTCTCTAGTGCTTTAACACTGTCAATCACGAAATCCTGTTATCCATCCTATATATATATATATATATATATATGCATATTTTATGGTTCCTTCCAAGATACTGGATGGGTTCTCAACACATATTCGGGACGACCTCTGTGCGTTCGTGTTGATGATTTGTCCTCAAGTTGGTGCAACCTCTACACTGGCATTCCACAAGGCGGCATTTTATCTCCCGTATATTTTCAATTTTTATTAACCTCATACTGGTCATATAATGAGGACAGCTCATGGGAAACAATGGACGAAGGAGGTTATGGACTGGTACCCTAGAAATGGGAAAAGACGAAAAGGACGTCAAATCAAAAGATGGAAGGATGATCTGCCGAAAGGGTGGAGAAGGATAGCTCGAGACAGAGATAAATGGAAGGATCTGGGGGAGGCCTATGTCGGAAGACAACCTGACTAAGTGGTTGCTAAAAGAAACAAAAAATGTATATATATACTTGTATAATTAAGAAGTGAGATTTAAGTGTAATATTTTATAAGTAGTATGTAAGTTAAAATGTGTAATACGGTCAGCGAATAAAGGCTTTTATTATTATTATTATTATTATTTTATTAACCTCATAACTCAACAGTTTCAATGTGCGTATGACAGGTAAAGGTGGAGAAAGTAACGCAGGTTGTTGATGAGGTTAATAGGGATCTAGAGCATAAATCTTAATTAAAATCCTGGTCGTAGATATTTGGACTATTAGCAAATTCAGCCAAATGTCAGACCATCATTATAGGCAGCAAATGTATAATGAGCAGATCAAATACCACCTCGGTCCCACTGATTTTGTCAATGATTTAATAATTTCATGTAGTCCAGCAGTAAATGAGTTGGGTTTACTTATCGACTCGACCCTCGATTGGTGAGCTCGGGTCACCTGCGTGAGCTAGAAAGTAACTGAAAACCGTCTATATCTTACACTATATTTCCTCAAAAATTTCCTGCTTTATAACTCAAAAATTACACTTACGTAGTACCTAATTATTCAGTTAAACGGATATGTTAATGTATGTTAATTCGACCTGACTTAAGACCTCCTTAATAAGTTTGACTGCCTTATCAATAACTACATTCGATATGTTTTCAATATTCAGCAGTATCCGCAGTATGACCATGTGTCTGCTTTGTGTTCCTAGTTAAAATGTTTGGCGAAGCGCCAATGGCGCAATCAGCGAGCACTTACCTCAATATTTTTATTTCTCAACTCACCGTTCTTACCAACTTACCTTGCTACGTGTCTCCATTACCTGTGCTCTAACCACGATAGGAATGTTAGCTCAGTTAATAATCTGCTTCTCTCATGTCCCTCTCACAACTCTGTCTTCGTGAACTGTTCATTTTTTGTTCAAGCAATACTACTCCGGAATGCACTCGCGAAATCAGAATGTTCACAAATCGATTTACATTTAAAAAGAAAGTTCATGATCTATTTTTCAATGAACTGATAGAATTATCTAATTCACAGCATACCCTATATTTCGGTATTCATAGCGTTTAGATATGTATATTTGGGTGTCCCTTATATGACAAAAAAAAATTTTTTTTCGAATTTCGAAATGCATACCCTCTATAATTTTTACTAATGCTATAAGATACTTAAATATAAAATTTTATCAATCTAGCATAATTGCAACCAGTGCCGACCGAGCTTCAAAGTTTAGTAAAAAACGTGTTTTGTCCTAAAATTTCAGTCTGCTATAATTTCACTATAAATGCAATGAATTAAGTGAATAAAATTAAATAATAAATTAGATGAACATTAATCTTTAATTAAAAACATAAAGAAATAAGAATCATTCAGGGTAACTTCGTTTTAGAGTAGTTTTTTTACAGTCTGGATACAATTTTAGATGTTCCTGGACACAGCGCAGCAAGAACTGTTTTTGTTCTTCTTCAGCCGTGATAAGTCCGTTAAAATCTTGCATTAATTTAACAGCCCTTTCAGCAGTATCATTTACAACTCTCAAATAACTTATTCTTCTTTTAGCCTCCAGAAAAGCAGCATTGTTATTCCAAGAAGATACATCTTCCTTTAGAAAACTGTCGTCGATCTGCAGTCGTGATAAAAATTGTTTGCTCTTTTCCGATACGAAATCATCCAGTGCTTTGTCTAAAAAAAAAGAAAAATAAGTTAAATAACAAATAAAAATCAACAACAATTTTGAAAATAAATAAATAAGTATTGGACATTGAAATTGAAATCCAGCAAAAAGTCAATTTAACTTACCAAACAACTTTTGAGTCAGTTCTTCCTTCGACGGCTCATAGCGTTTGCTAAAATCCGAGATTTTGTCCCTGTTGAAGTTGGCAATCATCTTCTTCTTAGTTTGGTTGTCAACTTCATCATCAAATAGTGATAGAATGACTGTCTCTTTACATAAATACCACAAGTGATGGCTGAACTTGCTTATAGAAGTTTTAGAAATTGTTGCGTCAACTTTTTCATACTCTTTTAACATCTTCAAGAAGCGCAAATCTTGATTAGGTGCTTTTGTCGCCACTGTACATTCGAGCCAAGGTTTAACATACAATATTACGAGAAATAAGCAAACATCTTGTAGAGCCTTTTTGTCCTTCGCAGTTACTCTGCATTGTGACTGAAGTAAACATATTTTTAAAGAATAGATCGCTCTCGCCATCCAGCGTGCCTGATGTATAGCTCCGGGGGGCCTTAGTTTTAATTTTTCCTCTGTGTCTCCTCCTAAAAATATTACGCACAGTTCGACCAATTCGCGGTAATCATCTCTTACAAAACCTTTATCTAATTCTGCCTTATAAAATAGTAACAACGCTTGAATGTCTGTCTCGGCAACCCGTGCTTTTACGAAATTAAGAGATGGTTCAATTTTAGTACAATTAATGTTTTTCCAATTTTCTTGGAACTTTTTGAACATCGGAATATCTGGGCTACTAGTGATTTGCTTAATCTTGGTTTCAAAGACAGCTTTTAGGACCAATTCATAAACATAATGACGACAGGCGAAAAGCAACAATTCTCTTCCTAAAGTTTGCTCCAAAATAGCACAAGCTCCATTGAAACGGCCCATATTGGAAGCTGTTGTGTCGCAGCACATTATTTGCACTTTATCATAAAGGTTCCAGTCAAAGAGAGCTGCTGATATAGCCTTCGCTTGATGTTTTCCAGAAGAACTTTCTAGTTTCGGCACTGCAAGAAGCTGCTCTCTATCGTCAAATGAAGCTATAACTGGCAAGCGTTCTTCTTTTGAACTCCGTACATCCAACCCCGGTAATAGTTTTCCATCCCAATGGACTGTGACTATGTCGGGTACATTGTTTTGGAAGTTAGATTTTATTGCTTCTGCTCTTGATTTTCTAGTTTCAGTACGAATTCGCTGAATCGAGGATTTGTTAATACAGAAATCATCGCTGCTCAGACCAAGCGCTTCTACCACCGCATTAAGAATGTAAACGGTATCTCTAATGCTTAACTGGCATCGATCTAAAGCTGCAACTAGTTTAGGTGTTATAAGATTCTTTCTACCTCTTTTTGAACTTTGTTCATGGCAGGAAACGTCCGGCAAGCTGAGTTCAGAATTCAAGATCTGTTCTTCGTCTGAATCTTCTACACTGTCTAAGTTATTTGTGGTGGAAGTAGATGCAACAGCTAGTGATTCTCTTTGTCTTACAATCCTTTCCTCTTCTTCCAATCGTCGTTGTCTAGATCTTTGTTCTTTTTCCGCCAATTTTTTATCTACACCACCTAAGCATCCCGGTCGACCTGCCTCTCTGTTTCATTAAAAATAATTTATCTTCCTCTATTTTCATTCTCTCAAAAGCATCAGCATGTGCAATATCAAACAAATTATCAAAATTAATTATAAAATTGTTCTCACGACTCTTAAACGTAATTTGAGTTTTCTTACAATTTTTTTGCAACTCTCTCCAAACATGATATAAATCAATAAGTTTCTTCACGCAGTTAGGAAATGCCCTTGTTGGAATTCTTGCTTTTTCCCAATATATGATGCACTCCCTAATCACAAGATTTGCACTTTCACTAACAGTCAATTTAACCTCACGAATATTGTAAAATAGGACTGAGAGAACTTGTAGATTAGATGGTAATTTTGCACCATTTATTTGGTAGCTAGTCAATCCGATAAGAAAAATATTTTGTTTATCACTCCGTAATTCCACCGACATGTTTACGTACTAAACAATGAAGCACTAATAGTCTCAAAAATCACGTACGAAATGGCAAATAAAACATGTCGTAACAGGTCACTGGGCAGTACTTAAGCAACTTGTATCGACAAGTTTAAATAGCAAGTCGGCACGGGTTATCGTTTATATATCGAACTAATATTTTTTTCTAGACAATATAGGGTTATTACGAAACTTTTAAGAAGGTATGCGTAAAAAAATATCGAGCTTGAAATTTAAGGGACACCTTAATGTATATGTGTATGTCTATTTGTATTAGTATATATTCCTTTATGTACGTATATTTGTGTATATGATATGTTCTATTGTAAGCATGTCTATATGTAACAATATACATCTAACCTTTGTGCATTTTACACAATTTCTACACCACTCGAAGGTTGACTGCAAGAAAATGTGCAAGGTATTCAGTCCACCGAAGTGTAAATGTAGTGCATAACGTTTGTAAATATAAAAATAAATAAAATATGGCTAATTTGTACCTGAGCGTCTTGCTATGGAAATACGAGTTTGTATGCAGGCATTTTGGTTATTTTCCAGAGCTATATGAAACTTTTCACAATATACGCAAAATATTATTTTCAATACGAAGGTTTTCAGTAGCCAAGAACACATTACGACAGCAGATGGTGTAACAATATTCTGCAAAGTAGCTTTTTTTTATTATCACACCAAAAAATATCTAGTTTGAAACAGACGTAAATAATATTTCAACACTTACTTTTCCAACTTTATTCGACAGTTTAATGAGTCGAATGATCACTTCTACGTAAATTAATGCATGAGAAAATAAATCTAGTACGTAAAAGGAAACCTGAAAGGAATAGTTTGATGTTAACAATTCTATTTATTATAATTTAATAAAAAAGAACAAAATCTCTGATAGCCATCAGCATGTGTTCGCCACTTGCTTATTCAGATTCAAGTAGCTGTCTAGATTCAGTACCTAGCTTTTTTTGAGTGATACTTATTATCGAACCTCAATGGGCGAATCTTGGGATTAGGTTTCAGTTGGTTTGATAATATATTAAGCTTGATTGATGTGGTTTAAAAAAAATATATAGTAATACATATTCATTACTGAAACGTATGTAAATTATCCACCTTCTTTTTTGTACTTTGCGGAAATCTCCACGGATACCACCGTAGGGTAGTTATGTCGGACTCGAACCGACCAAAAACCGCACGCAATCATTACTGAGACGTTTGTAAATTATCCACCTAATGATTTTTATTTAACAAAACGTCTATGCGTCAGAGTAGTTACTTACAAAGTACTTGAAGATCGATTTAAAAGTATCATAGCCCTTTAGTACATCAGTGTACATCTGAAACATTGCTTTGCAGTAAACTTTTACGCCCATGTCCCTCTTTAACCGAGGACATAAAACTTCTTCATTCCATAAATTGAGCATTTCTTGCAGAAACGATACACACTGTGTAGCGTAAAATATATTGATATCAAAACATATTGTACTTAAGACTATCAAAGTATGCGATAGTGACTCATAAGAGAAGTGAACGATTAAAATATAGGTAACAGATATCCACAAAACGAAAATCCAATTCACGATAGTATAGGACCGAAGGCTTTTCTTATTAAAAAATCTATGAATGCCTTGAATAGTCAGAACAAAATCTATGTTTTGATGGTCATGAACAATAGCTAGGAAGCTATTCAGAAAAAAACCAGTGGAATAAAAGCAGAAATCATAATACGCAGCAATATAAACAAAGCTCAAGTATAGTCTGATATCATTATTAAAATGAAATACAAGTAGACGAGTTAAAAGTACGCCGTTGAAGAATAAAATCCCACATATAGATACTATATTCGAAAATCGGCCCTTTGGATGTATGACATTGTTCTTGATGTGGTATTTTGGGTAAAACCAAATAGTTTGTATTATGTTTAAAGGCCGAAGCATGGATTGAATGTCTTTGTCAATCACGTTACGGTATACTTTAATGACATTACACCTTTTATTACTTTTGATATTTTTCATAAATAATTAAGCGATAAAAATGTCACTGCTTGGAAGTCGACTTCGACATCTACTAGCACTTTGAGATTTGTAATTTTATTATTCTCTAGGTCAAAATATGAAAGTTTGTATTCAGTAATTGAATGAAATATTTCTTTTAGCTTCTGTTTATCTTGTCACATATGTCAATCAAAATATTTACATAAGTAGTAATACTTCAAGTTATTGAGTTGTTTGTTATTTTTTGCATTTTGTGTGCCGCTATTAGTGGTTTAAGCTACAACCTTTTAGCATTTTATCTCGTACACAGTATTTTGGTTTGATATATATTATATACATAAATATAAATATATATCTAGCGGCCACCACAATAGTATTTGACGACTCTCAAGGTGTATTTCTTCAATTTATGGTACGTGTGAAAATCCTCGTTACCTGGATTTTCGATGACATTGCTTTGCAGTAGTCTTTCACGTCCAAGTCCCTTTTTAACCGAGGACATAAAACTTCTTCATTCCATAAATTAAGCATTTCTTTTAGAAATGATACACATTGTGTAGCATAAAATATATTGATATCAAAGCATATTGTACTCAAGACTATCAAAGTATGCGATAGTGGCTCATAAGAGAAGTGAATGATTAAACCATAAGTAACAGATATCCACAAAACGAAAAGCCAGTTAACGATAGTGTAAGACCGAAGGCATTTCTTATTAAAAAATCTATGAATGCCCTGAATAGTTAAAACAAAATCTATGTTTTTATGGACATGAACAATGGCTAGGAAGCAATTCAAAAAAAACCAGTGGAATAAAAGCAGAAATCATAATACGCAGCAATATAAACGAAGCTCAAGTATTGTCTGATATTATTATCAAAATGAAATACAAGTAATCGAGTTAAAAGTATGACGTTGAAGTATAAAATCGCACATATAGATATTATATTTGAAAATCGGCTCTTTGGATGTATGACATTGTTCTTGATGTGGTATTTCGGGTAAAACCAAATAGTTTGCATTATGTTGAAAGGCCGAAGCATAGATTGAATATATTTGTCGATCACGTTGCGGTATACTTTAATGACATTACACCTTTTATTACTTTTACCAAAGATTATAGAGCGCATAATTATATTTTAAATATTTTTCATAAATAATTAGGCAATAAAAATGTCACTGCTTGGAAGTCGAGTTCGACATCTACTAGCACTTTGAGATTTATAATTTTATTATTCTCTAGGTCAAAATTTGAAAGTTTGTATTCAGTAATTGAATGGAATATTTCTTTTAGCTTCTGTTTATCTTGTCACATATGTCAATCAAAATATTTACATAAGTAGTAATACTTCAAGTTATTGAGTTGTTTGTTATTTTTTGCATTTTGTGTGCCGCTATTAGTGGTTCAAGCTTGACCTTTCAGTATTTTATCTTGTACACAGTACTTTGGTTTGATGTATTATATACTGATATATATCTAGCGGCAGCATTTAGCTACTCTCAAGGCGCGTTTCTTCAATTCATGGTACGTGTGAAAATCCTCTTCACTTGGGTTTTCGATGTAGCGTTCTATTAGAACTGAAAAGGCTAAATTCTGACCATCTGGAAGCAAACTGTTCTCTTCAGTAAACTAAATCGTGGTCCACCCTGTATGTAGAAATTGGTGATTGTATATTGTTTTAATTAACCTACATTATGAGTATTCTGATTCACATTATGATTCTAAGCGTTTTTAATTATCTGATATCTAATACAATTGTAGTGAAACAGTACAAGAAATTTTATTTAAAAAGTGTAGCAAGTCCCTCCAAGTACCATCAATCAATAGTATAAATAAACCCCAAGTTTTATATATTTTTAATAAATGAAAGGTCTGATGTATTGCTACGAATGATTTTATGACATATGTAGCCTCATATACATGATTAATTAGTCTCTTACTATGTCAATAAACAATATAGTATGTATTTAATTAATCAGTATAATTTTCTACAAAGAGATTCAAGTTCCCAATAACATTAAGTGTAAAGTTCTTTGTATTGCTATAGACCTTTGCCTTGATTACCTTTAAAGGACTAACAATTTACACTTTTACACAATCATTTATACAAAAAATAACATGCGCAGCCCACCTTTCCCGTAAGTCACTGCCGACACTTAATCCGATGACTGTTAATCATATCATATCATCAATAAGTGCGTTGCTATGTCTACTTCGTTATACGTTTTATAATTAATTTATTTGTAACAATTGCCACAAAATTTTTGTTTATACACTATGTTTCAGAGGAAAGTAAAAGACTTTGCAAGTATATGCTTCGGTTTAATTACACTAGCTTTGAAAAGACGAACGCGTTCAGAGCTTTCGTGATTGATTTATCCCTGCCTAAGGGATTAATTAGCCTAACAGTGAATTACATCATTGTACATATTATTACAGTTAAATAGTTATAAATCTATCTGTATCCTTAACTGTGTTTGTATCTATGTCTCCACCAGTATCTGTGTATTATAATCCAATATGTAAGTGAAAATGATGACTTGATGACTGAAATGATGAAGATAATTTAATTTCTAAAAACAAATGTTGATTATTTAATGAAATATTTTTTATTTAAGCTTGATATTATGATGTCTTAATTAAAATAACCAACTAATATAAAAATTTATTTGAACTTATTTCATTGCGTTTCATAATCGTAATTTTTATTACTGATGTAATTAATTAGTATTTGTCTATAAAAAATGATATAAAATAGTTATAATGAATAATAAGGAATAGGTTTAGTGAAACAAATATTTTTTTTTTTATTTGTAACATGGATGTAATTGTCGTTGATAACGATGATGATGACGTAATTGTATATATTTAAAATTTAGTATAATGCATACTTTTTTTTACTGTTGTAATAAATTAGCATTTATATAAGAATGACATATAATAGTTTTAATGTATAATAAGGAATAAGTTTTGCGAAAGAACTAATTATTTTTATTTCTATTGTTATTTGTAACATGGATGTAATTGTCCTTGATAATGATCATGATGATGATTTAATTGTATATGTTTAACATAACTTACCAAAGTGACAGCAATGCACTTGTAACTTGGAAGTTGTGGTAGTTTATGGACGGCGGTAGTCGTTTAACATACGGTTATCTTTGACCGAACGGGTCAATCATTTGCTGTGCTATAAAATCTCGTACAAAAATAAAGTTTACTCAACTAAATATGCTTTAATAATGCGACTGCGGGGTTATAAGCGAGGACGTCTACATGCATAAACGACTCTCAGACTAAAGTACAACAGCGTTTATAATGAAATATTATTCCTAAATTTTCACACTATTTCTTATTTATACAATAATTGTGTAGTAATCACACACAATGTAAAATGAGTTCGTGTATAAAGTAAAAGAAATATTATCTCTCTCAATCTCTTTACTATCAAATACAAGTTTTATTGAAAGAGTTTTTGTTTTAAATATTATTCAAGACACGCCTAATCTCTCATCCAATATTAATTGTAAAGAGCATCTGTATTTAGATTTACTGAATGTATTTAACCATCAGAGAGCCATATTTTTGTAAAAATAGGTTATATCCAACAAAGTGATATCTCGGTTTCCGTAATCTGTTTTTAAGAATTCTCTCATTGGTTTCAACAAGTGTGTAAAGTTATCGAATCCAAACCAAACTCCCTAAATCCAAGGTTACTGAAAGAGTGGTAATGCTACGATACCTTTGAGTAGCTAGTGTTGTGATGGGTTAAGGATACAGAGTATCACCACCCTTATTAATCCCACGGATATCGTAAGAGGTGGTCAATGGAACAAAATACGCAAGACAACATCTCTGCAAAACGAAACAAAACTTGAACAAATCCTGTTCTAACCGCCTGGCCAGCGTGGTATAATAGACCAAAAGCTCTTACCGAAGAAGAAGCTTATGTCTAGCATTGGACTGTTAAAAGCTGTTGATGATGGTGATGATGATTATAATGATTAATAATGACGAGTAGCATATGTCCACCGGCCGGAAGTAGTCACCCACTAGCAGGTGACCCGACTGTTCGTTTGCCTTAAATATTCTGCGCCTCGGAGAGTACGTAAAAGCTTCGGTCTTGCGCCTGATCTCACCCATGTAAATAATGTTATCAGGCAGCAAATAAATCCTCGTATGCAACATTTTATATAGTATGTAGAAAGACGTATATATGACGTACACGTATCATTCATTGAATTTCAAAGCACGCGTAGTAAATACTAGTAAGAGTAATAAATTATTTATGAAAGTTTTCATTGTTTCCGGTCTTATTCTAAAAATACTCATAAAGCAAATGATTATTCCATCTATTTAAGCGATAAAGATATAATTTAGTTACAATAATTAATAAATTTATGACGTTATGTCTAAATATCGAACCTTTTAACTATATGAAATTCTTTTAACGTAATGACTTCGATTTCAATTTGTAACTCACTTCCTGTTTTCTTCAATCGTACCACTGAAGGACAACACGGTGGTAATAGATACAAGAGTAAAATTTAGTAAAAACTTTTTAGACAGACGTTTCCAAAAAGTATTACTACCGACCCAAATTATACAACATATGTTTTTCTTATCAAAATTTTACATTAAAAGAAATTGTATCTTGCCCAATGATATCTCATATCATATTATTTCACTACTTGGTGTGCTGTTTTACATAGCCTTAAATCTAAATGCTGTCAACGTTGATAACTTTACTCAAACGTTAGCAATCAGTTCACGCTTGAGCTTCACTTTTTTTTCGAGCTTTATTGTTACTATTGCAGGTTACTTCATGTTTTACTTTCATAATGTATTCTCCAGCAAAAAACATGTGCGAATGATTGTCATCATCCAACGATCTTTCAGAATCGTTCACTTTGATAAATATAAGAATATCATTTTTGACAATTGGAGTAACGTTTTCAGGCATTTCGTAATCTATTTAGTTTTTCTTCTTTTCAATTTAAGTGTGCCAGTGACTATTTACTATTTCTCTTTGGTGTATTTCGACGTATATATGTCGTATGGCGTTTGTTTAAGCAAACTCTTGCGTGGTGGTATACTTGCATGGATGTCGGAAATCCAGTATCACACCCGAATACCTCAAATTATAAATAATGATTGTGATAAACCATGGAAACAGTTGTTTCAAGTGTATAAGTATTTAATGGAAATATTTTCTATATTCAAAAACGTTTTTCAAGTTCCAGTGAGTACTACTTTGTAATTTTAAATATGCCTAACCGTTCGCTTGACGCTTGATGACGTAACTATTGCGGCATATTAGAAAATACTTAGCTGAGTGGAATGAACCCTACTTAACTCAAAGTTTGTATTTTGAGGCATAAGGAAGATGTAGGACATGACAGGGTACTTTAATTATTGAATCGAACTTAAGGTTTAAGGCATATGAGGTTAACTAATTATTTGGTAATTTGTTTCAGATAGTTTTTACAACATGTGATATACTTTTGCATACATTACTTTACGTGCAAACATTTTTAGCACTGGATAAAATACCCTCGATTGAAGTCAAAGAAACGGTAAGTTTTTTATTTCTTTCTCAGTATTTTTTTATTATTTTTTTTTAGGAACCTACAAAAGTAACTCTGTTCTGCCTGATGGAAAGCACGAATAGAGACATGATCATTGACATTTAGATATTAGTTTATAACGAGATTGGTAATCAACAACAGATTTTGTTGAAAATATTTTCTTCGTTGTAGTCTTAACGTTTTTGTTTTAGGCGTCCTTTCGTTTGGGAGCATTTTACTGGGTAATAAAAAATGTGTCAATTATTGCAATATTCAGTTATCATTGTGAGAAATTTTACGAAGTTATCAATGACGTGAATGAAGTTTGCTACCGTTTGTTAAGCAATAACCAAGAATTAGGTAAAGAATATAGCTTGTGAACGACTTTCACGTGATTAATAATAATGTTAGCCTTACACATTGTAATAGTCCCCCCTAAAAACCTAGTGCGAGTATAGTAATTTTTCGGCTATTTAATGAGGTATTATTATACAAGCCAGCACCCTCCAATGTGGAGGGAGGTCTAACGCTCCTCCAGAATCCGCGTTAGACTGTAGAACTCGACACCAGACTGGACATTCTCCCACTGGCTTATAACGATTCAAATAAATAATAAGAAACCGCGATAAGAGGGAATCAAAATGAGAGATTATGAAACAATTAAATACATTTCTGTTGGTTGTGCTTATCACTCTTCCATCCGTTGTGCACTTAAGATTTAGGTGAATTAACTGACTTTAACTCGAGGGGGTCAGGAACGCTAAGTCCAAACCTATAACTCGCTTTGACAGGTGTATTCAGCTGTATACGACCGAAGCTAAACGCTTTCGCGCCTCCGCCCCGACGTGGGACTCCAACCCATCGGTTTCCTGTGTATTCAACCCGCTATATGAGTTAACCCACCTACTGACCCCCGTGCATCCGCCCCTTAAGACCCCTAGCTCCCAAGCACACGGCACACACTCATACACGCTGTAACTACAATATAAATACACCACAGGGACAGATCACCCAGATATGATCGTGTAACGGAACCACTCCGGCGATCAACCAAATGGCTCCGTTCGATCTATACCTTAGCTCTCCACACCGCAGCGACTTATAAAGAGTTCTACTCATTATCTCTATCAAAGGTACCGATAAACCAACAGTAATGCTCAGCGAGAAATAATAGAGAGATATCATCTAATTATTCAACGATTATTACTACACTCAGACCGGCATATAAATACATATAAATCATTATCCTACGAAATAATAGGCAACAAGGACTTACCTAGCTACTGCATCGTTATATATGCTAACTTACTCAACGTCATGGTAACCCACACGACCGGCTATGCCCAGCTTTCACGAACGTCCTGCCTTCACCCTGCACCCTCACTCACTATCTCGATTCTTTCAAACCCTGTCGTTTTCTCTCAGCCCGCGCCCCACTACCTATCGCCTTTTTTGTTTACAATTATTTCTCTCACAGATGTCTTGGAACCGATATCCAAAGGTCTATTAAGAGTCTTTTCCAAAGAATTCGTTTTAAGATGCAATAAATATTTTGTTTTTACTTGTACAAGAGTCGCTTAAGAATCTGTCCATTAAGTGACGGTCCTATTCTGTTGTCTAGACCCTTTTTTTTATACATGCACGTGTTGCCAACGGCTAGGAATATATTGTTGCATTGATGTAACAATAATTGTAAATTCTAAATAACGTAATATGATAATATTATAACATCTACGGCCGTCTGGTCTGGTCTGGCAGCTAAATTGTTGATAAACATACGTATATATTTTTAAATACACACATGTCATAGATAAATTACATCCAGACGTAGAATGATTTTGTTCATCACACGTCACTTGCCCTGAGTAGAAATCGAACCCACGCTCTAAAACCTAACATTTAAAATCGCTAATTACTAGACGAACAGATAAGAATGATTTGGTACATTTGAAAATTGTTGTTTTTTTTATGGAACCTGCCAAAGTAACATTACTCTGCCTGATAGAAAACATGAATAGAATCTAAAAGTTGTAGTCACTACATGGTGAACCACACAAAAGTCGCCTAGTGAGATGCCTTTTCATGCATGCTTGGTTAGTTATAAATCTATTTGTATCTTTAACTGTGTTTATATTTGTGTCTTCACCAGTATCTATATATTATAATCCAATATGTAAGTGAAAATGATGAATTGGTGACTGAAATGATAATGATAATTTAATTTCTGAAAACAAATGTTGATTATTTAATGAAATATTTTTTATTTGAACTTGATATTATGACATGTCTTAATTAAAATAACAAACTAATATAACAATTTATTTGAACTTATTTTATTGTGTTTCATTAATTTTTATTACTGATGAAATGAATTAGTATTTGTCTATAAAAATGACATACAACAGTTTTAATGAATAATAAGGAACAAGTTTAGTGAAAGAAATTATTATTTTTATTTCTAACATGGATGTAATTGTCGTTGATAACGATGATGGTGATGATGATGATGATGATGTAATTGTATATATTTAACATTTAGTATAATGCATACAAGCTGCTTGTTTAGACTGATAAATAAACAAAAGCTACTCTATTTTACTACTCGGCTATAGCAAATTGAATCAGAACAACAGTATAACTGCTAATGAGACCTATTAACGTCAAAGGCAGTGCAGCATCGATGTAGAACAAGCCACACACTGACATCCTCTTGCACGACGATCGATACAGGCGTTGTACGTTCTTCGTCATTTTTATTCTAAATCTGTAAATAAATATTTATTGTAATTACAATGAAAGAAAGAAAATAATTGTACAAAGATCACATAAGTTTGATAACACTGTAAGAAAATGATGAATAAATATTATGTTATAATAATATATAATATTATCAAATAGACTAGATGACACCTTAGTCAAATTAGTTACTTTTTATTATCTGACCAAACGACAATTTTGTATGAAAAATGTACTAAATACAAAATTGTAACGTCACTGTTTTAGACTTTGACTTTACTCAATTGAGCAATATATTTCAATCTATATTTGATTGTTAATCACAATAATAATAAAAAGCTATGTTATTTGTATTTTCCGAGATGTTTCGCGTCCCCCTAAGGAGAGTATGGTACGAAAAGTAACCTGCAACTTGTAAAAAAACAAAATAAAATTTATAAACGACAAGGTCTCGTGTTTAATAATAAAATTAGTCTGAATGATATCAACCGTCATTTTTCAACCACAGCTACGCTGGATCTTCTAAGTGTCAAGCACTATATTGCATCTTTTTTTTTCTATATTAAGGCCTGCAAAAGTGACTCTACTCTGCCTGATGGAAAGCATGATAAGCATGACAGTCATCGTGACAGTGTAAGGCTTACACAGTTACCACGATAACTGTCACTTCTGCATCAATGGGCCTCCGGTCTCACACTCACCAACGAAACGCGACAACACGGATGCTGTCGCTTTAGATCGGTCTTCTGTGGGAGAGTAGTACTGCCCCGGTCGAGCCGGCCCGTTCGTGCTGAAATCAGCGTGGCTCTACTACCTACTAAATCTAATATCTGGTCTTACCATCCCACTACAGACTCATTTTATTCATTGAATTTTCTCCGGTGTCTCCTAAAGATATCAAGACGTGGCTTATATCATTTTTCTTCCAAAAAATAGAACCTTTCTCTGCCTGAACACTTTCCAGCTATTGCCATTCTTCTCTTCTTATCTAAATTACTTGAGACTTGTATACTTAAACAAGTTACATAATTTGTGTACAAAAATTAACTTTAACTTTCCATAATCAGGCTTCAGCCTGGTCACAGCACAGTTACCGCTCTCTATGAAGTGGCTGGCCATATTAGGAACAATCACTGAAGACACGAAAGTCACAGTTTTAGTCTTAGATGATTTCTCTAGTGCCTTTAATACTGTCAATCGCGAAATCCTGTTATCCATCCTAGCATATTTCATGGTTCATTCCGAGATACTGGATTGGTTCTCAACACACATTCAGGGCGAACTCTGTGCGTTCGTGTTGATGATTTGTCATCAAGTTGGTGCAACCTCGACACTGGCGTTCCACAAGGCGGCATTTTATTTCCTGTATTATTTTCAATTTCTGTAACCTCATAATTCAACAGTTTCGATGTGAGTATGACAGGCAAGGGTGGAGGAAGTGACGCAGGTTGTTGATGAGGTTGATAGGTATCTTGATTTCATAAAATCGTTGTCTTAGATATTTGAACTATTAGCAAATCCAGCCAAATGTCAGACCATCATTATAGGCAGCAAATGTACAATGATCAGATCAAATAGCACCTCAGTGCCACTGATTTTTTTCAATGATTTAATCATTTCATATAGTCCAGCAGTAAAGTTGAGTTGGGTTTACTTATCGACTCGACCCTCGATTGGTGAGCTCAGGTCACTAGCGTGAGCTAGAAAATTTCCTGCTTTATAACTTAAAAGTTACACTCATGTAGTCCCTAATTATTCCATTAATCGGCTATGTTAATGTATGTTAATTCGACTTAACTCAAGACCTCCTTAATAAGTTTGACCGCCTTATCAATAACTACATTCGATATATTTTTAATATTCTGCAGTATAACCATGTGTCTGCTTTGTGTTTCCAGTTAAAATGGTTGCCGATGCGCCAACGGCGCAATCAGTGAGCACTTACCTCTATATTTTTATTTCTCATCTCACCGTCCGTACCAACTTACCTTGCTCCGTATTTCCGTTACCTGTGCTCTAACCACGATAGCAATCTTAGCTCAGTTAATAATCTACTTTCTTTATGTCCCTCTCACAACTCTGACTTCGTGAACTGTTCGTTTTTTGTTCAAGCGGTACTACTCTGGAATGCGCTCCCGAAATCAAAACGTTCATAAATCGATTTACATTCAAAAAGAAAGTTCAAGATTTATTTCTCAGTGAACAGGTAGAATTACCTAATTCACAGCATACCGTATATTTAGGTATTCATAGCGTATATATATGTACGTGTGTATGTCTATTTGTATTAGTACATAAAGGATGTACGTTTATTTTTGCACGTATGATATGTTCTATTCTGAGCATCTATGTATGTAATAATATGTATCTAACCTTTGTGCACCTACCACTTTATATAATTTCTACACCACTAGAAGGTTGACTGCAAGAAAATGCCCAGAGTATTCAGTCTGCCGATGTGCAAAAGTAGTGCATAACGTTAGTAAATAAAAATTGAATAAAATATGGCTAATTTGTACCTGAGCGTCTTGCTTTGGAAATACGAGTTTATATGCAGGCATTTTGGTTATTTTCCAAAGCTATATGAAATTTTTCACAATATATGCAAAATATTATTTGCAATAAGAAGGTTTTCATTAGCCAAGAGCATATTATGGCAGCAGTTGGCGTAACCATATTCTGCAAAGTAGCTTTTTTTATTCTCACACCAAAAAATAACAGGTTTGTAACAGACGTAAATAATATTTCAACACTTACTTTTCCAACTTTATTCGACAGTTTAATGAGTCGAATGATCGCTTCCACGTAAATTAATTCATAAGAAAATAAATCTAGTACGTAAAAGGAAATCTGAAATAAATAATTTAATGTTAAAATTTTTATTTAATTTAAAAAAAAGAACAACATTCCTGATACCCATCTCAACAACATGTGTTCGCCACTTGCTTATTTAGATTCACATAGCCATCTAGATTCAATACCTAGCTTTTTTTGACTGATCCTATTATAGACCCTCAATGGGCGAATATCGGGGTGAGGTTTCAGTTGGTTTAATAATATATTAAGCTTGATTGATGAGCTTTAAAAAAATAGCTAGTAATGCATATTCATTACTGAGACGCTTGTAAATTATCCACCTTCCTTCTTTGTACTTTGCGGAAATCTTCACGGATACCACCGAAGGGTGTTTATGTCGAACTCGAACCGACCAAAAACCGCACGCTGTCTTAGGCACTACTAGCCAGGGGACCAGGTGCACCCTAGTAAGAAAATCCCTGTAACCCCGACATACTTCGGGCCACCTGCAGCTGTGAGTGGCCCCCTCCTGTGTGGAAACCTCATGGTTTCTCTACTAAGAAAAGGATGCGTGCAGTCCATACAACTCGCATTGCAACCCCGATCTGTATCTGATAGGGTGGCAAATGGCCTCATCTGTCACCCCCAGGTCTACGATTAAGGAGCACGGTTATCGTCTATTGATCTCCGGCGCCTGAGTCTTCTGCGGTACCTAGCCCGCTACCGGGCCTGGCTGCTAACTAGAAAGTAGGACAGAAGAAGAAGCTTCTTACGTAATGATTAATTATCCACCTAATGATTTTTATTTTACTAAACGTTATGCGTCAGAGTACTTACAAAGTACTTGAAGATTGATTTAAAAGTATCATAGCCCTTTAGTATATCAGCGTACGTCTGAAACATTGCTTTGCAGTAGTCTTTCACGTCCATGTCCCTCTTTAATTGAGGACATAAAACTTCTTCATTCAATACGCACTGTGTAGCGTAAAATATATTGATATTAAAACATATTGTACTCAAGAATATCAAAGTATGCGATAGTGACTCATAAGAGAAGTGAATGATTAAAATATAAGTAACCGATATCCACACAACGAAAAGCCAGTTAACGATAGTCTAGGACCGAAGGCGTTTCTTATTAAAAAATCTATGAATGCCCTGAATAGTCAGAACAAAATCTATGTTTCTATGGACATGAATAATAGCTAGGAAGCTATTCAGAAAAAACCCAGAGGAATAAAAGCAGCAATCATAATACGCAGCAATATAAACGAAGCTTAAGTGTTGTCTGATATCATTATTAAAATGAAATACAAGTAGACGAGTTAAAAGTACGGCGTTGAAGAATAAAATCCCACATATAGATACTACATTCGAAAATCGGCCCTTTGGATGTATGACATTGTTCTTGATGTGGTATTTTGGGTAAAACCAAATAGTTTGCATTATGTTTAAAGGCTGAAGCATAGATTGAATGTCTTTATCGATCACGTTGCGGTATACTTTAATGACATTACACCTTTTATTACTTTTACCAAAGATTATAGAGCGCATAATTTTTTTTAATTATTTTTCATAAATAACTAAGCAATAAAAATGTTACTGTTTTGGAATCGACTTCGACATCTACTAGCACTTTGAGATTTGTAACTTTATTATTCTCTAGGTCAAAATTTCAAAGTTTGTATTCAGTAATTGAATGGAATATTTCTTTCAGTTTCTGTTTATCTTGTCACACATGTCAATCAAAACATTTACATAAGTAGTAATACTTCAAGTTATTGAGTTGTTTATTTTGTGTGCCGCTATTAGTGGTTCAAGTTACACCTATTAGCATTTTATCTTGTACGCAGTACTTTAATTTGATGTATTATATATATACTGAAATATATCTAGCGGCCACCGCAATAGTATTTGCCTACTCTCAAGGCACATTTCTTCAATTCATGGTACGTGTGAAAATGCTCTTTACCTGGGTTTTCAATGGAGCTTTCTATCAGAAATGAAAAGGTTATATTCTGACCGTCTAGAAGCAAACTGTTCTATTCAAGTGACTGAAATATTCAGATCGCTCCTAATGACTTGCAAAACTTTCATTCATTTCGGTATCATTTAAGTTACATCCCCACACACACTTCCCTGATCAGGTAAAGGCCTCATGGAGAAGTCTATACTCAAGCTGGTCAAATACAATTTCCACTGCACTAAGAGAGTTACTTCCTAAACCAGACGTACCTGAAAAGAATCTGTGTTCGTCAGAAGAAAAAGATTAAGCCAGCAGATGGAGCTTCCAATCTGGACTACCAATGAGCAATGGATTCACTACTTCTGGATGGATTAGTTTATTGAGCTCTTTCTAGATTCTTCTGGATTGAATGGATTCCACCTATTTCTGGTGCGACTAGACTAGAATATCGCGACCGACTGCCGCTACCACTACCAGGAACTTAGCCATCCGCCGATACTAGGTTCTTTTAGTCTCGTTGAAAGATAATTTATTGATACAATTGTTTCATCAATGAGTGATTCATTCTCACGCCATCATCTATTAAGAAGTTATAAAATTCACAAAGATATTAGTGAATTTATAAAGTATTGTGATAAATGCCAGCTAATATTTATGGGATAGTAGTCCGATTCGGGTTTTAAAAAAGTATAGGGTGGGCCAAGAAATCATTAACTATTGAATTTAACATCTCGTGCGAACGTGTTACTGGAGTTCTAGGGGCCGATGCTACTTTAATTTAACTAATTCGTGACCCACCCTGTGTTTAGACATTGATGATTGTATATTGTTTTAATTAACCTACATTATGAGTGTTATCATTTTAAACGTTTTAAATTATCTGATATTTAATACAGTTATAGTGAAACAGTACAAGCAATTTTATTCAATAAGTTTAGCAAGTCCCATCAAGTACCATCAGTCAAAACTATAAATAAACCCCAAGTTTAATATATTTTTAATGGATAGAAGATCTGGTGTATTACTATAAATGACTTTATGACATGTGTAGCCTCATATAGGTGATTAATTAGTTCCTTACTAAATTTATAAAGAATAAAATATATATTCAATTCGTCACTATCATTTTCTACAAAGAGATTGAAGCTCCAAATAACACTAAATGTAAAATTCTTTACATAGATAGCTATATATAGACCTTTGCCTTAATTACCTCTAATAATTTGCACTTTTAGACAATCAACTTACAAAAAATAACATGCGCAGACCTGCTTTCACGTAAGTCACTGCCGACGGACAACAAAGCATTAGTTAATTTGTTGACCGTACCCCGCAACTTGTCTCGCAAACCATCAGGAGGACCAAGTTGGTTGGCTACAATTACTATCATCCTGAAAGTCAGTCATCCCACCTGGCCTGCGGGCACCCTACACTATGTTTGCCGAGACGCAATCTCCACTCTAGAACTCATTTAATCTAAAGATTGTCGATTCTGCGGCTAAAAAGTCAGAATTTTCTGATCAAATACCAGCTTTTCAAATTATTGAGTACTGTACATTGCAGTTGTTATCTTTATAACAAAAGTCATCAGTCAGACAAGAAGGAGTTACTATAGGTGAGGATCTAGAATATGTTTTTCTTTTACGTGTTGCTATAAGCCGAGTAACGTTGAAAGGCATACTATACCGATCAAATCAGCCGTGTACCAAAAAAGGGGCTCGCTAAAAGCAGCTGTGGCCAGTAAGTGTATATCAGAGGACCTGATGAATGTGAAATAGACCCGAGTATGTGACACGTACAAAGTAAAAGGGTAGTTACTCTTTACTAGTTAGTAAACTCTCCGTACCTCAGACAAGAATAAATCGCATATTTTCAATAGGTAGTTAATAAAAATTATGATTTCTATGCAGCGGTAACAGTATAAGAGTTGCTGTTTATCATCTTAATGTTAATTTTAATTGTATTATATAGTTTGTGTGTGATAAAATGTTATTTAATAATTAATTCATTGAAAACAAAATGACAAATGACAACATTAATACAGTTAGCACTACATACTATTTGATGTTAACATGGTTGAATAATTAATTTGAAATAAGTCTTCGTCCGTGTAGTATTTGAATACTGAATTTTTATATTAGAGAAGTGGTTTTTGCAGCGTAAATTCCGATCCCATGGTAAATCTGGGATAAAAAGTAGCCTATATGTTACTAACTAACTTCCTCCGTTTTCTAGTGAAAGTCCTATTAAAATCTGTTCAGCGGTTCCCGAGATAAGCTTGGATAAACCAGCAAATAGACAGATAAAAAAATAGTTTATATTTTAGTATCGTATAAAGAGTTATAAATACAGTTTTTTTAAATCACATACAGACATTCCAGTTTTATTTATATGTATTGATTCATGAAAAGAATATAAATGCAATACTAATAAAAAGCAATGACTAGAAAGTTATCAAACTAATCAGCATGTTAACATGAAATGTTTTTAACTACAACCAATAAGTAAAAGCAATTTAACGCATTAATATAATAATTTTAATCAAACAATTATCGATAAATAGAGAGTGAGCAGTATTTTTCATCAGTCGAATGTACATTTGACATAGTTCAATCATGGCCTTTTATTTTAGACATTATTCTATTTTTTAATAATAATGTCACCATGCAATCGGTACAGCAAAGAAGTAATAATAATGAGGTGTTGTTGAATAATTTTGTGGAAAAAGACATACAAGCTATGCTGAGGCCTTTAAATATGATACCAACAATGTTCATCACTGCTAAATATCAAATTTGGCACAATTTTATCACTTCCAACACTTCTTTCTACAATATTTGTTCATGTTTGGTTTCTGTTCTGTGTATATTTGCTTACCTCTCCCGTGTGTATCAAATATCAGATTACGAAAAAAACCTGTTTGGCGTTATTCTCTATTGGACTTGTATATCAGATTTCATTATGTACTCCTTCTGGTTTACGTTGAACATGTGCACGAACAAATTCACTAGTCAGATTAATGTATTTTTAATACTGAAAGTACAAAGAGTTTACAAGTTATTAAGTATCAATAAAAATGAAATTAGAGAAATCATTTTTTTAATTGGGCAAGCATCACTTCTTTTTCTGTTTTTAATATTCTCTGGATAATTTTAGTGTATAGTGTTACCAAGCAATTTAGTTTCCATGGATTGATTTTGACCATAATAGTCACTTGTTTTGACTTCAATGTGTTGTATGCTAGTAGACTATTGCACATGGTACAAATTGCATTCAAACTTTGGATTCAGACTATTACATCGTCAGAAAGGTCGGAACAAACATAGAAAGAAAGCTTCTGGACTACTATGTTTGGAGTATATGATGAAATATTGAAGGTGTATGATATAATTGAAAAGACTTTTAAAGGACAAATAAGTTTAGCAGGACTCTACGGTGTTAGTACTAATTTACTTTTTGAAGATACACGAACAATATAACATACAATGATATGTTAAGAACTGAAGAAATATACATAACGTATGTGTATTGCTATGTGTATACAGCTGTTGTGGCAATAATGGTGATGATAATATTAACAGCTTGTCCCATGCCACACACATCCAACGGTTTCCTGTGATCTTCACCAGGTCATCGGACTACTTTGTGGGGGGCCTTCCGACGCTACGTTTCCCAGTACGAGGTCACCGCTACACAACTTTATGATCCCATCGGCCATTGTTTCTGTGTGTAATGTGCCTCGCCCACTGCCACTTAAGTTTAGCACTTTTACTGGGAATATCGGTGACCTTGGTTCGTCTGCGGATTTCCTCATTCCTGAATCGATCACGCAAAGAAACTCTGAAAATTGACCTCTCTATTGTTCTTTAGTAACTTAGAACTTTCTTACCAGGCCCATAGTGAGCGACCACGTCTCTGTGCAGTAAATGTGACATTTGTCGGTGTATTCTTCTATATAGAACTTATATAGCACACTAGCGTCAACAACCGTGCTTGCTGTAATCTGCTTCAAAATTTATTCTTTACATGTGTTGCTCCTTGCATTTCTCAACAGTACACCAATACTAGCTTTTTTGTGGCATTTTACTGAGCTCAGGAGGAGCCAACTCCAGCGTGAGCGCTACATGGTACTACGAAACGTACCTTTTGTTGGCAGAAAAATACATCGAGGTTCCTACACAAGAGGGGACCATCTATAAGCTATAGGTGACCCGAGATACGTCAGGATTCCAGGAATTTCCCTTCTAGAATGTACCTGGCTTCCCTACTGCTAGTACCCGAGACAGCGCGCAGTTCTTAATCGGTTCGAGTCCAACATATCCACCAGCCGTTGGCAGCCGTGGAGATTGCCGCAGAAACAAAAAGAAAGTGGAAATTAGCTTGACTTAAGCATTTTCGTAATGAGTATAGTGATTGCAACTCTTGAATTCTATACGTACTTTTCATCAGGTAGAGCAAAGACACTTTGGTAGACTTTTGAAATAAAAATAAAAATATTGAATTTTGAGTGACTCTGAGTAATTGCTAGCTTAATGATAATTGAAAATTAAAAATGGAAGTATAAATATAGACTTATATGTTCAAGTGACTAAAGCTATTAGTTGTAATTCGTATATTAATGTACATCTTACTATTTCAGATTATGTTTTATACAATGTTAACATTTGTGCGCGCTCTGCTGAATGTACTGATTTTGGTACATTTGAAAAAGTTAGTGGTTGAACATGTAAGTAAATAGGGCAATTAACTGTATGCGTTTCAAACGTTCTTTATGCTCAAACATATTTTGTAAACATTTTGCAGTTTTCTCTATTCTTAGTGGTAAATTTGTTAGGCTTATGCAAAGACATGGTTATACATGTATATCTCAGTAAAGAGTGTGAGAATGTGTCCTTAGCAATGGAAGATCTGAAGTCAGTATATCTACTGCGTATGAATGAAACATCCAGTAAGTGACTTATAAAAATATTTTTGATATTTTCTATGCTTATCCTTTTTCTGTGCTTATCTTGTTGAGCTAAAATTTGTGATTTTTATTTGCAACCAGGTGCAAATTCTTTAGCCTTTTCATTTATTTAATAGTCATAAGACGCAGTATATCTACGACTGTCGTTTTGAATTTTCATTTGCTTAAAATCAGGTTACCATATTCAAAATTCATTTATTTACGTAGTAAGTGGCGTGAACAATGAAATATGTGACTTTTGGTGCCACGCATGACATTCTTAACCTCTCAGTTGATTTATGTAACCTTACGAATGAATAACTTTAAACTGCAATGTAACATTATTTTTGTGTCGTTTTTGATCAATGTCATTGAGTTTTAATGTTATTAAAGCCTTATCTCTGATTTCAATCACACAGGTCGAGCCTTGCTCACATGTGCCAAAGTAGTAGCTCTCCCCTGATATATTCATAATTTATTCTAGCTGCCCAAAGAAAAACGTGCAAGAATATTCAGCGCCTACAAGCAGTGTCATTCAAAAAATTAAGAGCTTGCGGTGTTTACACCGTGGATGTTGCAGTACTCTTAAGATTGCTGTATCTTCTTACTTCATACGTTATTGTCATTTTACAGTTTGCACTATTGTGATTGGACTCTGTACCTTATCCTATGGTTCTGATACTATGATATAGTTTAATTAAAAATAAAATATTGATGGCTAGATTAACTTAACTTTCTTTGTAAAATGAATCGCCCAAGTATTGAAACTAATGTAATATTCTGTACGTTACATTTAGACGATAGAAGGGGCTAAGCAAATGGGCAAATCTATGAGATGATTAATGGAAAGCGACTACTATCGTCTGAATAATGTAAGTGATAAAGAAGAGTGATGCCATAGCTCAGAGCAAACACAGTTAGGTTGTCGTCCAGAATTAGGGACGTACACAACGGCAACAGATTTGATAATAACAATTTTAACATATGTAAATACATCAAAAGAAGTATAGGTTCTAGATGTTTATTACACGTTGAATATGTGTACAAACATACTTTCTAGTGAGGTTAAGGTGATCTTGATATTGAGACTGCAGTGCAGACTTTAACTTCTTTTATTTTAATGTTCTGAGTCATGTTAGGCTACAGTAAAAACATTCGTTGCACTTTCTACGACGCAATTATGTATATTCATTGTAGTAATTTGTTTTGACTACAATATATTGTATGCTAGTAGACTAGTGTACCTATTAAAAGCTGCTTTACAAATTTGGGTCGAGAATATTTATTCATCTTCAATAGGTCAGAAGAAACAGTTGGAGGTAATTATTGGGCCACTATGATTCTAATTCTAGATCTTTATTACACGTTGAATATGTGTACAAACCTACTATCTAGTGAAATTAAGGCGTTCTTGATATCGAGACTGCAGTGAGCTTCATCGTCATCATCATCATCTCAGCCAAAATACGACCACTGCTGGACATAGACCTCCCCCAAGGTTCTCCACAACAGCCGATCCTGTGCCACCTGCATCCAGCAGCTTCGCGCGACCTTTACCAGGTCGTTGGACCATCTTGTGGAGGGCTTACCAACGCTGCGTTTCCCAGTACGCGGTTGACACTCCAAAATTTTACGGCCCCATCGACCATCGTTTCTGCGTGTAATGTGGCTCGTCCACTGCGATACAATTCAGCAATTTCACCGGCAATGTCGGTGACCTTGGTTCTCCTGCGGATCTTCTCATTCCAGATTCGATTACACAAAAAAACTCATTGCCCTCTCCATTGCTCTTTGATTGACTTTGAGCCTTCTTATCAGGTCCATAGTGAGCGACCATGTCTCTGCGCCGTAAGTCATCGCTGGCAGCGGTTTATAAAATTTGCTATTGACTGCCCTGTTACTTAAGAGGTTCGTGATCCCAAGTTCTGAGCCAGAGTTTATTATTTCTGACAGAACACTTCAAGTGCGTCCACAATTCAGTGGTTTCCGAGGCTTCTATCTAGATTTTCATTCCATCCACGAAACTACGTGTGGTGACAGATTAAGAACATAGAGTATCGTCACCCCTATCCTTCCCATGATTGTCGTAAGAGGTAACTAAAATAACAGAATATGCAAGAAAATATCATTGCAACGAGAAGGAAAACTTGAAAGGAACTCTATATCAGCCCGTCTGGCCATCGTGGCACAGTAGGCCAAAACCAAAACTAAACCCGGTCTATGGCCAGCGATGGATTGTTAGTCTGTTGATAAAAAATCTTAATAATGAAATTTTTTATTGCCTAATATAATTCTATACAAACATCATATATTTTAGTGGAGCCAATAAGAATGTGGAAAAATGTCTTGTGTTTGTAACCGGTTTCATTCAAGAAATTAAGCGCTTACGGTATTTATGTCGTGGAGGCTGCAGAACTCTTAGGATTGGCACATCTTCTTATTCCATATAATGTTATTATTTTACAGTTCGTACTGGTATATTCTTAACTCTGTGGTTTGTAATTTTTGTTGAAAATAAATTAACGTGCATACATGCATAAGGTTATGGAATTGTTCAATGGCTAAATTTTCTGATGTTCCTTGCAGAATAAATCTGTTCTAAGAAAGCTTATGTTGTAATTTGTGTCCGTATCTGCAATTGAAAAGTCAGGAGTACATCACCACGTTTTGAGTAATCTACATTAAAAATGTAGGAGGGAGATTAAGCTCCTTTAAACTACGTTACTCAGTAAAGGTAATGACCGGACTGCTGAAGACCGATTTTCTGTGAGATCTTGATATCACCTCGGTCGAACTAGTCCATATTTGCCTTAGTATGGCTCTATGATGACTCTCGAATAGTAGGATGAGTATTTCCCGTCAATACTTGACTCCTTTACATTACCCGTCTTTCTCATCCTTATCAAATCTATTCCATTTAAAATTCTACTTTTCTCACCAAACATATTACAACATATTTTGGACCGTGGTCAGCTGGCATAATAGAGGCATAGGACTTTAAAATTATGAATATTATCATTAATTACTAAATATATTCTTCTAAGTATGACTAATAATAATTATGGTAATTAAATTGTTATTGATTTCACGTAGAATAATACAGTATACAATTGAGGATTAGTAAGTTGTTGTCCAGTAAACTAAGTGCTACTACATATAAAACAAATTATAGTTAAAAAAATAATTAAAACAATATAAAAGCCCCAAACATATTACTACATGATTTTTTTCTAAACAATTATATTTCGTTACATATTTTCAGAATTTTTTATTATATGAACTTCACTTTTTCTATTTTATTCACAGCTAAATATACTATTCAATATAATTTTATAACTCTCACTAGCAATAAATATAACAGAATCGTATATTTTGCTGCTGGATTCGGAATTTTATTTAAAATTTATGTAATGTACTTTCAAGAGCGTGTAAAAAAACAAATGTACTAGAAGCAGTTTTTTCATATCATTTTATTTATTTCTGTTTCTGTTTCTGTTTCTGTTTGCTATGTCAATGTGAGTAAATCACATATTAATATCTCACTCGTGTTAAAGATACAAAAAATTAATAACGCAATTTGCAAGAATAAAAGTGTTGACAACACCACCTCCTGGAATTTTCTTTTCTATGTAGTCATTTATATTCGTGCACTAATGATGTTGTTAACATATTTATTGACTCCTTACTATAACGCATCAGACATTGGCAGCACCATGCTTTTTTTAAGTTTTGATGCCAATTACTTTTATTTCATCCGTGTGTTAAACTTATTAAGAAAGTATCTAAACTTGTGGAATAATGCAGTCAAAGAAATGAATGATGAACTTGAAAATGATGAATATTACAAGGAATTGTTTGAAGCGTATCATAATATTTTAAAATCATTTAAACTATTCAAAGACGCCTTTCAAATATTGTTGATTATTTTTCTTAAAATTTAACGTATTTGAATTTCTTTTCATAATTTCTATTTTTTATATTTTTAAACTTTTCCCGATGCTGATAGAGCTATTACAGTTTCTGTTGTATTTATTTATTTTCAGTATTTATTTTCTGTTGCAGTTTATTATCACATTATATCTTCCATTTTAACTTTAATCTTAAATTTGCGCACTCTATATTTACAAAAATTTTGAGCTAATAGCATTCCTTGATATGTTTCAGAAAACAGACAGTTTTAGTATTTCGATGACTTTAATGTGGATGTTCAAGTACTTTGTAATGGAAGTTATATTTTGTCTGTACTGCGAAAAATTTTACATGTCTGTAGAGCGGACAAAATTAACGTGTCTGGGCATATGCTAAAAGCCCAATGTTCGGGTACTCGTATTTAAATACTTACACTTACTTATCCTTCTTATATTATTGTAATTTTCAGTTTCGACGACAAGGTTTCAACGATATTACAATTATATGTAGTAACTTATTTCTATTTATATTATAACAGACATCGACCACTCTTTGTATGGGCTCCTGGCCTACTAAAGAGAAATTATTATTAAAATAATATTATTTTTCTGTAGCCTATACCCATTATACCAAATAGAAATTCTAGAAATTTTTATAAATGCTTTATGTTTGCAACTAATATTGATAATTTTCATTTTTCAGAGAGTCAAAAAGGTCTTTTCAAAAATATCATCCGATATAGTCGCTCTATATTTGGCAAAATGACTTTACGTGGACTCTTTGAAATAGATGCAGCTGTATCAATACCTCTAATAGCTTATTTCACAGACTATGTTATTTTAGTATTGCAATTTGAAATACTTTAACTTTTATTATCCAAATTAACTTCGTTGTAACATTTTATGATCTCTTTTATAGAAAAAGCATTAAGAAGTAGATTACCAAGAAGTATTACTATTACTACTGAAGTAATTATTGCTCCTATTTTTTATTCGTCGGACCTAAGAAAATATGTAACACAGGTTTAAAAAATTCCTGAGTTTAATTTCTATTAAAGCTAATAAAATAAATGCAATTATGGGGTCATTCATTTTTCAAAAAATGTATTTTAACTAATTGCTGACTGACATCATGAAATTTCTTTCTCATTTCATAAGTATAGGTATAACATCCCACACCGGATACTTTTCTTTGTGGCCTGTTTTAAGTTTATCACTTTGGTATAAGTAAATATACCATACAAAACAATTTTATAACTCCAACTGGGAACAAATATAACATAATTGTTTGTTTTGTTTTAGTATCAGGAATTATATTTAAAATGTATACAGAATTTTTTGACGGAGACTTAAACAGAACGAATGTTCTACTAAAAGCAGTTTTTGTCTTTCGTTTTATTTACTACTGCTTTAGTCTCTTTGTACTCTGCTACGTCAATATGAATAAATCACATGCTAATATTTTGCTCGTGTTAAAAATACAAAAAATTCATGATGCAATTTCCAAAAATAAAAGTATCGACAACGCTGCTTTCTGGAATTTTCTTTTCTATTTAGTTATACTCACACCTGCACTTATGATGATTATTACATACTTGTTGACTCCTTATGATAATGTATTAATCATTGGAAGCACCTTTTTACTTTTGAGCTTTGATGCCAATTGGTTTTATTCTATTCGTACCTTAAATTTATTAAGAAAATTTCTTAAAGCATGGAATAATACAGTCAAGGAAATGAATGATGAACTCGAATATGATGAATATTACAAGAAATTATTTGAAGTGTATTAAAATATTTTAAAATCATTTAAACTATTCAAAGACACCTTTCAATTATTGGTCATTTTTTTTTTGTATTTATCGTATTTGAAATTTTTACAGTTTTATACTTTTATTCTATTTTTACCTTTTTTAGATACTGATATGGTTATTTTCTCTCACATTCTGTTTTATTTGATAATGTTTATGGAACTACATGGATCACGAGCTTTTGTAAGTAAATAACTAATAGATGATTTTTGTATTTTAATGTTAACAATTAAACTTTTTAAAATCCTCGGCAGAGGAACGAGTGTCATATTCTACTAACACAAAGGGAAGATCCTTCGACCAAGTTGAGTGATCATTCCTAGTGGGTTACGATCTCATTTTTAATGTTGAGAAGTTATATATATGCTAATTACCGGGAGAACATGTATATCATGATACACAATTAACAGTTACTCCGTAGTTCGGTAACTCTCTTAGTGGATGACGCTGCAGTAAGTTTTTATTGCCTTGTATGAGGAAGTTACCACGTCACTTCGTTCCAAGACCGCAGGTTTAAATATGGCCCGGGAATATCTGTTGTTAAACGTGCTAGCGCCAGGAATAAGTAGTTTCAGTGAATTGGGACTGAGTTTGCTACCTCCAGTGAGTTGGTACTGAGTGCTACTAGTCCCAGTGAATCGAAACTAAAATTAACTGATCCTATAGGTCGAGATCACACGCGTAGCACAGTACTGCGGTGAAGTCTCAATGAGTTGAGTCAGTTGCTGTGTAGTGATTCGCTGCTGCGTAGACGGGAGAGAAATACTCTTCTTAGATTGGTTGAGAATTTTTATGTAGCGATATAGGTTTACCAGTTGCTCTGTGTACGGTATGTCTTCAATGGATGTCTTTTATTAGCAAGTATTAATCACAAGAAAAGCGGTTGTCTCTTAATTTAGGTTTCACAAGTAGATATTATTTTTACGAATAGTTACCAATGCAGTGGAAGATATCTTGAAGACGAGTGTCTTCAACATTTATGCGCCCATTCCCACTGAGTCAGTGGGAATGGGCGCGACATTAGTATTAATGACAGACTGCATAGTGATTCTGGTGGAATCACAGAACGTGCAGACAAGAATATGCAGCAAGTTACCCCTTGTGTTTGACGTAACCCCGATTTATCGACGCGCAACCGTTCGGCTGAATTAGGGTTATCTCGTGCATAATTACAACATATTTTGAAATTGCATTTGAAATTATATTCATGTAAGATCCAGATAGTGCTGGAACTAAAACTTAATGATTTAAATTTGCGAAAGTCGTATGCCGAAATAATCTTAGAACGATTCAGTATTTTTGAGAATGTCTTATTTTCTGACAAAGCCCATTTTCACCTCAACGGAATTGTAAATAAACAGAATTATAGATATTGGAGCAGTGAAAATCACAAAGATAAACACGAGAGGCCACTTCATTCTTCCAAGGTAACTGTATGGGCTGTAATTTCAGCAAAAGGAATTATTGGACCTTGCTTTTTCAAAGATTCTCAGTTAATGTTAATTCTACTGAATATGTGAAAATGTTACGGGCGTTCTTGGAACTTATGCCACTGAAATTTGTTGGTTACAATCATAGTATATGATTTCAACAAGATGGAGCCACTTGACACACATCCAATGAGTCCCTGCCGGTGGTCAAAGACATGTTTCCGGAATGGTTGATTTCCAGACGAGGCGACATTTCATAGTAACCTAGAAGTCCAGACTTATCTCGAGCAGACTTCTTGTTAGACGTTTATTTGGAGAATCGTCTTTACGTCAATAAATCAAAGACACTACTTCAACTAAAAGAAATAATCAGTGAAGAGAAATCGACGATCTCTTTGTCTACGAGTATTCGAAAATTTCGGTTCTTGATTAGAAAAAAGTGAACGTCGAAACGGTAGTCATTTAGATGATGTCATTTTTAAAAAGTAAATGCTTACTAGTTAACTTACTTGCAAATATATAATTTGTATATAATACCTGATGTTTTTTTATACGATTTCTTGTTTCAAATTTATAGTGTTGATACATTTCAGGAAATGGACAGTTTGAGAATTTTGATGACTATTATGTATACAATAAAATACTTAGTAATGGAAGTCGCATTGTGTGTGTACTGCGAAAATTTTTACATATCTGTAGAGGAGACTAAGTTAACATGTTTGGGGCGCATGGTGAAGGTTCAATGTTCAGGTACTTATGTCACCTTCACTTGTAACTTAGCAATGGATCAGTTTGACTATACAGGTTCAACGATTTTATTACATATCATTATTATTAAGCCGACCATTGTACATATGGGTACGTAAATAATGATTAAATAAACGTGAAAAACAAGACTTCAATGAACTCTAGAAATGAGCTGGGTCAATATGGTGCAACGAGTTTTGCGTCGAAATTAGAATCGTACGAATATATAAATACGAGTCCACACTCCTTTACAGAATTTGTTAACTGAGGCTATAAACAACACAAAAAAAAATGTCAAATGGTATTAGTAGTTGCCAGCACCGACAATCTCTAGTTATAAATCCTTTTTTTCAAGAGTAATTTAAAATAGCACTTTTTAACAATTTTTAGTTATAAATAATAACAAAATGTTTTATTTTTCAGAAAGTCAAAAACGCCTATGTAAAAATATCATATGATACAGTCGTTCAACACTTTACAAGATGTCCTTATGTCGACTTTTCGAAATAGGTGCAGCTGTATCCGTATCTCTAGTAGTTTACTTCACTAATTATGTTGTTGTAGTTTTACAATTTAAAATACTTTAAGTTTTATTATCAAAATTTAAGTTCTTTGTAATATTGTAATAATGTTTGACTGAAAAATATAAAACTTGTAAAAAATTGTACAACTTTGTGTATCTGTCTTTCTAACTGAATTATTTTATTGTTTCGTCCTTTTTATACTCCTTCTACATAGTCCAGTTACAATTTTGTTTTATATTACCAGAAGTATAGGTTTCTTTCGCATTCTAAGAATGCGACGCTAGTAGACACATAAAAAAAATCCAGTAACTTCATCATGCTAGTTTGCGAATAAGCTACTCGTATATGCAACAATATAATTAATACTCGATTTACTTTATTATGATAAAAACAAACAAGCAGAATAACAGGCATCACACCTGGACAGTATGAAAGGCAGAATGATACAAAGATCAAATATGATGAATGAAAGTACGAGAAGAAGTAAAATCGAGAACTGGTATGAATGAATATATATAGTAGGAAACAGGCTCCAAATCAACACTGGAGGTGCTAAAATAAGGCAACAACACCAGATGGCTAGTGCCTGCAATAAACATAAAAGAATACTTTATAATACGTCGCGTGATATCTGTCGCTTGATGAAATCGTACGAGCGAGATAGCTGAGAATGATCAGCTGCACGGCAAAATTTAAACTCTTGAGTAGGAACCTACCAGCTGTCTACAACAATATAATTATGTTTCTAAATTTCAGTGGCGAAAAATCTGAAAAATGGTAAAATTTACCGACTCTAGACTCGATTGATGTGTCAGGCTATATCAGCAAAAAAGTCAAGCCGATGTAAATACTTGTTTTCATTTCATCTAATACCTTTTAACGAGCAATTATTGTTTATACAATCTATATCTCGGCAATGGCCCTAACGATTTTTATGAAATTTAGTAGGTATGCACACGGTTTCGGGGCCGATAAATCAATCTAGCTAGGTTTTATTTTTAGAATACATTGTTATCAAGCAATGAATAACTGATACAATGTCATTCGAATACGAAGGTAAATACTGCTTTACCGACAAAGTAACGTAAAGTACTTCAGTAGATGGCGTTGTCTAAAAGGCAACACCATGTATTAAATCTTTATCTACTTATTTAGTGACAAAATTAGGGATGGAATCAAAAGAACTTGGTAAATCGTGAATCAGCTAATTGATAGATTTACCAAAAAAAATACCGGTTTCCGGGCACTATTTATTATGGTATCGTAGTTTAAATAAAATAAATAGAATTGACTTACACTGCGTTAATACCATGTCACCTTATTATGTGGATTATACACCGCATAAGAAATAAAACAATTAATGTTACAAAACCTTTTTTAAACAACATCACAACAAAGCAAATTGTAGAATAACAATAATATGTTGTATAAACCACCCAAATATGTTTGCTAGCAGCATGGCGTCTACATAAAATAGACCACAGATATTCATTTTGTTAAATGTAGCGTTGGGTAGTTGTTGAACATTTTTGAACAGTATTTTCTCTCGTGCTGTGAAATGGTAAAAAAACTTTTACGGATGGAGCAGCTGAAAACTCAAACGGCTGTAAACATTAAATCCTATAAAATTTACTTGTCCATTAAAATTTTCTTGGATGATATCGTATGCCTTCAATATTTCATCGTATGCTTTTAACATGGTAGTCCAGTAACTTTCTACTATAATAGAAGACTGGAACAAGAGTCTGATAATTCAATAGTATCATTACTTATCTTTATCCATACTTCTATATGTATACTTTATTATTTTATATTACTTTATAATATAATATTATAAAAATATTAAACCGACTTCAAAAAACATGAAACGTTAACTTGTTAAGTTTAAATTACCTAACCACTAAAAAGTATATTATAAAGTAAAATAAGCTACCTCTTTTACTGATTTCAGTTAATATTAATTTAAATCAGTCAAATTCGAGCTGGTTTTAACAGTTCTAATCTTGGAAACATATATCATTTCACTTCATCAAAATGAAGTAATTGATCTATCAATTATTTTAATTGAATTACTAAATTGTCATATTTTGTCCATCATTAAATTAATAAATAAAAGACCTGTAATAAATGAAGTATTCTGTAATTATTTTGTTCAGTGCAAAAAAGTATTTTGTTAAGTAAATCAGGGTAACCAACAGTTCTACTTGCATTTTCTTATCCAAAAAGCAGATATGCAAAGTAAACGTGTCATTTTATATGGCAAATAATATACCAATACTATCGATTGGTATCCATGGTATAATAATACCATATAGTAAGTGTACTGTGGTGTTCTTAGTCAGAGGACAATGGTTTTGCAGTATCGCATATTTTCATAAAGCGGCCGTGGCTTTCGAAACAGTAAAAAAAAACTTCTGATAAAATCTGATACCTGTAAACTGTTTAAAAATACTTGCAAATAATTAAACCCGATTTGTTAGGTTTACATATGCGATCAAAATAGTAAATAATGGAGGGCCTAAGATGTAAGTTTATGATGCTCCTGATGAGGTTCCAGTTGGATATATATCCAAGAAAACCTACATTATCACAATTTAGAACGCGACAGCTTCACAGAAAATCGCCGTTAAGCATCACTTTTACTGTTTTAGTGTGTTGTGTGTGTGTTTTACTGTGTTTACCCTAACCCTTACACCTTAAATTCTGGTGAAGCATTCATAATGTAGCAATTTACTTGTTTAACAAACAATTAATATATAATTAAGAATTTTTAAGTGCCAAAGTCCAAATGATTGATTGCTTGATGAAGCTGACAAAATTATGAAATGAACTGTCAAAATAGATATAAATTAAACAAATGAAAAGATTCGTGTTATTCATTTTATTAACGATTTATTTTTTGATAAATATTTTTATTTAAACGTGTTCCAAGTTGGAAGAGTTATTTATTTATAATTTTCCCTTAAAGTTCTATTGTTAGAAGTAAGACATGAGATAAGTATTATGAACTAATACATATAACATAATTATTCATCACAAAGACTTTCTGCAGCACACCGTGAATAGCAAATATTCACGGTGTCAAGAAATAATTAAGTTCTTTTACCAGAAGAATGTTTTTTATTTTTTCTTGGTCCATGCTACAATTAGAAAAAGTACCAATAGAAAACCAAAATAAATTGAAGGGTGAGACCAAAATTTAGGTACATATGTCCAACTCCAAATTCTAGACCTGCTGACAAAACTGTCTTGTTTAGTAAACTAAAAAAGAACGTTTTTGAATGAAACTAGCTCTTGTAGGGTGGGACCAAACTTCATAAAAACTGCTTCACTTAGAGAGTTGATTAAAGTGAAAAACCGATATATGGGTGACGTCTCATGGCAGAGGTACTGAAGTAACGAAAATAAAATTGTGCTCACCTGTGCCCTTCAGTCATCTTTAATCAGAGTATACCAAAAGCAATATTTTATGATTACACTCACATTTAGTTCAGGTACAGATGCAAATATAGAGACAGATACAGGTCCACATACAGATACGGATACAAGTATACATGAACACAACGTAACAACAACTATGTAAATACAAATTGTAATAATACAATAACATACTGCCCTATAAGAGTAATTAATTTCTTCGGCAGAGATGAATCGACGTCGAAGATTCCGAATGCATTTATCTTCTGTGATCTTACACGATTCAAACGAATTACATTCTTGCATAGTCTTTTACTTCCATCTGGAATATGTTTTAGGAATAAATACATTATCTCAGTATTATTAGATCTGTATGATACTTGACCAAACAGTTCTAGACAAGTACCAAAACACTTAATGCAGATGAACTTCAATCTATTAATGTATGATTTTGTTTAGCTCACACTATTTTTATTGTGGTGTACCTACTTAACTAAAAATAAATATGCATTTGAACATTTTTATCGGTATTCATCCATAATACCTATTCTCAACATTTTATGTACGAGTATACTCGTATTCTCCAGAAAAAATATTATCAAATAGTCCTAAAAATTGACTATTTAATTATTACACAAACATTTGAATTAATGCAGAACGCTTTGAGATGGGTCTACTTCAATATCAATACACTTCACAAAGACTCCAATGGGCTTGGTAATATCTTCTGGTTGTAAGATAATTTGTGTTTCTGTTTCTATAAAAATTAGAATCGAAAATCAAAAACACTTCGATTTTATTCATGTATTGTAACAGTTTTATCAACGTTGAGCTATTTATTTCTTACCTAATTCTTGGTTAATACTTAATAAGCGATAACAAGTTTCGTCCACATCTTTTACAGTTTCATAAAATTTCTCGCAATTGTAACTGAACACTGTGATAAGTAGAATATTTTTTGTTAACCAATACAATACTACGAAACGGAAGGTTGAAAGCATCTGAAACAAGAACATTAGAATAAATACAGTGAAGAAAAGTATTTTAAGCAATTTTCATGTTTTAAGTTACAAATTTTCTCTTAATGAACTAGGGTCTGAAGTGAATGAAAAAGAGATACACAAATAAAAAGTAAATGTTTATTGTTAGTGCTGTATAAGAAAACAAACCTTCTTATCTTCTGCATTCAAAAATGTTTTCTCAAGTGATATAAAGGTTTTTAAATGAAGTAATGTTTGCAAAAATGTATAGCATTTTGTGAAAAATATCTCAAATGAATTGTTAAGTAATCAGTCTAAAGTAAGTATAAAAACTACTAAGAAAAATAGTAATAGTCAAGCTTAAAGCTTCAGCTTAGCAGCAAGCTTCTAGCTTCAAGCAGTAGTGGATGTAGCGAAGCTCCGAAGGTAAAACAAATGAAATATGAGGCACATATTCAGAGATAACTCAGTGATCAATGGGTTTAACACCGGTAGCAATCACCGACTTTTTCAAAGCTCTCTGGATATTAACTTTAAGGCTGAACGTACCCAACTGCGGTTTAGACTATGACAGGATCTGAAATGTTCCATTTAAATCTGGAAAATCGATTCGTTGTCGTTGAAATCACAATAGATGCAAACTAGAAACTGTGACTAAATATGATGGTAAATTATAGAAGCCTCAAATTAGCGAAGGAGCAAAAATCCACTTTGTACTTCGTTAGCGTAGTGAGCCCTAAACCAAGTGATCAATAACCTCGTACAATATGACCTTCAGTGCTCCAACACTGTTTTCATTGAAAGGGCAATAGCATAGAATCGGGGGTCAAAAGTATTCGTAAAATCTTTTGGTAGAAAATGTAATAGGAATATCATATAGATGCATTAAATATTCATTCTTTAATATTGTAAGTTCATTTTTTGTTCCTTTTCATGCCTTCATATAATCTTATATATGATCATCACACTACTTTATTTATGCAAACTGGTGTGCTTTTAAAGTAAAAGATTGCTACTATGCCCTATGCATTCCATGGGTGTGATTAGAGCAGAGTTAGGGAGCAATCTAACAGGAAACGGGTAGTACCGTATTGGTTACTTCCACTCTTTAGACAGTCAATCATGTGACTCAGACTCAAATAGTGAAGAACCAAACATCATCTCGCATCATACTCATATGACACTCAAGTGTTCTTCATGTCATATTAAATAGACCATACAAACTTTCAATACTGTCACAACAAAAATCTAGCCAAAATATTAATTTGCAAGTTAAAATTACCAAAATCTGAAATACATCCTTGAAGACAGAAAAAGTTTCAATCAATTCCGTGTATACTTCAAATAATTTCGTCCACGTCTTTTCTTTCACATTTTTTAAACGTAGAAATACTTGGGTGTGATATTGGATTTCCAAAATCCATCCAAGCATGCCACCATGTACAAGTTTGCTCAAACAAACACTGTAACTCACATATACGTCGAAATATACCATAGTAAAAAAAAACACTATGACATACATGTCAAGTCCCAAAAAAATAAATAGTAAGTAAGGTATATAATACCCTAAAGTGTGACTCCAATTTACCAAAATGATATTCTTATAATTGTTAAAATGAATATATTTGAAAGGTTTTTGAATAGTTACTATCATTCGCATATGTTTATTGCCTGCGAAAACATTATTAAAATAAAATAAAATGTAACCCATAGTATAAACTGTATAGGTTGTGGCAAAAATGAAACACATTAATTTACTACTTGCACATGTTTCAACCATGCTTGTAATATGGCCAGCATATAGATTCAAAAACATATAAAAGATCATGCCTAACAGAGATATGATGCAATATAATATCCCATTAGTCATAATACAATTACGTTTTATCTTAAATTTTGATAAGAAAGCTACATGTTGTATTATTTGAAAAGGTAATAACACTTTTTGGAAATTAGAGTCTAAAAAAATTTTCACAAAATTTTATTTCAGTGGCCTTTACTTCCATATTGTACGTAATACTAAGTATTGACTGAGGCATCAATCGTACATCATATCAAATGACCTATAAGCTATCAAATTGAGTAACTAATCAAATTAAAAGCGAAAAAAGGTCTGGAAAGTATAACTAATCATGAAAGTGGCATCATTATTAACCAGACCTTGAAACTATCAAGTTTATCCATATTGGTATGGGACATTAATTATTTAGATTATAAGATACTAAAGAAACGAAGTTTAAACTAAATCAAATCGTATTTTTGCACAAGAAACGCATGAAAAAAATCTAGTTAGGTAGATTAGACTTAATAACTACGAATCACTAAATTATTGAGAGGGAGAGATAACTTCAGCACGCATGGGCCGGCTCGACCGGGATAGTACTACACGCTCACAGAAGATCAAATTAAAGCGCTAGCATCCATACCGTCGCGTTTCGTTGGTGAGTGTGAGACCGGAGGTCAATTGATGCAGGAGTGCAGTTATCGTGGCAACTGTGTAAGCCTTACATTGCTACGATGACTGTCATGCCTTTTATGCCCCCAAGCAGGCCGTAAAAAAGCATTTCACTATGCCGCCGTAGTGTGGGTCACCACAATGCATTGTCTGCATTTGCAATGAGTATGGTGGCCATAACACTTGGATTCTCCTCATGCTTTCCATCAGGTAGGGTAGAGTAATTTTGGCAGGCTGTTAATATAAAAAAAAACTTATACATAAATATAAAACGGAATCTAGATATTTATTATTGCCTCCTATCTCGATTTTTTTTGACTCGCTTTTATTAGCTTGGATTGTTTCTACGTATGTTTGTAACGACATCTTTGAGCTTAATTTTCACCGGTTTCTAAAAATCTGATCAACTTGAAACTTTGCACACGTCTCAAGGACCGATGACAATACGATAATTTGAAAAAAAAATTCCATTATCCTTATTAGGATCGCCAGGATTAATAAATTCTTTTATAAATCGTCTGTAGTAGAGTAAGAGAGACAGAGCTAACGTGCGATTTGCGCATGCCTGCAGTTCTGGACTCACTCAATTCCTCAATTTCTGAGTTTGTCACAGACTAAAAAATGAAAAATAAATAATAGTTTGAAAAAATTAAAAAAACACACTTTTATTGCTAATCGAACTAAAAACTAGAGAATAATATTTAATGCCAAAGAGTCTAATATTACAGTAGTAGAAGATCGAACAATCAATCATAGTGAATCGCCTCAAAATAAAATTTAAGTTATTAACAGAATAATTCAGAACAATTCAGAGTAAAAAACGTGAATACATTTTAGTGCGATTCATAACTATCCTCTCATAGATAGTTGCCAATAGAATGATTGTAATATTTAAAGTATCGAGCACCCGACGATTTTCATTTCACATTTCATTTACACATTTATTTTAAAAAAATCAGAACCTGTATATCTTCACCGGTAACTAGTAAAGTATTGAAATTCTCTGAAAATTATGGCACTTTTACAGGTATACTTTTTAAACCTAATCAATCAAATCAAACTAACTTGACTACACCTGGCTGGTTTTTATAGTAAACCCTTGATATATTTTAGATTTTAGTAGATACTAAGAAACTACTTATTTTAAAACAAGTGTACAAAAATGAGTAAATGGAGTTGGCCAATTGGCTGTTTGCTTTTGCATAAGTTAAGATTCTAAATTACAATAGTATTTTAAAATTATGATTAGTATTACTTCTTATCCTGAAATGCACCTACCTCTTCTTTTCTCTGCATCACCCAATCGGTTCACTAGCAGAAAATGCCTTAGGCATTAAGTCAACCGATGCATGTTTTTGTGCGTAAAGTTGTAAATAAATAAATAAATAAATATTTGTATATAAATACATATATGAAAATCACGCCTGTTTCCTCAGAGGGGTAGACACAGGCATATTGAATACTCACTTTTCACCAGTGATTTGGTCAAACGTAATAGGTGGCGAGAATATTACTGCCAATCGGTATGTTTTGTTTACCATAGTCTTGACCGGTGACTAGCAAGTAAACCACTTGCAAGTGAGGTTGACTTGAACTTATAAGTTCTTGGTGGGAACCTTATGCGTAACATTAGAAGTTATGTTGTTTGTTGAATGTTTAAGTTTAACGGTCTTACATTGATTTTAGTTACCTACATCTAGTGTTTGACGATCACACAATAAGCATAGAAATTTTATTGAGAACACCTTAAAACTTTCTTTTTTAAGTTGAATTAGAAAAAAAGATATTATTGGTATTGTGGGAACCAAACCTAAATGTTCTTTAAACTATCTCTTTCACTCAGTCTTATAAACGAAGAAATACAGTAGTTCGGCGTTCCTGATAAAGTATTTATCCATACTAATATTGCTAAGTACTTTATCAGGAATCTCTATTTTTTGCTAAAGACAAATGTTTATCGTAATGGATAAACAAAAGATTCTAGTCAGAAAAATTAACAATATAATTTTAAAGATTATAAAATAAGATGATAGATGATGATGATGATGATGATATAGATTTACATATTTAACAAACGACTGTCTGATTGCAAATTAGATTAAGCTAATGTGTAACCAGACTGCTGATAAATATCCTTAATATATCTTAGTACATACATTCTTCTTCCTCTTCTTCTCAGCCAAAAGACGTCCACTGCTGAACATAGACCTCCCGCAAGGTTCTCCACAACAGTCGGTCCCGTGCCGCCCGCATCCAGCAGTTTCCCGTGACCTTTATCAGGTCGTCGGACCACCTTGTGGGGCCTACCAACGCTGCGTTTCCCAGTATAAGGGTCGTCACTCTGGAACTTTATAACAAACAATATTCTCTCTTCACCTGTGGAATATTACAAAAAATTTTACACATGGAGCAGCCAAAAAGAAATAACTTCAAGTTACAAATAATTGATTAAGAAGTATCTTACAGAAAGTAGTATTTTAAAAAAAAAATCCGTTTTATCTTAGGCTATGATAAATCAAGCCAAAATACTGTTTAAGCAATTACAGCTGATTATTTTCCAGAAAGAGTTTGATTAAAAGATATTTATGAAAAATTATATGTCTACTTGTTTGCTCAAAGAAAACCAAACAGACAACATTTTCAAAAATACTCTAAATCATTGATTTAGCACATAAATGACCATTAAGTCTTATTTTACATGACAATTTTCTAACTAAATATCTTATAGACTTGACCTGTATTGACTGAATAGTAGAATGACTGGCATTGGAAAGAATACTGAATGCAATATAAAGTTTTTGGGCGTCCAAACAATGAGCTTTAGTGATTTTAAATACTTTGCCTGCTTAAAATAAATTTGGTAGAAGTGGGTTTACTTTAATATAATGTAATTCACAACATCTATATTTTTTTATTTTGACTCACCTCGTAATATAACAAGTCTATATACGTCGTATATTTCTATTTGATGTGCAAAAAGCTTTCAACCATATGGTACAGAATCTAAAAAAAGGGAAACTCAAGAATCTTGCCTTCAATCCAAACCAAACCTCCAAAATTATGGTAACAAATTTAGTAGCACTAGAGTATTTGATCATGTCCTTGAAACATGTTTCGCCACATCTGCTGGTTATGAGAACCACCAGAATTTGTAATTGTGTCATTCCAAAGCATAACAATTATGTTGTGATACAAATAACCATTTTGAAAGAAATTTAGTCGTAGTAATTCAAGGACTACATTTGTACCAAAACATAGGAACAGAATAATACTCCACGACAATGAAGTAGATTTATTTTCAATTTGCATATTACTGCATATGTTAAAAATTACATAGAAAACTGAGGATAAAATCATGATAATCCCATTACGTATTCTGTATTTTTTAAAACTACATTTGAACAAAACGTTAACTTCTTGAATGATCATGACAAAATCACACATCATACGTTTGAGTCATTGCAAGTATTGCACTCAATAGGAACCCAACTGAATAGAAGAGTACTTTAAAAATGTATAAAATTATAGCATATACGATAATACTCATAATAAAAATGGCTATGAACAAAACTGCTCCTAACACCGAAATGACCCGGAGTGAAAGTTATTTGAAAAAATAGAATTATTTCTAATATCATATTTATGACTAAATATGGTATTATATTCTGTATCAGATTTAATGGCCGAAACATCGTCAGTAAATCTGCTGTGATAAACTGGTTCATAAGAAAGGCGACTTGAAATACTTTAGAAGTAAATCGAATTGACTAGTACGAGTTATTTTTATCATTTGTTAACTTTAGTAGTTTTAGTGTCGACATGGACAGGGAATCTAATATATGTATGTATTTATTTATTGGTTATACATAACCTTAATTACTTTTGAATACTAATTTGATTAAAATTACTTTACGTGTTACATCTTATAATTTGATAAAGATGACGCTGCCTTTTTAAATGTACTCTATTATTTAACGGTTCCGACCTATTAGAGCTAACGAACGTTAGCTCGAACAGGTAACAGGTAGAATTTCAGATGTTAGTAGTTAGGACCGATATTACTACTAATATATCAAATTCTACTAAACTAATCGATATAAAACTTTACAATACAGCCCATACATCAGAATAATTTCTGATCTATGGGCTATGTTGTTATTAGCCTGTGTTAACATAGGCTGCTTTGCTGTGGGTGCCTGGCGTCCGGAAGCTTCCCTGAGTGCTGGAAAAGCGGGAAGCTGGTCCTATTAAAGAAGCCGGAGTGACCTACCGATACGGTAGCGGCCTATAGGCCCATTGTGTTGCTGGACGAGGCGGGTAAACTGTTTGTGAGGGTACTCTCTGCCTGCATCGTCCGGCACCTCTGCGAAGTGGGCCCCGATCTGTCGAACGCCCAATACGGTTTTCGAGCGGGGCGTTCAACAGTCGACGCTGTGTTGCGCCTGAGGGCCGTTACCGAAGAGGCGGTGAGCTGTGGCGGCCTGCTGTTGGCGGTGTCGTTAGACATCGCCAACGCATTTAATAGTCTGCCATTTAGCTGCATCAGGGAAGCAGTCCACTACCACGGGGTGCTAGAGTACCTGAGGCGGCTTGTGGTAGACCATCTTGAGAAGCATACCGTCATGTACGAGGGCCGAGATGGTATTGTGAAGCGGTGGCCTGTGTCGTGCAGTATTCCACAGGGGTCTGTCCTCGGACCACTCCTATGGAATATGGGATACGACTGGGCCCTTCGAGGTCGTCTTTCCCCCGGGCTGGGCGTAATTTGTTACGCAGATGACACATTAGTCACAGCCCGGAGGACGAACTTTCAAGAGGCGGCGCGCCTGGCCACCACGGGTGTCTCTCTGATGGTCGGGCGGCTATATTATTGAGGCGCTGGGTTTGCGGGTGGCCCTGGACAAGACGGCGGCCCTTTTGTTCCATGGGCCCCATCGTGGTCCACTCACTGGCGCCTCCATCATAGTCAATTCGGTCCTTGTACCGGTTCAGATACTTCATCTGGGCCTGATCCTCGACGGCAGGTGGCTCTTCGACGAGCACTTCCGACAGCTTTCTTCAAAGCTAGTCGGTGTTGCTTGAGCCCTTGGGCGACTCTTGCCCAATTTGGGTGGAGCCAACGTCGCGACGAGACGGCTATACACAAGGGTTGTCCAGTCAATGGCCCTGTATGGTGCACCGATATGGGCGGCGGCTCTGACCACTTAGAATAGCGCTCGCCTCTGACGCTCTCAGAGGATATTGGCGGTTAGAGCCACACGCGGTTACCGCACCGTATTGAAGGAGGCGGGGTGCGCCTTCGCCGGCACTCCCCAGTGGGATTCGGAGGCCGAAGTGCTCGCTGAAGTTTATCGGCGAACGGCTGACTTCCGGGCGGGAAGAAATTCGGTCATCGCCGAGTGGGCAGGGCAACAGGACGGGACCCTTTCCTTCCGACTGACGCAGATTCTTTCCGGGCACGGTTGCTTCGGGAAGTATCTGCACTCGGTCGCCAAGACGTGATTGAGTCTTGCCTCCTTGAGTGTGGTCGCGGGTGGACGGGACGAGTTTTCTCCTCCATCCGCTATAGTGGTTAGCCGCGAGGAGGCGACGTCCGCGTGTGCCGTACGTCACCTATATGGAGAGTTTATCCACAGTTGGTGCCCTCGTTAGCGGGCAGGCGCTAGGAGGAATCTGGATGTCGTAATAACAGCTGTTCCCGGATCCCTCCTATGTTAGGCGCAAAGTGGCACACCGTGTGGTTTTAGTCGATCCGATTCCGACACACCAACTCACCGTAAACCCCGGTGGGGTGACGACCCGAGGGGGTTTCCACAGGATAAAAAAAAAGACTGTTTTGCTGTGAGTAAAAGTTTATCGATTATTCTCTCCAGGCCATTCTTAGAAACAATAATTTTTTTCCATTCCTTGTTATCAAATTAAGTTAACAACAAATTAATGGGTTTGAACCTGAAAGACTGAATTATGGGAACGTAAAATGTGAACTCACATGGTTAACTAGCTTCAGAGATACTATGAACATGATACCGTAATTCTGATAACATAGTAATATATTGATCATTTTGGCATATGTGTAATGAATGGACTTCTTGATAAGAAGTTCTTTGTCATACACATATCCTGTGCTGTAAATCAAATCAAATCATTTGTTTGTGTAAATGCTGTACCTAGTTATGTGTGATCAACCAGTTATGTACGCAGGGCGCTACTTGTCACCACTGTCGCGTCACTTGGGGTGATTCGAATAAAATCACCGTATCGCACTATACTGTATATTTCACACAAATATAGCAACCAGCACATGTGCCTTGAAAGGTTTTCTTTAGTATCAACTTATTGCTTAATATCTTCTTTTGAGTCAGCTGAAACTGTTAACGCATCCCCAGTATGTAATAAAGAGTGATGTTTCAGTTTACGTATTCGACATCTTGTCGGCAAATGACAGGCATAAACCGTGTGGCCTGACCCGAGACAATTAAAACATAACCCGTTTGATTGGACGGAGCTACGACGTGAGGTGATATTTTCGTTACTAAACTTTTTACAGTGACCGAGTTTGTGATCTGATTTACAATAAAGACATAATCTTGTAGCAACATATAAAGTTTTGACAGGAGCACCTTTATTAACATTATTTTTTGAATCTTTACTTTTCAGAAATTCAAGGGAGCGAAAACGATGTTCTAGAAATTTTTTGAACTGTTCCCATGTAGGTAGTTTTTCAGAAAATTTACAAATTCGCGCTTCCTACAACTTTCCAGATTCTGCATCTAATTTTAAACTTAAAACATATATAATAATAATATCCCATGAATTCACATCAATGTCTAAATACCCGAGAGCATTCAAACAATCGCTGCTTGAATCCAATAGTTCTCTAAGCGCTGTGGCTGATTCAACGGTAATATTTTTTTGACTAGAAAATCTTTTCAAAATTGAGTTGGCCTTAAATCTGCTATTGTTGTACCGATTGTTTAATTGCTCCCAACACGTTTTATAACTCACGCTGGTAATGGGTACATTTTTACACATCATCATCATCAAATACTGTAAACGTTAAACGTCATGCAGTGACTGATTGTTGTGTATTAACGACAAGAACAAGTTTCGGAAGCTGACTCAACCAACATATTAACCCGAAAATATCGGCAAGGAAATTTTTAGAAGCCTGATATTAGAAGTTGATTTAGATATACATTTTTTTTAGATATTTTATCCTTATTTAATGTCGCGAGGACTTTCAGTTCCGTTTTATAGTCCAAATACAAATCTTCTGTCATCTCATAAACTCCTGCAGTACTATATTGTGATGCATTATATTCCGTTTCATCAATTATCATTAACTGCCTCAGTAGTGCAGTGGTAATGAATGCGACTGCTATGTTTGAGGTCTCGGGTTTGATTCCCGGGTCGAACCAAATGTTTGTATGATCTGCAAATATTTGTTTCGAAGTTTGGGTGTTTTCTATGTATACTATGTATATATTTCCAAAAAATAATATATATGTATTCTATCAGTCAGTCTAGTTATCATATCACAAGCTCTGCTTAGTTTGAAACTAAACAATTTTGGTTTTAAATGTCCGAAAAATCAATTTCACTAATTATTTTCTTGGGACGAAGGTTTCTATTATGATTATTGCTTAAAAGTTAAATTTCTGGTGTTAAATAACTAGGAGTGGATGAGGAATTGAAGTTCAAGAATGTGGGTGCGCACGATTTTCTATTTTGACGAATAGGTAACCTGATCTCATCCATGAAAACTAAAGCAACACACAATTTAATCTTGCCTTCAATCGACTGTAGTGACGTGTGCCAATCAATATTTTTATTAATAACTATGGTCCTCTGAAGAATACAATGAAGGACGAAAACTTCTCTATATCAATAATATTTGATCAAGGTGATCAAATATGAACGTGAACGTAAAAATATTTTATTTAATAACATACACGTCCTAAAGCAGCGATGTGCAACTGTACAAGAACCTCTAAGTTATTCTTTCCAAGGCTTTTTATATGAATAAATGTTTACATGTGTGTGTCCGTGTAGACCTTGAGATAAATATAGTTCGTTGTTCCAGGAGACCATAAGGTCTAATTGTTTCTGATATTATTAAGTTTATAATAATTAGCCACATGAAACGAGAGCATGGAATTCGTTAATCTTTATAGATTTGGTCGTCGACAAGTTTCAGATTATTAACAATCAGACATATGATGTTGTATATTTGATGGTACAACTGATTCTACTTTACAAATATAGTGTGTGGTAGATGTTGATCACACATAACTAGGTATAGCATTTACACAAACAAATGTTTTGGTTTGATTTACAGCACAGGATATATGTATGACAAAGAACTTTTTATCAAAAAGTCCATTCATTACACAAATGCCTTAATGATCAATATATTACTATATCATTAGAATTACGGCATCATGTTCATAGTATCTCTGAAGCTATTTAGCCCTGTGAGTACTCACATCAACGGTTCAAACCTACTAATTTGTTATTAACTTACTTTGATAGCAAGGAATGGAAAAAAAAATTGTTCCTAAGAATAGCCTGGCGAGAATAATCGATCAGCTTTTACTCACAGCAAAGCAGTCTATGTGTTATTCTGATGTATGGGCTGTATTGTAAAGTTTCATATCGATTACTTTAGTAGAACTTGATATGTTACTACTTATATATCAAATCCTACCGGTCCTAACTACTAACATCAAATTCTAGCGGTCCCAGCTTGTTCGAGCGAAGCCATGTTAACTCGAACAAATCACGAATAAAGAAAAATACTAATCAATTCGATTTATTTCTAAACTATTGCAAGTTATTTTTGGAATTTACCACGGCTGATTTGCTGACTATGTTTCGACCATTAAATCTGATACAGAATATAATCATCATCATCATCATCATCTCAGCCAAAATACGTCCACTGCTGAACATAAACCTCCCCCAAGGTTCTACACAACAGCCGGTCCCGTGCCGCCCGCATCCAGCAGCTTCCCGCAACCTTCACCAGGTCGTCGGACACCTTGTCAACTGGGAAACCAACGCTGCGTTTACCAGTACGTGGTCGCCACTCGAAAACTTTACTGCCCCATCGTCCATCGTTTCTGCGTGTAATGTGGCCCAAATTATAACAGAATATAATATTTTGTCCTAAATGTGGTATTAGAATTAATTCTACTTTTTCAAACAGCTTTCACTCCGGCCTCATTTCGGTGCTAGTAGCAGTTTTGTCCATAGCTACTTTTATTACTATACGAGTATAGTAGAGCGTATATGCTATAATTCTATGCATTTTTAAATTACTCTTCTATTCAGTTGGGTTCCTATTAAATGCAATAGTTGCAATGACTCAAACGAATGATGTGTGATTTTGTCATGATCATTCAAGAAGTTAACGTTTTGTTCAAATGTAGTTTAAAAAATATAAAATATGCAATGGGATTACCATGATAATGTCTTCAGTAATCAAAAATAAGTCTACTTCATTGTCGTGGAGTATTATTTTGTTGCAATATTTTGGTACAAACGTAGTCCTTGAATTACTACCACTAAATTTGTATCTAAATAGTTATTTATGTCACAACATAATTGTTATGCTTTGGAGTAACACAATTACAAAATCTGGTGGTTCTCGTAACCAGCACATGTGCCGAAAGATGTTTCAAGCATATGATCAAATACTCAACTGCTACTAAATCTGTTATCATAATTTTGTAAAATCCGAATAAGTTTTTTTAAAAATGCCACTTTTCGCAAGATACTTCTTAATAAATTATTTGTAATTTGAACGTATTTCTTTATTTGTTTATGTTCTTTATGTAAACAGGCGAACATCCCTTAATGCTATCTGTCACAAATTTAACTACAGCCATTAGCCATGAGCAATTGTCCATGGTGCTCCACAATTTTTTATAGTGCAATCGGTGGCTTTCAGTGGACAAGAAAATAAATGTGGGTTGGTTTGCCAAATTTGCTATTAGACTACTGAATTGAAACTACCTGAGTAGCGCAGTGATAGTGAATGCGACTGCTGTGCTTAAGGCCTCAGGTTTGATTCCCGGGTCGGACCAAGTGTTTGTATGATCTGCAAATATTTTTTTCGAAATTTAAGTGTTTTCTATGTATAATATGTATGTATTTAAAAAAAAATATAAGTATTCTATTAGTCAGTCTCGTTATCATAGCATAAGCTCTGCTTAGTTTGAAACAAGATGACGTTGTGTGGCTAATGTCCAAAATATTTATTTAATATATTATTTATTACTACTTTTACAACCATGTTACTTAAGAGGATCATGATCCCGAGTTCTGAGCCAGAGTTCATTCTTTCTGACAGAACACTTCAAGTGCGTCCACAATTCAGTGGTTTGGGAGGTTTCAATCTACACTTTTATTCCATCTATGAAGCTCCGTGTAGTGACGGATTCAAAATGCAGAGTATCACCACCCTTATTCTTCCCATGATTGTCGTCGTAGGGCACTAAAGCAACAGAATATGCAAGACAATATCAGAGCAAAGAGAAGGAAAACTAGAAAGAAACTCCATACCAAGCCCTCTGGCCATGATGGTACAGTAGGTCAAAACCAAAACCAAACCCGGTCTATGACCAATGATAGAAGGTTAAAGTCTGTTGATAAAAAAGAATAATAATGAAACTTTTTATTGCCTAATATAATTCTATACAAACATAATTTATCGAAAATTCATCATATATTCTAGTCGAGCCAAGAAGAATATGGAAGACTATCTAGCGTTTGTAACCGGTTTCATTCAAGAAATTAAGCGCTTGCGATATTTACGTCGTGGAGGCTGCAGTATTTGTGGTAATTCTTCTAACTTCATATATTGTTGTTATTTTACAATTCTTACTGTTATATTGTTAACTTTGTGGCTTCTAATTGTTGTTTAAATTAAATTAACGTGCATACATGTATAAGGGTATTGAAATGTTTAATGGCTAAATTTTCATATGTTCCTTGCAGAATAAATCTGTTCTAAGAAAACTTATGTTATAATTTGTATCCGTATCTGCAATTGAAAAGTCACGAGTACGTTATCGCGTTTTGAGTAATCTTAATCAAAAGTGTAGGGGATAGATTTAGCTCCATTAAACTACGTTACTCAGTAAACGTAATGACCAGACTGCTAAAGACCGATTTTCTGTGAGATCTTGATATTACCTCGGTCGAACTAGGCCATATAATAGGATGAGTATTCAAGTACTCATTTTCGTTCGAGTTACTGCAGTCCTTTTCCCCGTCAATACTTGACAGAGACACCGTGGTCAGCTGGCATAACAGTGACATAGGACTATAAAATTATGAATATTATCATTAATTACTAAATATATTCTTCTAACTATGTAGAATAATAATTAGAGTAATTGAATTGTTATTGATTTCACGTAGAATAATACAGTATATAATATTGTGGATCAGTAAGTTATTGGCCAGTAAACTAAGTGCTACAGTATACAAAACAAATTATAGTTAAAAAATAATTATAACAATATAATAATATATAATAATCCCCAAATATTTTTCTAGACAATTATATTTCTGAACATATTTTCAGAATTTTTTATTATATGAACTTCACTTTGTCTATTTTATTCACAGCTAAATATAATTTTATAACTCCTACTAGCAATAAATATAACAGAATCGTACAGTTTGCTGCTGGATTCGGAATTATATTTAAAATTTGTACAATATACTTTTAAGAGCGCATAAAAAAACAAATGTACTAGAAGTAGTTTCTTTCTATGCTGTTTGTACATTGTTTTGATTAACCTACATTATGAGTATTGTGATTTTAAACATTTTAAATTATCTGGTATTTAATACAGTTATAGTGAAACAGTACAAGTAATTTTATTCAATAAGTGTAGCAAGTCCCGCAAAGTACCATCAGTCAATAGTATAAATAAAGCCGAAATATATATTTTTAATGAATGGAAGATCTGGTGTATTACTACAAATAACTTTATGACACATAATGCCTCATATAGGTGATTAATTAGTTTCTTACTATATTTATAAAGAATAAAATATATATTCAACTCGTCAGTATCATTTCTACAAAGAGATTGAAGTTCCAAATAACACTAAGTGTAAACTTCTTTGTATAGATAGCTATATATAGACCTTTGCCTTGATTACAGTGGGTGTCCGATTGGGGTGACGCCAATCTCGTCCAGTTCAACCCTTCTAAAACACAGGCGTGTCTTTTCGCCGCGAAAAAGAGTACCTTCGATTTAACACCCACTTTCGAAAGTGTATCCTTACCGATTACTAACCGTCTAGGGCTTCTAGGTATTACCATCACCTCTAACCTCAACTTTGGCCAACAAATTGCATCTATGGCACAAAGGTTCGGCGGTACTTCAGCTCTGAACAGCTGCTTAATCTTTACACAGCCCAAGTTCGATCCTGCATGGAGTACTGTAGTCACCTCTTGGATGGTGCAGCCAAATATCACCTGGAAGCTTTGGACTCAGTTGACCGAAGAGCCCGTAGGTTAATTAACAACGAAAAGCTCTCAAATAGCAGACTGCACGCCCTTGAGCATCGTCGTCGTGTTGCCAGCTTGTCGGTTTTTTATAGGATACACTTTGGAGAGTGCTCGAAGGCTCTCTTCGAACTGATTGAGCCATCTCCATTCCTTTGTCGGACTACTAGGCGCAGGCAAAAATTTCATCCACACGTTGTTGACATACCCAAAAGTCGAACTAAACGGTTTGACAGCTCTTTTTTGGTGAGAGTCGCCAAGACTTTGAACGACCTGCCTGGGTCCATTTTTCCTGATGACATGAACTCTGGAGCCTTTAAGAGTAGAGTGAACAGGTATCTTTTGGATGGGCGTGTACCACCTTCGTCTTCATCTGCATTTTCCATCAGGTGAGATCTATCTCACCTCTAGAGATTTGTCCTATAGGACAAACGCCTATTCCATTACAGACGTAAAAAAAAAAAAAAAAAGATTACTTCTAAAGGACTAACAATTTACACGTTTACACAAACATTTATACAAAAAATGAAATACGCAGCCCAGCTTTTACGTAAGCCTAAATCTAGCATCAATAAGTGCTCTACTATGTCTATTTCCTTATTCATTTTATAATTAATTTATTTGCAACAATTGTCACAAAACTTTTGCTTATACACTATATTTCAGAGGGAAGTAAAAGACTTTGCAAGAACATACTTCGGTTTAATCACACTAACTTTGGAAAGGCGAACGTGTTCAGAGCCTTCGAGATTGATTTATCCCTGCCTAAGGGATTAATTAGCCTAACACTGAACTACGTTATTGTGTTATTACAGTTAGCTCTAAAATAGTTATAAATCTATCTGTATGTTTAACTGTGTATCTGTGTCTCCACTAGTATCTGTGTATTATAATGCAATATGTAAGTGAAAATGATGTCTTGATGACGGAAATGATGATGATCATTTCGTTTCTAAAAAACAAATATTGATTATGTAATGAAATATTTTTTTTAACTTGATATTATGACATGTCCTTTTTTTTTTTTTTTGGAACGAAGTTCCTTACGGCAGGCTTGGAGGGGATAGGGATTTCGCTGCGTGACCGAACTGAAAAAAATGTGATAGTAAAACCGTAAGAAAAAATCCGTGGAAAAAGTGCGTGGAATAAATCTGTGGAAAAAAGTGGGTGGAATAAAACCGTTAAATGAGTTTTTATTATTTTTTTCTATTTTTCTATTTCTATGTAATTTTTAATTAATAATAATGTTGACAAAAAAAAATAAAGATACATATTTTTTTGTTATTTCAGTTGAAATTTGAATTACGATGTTTTTTTTATTTTAAGGAATTTATTATTTTATTATTTTAAGGAATTTATTATTTTATTTCCTAAAATACTGAATTTCCTAAATACTTTCTTGTACTTAAATAAAAACCAATCAGCAAAATTTAAGAGAAAAATCAAGAAAACCTACATAAAATTGAGCACGAGTTTTTTAGCAAATTGTGTCGATTCCACATTATCCGAAGGAAGTTCGTTCCTACCTGGTGTCCCACGACACCATTCATTTTTTTTTTTTTTTTCTGTCTGGAAATCCACCTACTGGTGGTTATGTCGGACTCGAACCGACCAAAAACCGCACGCCGTCTCAGGTACCAGTAGCCGGGGAATCAGGTGTACCATAGAAAGGAAATCCCTGAAACCCCAACGTACCTCGGGTCATCTACCTGCGGCTTGCAGATGACCCCCCCTCTGCTCCAAAAGAGCGTGTGCTCCGTAGCACGTCCCGCTGCCATCCCGGCGTACTCCTGCTCGGATGACAGATGGCCTCACCTATCACCCTCAGTCTAGCGCTTATGGAGGACGGAGATCGTTCGGATCGACCGGACACGTTCCCGGGCCTGGCGAACCGGGAGAGTTCTCAACCTCTCCCGGTCCCGCTCCGACATCTCCTTTGCAAGCATAACTTGCTCGCAAAAGGCACTCAGGCGTTGGCTCCTTTCGGATCAGACACAGGTGATCTCCGAAGCATCCTTTTCCAGTGATCACCTGCGTCAGCCGATATGAGAGGGTCCCGTGATTCCTCTCGAGCCAATCCTCCATAACGGGTCTTACCGCCGCAATGACGGCGTGCCCGGCGCTTGGTTGCCCAAGTCGTTCCTTCCACTCCTCCACAAGGACCTAGCGGAGTTGGGTTTTCTGATTCTCGATTTCTCGAGTTTCAGGACTCCGGCCCAACTCCCGTGCCTCCTTGCGCCACTGATAAAGAGCCTCAAGGGCTCCCGCCTCCAGGTCCCATGGTGGAGTTCCGGCCAGGAGACTCGCCACTTCAAAGGAGATTGTGCGGTATCCCCTTATGACCCTGATGGCCAGCACTCGCTGTGGTCGTCGCAGTATTGCGACGTTGCTCGCCTTGAGGGTCTCCGCCCACACTGGGGCCCCGTAAAGGGCCATTGACCGCACAACTCCTGCGTAGAGTCTCCTGCAGGAGTCATCGGGTCCCCTCATGTTAGGCAGCAGCCGCGCCAACGCCCGTGCTGCTCCCACCAACTTTGGGACCTGACTTCGGAAATGAGTTCCGAAGTCCCATTGGCTATCGAGTACGAGCCCCAGATACCTCATGGAGGACTCAATGCCGATGCGAGTATCTCCTACTATGAGGCTGGATCGATTTGGTGGCTTGTTCCAAGGCCCATGAAAGAACAAGGCCTCGGACTTGTGTAGAGCTACCTTAAGACCCAACCGCCGGATTCGCTCCACGACTTGGGCAACACCGGCCGTGGCCCTCAGGGTTGCCTCACGAGGTGTCTTGCCGCACGCCGTCACAAGTGTGTCGTCCGCATAACACGTGACGACGACGCCATCTAAGAAAGCACCGCGAAGCACCCAGTCGTAGCCAATGTTCCACAGGAGCGGTCCTAGGACCGATCCCTGCGGAACTCCGCACGATATTTCACGTCTACCGAGACCAGTCTTACTTGGGTAGATGACGGCTCTTTCTGACAAATATGACCCGACTATTTGACGGAGGTAGAGAGGCACTTGGTGATATACGAGTGCCTCCTTGATGCAACTCCAGGGCAAAGTATTGAACGCATTGGCAATGTCCAAAGACACCGCCAATACTACTTCGCCCCGGGAAACTGCTTCCTCCGTCAGAGTCTTCACGCGCATGATTGCATCCACGGCGGAACGCCCCTGACGGAAACCATACTGGTTCTCCGCCAGATCCGGCCCCACCCTAAAGAGGTGCATGACGAGGCGTCGTGCAATTACTCTTTCAAAGAGTTTGCATACCTCGTCAAGCAACACTATAGGCTGGTAGGCAGATGGTGAGTCTGCCGGGTATTATGACATGTCCTAATTAAAATAACAACCTAATATAACAATTTATTTGAACTCATTTCATTTTGTTTCAAAATCTTAATTTTTATTATTGATGCAATGAATTAGTATTTTTATATAAAAATGATAATAATAGTTTAATGGATAATAAGGAATAAGTTTTGTGAAAGAAATAATTATTTAGTAGCAGTTTATTCTTTTTTTATTTGCAACATGGATGTAATTGTACTTGATAGTGATGATGATGATGATGTAACTGTATATATTTGTTGTGGCTGTTCATGGACGGCGGTAGTCGTTTATCACACTGTTATCTTTAACCAAACGGGTCGATCATTTGCTACACCATAAAATCTCGTAAAAAGAATCAAATTTACTTAACTAAATATGTTTTTATAATACGACTGCGGGATTATAAACGAGGACGTATACATGCATAAACGACTCTCAGAAATAAAATACAACAGTGTTTATAATTAAATATTATTCTTAAATCTTCGCACTATTTCTTAACTATACAATAATTGTGTAGTAATCACACACAATGTAAAATGAGTTCGTATATAAAGTAAAAGTATTTTTAGAATATCTCTTAATCTCTAATCTTTCTTAATCTCTCTATTTTCAGATACAACTTTAATTGAAAGAGTTTTTGTTTTAAATATTATTCAAGACTCGCTTAATCTCTCATTTAATATTAATTGTGAAGAACATCTGTATTTGGATTTACTGAATGTATTTAACCATCAGAGAGCCGTACTTTTGCAAAAATAGGTTATATCCAACAAAGTGATATCTCGATTTTCGAAATCCCTTTTTAAGAAATCTCTCATTGCTTTCAACGAGTGTGTAAGGTTATCGAATCCAAACCAAACTCCCTAAATCCAAAGTTATTGAAAGAGTGGTATGAGACCCTTGAGTAGCTAGTGTTGTGATGGATTAAGAATACAGAGTATCAACGTCCTAATTATTTTACTGATTAACCATGGTGAGTAAAAGGTGGCCAATGGAACAAAATATGCAAGACAACACCTCTGCAAAAAGAAAGAAAACTTGAACAAATCCTGTTCTAACCGCCTGGCCCGCGTGGTACAATAAAAGCTCTTCTCGAAAATGAAGCTTATGTCTAGCAGTGGAATGTTAAAAGCTGTTGATGATGATGATGATAATAATGATGATTAATAATGAGCAGTAGCATGAGTCCACGGGCCGGAAGTAGTCTCCCACCAGTAGGTGACCCGACTGTTCGTTTGCCTTAAATACTCTGCGCCTCGGGGCTCGGCTCGTAAAGGCTCGGTTTTGCACCTGATCTTACCCTGGTCACGTCGAATAGCCGTCTCGTCGCATTGTGAGTGTGTCTACATTATTTTTTATCTCCTGCTTCAACTACGCTGGTCTCCATCGACACGGACCGCCGTGGCCGAAATCGGCCAGGAGTACATCATCATCAAATATTAGAAGTGTAAATATATAATATTAAAAGTAGAAATATTTACACTTCTAATATATTCTGCTCATAAAATTTTATCAGGCATCAAATAAATTCGCTTTTATGTAGTACGTAGAAAGACATATATATGATGTACTCATATAATGCATGAAATTCGAAGCACACGTAGTAAATACTAGTAAGAGTTATAGATTATTTATTAATTTTTTCATTGTTTCCGCTCCTATTCTAAAAATACTCATAAACCAAATGATTATTCTGTCTATTTAAGCGATAAAGATATAATTTAGTTGCAATAATTAATAAATTTACGATGTGATGTATAAAAAACGAACCTTTTAACTTTATGAAATTCATTTACCCTAATGACTTCGATTTCAATTTGTAATTCACTTCCTGTTTACTTCAATCGTACTATTGAAAGACAATATGTTAGTAATGGATACAAGAGTAAAATTTAGTAAAAACTTTTTAGGCAGACGTTTCCAAAAAGTATTACTGAAGACGCAAATTATACAACATATGTTTTTCTTATCAAAATTTTACATTAAAAGGAATTGTATCATATCATATTATTTGGTGTGCTGTTTTACATAGCCTTAAATCTAAGTGCTGTCAACGTCGATAATTTTACTCAAACGTTAGCAATCAGTTCACTCTTGAGCTTCACTTTTTTTTCGAGCTTTATTGTTACTGTTGCTGGTTACTTCATGTTTTACTTTCATAGTGTATTCTCCAGCAACAAACACGTACGAATGATTATTATCATCCATCGATCTTTCAGAATCGTTCACTTTGATAAATATAAAAATATCATTTTTGACAATTGGTGTTATGTTTTCAGGTATCTCGTAATTTATTTAGTTTTTCTTCTTTTCAATTTAAATGTGCCAGTCACTATGTACTACTTCTCTTTGGTGTACTTCGACGTATATATGTCGTATGGCGTTTGTTTAAGCAAACTCTTGCGTGGTGGGTATACTTGCATGGATGTCGGCAATCCAGTGTCACACCCGAGTACCTCAAAATATAAATAACGAGGGTGATAAACCATGGAAACAGGCATTCTGCTTCCGACACGCGTCCCGAGCGGACGTGTCTCTCAAGTGCTCCCGCTACTCTGCGACACCGCGCCCCGCGCCACGCCGCACTCCTCGCTCCGCGCCACCGCAGCCCGTCGCACCGCGCCGCCTACGTCACCGCTGTGTGTCGTAACGGTCGCCCGGTTGCGCCGCACTGCGCTTAAGGTCAGCGTTTTTGTGAACAAGGCGCGTACATTCAAAGTCGTATTTTTGAATACGACGTTGTTTAGTGCGCCGTCTGTCACAAGCGCTAGTTTCTTGTAAACGATAAATCTATAGGTCGGCGTTCTTTGTGAACGAGACGCGTACGTTTAACGTCGTATTTTTAAATACGACGTTGGACAGTGCGCCGTCCTTCACAGAGGCGCAAGTTTCTGCATTGCAGATTAGTCTTTGGCCCCTTCAGGGTAAATCCAAATTTGGTCATTCGGTGGAAACCTAACGGTGCCAACGAAACCGAGTGGGCGGTGACCCGACCCGCCTGCCTAGCCCCTTCTGGGTTAGGCAAAGTTGGTTGGGGCTAGACAACTCGGCCTTGGGGGGACTCCTAGTCGAGCCTAGCCATCTCCCCCGAGGAGATCAAACAATCCCTGTCGAAGAACTACCCGGTGCATGAGGTACACCGGATGGTCAAAGGCCGCACCAATGTCGTCTACGACATGGTGATGGTCACGCTAGACGATAGCCCCGCCGGCAAGGACATTTTTAAGATGTCATCCGTCAGCGGGCTGTCAGGAATAACCGTAGAGCCACCTTACCGAAGAAGTGGCATCTCTCAATGTCACCGCTGCCAGCTCTACGGGCACTCGGCGCGAAACTGTTTCGCGCGCCCCAGGTGCGTCAAGTGCCTGGAAGACCACGCGACGGAGGAGTGCAAAAGGCCCAAATGCACTGAGCCAGTCGCGTGCGTGCTGTGTGGCGAAACAGGCCACCCCGCCAACTATAGAGGTTGCCCGAGGGCGCCTAAAATCCCCAAGGCGAAAGGACCTCAGCGTCCCCGCCCAGTCGTCCCTGCTGCTGCAGAGACTGGGGGGAGCTTTACAGCTGCTCCTCTGCCGAAGACGAACGCCTGGGCCACTCCCAGGAAGACCGGGGAGACCTTCCCACCTCTGCCCGTGCGGAAGACGATGCAGGCCCCCATACCTGCCCCAGTACCCGCAAAGGCAGCCCCTGTCGAGCGGCCCACAAAGCCTCTCCAGGGAGGGCCCAAGCCGCTCGTCGTCGACTATAGGAGTCCTCTCAATCAACTACCGCAAACCATCGACCCGGACCTATCCCTAGTGGCAAGGTTCGCGAGTGCGATTGATTTTAGCGAGCTACGCCAGCTCGCTAACCTAATTCGCCAAAACGAGGGCAATCCCTTGGCCCTCCTCAGTGTCAGCATTAGGTACTCGAGCGTACTCGAGAAGCTAGGCGCGTTTAAATGCAACCCATAATGGATTGCACACCAACACGCAGAGTCAAACCCAGATCACTCAAGCTAGGGTACTTCAACGCCAACGGCATCGGTAGGCAACGAGATGAAGTTGGCGTTTTTCTTAGGGAACACCAACTCGACATACTACTCGTACAAGAGACCTTTTTGAAACCCTCGCAGAGAAACTCAAACGTTGCGAACTACTCAGTGGTCCGCAACGATAGGATTGACTCTGCGCAAGGGGGAACTCTCACATATTACAAAAGGTCCCTTCGCTGCGTACCTATGGATCCGCCTGCGCTGACTAGCATCGAGGCTTCGGTCTGTCGAATAGGCATGACCGGACACCAATCGATCACTCTGGTTTCAGCCTATCTGTAACCCAATCGGCAACTACTCGAGAGCGACCTCCGGGCACTGCCAGAACTGAGCGACGCCGTCATAATCAGCGGCGACGTTAACGCCAAAAACACCCTTTGGAACTGTCACCAGTCCAACGCCAAAGGCAGAGCCCTGCAGTCGCTCTCGACTAGACTAACGTTTGACATCATCGCCCCGCTCGAACCGACCCACTATCCGCACATCGTGTCTCACCGACCCGAAATTCTGGACGTGGCATTCCTAAAGAACATAAACCTACGTTTGTGTTCAGTAGAGGTGCTACACGAGTTAATTTCTGACCACAGACCTGTGGTCATGGAGTTCGCACCCAGACTGGGTCCCATCGACACAGGTCATCGTACCCCCACTAGACGAATCACGGACTGGAGGCGCCTCGGGACAAAACTCGAGGCATCCTCGTCCGAGCATCTAGACAGGATACCCGACCACATAACCAGCCAAGAGGACACTGCGACGGCGATCGACTCCCTCACAGCACACGTGCAATCGTTAATTAACGAATGCACTGGGGAGGCACCAGCGACGAACGATCGCCGCTGGAACCTACCCGATGACGTACGTGAGCTGCTGAGGCGGAAGAACGCCGCCGTACGAGCCTATGACAGATATCCATGCGAAGCCAACAGGATCAGGTTACGAAGCTTAGAAAGAGCGGTCAAGTCGCGCATCGATCAAATGCGCCAAGACAGGTGGGATAGGACACTACAAGACCTCGAACCTACCCACCTTGCCTTCTGGCAACTATCCCGCTCGCTTAAGAGAGACACCATTACCTGTATGCCTCCTCTAAGCCGACCTAACCTTCCACCGGCCTTCGACGATATCGAAAATGCAGAGTGCCTGGCCGAGAGTCTAGAGAATCAGTGCACGCCCAGCGTAATACACTGCGACTCAGACCAAATAGCTGAAGTTGACTCGGAAGTAGAGCGCATAACCTCACTTCCTACATCAACACTAGCCTCAACATCAACGCCGACGGGGACAGACGAACAAGACCTAGACACGGTCACCCCCGAAGAAGTTAAAACGATCGTCAAGGGCCTACACGCTCGCAAGGCACCCGGTTCGGGTGGTATCACAAACAGGGTAATAAAACTCTTTCCGGAGAGGCTACTGGTCCTTCTGACCTTCATTTTCAACGCAGCGCTCAAAAACAACAACTTTCCACAACAATGGAAAGAAGCCGTTGTTATTGGGATACCCAAACCTGGCAAACCAAAGTCCGAACCGACCAGTTATAGACCGATCAGTCTGCTTAAAGGATTAGGCAAGCTATACGAGCGTCTAATCTACAATAGGCTGAAAGCGTATGCCGATGCTAATCATCTCGTCCCCCACGAGCAATTCGGTTTCCGAACCGAACACTCGTGCGTCCACCAAGTCCACCGCATCGTTGAATACACCAGCGATCGGCTTCAACGCAACCTGTTCACAGGAATCCTCTTCTTTGACGTGGCGAAAGCTTTCGACAAAGTGTGGCACAACGGCTTATTATTTAAGCTATCCACCATGGGAGTGCCACACAGTCTCGTGCTCATCATACGAGACTACTTGTCGAATCGAAACTTCCGCTACCGAGTAGAAGGGTCACTATCCTCCACTCACCCCATACGAGCCGGTGTCCCACAGGGGTCCGTGCTCTCCCCCCTACTCTTCACGCTGTATACTAGCGACATTCCGAAGCATCGGTATGTACAGACGGCACTATTCGCAGACGACACGGCTATCTACTGCTCAGGAGTGAACCCCTCGACAGTAGCCAAAAAACTCCAGACCGCAGCCAACGCACTGGGCGTTTGGTTCCGGAAATGGAGGATAGAGGTCAACCCCGAGAAAAGCCAGGCGGTGCTGTTTCACAGAAGACAGCTAAGCTTGTATCCTTTGCAGAAGACCCCTCAGATTAGGATGTTCGGCAAGTCTATCCCTTGGGCTAGGCAGGCCAAATACCTAGGCATAACCCTTGACGACCGTCTATCCTTCGGCCCCCACATCAAGGCAGTCCGCAGCCGGGCTGCCTTCGTGCTAGGACGTCTCCAAAGCTTACTAAACGCGCGTTCGAAGTTAGACTTAAAAAATAAAGTTAGGTTATACACGGCATGCATACGTCTTATAATGACGTACGGTAGCGTAGTATTCGCACACGTTAGGCCACACAGGATCCATAGGCTTCAAACACTACAGAATAATTTCATGCGCAAAGCTACGGGAGCACCGTGGTATGTACGCAACGTCGATCTCCACATCGACCTCAGATTGCCGACCATCAAGCAATTCATAAAACAGTGCTCCCTTAGCTACTTTGACTCTGCTCCAACTCACCCCAACCCTCTAGTGGTTGCGGCCGTAAACTACACACCCAGTAGGATCTCGAAACTACGTCGACCCAAACACGCGTTAGCGGAACTAGACGACGACATTACACTCGCTCAACGCAGAGCGAACACACTTAATACGAACCGTCCGCGTTTTCGTCCCCGTCGGCGGGGCCGGAACACGCGCCGCGTAAACCGTCCACAAAACATGGGAGTAGGCCTTTTTTTTTTTTTTTTTTTTTTTTTATTTTTTTTTTTAACCTGTGGAAACCCCCTCGGGCCGTCACCCCACCGGGGTTTACGGCGGGGTGGTGTGTCGGAATCGGACCGACTAAAACCACACGGTGTGCCACTCTGCGCCTGAGACAGGAGGGATCCGGGAACCGCTGCTACTCGTATTACGACATCCAGATCCCTCCTAGCGCCTGCCCGCCAAAGCGGGCACCATCTGCGGATAAACTCTCTATATAGGCGACGTACGGCACACGCGGACGCGCCTCCTCGCGGTTGGCCATTATAGCGGGTGGAGGGGAAAACCCGTCCCGTCCACCCGCGGCCACACTCAAGGCGGCATGAGGCGCTGGTACGCGCGCCTCCGCCGCCCGGCTCGCCGGCGGCGAATTGGGTCCGAGTGGATATCGACCTCCCGGGCCTTCTCCGCCGCCTCCTTCCGCGAAATTACGTCTTCGCAGAAGGTTGCGACCGCGGTAAAACAACTGTCGCTACCGGCCATGGAGCGTATGACGGCCGGTAGCGAGAGATCTCCTCCAATAACTGCAGTGAGGACCCCACGCTGCGCCGCCCAGGCGGAACAAACCGCTAGCGTGTGCTGAGCCGAGTCCTCACTGCAGTCGCAGTAGTAACAGGCGGGACTCAATTCCCTCCTGGCGACCGAGTGCAGATACTTCCCGAAGCAACCATGCCCGGAAAGGACCTGCGTCAGTCGGAAGGAAAGGGTCCCGTGCTGCCGCCCTGCCCACTCGGTGATAACCGGCTGGAGAGCCTCCACGAGGGCAAAGCCAGCACGTGGAGTCTCCAACCGGAACGACCAACGAGCCATCGTGGCTCGACGAGCGGCCTCACGCCACTCGCGCATCTCCTCGGGCGGGGGCCGTATGCCGCTACCCGCCCGGAAGTCAGCCGTCCGCCGATAAACTTTGGCGAGCACTTCCGCCTCCAAATCCCACGGGGGAGTTCCGGCCAGGGCGCACGCCGCCTCCGTCGATACGGTGCGGTAACCGCGTATGGCTCTAACCGCCAATATCCTCTGAGGGCGCCAGAGGCGAGCCCTATTCTGGGCGGTCAGAGCCGCCGCCCACACCGGTGCACCATACAGCGCCATTGACCGAACAACCCCCGTGTATAACCGTCTCGTCGCAACACTGGCTCCACCCAAATTGGGCAAAAGTCGCCCAAGAGCAGAAGCAGCGCCGACCAGCTTTGGAGTAAGCTGTCGGAAGTGCTCGTCGAAGAGCCACCTGCCGTCGAGGATTAGGCCCAGATACTTCATCTGGGCCTTAATCGGTACGAGGACCGAATTGACAACGATGGAGGCACCGGGGGGTGGACCACGACGGGGCCCATGAAACAAAAGGGCTTCCGTCTTATCTAGGGCCACCCGTAAACCCAGCGCCTCAATGCGCCCGACCACCAAAGAGACTCCCACGGTGGCCAGACGCGCCGCCTCTTGAAAGTTCGCCCCCCGGGCCGTAACCAATGTGTCATCTGCGTAACAAATTACGCCCAGCCCGGGGGGAAGACGACCTCGAAGGGCCCAGTCGTATCCCATATTCCACAGGAGTGGTCCGAGGACGGACCCCTGTGGAACACCGCACGACATGGGCCGCCGCCTCAGAATACCATCTCGGTCCTCGTACACGACGGTACGCTCCTCAAGATAGTCTGCCACAAGCCGCCTCAGGTACTCGGGCACCCCGTGGTAGTGGAGTGCTTCCCTGATGCAGCTAAATGGCAGACTATTAAATGCGTTGGCGATGTCTAACGACACCGCCAACAGCACGCCGCCACAGCTCACCGCCTCTTCGGTAACGGCCCTCAGGCGCAGCACAGCATCGACCGTCGAACGCCCCGCCCGAAAACCAAATTGGGCGTCCGACAGATCGGGGCCCACCTCGCAGAGGTGCCGGACGATGCGGGCAGAGAGTATCCTCTCAAACAGTTTACCCGCCTCGTCCAGCAACACAATGGGCCTATAGCCCGCCACCGAATCGGTAGGCCGTAGATGTCTTGGAACCGATATCCAAAGGTCTGTTAAGAGTCCTTTCCAAAGAATTCGTTTTAAAAGTGCCAATAATATTTTGTTTTTACTTGTACAAGGATCGCTTAATAATCTGTCCGTTAAGTGACGGTCCTTTTCTGTTGTATAGACCCTTTTTTTACACATGCACGTGTTGCCAACGGCTAAGAATATATTCTTGCATAACCATAACAATAATTGTAAATTCTAAATTACGTAATATGATAATACTATCACATTTTCCCCCCTGAAATTCAGACGCGAAGAATGCTTCTAAGTGTATGGGATTTCACTTATCCTTAAATTGAGAACAGTGACTGAGTTAGATCTTTGTCTAAACTTGTCAAATCACATGTATTGTTATAATTGCATAAGTACATGATCCTCTACACATTTGGAAATCGATCTGGCTGTCACGTCCCGTGCTCCACTTCACACCTTAAAACCCAATAATGTCAGGATACTTTCCAAGCAGTCTTTGGTTCTCCAGAACTAACCGCTGTATTGGAATATTTCGTTGATAAGATTTAGTAGGTGATTACCACTATTGCGTGGCATCAGAATGGGATAGTAAGCGTGGTATTGTAGTATTTGGGTACGTTCGGCACATTGATACCAATGGTAGCTTCCTTTTATAAGTTCCACACGATTTGACTAGTTATGTATTTCCATTTCAACAGAAAACAATTCGGTAAGTTGATCTGGTAGATATTTTTTTTTCGCACAAAGTTGGTACAAATAAGTTAGTCCCATTGGCTTATTCCTATAAGGCCTGCTAGATTCGTACAGGGTAGTTATAAATATGTTGTCTTTGGTGACTTATGCTCATAGGACTAGCTAGAGTTTTTATCAAACGACCATCTGCTCATAAGTTGTTTAAGGATTTGCGAAACCGTCTTAAGTTTGAACATTAATTACAATATTAAGTTCTTCCTTAACTATTTCTACATTTCACTTCTGCCTCATTATCCTGATACTCCTGCCAAGATTCACTAACATAAGTGACCGTGGCAATTTAGTTAAATACATTACAATTATAGTATCATATAAAAGTTACACATAAATATTTGTTTAGCTACTTGTCAGTTCCCTGTCATTAAATTATATGATGTTTACATACCTCGAACAGTCGAGTATTAACTAAAGTTACCAATTAAAATTAGCCTGCACATTCTTTGCCTGAAGCTATCACCACAGCAGTAGAACTTGATTTTCACCCCTTCAATTTCGCTCGGACTTCAATGTTCTGCTTCTATTTAGGTTTCAACGCTGCTCTGTCCTTTCTCACGATATAACTTCATTTATATTATAAGTCGTGATTACATTGAGTAGCAGTCCCCGAAGAGATGTTCACGTCGCATTTGGCAATATCCACCTTCACTGAAACATGATAATACCACAGCAGAGGATTTGTTTGGTACGGATTGATATCCACGGTATTGACTCGTGATATCAACACAAAAGTGTTTTAAATATATATACACATGTAAACATCTAATTTCAGAATTAGTAATCTAACTAATTCAACAATAAAAATCCTATCATTAGCATTAACTTTCAATATCAATCTCAACTCAAGTTCCCATCATCAACATTATTCATGTGCGTCTGATGAATATAACTTTTACTTAACAAAATCTACATCAATAGCGCCATTTGTATGTATTTTACATACATTAAATTGATTATTATTAGTCTAACGTCAATTTCAATAAAATTTCCATCATCAATATTAACTGCATATACTCATACACATCTAATAATTAAACAACAACCAACCTTACTTTTATTTAACAAAGTCTACATCAATTGTCCCATTTGTATGTACTTTATTCTTATAGTCTTACTTTTAATTTAAAAAAGTTTCCAACAACAGTGTAATCTGTATGTATTCGTACGCATCGAATGAACTAAACGTTGCTAGTCTAATTTTTATCAACAACGTTCACATCATCACCATCTGTGTCTTATGCCTCGAGATTGTTATCTCTAGATACTCTTACTAATTTAATTATGAATGTATTGTATGTGAGTCTAATCTGCAACAGTCTGCTCTAACCAATATTATGATGGCTATTAGTTAGTTTAAAAGCTCTGCTCGTAACATACTTTTACATATAACAACCGCATCTACTATTAGATCAGTTCAACCAATCGAGAGATCGAACAACTTGTATGTAAAGTTTAAGCTCAGTTTTATTTACAAAATACTTCCCTGTTACATTATCTACAACAAGTTCAGTCAATTCCTTGTCTCTCACTTTGCCATTACTCTCTATCAATAATATAAATTTTACGTTAACCAATGTTATTTTGTTGTGAACGTAATTTGAATAACTAACAGTTATTTTACCAGACTTTATAAATAATTTCCAACTCATCTATAAAGCTTATCTGACAACTTCAATCAATTTTATGTTCATTTTGAACATTAAAGTATTACCACAAGTGTTTGTGTGTAACAAAACTAAATATGTTTCATTTATTACCTTTCGCAACCGTGTTAAATTCAAACCCGTTGCTGAAAAAATAAACTAAATGTAGGGACAATCTTACTAGTTTATCTCTATAATTTAGTTCGGGAATCGAACCCATTCTAATTAGTTACAATTAATATCAAATCAATACATATACTTATCTCATTGCTCATATTTCATTTATGTTTCATTAATGTGTTCTACACTTGTGATGTACATTTTCTTTTCTTACCAAGGAATCTTAACCTATTTTTGTTAACGTGTACAAATCCCTCGCGCAATGGTTTTGAATTCAACGAAGTCGAAGGAACTCTTAAAAGTAAACCTCATATAACTACACTATTCAGTCCAGGAATCGAACCCGGTAAGATCTCAAGAAATTCCAATCCGTAATAAATTACTTTCCTGGATGACATCTGGTTTTTCGAAATAGAAATCAATGACCCTTTTTTTTGTCATCATTTGACGTTAGTCGACTCGACATGTTGAAGTGCAAAATTCCTCAAATACTTGACTCTAACTTACTTTCACATGGTTTTTTTTTCTTATAGAATTTATGAAACACGTGAAATACATTTGATTATAAATTACTTGCAACCCATTTTGTCAAAGTTAGCAAGTTAACATTATATTTATTATCTAATTGAATAATACCGAAGTTGTCGCAATTTAACCATTATAACACAACTGCATATTTTCGTTACGCAATTCAAACTGATCTATAACTCACACAGATGTATTCAGCTACTTACAATGATTTCCTTGCCCGGATATCGAACCCAGTCAATTTCACAAGGTAATAAAACCACACTCGTGTTACATTACAAACCATTCCCCCCGCAATTTACGATTTATGAGACGTTATCGTAATACTCGTTACACTATATTAACTATTCGAAATATATGTCATCATTACCACCATAACATGACAAATATCTAATGTTAAATAGTTGGGAATCGAACCCAATAATTAATATACATTAGAGGCACGTAGTGAATAAGATTCCCCCCCTACAAAATGATTACAAAATATTTGTTGATATTGTATCATTATATAAGTACATATTCAATTAGTCTAGCCGAGACCAAACCCGACAACCCTTAACATTAGGATAAATTAGTGAAATTTGAATTCTTGCACAAACTGCACAAATAGAAAACTAGTTGTTGTTTTTTTTTTTTAGTTTATCGTTAAATATAAAAATATCCGTCTGGGAGTCTAACCCAGTAATCTTTATAGTTTACAGTTGAACATATACGAAATCTCGATACGCAGTGCACGCGATTGTACACATATAAATGAGATTAAGATTAACACTCAGCAATTTGTCATCATTTCATAATGTAACATATGTCTTCCTGGCAGACATACCTCGCCTGATTTTTCTACTAGTAACAACATACGAATAATTCTTTTTTTTTTTCTAGAACTAAAACTTCGAAATAAACTTAGCCAAACTAACAGTAGTAGTTGGATAATTTAGCACAACTAAGAATATGGCATAAATTAAACATGACATGAAATTCTTATAACACAAAGCAATATAATCAGTGTTTTAAAAATACAATTATAAATACAAATATATCTAAGATATACAATTAATTCATCTAGTATTGATAATAAAAACATAATGTCAGCAAAGTTGTGGCCTATGACATTATTTGTTTACGTTGTCGTAATTTAAATATGTTTACGTTGTGTTGTGTATGTAGTAACCCAATAAAGTTCATCCTTGTTGCACTGACGTAATAATTACGGCATAGTACATTTAATGACGAGGATCCTGGTCACGCGGCACCATATGTGATGGTCCACCCTAGAACCCTAGTGCGAGTATAGTAATTTTTCGGCTATTTAATGAGGTATTTTTCTATAAGCCAGCACCCTCCAATGTGGAGGGAGGTCTAACGCTCCTCCAGAATCCGCGTTAGACTGTAGAACTCGACACCAGACTGGACATTCTCCCACTGGCATATAACGATTCAAATAAATTATAAGAAACCGCGATAAGAGGGAATCAAATTGAGAGATTATGAAACGATTAAATACATTTCTGTTGGTTGTGCTTATCACTCTTCCATCCGTTGTGCACTGAAGATTTAGGTGAATTAACTGACTTTAACTCGAGGGGGTCAGGAACGCTAAGTCCAAACCTATAACTCGCTTTGACAGGTGTATTCAGCTGTATACGACCGAAGCTAAACGCTTCCGCGCCTCCGCCCCGACGTGGGACTCCAACCCATCGGTTTCCTGTGTACTCAACCCACTATATGAGTTAGCCCGCCTACTGACCCCCGTGCATCTGCCGCTTAAGGCCCCTAGCTCTCAAGCACACGACACACACCCATACACGCTATAACTACAATATAAATACACCACAGGGACAGATCACCCAGATATAATCGTGTAACGGAACCGTTCCGGCGATCAAATCGGATGGCTCCGATCGATCGTAAATCGGCTTTCCACACCGCAGCGACTTATAAAAAGTTCTACTCGTTATCTCTATCTAAGACACCGATAAACCAACAGTAATGCTCAGCGAGAAATAATAGAGAGATATCATCTAATTATTCAACGATTATTACTATACTCAGACCGACATATAAATACATATAAATCATTATCCTACGAAATAATAGGTAACAAGGACTTACCTAGCTACTGCAGCGTTATATATGCTAACTTACTCAACGTCATGGTAACCCACACGACCGGCTATCCCCAGCTTTCACGAACGTCCTGCCTTTACCCTGTACCCTCACTCACTATCTCGACTCTCTCAAACCTTGTCGTTTTCTCTCAGCCCGCGCCCCGCTACCTATCGCCTTTTTTGTTTACAATTATTTCTCTCACAGATGTCTTGGAACTGATATCCAAAGGTCTGTTAAGAGTCCTTTCCAAAGAATTCGTTTTAAAACTGCCAATAATATTTTGTTTTTACTTGTACAAGGATCGCTTAATAATCTGTCCGTTAAGTGACGGTCCTTTTCTGTTGTATAGACCCTTTTTTTACACATGCACGTGTTGCCAACGGCTAAGAATATATTCTTGCATAACCATAACAATAATTGTAAATTCTAAATTACGTAATATGATAATACTATCACTATAGTGACTCATATAAGAAGTGAATGATTAAAATATAAGTAACAGATATCCACAAAACGAAAAGACAGTTAATGATAGTGTAGGACCGAAGGCATTTCTTATTAAAAAATCTATGAATACCCTGAATAGTCAGAACAAATCTATGTTTCTATGGACATAAACAATAGTTAGGAAGCTATTCAAAAAAAAAAAACCAGTGGAATAAAAGCAGAAATCATAATACGCAGCAATATAAACGAAGCTCAAGTATTGTCTGATATCATTATTAAAATGAAATACAAGTAGACGAGTCAACAGTACGGCGTTGAAGAATAAAATCCCACATATAGATACTATATTCGAAAATCGGCCCTTTGGATGTATGACGTTGTTCTTGATGTGGTATTTCGGGTTAAACCAAATAGTTTGCATTATGTTTAAAGGCCGAAGCATAGATTGAATGTCTTTGTCGATCACTTTGCGGTATACTTGAATGACATTACACCTTTTGCTACTTTCGCCAAAGATTATAGAGCACATAATTATTTTTTAAATATTTTTCATAAGTAATCAAGTAATAAAAATGTTACTAAATACTTTAGAATCGACTTCGACATCTACTAGCACTTTAAGATTTATAACTTTATTATTCTCTAGGTCAAAATTTGAAAGTTTGTATTCAGTGATTGAATGGAATATTTCTTTTGCTTTCTGTTTATCTTGTCACATATGTCAACCAAAACATTTACATAAGTAGTAATACTGCAAATTATTGAGTTGTTTATTTTTTTTGCATTTTGTCTGCCGCTACTAGTGGTTCAAGCTACATCTTTTAGCATTTTATCGTGTACGCAGTGCTTTGGTTTGATGTATTATATATTATATATAGTGATATGTAGCTAGCTGCTACTCCAATAGTATTAGTCTGTCTCTTTACGTGAGTTTTCGATGCAGCGTTCTATCAAAATTGAAAAGGCTAAATTCTGACCATCTAGAGGCAAACCGTTCTGTTCAGCTAACTAATTCGTGCCCCACCCTATATTTAGAAATTGGTGATGGTACATTGTTTTGATTAACCTACATTATGAGTATTATCATTTTAAACGTTTTAAATTATTTGATATTTAATAGAGTTGTGTGAAATAGTACAAGTAATTTTATTCAATAAGTGTAGCAAGTCCCACCAAGTACCATCAGTCAGTAGTATAAATAAACCTCAAGTTTTATATATTTTTATTGAATGGAAGATCTGGTGTATTGCTATAATTGACTTTATGACAAGTGTAGCCTTCACATAGGTGATTAATTAGTTTCTTACTATATTTATAAAGAATAAAATATATATTCAATTCATCAGTATCATTTTCTACCAAGAGTTTGAAGTTCCAAATAACGCTAAGTATAAACTTGTTTCTATAGCTTTGCCTTTGCCTTGATTACCTCTAAAGGCCTAACAATTTACACTTGTACACAATCATTTATACAAAAAATAACATGCACAGCCCTGCTTTCACGTAAGTCACTGCCGACGGACAACAAGTATTAGTTAATTGGTTGACCGTACCCTGCAACGTGTCCCGCAAACCATTAGGATAACCAATTGGATTGTCGACAATTACCATCATCCTGAAAGTGAGAATCATCATCTTTATCATCATCAGCCTACTACAGTCCACTGCTGGACATAGGTCTCTCCCATTGCATGCCTCTCTGATCGATTATGGGCTCGTTATCCCACCTGGCCTGTGGGCACTCTAAACTACGTTTGCCGACTCCACTCTCCACTCTAGAACTCGTTTAACCTAATAATTGTCGATTCTGTGGCTAAAAATTCAGAATATTTTGATCAAATACTAACTTTTCAGATTATTGAGTACTGTACGTTGCAGTTGTTATCTTTATAACAAAAGTCATCAATCAGACAAGAAGGAGTTACTATAGGTGAGGACCTAGAGTATATTTTTCTTCTATGTGTTGCTATAAGCCGAATAACGTTAAAACGCATACCATACTGGTCGAATCAGACGTGTACCAAAAAAGTGGCTCGCTAAAAGCAGCTGCAGTCAGTAAGTCTATATCAGAAGGCCTGATGAATGTGAAAGAGACCCGAGTATGTGACCCTACAAAGTAAAAGGGTAGTTACCCTTTACTAGTTAGTAAACTCTCCGTACCCCAGACCGGAATTAATCGTATGTTTTCGATAGATAGTTGATTAAGATTATAATTTCTATGTAGCGGTAACAGTATGAGTTGGTGTTTATCAACTTAATCTTAATTAATAATTGTATTATATAATTTGTGTGATGAAATGTTATTCAACAATTAATTAATTAAAAACAAAATGACAAACGACAACATTAATACTGTTAGCACTACATAACATTTGATGTTAACATGATTGAATAATTAGTTTGAAATAAGTCTTCGTTCGTGTAGTATTTGAATCTTGAATTTATACATAAGATAAGTGGTTTTTCCTGCGTAAATGCCGATCCCGTGGTAAATCTGGGATAAAAAGTAGCCTATATGTCACCCAGTAACTTCCTCCATCTTCTAGTGAAAGTCCTGTTAAAATCTGTTCAACGGTTCCAGAGATTAACCTGGATAAAAGTACAATAAGCAGATAGACAGACAGATAAAAATATTAAAAAAGTAGTTTATATTTTAGTATCGTGTAAAGAGCTATAAATACAGATTTGTTGTAATCATAGACAGACATTTCAGTTTTATTTATATGTATTGATTAATAAAAAAGAATACAAATGCAACACTGATACAAAGTAAAGACCAGAAAGTTGTCAAACTAATTATTCAAGCATGTTAACATGAAATGTTTTTAACTACAATACCAAAAGGTAAAAGCAATTTATCGCATTAATATAATTAATTTAATCTAATAGTTATCGATAAATGTAGAGTGAACAGTATTTTTCATAAGTCAAATGTATATTTGACATGGTTCAATCATGGTCTTTATTTTAGACATAATTCTATTTCTAATAATAATGTCACCATGCAATCGGTACAGCAAAGAAATAATAATAATGAGGTTTTGTTGAATAATTTTGTGGAAAAAGACATACAAGCTATGCTGAGGCCCTTAAACATGATACCAACAATGTTCATCACTGCTAAATATCAAATTTGTCACAATTTTATCACTTTCAACACTTCTTTCTACAATATTTGTATATGTTTGGTTTCTGTTCTGTGTATATTTGCTTACCTCTTACGTGTGTATCAAATATCAGATCAACAGAAAAGTCCGATTGGCATCATTCATTTTTGGACTTCTATATCTGATTTCATTATGTACTCCTTCGGGTTTACGTTGAACATGTGCACGAACATATTAACTGGTCAGATTAATGTGTTTTTAGTTTTGACACTACAAAGAGTTTACAAGTTATTAATTATTAATAAAAATAAAATTAGGGAAATCATTTTTTTTAATTGGGCAAGCATCACTTCTTTATTTGTTTTTAATATTTTCTGGATAATTTTAGTTTATAGTTTTACCAAGCAATTTAGTTTCCATGGATTAATTTTGACCATAATAGTCACTTGTTTTGACTTCAATGTGTTATATGCTAGTAGACTATTGCACATGGTACAAATTGCTTTCGAAATTTGGATTGAGACTATTAAATCGTCTGGAAGATCGGAAGAAACATTGGGAGAAAGTTTCTGGACTAATATGTTTGGAGTATATGATGAAATATTGAAAGTGTATGATATAATTGAAAAGACTTTTAAAGGGCAAGTAAGTTTAGTGGGATTCTACACTGTTAGTACTATTGTATTTTTTTTAGGTGCACAAACAATATATTGTATAATATCTTAAGGCAGTAGTCTGCTTTAGGAGCCGAAAAAAAAGCGTTTTTTCAACAATTTTTTTGAAAGGGAAGGAAATGATTGCGGTAAACGAAATTTTGAGACGATAGTATATTATATTCAAGTTTTAAAAAACAATTTTTATTATTACAAATTATTGAAATTTGCCAAAGTTGTAACGATTTTTCTGGGGCGCCTGGAGTGTGCACTCGTAAATCGGTGCCGGTGATGGAGGTCGTGCGATGCATTTGAAACAGTGGAACCAAATTTTTTTTTAGTTCTTATAAGTTCCTTTTCTATATGAACTAAAAAAATACCGAAGAAATGACGAAATTCCAAATTTTTTCGAAGTTTGAAAAAAAAATCACTTTTTTGAAAAAAAAAATTCACTTTAAGTTGCAAAACAAGTAATTTAAATAGTACTTTTGTCCAACTTTTTTAGTTCAAATAGAAGATAATTCAATACTGAAGCTAGATCACTTTGGTTTTTTTCGATCGGACATATATTGTTTTCACTATCGCCGGCACCGTTTTCCAAAACTTGTGAAAATGAAAACTCGAGAAAACGGGCTGTAAAGTTTTCGGTCCAAAAAAATGTAAGTTTTTGGATACTTACACCAATTAGATGTTAATCGGCTATCCCCGGGCCATACAATAATCCTTCCTCTTCTTCAAAAAACTCGTTACAAAGGACCGTTCAATCTTTTCAGGTATATACGAGTATAGTCAAACAATAGAATACACGAAGGGGGGGAGCGCGCGCGCTCGGGTCTGCCCGAGCATTCGCACCTGCTCGACGCTCGGCCACTAAAACTGATCTAGCTTCGAAAATATGTTGAATTGGCCTCTAAAATTTTGAACACATATTCTTGGATAGTTTTGGAATAGATTTAAGACAAAAACGAAAAATCGATTTTTTTCGGCTCCTAAAGCAGACTACTGCCTTAATACACATAATGTTTTGATCTATTACATATATAAAAATTATATATATCTATAGCTTCTACCATTTTCTACAATTAGAAATATAAAAAAATACATTAAAAACTGTTAACAAATTCCTAAATTCAAATTTTAACAAAATATAACGATTATGAATAAGATTATGTACATAATATCCCACTATATAACGATTGCCGATGAATGAAGAATTAGAATAGGACTAGAGTCCTAGTCTAATTCTATATAGAAGAGTGTTTACTATAGCTTGCTTCATAATTTAATTTTTCCATATGTTACTCTGCGCTACATGGCACTACAGTATTCCCACACAAGAGGGAGTCATCTACATGGTGGGCCATGAATTAGTTAATATTTGAAAAAATCATATGAAAAAAAACATTTGAAATATAATAATAGAAATATGATAAAGAATATTTATTTACAAAAAAATAATTACTTAGTTGAAATTTATTTTTAAAAATTATTTCGTCTAAATGACCAACGTTTCGACGGTTACACTCTTCTAAGGCAGCATTTTAACTTTGGCCACCGGCAGGGACTCATTGGACGTGTGGCAAGTAGCTCCATCTTACTCAAATCATGTGTTACGATTGTAGCCAGCAAATCTCCGTAGCATGGTCCCAAGAACTCCCGTAACATTTTCAGATATTCAGCAGAATTAACAATAATTCACAGTAATATTATCGCAATGAAAGACCCATTGCGATAAAAATACCGAGAAACTGGCTAGTGGTCAGGCACCTCCCCGTGCCCTGCACGGCATTTGTTTGCGTGGGATGTTAGATTCAAATATTATCGAATTCCTGGCCCACCTGTATAAGTCGTAGGTGATCGAAGATATATCGGGGTTCCAAGGATTTCCTTTCTAGAGTATACCTGGTTCCCCATTACTAGTACCCGAGATAGCGTGCAGTTTTTGGTCGATTCGCCAGCCGGTGGCAACGGTGGTGATCGTAACTCTTGGAACACTTTGGCAGTCTCTTAAGCCAAAAATAAATAATACTACACAAAAAATTGAATTTTGAGTGACCCATACTAATTACTATCTCAATGATAGCTGGGACCTTTCATTAAAAGTAGAAGTGTGAATATAGGTCTATATACCCAAGTGACTACAGCTATTAGTTCTAATTTGTATACTAATGTATATCTTACTATTCCAGATTATGTTTTACACAATGTTAACATTTGTGCGCGCTCTGTTGAATATACTTATTTTGGTATATTTAAAAAAAATTGTGGTTGAACATGTAAGTAAATTGAGCAATTTACTGCATGTCTTTCAAATGTTCTTTATGCTCAAACATATTTTGTAAATATCTTGCAGTTTTCTCTATTCTTATCAGTAAATTTGTTAAGCTTATGCAAAGACATGGTTATACATGTATATCTCAGTAAAGAGTGTGAGAATGTGTACTTAGCAATGCAAGATCTGAAGTCAGTATGTCTACTGCGTATGAATGGAGGTGAAACATCAAGTAAGTGACTTATAAAAATATTTTTGGTATTTCCTACGCTTATCCTTTTCCCGTGCTTACCCTGTTGAGCTAAAATTCGTGTTTTTATTTGCAACTAGGTGCAAATTCTTTAGGCTTTTCATTTATTTTATAGTCATACAATGTAGTGTACCTACGACTGTCGCTTTGAATTTTCAATTTGTTTAAAATCAGGCCGCCATACTCAAATTTTATTAATTTATGTAGCAAGTGGTATGAACAATGAAATACGTGACTTTTGGTGCCGCGCATGACGTTCTCAACCTCTAAGTTGATTAATGTAATCTTACAAATGAGTAACTTTAAACTGCAATGTAGCATTATACTTGTGTCGTTTTTGATCAATATCATTGAGTTTTAATGTTAGTAAAGCCTTATCTCAAATCTCAATCACATAGGTCGAGCCTTGCTCACATGTGCCGAAGCAATAGCTCTTCCTTGATAAACTTATAATTTGTTCCAGCTGCCCAAAGAAGAACGTGCAAGAATATTCAGCGCCTACAAGCAGTTTCATTCAAAAAATTAAGAGCTTGCGGTGTTTACACCGTGGATGCTGCAGTACTCTTAAGATTGCTGTATCTTCTTACTTCATACGTTATTGTTATTTTACAGTTTGCACTATTGTGATTGGACTCTGTACCTTATCCTATGGCTTTGATATTATGATATATCTTAAAAATAAAATGTTGAAAACTAGATTAGCTTAACTTTCTTTGTAAAATGAATCTCCCAAATATTGAAACTAATATAATATTCTGTACGTTACATTTTGACGATAGAAGGGGCTAAGCAAATGGGTCCACCTATGAGGCGATTAATGGGATGTGACTACCATCGTCTAAATAATGTAAGTGATAAAGAAGAGTGATGCTATAGTTCAGAGCAAACACAGTTAGGTTATCGTCCGAAATTAAGGACGTACACAACGGCAACAGATTTGATAATATCAGTTTAAATATACGTAGGTACATCAAAAGAAGTACAGGTTCTAGATCTTTGTTACACGTGGAATATGTGTACAAATATATAATAAATATATAATAAGATGTTCTTGATATTAAGACTGCAGTGAGCTTCATTATCATCGTCATCATCTCAGCCAAAACACGTCCACTGCTTGAGATAGGCCTCCCCAAAGGTTCTCCACAACAGCCGGTCCCGTGCCGCCCGCATCCAGCAGCTTCCCGCGACTTTCACCCGGTCGCTGGACCACCTTGTGGGGGGCCTACCAACACTGGGTTTCCCAGTACGCGGTCGCCACTCCAGAACGTTACGCCCTATCGGCCATCGTTTCTGCGTGTAATGTGGGCCGCCCACTGCCACTTAAGTTTAGCAATTTACTGACAATATCGTTGACCTTGGTTCGTCTGCGGATCTCCTCATTCCTGATTCGATCACGCAAAGAAACTCCGAGTATTGCCCTCTCCATTACTTTTTGGATGACTTTGAGCCTTCTTATCAAGCCCGTAGTGAGCGACCATGTCTCTGCGCCGTAAGTCATCACTGGCAACACACGCTGGTCAAAGATTTCTGTCTTGAGACACTGCGGTATTTGTGACGAGAAAACGTTACGTAGCTTCCCGAACGCTGCCCAACCTAGCTGGATTCGACGATTGACCTTGTGGCGACTTCCACATGATAGCACAAAGAAAATATACAACAGCGCCATCTAGAGAAGATACATTGAACTACGAAGTATGAACAAACGTATGAATGTAATGAAATACAATGCAACTACTAATCCTGTATCGCGATATAGAGATTCTCATGGCAATTAGCTTATATACAATATCCCAATATCAACCGTTGGGCCGTGGCCCGCCAGGCATGATTACCTCGCTTGGTCGGAGGATCCTCCTTTTGTGTCGGAGGGACATATAATAACCGTCCCTCCACAATGTATCGCGATATAAAATTCGTAGTTGCATTGTAATTCATTACATTCATACGTTTGTTCATACTTCGTAGTTCAATGCATCTTCTTTAGATGGCGCTTTTGTATATTTTCTTTGTACTATCATGTGGAAATCGCCACAACCTCTTTATCGAAGTTGGACTTACCTAACTGAGTGTGCAGTGAGCTTACAAATTACTGAATGTCCACGAAATTAAACTAACGAATATGATCGTTTTTAATTAGGTAAGCATCATTAATTTCTTCAGTTTTAATGTTCTATGAGTCATGTTAGCCTACAGTAAAAACATTCGTTGCACTTTCTACGACACAATTATGTATTTTCATCGTAGTCATTTGTTTTGACTACAATGTATTGTATGCTAGTAGACTAGTGTACCTAGTAGAAGCTGCTTTGCAAATTTGAGTCGACAATATTTAATCCTTTTCAATAGATCAGAAGAAAGAGTTAGAGACAGTTATTGGACAACTATGTTTAAAATACATGACGAGATAATGAAGGTGTATAAAATTGTTGCACAGACTTTTAAATGACAAGTATATCTTGTACGATTTAAATTGATTGGAATTGGTTAAGTGTCACATTTTGCATTTTTCAGTTTCCACTATTGATAACAGTGAATTTGTCGTAGCTACGCAAACACATAGTCATAAAAATATATCTCAGCAAGGTGTGAATAGAAGTATGCATAGAAGAATGTAAGTCAGTATTTCTATTGTGTATGAATTAAAGAGGAGGAGTAAGTGAATCATAAAAACATTTATGGAATTAATAGTATTTATTTTTGTTCTTCATGTGAACAGGTGATCATCCCTTAATGCTATCTGTCGCAAATTTCACCACAGCCATTAGCCATGAGCCATTGTCCATTGCTCTCCACAATTTTTTTATAGTGCAACTGGTGAGTTTCAGTGGACAAGAAAGTAAATGTGACTTACTTTACAAAATTTGCTATTGACTACCCTGTTACTTAAGAGGTTCGCGATCCCGAGTTCTGAGCCAGAGTTCATTCTTACTGACAGATCACTTCAAGTGTGTCCACAATTCAGTGGTTTGGGAGGTTTCAATTTACATTTTCATTTCATCCATGAAGCTGAGTGTGGTGACGGATTAAGAATGCAGAGTATCACCACCCCTATTCTGCCCATGATTGTCTTAAGAGGTGACTAAAAGAACAGAATATGCAAGACAATATCACTGCAATGAGCAGGAAAACTTTAAAGATACTCTATACTAACCCGTCCGGCCAGCGTGGTACAATAGGCCAAAATCAAACCCGGTCTATGTCCAGCGATGAAATGTTAAAGCCTGTTGATAAAAAAAGAATAATAATGAAGCTTTTTATTACCTAATATAATTCTAAACAAACATAATTCATCTCAAATTCATCATATATTCTAGTGGAGCCAAGAAAAATGTGGAAGAACATCTACCGTTTGCAACCGGTTTCATTCAAGAAATTAAGCGCTTGCGATATTTACGTCGTTGAGGCTGCAGTACTTTTAGGATTGGCACATCTTCTAATTTCATATATTGTTGTTATTTTACAGTTCGTACTATTATATTGTTAACTCTGTGGCTTGTAATTGTTGTTGAAAATAAATTAACATGTCTATATATATATGTATGTATATATAACAAATCTACTTTAACAAAATTTATGTTGTAATTTGTGCCGTTACGGGGTTTTGAGTAATCTAAATTGAAAGTGTAGGGGGAGATTAAGCTCCATTAAACTACGTTACTCAGTAAACGTAATAACTGGATTGATAAAGACAGATTTTCTGTGAGATCTTGATATTACCTCGGTCGAACTAGTCCATATGTGCTCTCTCATGACCTTCAAATAAAAGGATGAGTATTCAAATACTCCATTCCGTTCGAGTCACTGCAGTCTTATTCTCCATCAATACTTGACTCCCTTACCTTACCCGTCCTTCTCATTATTATCAAATTTATTCCATTTGAAAACTCTACTTTTCTTACCAAAGATATGACAACATATTTTAATGAGACTTACGTTCAAGAGACAAGGTAGGCAGCTGGCATAATAGTGGCATAGGACTATAAAATTATAAATATTACAATTAATTACTAAATGTATTCTTCTAAGTATGTATAATAATAATTAGAGTAATTGAATTATTATTGATTTCACGTAGAATAATACAGTATACAATGTTGTGGATCAGTAAGTTATTGGCCAGTAAACTAAGTGCTACAGCATACAAGACAAATTATAGTTAAAAAAAATAATTAAAACAATATCAAATTTCCAAATATGTTACCATATGATTTTTTTCTAGACAATTATGTTTCGGAACATACTTGCAGAATTTTTTATTATATGAACTTCACTTTGTCTATTTTATTCACAGCTAAATATAGTATTCAAGATAATTTTATAACTCCTACTAGCAATAAATATAACAGAATCGTATATTTTGCTGCTGGATTGGGAATTATATTTAAAATTTATACAATATACTTTCAAGAGCACATAAAAAAAACAAATATACTAGAAGCAGTTTTTTTCTATCGTTTTATTTACTTCTGCTTCGGTCTCATTACGTTTTGCTATGTCAATGTGAGTAAATCACATATTAATATTCTGCTCGTGTTAAAAATACAAAAAATACATAATGCGATTTGCAAAAATAAAAGTATTGACAACATTACCTTCTGGAATTTTCTTTTTTATTTAGTCGTATTCATTCGTGGACTAATGATGTTGTTAACATATTTATTGACTCCTTACTATAACGCATCAGACATTGGAAGCACCATACTTTTTTTAAGTTTTGATGCCAATTACTTTTATTCCATCCGTGTCTTAAACTTATTAAGAAAGTATCTTAAAGAGTGGAATAATGTAGTCAAAGAAATGAATGATGAACTTGAACATGATGAACATTACAAGGAATTGTTTGAAGCGTATCAAAATATTTTAAAATCATTTAAATTATTCAAAGACGCCTTTCAAATATTGGTGATTGTTTTTCTTAAAATTTATCGTATTTGAATTTCTTTTCAATATTTTTTTTTACAGTTTTAAACCTTTCCAGATGCTGATATGGCTATTACACAGTTTTTCTCACACTCTGCTTTATTTGATAATACTTTTGGAACTGTATGGATCACAAGTTGAAGTAAGTACAAAACTAAAACTTTATTTCATTTTAATACTACCGACTGGCTATTATAGGAATTCTCTTTAGCTTAAATTCTTGTAATTTAATAATATGTATTCAAATCAGTGAACATAGACTTTATCATAATCTCCACTCCTAACAAATTTGCGAAAAATTGAACCGAACTGCGGCAATTTGCCTTCCAGCATCTTCTACCGCTATAAGTATGGTTACAGATGAACGAGATAAAATTTTTCCTCTACTTATTAAAGTGATCAGCAGCAAAGGGGTGACTGGTGAAGGTGATACCAGTGCTTTTGTGGACAGACATAAGTTCTGTTAAAAGATTAAAGACAAAAATCTCTTAATTTAGATCGATTCTGACACACTAACCCATCGTAAACCCCAATTGATTAATGACCAACCAGATTTCCTTACGTAAAAAATATATATACTGTTCGAGACATTGGTGTCTCACAGGTCTGATTCTTATCAGCAAATCTGCCCACTTTCATTTGTAACATTACTTACGACTACTACGGAAACGAGTTTGAAACCACTAAATCAGTCAATTTTGTTGATTTTCTGTTGCAGTTTATTATCACATTATATCTTCCATTTTAACTGTAATCTTAAATTTACGCATTTTATATTTACAAAAATTTGGAGCTAATAGCATTCCTTGATATGTTTCAGAAAACAGACAGTTTTAGAATTTCAATGACTTTAATGTGGATATTAAAGTACTTTGTAATGGGAGTTACATTTTGTCGGTACTGTGAAAAATTTTACATATCTGTAGAGCGGACAAAGTTAACGTGTCTGGGGCATATGGTAAAAGCTCAATGTTCAGGTACTCGTATTTAAATACTGATACTTATTTGTCCTTCTTATATTATTGTAATTTACGGCTTCGGCGACACAGTTTCAACGATATTAGAATTATATGTAGTAACTTATTTCTATTTATAGTATAACAGACATCGATCACTCATTGTATGGGCTCCTCGCCTACTAAAGAGAAATTATTATTGAAATAATATTATTTTTCTGTTGTGTATACCCACTAGAAAACATAATATTATGAAATTTAGTATGAAGCCAGTTACATAATAAAATAGGTTTAAATAGAAAAAAAAGCACATATAAAATCACATCCACAGTACAAACGAGTGCATAAAAAACCCATTGACTGATGACACAGACAGGAAACATATCGAATGTCAAACGTTGCTAAGGTAGAAAAACACCTATCTTACTCGTGAACTTATGTTACTCTACAATCAGTGCATTGCTTTTACGTTTATTAGACAATATCAGTTAAGAATATTAAAGAAAGGTACGTAATGTACTTACGAGAATTTACAGACATCGCTATCAGGTTTAATTTCATCTATTGATACAAACTACTCTTTGTGAACGACAATTGTCAGAAATATTTGTGTAAACAAAAAATAGATCACATGCAGGAAAAGCCATAATCTTCGCAAAGTACCTTTGTACACCTTTGTCAAGCATTTCTAGGCACAAATTGCGAACATAGCTCAAAAATAAAAAAAAATAGAAAATGTATTACAAATGCGTCCATTGATAAAGTGCACAAATCCCCAGGAAGTATCAAATGAAACACAAATGCTAAAAAACGGAAAATCTCATGGATATGACCTGATATATTATATTTTTATTAACATGTAAACGTGTATGCTTCGATATCAACAAATTCTTAGTTTAAAACGTTGCTACCAGACTCACCTGATCATTCTCGTCGTAGGCCGGTGGTTACAAACTCATTCTCTTTAAAAGTATGTAAGTGTGTCGAAGGTAGAGAACACGACGACTGAACCAGAGTCAATTTCCTGAACCCAATCTCATTCTAGCAGTCCAAAGTTCTGGCAACACAACTTCCAATTACGACGTAACGGCTTTATAACTCTGATGCGTCCTACCGAAATGCGAAAAGAGACAAATTAGGCACGCCTTGCTACTGATGAAAAAAAATTGGTGTACTAACCGATTATATTTATCATATTGGCTGCATGTCCAACTTGGAACCACCTGTTAATAACGAAGGCGCAACGTTAAGCGTACATATAACCGGGAAGAATAATCACATTGAACTAGTCAACTAGCTGTTGGACTGGTGCACAAATATGAAACATAACACTGACCAACAACCCTCCTGAAAAGATTACCGAAAAAGGAAATTGTACAAATAATCAAGATATTTAACACCTGACTCAGGTTCTCGTATTTCCCCGCCTATTAATAGGTATTAATAACCGCCACAAGATGTTATTTTACATAGACTTATAAGTCTCTTGTCGATCACTGAGAAGTTCTTTAACAGAATAAAACCTCATCTTAAGGACATAATTATGAACCACCAATTTTGATTTCATGTCGAGAAATCGTGAGAAAATGAGAACGTCATGGTACTGTAAAACTGATAGATCGTGTTGTGGACACTACAAATTGAACGATAGATGGTAAACTATATTGTGCCGCTATCTTCTTAGAGATAGGTCAAGCTTTTGATAAAGTTAACAGAGTAAGGGTTGGTTTTATAAAATTAAAGCAAAAATATCTAATTTAATAAGATTATATCTCCAAGACAGACGCTTTGAAGTAAAATTGAACATTGGCCTCAGCCGTGCAAGAAATAAATTCGAGCATACTACAGGGTACCATATAGTTGACCTACTAACTGTGGATTAAAGTTACCACATATACAGATGACACTATAATACTGCCCACACATATCAACAGTTATATCATCTGCACAGCTTCAATTACATCTCTATGAAGTGTAAATGACTAAAAATCTGTCGAACAAACACTCAGACGAAGAACTTGTCATCCAGTTACACTTAATGTTATGGTGATTCCATAGAAAGAATATACTAAGTATCTAGATATACACTTGAACGGAAGACTAACGTGGCAAAAGTATATCTATAACATGTACTGAATAATAGTTCGGCATTTACTAAATTATACAACAAGTGCTGTATAATACTCCAGCATTCACGATTTCGAGGATAAACTATCCAGTTAGGTAGGTCCAACCTCGAAAAAGAGGTCAATCATCGGATCTAACTAAGTTGAGCAGCTTTCGGAAGTTACGTAACGTTTTATCTTCACAAATATTGCAGTTTTTCAAGATAAAAGTCTTTCTTCTGACCAGTGTGTGTCGCCAGTGATGACTTACGATATGACGATTCAATGCCTGGGGAATATCACGGATAGCCGTTGGATGCGAGCAGCACGGGGCTGGCAGTTGTAGAGAACCTTGGGGGAGGTCTTCATCCAGCAGTGACGTCCACTGTTGAAATGCTTTTGGCTGAGATGATGATGATGATTATTCGTGATTTAGCCTGGACAGCAAAATTGTAGACTATAAAGCTATCTTGAAACCAATATGGACCTACGGGATTCAACTGTGGTTTGTGGTCAGTTATAGTAATGTTGGAATTCTTGAGACATTCCAAAGCAAAATTTTGAGTTATCTTCAAAATTACACATTATGTAATAAATATATCTACAGTAATTTGAAAATTGGCACCGTCAAGGAAAAGATCACTAATTATAGTATTAAAAATCAAAATAAAAACGACGTCGTGAGAATCTCGCATTCAATTTTCCGACTATTATCGGCCTTGAAGGTCTCTGGCACGGGTATACATTTGATAAATTAAATTTATTTCTGTAAGTAAAATTTGTTACAGATTTTTTACATGTCGGACACACAATGTGTTATTGTTAATGTTTCTTATTAGCCGGTCGACGTAACTATAACGCGTCTATTATCCCTCGACCTGTAGATCTGCCACATTGTTACGTGAACCCCGTGCGTATCGGCAAGACGGTCGCACACGGGCAGACTGTCATAACAGAACCGATGGCTTCCACTATCCTATTTTTACCATTATTGTTTTTACCAAAAGTTGTAGTTGGAAATTTGATCATGTTAAACGTTCTCTAACTGGCGTAATACCTTGGCTTAATAGTAAATGTTTATAAATACTTTATATTTATAACTAATATTAATAATTTTCATTTTCTAGAGAGTCAAAAACGTCTATTCAAAAATATCATACGATATAGTCGCTCCACATTTGGCAAGATGACTTTATGTGGACTCTTTGAAATAGATGCAGCTGTATCAATATCGCTAATAGCTTATTTCACAAACTATGTTATTGTAGTATTGCAATTTAAAATACTTTAACTTTTATTATGCAAATTAACTTCTTTGTGACATTTTATGATGTATTTTTTTGAAAAAGCATTAAATATATCCACAAGTAATTATTGCTATTATTTTTTATTCGTCTAACCCAAGAAAAATATGTAACACATAAAAAAGTTCCGAATTTGATTTCTATTAAACATGATAAGGTCACGATATAATTCCTACACCGCATGTTTAAAAATGTGTGTAAAATTGTACGTAGATATGTGATGAAATTATGGGGTCATTCTTTTACTCAAAAAGCATATCTTAACTAACTGCTGACTGTCATCATGAAATCTCTTTCTTATTTCATAAATATAGGTATAACGTCCGACACAAGATATTTTTCTATGTTGCCTGTTTTAAATTTATCACTCTAGTATCTGGCCGGTTCAATAGTATTCAAGGACGATTATCTCACGTCTGTCAAATAATATGACGAATTTGCATATGACTTGATCCCTTTAGATTCTTCGTCCTATCCATTTTCTTTACTTTAATTGAATTCTTCCACTGCTTCCTTCTTGACACTTCCCTTCTCGACTCCTTCCCCCTAAGAATCGGTGACACGATTCAGCCACCTGACCGTAATTATACCGAGTTAGATTTTTTTGCAAAAATAGATTTACACAACCACGATGGTAGCGCCTTTTAGGGCTGCAGGGTTCGGGATACATAGTCACTATACATTATCGTAGTCTTACCAATGTTCATCCCAAGTTCTCTTGATCATGCAGAAATTCAGTTACAGTTTCAAAGATATAACGTCTCCCCGTCCTATCCCACAATGCAATTGAATTTGTCTTGACACCTATTCTTGTACTGACACGTTCATCGTTGTGGCTTCGATGAGACATCGCAGTTTCGTAGAGACTTCAATTTTAGAGGTCACGGTTGTACCTTGTAGGTACTGTTCTATGTTTGGACATGTAACAACAGCAATCCTTATGCAACATCATCTCATACTCTGTCTCTCGAACATCGAAAGTCTCTTCAGATTAGATTCAGTCTGTTAAATAATAGAAGTGATTATTAATTTTTAGAATTATGTATTCTTCTGAATAAATTATTCAGGGTACTTGAATTGCTATTGATTTTATGTATAACAATATATTATTGAACATTACGTAACAGTAAGTTATTGGTTCTTGAACGTATCTTTAAATTTCGAAACAAAGTGCTACAATATACAAAAAAGTTTTTGAAATTGAAAAACATTTAAAAATTAAACAACATCAAGCATTCAGTTATGTTACCTTGCGATTTTTTTTCTAGATAATTATATTTCGGAACACATTTTCAGAGTTTTTTATTATACGAACTTTACTTTATCTGTTCTATTCGCAGCTAAATATACTATAGAAAACAATTTTATAACTCCAACTGGGAATAAATATAATATAATTGTTTGCTTTGTTTTTGTATTAGGAATTATATTTAAAATTTATACAGAATTTTTTGACGGAGACTTAAACAGAACGAATGTTCTACTAAAAGCATTTTTTGTCTTTCGTTTTATTTACTACTGCTTTAGTCTCTTTGTAATATCAATATGTCACTAAATCACATACTAATATTTTGCTCGTGTTAAAAATACAAAAAATATATGATACAATTTGCGAAAATAAAAGTGTCGACAATGCTGCCTTCTGGAATTTTCTTTTCTATTTAGTTATACTCACACGTGCACTTATGATGATCGTTACATACTTGTTGACTCCTTATGATAATGTATTAATCATTGGAAGCACCTTTTGCTTTTGAGCTTTGATGCCAATTGGTTTTATTCTATTCGTGTCTTAAATTTATTGAGAAAATTTCTTAAAGCATGGAATAATACAGTCAAGGAAATGAATGATGAACTCGAATATGATGAATATTATAAGGAATTGTTTGAAGTGTATCAAAATATTTCAAAATCATTTAAACTATTTAAAGACACCTTTCAATTATTGGTCTTTTTTATATTTATCATATTTGAGATTTTTACAGATCTATACTTTTTTCTATTTTTACCTTATTCAGATACTGATATGGTTATTATACATTTTCTCTCACACTGTTTTATTTGATAATGTTTTTGGAAGTAGTTCATGAGCTCTTTTAAGTAAATAACTAATAGATTTTTCTATTTTAATGTTAGCAATTAAACTTTTTTAAATCCTCGGCAGAGGAACGTCTGTCATATTCCTCTAACACAAAAGGAAGATTCTCCGACCAAGTTGGGTGATCATGTCCAGTGGGTTACGACCTTATTTTTAATGTTGAGAAGTTGCGTATATGCTAATTGGCGGAAAAATATCTATACCATGACACAGGATTAACAGTTACTCCGTAGTTCGGTATCTCTCTCAGTGGATGGCGATGCAGTAAGTTTTTATTGCTTTGTATGAAGAGGTCACCACTTCACTTCCTTCCAAGACTGGACGTCTATATATGGCGAGTGAATATCTGTTGTGGAGCGTGCTAGCGCCAGGAATAAGTAGTTTCAGTGAATTGGTACTAAATTTGCTAGCTCCAGTGAGTTGGTACTAAGTGCTACTAGTCCTAGTGAATCGAAACTGAAGTTAACTGATCTTATAGGTCGAGATCACAAGCGGGGCTCGGTGCTGCGGTGAAATCTCCATTGAGTCGAGTCGGTTGCTGTGTAGTGATTCGAAGCTGCGTAGACGGGAGAGAAATACTCTTCTTAGATTGGTTAGGGAATTTTTGTGTCGTAATACAGGTTTACTAGTTGCTCCGTGTACGGTATGTCTTCAATAGATGTCGCTGTGGTATATTTTTATCACGCTGTATGTGGACGAGTGTCCACATACAGCGTAATAAAATGGTTTGGTACGAGTGTACCAAACCATTTCCAACGATATACTAGATGTGGAGGCATGCTTGCCAGCATCTCATATCACTATGAGCGTAAATACAGACAAATGGGACAGATATTTTTCTCCACTCCTCTATAGTGGTTTATAGGGATATTTTACTCTGTAATGGTATGCATTAAAGAGACGACAACTCAGTCTGAGACTAAATGAGAATCTTATCAAAAGGTTGTGCCAGTGCTTTTATTGGCAGGTATTAATCTCAATAAAATGTGTTGTCTCTTAATTTAGGTGCAGTATTCGACAGCTTGGAGTGAGGCAAGAATAGCGCTCTGACAACTTAGTAACAACAATAAAATAAAAGGAAATAGGTTATTTCTTTGCATTAGATTTAACTGTAATAATAGTAATGGTAATGTAATAGATAAATAAATACACAAAAAGAATCGGGTAAGGAAGGAATTACTTTAGAGGTCCTATTAGCTGGACTAATTGCAACGTTAGTAGAGCTTTTAAAGCTGTTTAATTTCGTAGTACATACTGTTATAATGCTATACCAGAGACATGGAACAAGAGCGTCGTAGTGCTTTATTTATCAAAGGAGACAAAAACTTATTGAAAAATTACCACCCCATATCACAACTGAACCATGTGTAAGTTGATTTCGAAGGTTTTTACGAACCATCTTGCCCAAAATTCGATAATATTCGGGCTGTGGAGTGACCTGAATTTTAAAAAAGTTTCACCGCTGAGAACTACGCCCACGCATTAAAACAAATTGTTGAGAGGGCGGAAGAATACAATCAGCCTCTCAGCCTAGTGTACGAGGACTATGAGAAGGTTTTCGACACCATCCAGGCCTATGCCGCCCTGAAGTTTATATAAAGAAGCTTGGTCGAATGCCGATGTATTTAAGTACGGGTATATTTGGACAAAATCGCAACGATAACCATCCAAGTACAAAAACAGAGTACAAGACCTATTCAGTTGCATCGCGGAGTTTCATGAGGCGATATTATTTCTACGACAATAGTTAACAATAGTTAACAAGATATCTTGAAGACACTCCATGAGAATGGGCGCTGCATTAATATTAATGACAGACTGCATAGTAGATAATGGTGGAGTCACAGAACGTTTATTCGAGAACGTGCAGCAAGTTACCGTTTCTGTTTGCCGTAATCCAGATTTATCGACGCGCAACCGTTCGACTGAATTAGGGTTATCTCGCCCATCATTACAACATATTTTGAAATCGTATTTCATATAAGATCCAGATAGTGTTGGAACTATAACCTAATGATTTAAATTTGTACAAGTTGTATGCCGAAATAATCTTAGAACGGTTCAGTAATTTTGACAACATCTTATTTTCTGACAAAGCTCATTTTCACCTCAACAGACTTGTAAACAAACATAATTACAGGTATTGGAGAAGTGAAAATCGCAAAGCTAAACACGAGAGGCCACTTCATTCTCCCAAGGTAACGGGCTATGGGCTGCAATTTCAGCAAAATGAATCATTGGACCTTACTTTTTCAAAGATTCTCGTGGCTGTCCAGTTACTGTTAATTCTGCTGAATATGTGAAAATATTACGGGCGTTCTTGGGATCGATGGCACTGAAATTTGCTGATTACATTCGTAATATATGGTTTCAACAAGACGGACCCACTTGTCACACATCCAATAAGTCCCTGCCGGTGGTCAAAGACATGTTGATTTCCGGCCGAGGCGACATTCCATAATAACCCAGAAGTCCAAACCTATCTCCAGCAGACTTCTTTTTATAAGGTTGTTTGAAGAATCGTCTCTACATCAATAAATCAAATACACTACCTACTTCAACTAAAACAAAAATAGTAACGAAAAATCGACGATCTCGTGGTCTCTTTGCAGACGAGTGTTCGAAAATTTCGGTTCTCGCTTAGAAGAGCGCGAACGCCGAAACGGTGGGCATTTAGACAATGTAATTTTAAAAAATAAATGCCTACTAGTTAACTTACTTGAAGATAAACAATTTTTATATCATACCTGATGTTTTGAAAAGAAAAAAGACTGCCACGTCCGGTCCACATAAGAACATTGTGGGCAGAGTTTAATTTGTTCGGCGTCATGAAACCTGTGTCATCCAACCAAATCGTAACCTTGGGTTCGCGTAGCCCGCTAGATGGTAGTCACTAGTATTGAGGTAAACACATCCTTTCTTCTCGCTCTGTTTTCTTTTTGCTTAGTAATTTACCCACAAACAGTGTTTAATTCGCCTCACATTTCATATTGTTGATGTTACCTGTAAACAAATGTGACACTTCTCAAGTGACATTTAGTCTGGCGAGTTGCGTTCGGATACACACATGTAACGTTCCGTTTCATGTTTGTTCTTTTTTTTTTGTTTTGTTATCTTAACCTATGTTTCCTCTGTGTTTGCGATCATTGTTCTTATATTATGTAGTGTGTGCTGTTGGGTGGTGCAGAGAATTTTTCTTACCTATTCACTGGGTGGGTTTAAATAGCACTATCTACTATCTTTAGGGATTATAGTGCATATAGTTATATTTATACATCTTTAATTCGCTGTACATTCTTATAAAATATATAGTTTAAATTGTTTTAAAACCGATGACTTCTGATAACGACTACTCTTGTAGTTCTGTCTATGAGCCTGCATTCTCCAGTGATGAAGACAGCTTCGCTTCTTTACCTGAGACTTTGGGCGATCGCTTGCGAAACATACTTAACCAGCAATCGAAACATTTACTAAATGTGTGTCACATTAATTCACAGAGTATTGCAAGCCACTTTGGGGACATGACAGAAGCTTTCACTGACACGAACGTCCATGCCGTTCTGATCTCTGAGAGTTGGCTCAAACCTAACCTCGCCTCCACATCTTATTCTCTCCCTGGTTACATTCTGGTACGCAACGACTGAATTGATAGGAGAGGTGGTGGGGTAGCTATTTATATCCACAGTTCTCTACCACACAAAATTTTAGCTTCTTCTCCTGCCTCCTACTCTGCTGATTCTGAATACCTTTTCCTAGAAGTGAATGTCAAGGGAACCAAGATGGTCCTGGGTGTCGTTTATTGTCCTCCCTCTGTCGATTATTTCTCCAGCCTGGAAACAGTGCTGGAATCTTTAGGGTCAGATTATACACATCATGTCATCATGGGAGATTTTAGTACTGATCTTACCCACCAAACCTCACGTTCTTGTAAACTCCTACAGATAATCGAATCAGCCGGCATGTAAGTCTTACTTCTTCAACCGACTCACCACAATAATCTGGGGAAAGATACATTGCTTGATTTGATCGTCATATCTAACCCAACACTCGCCCGTAAACACGGTCAACTTCCTGCACCCGGTTTTTCAAACCATGACCTCATTTTCCTTTCGTAAACCCTGAAACCTCCTAAACATCCTCCCAGAGTATTGCACCGGCGTTGTTTTGGTCGTTTGGATGTGGACAGGCTACGTGGTGATGCTTCAGGACTCAACTGGGATAAATTTAATGCGGCTTCCACCTTGGACGATAAAGTTGAAGCTTTCAATAACGCGGTCAGTAGCTTATACCAGACACATGCACCTATTAAAAAAATCAAGCTCAAGAGACCACCTACACCCTGGATGACAAGGGACATTCTTTTAGCTATGGGGCGAAGGGATAGGGCTTTCTGTAGATATAGGAGGGATCGCACAGATGAAAAATGGAATCTGTACAAAGGAGTAAGGAACCGATGTAACCAGACGATACGCAATGCTAAACGTCGCTTTATTTTAGACAACCTTGCCTATTCCTCCCCTGCCGATACCTGGAAATTCCTTGGAAGCCTGGGTATTGGTAAGCAGACATGTACTCACCAACCGATGATGGTTAGTTTGAACGACATTAATTTACATTTCTCTGCTTCTACTTATTTGGATCCCCTAACTAAGCATCGTACTGTCAATTACCTGGCAAGGTTGATTTCTCCTACTATTAACTCTTTTCAATTTGTTCCAGTTACGCAGGATGAGATCAAAAAGATAATCCTTTCCATCAAATCCAACGCTGTGGGTTACGATCAAATTAGCAGACGCATGATCATAAATATACTTGACCAACTTCTCCCCGCCATTACCCACATCATTAATCATTCCTTACATTCTGGCACTTTCCCCTCCCTTTGGCGTAAAGCTTACATCATTCCTCTACCTAAGATCACAAATCTTGTTCTTCCCGATCACTTTAGACCGATATCCATCCTTCCATTCCTCTCCAAAGTTCTTGAAGCCTGTGTGCTTAAGCAGCTCTCTGACTTCATTTACAAAAATGATTTATTAAGCCCATTTCAATCCGGTTTTAGGCCTGGCTACAGCACCACCACTGCCTTACTCAAGGTGACTGGTGATATCAGAGCAGCTTTGGAGGATAAAAAAGTGACGGTCTTAGTTTTGGTTGATTACTCAAACGCCTATGACACCGTCAGTCACGATATTCTCTTATCCATCCTCTCTTATCTAGCGATCTCGCCCGAAGCACTGGAATGGTTCTCATCTTATCTTCAGGGACGCCAGCAGTCCGTTCATGTCAGCGTTGAAGACATAGCAACAGCAATCGATTTTATTAACACAGATCTTAAAGCTATGCAAAACCGGTCGGAGAGGTTTGGGTTATCTGTGAACCCGACAAAGTGTCAGGCAATAATTATCGGCAGCAGCCGTTTGATGACCCGAGTCAACCTTGAGGTGCTGCCCAAAATTACTTTAAATGGTGTCACTATACCCATTTGTGCAACAGTGAAAGACTTAGGCTTACAACTTGATTGTACACTGAACTGGCGTGATCAAGTTACATACGTGTGCCAGAGGGTTACTGGAATCTAGAATAGAACACTATACCGCCTGAAAAACTTCCTTCCCGTGAAAACTAAGGCAACGCTCGTGCAATCTCTAATCCTCCTCGATACGGCAATGGAGATTGAGAGACAAACCAACCTCTCTCGAGTATGTGTGGTGTGGGGCATCGGCATGAAACTGAAATTCACATCGCACAAAACGTATATTAAATTTATTACCCAAAAAATAAAAATAAACAAGCAGAATAGCATGAATCGCACCTACACAGTATGAAAGGCAGAATGATAGAAAGACCAAATATGACGAATGAAAGGACGAGAAGAAGCAAACTCGAGAACTGGTATGAAGGAATATATGTAGTAGGAAATAGGCTCCAACTTAATATTGGAGGTGCTAGAATAAGGCAGTAACACCTTGTGATGGTTGGTGCCTGTAATAAACATAAAAGAATATTGTATTATATGTCACGTGACATCTGTCGCTTGATGAACTCGTGCGAGTGGAATAGCTGAGAATGATCAGCTGCACGGTAAAATTTAAACTCTTGAGTAGGACCCTACCAGTTGTCTACAACAATATAATTGTGTTTCTAAATTTCAGCGGCAAACAATATGAAAAACGGTAACATCTACGGACTGGAGACTGATTGATGGGTCTGGTTATTTATATCAGACAAAAAGTTAAGCCGATGTAAATACTTGGTTTAATCTCATTTAGTAAATAAAACGAGCAATTATTGCGTATACAATCTCAATCTTGTAAATGATTAACGATTTTCATGAAATTTAGTATGCACGCGGTCTGGGGGTCGATAAATCGATCTAGCTAGGTTTTATTTTTATAAAACGTTGTTACAAGCAATGAATAACTACTATACTATCATTAGAATACGAACGTAAATACTGCTTTACCGACACAGTAATGTAAAATACTTCAGTAGATGGCGTTGTCTAATAGACAACATCATGTACTAAATCTTTATCTACTTATTTAGTCACAAAATTAGGAATGGAATCAAAAGAAGTTGGTAAATTACGAATCGACCATCTGGTAGATTTACCAAATAAAATAGAGAGAGGTGTCCATATAAAATAGACCACAGATATTCATTTTGTTAAATGTAGCGTTGTGTAGTTGCTGAACATTCTTGAACAGTACTTTCTCTTCTGCTGTGAAATAGGTAAAAAAACCTTTAGGGATGGAGCAGCTCAAAGCTCAAACGAAAATATAACATATGCTGATCATAAATGCCTGGCTAGTGTACAAGTTATAAAACCTCACAGACGATATCGGTCTGGAAATCGAAACATATTTTCAGCTATAAAGACCGTCTACAGGAACTCAAATCAAAATGTTAATTCAACATTTTTTATTACAATTTTTGCAGAGTTATAGTACGTTAATGAAATTTTAGGGAAATTGTATGCACAGATTTATTTACGGTAAAGTTTATAGAATCTTCAAAATTATGTAATTAGTCAAGCATTAATTACGAAGCAAAGTTCTTCCTCGGGCTATCTTAGACCTAAGAAAAACGTAGCTACTTTACTTAGAGTTGTCGTGTAAATGGTTACTGTAACTTTACAGATTGATAATATGTCGACTTACTTGATAGATTAGATCGACTTGATAATTTACAAAAATCTTGCCCTTTACTGATAGAATCATAGAATGATTGACAGACAAGACAACATTCCATGTAGTATAACGTTTTTAGAGATCCAAACAGCAAGTAAAATGGCGTGGCAAATACTGTTCTAAAAATAAAATTGGTTGACAATCTCCTTCTACAGTTTATATCTATGATATTTATTTATAACTACTCACCTCTGACACTCTGTTGTTCCCTATTAAGAAATCGAAACTTATTTTAACATATAATAACATATGCAAAAAGCTTTCAGCCATGTGGTACAGAATCTGAAAATTAGGCGCAATCAAGAAGTGAGTCTTACAATTAATCTTTACTAATAACGAAAATGATACTAACCGAGACTCCAAAAGTACGATTACAGATATTGTAGCACTTCAATATTTGATCATATGCCTTGAACAACTTTACACACATATTTTGATCACGAGTACCATCAGAATTTATAATGAGATTATTCCAAAGAACAACAGTTCTTTCAAGGAGTTTCAGTGAGCTGATGGCATATGCTTATATTTACATCAAAATTTATTAATAAAAAAAAAGACCAAGAAAATACAGTATATTCACTTTCGAATAACACAGAGCAGCATAAGATAAACCCTACGTAAAAAACTGAGACGCAGATTACACCAATCCAGTTTAAATTCGTGTTCTTTTTATAGTTAAATTTGAATATAATGATAACTTCTTGAATGGTAACAACGAAGTCAATATTGTTTTTCGTTTGAGTCACAACAACCATTGTATTCAAGAAAAACCCGATGGAATAGAAAGTTATTTCAAAAAGGAATAAGGCAAGGCCAAACATGTCTAAGTAAACAACCGTGTCTTCCTCAAGGTAGAGATTATAAGAAAAACAACTGTAAGTAACTATGAATGTAAATGCTGCTAGCACTGAAAATAGGACGGCTTGAAAGTTATTTGGAGAGATGTGGTTATTTCTAATAGCGTATTTAGGACAAAATAATATATTCTTTATCAGGTTTAACGGCCGAAGCATTGCCTGTATATCTGCATTGATCAAATGCTTCATTAGAAAATTGTCAAACTTGTAAGGGGAGATCAAATTTTTCAGATATAATTTTTGTACACTGCAGAGCGTAGTAGTGTCGACGTATTCAAAGTACCTAATGTATTTATAGTTTGATATTCATAAAGTCAATTCAATTTAATCATTTCTACAAATTACTTTTGTGTATTTCTTATGATCAATAATGTAATTATGACAACGTTGTTTATCTTAATGTATACTAGAATGCGATCCCACATACTCGAATAATTGTTTACACCTCTTCAGTACATATGTACTTCGAAGTTCTTCTTTTTATTCTAATACTCTTCTTTTTAAGCTTACTTTGCTACTGACTTTCCTATCTATAATTACCAAAGTTCTCAGATAACAATAACCAGTAGAAAATAAATTTGGACCCTGTTACTTGAGAAGACTAAACTTTTAAGTTGTGTTCGTTTTAAGTTTTAAGTTGTTTGTAGTTTTTGAATACAACTCTGGCTGGTCTTTCAAAGTTACTATAAAATTTAATACGGTTACAATGTAGAATTACGATTACATGTCTATTATATATATTGACAGTTATAAGGTAGATTTGCGAACATTCTAAGAGGGCAATCGTAAATGTGACTTTGAAGTATAAAAAGTTATGAGTTCTCATAGACACATAGATAATAATGGAGAACAAAATGAGAGCTAGCTATTTAGGGACTGTAAAAAATTATTAGGGGTCAACACATACTTCGAATTACCTTTTTCATCCATTTAATGATAGAATGAAATTTGCCACAATATTCTGGTTGAATTGACTTACTGAGAAAGAAACTCTAAAAGGGTACCGTATAAAGTAGATGAAAGATATAAATTACTTGAAATCTTGAACCATGATAAATTTCCTCAATAGATGTCTACCTCTTGAGATGGTAGTAAATAGATATGAACAGCGAGTTTAAGCTGATGAATATTCTACTGTCATAATAGACGCCTATCTGTACTGGGCTTCATAAACAGACTTTACAGTCCACTACTGGACATAGCCGTCTCCTTAGCAAGGAGGTTTTGGTCTATTATGCCACGCTGGCCAGACGGGTTATTTCCTTCTCTTTGTAATGATGTTGTCTTGCATATTTTATTCCCTTAGTCGCCTTTTACGATACCCACGGGATAAATTGGGGTGGTAACACAATGTATTCTTAATCCGTTACCACACGGACACTGGGCTCTCACGGTTATAATAATGTATCGATAATAATTTAATAGGGACCTATTACTTATATCGGACAACATTTTTACCAATTCTTACTTTACATAAATAGAATTTGAATAAAAAGTTTTATATTATGTAACAATTTATTTCACTGAATATCATGTCATACAACCAGTTCATAGTTTAATATTGTCGATAATAATACTTAAGTCCATGAAACAGTGTTATAAGTAACGGTCGTTGTTTACGGGACACGGGAACAACGGGTACACGTGGATCTGGTAGTATGCACTTTGTTACTGGAAGAAGCGGTAGCGTGGCCGAAGTTGTATAGGGTGGATCAAGAATTCGTTAATATTTGAATCTAACATCCCGCGCAAACATGTTACGGGAGTTCTTGGGACCAATGCTACTGAAATTTGCTGGTTACAATCGTAACACATGGTTTCAATAAGATGGAGTCACTTGTCACACATCAAAGATATGCTTCTGGAAAAACTGATTTGCAGACGAGGCGTCATTTCTTGGCCAGTAGCCCAGATCTATCCCCAGGAGAGTCCTTTATATGGATTTATTTGAAGAATTGTGTCTACACCAATAAACCAAATACACTACTTCAACTAAAAGAAAAAATCAGCGAAGAGTTGTCAGCGATCTCGTGGTTTCTTTGCCGACGAGTGTTGCAAAATTTCGGTTTATTAATATTTGCCATATACCTATAGTTGTTTTATTTAGAATAGCTTCTTCACTTCAAAAATATATCAACACGAAGAAAAGCGTGTTATTAGTGAGATAGACACTAAATTCAAATGTACTATAAACAGTAGTTTCAATACAGTCAATTTCAATTTATGTAGTACTTTTAACAAGAAATATTTCTCATTTATAAATAGAAATAATTGCACTGCTTTTAAAATGTAAGTGTGTTCAGTGTAGTCCTTTATAGAAAAATTGGGCATATTTTATCCTTTGAAATTGAACTGACAATATCTATTTTATACAAAGAATACATGTACATATACCATAATGGACTACGAAAATGAAAGAAAGAAAGATAATCATTTATTCTGACATGCACAGGACAATACACTGTTAAATAGATACTGTATAAGAACACTTTCTTATGTGTGTGTGAAAAAGTTCACTAGATACAAGTAAAATATTATCACTAGATATAAGTAATATATGTAGTGCCCTGTACAGCGCCAGAAAAGGCACCTATCTCAGCATAACGCCACTTCCTGAGGGCCTACAACACTGGTATTCTGATGTGGCCTGGTCAGGATTGATAGGAAAAATTGATATATAAAATGGCGATTCGTCAATATTTCACTATGGTTTGAAAAAAAATTGCAATAAAGCAAACTATAGAATCACAATAATATGCTTAGTGATCCACTTGAATGTTTTTAATGGTAGCATTACGTCTACACAAAATAGACCGCATATATTCAACTTGTTAAATGTAGAACTGTACAGTCGTTGCACGTTCTTGATTAGTCTTTTCTCTTCTGCTATAGAATGTTAAAAAGTATGTTTCAGATTGCACAACTAAATAAAATTTAAATTTAAGTTATAGATGAATTTCTGAGAAATACCTAAAACTTTCAGAAAGTAGCAAGCTTAAAACAAAACTATATTTGGGTTTGAGTTTATCTGTGGGGAATCAAGCCAAGACTACACGCTGAACAATTATATCAGAGTTACTTTTCAATTAGATTCATTGTGAGATAATGATATTCGATGTTATACGTCTAGATATATATACGCAGATTTATTAGGAGAAAGATTTATCATAAGGTATCTTTAGTACACTTGCTGTCATTATAAAATTTGTTAAGCAATTATCTAGAGCATTAACCAAAACTCAGTTACTTTTTTTATAGATATTGTATCGACATACCTAATAGATTTGCCCGAGTTAATGTTTTACAAATATCTTGTCCTTTGTTGTTGGAATTATAGAATGATTGACATTGTAGGGACAACGTTGTATGTAATGTAAAGTTTTTGAAAATCCAAACAATGACCATAATCACATGGAGGATATTTTCATCCTATAGAATGACAATTATAAGGAATACCTACTTTTTTAAATCATTTTGTCAATAATTTCTGCTATATTTCCTCGTTATTTAGTAACATAAATATTTTCTCAATTGCTTTAAATGAAAATATGAAGTTATCTACAATTAGTTTAATGTGTAATAATATATGCAAGAAGCTCTTAGCCATATGGTACAAGATCTGAAAAAAGAGACCATTCATCAGATTCTCAGGCTATAAATATCTATTGATAACAAGATAGATATTTACCAGAATTCCAAAAGTACAATTATATATATATATATTGGAGCACTTCAATATTCGATACTAAAGTGCAGTCTACCAAAGACGTTCATTAATCGTGACGATTAGATTAACCAAGAATCTTATTTTCAGATTCAATTCACTGTCTCATTACTACTTTATTTCGTATGGTAGCTAAAAGTCTTTTCGTTTTAAGTTGCATTGAGCCATTATTGTGAGAAATTCTACAGGGTGTTAGAAGAATCTCAGGAATGTTGTGTATTGAGGATGAAATCAAATTGTTCAGGTAAGTTTCTAAGGTTTACAGATGACTGAAAACCTCAAAGGTTCCTTCTTACTCCTGAAAGAGCGTGCGAGCACCGGTAGCGTATTGTGCTGTTGTCCCAGCCTACTTGTGCTTATGGAGAATGGAGATTGTTCTGCAATCTCCTGTCCTGAGATTTTTGAGGTACCGGGCCCATTGCCAGGCCTGGCCGCTCGACAGAGTTCCAAACCTCTGCCGCTCCCTTTCTACCATATCCTTAGCAAGCATAAGTTGCTCGCAGAAGATGGTGCAGTTTTTTACCCTCTGGCTTCATATCACGACCGAAATCATGTTACCGAGTGAGAGAATTGCCACTTCGATAGCCGCTACGAGGTCAGGCCTCTGCTCCGGCCGTGACCCTCATGGTTACTTCTCGGAGCATCCTGGTGCATGCTTTCGCAAGAGTATCATCCGCATAACACGTGATAGTAACATCTAAGAAGTCACTATGAAGCACCCAACCATAGACGATGTTCTACAGGAGCAACCTCTATACTGACTTCTACGAGACACCGCACGACATTTCATGTCGACCTAGACTGGTTTTGCTTGGGTAAACGACAGCTCTCTCCAACAAATATGCTCTGACTGTATAGTCAATGACAATGGTAGAAGTGTACTCGATGATACACGAGCACCTCCCTAATGCATCTCCAGAGTAAAGTGTTGAATGCTTTAACGATACCCAATGACACAATGACACAACACCACTTCGCCGCGGTAAACTAAACAGTTTCCTCTACCAGAGCCCTCACGCGTATGAGTGCATCCACGGTGGAGCACCCCTGACGGAAACCATACTGGTTCTTTGCCAGATCCAACCCCATCCTGATGGCAGCATCTCTCCCACTTAAAGAGAAAGGCGCTGTCATTTTTGTCACACAAGTTGCACCAAGTGGAGGTTCCAGACGCCGCATCTCGCAGAAGCGGTATGTAGATGGCCCTAGGTACATCAGGGTGTCAAGGATTTCCTTTCAAGCATAGATCTGGTTCCCCAGTTACTAATACCTAAGTTAGCGTACAGTTTTTGACTGATTAGAGTCCGACATAGGCCCAACATCTATTAGTAGGGGGGTAGGGGGATTTCTGCAAAGTCAAAAAAATAAATAAATATATTGTATGTGGTCACGTCAAAATTATTAGTTGGCAATTGCTGATTAGTAATTTTAAAGTAATTAACCTGAACTCTACTAGATCAAATTGTGAAAATAGACTAAACATACATTAAAATTATACTTGATAAAAACGTGTTAAAAGTGTTCCATTTCTTTTTGTAGTCTTGGAGAAAAACTTTGCAAAAGTGTGCAACGAATCCATCAGTCACAGTTTAGAGTAATGCGAATTTATTGCTTATTCTCTGTTAACGCTATATTAATCTTGCAAATATTGCTTCTCTTTACTAACTACACTATTGTGTTATTGCAATTCGCTTTTCTGTAATGATAATCAAAATTCCTTTATGACTGACAATTATAATGTGTAACAAAAGTAATAATTTATATAGAGTTTCATTTACATCGGCTCGTTTCCTCAGTCTTGTTATCGAATCGAAGCTTAAATATTCGCTAAAGTTGTGTATCAGCGGATAGTCTAAATTATGCGGCGTAACGATTTATATATAATACATTTATCATGACCATGATATTAAAGGCTCAATTAAAATTGTAATCGAGTAGAGTAAAGTACTCGTCGATGCTATACCTTCCACATACGGCTAAAATGTATACTACGGCGTTATCTACCGAAGACATCCCGAACCATGAGAATTTACTATGCTAATCCTGTGTCGTGGCATAAAAATTCTTACATAGGAGAATACATTTTTTTACAGCGAGTGGTGCTTCGCGGCAGAGAATTTCCTTATACTTGAAGGCATGAAACATTGTATAAAGCCGGAAGATGTGGAAGAAGGAGCTGCAGATGACGAGAAGACTCGAGCAAAATTGATTATGACAATCGACCCGTCGTTATACGTACATGTGAAAAGCGTAAGAACTGCTAAAGAACTCTGGGAAAAACTACAACAATTATTCGATGACAACGGTTTTTCAAGAAGGATAAATCTGTTACGGAATTTAATTTCGATAAGACTAGAAAACTGCAGTTCAATGACGTCGTACGTGACACAAATTATAGACACGGCTCAGAAATTAAGTGGCACGGGTTTCGAAATAAATGACCTATGGACAGGTTCATTGTTATTAGCAGGCTTGCCAGAGCGATTTTCACCGATGATCATGGCAATAGAGCATTCAGGCATTAGCATAACGGCTAATTCTATCAAGTCAAAATTGTTAGACATGGAATCAACCACGGAAGAACACGATGAAGTTGTCGGCGCATTTACAGCTCGTTCGAAGTTCATTGGTAAGAAAAATAAAATGGCGGCAAGAAAAATGTCAATGTTGGTAGCACTTCCGATCCGTCAAGCTCAAAGACAAACGTCAAGACAGTGACATGTTATCGATGTAAACAAAAAGGACATTATCGAAATCAATGTACAAATAACGAAAATAACGCGTCGAACTCCAAGGAAAAACCCCGAATGCAGTCTAATGCATTTAGTGCAGTGTTCCTGAGCGGCAATTTCAGTAAAAATACATGGTATATAGACTCTGGAGCTAGTGTACACCTCACGGCGAATGAAAGTTGGGTTATGAATGCATCTTATTATCAGAAAAAGGAAATTATCGTTGCGAACAGTGAAAAGTTGTCAGTTACTCAAGTTGTTGATTCCTAAATTTAGAATTACTTTCCCTAAAATGAATTCAAAAAATGACTATAATTACTTAAAAAAATATCACTTTCATAACATTTGGTGACATAAACGACTTAACTTATGACCTAGACAAATTATCTGTATCCCACACTCAAACAGCAGATTTAGAAAAATGCCAAGAGATTATTACTAATTTCTCATCTAAGCGCCTACTTATATTGTCACAGAATATACGTAATATAAATCGTAACATATCAAGTTTAGAAATTGTGCTACACAGAATGAAATTAGAATGTGACATATTAATATTGACCGAGTGTTGGATATCCAGTGAATCTATCATACCCAATGTGGTTGGCTATCATCACGCCACAACAAAGATGAACTCTAAACAGAATGACGGAGTGGTTATATACTACAAAGAAATACTCAATGTACATGTGATAGAACCTGACTTCCAAGATTGTAACTGTCTGGTGGCAACCGTTAACAATCGCACTGCCATTATTGCGTTGTACCGATCGCCATCCTATGTAAAGATAGACCCATTCCTTTCTTCTTTGGATAACATTCTGCAAACGGTCTCATCATTTGAACACATCGTGGTCATGGGTGATATAAACATAGCAATAAATGCTAATAAAATAGATATCAACGGGGAAAAATATTTAACTCTAGCTGCCACACATGGCCTTTTACCAGCACATCAATTAATAACTCACGCCGATAGCGAGACCTGCCTTGACCACGCACTATTAAAAACAAAAAGTACTTCCATTACAATAGTCCCATGTGTAACGATAACAGACCACTATCCAGTTTTGACTTGCATTAATCTATTAAAGCCACGGGAATATACTACTACCACGATGACTAAAATTAACAACTTAGGATTGGGTAATGATATGCTGAATATTAACTTCGATCCAATTTATCAATCAGGAAATCCAACTACTAACCTAAACTATCTAACGCAATGGCTTGAAACCGTTATCGAACAAAATACACTAACCATATCCAAATTACCAAGATGTAAAAAAATTGTAAAACCTTGGATAACTCCCGGATTGTTAAGGTGTATGCAGAATAGGGATAAATTGCATAAAAAGTCAAACTTGAAACCAGATAATGAAATCTTAAAAATTAGTTACAAGCGCTATAGAAATTTTTGTAATGATTTTTTACGAAAAGTAAAGAGAGCATATGAAAGAGACTAAATACAAACTGCAAAAAACGATAACAAAAGACTATGGGAAGTAATAAAAACAATCACCAACACAACAAAAATAACAAAACACCCCAAAGAACTACTTACATCTTCCACTTCTGCTGACCAATCGCTCAACGAAGTAAATAACTATTTCATAAATATGGGCAGCTCATTGGCGGATAAAATGAACAAATAAAATCTCATACATCGAACACCACTTCACAAAAATATATTAATAAAAATAAGAAGCTAAATTCATTGGCATTATTTGCCACCGACGAAGAAGAGGTGGAAAAAATTGTAATGGGCCTGAAAATTGATTGTGCCACGGGATACGATAAAATTAGCTGTAGATTCTTAAAAGAACACAAAGGTGTTCTTGTACCACCCCTAACAAAAATATTTAATGACAGCCTAAGGTCAGGAATATTTCCCGATTCTTTAAAAGTGTCAGAAGTTTGTCCAATCTTTAAGAGCGGAGACAGAAATCTTATCAACAACTACCGACCAATATCTATCCTACCAGCACTCTCAAAAATTTTAGAAAAGATAATAAATATTCGACTAATCGATTATCGAGAAATAAATAATATATTATCTACAAATCAGTACGGTTTAAGGCATGGAATGTCAACTGAACAAACTGTAGATAAGCTCACAAACTTTATCAGTACAAATTTGGATAAAGGAAAAAAATGTCTCTGTATCTTTTTGGATCTAAGGCATTTGATACGGTTTCTGTTTCCATCTTATTGAGTAAGCTTGAGGGACTGGGAATTCGAGGCACTGAACTAGAACTTTTCAAAAGTTATTTATCCGGGCATGTTCAATGTATGAGGGTGGGACAATATAAAAGTACTTTTCTTTCTGTGACACACGGTGTTCTACAGGGAAGTATCCTTGGACCTACTCTGTTTCTTGTTTACATCAACGAGCTCACGAATGTTAAACTCACTCTTGGTGAGATTATCTCCTTCGCGGATGATACAGCCTTGATGTTTGCTGCTGATACATGGAACGGGGTCTTTGATGCTGCCCAGAGCGGATTCAATGTCACAAGTGAATGGTTTCAGAAAAATAAATTAACACTAAACGTCGAAAAAACCAAGTACATCTGTTTCAGCATTAGGCGGGTAACAGTGCTTAGTAACAATCACAGAATTATATCACATGAGTGCTTCCCTGATGTCGTCTGTGAATGTTTACCATTGGAACGCGTACAATTTGTCAGATACTTAGGTGTTACTGTTGATAGTGCCCTCAACTTTAAAGAACATATCAAACTACTATGTGCTAGAGTACCCAAACTCACTTACGTATTTAAAACTTTACGGCACGTAGCTGAGCCTGAGTTAATGAAGTGTGTATACTACGCCCTCTGTCAGTCCATACTTACTTACTGTATATCTTCGTGGGGGAGTGCATGCAAAACCACAATGAAGCGCATTGAGGTCGCGCAGCGAGCAATTCTAAAGATAAGTAATTTCAGGCCCATCTATTTTCCCACCATGACACTTTACTACTCGTGCGAGATTTTGACAGTCAGGCAATTGTTTATCCTGAAAATCATCCTAAAACAACATACTGGTCTAACTTACAACCCAAAGTTATTTGAGAAACGCCAAAAATATAGAGTATGTACGACACAGATCAGTTGGAAAACAAAATTTAGCAGAAGGTTTATTGGATTTCTTGGACCATATTTATATAACAAAATAAACAAATCATTAAACATTTACCCTCTGACAAAAAAACAATGCAAAGTAAAGGTGAGTCAGTACTTGCAGGGACTTGACTACGAAGAAACAGAAATACTAATAGCAATAACACAGTAATTAAAATTACACGTATTATATCACCCATCTATATAAACATTACACATATACACACCCTCTTTACACACCACTACATCGGCTTCACAACACTTACATAATTCATCACTTATATTACTCAAAAAAGGGGACATTTTTACACTTTCACAACTTTTTATTACACAAAAGAAAAAGAAAAAAAAAATCATTTACATTCAATTCTGGATGGGTATCAGGGTACGGTATGCTGTGGAAACATTCAAAACCACTAGAAAAATACTAAATACGAGCTGACATTACAAGCCTAGATTATATTCATATTACAATACATAAAAAAATCTATACAATCTAAATATACCTGCATATGACAAGAAAATAAAGAAAAATAGAAAAAATTGAAAGATGAAATACGGATTACTATATATACTCGTAAATATCTTTCAAACACCATAAATGTAAATGTGGGAGTGAGCAGAATAAATTTCAAGTGAATTCGTCCTACAAATATTCTAAAACTGTGTAGTAAGACTTCTCACGTTGCTTTATTGAGAACGTTATTGTTAATAATTCATTCTTAAATTTGTTTAGAATATTATTGTAGAATCACACACTCTTTTAAATGAAAAATACTTGACAATACGGATTTATCATATATAAAGCTAAAGTATGTAAATAATTAAATATTTGTTTACATTCATTAACTTATCATAAGTGTATTAAGATAGAATCGTCATGATATCAATTTCTTTAAAGTTATCCCTCAGTGACTGCCAACAACTGAGATTATAATTGCACAAATAACTCTTTTTTGCAACACAAAGATACTTTATTGTTGGCAGTGTTTCAACACACACAAACACGCACACACACACACACACAGAACATAAAGATACTTTATTGTTAGCAAAATGGGTCAGGCACTAAGCCCTGTGAAACTCCCATACTGACCAGAATCGAATGCCTTAGGCAAATCAGGACAAAACATCCTTTTTTTTTAACATGTGGCAACTCCCTTTGGGCCGTCACACCAGCGGGGTTTACGGCAGGCTGGTGTGTCAGAATCGGACCGAATAAAACTACACGGTGTGCCAGCTCTCTATTTAGACGACGTAAGGCACACGCGGACGTCACCTCCTCGCAGTTGGCCACTGTAGCAGATGGAGGAGAAAACTCGTCCAATCCACCCGCGGCCACATTCAAGGTGGCGTGAGGCGCTGGTACGTGCGCCTCTGCCACCCGGTTCGCCGGCAGTGAATTAGGTCCAAGAGAGGATCGTCCTCCCGAACCTTCTCCGCCGTCTCCTCCAACCTATTCCGCGAAATCACGTCTTTGCAGAAGATTGTCGCCCGCGCACGAAGAGGTAGGTGAGGTCGTTCGTCGAACCACGATGGCTCGTTTGTTGTCCCAGCTGGAGACTCCACGTGCTGGCGTTGCTAGGAGGGGATTGAGTCCCACTTGTCACCACTGCGACTGCAGTGAGGACTCGGCTCAGCACACGTTTGCAGTTTGTTCTGCTTGGGCGGCGCAGCGTGAGGTCCTTACTGCAGTTATTGGAGGAGATCTGTCGCTACCGGCCATGGATCATATGACAGCCTGTTTTTCTGCTGTTGCAGCCTTCTGTCAAGATATCACTTCACGATAGCCTATTTGTTACTGTAGCTGTAAACTGTTTTCATGTGAAGGGTAGCAACCATCTTCTTTCGAGTTATGTAGAGCTTTTATTGTGATCAATTCTACATGGTGCTGTAATAAGTTCAAGTAGCTTGTGTATTGATAAAGAAATCAAATCATTCAGGTACGTTTTATAAAAATATTAGTTGATTTTTGCATAGCTTCTCATATGTTGATCATTACTAACAAAGTATTTTACCTGATTTCCACTGTTTTCCATTTTCTAATTCATAATCAAGTATAATAATGATAATATTTTAAAACTGTATAAAATAACCATGTAAGAATTCCCTTTTTTCTTAATACTTGTTACCTTTGTGAACACTGATTCTGTTTACTTACTACACAATAGTGTTATTACAATTTGTTCGTCTGTGATCATCATCATTGTCGTGTTTCATATATATAACGTATGTGTATTTACAAAAAACGTGTGTATCAGAATACAGAGTCAGTCAGTGCCAGTATTTAGTCAGACTTTGAAACCAGACGATGTTACGTATCACATGTCCGAAAATATTAATATTTCTTTCGTGACCAATAAATATGTTATGTCACTAAATTATTATGTATAGTATATAAGTATTATGTAATGAAATTATTCAGAGCTTTATTGTGATCATTTTCCTTCCTAGCGAGGCTTGCCTGATAAGCGTCCCATGAAAAACGCAAGCACATACATGAACACCTATATGCAAGAACTTCACAAAAAGTAGCAACAACTTTCAATGTAACAAACTAATAATATATAATTATTGGTATCTGGCATCTATAATATTCTGGCATCAAATACCCACCATAGGAATCAAATAAGATATTGCTGATGAAGATTCGACAGCGCATAGGCTATTTTTTATGGTTTTGATATTTTGATAGCATTTGATGCGGGCGGCACAGGATCAGGAAAATCTTGGGGAGGCCTATGTCTATTAGTGGACATCTTTTGGCTGAGATGATGATGATGATGATTTAATAGAGAAATAATAAAAAACTTATTTTAGGCCAATCCATGAGGCGATACGTTTATACTAATTCGTCATTAATCAAGTTGAAGGCTTTATCTTGACTTATCTACAAGGTATAATAATTAAATTCAAAAATTAATGAAACTTTCTTAAATCGATTTCGCGGCTTAAATAACGTGCTACATGAATAGTTTCGTTCCTGAATTAAATTCACTACTCAGTAATAAGTCAAAATAGACCAATCAGTTTAACACCGTTACTATAATACTTTCTTCTATTAAATACCTTTTTTAAATGGTATTCTTTGGTGTACAGTTGTATAGTAAAGATCACTGATTATATTAGAAATGAGACACATGCACTTAACTTTTCAAAAAACCGAGTGGATAAAGATATCCATCCATCCTTTGAATTTATCGCAGACTATATTTCTTCAATTTAAGTATTTAATCAAAGATAATTTCATAAGGTCAGACACTCTTCTAACGAGTAATTAATCTATCAACATGTAGTGCACATACGTACAACATAATACTGCATTTGTTTGAAGCCTACAATTTAGAAATTGACAATGTAAATATGTATATCTAAATTTTATTATTTTGCATTTCTCGTTGAATCCTGTTTTAATTGTAGTGCTTTTTTGTATATTTTATTGTTAATCACATTCAAACAGGAAAGAATATAGAATACATATTAAAAATGCAGAAGATCCATAGATACATTAACAAAAAAGGAAAATTGAAAATGTTTCAATTTAGGAACTGGTTCAGTATTGTACTTCTTTTTTCTGTACACATACTTGTCATTATAACAATAAAAACGTTTAACAAAAGATCGAGGTACAGTCAGCTAGTGATTGCATTTCTGTATGGTTTTTTTGACATGAATATGATTTACGCAATCAGATTCATAACATTATTAGAAGATAAAGTCAAGTAGTAAGTAACAAGTATTACAAAGAAATGTTTAAAGTTTACACTAAAATATTACACTGCTATAATTTGTATAAGTTGTGTTTCCGCCATGTGGTAAGTTAAATTTCAGTATTTAGTTAAATATAATGTATATTTCAAGTTATTTTATAAAATCTAGATTGAGTATAAAATCAAGATCTAAACGTTGGGTTCTTATTTCAATTTATTTTGTGAAAGCGATGGTAAGCAATTGCAATGAGGTGATCTGTTACTCAAAGCTTGTAAGTGTTGCAGTCCAAGCATGTAACTTGCACCTACAGTATTGGTCCAGAAACACTGCAGAGGCTAACTTGCTATTTAAATTGATTGTACAAGGTAAGAAAGGTCTAAAAAGCCTACAGTAGTGAAGTGCTAAGCATCTTTTTGATGGGAGTAAAAATTTTATTTTGTGAAATTAGGACATAAAATTGCACGGAGTACTGAGGTAGAAGCTGGTGTTGGGGTGTTCCAGCAAGGAATTGAAAATAGTTTTGTATATACTGCTGAACTTGTATCTTATAGATTTAGAGGTGGTGAGCTGGAGTGAAATGTTGCCTGTACCTGTTCAGCACACCGAGTTTCATCAAAACTAATTTAACCTTATCCCATAACTGGACTTCGCTTGATATGGCTAATCTAATCTGAAACGACCACTAAAGATTTTTTAATTTGAAACACAAGTTTATTGCGACTCTCAACAATTTTTTTCGCAACATATTGAGGCAGCGGGTATAAAAGACGTCTCTCGTTTAATTTTTAGCATAGCAATGGATGCTACTGATTTACTTAGAAAAAAAGTGGAGTGAGGGATAGACACCTTGTGCAGCACAAACATTTTCAAATAATAATTAGTATTCGCAGCATAAAGTATCGATAATAATCTTTATGCATTTGTCTGTATGGAAACTGAAATCTCAGTTACACTATTTCTCAGGAAACCCATAGCAAGTTCAAAATTAATGCATAAAACTTGTCTTTAGTCTTAATTGTTAGTATACCATATAAACGATAAAATTATTTTGACCCAGAGCGATCAGAGCGAACTCGACGTAAACTATATAGTCAATCAAGGAGTATTAACGTGTGTAAAATTTAAAAATAATTTTGGCACGTTATGCCACCGACTACGTTACCTCGACTTTGAATCAATTTTGTATGTCAAAAGCCTACGGTTCATGATTGTAGATATGTTCTTTTTTAAACCACCACTTCTACGTCATGTCAAAGTAAATAAAATTTGTTTTTTTTCTTATTGTGCTATCAGATATTATTTCACACTACACAGTGTTTATTTCAAGCATTATTTAATGTTCAAAGGTGCATTTTTTATTTCTACAGCATCTTCTTTGAACATTAACACTTACGTGAGTATTGATATATTTTAGCTAGTAGTTACAATCATACATACATAAAAATCACACGTGTTTCGCCAGAGGAGTAGGCAGAGGTGTATTAAACATCTACTGTTCACCAGTGTTTTGGTCTAACGTAATAGGTGTAAGCCTATTGTCACTATCGAGATATTTGTTTGCCAGAGCCTCATCCGTCGATCAGCAGGTGCACCACTTGCAGAGGAGGTTGACTTGGGGCTTTAAGTTCTTGGTGAAAACCCTATACAAATTAGTACTTACTGGATCGTGTGAAACTAGTTCTTACTGGATCTTATTATATTTTTATACAGTCGCAGTTGGTACGAACTAATAGAAAATTCACAAAAACACACTTGAATTATCTTGTATTTTTATGGTGTGGTGGCTAAAAACCTTCTATTTTCAAGTTATATTCAGCAATCATTACGGAAAATTTTTACGGATTACACTGGGCCAATAAAGAGAATCGATCGAATCTATTGTGAAAATGTCTACTTTTGTGTCTAATAGTGTTTTTGCTGAGAATTTTATTGCACTGCTTTATTTAAAAGAAATCTGCAGTCGAGTAATACAGAATTGTTGTTGAAACATATGCTCTGTCGAATACGATATGCAGCAACTGGTTTAGGTACTTTAGAAACAATGACTTTGATCTTAAAGATAAAGAACGTTCTTGAGCACCAGCTTCAAGACAAAGATAAGTTTGGCGACAAAGAATTGGAGGCATTACTTGATCAAGATCCATGTCAGATGCCTGTAGAGTTCGGAAAAACATTGTAAGTAGATGCATCAACAGTTTCAAAACGTTTTAAAGCGTTAGAAATGGTCCAAAAGCAAAGATATTGGGTGCCGTGTGAGTTGAAGCCGAGAGACGTTGAACGAAGTTTTCTGATGTGTGAATTGCTTATTCAACACGAGCAGTGACACGACAAAGTGATTTTGTTACATGGCAATGCTCGACCACATATGACAAAATCAGTCAAAACTTACCTAGAAACGCTTAATGGGAAATTCTACCCCACCCACCATATTCACCGGACAAAGACTTTCAGTTTACTACTTATTTCGGTTACTGGTGCACGGTTTGACCGAGCAGCGCTTCCATACTTTCGAAGAAACCGAAAAATGAATCGATTTATGAATTGCGTCAAAAGATAATTCGTTTTTTCGACGACGGGTTTAATTACTGCCAGAAAGATGGGAGAAAGTGCTCTCTATTAATGGACAATACTTTAAGTAACGCGGTTGTAACCCTTGTTTTATTTTAATTTCAATAAAAAAACAACGAGAACTTATTCAAAGTTCTAACACAAAATTTATTAATATCGAGGTTGCATAGGCTGTCGTATGACTTGCCACGCCGATGACACTTTGGTCACGGCCCGGGGAGCGAACTTTCAAGAGGTGGCGCGCCTAGCCACCACGGGAGTCTCTCTGGTGGTCGGGCGTATTGAGGCGCTGGGTTTACGGGTGGCCCTGGACAAGACGGAGGCCCATTGGTTCCATGGGCCCCGTCGCGGTCCACCCTCCGGCGCCTCCATAGTAGTCAATTCGGTCCTCGTACCGGTTCAGGGCCAGATGAAGTATCTGGGTCTGACCCTTGACGGCAGGTGGCTCTTCGACGAGCACTTTCGACAGCTTTCTCCGAAGCTAGTCGGCACTGCTTCTGCCCTTGGGTGACTTTTGAGCAATTTGGGTGGGGCCAGCGTCGCGACGAGACGGCTATACACGGGGGTTGTCCGGTCAATGGCACTTTATGGTGCACCGGTGTGGGCGGCGGCTCTGACCGTCCACAATAGGGCTCGCCTCTGGCGTCCTCAGAGGATATTGGCGGTTAGACCCATACGCGGTTACCGCACTGTATCGACGGAGGCGGCGTGCGCCTTAACCAAAACTCCCCCGTGGGATTTGGAGGCGGAAGTGCTCGCCGAAAAATATTGGCGAACGACAGACTTCCGGGTGGGTAGCGGCATTCGGCCCCCACCCGGCGAGATAGGCTATGTCGTGGGTGGGAACCCTATGCACCCTTGTATTTACTGGTTGATGGGAAACTAGAAGCGACTTGACCTTACTACACTTTTGTACGGTCACATTCGGTACGTTAATACGTACCACTAATGTAGAAAAGTCACAAAAACAGACAGAGCTCCGTTAAACATCATTTAAAAATAAAAGTCAATGTTTTAGATGTTAAACAAAGACAACACATTCGGTGGTAGGGATAAAGGGAATTGAAAATACTAAGACGCAGCGCATCTGACCTCCCCGGCGCCTCCATCATAGTCAATTCGCTCCTCGTACCGAGTGAGGTCCAGATGAAGTATCTGAGCATGATCCTCAACGGGAGTTGGCTCTTCGACGAGTACTTCCGACAGTTTGCTCAAAGGCTGGTCGGCGCTGCTTCTGCTTTTGGGCGACTTTTGCCCAATTAGGGTGGAGCCAGGGTCGCGACAAGGCGGTTACATACGCAGTTTGTCCGGTCAATGCCACTATGTGCTGCACCGATGTGGGCGACGACTCTGGCCGCCCAGAATAAGGCTCGCCTCTGGTGCCCTCAAAGGATATAGGCGGTTAAAGTCATATGTGGCTACCGCACCGTGTCGACGGAGGTGGCTCGCGCGTTAGCCAGAACTCCTCAATGTTATATGGAGGCGGAAGTGCTTGTTGAAGTTTAACGGTGGACGGCCGACCTCCGGACGGCTAGCGGCATGCGACCGCAGCCTGAAGAGCTACGCGAATGGCGTAAGGACGCTCGTCGAGCCACGATGCCTCGTTGGTTCTCTCAATTGGAGGTTCCACGTGCTGGTTTTTTTTTTTTTTTTATACCACGACGGTGGCAAACAAGCATACGGCCCGCCTGATGGTAAGCGGTTACCGCAGCCTATGAACGCCTGCGGCACCAGGGGCATCACGTGCGCGTTGCCGACCCTTTAAAAACCTATTTACCCCCTTCTTGAAGAGCCCCATACTGTAGTTTCCAGGGACAACCTCGGCAGGGAGCTCATTCCGTAACGGGATTGTTCGCGGGAGAAAATTTCTCTGAAACCACACTGTGCGCGACCATTTAGGTTCCAATGTATGTGGATGAGCTCCCTGACGATGGCGAGCGGTGAGATGGTAGAAAGTGACTGTGGGCATCATATCAAACAATTCTTCAGAACACAGCCCATTGTAGAGACGGTAGAGCACACACAAGGAGGTAAAGTCTCTCCTAAGACTTAGTGGCTCGATACCGTCTGTGAGATCAGGATCGTCGACTATTCTCACAGCACGTCTCTGAACTGAATCAAAAGGCTCAAGCTGGTACTTCGGTGCTCCCGCCCAGAGATGACAGCAATACTCCATGTGAGGTCGAACTTGTGGTTTGTAAAGTAGTAGCCTTTGTGCCGGTGTGAAGTATCGCTTCGCTCTATTCAGAACACCAAGCTTTTTTGATGCCAGCTTGACCTTCTCTTCCAAATAAGCTCGAAATTGGACGTCACTGGAGATGTCGACACCGAGGATTCCAATACTCTGTGAGATGGTAAGGGGTGTATTCTGGAATTGTGGAACCACAGTGAACGGGGTTTTCTTAGCGGTAAACGCACAGACTTGTGTCTTAGAGGGGTTAAATTGGACCAGGTTATCCCGACCCCAATCGGAGGATCTGCAGCCGGGCATCTTCAAGTGAGTCATTTTCAAGTTATACTCGGCTTTTACTGTGAGAAATTCTATAAAGCGCTAGATAACACTCAAGAATCTTGTATGTTGATGTTGAAAATAAATTGTTCAGGTACGTTTCACAACAGGTCAAATAAATTTTATAGATTCTGGCGTGGCTTCTGACTGTTGATCGTTATTTACAAAGTACCTCACCTGATATCCACTCTATCAAATTTTCTACTGTAAAATGAAATTTTAAAATGCATATATTTTAAAACAGGAAAAAATTACCGTGAAAGTAATTTTTTTTTGTCCTAGTTCCAGAAAAAAAATTGTGCAAAAGCATATTGCGCCTGCATCAATCACAATTTGAAGTACCTAATACAAATTTATTATTTATTCTCCGTCGACGCCATGTTACCTTTGCAAGTATTGGTTCTATTCACTAACTACACTATTGTATTGTTGCAATTCATTTTTCTGTAATCATCTTTGTCATATTATTTTTGTGATTTATGAACGTATTGCCCAATTATATTAGGTATTATAATAAATTTCTTTAAAGTGTCTTAATTTCAATTTATGTTAACCAAAACTTTACATGTTATTATACCTTATTATACCTTTCAAGTTATGTCGAAATTTTGTTGTGATCAATTCAACAAGGTGGTGGAAAAACTCGAGAATCTTGTATATTGATGCAGTCAGGCACGTTTCACATAAATATTTGTCGATTTCTGCAGTGCTTCTAATTTGTTGATCGTTACTTACAGATTATTTTATCTGATCTCCACTGTTTCTAATTCTCAAATTCAGAATAAAATATAAAATGGTAATACTTTAAAACTGTATAAAATTACTATGAAAGTAATTTCTTTGGTTTCGTAGTTCTTAAACAGAAGTTCTTCAAAAATGTTCTGTCAGCGCACTACACTCTCAGTTTGGATTAAGACGAATTTGTGAATACTGATTCTGTTAACTTGCTGCACAATTGTGTTTTATATTATATATCTATTATATACATTATATATTTATAAAATATTATGTATCAGTACACAGTATCAGTCTGAGCCAGTATTGAACTTTGAAACCAGATGACTAAAATACTATATATAGAATATCAGTATTACATATCGAATAAAAGTATTAAGGGTTTAATTGAAGTCATTTTACTTCCCAGCGAGGTTGGCCAGATAAGCGTCCTGTGAAAAACACACGTAAACATGCATTGACACATTTATACAAAAACTTCACATGAAGTAATACTATATTTCAATGTAACTACAAAGCTGGTATATTCTGGCATCAAGTAGCCACCATCGGAATCAAAAAAGATATCGGTATGATAAAGATTCAACAGTACATAAGCAATCTTTATGGCTTTAATATTCCAATAGCATTCGATAAAGAAACAATTAAGCATTTATTTTCAATCAATCAATGACGGGGTACATGGTTATTAATTTGTTAAACTTCAACACCTTGTCTTGGCGTATCTACAATCTTCATAAATTAATGGAACTTTATTAAATCGATATTCGACTTACTTAACGTGCTACACGAATAGTTGTCTGCCTCAAATTCATTGCTAAGTAATAAGCCATAATAGATGAATCATTTTAACACTGTTGTCACAAAATCTTCATTGGTTAAATGAATTGTTAAATGATATTCTTCAATGTATAGTTGTATAGTTTAGACAACTGATTAAATAAAAAATGAGAGTTACAAATACATATGGAGTTAAGTTTTCAAAAAACCGAGTGGATAAAGATATCCAGTCTGTATTACTTCCATTGAATTTATCACAGACTATATTTGTTCAGTTTAAGTTTTTAATCAAAGATAATTGTATAAGGTCAAATACTCTTCTAACGACTAATCTGTCAATATGTAGTGTATTGTTTTTCGTAATTGTGCATTTGTTTGAAATCTACAAATTAACTATCGACGACAGTAGTAGGCCTATATCTAAATTTTACTATTTTGCATTCCTCGTGGAGTCTTGTTTTGCTGGCGGTGCTTTTTTTGCATATTTCATTGTTAATCATATTCAAACAAAGAATAACATAGAATTAATGTTAACAATGCAGAAGATCCATAGATACATTAACAAGAAAAGAAATTTGAAAATATTTCTATTTGGGAACTGGTTCTGTGTTATACTTGTTCTTGTCATACACGTACTTGTCATGATAACGTTAAAAACATTTAACAAAAGGTCAAGGATTAGTCAACTAATGCGTGTACTTTTGAGTGCTTTTTTTGACATGAATATGATTTATGCAATCAGATTTATAACATTATTAGAAAATAAAGTTATTTTGTGGAATGATTGCTTATTGGATTCGTCGATTAATTACCATAACAAATATTACAAAGAAATATTTAATGTTTATACTCAAATATTGCGCTGTTATGACTTATACAAGTTGTGTTTCCGCCATGTGGTAAGTTAAATTTCTTTATTAAGCCCAATATAATGTGCCATTTACACTATTTTATTGTATTTAGTATATAGCTAGCTAGAATCTAAAACGATTTCTCTCTTTATAAGAAAGAGGTGACAAATGAACAGACAGATTACCTGATGGCAATTGACTGTTTTAAATTAATTTCAATGAGATGATCAGTTGCTGGTAACTTGTAACTTGCACTGGAAACACTGAAGCATTGATCCGGAAACACTGAAGAGGATAATTTGTTACAAAAATTGATTGTGCTATGTAAAGAGGATCTCGAAAACTCACAGTAGTGAAGTGTTCATTATCACTTCGGTTTGTATAAAAATTTTACCTTACGAAACTAGGACGCAAAAATTGTAAACGATACTAGCCTGAGTAATTCCACGGAGCACTAGCCATGGTATACACGATAAATAAAGCAGAGATAATGGCAAGAAGTCAAACTTTATTCATGATTTGGCCATCGATGATTTGAGTCACGTTCCATTGGATTTAGTACAGAGGTAGAGGCAGATACTGGGGTATCCTAGGAAGGAGTATATGATAATAGTTTTGTATATGCTCCTGGACCTGCGTCTTATAGAGTTAGTGGCTATGCGTTCGTGTGAAGTACTGCGTGTATCTGTTCAGCACACCGAGTTTCATCGAAAGTAATTCAACCTTACCTTCTAAAATAACTAACCCCATACCTAAGCTTCACTGGATATGCCTACGCATAAAATAACGATACTAGTTGAGGCTGAAATGCTCTCAAACTAATCTTTGTTGCGATGAAAATGTAAATATGTATGTTTTTAATTAAAATGTATTTGATGCTGTCGACCGCAATCTGAAACTTAAAGATTTTTTAATTTGGAAGATAAGTTTATCACGACTCTCGACAATCTTTCTCGCAACACATTGATGTGTATAATAGGTGTAAAAGAGGTCTTCCGTACAATTTTCTGCATAGCTGATTAGCAATATGTCATTAAAACACAAAAAAAGTACAGTGAGGGATAGACACCTTGTAAGACACCAACATTTACAAATAATAATTAGAATTCCTAGCATACTGTATCCGTAACGACCTTTATGCGTTTGTCAGCATGAAAAATGAAAACCCCGTTATAAATTTCTCAGAAAGCCCATAGGAAGTTGAAAATAGCCGCATAAACCTCGTCTTTAGTCTTAATTGTTAGTATACCACGTGAATGAGGAAATTATTATGACCCTGACTGATCTGAGCGAACCCGACGAAAACCATATCATCAGTGATTGAGTACCGTCGTGTATAAAATTTAAAAAATTATATTACCGAAAACTAATTTTGAAAACAACAGACTATGCTACCTTGATTTTTAGTCATTTTTTTATGACAAATGCCTACGATTCATAATTGTAGATATGTTTTTTTATTTAATCACCTTAATAAATATAATGTGTTTTTCTGAACCAGTTGTATACCACGTTACAGGCAATAAAATATCTTTATTTTCTTACTTTTTGTGCTTTCAGATATTATTTCACACTACACAATGTTTATTTCAAGCACTAGTTAATGTTGAAAAATGCATAACATTTTATACATTATCTCCGTCGAACACTAACAATCACGTAAGTATTTATATGGTTTAGTTAGTAGTGCCATAAAAATCACGCCGAAACATATTAAACACAATTCCATGTAATAGGTGGTGAGTCTATTGACACTAACGAGATGCTTTGTTTACTAGATCCTCGTCCGTCGATCAACAGGTACTCCACTTATAGGTGACGTTGACTCGTGGTCCAAAGTTGTTGGTGGGAACCCTATGGATCTTAGTGTTTACTAGATGGCATGAAACTAGTGGTTGGAACTTATACTTTTGTGGCCACTTCCACATACAAACAAAAATATACAATAGCGCGATCTAGTGAAGATACATCGAACTACTAAGTGTAATAATGAACTACGAAGTAATTACTAATTCTGTGTTGTGAAATAGAGATTCGTGTGGCAATTAGCACATATACAACATCCCAACATAAGCCGTTGGGCCGTGGCCTGATCACCTCGCCTGGTCGGAGGATCCTCCCTTTGTGTCGGAGGGACGTGACACCCGTTTCCTCCACACTTTTAAACAGTCACAGTCGGTACAAAATAGTACAAAAGTTACAAAAGCACGTTTAGAGGTCCGTTAAGTTTCATTTAAAAACGATAATCAATATTTTGGGGGTTAAACACGGACAACACGTTCGGAGGTGTTGTGGCCTAACACGTTCTACACTGAGGTAATAAAGGGAATTGTATATTAATTTCTAAAAAGATGGTGGCTTTCATCGAACTTAAACAGTAGCTAATTGCTCAATACTAATCGACTGCCGATGATTACTAAGTTAGATATGGAACAACAAAAATTTTGTTGACTTAAAAAGATCCGTTTGTCTTTAATTTTCTTTTCAGATTAGCGCAACTGTCGTCATACTTCTTTTCTTCCTGTGGTGGCTAAAAACCTTCTTTTTTCAAGTTATACTCAGCATTCATTGCGGAAAATTTTATAAAGCACTAGGTAAAATTCAAGAATCTTGTATGTTCATATTGAAAACAAATTGCTCAGGTACGTTTCACAAGTGGAAAGGTAAAAAAAAAATTAGATCCTCACGGGGCTTCTGACTGTTGATCATTAGTAACAAAGTGCTTCACGTGATACCCACTCGATCAAATTTTCTATTTTAAAATGAAATTTTAAAACATGAAAAAATTACCGTTAAAGTAATTTCTTTTTTTTTGTCCTAGGTCTGGGCAAAAAAATATGCAAAAATATATTGCGGCTACATCAATCACAGTTTGGAGTAATACAAATTTATCATTTATTCTCTGTCAACGCCATGTTACCTTTGCAAGTATTGGTTCTATTCACTAACTACACTATTGTATTGTTGCAATTTGCTTTTCTGTAATCATCATTATCATATTATTTTTGTGATTTATGAATTTATTGTATAATTATATTGTTATAATGAGTTCCTTTAAAGTGTCTTAATTTCAATTTAGATTAACAGAAACCTTACATATTATTATTATTTATTTTAATAGGCTGCCAAAGTGACTCTACTCTGCTTGATGGATGGCATGAATAGAATCCAAAAGTTGTAGTCACCATACTCATTGCGAATGCAAACAATGCGATATGGTGACTCACACTATGGCGGCCTATTACAATTTTTACGCCTCACTTGGGGACGTAAAAGACATGACAGTCATCGTAGCATTGTATTGCACACACTTACCATGACAACTGTCACCCTTGCATCAATGAGCCTCCGGTCTCGCACTCAGCAACATATATATATATATATATATATATATTATATATTAATAGCCTGCCAAAGTGACTCTACTCTGCCTGATGGAAAGCATGAATAGAATAAATGAGTTGTGGTCACCATACTCATTGCAATTGGAGACAATGCAGTATGGTGACCCACACTATGGCGGCCTAGTGAGATGCTCTTTCACACCCCGCTTGGGGACGTAAAAGGCATGGCAGTCATCATGACAGTGTAAGGCTTACACAGTTACCACGACAACTGTCACCCCTGCATCAATGGGCCTCCTGTCTCACACTCACCAATGAAACACGACAGCACGGATGTTGGTGCTTTAGGTTGTTCTTCTGTGGGAGGGTAGTACTGCCCCGGTCGTAGGCGCACCACAGTCTCAATTCGGATTAATACGGATTTATTACTTATTTAACATCGATGCTGTGTTACCTTTGTGAATACTGATTCTGTTAACTTGCTGCACAATTGTGTTTTATATTATATATCTATTATATACATTATATATTTATAAAATATTATGTATCAGTACACAGTATCAGTCTGAGCCAGTATTGAACTTTGAAACCAGATGACTAAAATACTATATATAGAATATCAGTATTACATATCGAATAAAAGTATTAAGGGTTTAATTGAAGTCATTTTACTTCCCAGCGAGGTTGGCCAGATAAGCGTCCTGTGAAAAACACACGTAAACATGCATTGACACATTTATACAAAAACTTCACATGAAGTAATACTATATTTCAATGTAACTACAAAGCTGGTATATTCTGGCATCAAGTAGCCACCATCGGAATCAAAAAAGATATCGGTATAATAAAGATTCAACAGTACATAAGCAATCTTTATGGCTTTAATATTCCAATAGCATTCGATAAAGAAACAATTAAGCATTTATTTTCAATCAATCAATGACGGGGTACATGGTTATTAATTTGTTAAACTTCAACACCTTGTCTTGGCGTATCTACAATCTTCATAAATTAATGGAACTTTATTAAATCGATATTCGACTTACTTAACGTGCTACACGAATAGTTGTCTGCCTCAAATTCATTGCTAAGTAATAAGCCATAATAGATGAATCATTTTAACACTGTTGTCACAAAATCTTCATTGGTTAAATGAATTGTTAAATGATATTCTTCAATGTATAGTTGTATAGTTTAGACAACTGATTAAATAAAAAATGAGAGTTACAAATACATATGGAGTTAAGTTTTCAAAAAACCGAGTGGATAAAGATATCCAGTCTGTATTACTTCCATTGAATTTATCACAGACTATATTTGTTCAGTTTAAGTTTTTAATCAAAGATAATTGTATAAGGTCAAATACTCTTCTAACGACTAATCTGTCAATATGTAGTGTATTGTTTTTCGTAATTGTGCATTTGTTTGAAATCTACAAATTAACTATCGACGACAGTAGTAGGCCTATATCTAAATTTTACTATTTTGCATTCCTCGTGGAGTCTTGTTTTGCTGGCGGTGCTTTTTTTGCATATTTCATTGTTAATCATATTCAAACAAAGAATAACATAGAATTAATGTTAACAATGCAGAAGATCCATAGATACATTAACAAGAAAAGAAATTTGAAAATATTTCTATTTGGGAACTGGTTCTGTGTTATACTTGTTCTTGTCATACACGTACTTGTCATGATAACGTTAAAAACATTTAACAAAAGGTCAAGGATTAGTCAACTAATGCGTGTACTTTTGAGTGCTTTTTTTGACATGAATATGATTTATGCAATCAGATTTATAACATTATTAGAAAATAAAGTTATTTTGTGGAATGATTGCTTATTGGATTCGTCGATTAATTACCATAACAAATATTACAAAGAAATATTTAATGTTTATACTCAAATATTGCGCTGTTATGACTTATACAAGTTGTGTTTCCGCCATGTGGTAAGTTAAATTTCTTTATTAAGCCCAATATAATGTGCCATTTACACTATTTTATTGTATTTAGTATATAGCTAGCTAGAATCTAAAACGATTTCTCTCTTTATAAGAAAGAGGTGACAAATGAACAGACAGATTACCTGATGGCAATTGACTGTTTTAAATTAATTTCAATGAGATGATCAGTTGCTGGTAACTTGTAACTTGCACTGGAAACACTGAAGCATTGATCCGGAAACACTGAAGAGGATAATTTGTTACAAAAATTGATTGTGCTATGTAAAGAGGATCTCGAAAACTCACAGTAGTGAAGTGTTCATTATCACTTCGGTTTGTATAAAAATTTTACCTTACGAAACTAGGACGCAAAAATTGTAAACGATACTAGCCTGAGTAATTCCACGGAGCACTAGCCATGGTATACACGATAAATAAAGCAGAGATAATGGCAAGAAGTCAAACTTTATTCATGATTTGGCCATCGATGATTTGAGTCACGTTCCATTGGATTTAGTACAGAGGTAGAGGCAGATACTGGGGTATCCTAGGAAGGAGTATATGATAATAGTTTTGTATATGCTCCTGGACCTGCGTCTTATAGAGTTAGTGGCTATGCGTTCGTGTGAAGTACTGCGTGTATCTGTTCAGCACACCGAGTTTCATCGAAAGTAATTCAACCTTACCTTCTAAAATAACTAACCCCATACCTAAGCTTCACTGGATATGCCTACGCATAAAATAACGATACTAGTTGAGGCTGAAATGCTCTCAAACTAATCTTTGTTGCGATGAAAATGTAAATATGTATGTTTTTAATTAAAATGTATTTGATGCTGTCGACCGCAATCTGAAACTTAAAGATTTTTTAATTTGGAAGATAAGTTTATCACGACTCTCGACAATCTTTCTCGCAACACATTGATGTGTATAATAGGTGTAAAAGAGGTCTTCCGTACAATTTTCTGCATAGCTGATTAGCAATATGTCATTAAAACACAAAAAAAGTACAGTGAGGGATAGACACCTTGTAAGACACCAACATTTACAAATAATAATTAGAATTCCTAGCATACTGTATCCGTAACGACCTTTATGCGTTTGTCAGCATGAAAAATGAAAACCCCGTTATAAATTTCTCAGAAAGCCCATAGGAAGTTGAAAATAGCCGCATAAACCTCGTCTTTAGTCTTAATTGTTAGTATACCACGTGAATGAGGAAATTATTATGACCCTGACTGATCTGAGCGAACCCGACGAAAACCATATCATCAGTGATTGAGTACCGTCGTGTATAAAATTTAAAAAATTATATTACCGAAAACTAATTTTGAAAACAACAGACTATGCTACCTTGATTTTTAGTCATTTTTTTATGACAAATGCCTACGATTCATAATTGTAGATATGTTTTTTTATTTAATCACCTTAATAAATATAATGTGTTTTTCTGAACCAGTTGTATACCACGTTACAGGCAATAAAATATCTTTATTTTCTTACTTTTTGTGCTTTCAGATATTATTTCACACTACACAATGTTTATTTCAAGCACTAGTTAATGTTGAAAAATGCATAACATTTTATACATTATCTCCGTCGAACACTAACAATCACGTAAGTATTTATATGGTTTAGTTAGTAGTGCCATAAAAATCACGCCGAAACATATTAAACACAATTCCATGTAATAGGTGGTGAGTCTATTGACACTAACGAGATGCTTTGTTTACTAGATCCTCGTCCGTCGATCAACAGGTACTCCACTTATAGGTGACGTTGACTCGTGGTCCAAAGTTGTTGGTGGGAACCCTATGGATCTTAGTGTTTACTAGATGGCATGAAACTAGTGGTTGGAACTTATACTTTTGTGGCCACTTCCACATACAAACAAAAATATACAATAGCGCGATCTAGTGAAGATACATCGAACTACTAAGTGTAATAATGAACTACGAAGTAATTACTAATTCTGTGTTGTGAAATAGAGATTCGTGTGGCAATTAGCACATATACAACATCCCAACATAAGCCGTTGGGCCGTGGCCTGATCACCTCGCCTGGTCGGAGGATCCTCCCTTTGTGTCGGAGGGACGTGACACCCGTTTCCTCCACACTTTTAAACAGTCACAGTCGGTACAAAATAGTACAAAAGTTACAAAAGCACGTTTAGAGGTCCGTTAAGTTTCATTTAAAAACGATAATCAATATTTTGGGGGTTAAACACGGACAACACGTTCGGAGGTGTTGTGGCCTAACACGTTCTACACTGAGGTAATAAAGGGAATTGTATATTAATTTCTAAAAAGATGGTGGCTTTCATCGAACTTAAACAGTAGCTAATTGCTCAATACTAATCGACTGCCGATGATTACTAAGTTAGATATGGAACAACAAAAATTTTGTTGACTTAAAAAGATCCGTTTGTCTTTAATTTTCTTTTCAGATTAGCGCAACTGTCGTCATACTTCTTTTCTTCCTGTGGTGGCTAAAAACCTTCTTTTTTCAAGTTATACTCAGCATTCATTGCGGAAAATTTTATAAAGCACTAGGTAAAATTCAAGAATCTTGTATGTTCATATTGAAAACAAATTGCTCAGGTACGTTTCACAAGTGGAAAGGTAAAAAAAAAATTAGATCCTCACGGGGCTTCTGACTGTTGATCATTAGTAACAAAGTGCTTCACGTGATACCCACTCGATCAAATTTTCTATTTTAAAATGAAATTTTAAAACATGAAAAAATTACCGTTAAAGTAATTTCTTTTTTTTTGTCCTAGGTCTGGGCAAAAAAATATGCAAAAATATATTGCGGCTACATCAATCACAGTTTGGAGTAATACAAATTTATCATTTATTCTCTGTCAACGCCATGTTACCTTTGCAAGTATTGGTTCTATTCACTAACTACACTATTGTATTGTTGCAATTTGCTTTTCTGTAATCATCATTATCATATTATTTTTGTGATTTATGAATTTATTGTATAATTATATTGTTATAATGAGTTCCTTTAAAGTGTCTTAATTTCAATTTAGATTAACAGAAACCTTACATATTATTATTATTTATTTTAATAGGCTGCCAAAGTGACTCTACTCTGCTTGATGGATGGCATGAATAGAATCCAAAAGTTGTAGTCACCATACTCATTGCGAATGCAAACAATGCGATATGGTGACTCACACTATGGCGGCCTATTACAATTTTTACGCCTCACTTGGGGACGTAAAAGACATGACAGTCATCGTAGCATTGTATTGCACACACTTACCATGACAACTGTCACCCTTGCATCAATGAGCCTCCGGTCTCGCACTCAGCAACATATATATATATATATATATATATATTATATATTAATAGCCTGCCAAAGTGACTCTACTCTGCCTGATGGAAAGCATGAATAGAATAAATGAGTTGTGGTCACCATACTCATTGCAATTGGAGACAATGCAGTATGGTGACCCACACTATGGCGGCCTAGTGAGATGCTCTTTCACACCCCGCTTGGGGACGTAAAAGGCATGGCAGTCATCATGACAGTGTAAGGCTTACACAGTTACCACGACAACTGTCACCCCTGCATCAATGGGCCTCCTGTCTCACACTCACCAATGAAACACGACAGCACGGATGTTGGTGCTTTAGGTTGTTCTTCTGTGGGAGGGTAGTACTGCCCCGGTCGTAGGCGCACCACAGTCTCAATTCGGATTAATACGGATTTATTACTTATTTAACATCGATGCTGTGTTACCTTTGTGAATACTGATTCTGTTAACTTGCTGCACAATTGTGTTTTATATTATATATCTATTATATACATTATATATTTATAAAATATTATGTATCAGTACACAGTATCAGTCTGAGCCAGTATTGAACTTTGAAACCAGATGACTAAAATACTATATATAGAATATCAGTATTACATATCGAATAAAAGTATTAAGGGTTTAATTGAAGTCATTTTACTTCCCAGCGAGGTTGGCCAGATAAGCGTCCTGTGAAAAACACACGTAAACATGCATTGACACATTTATACAAAAACTTCACATGAAGTAATACTATATTTCAATGTAACTACAAAGCTGGTATATTCTGGCATCAAGTAGCCACCATCGGAATCAAAAAAGATATCGGTATAATAAAGATTCAACAGTACATAAGCAATCTTTATGGCTTTAATATTCCAATAGCATTCGATAAAGAAACAATTAAGCATTTATTTTCAATCAATCAATGACGGGGTACATGGTTATTAATTTGTTAAACTTCAACACCTTGTCTTGGCGTATCTACAATCTTCATAAATTAATGGAACTTTATTAAATCGATATTCGACTTACTTAACGTGCTACACGAATAGTTGTCTGCCTCAAATTCATTGCTAAGTAATAAGCCATAATAGATGAATCATTTTAACACTGTTGTCACAAAATCTTCATTGGTTAAATGAATTGTTAAATGATATTCTTCAATGTATAGTTGTATAGTTTAGACAACTGATTAAATAAAAAATGAGAGTTACAAATACATATGGAGTTAAGTTTTCAAAAAACCGAGTGGATAAAGATATCCAGTCTGTATTACTTCCATTGAATTTATCACAGACTATATTTGTTCAGTTTAAGTTTTTAATCAAAGATAATTGTATAAGGTCAAATACTCTTCTAACGACTAATCTGTCAATATGTAGTGTATTGTTTTTCGTAATTGTGCATTTGTTTGAAATCTACAAATTAACTATCGACGACAGTAGTAGGCCTATATCTAAATTTTACTATTTTGCATTCCTCGTGGAGTCTTGTTTTGCTGGCGGTGCTTTTTTTGCATATTTCATTGTTAATCATATTCAAACAAAGAATAACATAGAATTAATGTTAACAATGCAGAAGATCCATAGATACATTAACAAGAAAAGAAATTTGAAAATATTTCTATTTGGGAACTGGTTCTGTGTTATACTTGTTCTTGTCATACACGTACTTGTCATGATAACGTTAAAAACATTTAACAAAAGGTCAAGGATTAGTCAACTAATGCGTGTACTTTTGAGTGCTTTTTTTGACATGAATATGATTTATGCAATCAGATTTATAACATTATTAGAAAATAAAGTTATTTTGTGGAATGATTGCTTATTGGATTCGTCGATTAATTACCATAACAAATATTACAAAGAAATATTTAATGTTTATACTCAAATATTGCGCTGTTATGACTTATACAAGTTGTGTTTCCGCCATGTGGTAAGTTAAATTTCTTTATTAAGCCCAATATAATGTGCCATTTACACTATTTTATTGTATTTAGTATATAGCTAGCTAGAATCTAAAACGATTTCTCTCTTTATAAGAAAGAGGTGACAAATGAACAGACAGATTACCTGATGGCAATTGACTGTTTTAAATTAATTTCAATGAGATGATCAGTTGCTGGTAACTTGTAACTTGCACTGGAAACACTGAAGCATTGATCCGGAAACACTGAAGAGGATAATTTGTTACAAAAATTGATTGTGCTATGTAAAGAGGATCTCGAAAACTCACAGTAGTGAAGTGTTCATTATCACTTCGGTTTGTATAAAAATTTTACCTTACGAAACTAGGACGCAAAAATTGTAAACGATACTAGCCTGAGTAATTCCACGGAGCACTAGCCATGGTATACACGATAAATAAAGCAGAGATAATGGCAAGAAGTCAAACTTTATTCATGATTTGGCCATCGATGATTTGAGTCACGTTCCATTGGATTTAGTACAGAGGTAGAGGCAGATACTGGGGTATCCTAGGAAGGAGTATATGATAATAGTTTTGTATATGCTCCTGGACCTGCGTCTTATAGAGTTAGTGGCTATGCGTTCGTGTGAAGTACTGCGTGTATCTGTTCAGCACACCGAGTTTCATCGAAAGTAATTCAACCTTACCTTCTAAAATAACTAACCCCATACCTAAGCTTCACTGGATATGCCTACGCATAAAATAACGATACTAGTTGAGGCTGAAATGCTCTCAAACTAATCTTTGTTGCGATGAAAATGTAAATATGTATGTTTTTAATTAAAATGTATTTGATGCTGTCGACCGCAATCTGAAACTTAAAGATTTTTTAATTTGGAAGATAAGTTTATCACGACTCTCGACAATCTTTCTCGCAACACATTGATGTGTATAATAGGTGTAAAAGAGGTCTTCCGTACAATTTTCTGCATAGCTGATTAGCAATATGTCATTAAAACACAAAAAAAGTATAGTGAGGGATAGACACCTTGTAAGACACCAACATTTACAAATAATAATTAGAATTCCTAGCATACTGTATCCGTAACGACCTTTATGCGTTTGTCAGCATGAAAAATGAAAACCCCGTTATAAATTTCTCAGAAAGCCCATAGGAAGTTGAAAATAGCCGCATAAACCTCGTCTTTAGTCTTAATTGTTAGTATACCACGTGAATGAGGAAATTATTATGACCCTGACTGATCTGAGCGAACCCGACGAAAACCATATCATCAGTGATTGAGTACCGTCGTGTATAAAATTTAAAAAATTATATTACCGAAAACTAATTTTGAAAACAACAGACTATGCTACCTTGATTTTTAGTCATTTTTTTATGACAAATGCCTACGATTCATAATTGTAGATATGTTTTTTTATTTAATCACCTTAATAAATATAATGTGTTTTTCTGAACCAGTTGTATACCACGTTACAGGCAATAAAATATCTTTATTTTCTTACTTTTTGTGCTTTCAGATATTATTTCACACTACACAATGTTTATTTCAAGCACTAGTTAATGTTGAAAAATGCATAACATTTTATACATTATCTCCGTCGAACACTAACAATCACGTAAGTATTTATATGGTTTAGTTAGTAGTGCCATAAAAATCACGCCGAAACATATTAAACACAATTCCATGTAATAGGTGGTGAGTCTATTGACACTAACGAGATGCTTTGTTTACTAGATCCTCGTCCGTCGATCAACAGGTACTCCACTTATAGGTGACGTTGACTCGTGGTCCAAAGTTGTTGGTGGGAACCCTATGGATCTTAGTGTTTACTAGATGGCATGAAACTAGTGGTTGGAACTTATACTTTTGTGGCCACTTCCACATACAAACAAAAATATACAATAGCGCGATCTAGTGAAGATACATCGAACTACTAAGTGTAATAATGAACTACGAAGTAATTACTAATTCTGTGTTGTGAAATAGAGATTCGTGTGGCAATTAGCACATATACAACATCCCAACATAAGCCGTTGGGCCGTGGCCTGATCACCTCGCCTGGTCGGAGGATCCTCCCTTTGTGTCGGAGGGACGTGACACCCGTTTCCTCCACACTTTTAAACAGTCACAGTCGGTACAAAATAGTACAAAAGTTACAAAAGCACGTTTAGAGGTCCGTTAAGTTTCATTTAAAAACGATAATCAATATTTTGGGGGTTAAACACGGACAACACGTTCGGAGGTGTTGTGGCCTAACACGTTCTACACTGAGGTAATAAAGGGAATTGTATATTAATTTCTAAAAAGATGGTGGCTTTCATCGAACTTAAACAGTAGCTAATTGCTCAATACTAATCGACTGCCGATGATTACTAAGTTAGATATGGAACAACAAAAATTTTGTTGACTTAAAAAGATCCGTTTGTCTTTAATTTTCTTTTCAGATTAGCGCAACTGTCGTCATACTTCTTTTCTTCCTGTGGTGGCTAAAAACCTTCTTTTTTCAAGTTATACTCAGCATTCATTGCGGAAAATTTTATAAAGCACTAGGTAAAATTCAAGAATCTTGTATGTTCATATTGAAAACAAATTGCTCAGGTACGTTTCACAAGTGGAAAGGTAAAAAAAAAATTAGATCCTCACGGGGCTTCTGACTGTTGATCATTAGTAACAAAGTGCTTCACGTGATACCCACTCGATCAAATTTTCTATTTTAAAATGAAATTTTAAAACATGAAAAAATTACCGTTAAAGTAATTTCTTTTTTTTTGTCCTAGGTCTGGGCAAAAAAATATGCAAAAATATATTGCGGCTACATCAATCACAGTTTGGAGTAATACAAATTTATCATTTATTCTCTGTCAACGCCATGTTACCTTTGCAAGTATTGGTTCTATTCACTAACTACACTATTGTATTGTTGCAATTTGCTTTTCTGTAATCATCATTATCATATTATTTTTGTGATTTATGAATTTATTGTATAATTATATTGTTATAATGAGTTCCTTTAAAGTGTCTTAATTTCAATTTAGATTAACAGAAACCTTACATATTATTATTATTTATTTTAATAGGCTGCCAAAGTGACTCTACTCTGCTTGATGGATGGCATGAATAGAATCCAAAAGTTGTAGTCACCATACTCATTGCGAATGCAAACAATGCGATATGGTGACTCACACTATGGCGGCCTATTACAATTTTTACGCCTCACTTGGGGACGTAAAAGACATGACAGTCATCGTAGCATTGTATTGCACACACTTACCATGACAACTGTCACCCTTGCATCAATGAGCCTCCGGTCTCGCACTCAGCAACATATATATATATATATATATATATATATTATATATTAATAGCCTGCCAAAGTGACTCTACTCTGCCTGATGGAAAGCATGAATAGAATAAATGAGTTGTGGTCACCATACTCATTGCAATTGGAGACAATGCAGTATGGTGACCCACACTATGGCGGCCTAGTGAGATGCTCTTTCACACCCCGCTTGGGGACGTAAAAGGCATGGCAGTCATCATGACAGTGTAAGGCTTACACAGTTACCACGACAACTGTCACCCCTGCATCAATGGGCCTCCTGTCTCACACTCACCAATGAAACACGACAGCACGGATGTTGGTGCTTTAGGTTGTTCTTCTGTGGGAGGGTAGTACTGCCCCGGTCGTAGGCGCACCACAGTCTCAATTCGGATTAATACGGATTTATTACTTATTTAACATCGATGCTGTGTTACCTTTGTGAATACTGATTCTGTTAACTTGCTGCACAATTGTGTTTTATATTATATATCTATTATATACATTATATATTTATAAAATATTATGTATCAGTACACAGTATCAGTCTGAGCCAGTATTGAACTTTGAAACCAGATGACTAAAATACTATATATAGAATATCAGTATTACATATCGAATAAAAGTATTAAGGGTTTAATTGAAGTCATTTTACTTCCCAGCGAGGTTGGCCAGATAAGCGTCCTGTGAAAAACACACGTAAACATGCATTGACACATTTATACAAAAACTTCACATGAAGTAATACTATATTTCAATGTAACTACAAAGCTGGTATATTCTGGCATCAAGTAGCCACCATCGGAATCAAAAAAGATATCGGTATGATAAAGATTCAACAGTACATAAGCAATCTTTATGGCTTTAATATTCCAATAGCATTCGATAAAGAAACAATTAAGCATTTATTTTCAATCAATCAATGACGGGGTACATGGTTATTAATTTGTTAAACTTCAACACCTTGTCTTGGCGTATCTACAATCTTCATAAATTAATGGAACTTTATTAAATCGATATTCGACTTACTTAACGTGCTACACGAATAGTTGTCTGCCTCAAATTCATTGCTAAGTAATAAGCCATAATAGATGAATCATTTTAACACTGTTGTCACAAAATCTTCATTGGTTAAATGAATTGTTAAATGATATTCTTCAATGTATAGTTGTATAGTTTAGACAACTGATTAAATAAAAAATGAGAGTTACAAATACATATGGAGTTAAGTTTTCAAAAAACCGAGTGGATAAAGATATCCAGTCTGTATTACTTCCATTGAATTTATCACAGACTATATTTGTTCAGTTTAAGTTTTTAATCAAAGATAATTGTATAAGGTCAAATACTCTTCTAACGACTAATCTGTCAATATGTAGTGTATTGTTTTTCGTAATTGTGCATTTGTTTGAAATCTACAAATTAACTATCGACGACAGTAGTAGGCCTATATCTAAATTTTACTATTTTGCATTCCTCGTGGAGTCTTGTTTTGCTGGCGGTGCTTTTTTTGCATATTTCATTGTTAATCATATTCAAACAAAGAATAACATAGAATTAATGTTAACAATGCAGAAGATCCATAGATACATTAACAAGAAAAGAAATTTGAAAATATTTCTATTTGGGAACTGGTTCTGTGTTATACTTGTTCTTGTCATACACGTACTTGTCATGATAACGTTAAAAACATTTAACAAAAGGTCAAGGATTAGTCAACTAATGCGTGTACTTTTGAGTGCTTTTTTTGACATGAATATGATTTATGCAATCAGATTTATAACATTATTAGAAAATAAAGTTATTTTGTGGAATGATTGCTTATTGGATTCGTCGATTAATTACCATAACAAATATTACAAAGAAATATTTAATGTTTATACTCAAATATTGCGCTGTTATGACTTATACAAGTTGTGTTTCCGCCATGTGGTAAGTTAAATTTCTTTATTAAGCCCAATATAATGTGCCATTTACACTATTTTATTGTATTTAGTATATAGCTAGCTAGAATCTAAAACGATTTCTCTCTTTATAAGAAAGAGGTGACAAATGAACAGACAGATTACCTGATGGCAATTGACTGTTTTAAATTAATTTCAATGAGATGATCAGTTGCTGGTAACTTGTAACTTGCACTGGAAACACTGAAGCATTGATCCGGAAACACTGAAGAGGATAATTTGTTACAAAAATTGATTGTGCTATGTAAAGAGGATCTCGAAAACTCACAGTAGTGAAGTGTTCATTATCACTTCGGTTTGTATAAAAATTTTACCTTACGAAACTAGGACGCAAAAATTGTAAACGATACTAGCCTGAGTAATTCCACGGAGCACTAGCCATGGTATACACGATAAATAAAGCAGAGATAATGGCAAGAAGTCAAACTTTATTCATGATTTGGCCATCGATGATTTGAGTCACGTTCCATTGGATTTAGTACAGAGGTAGAGGCAGATACTGGGGTATCCTAGGAAGGAGTATATGATAATAGTTTTGTATATGCTCCTGGACCTGCGTCTTATAGAGTTAGTGGCTATGCGTTCGTGTGAAGTACTGCGTGTATCTGTTCAGCACACCGAGTTTCATCGAAAGTAATTCAACCTTACCTTCTAAAATAACTAACCCCATACCTAAGCTTCACTGGATATGCCTACGCATAAAATAACGATACTAGTTGAGGCTGAAATGCTCTCAAACTAATCTTTGTTGCGATGAAAATGTAAATATGTATGTTTTTAATTAAAATGTATTTGATGCTGTCGACCGCAATCTGAAACTTAAAATTTTTTTAATTTGGAAGATAAGTTTATCACGACTCTCGACAATCTTTCTCGCAACACATTGACGTGTATAATAGGTGTAAAAGAGGTCTTCCGTACAATTTTCTGCATAGCTGATTAGCAATATGTCATTAAAACACAAAAAAAGTATAGTGAGGGATAGACACCTTGTAAGACACCAACATTTACAAATAATAATTAGAATTCCTAGCATACTGTATCCGTAACGACCTTTATGCGTTTGTCAGCATGAAAAATGAAAACCCCGTTATAAATTTCTCAGAAAGCCCATAGGAAGTTGAAAATAGCCGCATAAACCTCGTCTTTAGTCTTAATTGTTAGTATACCACGTGAATGAGGAAATTATTATGACCCTGACTGATCTGAGCGAACCCGACGAAAACCATATCATCAGTGATTGAGTACCGTCGTGTCTAAAATTTAAAAAATTATATTACCGAAAACTAATTTTGAAAACAACAGACTATGCTACCTTGATTTTTAGTCATTTTTTTGTGACAAATGCCTACGATTCATAATTGTAGATATGTTTTTTATTTAATCACCTTAATAAATATAATGTGTTTTTCTGAACCAGTTGTATACCACGTTACAGGCAATAAAATATCTTTATTTTCTTACTTTTTGTGCTTTCAGATATTATTTCACACTACACAATGTTTATTTCAAGCACTAGTTAATGTTGAAAAATGCATAACATTTTATACATTATCTCCGTCGAACACTAACAATCACGTAAGTATTTATATGGTTTAGTTAGTAGTGCCATAAAAATCACGCCGAAACATATTAAACACAATTCCATGTAATAGGTGGTGAGTCTATTGACACTAACGAGATGCTTTGTTTACTAGATCCTCGTCCGTCGATCAACAGGTACTCCACTTATAGGTGACGTTGACTCGTGGTCCAAAGTTGTTAGTGGGAACCCTATGGGTCTTAGTGTTTACTAGATGGCATGAAACTAGTGGTTGGAACTTATACTTTTGTGGCCACTTCCACATACAAACAAAAATATACAATAGCGCGATCTAGTGAAGATACATCGAACTACTAAGTGTAATAATGAACTACGAAGTAATTACTAATTCTGTGTTGTGAAATAGAGATTCGTGTGGCAATTAGCACATATACAACATCCCAACATAAGCCGTTGGGCCGTGGCCTGATCACCTCGCCTGGTCGGAGGATCCTCCCTTTGTGTCGGAGGGACGTGACACCCGTTTCCTCCACACTTTTAAACAGTCACAGTCGGTACAAAATAGTACAAAATTACAAAAGCACGTTTAGAGGTCCGTTAAGTTTCATTTAAAAACGATAATCAATATTTTGGGGGTTAAACACGGACAACACGTTCGGAGGTGTTGTGGCCTAACACGTTCTACACTGAGGTAATAAAGGGAATTGTATATTAATTTCTAAAAAGATGGTGGCTTTCATCGAACTTAAACAGTAGCTAATTGCTCAATACTAATCGACTGCCGATGATTACTAAGTTAGATATGGAACAACAAAAATTTTGTTGACTTAAAAAGATCCGTTTGTCTTTAATTTTCTTTTCAGATTAGCGCAACTGTCGTCATACTTCTTTTCTTCCTGTGGTGGCTAAAAACCTTCTTTTTTCAAGTTATACTCAGCATTCATTGCGGAAAATTTTATAAAGCACTAGGTAAAATTCAAGAATCTTGTATGTTCATATTGAAAACAAATTGCTCAGGTACGTTTCACAAGTGGAAAGGTAAAAAAAAAATTAGATCCTCACGGGGCTTCTGACTGTTGATCATTAGTAACAAAGTGCTTCACGTGATACCCACTCGATCAAATTTTCTATTTTAAAATGAAATTTTAAAACATGAAAAAATTACCGTTAAAGTAATTTCTTTTTTTTTGTCCTAGGTCTGGGCAAAAAAATATGCAAAAATATATTGCGGCTACATCAATCACAGTTTGGAGTAATACAAATTTATCATTTATTCTCTGTCAACGCCATGTTACCTTTGCAAGTATTGGTTCTATTCACTAACTACACTATTGTATTGTTGCAATTTGCTTTTCTGTAATCATCATTATCATATTATTTTTGTGATTTATGAATTTATTGTATAATTATATTGTTATAATGAGTTCCTTTAAAGTGTCTTAATTTCAATTTAGATTAACAGAAACCTTACATATTATTATTATTTATTTTAATAGGCTGCCAAAGTGACTCTACTCTGCTTGATGGATGGCATGAATAGAATCCAAAAGTTGTAGTCACCATACTCATTGCGAATGCAAACAATGCGATATGGTGACTCACACTATGGCGGCCTATTACAATTTTTACGCCTCACTTGGGGACGTAAAAGACATGACAGTCATCGTAGCATTGTATTGCACACACTTACCATGACAACTGTCACCCTTGCATCAATGAGCCTCCGGTCTCGCACTCAGCAACATATATATATATATATATATATATTATATATTAATAGCCTGCCAAAGTGACTCTACTCTGCCTGATGGAAAGCATGAATAGAATAAATGAGTTGTGGTCACCATACTCATTGCAATTGGAGACAATGCAGTATGGTGACCCACACTATGGCGGCCTAGTGAGATGCTCTTTCACACCCCGCTTGGGGACGTAAAAGGCATGGCAGTCATCATGACAGTGTAAGGCTTACACAGTTACCACGACAACTGTCACCCCTGCATCAATGGGCCTCCTGTCTCACACTCACCAATGAAACACGACAGCACGGATGTTGGTGCTTTAGGTTGTTCTTCTGTGGGAGGGTAGTACTGCCCCGGTCGTAGGCGCACCACAGTCTCAATTCGGATTAATACGGATTTATTACTTATTTAACATCGATGCTGTGTTACCTTTGTGAATACTGATTCTGTTAACTTGCTGCACAATTGTGTTTTATATTATATATCTATTATATACATTATATATTTATAAAATATTATGTATCAGTACACAGTATCAGTCTGAGCCAGTATTGAACTTTGAAACCAGATGACTAAAATACTATATATAGAATATCAGTATTACATATCGAATAAAAGTATTAAGGGTTTAATTGAAGTCATTTTACTTCCCAGCGAGGTTGGCCAGATAAGCGTCCTGTGAAAAACACACGTAAACATGCATTGACACATTTATACAAAAACTTCACATGAAGTAATACTATATTTCAATGTAACTACAAAGCTGGTATATTCTGGCATCAAGTAGCCACCATCGGAATCAAAAAAGATATCGGTATGATAAAGATTCAACAGTACATAAGCAATCTTTATGGCTTTAATATTCCAATAGCATTCGATAAAGAAACAATTAAGCATTTATTTTCAATCAATCAATGACGGGGTACATGGTTATTAATTTGTTAAACTTCAACACCTTGTCTTGGCGTATCTACAATCTTCATAAATTAATGGAACTTTATTAAATCGATATTCGACTTACTTAACGTGCTACACGAATAGTTGTCTGCCTCAAATTCATTGCTAAGTAATAAGCCATAATAGATGAATCATTTTAACACTGTTGTCACAAAATCTTCATTGGTTAAATGAATTGTTAAATGATATTCTTCAATGTATAGTTGTATAGTTTAGACAACTGATTAAATAAAAAATGAGAGTTACAAATACATATGGAGTTAAGTTTTCAAAAAACCGAGTGGATAAAGATATCCAGTCTGTATTACTTCCATTGAATTTATCACAGACTATATTTGTTCAGTTTAAGTTTTTAATCAAAGATAATTGTATAAGGTCAAATACTCTTCTAACGACTAATCTGTCAATATGTAGTGTATTGTTTTTCGTAATTGTGCATTTGTTTGAAATCTACAAATTAACTATCGACGACAGTAGTAGGCCTATATCTAAATTTTACTATTTTGCATTCCTCGTGGAGTCTTGTTTTGCTGGCGGTGCTTTTTTTGCATATTTCATTGTTAATCATATTCAAACAAAGAATAACATAGAATTAATGTTAACAATGCAGAAGATCCATAGATACATTAACAAGAAAAGAAATTTGAAAATATTTCTATTTGGGAACTGGTTCTGTGTTATACTTGTTCTTGTCATACACGTACTTGTCATGATAACGTTAAAAACATTTAACAAAAGGTCAAGGATTAGTCAACTAATGCGTGTACTTTTGAGTGCTTTTTTTGACATGAATATGATTTATGCAATCAGATTTATAACATTATTAGAAAATAAAGTTATTTTGTGGAATGATTGCTTATTGGATTCGTCGATTAATTACCATAACAAATATTACAAAGAAATATTTAATGTTTATACTCAAATATTGCGCTGTTATGACTTATACAAGTTGTGTTTCCGCCATGTGGTAAGTTAAATTTCTTTATTAAGCCCAATATAATGTGCCATTTACACTATTTTATTGTATTTAGTATATAGCTAGCTAGAATCTAAAACGATTTCTCTCTTTATAAGAAAGAGGTGACAAATGAACAGACAGATTACCTGATGGCAATTGACTGTTTTAAATTAATTTCAATGAGATGATCAGTTGCTGGTAACTTGTAACTTGCACTGGAAACACTGAAGCATTGATCCGGAAACACTGAAGAGGATAATTTGTTACAAAAATTGATTGTGCTATGTAAAGAGGATCTCGAAAACTCACAGTAGTGAAGTGTTCATTATCACTTCGGTTTGTATAAAAATTTTACCTTACGAAACTAGGACGCAAAAATTGTAAACGATACTAGCCTGAGTAATTCCACGGAGCACTAGCCATGGTATACACGATAAATAAAGCAGAGATAATGGCAAGAAGTCAAACTTTATTCATGATTTGGCCATCGATGATTTGAGTCACGTTCCATTGGATTTAGTACAGAGGTAGAGGCAGATACTGGGGTATCCTAGGAAGGAGTATATGATAATAGTTTTGTATATGCTCCTGGACCTGCGTCTTATAGAGTTAGTGGCTATGCGTTCGTGTGAAGTACTGCGTGTATCTGTTCAGCACACCGAGTTTCATCGAAAGTAATTCAACCTTACCTTCTAAAATAACTAACCCCATACCTAAGCTTCACTGGATATGCCTACGCATAAAATAACGATACTAGTTGAGGCTGAAATGCTCTCAAACTAATCTTTGTTGCGATGAAAATGTAAATATGTATGTTTTTAATTAAAATGTATTTGATGCTGTCGACCGCAATCTGAAACTTAAAATTTTTTTAATTTGGAAGATAAGTTTATCACGACTCTCGACAATCTTTCTCGCAACACATTGACGTGTATAATAGGTGTAAAAGAGGTCTTCCGTACAATTTTCTGCATAGCTGATTAGCAATATGTCATTAAAACACAAAAAAAGTATAGTGAGGGATAGACACCTTGTAAGACACCAACATTTACAAATAATAATTAGAATTCCTAGCATACTGTATCCGTAACGACCTTTATGCGTTTGTCAGCATGAAAAATGAAAACCCCGTTATAAATTTCTCAGAAAGCCCATAGGAAGTTGAAAATAGCCGCATAAACCTCGTCTTTAGTCTTAATTGTTAGTATACCACGTGAATGAGGAAATTATTATGACCCTGACTGATCTGAGCGAACCCGACGAAAACCATATCATCAGTGATTGAGTACCGTCGTGTCTAAAATTTAAAAAATTATATTACCGAAAACTAATTTTGAAAACAACAGACTATGCTACCTTGATTTTTAGTCATTTTTTTGTGACAAATGCCTACGATTCATAATTGTAGATATGTTTTTTATTTAATCACCTTAATAAATATAATGTGTTTTTCTGAACCAGTTGTATACCACGTTACAGGCAATAAAATATCTTTATTTTCTTACTTTTTGTGCTTTCAGATATTATTTCACACTACACAATGTTTATTTCAAGCACTAGTTAATGTTGAAAAATGCATAACATTTTATACATTATCTCCGTCGAACACTAACAATCACGTAAGTATTTATATGGTTTAGTTAGTAGTGCCATAAAAATCACGCCGAAACATATTAAACACAATTCCATGTAATAGGTGGTGAGTCTATTGACACTAACGAGATGCTTTGTTTACTAGATCCTCGTCCGTCGATCAACAGGTACTCCACTTATAGGTGACGTTGACTCGTGGTCCAAAGTTGTTAGTGGGAACCCTATGGGTCTTAGTGTTTACTAGATGGCATGAAACTAGTGGTTGGAACTTATACTTTTGTGGCCACTTCCACATACAAACAAAAATATACAATAGCGCGATCTAGTGAAGATACATCGAACTACTAAGTGTAATAATGAACTACGAAGTAATTACTAATTCTGTGTTGTGAAATAGAGATTCGTGTGGCAATTAGCACATATACAACATCCCAACATAAGCCGTTGGGCCGTGGCCTGATCACCTCGCCTGGTCGGAGGATCCTCCCTTTGTGTCGGAGGGACGTGACACCCGTTTCCTCCACACTTTTAAACAGTCACAGTCGGTACAAAATAGTACAAAATTACAAAAGCACGTTTAGAGGTCCGTTAAGTTTCATTTAAAAACGATAATCAATATTTTGGGGGTTAAACACGGACAACACGTTCGGAGGTGTTGTGGCCTAACACGTTCTACACTGAGGTAATAAAGGGAATTGTATATTAATTTCTAAAAAGATGGTGGCTTTCATCGAACTTAAACAGTAGCTAATTGCTCAATACTAATCGACTGCCGATGATTACTAAGTTAGATATGGAACAACAAAAATTTTGTTGACTTAAAAAGATCCGTTTGTCTTTAATTTTCTTTTCAGATTAGCGCAACTGTCGTCATACTTCTTTTCTTCCTGTGGTGGCTAAAAACCTTCTTTTTTCAAGTTATACTCAGCATTCATTGCGGAAAATTTTATAAAGCACTAGGTAAAATTCAAGAATCTTGTATGTTCATATTGAAAACAAATTGCTCAGGTACGTTTCACAAGTGGAAAGGTAAAAAAAAAATTAGATCCTCACGGGGCTTCTGACTGTTGATCATTAGTAACAAAGTGCTTCACGTGATACCCACTCGATCAAATTTTCTATTTTAAAATGAAATTTTAAAACATGAAAAAATTACCGTTAAAGTAATTTCTTTTTTTTTGTCCTAGGTCTGGGCAAAAAAATATGCAAAAATATATTGCGGCTACATCAATCACAGTTTGGAGTAATACAAATTTATCATTTATTCTCTGTCAACGCCATGTTACCTTTGCAAGTATTGGTTCTATTCACTAACTACACTATTGTATTGTTGCAATTTGCTTTTCTGTAATCATCATTATCATATTATTTTTGTGATTTATGAATTTATTGTATAATTATATTGTTATAATGAGTTCCTTTAAAGTGTCTTAATTTCAATTTAGATTAACAGAAACCTTACATATTATTATTATTTATTTTAATAGGCTGCCAAAGTGACTCTACTCTGCTTGATGGATGGCATGAATAGAATCCAAAAGTTGTAGTCACCATACTCATTGCGAATGCAAACAATGCGATATGGTGACTCACACTATGGCGGCCTATTACAATTTTTACGCCTCACTTGGGGACGTAAAAGACATGACAGTCATCGTAGCATTGTATTGCACACACTTACCATGACAACTGTCACCCTTGCATCAATGAGCCTCCGGTCTCGCACTCAGCAACATATATATATATATATATATATTATATATTAATAGCCTGCCAAAGTGACTCTACTCTGCCTGATGGAAAGCATGAATAGAATAAATGAGTTGTGGTCACCATACTCATTGCAATTGGAGACAATGCAGTATGGTGACCCACACTATGGCGGCCTAGTGAGATGCTCTTTCACACCCCGCTTGGGGACGTAAAAGGCATGGCAGTCATCATGACAGTGTAAGGCTTACACAGTTACCACGACAACTGTCACCCCTGCATCAATGGGCCTCCTGTCTCACACTCACCAATGAAACACGACAGCACGGATGTTGGTGCTTTAGGTTGTTCTTCTGTGGGAGGGTAGTACTGCCCCGGTCGTAGGCGCACCACAGTCTCAATTCGGATTAATACGGATTTATTACTTATTTAACATCGATGCTGTGTTACCTTTGTGAATACTGATTCTGTTAACTTGCTGCACAATTGTGTTTTATATTATATATCTATTATATACATTATATATTTATAAAATATTATGTATCAGTACACAGTATCAGTCTGAGCCAGTATTGAACTTTGAAACCAGATGACTAAAATACTATATATAGAATATCAGTATTACATATCGAATAAAAGTATTAAGGGTTTAATTGAAGTCATTTTACTTCCCAGCGAGGTTGGCCAGATAAGCGTCCTGTGAAAAACACACGTAAACATGCATTGACACATTTATACAAAAACTTCACATGAAGTAATACTATATTTCAATGTAACTACAAAGCTGGTATATTCTGGCATCAAGTAGCCACCATCGGAATCAAAAAAGATATCGGTATGATAAAGATTCAACAGTACATAAGCAATCTTTATGGCTTTAATATTCCAATAGCATTCGATAAAGAAACAATTAAGCATTTATTTTCAATCAATCAATGACGGGGTACATGGTTATTAATTTGTTAAACTTCAACACCTTGTCTTGGCGTATCTACAATCTTCATAAATTAATGGAACTTTATTAAATCGATATTCGACTTACTTAACGTGCTACACGAATAGTTGTCTGCCTCAAATTCATTGCTAAGTAATAAGCCATAATAGATGAATCATTTTAACACTGTTGTCACAAAATCTTCATTGGTTAAATGAATTGTTAAATGATATTCTTCAATGTATAGTTGTATAGTTTAGACAACTGATTAAATAAAAAATGAGAGTTACAAATACATATGGAGTTAAGTTTTCAAAAAACCGAGTGGATAAAGATATCCAGTCTGTATTACTTCCATTGAATTTATCACAGACTATATTTGTTCAGTTTAAGTTTTTAATCAAAGATAATTGTATAAGGTCAAATACTCTTCTAACGACTAATCTGTCAATATGTAGTGTATTGTTTTTCGTAATTGTGCATTTGTTTGAAATCTACAAATTAACTATCGACGACAGTAGTAGGCCTATATCTAAATTTTACTATTTTGCATTCCTCGTGGAGTCTTGTTTTGCTGGCGGTGCTTTTTTTGCATATTTCATTGTTAATCATATTCAAACAAAGAATAACATAGAATTAATGTTAACAATGCAGAAGATCCATAGATACATTAACAAGAAAAGAAATTTGAAAATATTTCTATTTGGGAACTGGTTCTGTGTTATACTTGTTCTTGTCATACACGTACTTGTCATGATAACGTTAAAAACATTTAACAAAAGGTCAAGGATTAGTCAACTAATGCGTGTACTTTTGAGTGCTTTTTTTGACATGAATATGATTTATGCAATCAGATTTATAACATTATTAGAAAATAAAGTTATTTTGTGGAATGATTGCTTATTGGATTCGTCGATTAATTACCATAACAAATATTACAAAGAAATATTTAATGTTTATACTCAAATATTGCGCTGTTATGACTTATACAAGTTGTGTTTCCGCCATGTGGTAAGTTAAATTTCTTTATTAAGCCCAATATAATGTGCCATTTACACTATTTTATTGTATTTAGTATATAGCTAGCTAGAATCTAAAACGATTTCTCTCTTTATAAGAAAGAGGTGACAAATGAACAGACAGATTACCTGATGGCAATTGACTGTTTTAAATTAATTTCAATGAGATGATCAGTTGCTGGTAACTTGTAACTTGCACTGGAAACACTGAAGCATTGATCCGGAAACACTGAAGAGGATAATTTGTTACAAAAATTGATTGTGCTATGTAAAGAGGATCTCGAAAACTCACAGTAGTGAAGTGTTCATTATCACTTCGGTTTGTATAAAAATTTTACCTTACGAAACTAGGACGCAAAAATTGTAAACGATACTAGCCTGAGTAATTCCACGGAGCACTAGCCATGGTATACACGATAAATAAAGCAGAGATAATGGCAAGAAGTCAAACTTTATTCATGATTTGGCCATCGATGATTTGAGTCACGTTCCATTGGATTTAGTACAGAGGTAGAGGCAGATACTGGGGTATCCTAGGAAGGAGTATATGATAATAGTTTTGTATATGCTCCTGGACCTGCGTCTTATAGAGTTAGTGGCTATGCGTTCGTGTGAAGTACTGCGTGTATCTGTTCAGCACACCGAGTTTCATCGAAAGTAATTCAACCTTACCTTCTAAAATAACTAACCCCATACCTAAGCTTCACTGGATATGCCTACGCATAAAATAACGATACTAGTTGAGGCTGAAATGCTCTCAAACTAATCTTTGTTGCGATGAAAATGTAAATATGTATGTTTTTAATTAAAATGTATTTGATGCTGTCGACCGCAATCTGAAACTTAAAATTTTTTTAATTTGGAAGATAAGTTTATCACGACTCTCGACAATCTTTCTCGCAACACATTGACGTGTATAATAGGTGTAAAAGAGGTCTTCCGTACAATTTTCTGCATAGCTGATTAGCAATATGTCATTAAAACACAAAAAAAGTATAGTGAGGGATAGACACCTTGTAAGACACCAACATTTACAAATAATAATTAGAATTCCTAGCATACTGTATCCGTAACGACCTTTATGCGTTTGTCAGCATGAAAAATGAAAACCCCGTTATAAATTTCTCAGAAAGCCCATAGGAAGTTGAAAATAGCCGCATAAACCTCGTCTTTAGTCTTAATTGTTAGTATACCACGTGAATGAGGAAATTATTATGACCCTGACTGATCTGAGCGAACCCGACGAAAACCATATCATCAGTGATTGAGTACCGTCGTGTCTAAAATTTAAAAAATTATATTACCGAAAACTAATTTTGAAAACAACAGACTATGCTACCTTGATTTTTAGTCATTTTTTTGTGACAAATGCCTACGATTCATAATTGTAGATATGTTTTTTATTTAATCACCTTAATAAATATAATGTGTTTTTCTGAACCAGTTGTATACCACGTTACAGGCAATAAAATATCTTTATTTTCTTACTTTTTGTGCTTTCAGATATTATTTCACACTACACAATGTTTATTTCAAGCACTAGTTAATGTTGAAAAATGCATAACATTTTATACATTATCTCCGTCGAACACTAACAATCACGTAAGTATTTATATGGTTTAGTTAGTAGTGCCATAAAAATCACGCCGAAACATATTAAACACAATTCCATGTAATAGGTGGTGAGTCTATTGACACTAACGAGATGCTTTGTTTACTAGATCCTCGTCCGTCGATCAACAGGTACTCCACTTATAGGTGACGTTGACTCGTGGTCCAAAGTTGTTAGTGGGAACCCTATGGGTCTTAGTGTTTACTAGATGGCATGAAACTAGTGGTTGGAACTTATACTTTTGTGGCCACTTCCACATACAAACAAAAATATACAATAGCGCGATCTAGTGAAGATACATCGAACTACTAAGTGTAATAATGAACTACGAAGTAATTACTAATTCTGTGTTGTGAAATAGAGATTCGTGTGGCAATTAGCACATATACAACATCCCAACATAAGCCGTTGGGCCGTGGCCTGATCACCTCGCCTGGTCGGAGGATCCTCCCTTTGTGTCGGAGGGACGTGACACCCGTTTCCTCCACACTTTTAAACAGTCACAGTCGGTACAAAATAGTACAAAATTACAAAAGCACGTTTAGAGGTCCGTTAAGTTTCATTTAAAAACGATAATCAATATTTTGGGGGTTAAACACGGACAACACGTTCGGAGGTGTTGTGGCCTAACACGTTCTACACTGAGGTAATAAAGGGAATTGTATATTAATTTCTAAAAAGATGGTGGCTTTCATCGAACTTAAACAGTAGCTAATTGCTCAATACTAATCGACTGCCGATGATTACTAAGTTAGATATGGAACAACAAAAATTTTGTTGACTTAAAAAGATCCGTTTGTCTTTAATTTTCTTTTCAGATTAGCGCAACTGTCGTCATACTTCTTTTCTTCCTGTGGTGGCTAAAAACCTTCTTTTTTCAAGTTATACTCAGCATTCATTGCGGAAAATTTTATAAAGCACTAGGTAAAATTCAAGAATCTTGTATGTTCATATTGAAAACAAATTGCTCAGGTACGTTTCACAAGTGGAAAGGTAAAAAAAAAATTAGATCCTCACGGGGCTTCTGACTGTTGATCATTAGTAACAAAGTGCTTCACGTGATACCCACTCGATCAAATTTTCTATTTTAAAATGAAATTTTAAAACATGAAAAAATTACCGTTAAAGTAATTTCTTTTTTTTTGTCCTAGGTCTGGGCAAAAAAATATGCAAAAATATATTGCGGCTACATCAATCACAGTTTGGAGTAATACAAATTTATCATTTATTCTCTGTCAACGCCATGTTACCTTTGCAAGTATTGGTTCTATTCACTAACTACACTATTGTATTGTTGCAATTTGCTTTTCTGTAATCATCATTATCATATTATTTTTGTGATTTATGAATTTATTGTATAATTATATTGTTATAATGAGTTCCTTTAAAGTGTCTTAATTTCAATTTAGATTAACAGAAACCTTACATATTATTATTATTTATTTTAATAGGCTGCCAAAGTGACTCTACTCTGCTTGATGGATGGCATGAATAGAATCCAAAAGTTGTAGTCACCATACTCATTGCGAATGCAAACAATGCGATATGGTGACTCACACTATGGCGGCCTATTACAATTTTTACGCCTCACTTGGGGACGTAAAAGACATGACAGTCATCGTAGCATTGTATTGCACACACTTACCATGACAACTGTCACCCTTGCATCAATGAGCCTCCGGTCTCGCACTCAGCAACATATATATATATATATATATATATTATATATTAATAGCCTGCCAAAGTGACTCTACTCTGCCTGATGGAAAGCATGAATAGAATAAATGAGTTGTGGTCACCATACTCATTGCAATTGGAGACAATGCAGTATGGTGACCCACACTATGGCGGCCTAGTGAGATGCTCTTTCACACCCCGCTTGGGGACGTAAAAGGCATGGCAGTCATCATGACAGTGTAAGGCTTACACAGTTACCACGACAACTGTCACCCCTGCATCAATGGGCCTCCTGTCTCACACTCACCAATGAAACACGACAGCACGGATGTTGGTGCTTTAGGTTGTTCTTCTGTGGGAGGGTAGTACTGCCCCGGTCGTAGGCGCACCACAGTCTCAATTCGGATTAATACGGATTTATTACTTATTTAACATCGATGCTGTGTTACCTTTGTGAATACTGATTCTGTTAACTTGCTGCACAATTGTGTTTTATATTATATATCTATTATATACATTATATATTTATAAAATATTATGTATCAGTACACAGTATCAGTCTGAGCCAGTATTGAACTTTGAAACCAGATGACTAAAATACTATATATAGAATATCAGTATTACATATCGAATAAAAGTATTAAGGGTTTAATTGAAGTCATTTTACTTCCCAGCGAGGTTGGCCAGATAAGCGTCCTGTGAAAAACACACGTAAACATGCATTGACACATTTATACAAAAACTTCACATGAAGTAATACTATATTTCAATGTAACTACAAAGCTGGTATATTCTGGCATCAAGTAGCCACCATCGGAATCAAAAAAGATATCGGTATGATAAAGATTCAACAGTACATAAGCAATCTTTATGGCTTTAATATTCCAATAGCATTCGATAAAGAAACAATTAAGCATTTATTTTCAATCAATCAATGACGGGGTACATGGTTATTAATTTGTTAAACTTCAACACCTTGTCTTGGCGTATCTACAATCTTCATAAATTAATGGAACTTTATTAAATCGATATTCGACTTACTTAACGTGCTACACGAATAGTTGTCTGCCTCAAATTCATTGCTAAGTAATAAGCCATAATAGATGAATCATTTTAACACTGTTGTCACAAAATCTTCATTGGTTAAATGAATTGTTAAATGATATTCTTCAATGTATAGTTGTATAGTTTAGACAACTGATTAAATAAAAAATGAGAGTTACAAATACATATGGAGTTAAGTTTTCAAAAAACCGAGTGGATAAAGATATCCAGTCTGTATTACTTCCATTGAATTTATCACAGACTATATTTGTTCAGTTTAAGTTTTTAATCAAAGATAATTGTATAAGGTCAAATACTCTTCTAACGACTAATCTGTCAATATGTAGTGTATTGTTTTTCGTAATTGTGCATTTGTTTGAAATCTACAAATTAACTATCGACGACAGTAGTAGGCCTATATCTAAATTTTACTATTTTGCATTCCTCGTGGAGTCTTGTTTTGCTGGCGGTGCTTTTTTTGCATATTTCATTGTTAATCATATTCAAACAAAGAATAACATAGAATTAATGTTAACAATGCAGAAGATCCATAGATACATTAACAAGAAAAGAAATTTGAAAATATTTCTATTTGGGAACTGGTTCTGTGTTATACTTGTTCTTGTCATACACGTACTTGTCATGATAACGTTAAAAACATTTAACAAAAGGTCAAGGATTAGTCAACTAATGCGTGTACTTTTGAGTGCTTTTTTTGACATGAATATGATTTATGCAATCAGATTTATAACATTATTAGAAAATAAAGTTATTTTGTGGAATGATTGCTTATTGGATTCGTCGATTAATTACCATAACAAATATTACAAAGAAATATTTAATGTTTATACTCAAATATTGCGCTGTTATGACTTATACAAGTTGTGTTTCCGCCATGTGGTAAGTTAAATTTCTTTATTAAGCCCAATATAATGTGCCATTTACACTATTTTATTGTATTTAGTATATAGCTAGCTAGAATCTAAAACGATTTCTCTCTTTATAAGAAAGAGGTGACAAATGAACAGACAGATTACCTGATGGCAATTGACTGTTTTAAATTAATTTCAATGAGATGATCAGTTGCTGGTAACTTGTAACTTGCACTGGAAACACTGAAGCATTCATCCGGAAACACTGAAGAGGATAATTTGTTACAAAAATTGATTGTGCTATGTAAAGAGGATCTCGAAAACTCACAGTAGTGAAGTGTTCATTATCACTTCGGTTTGTATAAAAATTTTACCTTACGAAACTAGGACGCAAAAATTGTAAACGATACTAGCCTGAGTAATTCCACGGAGCACTAGCCATGGTATACACGATAAATAAAGCAGAGATAATGGCAAGAAGTCAAACTTTATTCATGATTTGGCCATCGATGATTTGAGTCACGTTCCATTGGATTTAGTACAGAGGTAGAGGCAGATACTGGGGTATCCTAGGAAGGAGTATATGATAATAGTTTTGTATATGCTCCTGGACCTGCGTCTTATAGAGTTAGTGGCTATGCGTTCGTGTGAAGTACTGCGTGTATCTGTTCAGCACACCGAGTTTCATCGAAAGTAATTCAACCTTACCTTCTAAAATAACTAACCCCATACCTAAGCTTCACTGGATATGCCTACGCATAAAATAACGATACTAGTTGAGGCTGAAATGCTCTCAAACTAATCTTTGTTGCGATGAAAATGTAAATATGTATGTTTTTAATTAAAATGTATTTGATGCTGTCGACCGCAATCTGAAACTTAAAATTTTTTTAATTTGGAAGATAAGTTTATCACGACTCTCGACAATCTTTCTCGCAACACATTGACGTGTATAATAGGTGTAAAAGAGGTCTTCCGTACAATTTTCTGCATAGCTGATTAGCAATATGTCATTAAAACACAAAAAAAGTATAGTGAGGGATAGACACCTTGTAAGACACCAACATTTACAAATAATAATTAGAATTCCTAGCATACTGTATCCGTAACGACCTTTATGCGTTTGTCAGCATGAAAAATGAAAACCCCGTTATAAATTTCTCAGAAAGCCCATAGGAAGTTGAAAATAGCCGCATAAACCTCGTCTTTAGTCTTAATTGTTAGTATACCACGTGAATGAGGAAATTATTATGACCCTGACTGATCTGAGCGAACCCGACGAAAACCATATCATCAGTGATTGAGTACCGTCGTGTCTAAAATTTAAAAAATTATATTACCGAAAACTAATTTTGAAAACAACAGACTATGCTACCTTGATTTTTAGTCATTTTTTTGTGACAAATGCCTACGATTCATAATTGTAGATATGTTTTTTATTTAATCACCTTAATAAATATAATGTGTTTTTCTGAACCAGTTGTATACCACGTTACAGGCAATAAAATATCTTTATTTTCTTACTTTTTGTGCTTTCAGATATTATTTCACACTACACAATGTTTATTTCAAGCACTAGTTAATGTTGAAAAATGCATAACATTTTATACATTATCTCCGTCGAACACTAACAATCACGTAAGTATTTATATGGTTTAGTTAGTAGTGCCATAAAAATCACGCCGAAACATATTAAACACAATTCCATGTAATAGGTGGTGAGTCTATTGACACTAACGAGATGCTTTGTTTACTAGATCCTCGTCCGTCGATCAACAGGTACTCCACTTATAGGTGACGTTGACTCGTGGTCCAAAGTTGTTAGTGGGAACCCTATGGGTCTTAGTGTTTACTAGATGGCATGAAACTAGTGGTTGGAACTTATACTTTTGTGGCCACTTCCACATACAAACAAAAATATACAATAGCGCGATCTAGTGAAGATACATCGAACTACTAAGTGTAATAATGAACTACGAAGTAATTACTAATTCTGTGTTGTGAAATAGAGATTCGTGTGGCAATTAGCACATATACAACATCCCAACATAAGCCGTTGGGCCGTGGCCTGATCACCTCGCCTGGTCGGAGGATCCTCCCTTTGTGTCGGAGGGACGTGACACCCGTTTCCTCCACACTTTTAAACAGTCACAGTCGGTACAAAATAGTACAAAATTACAAAAGCACGTTTAGAGGTCCGTTAAGTTTCATTTAAAAACGATAATCAATATTTTGGGGGTTAAACACGGACAACACGTTCGGAGGTGTTGTGGCCTAACACGTTCTACACTGAGGTAATAAAGGGAATTGTATATTAATTTCTAAAAAGATGGTGGCTTTCATCGAACTTAAACAGTAGCTAATTGCTCAATACTAATCGACTGCCGATGATTACTAAGTTAGATATGGAACAACAAAAATTTTGTTGACTTAAAAAGATCCGTTTGTCTTTAATTTTCTTTTCAGATTAGCGCAACTGTCGTCATACTTCTTTTCTTCCTGTGGTGGCTAAAAACCTTCTTTTTTCAAGTTATACTCAGCATTCATTGCGGAAAATTTTATAAAGCACTAGGTAAAATTCAAGAATCTTGTATGTTCATATTGAAAACAAATTGCTCAGGTACGTTTCACAAGTGGAAAGGTAAAAAAAAAATTAGATCCTCACGGGGCTTCTGACTGTTGATCATTAGTAACAAAGTGCTTCACGTGATACCCACTCGATCAAATTTTCTATTTTAAAATGAAATTTTAAAACATGAAAAAATTACCGTTAAAGTAATTTCTTTTTTTTTGTCCTAGGTCTGGGCAAAAAAATATGCAAAAATATATTGCGGCTACATCAATCACAGTTTGGAGTAATACAAATTTATCATTTATTCTCTGTCAACGCCATGTTACCTTTGCAAGTATTGGTTCTATTCACTAACTACACTATTGTATTGTTGCAATTTGCTTTTCTGTAATCATCATTATCATATTATTTTTGTGATTTATGAATTTATTGTATAATTATATTGTTATAATGAGTTCCTTTAAAGTGTCTTAATTTCAATTTAGATTAACAGAAACCTTACATATTATTATTATTTATTTTAATAGGCTGCCAAAGTGACTCTACTCTGCTTGATGGATGGCATGAATAGAATCCAAAAGTTGTAGTCACCATACTCATTGCGAATGCAAACAATGCGATATGGTGACTCACACTATGGCGGCCTATTACAATTTTTACGCCTCACTTGGGGACGTAAAAGACATGACAGTCATCGTAGCATTGTATTGCACACACTTACCATGACAACTGTCACCCTTGCATCAATGAGCCTCCGGTCTCGCACTCAGCAACATATATATATATATATATATATTATATATTAATAGCCTGCCAAAGTGACTCTACTCTGCCTGATGGAAAGCATGAATAGAATAAATGAGTTGTGGTCACCATACTCATTGCAATTGGAGACAATGCAGTATGGTGACCCACACTATGGCGGCCTAGTGAGATGCTCTTTCACACCCCGCTTGGGGACGTAAAAGGCATGGCAGTCATCATGACAGTGTAAGGCTTACACAGTTACCACGACAACTGTCACCCCTGCATCAATGGGCCTCCTGTCTCACACTCACCAATGAAACACGACAGCACGGATGTTGGTGCTTTAGGTTGTTCTTCTGTGGGAGGGTAGTACTGCCCCGGTCGTAGGCGCACCACAGTCTCAATTCGGATTAATACGGATTTATTACTTATTTAACATCGATGCTGTGTTACCTTTGTGAATACTGATTCTGTTAACTTGCTGCACAATTGTGTTTTATATTATATATCTATTATATACATTATATATTTATAAAATATTATGTATCAGTACACAGTATCAGTCTGAGCCAGTATTGAACTTTGAAACCAGATGACTAAAATACTATATATAGAATATCAGTATTACATATCGAATAAAAGTATTAAGGGTTTAATTGAAGTCATTTTACTTCCCAGCGAGGTTGGCCAGATAAGCGTCCTGTGAAAAACACACGTAAACATGCATTGACACATTTATACAAAAACTTCACATGAAGTAATACTATATTTCAATGTAACTACAAAGCTGGTATATTCTGGCATCAAGTAGCCACCATCGGAATCAAAAAAGATATCGGTATGATAAAGATTCAACAGTACATAAGCAATCTTTATGGCTTTAATATTCCAATAGCATTCGATAAAGAAACAATTAAGCATTTATTTTCAATCAATCAATGACGGGGTACATGGTTATTAATTTGTTAAACTTCAACACCTTGTCTTGGCGTATCTACAATCTTCATAAATTAATGGAACTTTATTAAATCGATATTCGACTTACTTAACGTGCTACACGAATAGTTGTCTGCCTCAAATTCATTGCTAAGTAATAAGCCATAATAGATGAATCATTTTAACACTGTTGTCACAAAATCTTCATTGGTTAAATGAATTGTTAAATGATATTCTTCAATGTATAGTTGTATAGTTTAGACAACTGATTAAATAAAAAATGAGAGTTACAAATACATATGGAGTTAAGTTTTCAAAAAACCGAGTGGATAAAGATATCCAGTCTGTATTACTTCCATTGAATTTATCACAGACTATATTTGTTCAGTTTAAGTTTTTAATCAAAGATAATTGTATAAGGTCAAATACTCTTCTAACGACTAATCTGTCAATATGTAGTGTATTGTTTTTCGTAATTGTGCATTTGTTTGAAATCTACAAATTAACTATCGACGACAGTAGTAGGCCTATATCTAAATTTTACTATTTTGCATTCCTCGTGGAGTCTTGTTTTGCTGGCGGTGCTTTTTTTGCATATTTCATTGTTAATCATATTCAAACAAAGAATAACATAGAATTAATGTTAACAATGCAGAAGATCCATAGATACATTAACAAGAAAAGAAATTTGAAAATATTTCTATTTGGGAACTGGTTCTGTGTTATACTTGTTCTTGTCATACACGTACTTGTCATGATAACGTTAAAAACATTTAACAAAAGGTCAAGGATTAGTCAACTAATGCGTGTACTTTTGAGTGCTTTTTTTGACATGAATATGATTTATGCAATCAGATTTATAACATTATTAGAAAATAAAGTTATTTTGTGGAATGATTGCTTATTGGATTCGTCGATTAATTACCATAACAAATATTACAAAGAAATATTTAATGTTTATACTCAAATATTGCGCTGTTATGACTTATACAAGTTGTGTTTCCGCCATGTGGTAAGTTAAATTTCTTTATTAAGCCCAATATAATGTGCCATTTACACTATTTTATTGTATTTAGTATATAGCTAGCTAGAATCTAAAACGATTTCTCTCTTTATAAGAAAGAGGTGACAAATGAACAGACAGATTACCTGATGGCAATTGACTGTTTTAAATTAATTTCAATGAGATGATCAGTTGCTGGTAACTTGTAACTTGCACTGGAAACACTGAAGCATTGATCCGGAAACACTGAAGAGGATAATTTGTTACAAAAATTGATTGTGCTATGTAAAGAGGATCTCGAAAACTCACAGTAGTGAAGTGTTCATTATCACTTCGGTTTGTATAAAAATTTTACCTTACGAAACTAGGACGCAAAAATTGTAAACGATACTAGCCTGAGTAATTCCACGGAGCACTAGCCATGGTATACACGATAAATAAAGCAGAGATAATGGCAAGAAGTCAAACTTTATTCATGATTTGGCCATCGATGATTTGAGTCACGTTCCATTGGATTTAGTACAGAGGTAGAGGCAGATACTGGGGTATCCTAGGAAGGAGTATATGATAATAGTTTTGTATATGCTCCTGGACCTGCGTCTTATAGAGTTAGTGGCTATGCGTTCGTGTGAAGTACTGCGTGTATCTGTTCAGCACACCGAGTTTCATCGAAAGTAATTCAACCTTACCTTCTAAAATAACTAACCCCATACCTAAGCTTCACTGGATATGCCTACGCATAAAATAACGATACTAGTTGAGGCTGAAATGCTCTCAAACTAATCTTTGTTGCGATGAAAATGTAAATATGTATGTTTTTAATTAAAATGTATTTGATGCTGTCGACCGCAATCTGAAACTTAAAATTTTTTTAATTTGGAAGATAAGTTTATCACGACTCTCGACAATCTTTCTCGCAACACATTGACGTGTATAATAGGTGTAAAAGAGGTCTTCCGTACAATTTTCTGCATAGCTGATTAGCAATATGTCATTAAAACACAAAAAAAGTATAGTGAGGGATAGACACCTTGTAAGACACCAACATTTACAAATAATAATTAGAATTCCTAGCATACTGTATCCGTAACGACCTTTATGCGTTTGTCAGCATGAAAAATGAAAACCCCGTTATAAATTTCTCAGAAAGCCCATAGGAAGTTGAAAATAGCCGCATAAACCTCGTCTTTAGTCTTAATTGTTAGTATACCACGTGAATGAGGAAATTATTATGACCCTGACTGATCTGAGCGAACCCGACGAAAACCATATCATCAGTGATTGAGTACCGTCGTGTCTAAAATTTAAAAAATTATATTACCGAAAACTAATTTTGAAAACAACAGACTATGCTACCTTGATTTTTAGTCATTTTTTTGTGACAAATGCCTACGATTCATAATTGTAGATATGTTTTTTATTTAATCACCTTAATAAATATAATGTGTTTTTCTGAACCAGTTGTATACCACGTTACAGGCAATAAAATATCTTTATTTTCTTACTTTTTGTGCTTTCAGATATTATTTCACACTACACAATGTTTATTTCAAGCACTAGTTAATGTTGAAAAATGCATAACATTTTATACATTATCTCCGTCGAACACTAACAATCACGTAAGTATTTATATGGTTTAGTTAGTAGTGCCATAAAAATCACGCCGAAACATATTAAACACAATTCCATGTAATAGGTGGTGAGTCTATTGACACTAACGAGATGCTTTGTTTACTAGATCCTCGTCCGTCGATCAACAGGTACTCCACTTATAGGTGACGTTGACTCGTGGTCCAAAGTTGTTAGTGGGAACCCTATGGGTCTTAGTGTTTACTAGATGGCATGAAACTAGTGGTTGGAACTTATACTTTTGTGGCCACTTCCACATACAAACAAAAATATACAATAGCGCGATCTAGTGAAGATACATCGAACTACTAAGTGTAATAATGAACTACGAAGTAATTACTAATTCTGTGTTGTGAAATAGAGATTCGTGTGGCAATTAGCACATATACAACATCCCAACATAAGCCGTTGGGCCGTGGCCTGATCACCTCGCCTGGTCGGAGGATCCTCCCTTTGTGTCGGAGGGACGTGACACCCGTTTCCTCCACACTTTTAAACAGTCACAGTCGGTACAAAATAGTACAAAATTACAAAAGCACGTTTAGAGGTCCGTTAAGTTTCATTTAAAAACGATAATCAATATTTTGGGGGTTAAACACGGACAACACGTTCGGAGGTGTTGTGGCCTAACACGTTCTACACTGAGGTAATAAAGGGAATTGTATATTAATTTCTAAAAAGATGGTGGCTTTCATCGAACTTAAACAGTAGCTAATTGCTCAATACTAATCGACTGCCGATGATTACTAAGTTAGATATGGAACAACAAAAATTTTGTTGACTTAAAAAGATCCGTTTGTCTTTAATTTTCTTTTCAGATTAGCGCAACTGTCGTCATACTTCTTTTCTTCCTGTGGTGGCTAAAAACCTTCTTTTTTCAAGTTATACTCAGCATTCATTGCGGAAAATTTTATAAAGCACTAGGTAAAATTCAAGAATCTTGTATGTTCATATTGAAAACAAATTGCTCAGGTACGTTTCACAAGTGGAAAGGTAAAAAAAAAATTAGATCCTCACGGGGCTTCTGACTGTTGATCATTAGTAACAAAGTGCTTCACGTGATACCCACTCGATCAAATTTTCTATTTTAAAATGAAATTTTAAAACATGAAAAAATTACCGTTAAAGTAATTTCTTTTTTTTTGTCCTAGGTCTGGGCAAAAAAATATGCAAAAATATATTGCGGCTACATCAATCACAGTTTGGAGTAATACAAATTTATCATTTATTCTCTGTCAACGCCATGTTACCTTTGCAAGTATTGGTTCTATTCACTAACTACACTATTGTATTGTTGCAATTTGCTTTTCTGTAATCATCATTATCATATTATTTTTGTGATTTATGAATTTATTGTATAATTATATTGTTATAATGAGTTCCTTTAAAGTGTCTTAATTTCAATTTAGATTAACAGAAACCTTACATATTATTATTATTTATTTTAATAGGCTGCCAAAGTGACTCTACTCTGCTTGATGGATGGCATGAATAGAATCCAAAAGTTGTAGTCACCATACTCATTGCGAATGCAAACAATGCGATATGGTGACTCACACTATGGCGGCCTATTACAATTTTTACGCCTCACTTGGGGACGTAAAAGACATGACAGTCATCGTAGCATTGTATTGCACACACTTACCATGACAACTGTCACCCTTGCATCAATGAGCCTCCGGTCTCGCACTCAGCAACATATATATATATATATATATATTATATATTAATAGCCTGCCAAAGTGACTCTACTCTGCCTGATGGAAAGCATGAATAGAATAAATGAGTTGTGGTCACCATACTCATTGCAATTGGAGACAATGCAGTATGGTGACCCACACTATGGCGGCCTAGTGAGATGCTCTTTCACACCCCGCTTGGGGACGTAAAAGGCATGGCAGTCATCATGACAGTGTAAGGCTTACACAGTTACCACGACAACTGTCACCCCTGCATCAATGGGCCTCCTGTCTCACACTCACCAATGAAACACGACAGCACGGATGTTGGTGCTTTAGGTTGTTCTTCTGTGGGAGGGTAGTACTGCCCCGGTCGTAGGCGCACCACAGTCTCAATTCGGATTAATACGGATTTATTACTTATTTAACATCGATGCTGTGTTACCTTTGTGAATACTGATTCTGTTAACTTGCTGCACAATTGTGTTTTATATTATATATCTATTATATACATTATATATTTATAAAATATTATGTATCAGTACACAGTATCAGTCTGAGCCAGTATTGAACTTTGAAACCAGATGACTAAAATACTATATATAGAATATCAGTATTACATATCGAATAAAAGTATTAAGGGTTTAATTGAAGTCATTTTACTTCCCAGCGAGGTTGGCCAGATAAGCGTCCTGTGAAAAACACACGTAAACATGCATTGACACATTTATACAAAAACTTCACATGAAGTAATACTATATTTCAATGTAACTACAAAGCTGGTATATTCTGGCATCAAGTAGCCACCATCGGAATCAAAAAAGATATCGGTATGATAAAGATTCAACAGTACATAAGCAATCTTTATGGCTTTAATATTCCAATAGCATTCGATAAAGAAACAATTAAGCATTTATTTTCAATCAATCAATGACGGGGTACATGGTTATTAATTTGTTAAACTTCAACACCTTGTCTTGGCGTATCTACAATCTTCATAAATTAATGGAACTTTATTAAATCGATATTCGACTTACTTAACGTGCTACACGAATAGTTGTCTGCCTCAAATTCATTGCTAAGTAATAAGCCATAATAGATGAATCATTTTAACACTGTTGTCACAAAATCTTCATTGGTTAAATGAATTGTTAAATGATATTCTTCAATGTATAGTTGTATAGTTTAGACAACTGATTAAATAAAAAATGAGAGTTACAAATACATATGGAGTTAAGTTTTCAAAAAACCGAGTGGATAAAGATATCCAGTCTGTATTACTTCCATTGAATTTATCACAGACTATATTTGTTCAGTTTAAGTTTTTAATCAAAGATAATTGTATAAGGTCAAATACTCTTCTAACGACTAATCTGTCAATATGTAGTGTATTGTTTTTCGTAATTGTGCATTTGTTTGAAATCTACAAATTAACTATCGACGACAGTAGTAGGCCTATATCTAAATTTTACTATTTTGCATTCCTCGTGGAGTCTTGTTTTGCTGGCGGTGCTTTTTTTGCATATTTCATTGTTAATCATATTCAAACAAAGAATAACATAGAATTAATGTTAACAATGCAGAAGATCCATAGATACATTAACAAGAAAAGAAATTTGAAAATATTTCTATTTGGGAACTGGTTCTGTGTTATACTTGTTCTTGTCATACACGTACTTGTCATGATAACGTTAAAAACATTTAACAAAAGGTCAAGGATTAGTCAACTAATGCGTGTACTTTTGAGTGCTTTTTTTGACATGAATATGATTTATGCAATCAGATTTATAACATTATTAGAAAATAAAGTTATTTTGTGGAATGATTGCTTATTGGATTCGTCGATTAATTACCATAACAAATATTACAAAGAAATATTTAATGTTTATACTCAAATATTGCGCTGTTATGACTTATACAAGTTGTGTTTCCGCCATGTGGTAAGTTAAATTTCTTTATTAAGCCCAATATAATGTGCCATTTACACTATTTTATTGTATTTAGTATATAGCTAGCTAGAATCTAAAACGATTTCTCTCTTTATAAGAAAGAGGTGACAAATGAACAGACAGATTACCTGATGGCAATTGACTGTTTTAAATTAATTTCAATGAGATGATCAGTTGCTGGTAACTTGTAACTTGCACTGGAAACACTGAAGCATTGATCCGGAAACACTGAAGAGGATAATTTGTTACAAAAATTGATTGTGCTATGTAAAGAGGATCTCGAAAACTCACAGTAGTGAAGTGTTCATTATCACTTCGGTTTGTATAAAAATTTTACCTTACGAAACTAGGACGCAAAAATTGTAAACGATACTAGCCTGAGTAATTCCACGGAGCACTAGCCATGGTATACACGATAAATAAAGCAGAGATAATGGCAAGAAGTCAAACTTTATTCATGATTTGGCCATCGATGATTTGAGTCACGTTCCATTGGATTTAGTACAGAGGTAGAGGCAGATACTGGGGTATCCTAGGAAGGAGTATATGATAATAGTTTTGTATATGCTCCTGGACCTGCGTCTTATAGAGTTAGTGGCTATGCGTTCGTGTGAAGTACTGCGTGTATCTGTTCAGCACACCGAGTTTCATCGAAAGTAATTCAACCTTACCTTCTAAAATAACTAACCCCATACCTAAGCTTCACTGGATATGCCTACGCATAAAATAACGATACTAGTTGAGGCTGAAATGCTCTCAAACTAATCTTTGTTGCGATGAAAATGTAAATATGTATGTTTTTAATTAAAATGTATTTGATGCTGTCGACCGCAATCTGAAACTTAAAATTTTTTTAATTTGGAAGATAAGTTTATCACGACTCTCGACAATCTTTCTCGCAACACATTGACGTGTATAATAGGTGTAAAAGAGGTCTTCCGTACAATTTTCTGCATAGCTGATTAGCAATATGTCATTAAAACACAAAAAAAGTATAGTGAGGGATAGACACCTTGTAAGACACCAACATTTACAAATAATAATTAGAATTCCTAGCATACTGTATCCGTAACGACCTTTATGCGTTTGTCAGCATGAAAAATGAAAACCCCGTTATAAATTTCTCAGAAAGCCCATAGGAAGTTGAAAATAGCCGCATAAACCTCGTCTTTAGTCTTAATTGTTAGTATACCACGTGAATGAGGAAATTATTATGACCCTGACTGATCTGAGCGAACCCGACGAAAACCATATCATCAGTGATTGAGTACCGTCGTGTCTAAAATTTAAAAAATTATATTACCGAAAACTAATTTTGAAAACAACAGACTATGCTACCTTGATTTTTAGTCATTTTTTTGTGACAAATGCCTACGATTCATAATTGTAGATATGTTTTTTATTTAATCACCTTAATAAATATAATGTGTTTTTCTGAACCAGTTGTATACCACGTTACAGGCAATAAAATATCTTTATTTTCTTACTTTTTGTGCTTTCAGATATTATTTCACACTACACAATGTTTATTTCAAGCACTAGTTAATGTTGAAAAATGCATAACATTTTATACATTATCTCCGTCGAACACTAACAATCACGTAAGTATTTATATGGTTTAGTTAGTAGTGCCATAAAAATCACGCCGAAACATATTAAACACAATTCCATGTAATAGGTGGTGAGTCTATTGACACTAACGAGATGCTTTGTTTACTAGATCCTCGTCCGTCGATCAACAGGTACTCCACTTATAGGTGACGTTGACTCGTGGTCCAAAGTTGTTAGTGGGAACCCTATGGGTCTTAGTGTTTACTAGATGGCATGAAACTAGTGGTTGGAACTTATACTTTTGTGGCCACTTCCACATACAAACAAAAATATACAATAGCGCGATCTAGTGAAGATACATCGAACTACTAAGTGTAATAATGAACTACGAAGTAATTACTAATTCTGTGTTGTGAAATAGAGATTCGTGTGGCAATTAGCACATATACAACATCCCAACATAAGCCGTTGGGCCGTGGCCTGATCACCTCGCCTGGTCGGAGGATCCTCCCTTTGTGTCGGAGGGACGTGACACCCGTTTCCTCCACACTTTTAAACAGTCACAGTCGGTACAAAATAGTACAAAATTACAAAAGCACGTTTAGAGGTCCGTTAAGTTTCATTTAAAAACGATAATCAATATTTTGGGGGTTAAACACGGACAACACGTTCGGAGGTGTTGTGGCCTAACACGTTCTACACTGAGGTAATAAAGGGAATTGTATATTAATTTCTAAAAAGATGGTGGCTTTCATCGAACTTAAACAGTAGCTAATTGCTCAATACTAATCGACTGCCGATGATTACTAAGTTAGATATGGAACAACAAAAATTTTGTTGACTTAAAAAGATCCGTTTGTCTTTAATTTTCTTTTCAGATTAGCGCAACTGTCGTCATACTTCTTTTCTTCCTGTGGTGGCTAAAAACCTTCTTTTTTCAAGTTATACTCAGCATTCATTGCGGAAAATTTTATAAAGCACTAGGTAAAATTCAAGAATCTTGTATGTTCATATTGAAAACAAATTGCTCAGGTACGTTTCACAAGTGGAAAGGTAAAAAAAAAATTAGATCCTCACGGGGCTTCTGACTGTTGATCATTAGTAACAAAGTGCTTCACGTGATACCCACTCGATCAAATTTTCTATTTTAAAATGAAATTTTAAAACATGAAAAAATTACCGTTAAAGTAATTTCTTTTTTTTTGTCCTAGGTCTGGGCAAAAAAATATGCAAAAATATATTGCGGCTACATCAATCACAGTTTGGAGTAATACAAATTTATCATTTATTCTCTGTCAACGCCATGTTACCTTTGCAAGTATTGGTTCTATTCACTAACTACACTATTGTATTGTTGCAATTTGCTTTTCTGTAATCATCATTATCATATTATTTTTGTGATTTATGAATTTATTGTATAATTATATTGTTATAATGAGTTCCTTTAAAGTGTCTTAATTTCAATTTAGATTAACAGAAACCTTACATATTATTATTATTTATTTTAATAGGCTGCCAAAGTGACTCTACTCTGCTTGATGGATGGCATGAATAGAATCCAAAAGTTGTAGTCACCATACTCATTGCGAATGCAAACAATGCGATATGGTGACTCACACTATGGCGGCCTATTACAATTTTTACGCCTCACTTGGGGACGTAAAAGACATGACAGTCATCGTAGCATTGTATTGCACACACTTACCATGACAACTGTCACCCTTGCATCAATGAGCCTCCGGTCTCGCACTCAGCAACATATATATATATATATATATATATTATATATTAATAGCCTGCCAAAGTGACTCTACTCTGCCTGATGGAAAGCATGAATAGAATAAATGAGTTGTGGTCACCATACTCATTGCAATTGGAGACAATGCAGTATGGTGACCCACACTATGGCGGCCTAGTGAGATGCTCTTTCACACCCCGCTTGGGGACGTAAAAGGCATGGCAGTCATCATGACAGTGTAAGGCTTACACAGTTACCACGACAACTGTCACCCCTGCATCAATGGGCCTCCTGTCTCACACTCACCAATGAAACACGACAGCACGGATGTTGGTGCTTTAGGTTGTTCTTCTGTGGGAGGGTAGTACTGCCCCGGTCGTAGGCGCACCACAGTCTCAATTCGGATTAATACGGATTTATTACTTATTTAACATCGATGCTGTGTTACCTTTGTGAATACTGATTCTGTTAACTTGCTGCACAATTGTGTTTTATATTATATATCTATTATATACATTATATATTTATAAAATATTATGTATCAGTACACAGTATCAGTCTGAGCCAGTATTGAACTTTGAAACCAGATGACTAAAATACTATATATAGAATATCAGTATTACATATCGAATAAAAGTATTAAGGGTTTAATTGAAGTCATTTTACTTCCCAGCGAGGTTGGCCAGATAAGCGTCCTGTGAAAAACACACGTAAACATGCATTGACACATTTATACAAAAACTTCACATGAAGTAATACTATATTTCAATGTAACTACAAAGCTGGTATATTCTGGCATCAAGTAGCCACCATCGGAATCAAAAAAGATATCGGTATGATAAAGATTCAACAGTACATAAGCAATCTTTATGGCTTTAATATTCCAATAGCATTCGATAAAGAAACAATTAAGCATTTATTTTCAATCAATCAATGACGGGGTACATGGTTATTAATTTGTTAAACTTCAACACCTTGTCTTGGCGTATCTACAATCTTCATAAATTAATGGAACTTTATTAAATCGATATTCGACTTACTTAACGTGCTACACGAATAGTTGTCTGCCTCAAATTCATTGCTAAGTAATAAGCCATAATAGATGAATCATTTTAACACTGTTGTCACAAAATCTTCATTGGTTAAATGAATTGTTAAATGATATTCTTCAATGTATAGTTGTATAGTTTAGACAACTGATTAAATAAAAAATGAGAGTTACAAATACATATGGAGTTAAGTTTTCAAAAAACCGAGTGGATAAAGATATCCAGTCTGTATTACTTCCATTGAATTTATCACAGACTATATTTGTTCAGTTTAAGTTTTTAATCAAAGATAATTGTATAAGGTCAAATACTCTTCTAACGACTAATCTGTCAATATGTAGTGTATTGTTTTTCGTAATTGTGCATTTGTTTGAAATCTACAAATTAACTATCGACGACAGTAGTAGGCCTATATCTAAATTTTACTATTTTGCATTCCTCGTGGAGTCTTGTTTTGCTGGCGGTGCTTTTTTTGCATATTTCATTGTTAATCATATTCAAACAAAGAATAACATAGAATTAATGTTAACAATGCAGAAGATCCATAGATACATTAACAAGAAAAGAAATTTGAAAATATTTCTATTTGGGAACTGGTTCTGTGTTATACTTGTTCTTGTCATACACGTACTTGTCATGATAACGTTAAAAACATTTAACAAAAGGTCAAGGATTAGTCAACTAATGCGTGTACTTTTGAGTGCTTTTTTTGACATGAATATGATTTATGCAATCAGATTTATAACATTATTAGAAAATAAAGTTATTTTGTGGAATGATTGCTTATTGGATTCGTCGATTAATTACCATAACAAATATTACAAAGAAATATTTAATGTTTATACTCAAATATTGCGCTGTTATGACTTATACAAGTTGTGTTTCCGCCATGTGGTAAGTTAAATTTCTTTATTAAGCCCAATATAATGTGCCATTTACACTATTTTATTGTATTTAGTATATAGCTAGCTAGAATCTAAAACGATTTCTCTCTTTATAAGAAAGAGGTGACAAATGAACAGACAGATTACCTGATGGCAATTGACTGTTTTAAATTAATTTCAATGAGATGATCAGTTGCTGGTAACTTGTAACTTGCACTGGAAACACTGAAGCATTGATCCGGAAACACTGAAGAGGATAATTTGTTACAAAAATTGATTGTGCTATGTAAAGAGGATCTCGAAAACTCACAGTAGTGAAGTGTTCATTATCACTTCGGTTTGTATAAAAATTTTACCTTACGAAACTAGGACGCAAAAATTGTAAACGATACTAGCCTGAGTAATTCCACGGAGCACTAGCCATGGTATACACGATAAATAAAGCAGAGATAATGGCAAGAAGTCAAACTTTATTCATGATTTGGCCATCGATGATTTGAGTCACGTTCCATTGGATTTAGTACAGAGGTAGAGGCAGATACTGGGGTATCCTAGGAAGGAGTATATGATAATAGTTTTGTATATGCTCCTGGACCTGCGTCTTATAGAGTTAGTGGCTATGCGTTCGTGTGAAGTACTGCGTGTATCTGTTCAGCACACCGAGTTTCATCGAAAGTAATTCAACCTTACCTTCTAAAATAACTAACCCCATACCTAAGCTTCACTGGATATGCCTACGCATAAAATAACGATACTAGTTGAGGCTGAAATGCTCTCAAACTAATCTTTGTTGCGATGAAAATGTAAATATGTATGTTTTTAATTAAAATGTATTTGATGCTGTCGACCGCAATCTGAAACTTAAAATTTTTTTAATTTGGAAGATAAGTTTATCACGACTCTCGACAATCTTTCTCGCAACACATTGACGTGTATAATAGGTGTAAAAGAGGTCTTCCGTACAATTTTCTGCATAGCTGATTAGCAATATGTCATTAAAACACAAAAAAAGTATAGTGAGGGATAGACACCTTGTAAGACACCAACATTTACAAATAATAATTAGAATTCCTAGCATACTGTATCCGTAACGACCTTTATGCGTTTGTCAGCATGAAAAATGAAAACCCCGTTATAAATTTCTCAGAAAGCCCATAGGAAGTTGAAAATAGCCGCATAAACCTCGTCTTTAGTCTTAATTGTTAGTATACCACGTGAATGAGGAAATTATTATGACCCTGACTGATCTGAGCGAACCCGACGAAAACCATATCATCAGTGATTGAGTACCGTCGTGTCTAAAATTTAAAAAATTATATTACCGAAAACTAATTTTGAAAACAACAGACTATGCTACCTTGATTTTTAGTCATTTTTTTGTGACAAATGCCTACGATTCATAATTGTAGATATGTTTTTTATTTAATCACCTTAATAAATATAATGTGTTTTTCTGAACCAGTTGTATACCACGTTACAGGCAATAAAATATCTTTATTTTCTTACTTTTTGTGCTTTCAGATATTATTTCACACTACACAATGTTTATTTCAAGCACTAGTTAATGTTGAAAAATGCATAACATTTTATACATTATCTCCGTCGAACACTAACAATCACGTAAGTATTTATATGGTTTAGTTAGTAGTGCCATAAAAATCACGCCGAAACATATTAAACACAATTCCATGTAATAGGTGGTGAGTCTATTGACACTAACGAGATGCTTTGTTTACTAGATCCTCGTCCGTCGATCAACAGGTACTCCACTTATAGGTGACGTTGACTCGTGGTCCAAAGTTGTTAGTGGGAACCCTATGGGTCTTAGTGTTTACTAGATGGCATGAAACTAGTGGTTGGAACTTATACTTTTGTGGCCACTTCCACATACAAACAAAAATATACAATAGCGCGATCTAGTGAAGATACATCGAACTACTAAGTGTAATAATGAACTACGAAGTAATTACTAATTCTGTGTTGTGAAATAGAGATTCGTGTGGCAATTAGCACATATACAACATCCCAACATAAGCCGTTGGGCCGTGGCCTGATCACCTCGCCTGGTCGGAGGATCCTCCCTTTGTGTCGGAGGGACGTGACACCCGTTTCCTCCACACTTTTAAACAGTCACAGTCGGTACAAAATAGTACAAAATTACAAAAGCACGTTTAGAGGTCCGTTAAGTTTCATTTAAAAACGATAATCAATATTTTGGGGGTTAAACACGGACAACACGTTCGGAGGTGTTGTGGCCTAACACGTTCTACACTGAGGTAATAAAGGGAATTGTATATTAATTTCTAAAAAGATGGTGGCTTTCATCGAACTTAAACAGTAGCTAATTGCTCAATACTAATCGACTGCCGATGATTACTAAGTTAGATATGGAACAACAAAAATTTTGTTGACTTAAAAAGATCCGTTTGTCTTTAATTTTCTTTTCAGATTAGCGCAACTGTCGTCATACTTCTTTTCTTCCTGTGGTGGCTAAAAACCTTCTTTTTTCAAGTTATACTCAGCATTCATTGCGGAAAATTTTATAAAGCACTAGGTAAAATTCAAGAATCTTGTATGTTCATATTGAAAACAAATTGCTCAGGTACGTTTCACAAGTGGAAAGGTAAAAAAAAAATTAGATCCTCACGGGGCTTCTGACTGTTGATCATTAGTAACAAAGTGCTTCACGTGATACCCACTCGATCAAATTTTCTATTTTAAAATGAAATTTTAAAACATGAAAAAATTACCGTTAAAGTAATTTCTTTTTTTTTGTCCTAGGTCTGGGCAAAAAAATATGCAAAAATATATTGCGGCTACATCAATCACAGTTTGGAGTAATACAAATTTATCATTTATTCTCTGTCAACGCCATGTTACCTTTGCAAGTATTGGTTCTATTCACTAACTACACTATTGTATTGTTGCAATTTGCTTTTCTGTAATCATCATTATCATATTATTTTTGTGATTTATGAATTTATTGTATAATTATATTGTTATAATGAGTTCCTTTAAAGTGTCTTAATTTCAATTTAGATTAACAGAAACCTTACATATTATTATTATTTATTTTAATAGGCTGCCAAAGTGACTCTACTCTGCTTGATGGATGGCATGAATAGAATCCAAAAGTTGTAGTCACCATACTCATTGCGAATGCAAACAATGCGATATGGTGACTCACACTATGGCGGCCTATTACAATTTTTACGCCTCACTTGGGGACGTAAAAGACATGACAGTCATCGTAGCATTGTATTGCACACACTTACCATGACAACTGTCACCCTTGCATCAATGAGCCTCCGGTCTCGCACTCAGCAACATATATATATATATATATATATTATATATTAATAGCCTGCCAAAGTGACTCTACTCTGCCTGATGGAAAGCATGAATAGAATAAATGAGTTGTGGTCACCATACTCATTGCAATTGGAGACAATGCAGTATGGTGACCCACACTATGGCGGCCTAGTGAGATGCTCTTTCACACCCCGCTTGGGGACGTAAAAGGCATGGCAGTCATCATGACAGTGTAAGGCTTACACAGTTACCACGACAACTGTCACCCCTGCATCAATGGGCCTCCTGTCTCACACTCACCAATGAAACACGACAGCACGGATGTTGGTGCTTTAGGTTGTTCTTCTGTGGGAGGGTAGTACTGCCCCGGTCGTAGGCGCACCACAGTCTCAATTCGGATTAATACGGATTTATTACTTATTTAACATCGATGCTGTGTTACCTTTGTGAATACTGATTCTGTTAACTTGCTGCACAATTGTGTTTTATATTATATATCTATTATATACATTATATATTTATAAAATATTATGTATCAGTACACAGTATCAGTCTGAGCCAGTATTGAACTTTGAAACCAGATGACTAAAATACTATATATAGAATATCAGTATTACATATCGAATAAAAGTATTAAGGGTTTAATTGAAGTCATTTTACTTCCCAGCGAGGTTGGCCAGATAAGCGTCCTGTGAAAAACACACGTAAACATGCATTGACACATTTATACAAAAACTTCACATGAAGTAATACTATATTTCAATGTAACTACAAAGCTGGTATATTCTGGCATCAAGTAGCCACCATCGGAATCAAAAAAGATATCGGTATGATAAAGATTCAACAGTACATAAGCAATCTTTATGGCTTTAATATTCCAATAGCATTCGATAAAGAAACAATTAAGCATTTATTTTCAATCAATCAATGACGGGGTACATGGTTATTAATTTGTTAAACTTCAACACCTTGTCTTGGCGTATCTACAATCTTCATAAATTAATGGAACTTTATTAAATCGATATTCGACTTACTTAACGTGCTACACGAATAGTTGTCTGCCTCAAATTCATTGCTATAAGTAATAAGCCATAATAGATGAATCATTTTAACACTGTTGTCACAAAATCTTCATTGGTTAAATGAATTGTTAAATGATATTCTTCAATGTATAGTTGTATAGTTTAGACAACTGATTAAATAAAAAATGAGAGTTACAAATACATATGGAGTTAAGTTTTCAAAAAACCGAGTGGATAAAGATATCCAGTCTGTATTACTTCCATTGAATTTATCACAGACTATATTTGTTCAGTTTAAGTTTTTAATCAAAGATAATTGTATAAGGTCAAATACTCTTCTAACGACTAATCTGTCAATATGTAGTGTATTGTTTTTCGTAATTGTGCATTTGTTTGAAATCTACAAATTAACTATCGACGACAGTAGTAGGCCTATATCTAAATTTTACTATTTTGCATTCCTCGTGGAGTCTTGTTTTGCTGGCGGTGCTTTTTTTGCATATTTCATTGTTAATCATATTCAAACAAAGAATAACATAGAATTAATGTTAACAATGCAGAAGATCCATAGATACATTAACAAGAAAAGAAATTTGAAAATATTTCTATTTGGGAACTGGTTCTGTGTTATACTTGTTCTTGTCATACACGTACTTGTCATGATAACGTTAAAAACATTTAACAAAAGGTCAAGGATTAGTCAACTAATGCGTGTACTTTTGAGTGCTTTTTTTGACATGAATATGATTTATGCAATCAGATTTATAACATTATTAGAAAATAAAGTTATTTTGTGGAATGATTGCTTATTGGATTCGTCGATTAATTACCATAACAAATATTACAAAGAAATATTTAATGTTTATACTCAAATATTGCGCTGTTATGACTTATACAAGTTGTGTTTCCGCCATGTGGTAAGTTAAATTTCTTTATTAAGCCCAATATAATGTGCCATTTACACTATTTTATTGTATTTAGTATATAGCTAGCTAGAATCTAAAACGATTTCTCTCTTTATAAGAAAGAGGTGACAAATGAACAGACAGATTACCTGATGGCAATTGACTGTTTTAAATTAATTTCAATGAGATGATCAGTTGCTGGTAACTTGTAACTTGCACTGGAAACACTGAAGCATTGATCCGGAAACACTGAAGAGGATAATTTGTTACAAAAATTGATTGTGCTATGTAAAGAGGATCTCGAAAACTCACAGTAGTGAAGTGTTCATTATCACTTCGGTTTGTATAAAAATTTTACCTTACGAAACTAGGACGCAAAAATTGTAAACGATACTAGCCTGAGTAATTCCACGGAGCACTAGCCATGGTATACACGATAAATAAAGCAGAGATAATGGCAAGAAGTCAAACTTTATTCATGATTTGGCCATCGATGATTTGAGTCACGTTCCATTGGATTTAGTACAGAGGTAGAGGCAGATACTGGGGTATCCTAGGAAGGAGTATATGATAATAGTTTTGTATATGCTCCTGGACCTGCGTCTTATAGAGTTAGTGGCTATGCGTTCGTGTGAAGTACTGCGTGTATCTGTTCAGCACACCGAGTTTCATCGAAAGTAATTCAACCTTACCTTCTAAAATAACTAACCCCATACCTAAGCTTCACTGGATATGCCTACGCATAAAATAACGATACTAGTTGAGGCTGAAATGCTCTCAAACTAATCTTTGTTGCGATGAAAATGTAAATATGTATGTTTTTAATTAAAATGTATTTGATGCTGTCGACCGCAATCTGAAACTTAAAGATTTTTTAATTTGGAAGATAAGTTTATCACGACTCTCGACAATCTTTCTCGCAACACATTGATGTGTATAATAGGTGTAAAAGAGGTCTTCCGTACAATTTTCTGCATAGCTGATTAGCAATATGTCATTAAAACACAAAAAAAGTATAGTGAGGGATAGACACCTTGTAAGACACCAACATTTACAAATAATAATTAGAATTCCTAGCATACTGTATCCGTAACGACCTTTATGCGTTTGTCAGCATGAAAAATGAAAACCCCGTTATAAATTTCTCAGAAAGCCCATAGGAAGTTGAAAATAGCCGCATAAACCTCGTCTTTAGTCTTAATTGTTAGTATACCACGTGAATGAGGAAATTATTATGACCCTGACTGATCTGAGCGAACCCGACGAAAACCATATCATCAGTGATTGAGTACCGTCGTGTATAAAATTTAAAAAATTATATTACCGAAAACTAATTTTGAAAACAACAGACTATGCTACCTTGATTTTTAGTCATTTTTTTATGACAAATGCCTACGATTCATAATTGTAGATATGTTTTTTTATTTAATCACCTTAATAAATATAATGTGTTTTTCTGAACCAGTTGTATACCACGTTACAGGCAATAAAATATCTTTATTTTCTTACTTTTTGTGCTTTCAGATATTATTTCACACTACACAATGTTTATTTCAAGCACTAGTTAATGTTGAAAAATGCATAACATTTTATACATTATCTCCGTCGAACACTAACAATCACGTAAGTATTTATATGGTTTAGTTAGTAGTGCCATAAAAATCACGCCGAAACATATTAAACACAATTCCATGTAATAGGTGGTGAGTCTATTGACACTAACGAGATGCTTTGTTTACTAGATCCTCGTCCGTCGATCAACAGGTACTCCACTTATAGGTGACGTTGACTCGTGGTCCAAAGTTGTTGGTGGGAACCCTATGGATCTTAGTGTTTACTAGATGGCATGAAACTAGTGGTTGGAACTTATACTTTTGTGGCCACTTCCACATACAAACAAAAATATACAATAGCGCGATCTAGTGAAGATACATCGAACTACTAAGTGTAATAATGAACTACGAAGTAATTACTAATTCTGTGTTGTGAAATAGAGATTCGTGTGGCAATTAGCACATATACAACATCCCAACATAAGCCGTTGGGCCGTGGCCTGATCACCTCGCCTGGTCGGAGGATCCTCCCTTTGTGTCGGAGGGACGTGACACCCGTTTCCTCCACACTTTTAAACAGTCACAGTCGGTACAAAATAGTACAAAAGTTACAAAAGCACGTTTAGAGGTCCGTTAAGTTTCATTTAAAAACGATAATCAATATTTTGGGGGTTAAACACGGACAACACGTTCGGAGGTGTTGTGGCCTAACACGTTCTACACTGAGGTAATAAAGGGAATTGTATATTAATTTCTAAAAAGATGGTGGCTTTCATCGAACTTAAACAGTAGCTAATTGCTCAATACTAATCGACTGCCGATGATTACTAAGTTAGATATGGAACAACAAAAATTTTGTTGACTTAAAAAGATCCGTTTGTCTTTAATTTTCTTTTCAGATTAGCGCAACTGTCGTCATACTTCTTTTCTTCCTGTGGTGGCTAAAAACCTTCTTTTTTCAAGTTATACTCAGCATTCATTGCGGAAAATTTTATAAAGCACTAGGTAAAATTCAAGAATCTTGTATGTTCATATTGAAAACAAATTGCTCAGGTACGTTTCACAAGTGGAAAGGTAAAAAAAAAATTAGATCCTCACGGGGCTTCTGACTGTTGATCATTAGTAACAAAGTGCTTCACGTGATACCCACTCGATCAAATTTTCTATTTTAAAATGAAATTTTAAAACATGAAAAAATTACCGTTAAAGTAATTTCTTTTTTTTTGTCCTAGGTCTGGGCAAAAAAATATGCAAAAATATATTGCGGCTACATCAATCACAGTTTGGAGTAATACAAATTTATCATTTATTCTCTGTCAACGCCATGTTACCTTTGCAAGTATTGGTTCTATTCACTAACTACACTATTGTATTGTTGCAATTTGCTTTTCTGTAATCATCATTATCATATTATTTTTGTGATTTATGAATTTATTGTATAATTATATTGTTATAATGAGTTCCTTTAAAGTGTCTTAATTTCAATTTAGATTAACAGAAACCTTACATATTATTATTATTTATTTTAATAGGCTGCCAAAGTGACTCTACTCTGCTTGATGGATGGCATGAATAGAATCCAAAAGTTGTAGTCACCATACTCATTGCGAATGCAAACAATGCGATATGGTGACTCACACTATGGCGGCCTATTACAATTTTTACGCCTCACTTGGGGACGTAAAAGACATGACAGTCATCGTAGCATTGTATTGCACACACTTACCATGACAACTGTCACCCTTGCATCAATGAGCCTCCGGTCTCGCACTCAGCAACATATATATATATATATATATATATTATATATTAATAGCCTGCCAAAGTGACTCTACTCTGCCTGATGGAAAGCATGAATAGAATAAATGAGTTGTGGTCACCATACTCATTGCAATTGGAGACAATGCAGTATGGTGACCCACACTATGGCGGCCTAGTGAGATGCTCTTTCACACCCCGCTTGGGGACGTAAAAGGCATGGCAGTCATCATGACAGTGTAAGGCTTACACAGTTACCACGACAACTGTCACCCCTGCATCAATGGGCCTCCTGTCTCACACTCACCAATGAAACACGACAGCACGGATGTTGGTGCTTTAGGTTGTTCTTCTGTGGGAGGGTAGTACTGCCCCGGTCGTAGGCGCACCACAGTCTCAATTCGGATTAATACGGATTTATTACTTATTTAACATCGATGCTGTGTTACCTTTGTGAATACTGATTCTGTTAACTTGCTGCACAATTGTGTTTTATATTATATATCTATTATATACATTATATATTTATAAAATATTATGTATCAGTACACAGTATCAGTCTGAGCCAGTATTGAACTTTGAAACCAGATGACTAAAATACTATATATAGAATATCAGTATTACATATCGAATAAAAGTATTAAGGGTTTAATTGAAGTCATTTTACTTCCCAGCGAGGTTGGCCAGATAAGCGTCCTGTGAAAAACACACGTAAACATGCATTGACACATTTATACAAAAACTTCACATGAAGTAATACTATATTTCAATGTAACTACAAAGCTGGTATATTCTGGCATCAAGTAGCCACCATCGGAATCAAAAAAGATATCGGTATGATAAAGATTCAACAGTACATAAGCAATCTTTATGGCTTTAATATTCCAATAGCATTCGATAAAGAAACAATTAAGCATTTATTTTCAATCAATCAATGACGGGGTACATGGTTATTAATTTGTTAAACTTCAACACCTTGTCTTGGCGTATCTACAATCTTCATAAATTAATGGAACTTTATTAAATCGATATTCGACTTACTTAACGTGCTACACGAATAGTTGTCTGCCTCAAATTCATTGCTAAGTAATAAGCCATAATAGATGAATCATTTTAACACTGTTGTCACAAAATCTTCATTGGTTAAATGAATTGTTAAATGATATTCTTCAATGTATAGTTGTATAGTTTAGACAACTGATTAAATAAAAAATGAGAGTTACAAATACATATGGAGTTAAGTTTTCAAAAAACCGAGTGGATAAAGATATCCAGTCTGTATTACTTCCATTGAATTTATCACAGACTATATTTGTTCAGTTTAAGTTTTTAATCAAAGATAATTGTATAAGGTCAAATACTCTTCTAACGACTAATCTGTCAATATGTAGTGTATTGTTTTTCGTAATTGTGCATTTGTTTGAAATCTACAAATTAACTATCGACGACAGTAGTAGGCCTATATCTAAATTTTACTATTTTGCATTCCTCGTGGAGTCTTGTTTTGCTGGCGGTGCTTTTTTTGCATATTTCATTGTTAATCATATTCAAACAAAGAATAACATAGAATTAATGTTAACAATGCAGAAGATCCATAGATACATTAACAAGAAAAGAAATTTGAAAATATTTCTATTTGGGAACTGGTTCTGTGTTATACTTGTTCTTGTCATACACGTACTTGTCATGATAACGTTAAAAATATTTAACAAAAGGTCAAGGATTAGTCAACTAATGCGTGTACTTTTGAGTGCTTTTTTTGACATGAATATGATTTATGCAATCAGATTTATAACATTATTAGAAAATAAAGTTATTTTGTGGAATGATTGCTTATTGGATTCGTCGATTAATTACCATAACAAATATTACAAAGAAATATTTAATGTTTATACTCAAATATTGCGCTGTTATGACTTATACAAGTTGTGTTTCCGCCATGTGGTAAGTTAAATTTCTTTATTAAGCCCAATATAATGTGCCATTTACACTATTTTATTGTATTTAGTATATAGCTAGCTAGAATCTAAAACGATTTCTCTCTTTATAAGAAAGAGGTGACAAATGAACAGACAGATTACCTGATGGCAATTGACTGTTTTAAATTAATTTCAATGAGATGATCAGTTGCTGGTAACTTGTAACTTGCACTGGAAACACTGAAGCATTGATCCGGAAACACTGAAGAGGATAATTTGTTACAAAAATTGATTGTGCTATGTAAAGAGGATCTCGAAAACTCACAGTAGTGAAGTGTTCATTATCACTTCGGTTTGTATAAAAATTTTACCTTACGAAACTAGGACGCAAAAATTGTAAACGATACTAGCCTGAGTAATTCCACGGAGCACTAGCCATGGTATACACGATAAATAAAGCAGAGATAATGGCAAGAAGTCAAACTTTATTCATGATTTGGCCATCGATGATTTGAGTCACGTTCCATTGGATTTAGTACAGAGGTAGAGGCAGATACTGGGGTATCCTAGGAAGGAGTATATGATAATAGTTTTGTATATGCTCCTGGACCTGCGTCTTATAGAGTTAGTGGCTATGCGTTCGTGTGAAGTACTGCGTGTATCTGTTCAGCACACCGAGTTTCATCGAAAGTAATTCAACCTTACCTTCTAAAATAACTAACCCCATACCTAAGCTTCACTGGATATGCCTACGCATAAAATAACGATACTAGTTGAGGCTGAAATGCTCTCAAACTAATCTTTGTTGCGATGAAAATGTAAATATGTATGTTTTTAATTAAAATGTATTTGATGCTGTCGACCGCAATCTGAAACTTAAAATTTTTTTAATTTGGAAGATAAGTTTATCACGACTCTCGACAATCTTTCTCGCAACACATTGACGTGTATAATAGGTGTAAAAGAGGTCTTCCGTACAATTTTCTGCATAGCTGATTAGCAATATGTCATTAAAACACAAAAAAAGTATAGTGAGGGATAGACACCTTGTAAGACACCAACATTTACAAATAATAATTAGAATTCCTAGCATACTGTATCCGTAACGACCTTTATGCGTTTGTCAGCATGAAAAATGAAAACCCCGTTATAAATTTCTCAGAAAGCCCATAGGAAGTTGAAAATAGCCGCATAAACCTCGTCTTTAGTCTTAATTGTTAGTATACCACGTGAATGAGGAAATTATTATGACCCTGACTGATCTGAGCGAACCCGACGAAAACCATATCATCAGTGATTGAGTACCGTCGTGTCTAAAATTTAAAAAATTATATTACCGAAAACTAATTTTGAAAACAACAGACTATGCTACCTTGATTTTTAGTCATTTTTTTGTGACAAATGCCTACGATTCATAATTGTAGATATGTTTTTTATTTAATCACCTTAATAAATATAATGTGTTTTTCTGAACCAGTTGTATACCACGTTACAGGCAATAAAATATCTTTATTTTCTTACTTTTTGTGCTTTCAGATATTATTTCACACTACACAATGTTTATTTCAAGCACTAGTTAATGTTGAAAAATGCATAACATTTTATACATTATCTCCGTCGAACACTAACAATCACGTAAGTATTTATATGGTTTAGTTAGTAGTGCCATAAAAATCACGCCGAAACATATTAAACACAATTCCATGTAATAGGTGGTGAGTCTATTGACACTAACGAGTTGCTTTGTTTACTAGATCCTCGTCCGTCGATCAACAGGTACTCCACTTATAGGTGACGTTGACTCGTGGTCCAAAGTTGTTGGTGGGAACCCTATGGATCTTAGTGTTTACTAGATGGCATGAAACTAGTGGTTGGAACTTATACTTTTGTGGCCACTTCCACATACAAACAAAAATATACAATAGCGCGATCTAGTGAAGATACATCGAACTACTAAGTGTAATAATGAACTACGAAGTAATTACTAATTCTGTGTTGTGAAATAGAGATTCGTGTGGCAATTAGCACATATACAACATCCCAACATAAGCCGTTGGGCCGTGGCCTGATCACCTCGCCTGGTCGGAGGATCCTCCCTTTGTGTCGGAGGGACGTGACACCCGTTTCCTCCACACTTTTAAACAGTCACAGTCGGTACAAAATAGTACAAAAGTTACAAAAGCACGTTTAGAGGTCCGTTAAGTTTCATTTAAAAACGATAATCAATATTTTGGGGGTTAAACACGGACAACACGTTCGGAGGTGTTGTGGCCTAACACGTTCTACACTGAGGTAATAAAGGGAATTGTATATTAATTTCTAAAAAGATGGTGGCTTTCATCGAACTTAAACAGTAGCTAATTGCTCAATACTAATCGACTGCCGATGATTACTAAGTTAGATATGGAACAACAAAAATTTTGTTGACTTAAAAAGATCCGTTTGTCTTTAATTTTCTTTTCAGATTAGCGCAACTGTCGTCATACTTCTTTTCTTCCTGTGGTGGCTAAAAACCTTCTTTTTTCAAGTTATACTCAGCATTCATTGCGGAAAATTTTATAAAGCACTAGGTAAAATTCAAGAATCTTGTATGTTCATATTGAAAACAAATTGCTCAGGTACGTTTCACAAGTGGAAAGGTAAAAAAAAAATTAGATCCTCACGGGGCTTCTGACTGTTGATCATTAGTAACAAAGTGCTTCACGTGATACCCACTCGATCAAATTTTCTATTTTAAAATGAAATTTTAAAACATGAAAAAATTACCGTTAAAGTAATTTCTTTTTTTTGTCCTAGGTCTGGGCAAAAAAATATGCAAAAATATATTGCGGCTACATCAATCACAGTTTGGAGTAATACAAATTTATCATTTATTCTCTGTCAACGCCATGTTACCTTTGCAAGTATTGGTTCTATTCACTAACTACACTATTGTATTGTTGCAATTTGCTTTTCTGTAATCATCATTATCATATTATTTTTGTGATTTATGAATTTATTGTATAATTATATTGTTATAATGAGTTCCTTTAAAGTGTCTTAATTTCAATTTAGATTAACAGAAACCTTACATATTATTATTATTTATTTTAATAGGCTGCCAAAGTGACTCTACTCTGCTTGATGGATGGCATGAATAGAATCCAAAAGTTGTAGTCACCATACTCATTGCGAATGCAAACAATGCGATATGGTGACTCACACTATGGCGGCCTATTACAATTTTTACGCCTCACTTGGGGACGTAAAAGACATGACAGTCATCGTAGCATTGTATTGCACACACTTACCATGACAACTGTCACCCTTGCATCAATGAGCCTCCGGTCTCGCACTCAGCAACATATATATATATATATATATATATTATATATTAATAGCCTGCCAAAGTGACTCTACTCTGCCTGATGGAAAGCATGAATAGAATAAATGAGTTGTGGTCACCATACTCATTGCAATTGGAGACAATGCAGTATGGTGACCCACACTATGGCGGCCTAGTGAGATGCTCTTTCACACCCCGCTTGGGGACGTAAAAGGCATGGCAGTCATCATGACAGTGTAAGGCTTACACAGTTACCACGACAACTGTCACCCCTGCATCAATGGGCCTCCTGTCTCACACTCACCAATGAAACACGACAGCACGGATGTTGGTGCTTTAGGTTGTTCTTCTGTGGGAGGGTAGTACTGCCCCGGTCGTAGGCGCACCACAGTCTCAATTCGGATTAATACGGATTTATTACTTATTTAACATCGATGCTGTGTTACCTTTGTGAATACTGATTCTGTTAACTTGCTGCACAATTGTGTTTTATATTATATATCTATTATATACATTATATATTTATAAAATATTATGTATCAGTACACAGTATCAGTCTGAGCCAGTATTGAACTTTGAAACCAGATGACTAAAATACTATATATAGAATATCAGTATTACATATCGAATAAAAGTATTAAGGGTTTAATTGAAGTCATTTTACTTCCCAGCGAGGTTGGCCAGATAAGCGTCCTGTGAAAAACACACGTAAACATGCATTGACACATTTATACAAAAACTTCACATGAAGTAATACTATATTTCAATGTAACTACAAAGCTGGTATATTCTGGCATCAAGTAGCCACCATCGGAATCAAAAAAGATATCGGTATGATAAAGATTCAACAGTACATAAGCAATCTTTATGGCTTTAATATTCCAATAGCATTCGATAAAGAAACAATTAAGCATTTATTTTCAATCAATCAATGACGGGGTACATGGTTATTAATTTGTTAAACTTCAACACCTTGTCTTGGCGTATCTACAATCTTCATAAATTAATGGAACTTTATTAAATCGATATTCGACTTACTTAACGTGCTACACGAATAGTTGTCTGCCTCAAATTCATTGCTAAGTAATAAGCCATAATAGATGAATCATTTTAACACTGTTGTCACAAAATCTTCATTGGTTAAATGAATTGTTAAATGATATTCTTCAATGTATAGTTGTATAGTTTAGACAACTGATTAAATAAAAAATGAGAGTTACAAATACATATGGAGTTAAGTTTTCAAAAAACCGAGTGGATAAAGATATCCAGTCTGTATTACTTCCGTTGAATTTATCACAGACTATATTTGTTCAGTTTAAGTTTTTAATCAAAGATAATTGTATAAGGTCAAATACTCTTCTAACGACTAATCTGTCAATATGTAGTGTATTGTTTTTCGTAATTGTGCATTTGTTTGAAATCTACAAATTAACTATCGACGACAGTAGTAGGCCTATATCTAAATTTTACTATTTTGCATTCCTCGTGGAGTCTTGTTTTGCTGGCGGTGCTTTTTTTGCATATTTCATTGTTAATCATATTCAAACAAAGAATAACATAGAATTAATGTTAACAATGCAGAAGATCCATAGATACATTAACAAGAAAAGAAATTTGAAAATATTTCTATTTGGGAACTGGTTCTGTGTTATACTTGTTCTTGTCATACACGTACTTGTCATGATAACGTTAAAAACATTTAACAAAAGGTCAAGGATTAGTCAACTAATGCGTGTACTTTTGAGTGCTTTTTTTGACATGAATATGATTTATGCAATCAGATTTATAACATTATTAGAAAATAAAGTTATTTTGTGGAATGATTGCTTATTGGATTCGTCGATTAATTACCATAACAAATATTACAAAGAAATATTTAATGTTTATACTCAAATATTGCGCTGTTATGACTTATACAAGTTGTGTTTCCGCCATGTGGTAAGTTAAATTTCTTTATTAAGCCCAATATAATGTGCCATTTACACTATTTTATTGTATTTAGTATATAGCTAGCTAGAATCTAAAACGATTTCTCTCTTTATAAGAAAGAGGTGACAAATGAACAGACAGATTACCTGATGGCAATTGACTGTTTTAAATTAATTTCAATGAGATGATCAGTTGCTGGTAACTTGTAACTTGCACTGGAAACACTGAAGCATTGATCCGGAAACACTGAAGAGGATAATTTGTTACAAAAATTGATTGTGCTATGTAAAGAGGATCTCGAAAACTCACAGTAGTGAAGTGTTCATTATCACTTCGGTTTGTATAAAAATTTTACCTTACGAAACTAGGACGCAAAAATTGTAAACGATACTAGCCTGAGTAATTCCACGGAGCACTAGCCATGGTATACACGATAAATAAAGCAGAGATAATGGCAAGAAGTCAAACTTTATTCATGATTTGGCCATCGATGATTTGAGTCACGTTCCATTGGATTTAGTACAGAGGTAGAGGCAGATACTGGGGTATCCTAGGAAGGAGTATATGATAATAGTTTTGTATATGCTCCTGGACCTGCGTCTTATAGAGTTAGTGGCTATGCGTTCGTGTGAAGTACTGCGTGTATCTGTTCAGCACACCGAGTTTCATCGAAAGTAATTCAACCTTACCTTCTAAAATAACTAACCCCATACCTAAGCTTCACTGGATATGCCTACGCATAAAATAACGATACTAGTTGAGGCTGAAATGCTCTCAAACTAATCTTTGTTGCGATGAAAATGTAAATATGTATGTTTTTAATTAAAATGTATTTGATGCTGTCGACCGCAATCTGAAACTTAAAGATTTTTTAATTTGGAAGATAAGTTTATCACGACTCTCGACAATCTTTCTCGCAACACATTGACGTGTATAATAGGTGTAAAAGAGGTCTTCCGTACAATTTTCTGCATAGCTGATTAGCAATATGTCATTAAAACACAAAAAAAGTATAGTGAGGGATAGACACCTTGTAAGACACCAACATTTACAAATAATAATTAGAATTCCTAGCATACTGTATCCGTAACGACCTTTATGCGTTTGTCAGCATGAAAAATGAAAACCCCGTTATAAATTTCTCAGAAAGCCCATAGGAAGTTGAAAATAGCCGCATAAACCTCGTCTTTAGTCTTAATTGTTAGTATACCACGTGAATGAGGAAATTATTATGACCCTGACTGATCTGAGCGAACCCGACGAAAACCATATCATCAGTGATTGAGTACCGTCGTGTCTAAAATTTAAAAAATTATATTACCGAAAACTAATTTTGAAAACAACAGACTATGCTACCTTGATTTTTAGTCATTTTTTTGTGACAAATGCCTACGATTCATAATTGTAGATATGTTTTTTATTTAATCACCTTAATAAATATAATGTGTTTTTCTGAACCAGTTGTATACCACGTTACAGGCAATAAAATATCTTTATTTTCTTACTTTTTGTGCTTTCAGATATTATTTCACACTACACAATGTTTATTTCAAGCACTAGTTAATGTTGAAAAATGCATAACATTTTATACATTATCTCCGTCGAACACTAACAATCACGTAAGTATTTATATGGTTTAGTTAGTAGTGCCATAAAAATCACGCCGAAACATATTAAACACAATTCCATGTAATAGGTGGTGAGTCTATTGACACTAACGAGATGCTTTGTTTACTAGATCCTCGTCCGTCGATCAACAGGTACTCCACTTATAGGTGACGTTGACTCGTGGTCCAAAGTTGTTAGTGGGAACCCTATGGGTCTTAGTGTTTACTAGATGGCATGAAACTAGTGGTTGGAACTTATACTTTTGTGGCCACTTCCACATACAAACAAAAATATACAATAGCGCGATCTAGTGAAGATACATCGAACTACTAAGTGTAATAATGAACTACGAAGTAATTACTAATTCTGTGTTGTGAAATAGAGATTCGTGTGGCAATTAGCACATATACAACATCCCAACATAAGCCGTTGGGCCGTGGCCTGATCACCTCGCCTGGTCGGAGGATCCTCCCTTTGTGTCGGAGGGACGTGACACCCGTTTCCTCCACACTTTTAAACAGTCACAGTCGGTACAAAATAGTACAAAATTACAAAAGCACGTTTAGAGGTCCGTTAAGTTTCATTTAAAAACGATAATCAATATTTTGGGGGTTAAACACGGACAACACGTTCGGAGGTGTTGTGGCCTAACACGTTCTACACTGAGGTAATAAAGGGAATTGTATATTAATTTCTAAAAAGATGGTGGCTTTCATCGAACTTAAACAGTAGCTAATTGCTCAATACTAATCGACTGCCGATGATTACTAAGTTAGATATGGAACAACAAAAATTTTGTTGACTTAAAAAGATCCGTTTGTCTTTAATTTTCTTTTCAGATTAGCGCAACTGTCGTCATACTTCTTTTCTTCCTGTGGTGGCTAAAAACCTTCTTTTTTCAAGTTATACTCAGCATTCATTGCGGAAAATTTTATAAAGCACTAGGTAAAATTCAAGAATCTTGTATGTTCATATTGAAAACAAATTGCTCAGGTACGTTTCACAAGTGGAAAGGTAAAAAAAAAATTAGATCCTCACGGGGCTTCTGACTGTTGATCATTAGTAACAAAGTGCTTCACGTGATACCCACTCGATCAAATTTTCTATTTTAAAATGAAATTTTAAAACATGAAAAAATTACCGTTAAAGTAATTTCTTTTTTTTTGTCCTAGGTCTGGGCAAAAAAATATGCAAAAATATATTGCGGCTACATCAATCACAGTTTGGAGTAATACAAATTTATCATTTATTCTCTGTCAACGCCATGTTACCTTTGCAAGTATTGGTTCTATTCACTAACTACACTATTGTATTGTTGCAATTTGCTTTTCTGTAATCATCATTATCATATTATTTTTGTGATTTATGAATTTATTGTATAATTATATTGTTATAATGAGTTCCTTTAAAGTGTCTTAATTTCAATTTAGATTAACAGAAACCTTACATATTATTATTATTTATTTTAATAGGCTGCCAAAGTGACTCTACTCTGCTTGATGGATGGCATGAATAGAATCCAAAAGTTGTAGTCACCATACTCATTGCGAATGCAAACAATGCGATATGGTGACTCACACTATGGCGGCCTATTACAATTTTTACGCCTCACTTGGGGACGTAAAAGACATGACAGTCATCGTAGCATTGTATTGCACACACTTACCATGACAACTGTCACCCTTGTATCAATGAGCCTCCGGTCTCGCACTCAGCAACATATATATATATATATATATATTATATATTAATAGCCTGCCAAAGTGACTCTACTCTGCCTGATGGAAAGCATGAATAGAATAAATGAGTTGTGGTCACCATACTCATTGCAATTGGAGACAATGCAGTATGGTGACCCACACTATGGCGGCCTAGTGAGATGCTCTTTCACACCCCGCTTGGGGACGTTAAAGGCATGGCAGTCATCATGACAGTGTAAGGCTTACACAGTTACCACGACAACTGTCACCCCTGCATCAATGGGCCTCCTGTCTCAAACTCACCAATGAAATACGACAGCACGGATGTTGGTGCTTTAGGTTGTTCTTCTGTGGGAGGGTAGTACTGCCCCGGTCGTAGGCGCACCACAGTCTCAATTCGGATTAATACGGATTTATTACTTATTTAACATCGATGCTGTGTTACCTTTGTGAATACTGATTCTGTTAACTTGCTGCACAATTGTGTTTTATATTATATATCTATTATATACATTATATATTTATAAAATATTATGTATCAGTACACAGTATCAGTCTGAGCCAGTATTGAACTTTGAAACCAGATGACTAAAATACTATATATAGAATATCAGTACTACATATCGAATAAAAGTATTAAGGGTTTAATTGAAGTCATTTTACTTCTCAGCGAGGTTGGCCAGATAAGCGTCCTGTGAAAAACACACGTAAACATGCATTGACACATTTATACAAAAACTTCACATGAAGTAATACTATATTTCAATGTAACTACAAAGCTGGTATATTCTGGCATCAAGTAGCCACCATCGGAATCAAAAAAGATATCGGTATGATAAAGATTCAACAGTACATAAGCAATCTTTATGGCTTTAATATTCCAATAGCATTCGATAAACAATTAAGCATTTATTTTCAATCAATCAATGACGGGGTACATGGTTATTAATTTGTTAAACTTCAACACCTTGTCTTGGCGTATCTACAATCTTCATAAATTAATGGAACTTTATTAAATCGATATTCGACTTACTTAACGTGCTACACGAATAGTTGTCTGCCTCAAATTCATTGCTAAGTAATAAGCCATAATAGATGAATCATTTTAACACTGTTGTCACAAAATCTTCATTGGTTAAATGAATTGTTAAATGATATTCTTCAATGTATAGTTGTATAGTTTAGACAACTGATTAAATAAAAAATGAGAGTTACAAATACATATGGAGTTAAGTTTTCAAAAAACCGAGTGGATAAAGATATCCAGTCTGTATTACTTCCGTTGAATTTATCACAGACTATATTTGTTCAGTTTAAGTTTTTAATCAAAGATAATTGTATAAGGTCAAATACTCTTCTAACGACTAATCTGTCAATATGTAGTGTATTGTTTTTCGTAATTGTGCATTTGTTTGAAATCTACAAATTAACTATCGACGACAGTAGTAGGCCTATATCTAAATTTTACTATTTTGCATTCCTCGTGGAATCTTGTTTTGCTGGCGGTGCTTTATTTGCATATTTCATTGTTAATCATATTCAAACAAAGAATAACATAGAATTAATGTTAACAATGCAGAAGATCCATAGATACATTAACAAGAAAAGAAATTTGAAAATATTTCTATTTGGGAACTGGTTCTGTATTATACTTGTTCTTGTCATACACGTACTTGTCATGATAACGTTAAAAACATTTAACAAAAGGTCAAGGATTAGTCAACTAATGCGTGTACTTTTGAGTGCTTTTTTTGACATGAATATGATTTATGCAATCAGATTTATAACATTATTAGATAATAAAGTTATTTTGTGGAATGATTGCTTATTGGATTCGTCGATTAATTACCATAACAAATATTACAAAGAAATATTTAATGTTTATACTCAAATATTGCGCTGTTATGACTTATACAAGTTGTGTTTCCGCCATGTGGTAAGTTAAATTTCTTTATTAAGCCCAATATAATGTGCCATTTACACTATTTTATTGTATTTAGTATATAGCTAGCTAGAATCTAAAACGATTTCTCTCTTTATAAGAAAGAGGTGACAAATGAACAGACAGATTACCTGATGGCAATTGACTGTTTTAAATTAATTTCAATGAGATGATCAGTTGCTGGTAACTTGTAACTTGCACTGGAAACACTGAAGCATTGATCCGGAAACACTGAAGAGGATAATTTGTTACAAAAATTGATTGTGCTATGTAAAGAGGATCTCGAAAACTCACAGTAGTGAAGTGTTCATTATCACTTCGGTTTGTATAAAAATTTTACCTTACGAAACTAGGACGCAAAAATTGTAAACGATACTAGCCTGAGTAATTCCACGGAGCACTAGCCATGGTATACACGATAAATAAAGCAGAGATAATGGCAAGAAGTCAAACTTTATTCATGATTTGGCCATCGATGATTTGAGTCACGTTCCATTGGATTTAGTACAGAGGTAGAGGCAGATACTGGGGTATCCTAGGAAGGAGTATATGATAATAGTTTTGTATATGCTCCTGGACCTGCGTCTTATAGAGTTAGTGGCTATGCGTTCGTGTGAAGTACTGCGTGTATCTGTTCAGCACACCGAGTTTCATCGAAAGTAATTCAACCTTACCTTCTAAAATAACTAACCCCATACCTAAGCTTCACTGGATATGCCTACGCATAAAATAACGATACTAGTTGAGGCTGAAATGCTCTCAAACTAATCTTTGTTGCGATGAAAATGTAAATATGTATGTTTTTAATTAAAATGTATTTGATGCTGTCGACCGCAATCTGAAACTTAAAGATTTTTTAATTTGGAAGATAAGTTTATCACGACTCTCGACAATCTTTCTCGCAACACATTGACGTGTATAATAGGTGTAAAAGAGGTCTTCCGTACAATTTTCTGCATAGCTGATTAGCAATATGTCATTAAAACACAAAAAAAGTATAGTGAGGGATAGACACCTTGTAAGACACCAACATTTACAAATAATAATTAGAATTCCTAGCATACTGTATCCGTAACGACCTTTATGCGTTTGTCAGCATGAAAAATGAAAACCCCGTTATAAATTTCTCAGAAAGCTCATAGGAAGTTGAAAATAGCCGCATAAACCTCGTCTTTAGTCTTAATTGTTAGTATATATTGTTAGTTAATATACCACGTGAATGAGGAAATTATTATGACCCTGACTGATCTGAGCGAACCCGACGAAAACCATATCATCAGTGATTGAGTACCGTCGTGTATAAAATTTAAAAAATTATATTACCGAAAACTAATTTTGAAAACAACAGACTATGCTACCTTGATTTTTAGTCATTTTTTTGTGACAAATGCCTACGATTCATAATTGTAGATACGTTTTTTTATTTAATCACCTTAATAAATATAATGTGTTTTTCTGAACCAGTTGTATACCACGTTACAGGCAATAAAATATCTTTATTTTCTTACTTTTTGTGCTTTCAGATATTATTTCACACTACACAATGTTTATTTCAAGCACTAGTTAATGTTGAAAAATGCATAACATTTTATACATTATCTCCGTCGAACACTAACAATCACGTAAGTATTTATATGGTTTAGTTAGTAGTGCCATAAAAATCACGCCGAAACATATTAAACACAATTCCATGTAATAGGTGGTGAGTCTATTGACACTAACGAGATGCTTTGTTTACTAGATCCTCGTCCGTCGATCAACAGGTACTCCACTTATAGGTGACGTTGACTCGTGGTCCAAAGTTGTTGGTGGGAACCCTATGGATCTTAGTGTTTACTAGATGGCATGAAACTAGTGGTTGGAACTTATACTTTTGTGGCCACTTCCACATACAAACAAAAATATACAATAGCGCCATCTAGTGAAGATACATCGAACTACTAAGTGTAATAATGAACTACGAAGTAATTACTAATTCTGTGTTGTGAAATAGAGATTCGTGTGGCAATTAGCACATATACAACATCCCAACATAAGCCGTTGGGCCGTGGCCTGATCACCTCGCCTGGTCGGAGGATCCTCCCTTTGTGTCGGAGGGACGTGACACCCGTTTCCTCCACACTTTTAAACAGTCACAGTCGGTACAAAATAGTACAAAAGTTACAAAAGCACGTTTAGAGGTCCGTTAAGTTTCATTTAAAAACGATAATCAATGTTTTGGGGGTTAAACACGGACAACACGTTCGGAGGTGTTGTGGCCTAACACGTTCTACACTGAGGTAATAAAGGGAATTGTATATTAATTTCTAAAAAGATGGTGGCTTTCATCGAACTTAAACAGTAGCTAATTGCTCAATACTAATCGACTGCCGATGATTACTAAGTTAGATATGGAACAACAAAAATTTTGTTGACTTAAAAAGATCCGTTTGTCTTTAATTTTCTTTTCAGATTAGCGCAACTGTCGTCATACTTCTTTTCTTCCTGTGGTGGCTAAAAACCTTCTTTTTTCAAGTTATACTCAGCATTCATTGCGGAAAATTTTATAAAGCACTAGGTAAAATTCAAGAATCTTGTATGTTCATATTGAAAACAAATTGCTCAGGTACGTTTCACAAGTGGAAAGGTAAAAAAAAAATTAGATCCTCACGGGGCTTCTGACTGTTGATCATTAGTAACAAAGTGCTTCACGTGATACCCACTCGATCAAATTTTCTATTTTAAAATGAAATTTTAAAACATGAAAAAATTACCGTTAAAGTAATTTCTTTTTTTTTGTCCTAGGTCTGGGCAAAAAAATATGCAAAAATATATTGCGGCTACATCAATCACAGTTTGGAGTAATACAAATTTATCATTTATTCTCTGTCAACGCCATGTTACCTTTGCAAGTATTGGTTCTATTCACTAACTACACTATTGTATTGTTGCAATTTGCTTTTCTGTAATCATCATTATCATATTATTTTTGTGATTTATGAATTTATTGTATAATTATATTGTTATAATGAGTTCCTTTAAAGTGTCTTAATTTCAATTTAGATTAACAGAAACCTTACATATTATTATTATTTATTTTAATAGGCTGCCAAAGTGACTCTACTCTGCTTGATGGATGGCATGAATAGAATCCAAAAGTTGTAGTCACCATACTCATTGCGAATGCAAACAATGCGATATGGTGACTCACACTATGGCGGCCTATTACAATTTTTACGCCTCACTTGGGGACGTAAAAGACATGACAGTCATCGTAGCATTGTATTGCACACACTTACCATGACAACTGTCACCCTTGTATCAATGAGCCTCCGGTCTCGCACTCAGCAACATATATATATATATATATATATATTATATATTAATAGCCTGCCAAAGTGACTCTACTCTGCCTGATGGAAAGCATGAATAGAATAAATGAGTTGTGGTCACCATACTCATTGCAATTGGAGACAATGCAGTATGGTGACCCACACTATGGCGGCCTAGTGAGATGCTCTTTCACACCCCGCTTGGGGACGTTAAAGGCATGGCAGTCATCATGACAGTGTAAGGCTTACACAGTTACCACGACAACTGTCACCCCTGCATCAATGGGCCTCCTGTCTCAAACTCACCAATGAAATACGACAGCACGGATGTTGGTGCTTTAGGTTGTTCTTCTGTGGGAGGGTAGTACTGCCCCGGTCGTAGGCGCACCACAGTCTCAATTCGGATTAATACGGATTTATTACTTATTTAACATCGATGCTGTGTTACCTTTGTGAATACTGATTCTGTTAACTTGCTGCACAATTGTGTTTTATATTATATATCTATTATATACATTATATATTTATAAAATATTATGTATCAGTACACAGTATCAGTCTGAGCCAGTATTGAACTTTGAAACCAGATGACTAAAATACTATATATAGAATATCAGTACTACATATCGAATAAAAGTATTAAGGGTTTAATTGAAGTCATTTTACTTCTCAGCGAGGTTGGCCAGATAAGCGTCCTGTGAAAAACACACGTAAACATGCATTGACACATTTATACAAAAACTTCACATGAAGTAATACTATATTTCAATGTAACTACAAAGCTGGTATATTCTGGCATCAAGTAGCCACCATCGGAATCAAAAAAGATATCGGTATGATAAAGATTCAACAGTACATAAGCAATCTTTATGGCTTTAATATTCCAATAGCATTCGATAAACAATTAAGCATTTATTTTCAATCAATCAATGACGGGGTACATGGTTATTAATTTGTTAAACTTCAACACCTTGTCTTGGCGTATCTACAATCTTCATAAATTAATGGAACTTTATTAAATCGATATTCGACTTACTTAACGTGCTACACGAATAGTTGTCTGCCTCAAATTCATTGCTAAGTAATAAGCCATAATAGATGAATCATTTTAACACTGTTGTCACAAAATCTTCATTGGTTAAATGAATTGTTAAATGATATTCTTCAATGTATAGTTGTATAGTTTAGACAACTGATTAAATAAAAAATGAGAGTTACAAATACATATGGAGTTAAGTTTTCAAAAAACCGAGTGGATAAAGATATCCAGTCTGTATTACTTCCGTTGAATTTATCACAGACTATATTTGTTCAGTTTAAGTTTTTAATCAAAGATAATTGTATAAGGTCAAATACTCTTCTAACGACTAATCTGTCAATATGTAGTGTATTGTTTTTCGTAATTGTGCATTTGTTTGAAATCTACAAATTAACTATCGACGACAGTAGTAGGCCTATATCTAAATTTTACTATTTTGCATTCCTCGTGGAATCTTGTTTTGCTGGCGGTGCTTTATTTGCATATTTCATTGTTAATCATATTCAAACAAAGAATAACATAGAATTAATGTTAACAATGCAGAAGATCCATAGATACATTAACAAGAAAAGAAATTTGAAAATATTTCTATTTGGGAACTGGTTCTGTATTATACTTGTTCTTGTCATACACGTACTTGTCATGATAACGTTAAAAACATTTAACAAAAGGTCAAGGATTAGTCAACTAATGCGTGTACTTTTGAGTGCTTTTTTTGACATGAATATGATTTATGCAATCAGATTTATAACATTATTAGATAATAAAGTTATTTTGTGGAATGATTGCTTATTGGATTCGTCGATTAATTACCATAACAAATATTACAAAGAAATATTTAATGTTTATACTCAAATATTGCGCTGTTATGACTTATACAAGTTGTGTTTCCGCCATGTGGTAAGTTAAATTTCTTTATTAAGCCCAATATAATGTGCCATTTACACTATTTTATTGTATTTAGTATATAGCTAGCTAGAATCTAAAACGATTTCTCTCTTTATAAGAAAGAGGTGACAAATGAACAGACAGATTACCTGATGGCAATTGACTGTTTTAAATTAATTTCAATGAGATGATCAGTTGCTGGTAACTTGTAACTTGCACTGGAAACACTGAAGCATTGATCCGGAAACACTGAAGAGGATAATTTGTTACAAAAATTGATTGTGCTATGTAAAGAGGATCTCGAAAACTCACAGTAGTGAAGTGTTCATTATCACTTCGGTTTGTATAAAAATTTTACCTTACGAAACTAGGACGCAAAAATTGTAAACGATACTAGCCTGAGTAATTCCACGGAGCACTAGCCATGGTATACACGATAAATAAAGCAGAGATAATGGCAAGAAGTCAAACTTTATTCATGATTTGGCCATCGATGATTTGAGTCACGTTCCATTGGATTTAGTACAGAGGTAGAGGCAGATACTGGGGTATCCTAGGAAGGAGTATATGATAATAGTTTTGTATATGCTCCTGGACCTGCGTCTTATAGAGTTAGTGGCTATGCGTTCGTGTGAAGTACTGCGTGTATCTGTTCAGCACACCGAGTTTCATCGAAAGTAATTCAACCTTACCTTCTAAAATAACTAACCCCATACCTAAGCTTCACTGGATATGCCTACGCATAAAATAACGATACTAGTTGAGGCTGAAATGCTCTCAAACTAATCTTTGTTGCGATGAAAATGTAAATATGTATGTTTTTAATTAAAATGTATTTGATGCTGTCGACCGCAATCTGAAACTTAAAGATTTTTTAATTTGGAAGATAAGTTTATCACGACTCTCGACAATCTTTCTCGCAACACATTGACGTGTATAATAGGTGTAAAAGAGGTCTTCCGTACAATTTTCTGCATAGCTGATTAGCAATATGTCATTAAAACACAAAAAAAGTATAGTGAGGGATAGACACCTTGTAAGACACCAACATTTACAAATAATAATTAGAATTCCTAGCATACTGTATCCGTAACGACCTTTATGCGTTTGTCAGCATGAAAAATGAAAACCCCGTTATAAATTTCTCAGAAAGCTCATAGGAAGTTGAAAATAGCCGCATAAACCTCGTCTTTAGTCTTAATTGTTAGTATATATTGTTAGTTAATATACCACGTGAATGAGGAAATTATTATGACCCTGACTGATCTGAGCGAACCCGACGAAAACCATATCATCAGTGATTGAGTACCGTCGTGTATAAAATTTAAAAAATTATATTACCGAAAACTAATTTTGAAAACAACAGACTATGCTACCTTGATTTTTAGTCATTTTTTTGTGACAAATGCCTACGATTCATAATTGTAGATACGTTTTTTTATTTAATCACCTTAATAAATATAATGTGTTTTTCTGAACCAGTTGTATACCACGTTACAGGCAATAAAATATCTTTATTTTCTTACTTTTTGTGCTTTCAGATATTATTTCACACTACACAATGTTTATTTCAAGCACTAGTTAATGTTGAAAAATGCATAACATTTTATACATTATCTCCGTCGAACACTAACAATCACGTAAGTATTTATATGGTTTAGTTAGTAGTGCCATAAAAATCACGCCGAAACATATTAAACACAATTCCATGTAATAGGTGGTGAGTCTATTGACACTAACGAGATGCTTTGTTTACTAGATCCTCGTCCGTCGATCAACAGGTACTCCACTTATAGGTGACGTTGACTCGTGGTCCAAAGTTGTTGGTGGGAACCCTATGGATCTTAGTGTTTACTAGATGGCATGAAACTAGTGGTTGGAACTTATACTTTTGTGGCCACTTCCACATACAAACAAAAATATACAATAGCGCCATCTAGTGAAGATACATCGAACTACTAAGTGTAATAATGAACTACGAAGTAATTACTAATTCTGTGTTGTGAAATAGAGATTCGTGTGGCAATTAGCACATATACAACATCCCAACATAAGCCGTTGGGCCGTGGCCTGATCACCTCGCCTGGTCGGAGGATCCTCCCTTTGTGTCGGAGGGACGTGACACCCGTTTCCTCCACACTTTTAAACAGTCACAGTCGGTACAAAATAGTACAAAAGTTACAAAAGCACGTTTAGAGGTCCGTTAAGTTTCATTTAAAAACGATAATCAATGTTTTGGGGGTTAAACACGGACAACACGTTCGGAGGTGTTGTGGCCTAACACGTTCTACACTGAGGTAATAAAGGGAATTGTATATTAATTTCTAAAAAGATGGTGGCTTTCATCGAACTTAAACAGTAGCTAATTGCTCAATACTAATCGACTGCCGATGATTACTAAGTTAGATATGGAACAACAAAAATTTTGTTGACTTAAAAAGATCCGTTTGTCTTTAATTTTCTTTTCAGATTAGCGCAACTGTCGTCATACTTCTTTTCTTCCTGTGGTGGCTAAAAACCTTCTTTTTTCAAGTTATACTCAGCATTCATTGCGGAAAATTTTATAAAGCACTAGGTAAAATTCAAGAATCTTGTATGTTCATATTGAAAACAAATTGCTCAGGTACGTTTCACAAGTGGAAAGGTAAAAAAAAAATTAGATCCTCACGGGGCTTCTGACTGTTGATCATTAGTAACAAAGTGCTTCACGTGATACCCACTCGATCAAATTTTCTATTTTAAAATGAAATTTTAAAACATGAAAAAATTACCGTTAAAGTAATTTCTTTTTTTTTGTCCTAGGTCTGGGCAAAAAAATATGCAAAAATATATTGCGGCTACATCAATCACAGTTTGGAGTAATACAAATTTATCATTTATTCTCTGTCAACGCCATGTTACCTTTGCAAGTATTGGTTCTATTCACTAATTACACTATTGTATTGTTGCAATTTGCTTTTCTGTAATCATCATTATCATATTATTTTTGTGATTTATGAATTTATTGTATAATTATATTGTTATAATGAGTTCCTTTAAAGTGTCTTAATTTCAATTTAGATTAACAGAAACCTTACATATTATTATTATTTATTTTAATAGGCTGCCAAAGTGACTCTACTCTGCTTGATGGATGGCATGAATAGAATCCAAAAGTTGTAGTCACCATACTCATTGCGAATGCAAACAATGCGATATGGTGACTCACACTATGGCGGCCTATTACAATTTTTACGCCTCACTTGGGGACGTAAAAGACATGACAGTCATCGTAGCATTGTATTGCACACACTTACCATGACAACTGTCACCCTTGCATCAATGAGCCTCCGGTCTCGCACTCAGCAACATATATATATATATATATATATATTATATATTAATAGCCTGCCAAAGTGACTCTACTCTGCCTGATGGAAAGCATGAATAGAATAAATGAGTTGTGGTCACCATACTCATTGCAATTGGAGACAATGCAGTATGGTGACCCACACTATGGCGGCCTAGTGAGATGCTCTTTCACACCCCGCTTGGGGACGTTAAAGGCATGGCAGTCATCATGACAGTGTAAGGCTTACACAGTTACCACGACAACTGTCACCCCTGCATCAATGGGCCTCCTGTCTCAAACTCACCAATGAAATACGACAGCACGGATGTTGGTGCTTTAGGTTGTTCTTCTGTGGGAGGGTAGTACTGCCCCGGTCGTAGGCGCACCACAGTCTCAATTCGGATTAATACGGATTTATTACTTATTTAACATCGATGCTGTGTTACCTTTGTGAATACTGATTCTGTTAACTTGCTGCACAATTGTGTTTTATATTATATATCTATTATATACATTATATATTTATAAAATATTATGTATCAGTACACAGTATCAGTCTGAGCCAGTATTGAACTTTGAAACCAGATGACTAAAATACTATATATAGAATATCAGTATTACATATCGAATAAAAGTATTAAGGGTTTAATTGAAGTCATTTTACTTCCCAGCGAGGTTGGCCAGATAAGCGTCCTGTGAAAAACACACGTAAACATGCATTGACACATTTATACAAAAACTTCACATGAAGTAATACTATATTTCAATGTAACTACAAAGCTGGTATATTCTGGCATCAAGTAGCCACCATCGGAATCAAAAAAGATATCGGTATGATAAAGATTCAACAGTACATAAGCAATCTTTATGGCTTTAATATTCCAATAGCATTCGATAAAGAAACAATTAAGCATTTATTTTCAATCAATCAATGACGGGGTACATGGTTATTAATTTGTTAAACTTCAACACCTTGTCTTGGCGTATCTACAATCTTCATAAATTAATGGAACTTTATTAAATCGATATTCGACTTACTTAACGTGCTACATGAATAGTTGTCTGCCTCAAATTCATTGCTAAGTAATAAGCCATAATAGATGAATCATTTTAACACTGTTGTCACAAAATCTTCATTGGTTAAATGAATTGTTAAATGATATTCTTCAATGTATAGTTGTATAGTTTAGACAACTGATTAAATAAAAAATGAGAGTTACAAATACATATGGAGTTAAGTTTTCAAAAAACCGAGTGGATAAAGATATCCAGTCTGTATTACTTCCGTTGAATTTATCACAGACTATATTTGTTCAGTTTAAGTTTTTAATCAAAGATAATTGTATAAGGTCAAATACTCTTCTAACGACTAATCTGTCAATATGTAGTGTATTGTTTTTCGTAATTGTGCATTTGTTTGAAATCTACAAATTAACTATCGACGACAGTAGTATATCTAAATTTTACTATTTTGCATTCCTCGTGAAATCTTGTTTTGCTGGCGGTGCTTTTTTTGCATATTTCATTGTTAATCACATTCAAACAAAGAATAACATAGAATTAATGTTAACAATGCAGAAGATCCATAGATACATTAACAAGAAAAGAAATTTGAAAATATTTCTATTTGGGCACTGGTTCTGTGTTATACTTGTTCTTGTCATACACGTACTTGTCATGATAACGTTAAAAACATTTAACAAAAGGTCAAGGATTAGTCAACTAATGCGTGTACTTTTGAGTGCTTTTTTTGACATGAATATGATTTATGCAATCAGATTTATAACATTATTAGAAAATAAAGTTATTTTGTGGAATGATTGCTTATTGGATTCGTCGATTAATTACCATAACAAATATTACAAAGAAATATTTAATGTTTATACTCAAATATTGCGCTGTTATGACTTATACAAGTTGTGTTTCCGCCATGTGGTAAGTTAAATTTCTTTATTAAGCCCAATATAATGTGCCATTTACACTATTTTATTGTATTTAGTATATAGCTAGCTAGAATCTAAAACGATTTCTCTCTTTATAAGAAAGAGGTGACAAATGAACAGACAGATTACCTGATGGCAATTGACTGTTTTAAATTAATTTCAATGAGATGATCAGTTGCTGGTAACTTGTAACTTGCACTGGAAACACTGAAGCATTGATCCGGAAACACTGAAGAGGATAATTTGTTACAAAAATTGATTGTGCTATGTAAAGAGGATCTCGAAAACTCACAGTAGTGAAGTGTTCATTATCACTTCGGTTTGTATAAAAATTTTACCTTACGAAACTAGGACGCAAAAATTGTAAACGATACTAGCCTGAGTAATTCCACGGAGCACTAGCCATGGTATACACGATAAATAAAGCAGAGATAATGGCAAGAAGTCAAACTTTATTCATGATTTGGCCATCGATGATTTGAGTCACGTTCCATTGGATTTAGTACAGAGGTAGAGGCAGATACTGGGGTATCCTAGGAAGGAGTATATGATAATAGTTTTGTATATGCTCCTGGACCTGCGTCTTATAGAGTTAGTGGCTATGCGTTCGTGTGAAGTACTGCGTGTATCTGTTCAGCACACCGAGTTTCATCGAAAGTAATTCAACCTTACCTTCTAAAATAACTAACCCCATACCTAAGCTTCACTGGATATGCCTACGCATAAAATAACGATACTAGTTGAGGCTGAAATGCTCTCAAACTAATCTTTGTTGCGATGAAAATGTAAATATGTATGTTTTTAATTAAAATGTATTTGATGCTGTCGACCGCAATCTGAAACTTAAATTTTTTTTAATTTGGAAGATAAGTTTATCACGACTCTCGACAATCTTTCTCGCAACACATTGACGTGTATAATAGGTGTAAAAGAGGTCTTCCGTACAATTTTCTGCATAGCTGATTAGCAATATGTCATTAAAACACAAAAAAAGTATAGTGAGGGATAGACACCTTGTAAGACACCAACATTTACAAATAATAATTAGAATTCCTAGCATACTGTATCCGTAACGACCTTTATGCGTTTGTCAGCATGAAAAATGAAAACCCCGTTATAAATTTCTCAGAAAGCCCATAGGAAGTTGAAAATAGCCGCATAAACCTCGTCTTTAGTCTTAATTGTTAGTATACCACGTGAATGAGGAAATTATTATGACCCTGACTGATCTCTGATGGTTTGTCTTTAATTTTCTTTTCAGATTAGCGCAACTGTCGTCATACTTCTTTTCTTCCTGTGGTGGCTAAAAACCTTCTTTTTTCAAGTTATACTCAGCATTCATTGCGGAAAATTTTATAAAGCACTAGGTAAAATTCAAGAATCTTGTATGTTCATATTGAAAACAAATTGCTCAGGTACGTTTCACAAGTGGAAAGGTAAAAAAAAATTAGATCCTCACGGGGCTTCTGACTGTTGATCATTAGTAACAAAGTGCTTCACGTGATACCCACTCGATCAAATTTTCTATTTTAAAATGAAATTTTAAAACATGAAAAAATTACCGTTAAAGTAATTTCTTTTTTTTTGTCCTAGGTCTGGGCAAAAAAATATGCAAAAATATATTGCGGCTACATCAATCACAGTTTGGAGTAATACAAATTTATCATTTATTCTCTGTCAACGCCATGTTACCTTTGCAAGTATTGGTTCTATTCACTAACTACACTATTGTATTGTTGCAATTTGCTTTTCTGTAATCATCATTATCATATTATTTTTGTGATTTATGAATTTATTGTATAATTATATTGTTATAATGAGTTCCTTTAAAGTGTCTTAATTTCAATTTAGATTAACAGAAACCTTACATATTATTATTATTTATTTTAATAGGCTGCCAAAGTGACTCTACTCTGCTTGATGGATGGCATGAATAGAATCCAAAAGTTGTAGTCACCATACTCATTGCGAATGCAAACAATGCGATATGGTGACTCACACTATGGCGGCCTATTACAATTTTTACGCCTCACTTGGGGACGTAAAAGACATGACAGTCATCGTAGCATTGTATTGCACACACTTACCATGACAACTGTCACCCTTGCATCAATGAGCCTCCGGTCTCGCACTCAGCAACATATATATATATATATATATATATATATTATATATTAATAGCCTGCCAAAGTGACTCTACTCTGCCTGATGGAAAGCATGAATAGAATAAATGAGTTGTGGTCACCATACTCATTGCAATTGGAGACAATGCAGTATGGTGACCCACACTATGGCGGCCTAGTGAGATGCTCTTTCACACCCCGCTTGGGGACGTTAAAGGCATGGCAGTCATCATGACAGTGTAAGGCTTACACAGTTACCACGACAACTGTCACCCCTGCATCAATGGGCCTCCTGTCTCAAACTCACCAATGAAATACGACAGCACGGATGTTGGTGCTTTAGGTTGTTCTTCTGTGGGAGGGTAGTACTGCCCCGGTCGTAGGCGCACCACAGTCTCAATTCGGATTAATACGGATTTATTACTTATTTAACATCGATGCTGTGTTACCTTTGTGAATACTGATTCTGTTAACTTGCTGCACAATTGTGTTTTATATTATATATCTATTATATACATTATATATTTATAAAATATTATGTATCAGTACACAGTATCAGTCTGAGCCAGTATTGAACTTTGAAACCAGATGACTAAAATACTATATATAGAATATCAGTATTACATATCGAATAAAAGTATTAAGGGTTTAATTGAAGTCATTTTACTTCCCAGCGAGGTTGGCCAGATAAGCGTCCTGTGAAAAACACACGTAAACATGCATTGACACATTTATACAAAAACTTCACATGAAGTAATACTATATTTCAATGTAACTACAAAGCTGGTATATTCTGGCATCAAGTAGCCACCATCGGAATCAAAAAAGATATCGGCATGATAAAGATTCAACAGTACATAAGCAATGTTTATGGCTTTAATATTCCAATAGCATTCGATAAAGAAACAATTAAGCATTTATTTTCAATCAATCAATGACGGGGTACATGGTTATTAATTTGTTAAACTTCAACACCTTGTCTTGGCGTATCTACAATCTTCATAAATTAATGGAACTTTATTAAATCGATATTCGACTTACTTAACGTGCTACACGAATAGTTGTCTGCCTCAAATTCATTGCTAAGTAATAAGCCATAATAGATGAATCATTTTAACACTGTTGTCACAAAATCTTCATTGGTTAAATGAATTGTTAAATGATATTCTTCAATGTATAGTTGTATAGTTTAGACAACTGATTAAATAAAAAATGAGAGTTACAAATACATATGGAGTTAAGTTTTCAAAAAACCGAGTGGATAAAGATATCCAGTCTGTATTACTTCCGTTGAATTTATCACAGACTATATTTGTTCAGTTTAAGTTTTTAATCAAAGATAATTGTATAAGGTCAAATACTCTTCTAACGACTAATCTGTCAATATGTAGTGTATTGTTTTTCGTAATTGTGCATTTGTTTGAAATCTACAAATTAACTATCGACGACAGTAGTGTATCTAAATTTTACTATTTTGCATTCCTCGTGGAATCTTGTTTTGCTGGCGGTGCTTTTTTTGCATATTTCATTGTTAATCATATTCAAACAAAGAATAACATAGAATTAATGTTAACAATGCAGAAGATCCATAGATACATTAACAAGAAAAGAAATTTGAAAATATTTCTATTTGGGAACTGGTTCTGTGTTATACTTGTTCTTGTCATACACGTACTTGTCATGATAACGTTAAAAACATTTAACAAAAGGTCAAGGATTAGTCAACTAATGCGTGTACTTTTGAGTGCTTTCTTTGACATGAATATGATTTATGCAATCAGATTTATAACATTATTAGAAAATAAAGTTATTTTGTGCAATGATTGCTTATTGGATTCGTCGATTAATTACCATAACAAATATTACAAAGAAATATTTAATGTTTATACTCAAATATTGCGCTGTTATGACTTATACAAGTTGTGTTTCCGCCATGTGGTAAGTTAAATTTCTTTATTAAGCCCAATATAATGTGCCATTTACACTATTTTATTGTATTTAGTATATAGCTAGCTAGAATCTAAAACGATTTCTCTCTTTATAAGAAAGAGGTGACAAATGAACAGACAGATTACCTGATGGCAATTGACTGTTTTAAATTAATTTCAATGAGATGATCAGTTGCTGGTAACTTGTAACTAGCACTGGAAACACTGAAGCATTGATCCGGAAACACTGAAGAGGATAATTTGTTACAAAAATTGATTGTGCTATGTAAAGAGGATCTCGAAAACTCACAGTAGTGAAGTGTTCATTATCACTTCGGTTTGTATAAAAATTTTACCTTACGAAACTAGGACGCAAAAATTGTAAACGATACTAGCCTGAGTAATTCCACGGAGCACTAGCCATGGTATACACGATAAATAAAGCAGAGATAATGGCAAGAAGTCAAACTTTATTCATGATTTGGCCATCGATGATTTGAGTCACGTTCCATTGGATTTAGTACAGAGGTAGAGGCAGATACTGGGGTATCCTAGGAAGGAGTATATGATAATAGTTTTGTATATGCTCCTGGACCTGCGTCTTATAGAGTTAGTGGCTATGCGTTCGTGTGAAGTACTGCGTGTATCTGTTCAGCACACCGAGTTTCATCGAAAGTAATTCAACCTTACCTTCTAAAATAACTAACCCCATACCTAAGCTTCACTGGATATGCCTACGCATAAAATAACGATACTAGTTGAGGCTGAAATGCTCTCAAACTAATCTTTGTTGCGATGAAAATGTAAATATGTATGTTTTTAATTAAAATGTATTTGATGCTGTCGACCGCAATCTGAAACTTAAAGATTTTTTAATTTGGAAGATAAGTTTATCACGACTCTCGACAATCTTTCTCGCAACACATTGACGTGTATAATAGGTGTAAAAGAGGTCTTCCGTACAATTTTCTGCATAGCTGATTAGCAATATGTCATTAAAACACAAAAAAAGTATAGTGAGGGATAGACACCTTGTAAGACACCAACATTTACAAATAATAATTAGAATTCCTAGCATACTGTATCCGTAACGACCTTTATGCGTTTGTCAGCATGAAAAATGAAAACCCCGTTATAAATTTCTCAGAAAGCCCATAGGAAGTTGAAAATAGCCGCATAAACCTCGTCTTTAGTCTTAATTGTTAGTATACCACGTGAATGAGGAAATTATTATGACCCTGACTGATCTGAGCGAACCCGACGAAAACCATATCATCAGTGATTGAGTACCGTCGTGTATAAAATTTAAAAAATTATATTACCGAAAACTAATTTTGAAAACAACAGACTATGCTACCTTGATTTTTAGTCATTTTTTTGTGACAAATGCCTACGATTCATAATTGTAGATACGTTTTTTTATTTAATCACCTTAATAAATATAATGTGTTTTTCTGAACCAGTTGTATACCACGTTACAGGCAATAAAATATCTTTATTTTCTTACTTTTTGTGCTTTCAGATATTATTTCACACTACACAATGTTTATTTCAAGCACTAGTTAATGTTGAAAAATGCATAACATTTTATACATTATCTCCGTCGAACACTAACAATCACGTAAGTATTTATATGGTTTAGTTAGTAGTGCCATAAAAATCACGCCGAAACATATTAAACACAATTCCATGTAATAGGTGGTGAGTCTATTGACACTAACGAGATGCTTTGTTTACTAGATCCTCGTCCGTCGATCAACAGGTACTCCACTTATAGGTGACGTTGACTCGTGGTCCAAAGTTGTTGGTGGGAACCCTATGGATCTTAGTGTTTACTAGATGGCATGAAACTAGTGGTTGGAACTTATACTTTTGTGGCCACTTCCACATACAAACAAAAATATACAATAGCGCCATCTAGTGAAGATACATCGAACTACTAAGTGTAATAATGAACTACGAAGTAATTACTAATTCTGTGTTGTGAAATAGAGATTCGTGTGGCAATTAGCACATATACAACATCCCAACATAAGCCGTTGGGCCGTGGCCTGATCACCTCGCCTGGTCGGAGGATCCTCCCTTTGTGTCGGAGGGACGTGACACCCGTTTCCTCCACACTTTTAAACAGTCACAGTCGGTACAAAATAGTACAAAAGTTACAAAAGCACGTTTAGAGGTCCGTTAAGTTTCATTTAAAAACGATAATCAATGTTTTGGGGGTTAAACACGGACAACACGTTCGGAGGTGTTGTGGCCTAACACGTTCTACACTGAGGTAATAAAGGGAATTGTATATTAATTTCTAAAAAGATGGTGGCTTTCATCGAACTTAAACAGTAGCTAATTGCTCAATACTAATCGACTGCCGATGATTACTAAGTTAGATATGGAACAACAAAAATTTTGTTGACTTAAAAAGATCCGTTTGTCTTTAATTTTCTTTTCAGATTAGCGCAACTGTCGTCATACTTCTTTTCTTCCTGTGGTGGCTAAAAACCTTCTTTTTTCAAGTTATACTCAGCATTCATTGCGGAAAATTTTATAAAGCACTAGGTAAAATTCAAGAATCTTGTATGTTCATATTGAAAACAAATTGCTCAGGTACGTTTCACAAGTGGAAAGGTAAAAAAAAAATTAGATCCTCACGGGGCTTCTGACTGTTGATCATTAGTAACAAAGTGCTTCACGTGATACCCACTCGATCAAATTTTCTATTTTAAAATGAAATTTTAAAACATGAAAAAATTACCGTTAAAGTAATTTCTTTTTTTTTGTCCTAGGTCTGGGCAAAAAAATATGCAAAAATATATTGCGGCTACATCAATCACAGTTTGGAGTAATACAAATTTATCATTTATTCTCTGTCAACGCCATGTTACCTTTGCAAGTATTGGTTCTATTCACTAATTACACTATTGTATTGTTGCAATTTGCTTTTCTGTAATCATCATTATCATATTATTTTTGTGATTTATGAATTTATTGTATAATTATATTGTTATAATGAGTTCCTTTAAAGTGTCTTAATTTCAATTTAGATTAACAGAAACCTTACATATTATTATTATTTATTTTAATAGGCTGCCAAAGTGACTCTACTCTGCTTGATGGATGGCATGAATAGAATCCAAAAGTTGTAGTCACCATACTCATTGCGAATGCAAACAATGCGATATGGTGACTCACACTATGGCGGCCTATTACAATTTTTACGCCTCACTTGGGGACGTAAAAGACATGACAGTCATCGTAGCATTGTATTGCACACACTTACCATGACAACTGTCACCCTTGCATCAATGAGCCTCCGGTCTCGCACTCAGCAACATATATATATATATATATATATATATATTATATATTAATAGCCTGCCAAAGTGACTCTACTCTGCCTGATGGAAAGCATGAATAGAATAAATGAGTTGTGGTCACCATACTCATTGCAATTGGAGACAATGCAGTATGGTGACCCACACTATGGCGGCCTAGTGAGATGCTCTTTCACACCCCGCTTGGGGACGTAAAAGGCATGGCAGTCATCATGACAGTGTAAGGCTTACACAGTTACCACGACAACTGTCACCCCTGCATCAATGGGCCTCCTGTCTCACACTCACCAATGAAACACGACAGCACGGATGTTGGTGCTTTAGGTTGTTCTTCTGTGGGAGGGTAGTACTGCCCCGGTCGTAGGCGCACCACAGTCTCAATTCGGATTAATACGGATTTATTACTTATTTAACATCGATGCTGTGTTACCTTTGTGAATACTGATTCTGTTAACTTGCTGCACAATTGTGTTTTATATTATATATCTATTATATACATTATATATTTATAAAATATTATGTATCAGTACACAGTATCAGTCTGAGCCAGTATTGAACTTTGAAACCAGATGACTAAAATACTATATATAGAATATCAGTACTACATATCGAATAAAAGTATTAAGGGTTTAATTGAAGTCATTTTACTTCTCAGCGAGGTTGGCCAGATAAGCGTCCTGTGAAAAACACACGTAAACATGCATTGACACATTTATACAAAAACTTCACATGAAGTAATACTATATTTCAATGTAACTACAAAGCTGGTATATTCTGGCATCAAGTAGCCACCATCGGAATCAAAAAAGATATCGGCATGATAAAGATTCAACAGTACATAAGCAATGTTTATGGCTTTAATATTCCAATAGCATTCGATAAAGAAACAATTAAGCATTTATTTTCAATCAATCAATGACGGGGTACATGGTTATTAATTTGTTAAACTTCAACACCTTGTCTTGGCGTATCTACAATCTTCATAAATTAATGGAACTTTATTAAATCGATATTCGACTTACTTAACGTGCTACACGAATAGTTGTCTGCCTCAAATTCATTGCTAAGTAATAAGCCATAATAGATGAATCATTTTAACACTGTTGTCACAAAATCTTCATTGGTTAAATGAATTGTTAAATGATATTCTTCAATGTATAGTTGTATAGTTTAGACAACTGATTAAATAAAAAATGAGAGTTACAAATACATATGGAGTTAAGTTTTCAAAAAACCGAGTGGATAAAGATATCCAGTCTGTATTACTTCCGTTGAATTTATCACAGACTATATTTGTTCAGTTTAAGTTTTTAATCAAAGATAATTGTATAAGGTCAAATACTCTTCTAACGACTAATCTGTCAATATGTAGTGTATTGTTTTTCGTAATTGTGCATTTGTTTGAAATCTACAAATTAACTATCGACGACAGTAGTAGGCCTATATCTAAATTTTACTATTTTGCATTCCTCGTGGAATCTTGTTTTGCTGGCGGTGCTTTATTTGCATATTTCATTGTTAATCATATTCAAACAAAGAATAACATAGAATTAATGTTAACAATGCAGAAGATCCATAGATACATTAACAAGAAAAGAAATTTGAAAATATTTCTATTTGGGAACTGGTTCTGTATTATACTTGTTCTTGTCATACACGTACTTGTCATGATAACGTTAAAAACATTTAACAAAAGGTCAAGGATTAGTCAACTAATGCGTGTACTTTTGAGTGCTTTTTTTGACATGAATATGATTTATGCAATCAGATTTATAACATTATTAGATAATAAAGTTATTTTGTGGAATGATTGCTTATTGGATTCGTCGATTAATTACCATAACAAATATTACAAAGAAATATTTAATGTTTATACTCAAATATTGCGCTGTTATGACTTATACAAGTTGTGTTTCCGCCATGTGGTAAGTTAAATTTCTTTATTAAGCCCAATATAATGTGCCATTTACACTATTTTATTGTATTTAGTATATAGCTAGCTAGAATCTAAAACGATTTCTCTCTTTATAAGAAAGAGGTGACAAATGAACAGACAGATTACCTGATGGCAATTGACTGTTTTAAATTAATTTCAATGAGATGATCAGTTGCTGGTAACTTGTAACTTGCACTGGAAACACTGAAGCATTGATCCGGAAACACTGAAGAGGATAATTTGTTACAAAAATTGATTGTGCTATGTAAAGAGGATCTCGAAAACTCACAGTAGTGAAGTGTTCATTATCACTTCGGTTTGTATAAAAATTTTACCTTACGAAACTAGGACGCAAAAATTGTAAACGATACTAGCCTGAGTAATTCCACGGAGCACTAGCCATGGTATACACGATAAATAAAGCAGAGATAATGGCAAGAAGTCAAACTTTATTCATGATTTGGCCATCGATGATTTGAGTCACGTTCCATTGGATTTAGTACAGAGGTAGAGGCAGATACTGGGGTATCCTAGGAAGGAGTATATGATAATAGTTTTGTATATGCTCCTGGACCTGCGTCTTATAGAGTTAGTGGCTATGCGTTCGTGTGAAGTACTGCGTGTATCTGTTCAGCACACCGAGTTTCATCGAAAGTAATTCAACCTTACCTTCTAAAATAACTAACCCCATACCTAAGCTTCACTGGATATGCCTACGCATAAAATAACGATACTAGTTGAGGCTGAAATGCTCTCAAACTAATCTTTGTTGCGATGAAAATGTAAATATGTATGTTTTTAATTAAAATGTATTTGATGCTGTCGACCGCAATCTGAAACTTAAAAATTTTTTAATTTGGAAGATAAGTTTATCACGACTCTCGACAATCTTTCTCGCAACACATTGACGTGTATAATAGGTGTAAAAGAGGTCTTCCGTACAATTTTCTGCATAGCTGATTAGCAATATGTCATTAAAACACAAAAAAAGTATAGTGAGGGATAGACACCTTGTAAGACACCAACATTTACAAATAATAATTAGAATTCCTAGCATACTGTATCCGTAACGACCTTTATGCGTTTGTCAGCATGAAAAATGAAAACCCCGTTATAAATTTCTCAGAAAGCCCATAGGAAGTTGAAAATAGCCGCATAAACCTCGTCTTTAGTCTTAATTGTTAGTATACCACGTGAATGAGGAAATTATTATGACCCTGACTGATCTCTGATGGTTTGTCTTTAATTTTCTTTTCAGGTTAGCGCAACTGTCGTCATACTTCTTTTCTTCCTGTGGTGGCTAAAAACCTTCTTTTTTCAAGTTATACTCAGCATTCATTGCGGAAAATTTTATAAAGCACTAGGTAAAATTCAAGAATCTTGTATGTTCATATTGAAAACAAATTGCTCAGGTACGTTTCACAAGTGGAAAGGTAAAAAAAAAATTAGATCCTCACGGGGCTTCTGACTGTTGATCATTAGTAACAAAGTGCTTCACGTGATACCCACTCGATCAAATTTTCTATTTTAAAATGAAATTTTAAAACATGAAAAAATTACCGTTAAAGTAATTTCTTTTTTTTTGTCCTAGGTCTGGGCAAAAAAATATGCAAAAATATATTGCGGCTACATCAATCACAGTTTGGAGTAATACAAATTTATCATTTATTCTCTGTCAACGCCATGTTACCTTTGCAAGTATTGGTTCTATTCACTAACTACACTATTGTATTGTTGCAATTTGCTTTTCTGTAATCATCATTATCATATTATTTTTGTGATTTATGAATTTATTGTATAATTATATTGTTATAATGAGTTCCTTTAAAGTGTCTTAATTTCAATTTAGATTAACAGAAACCTTACATATTATTATTATTTATTTTAATAGGCTGCCAAAGTGACTCTACTCTGCTTGATGGATGGCATGAATAGAATCCAAAAGTTGTAGTCACCATACTCATTGCGAATGCAAACAATGCGATATGGTGACTCACACTATGGCGGCCTATTACAATTTTTACGCCTCACTTGGGGACGTAAAAGACATGACAGTCATCGTAGCATTGTATTGCACACACTTACCATGACAACTGTCACCCTTGCATCAATGAGCCTCCGGTCTCGCACTCAGCAACATATATATATATATATATATATATATATTATATATTAATAGCCTGCCAAAGTGACTCTACTCTGCCTGATGGAAAGCATGAATAGAATAAATGAGTTGTGGTCACCATACTCATTGCAATTGGAGACAATGCAGTATGGTGACCCACACTATGGCGGCCTAGTGAGATGCTCTTTCACACCCCGCTTGGGGACGTTAAAGGCATGGCAGTCATCATGACAGTGTAAGGCTTACACAGTTACCACGACAACTGTCACCCCTGCATCAATGGGCCTCCTGTCTCAAACTCACCAATGAAATACGACAGCACGGATGTTGGTGCTTTAGGTTGTTCTTCTGTGGGAGGGTAGTACTGCCCCGGTCGTAGGCGCACCACAGTCTCAATTCGGATTAATACGGATTTATTACTTATTTAACATCGATGCTGTGTTACCTTTGTGAATACTGATTCTGTTAACTTGCTGCACAATTGTGTTTTATATTATATATCTATTATATACATTATATATTTATAAAATATTATGTATCAGTACACAGTATCAGTCTGAGCCAGTATTGAACTTTGAAACCAGATGACTAAAATACTATATATAGAATATCAGTACTACATATCGAATAAAAGTATTAAGGGTTTAATTGAAGTCATTTTACTTCTCAGCGAGGTTGGCCAGATAAGCGTCCTGTGAAAAACACACGTAAACATGCATTGACACATTTATACAAAAACTTCACATGAAGTAATACTATATTTCAATGTAACTACAAAGCTGGTATATTCTGGCATCAAGTAGCCACCATCGGAATCAAAAAAGATATCGGTATGATAAAGATTCAACAGTACATAAGCAATCTTTATGGCTTTAATATTCCAATAGCATTCGATAAACAATTAAGCATTTATTTTCAATCAATCAATGACGGGGTACATGGTTATTAATTTGTTAAACTTCAACACCTTGTCTTGGCGTATCTACAATCTTCATAAATTAATGGAACTTTATTAAATCGATATTCGACTTACTTAACATGCTACACGAATAGTTGTCTGCCTCAAATTCATTGCTAAGTAATAAGCCATAATAGATGAATCATTTTAACACTGTTGTCACAAAATCTTCATTGGTTAAATGAATTGTTAAATGATATTCTTCAATGTATAGTTGTATAGTTTAGACAACTGATTAAATAAAAAATGAGAGTTACAAATACATATGGAGTTAAGTTTTCAAAAAACCGAGTGGATAAAGATATCCAGTCTGTATTACTTCCGTTGAATTTATCACAGACTATATTTGTTCAGTTTAAGTTTTTAATCAAAGATAATTGTATAAGGTCAAATACTCTTCTAACGACTAATCTGTCAATATGTAGTGTATTGTTTTTCGTAATTGTGCATTTGTTTGAAATCTACAAATTAACTATCGACGACAGTAGTGTATCTAAATTTTACTATTTTGCATTCCTCGTGGAATCTTGTTTTGCTGGCGGTGCTTTTTTTGCATATTTCATTGTTAATCATATTCAAACAAAGAATAACATAGAATTAATGTTAACAATGCAGAAGATCCATAGATACATTAACAAGAAAAGAAATTTGAAAATATTTCTATTTGGGAACTGGTTCTGTGTTATACTTGTTCTTGTCATACACGTACTTGTCATGATAACGTTAAAAACATTTAACAAAAGGTCAAGGATTAGTCAACTAATGCGTGTACTTTTGAGTGCTTTCTTTGACATGAATATGATTTATGCAATCAGATTTATAACATTATTAGAAAATAAAGTTATTTTGTGCAATGATTGCTTATTGGATTCGTCGATTAATTACCATAACAAATATTACAAAGAAATATTTAATGTTTATACTCAAATATTGCGCTGTTATGACTTATACAAGTTGTGTTTCCGCCATGTGGTAAGTTAAATTTCTTTATTAAGCCCAATATAATGTGCCATTTACACTATTTTATTGTATTTAGTATATAGCTAGCTAGAATCTAAAACGATTTCTCTCTTTATAAGAAAGAGGTGACAAATGAACAGACAGATTACCTGATGGCAATTGACTGTTTTAAATTAATTTCAATGAGATGATCAGTTGCTGGTAACTTGTAACTTGCACTGGAAACACTGAAGCATTGATCCGGAAACACTGAAGAGGATAATTTGTTACAAAAATTGATTGTGCTATGTAAAGAGGATCTCGAAAACTCACAGTAGTGAAGTGTTCATTATCACTTCGGTTTGTATAAAAATTTTACCTTACGAAACTAGGACGCAAAAATTGTAAACGATACTAGCCTGAGTAATTCCACGGAGCACTAGCCATGGTATACACGATAAATAAAGCAGAGATAATGGCAAGAAGTCAAACTTTATTCATGATTTGGCCATCGATGATTTGAGTCACGTTCCATTGGATTTAGTACAGAGGTAGAGGCAGATACTGGGGTATCCTAGGAAGGAGTATATGATAATAGTTTTGTATATGCTCCTGGACCTGCGTCTTATAGAGTTAGTGGCTATGCGTTCGTGTGAAGTACTGCGTGTATCTGTTCAGCACACCGAGTTTCATCGAAAGTAATTCAACCTTACCTTCTAAAATAACTAACCCCATACCTAAGCTTCACTGGATATGCCTACGCATAAAATAACGATACTAGTTGAGGCTGAAATGCTCTCAAACTAATCTTTGTTGCGATGAAAATGTAAATATGTATGTTTTTAATTAAAATGTATTTGATGCTGTCGACCGCAATCTGAAACTTAAAGATTTTTTAATTTGGAAGATAAGTTTATCACGACTCTCGACAATCTTTCTCGCAACACATTGACGTGTATAATAGGTGTAAAAGAGGTCTTCCGTACAATTTTCTGCATAGCTGATTAGCAATATGTCATTAAAACACAAAAAAAGTATAGTGAGGGATAGACACCTTGTAAGACACCAACATTTACAAATAATAATTAGAATTCCTAGCATACTGTATCCGTAACGACCTTTATGCGTTTGTCAGCATGAAAAATGAAAACCCCGTTATAAATTTCTCAGAAAGCCCATAGGAAGTTGAAAATAGCCGCATAAACCTCGTCTTTAGTCTTAATTGTTAGTATACCACGTGAATGAGGAAATTATTATGACCCTGACTGATCTGAGCGAACCCGACGAAAACCATATCATCAGTGATTGAGTACCGTCGTGTATAAAATTTAAAAAATTATATTACCGAAAACTAATTTTGAAAACAACAGACTATGCTACCTTGATTTTTAGTCATTTTTTTGTGACAAATGCCTACGATTCATAATTGTAGATACGTTTTTTTATTTAATCACCTTAATAAATATAATGTGTTTTTCTGAACCAGTTGTATACCACGTTACAGGCAATAAAATATCTTTATTTTCTTACTTTTTGTGCTTTCAGATATTATTTCACACTACACAATGTTTATTTCAAGCACTAGTTAATGTTGAAAAATGCATAACATTTTATACATTATCTCCGTCGAACACTAACAATCACGTAAGTATTTATATGGTTTAGTTAGTAGTGCCATAAAAATCACGCCGAAACATATTAAACACAATTCCATGTAATAGGTGGTGAGTCTATTGACACTAACGAGATGCTTTGTTTACTAGATCCTCGTCCGTCGATCAACAGGTACTCCACTTATAGGTGACGTTGACTCGTGGTCCAAAGTTGTTGGTGGGAACCCTATGGATCTTAGTGTTTACTAGATGGCATGAAACTAGTGGTTGGAACTTATACTTTTGTGGCCACTTCCACATACAAACAAAAATATACAATAGCGCCATCTAGTGAAGATACATCGAACTACTAAGTGTAATAATGAACTACGAAGTAATTACTAATTCTGTGTTGTGAAATAGAGATTCGTGTGGCAATTAGCACATATACAACATCCCAACATAAGCCGTTGGGCCGTGGCCTGATCACCTCGCCTGGTCGGAGGATCCTCCCTTTGTGTCGGAGGGACGTGACACCCGTTTCCTCCACACTTTTAAACAGTCACAGTCGGTACAAAATAGTACAAAAGTTACAAAAGCACGTTTAGAGGTCCGTTAAGTTTCATTTAAAAACGATAATCAATGTTTTGGGGGTTAAACACGGACAACACGTTCGGAGGTGTTGTGGCCTAACACGTTCTACACTGAGGTAATAAAGGGAATTGTATATTAATTTCTAAAAAGATGGTGGCTTTCATCGAACTTAAACAGTAGCTAATTGCTCAATACTAATCGACTGCCGATGATTACTAAGTTAGATATGGAACAACAAAAATTTTGTTGACTTAAAAAGATCCGTTTGTCTTTAATTTTCTTTTCAGATTAGCGCAACTGTCGTCATACTTCTTTTCTTCCTGTGGTGGCTAAAAACCTTCTTTTTTCAAGTTATACTCAGCATTCATTGCGGAAAATTTTATAAAGCACTAGGTAAAATTCAAGAATCTTGTATGTTCATATTGAAAACAAATTGCTCAGGTACGTTTCACAAGTGGAAAGGTAAAAAAAAAATTAGATCCTCACGGGGCTTCTGACTGTTGATCATTAGTAACAAAGTGCTTCACGTGATACCCACTCGATCAAATTTTCTATTTTAAAATGAAATTTTAAAACATGAAAAAATTACCGTTAAAGTAATTTCTTTTTTTTTGTCCTAGGTCTGGGCAAAAAAATATGCAAAAATATATTGCGGCTACATCAATCACAGTTTGGAGTAATACAAATTTATCATTTATTCTCTGTCAACGCCATGTTACCTTTGCAAGTATTGGTTCTATTCACTAATTACACTATTGTATTGTTGCAATTTGCTTTTCTGTAATCATCATTATCATATTATTTTTGTGATTTATGAATTTATTGTATAATTATATTGTTATAATGAGTTCCTTTAAAGTGTCTTAATTTCAATTTAGATTAACAGAAACCTTACATATTATTATTATTTATTTTAATAGGCTGCCAAAGTGACTCTACTCTGCTTGATGGATGGCATGAATAGAATCCAAAAGTTGTAGTCACCATACTCATTGCGAATGCAAACAATGCGATATGGTGACTCACACTATGGCGGCCTATTACAATTTTTACGCCTCACTTGGGGACGTAAAAGACATGACAGTCATCGTAGCATTGTATTGCACACACTTACCATGACAACTGTCACCCTTGCATCAATGAGCCTCCGGTCTCGCACTCAGCAACATATATATATATATATATATATATTATATATTAATAGCCTGCCAAAGTGACTCTACTCTGCCTGATGGAAAGCATGAATAGAATAAATGAGTTGTGGTCACCATACTCATTGCAATTGGAGACAATGCAGTATGGTGACCCACACTATGGCGGCCTAGTGAGATGCTCTTTCACACCCCGCTTGGGGACGTAAAAGGCATGGCAGTCATCATGACAGTGTAAGGCTTACACAGTTACCACGACAACTGTCACCCCTGCATCAATGGGCCTCCTGTCTCACACTCACCAATGAAACACGACAGCACGGATGTTGGTGCTTTAGGTTGTTCTTCTGTGGGAGGGTAGTACTGCCCCGGTCGTAGGCGCACCACAGTCTCAATTCGGATTAATACGGATTTATTACTTATTTAACATCGATGCTGTGTTACCTTTGTGAATACTGATTCTGTTAACTTGCTGCACAATTGTGTTTTATATTATATATCTATTATATACATTATATATTTATAAAATATTATGTATCAGTACACAGTATCAGTCTGAGCCAGTATTGAACTTTGAAACCAGATGACTAAAATACTATATATAGAATATCAGTACTACATATCGAATAAAAGTATTAAGGGTTTAATTGAAGTCATTTTACTTCTCAGCGAGGTTGGCCAGATAAGCGTCCTGTGAAAAACACACGTAAACATGCATTGACACATTTATACAAAAACTTCACATGAAGTAATACTATATTTCAATGTAACTACAAAGCTGGTATATTCTGGCATCAAGTAGCCACCATCGGAATCAAAAAAGATATCGGCATGATAAAGATTCAACAGTACATAAGCAATGTTTATGGCTTTAATATTCCAATAGCATTCGATAAAGAAACAATTAAGCATTTATTTTCAATCAATCAATGACGGGGTACATGGTTATTAATTTGTTAAACTTCAACACCTTGTCTTGGCGTATCTACAATCTTCATAAATTAATGGAACTTTATTAAATCGATATTCGACTTACTTAACGTGCTACACGAATAGTTGTCTGCCTCAAATTCATTGCTAAGTAATAAGCCATAATAGATGAATCATTTTAACACTGTTGTCACAAAATCTTCATTGGTTAAATGAATTGTTAAATGATATTCTTCAATGTATAGTTGTATAGTTTAGACAACTGATTAAATAAAAAATGAGAGTTACAAATACATATGGAGTTAAGTTTTCAAAAAACCGAGTGGATAAAGATATCCAGTCTGTATTACTTCCGTTGAATTTATCACAGACTATATTTGTTCAGTTTAAGTTTTTAATCAAAGATAATTGTATAAGGTCAAATACTCTTCTAACGACTAATCTGTCAATATGTAGTGTATTGTTTTTCGTAATTGTGCATTTGTTTGAAATCTACAAATTAACTATCGACGACAGTAGTAGGCCTATATCTAAATTTTACTATTTTGCATTCCTCGTGGAATCTTGTTTTGCTGGCGGTGCTTTATTTGCATATTTCATTGTTAATCATATTCAAACAAAGAATAACATAGAATTAATGTTAACAATGCAGAAGATCCATAGATACATTAACAAGAAAAGAAATTTGAAAATATTTCTATTTGGGAACTGGTTCTGTATTATACTTGTTCTTGTCATACACGTACTTGTCATGATAACGTTAAAAACATTTAACAAAAGGTCAAGGATTAGTCAACTAATGCGTGTACTTTTGAGTGCTTTTTTTGACATGAATATGATTTATGCAATCAGATTTATAACATTATTAGATAATAAAGTTATTTTGTGGAATGATTGCTTATTGGATTCGTCGATTAATTACCATAACAAATATTACAAAGAAATATTTAATGTTTATACTCAAATATTGCGCTGTTATGACTTATACAAGTTGTGTTTCCGCCATGTGGTAAGTTAAATTTCTTTATTAAGCCCAATATAATGTGCCATTTACACTATTTTATTGTATTTAGTATATAGCTAGCTAGAATCTAAAACGATTTCTCTCTTTATAAGAAAGAGGTGACAAATGAACAGACAGATTACCTGATGGCAATTGACTGTTTTAAATTAATTTCAATGAGATGATCAGTTGCTGGTAACTTGTAACTTGCACTGGAAACACTGAAGCATTGATCCGGAAACACTGAAGAGGATAATTTGTTACAAAAATTGATTGTGCTATGTAAAGAGGATCTCGAAAACTCACAGTAGTGAAGTGTTCATTATCACTTCGGTTTGTATAAAAATTTTACCTTACGAAACTAGGACGCAAAAATTGTAAACGATACTAGCCTGAGTAATTCCACGGAGCACTAGCCATGGTATACACGATAAATAAAGCAGAGATAATGGCAAGAAGTCAAACTTTATTCATGATTTGGCCATCGATGATTTGAGTCACGTTCCATTGGATTTAGTACAGAGGTAGAGGCAGATACTGGGGTATCCTAGGAAGGAGTATATGATAATAGTTTTGTATATGCTCCTGGACCTGCGTCTTATAGAGTTAGTGGCTATGCGTTCGTGTGAAGTACTGCGTGTATCTGTTCAGCACACCGAGTTTCATCGAAAGTAATTCAACCTTACCTTCTAAAATAACTAACCCCATACCTAAGCTTCACTGGATATGCCTACGCATAAAATAACGATACTAGTTGAGGCTGAAATGCTCTCAAACTAATCTTTGTTGCGATGAAAATGTAAATATGTATGTTTTTAATTAAAATGTATTTGATGCTGTCGACCGCAATCTGAAACTTAAAAATTTTTTAATTTGGAAGATAAGTTTATCACGACTCTCGACAATCTTTCTCGCAACACATTGACGTGTATAATAGGTGTAAAAGAGGTCTTCCGTACAATTTTCTGCATAGCTGATTAGCAATATGTCATTAAAACACAAAAAAAGTATAGTGAGGGATAGACACCTTGTAAGACACCAACATTTACAAATAATAATTAGAATTCCTAGCATACTGTATCCGTAACGACCTTTATGCGTTTGTCAGCATGAAAAATGAAAACCCCGTTATAAATTTCTCAGAAAGCCCATAGGAAGTTGAAAATAGCCGCATAAACCTCGTCTTTAGTCTTAATTGTTAGTATACCACGTGAATGAGGAAATTATTATGACCCTGACTGATCTCTGATGGTTTGTCTTTAATTTTCTTTTCAGATTAGCGCAACTGTCGTCATACTTCTTTTCTTCCTGTGGTGGCTAAAAACTTTCTTTTTTCAAGTTATACTCAGCATTCATTGCGGAAAATTTTATAAAGCACTAGGTAAAATTCAAGAATCTTGTATGTTCATATTGAAAACAAATTGCTCAGGTACGTTTCACAAGTGGAAAGGTAAAAAAAAAATTAGATCCTCACGGGGCTTCTGACTGTTGATCATTAGTAACAAAGTGCTTCACGTGATACCCACTCGATCAAATTTTCTATTTTAAAATGAAATTTTAAAACATGAAAAAATTACCGTTAAAGTAATTTCTTTTTTTTTGTCCTAGGTCTGGGCAAAAAAATATGCAAAAATATATTGCGGCTACATCAATCACAGTTTGGAGTAATACAAATTTATCATTTATTCTCTGTCAACGCCATGTTACCTTTGCAAGTATTGGTTCTATTCACTAACTACACTATTGTATTGTTGCAATTTGCTTTTCTGTAATCATCATTATCATATTATTTTTGTGATTTATGAATTTATTGTATAATTATATTGTTATAATGAGTTCCTTTAAAGTGTCTTAATTTCAATTTAGATTAACAGAAACCTTACATATTATTATTATTTATTTTAATAGGCTGCCAAAGTGGCTCTACTCTGCTTGATGGATGGCATGAATAGAATCCAAAAGTTGTAGTCACCATACTCATTGCGAATGCAAACAATGCGATATGGTGACTCACACTATGGCGGCCTATTACAATTTTTACGCCTCACTTGGGGACGTAAAAGACATGACAGTCATCGTAGCATTGTATTGCACACACTTACCATGACAACTGTCACCCTTGCATCAATGAGCCTCCGGTCTCGCACTCAGCAACATATATATATATATATATATATATTATATATTAATAGCCTGCCAAAGTGACTCTACTCTGCCTGATGGAAAGCATGAATAGAATAAATGAGTTGTGGTCACCATACTCATTGCAATTGGAGACAATGCAGTATGGTGACCCACACTATGGCGGCCTAGTGAGATGCTCTTTCACACCCCGCTTGGGGACGTAAAAGGCATGGCAGTCATCATGACAGTGTAAGGCTTACACAGTTACCACGACAACTGTCACCCCTGCATCAATGGGCCTCCTGTCTCACACTCACCAATGAAACACGACAGCACGGATGTTGGTGCTTTAGGTTGTTCTTCTGTGGGAGGGTAGTACTGCCCCGGTCGTAGGCGCACCACAGTCTCAATTCGGATTAATACGGATTTATTACTTATTTAACATCGATGCTGTGTTACCTTTGTGAATACTGATTCTGTTAACTTGCTGCACAATTGTGTTTTATATTATATATCTATTATATACATTATATATTTATAAAATATTATGTATCAGTACACAGTATCAGTCTGAGCCAGTATTGAACTTTGAAACCAGATGACTAAAATACTATATATAGAATATCAGTATTACATATCGAATAAAAGTATTAAGGGTTTAATTGAAGTCATTTTACTTCCCAGCGAGGTTGGCCAGATAAGCGTCCTGTGAAAAACACACGTAAACATGCATTGACACATTTATACAAAAACTTCACATGAAGTAATACTATATTTCAATGTAACTACAAAGCTGGTATATTCTGGCATCAAGTAGCCACCATCGGAATCAAAAAAGATATCGGCATGATAAAGATTCAACAGTACATAAGCAATGTTTATGGCTTTAATATTCCAATAGCATTCGATAAAGAAACAATTAAGCATTTATTTTCAATCAATCAATGACGGGGTACATGGTTATTAATTTGTTAAACTTCAACACCTTGTCTTGGCGTATCTACAATCTTCATAAATTAATGGAACTTTATTAAATCGATATTCGACTTACTTAACGTGCTACACGAATAGTTGTCTGCCTCAAATTCATTGCTAAGTAATAAGCCATAATAGATGAATCATTTTAACACTGTTGTCACAAAATCTTCATTGGTTAAATGAATTGTTAAATGATATTCTTCAATGTATAGTTGTATAGTTTAGACAACTGATTAAATAAAAAATGAGAGTTACAAATACATATGGAGTTAAGTTTTCAAAAAACCGAGTGGATAAAGATATCCAGTCTGTATTACTTCCGTTGAATTTATCACAGACTATATTTGTTCAGTTTAAGTTTTTAATCAAAGATAATTGTATAAGGTCAAATACTCTTCTAACGACTAATCTGTCAATATGTAGTGTATTGTTTTTCGTAATTGTGCATTTGTTTGAAATCTACAAATTAACTATCGACGACAGTAGTAGGCCTATATCTAAATTTTACTATTTTGCATTCCTCGTGGAATCTTGTTTTGCTGGCGGTGCTTTTTTTGCATATTTCATTGTTAATCATATTGAAACAAAGAATAACATAGAATTAATGTTAACAATGCAGAAGATCCATAGATACATTAACAAGAAAAGAAATTTGAAAATATTTCTATTTGGGAACTGGTTCTGTGTTATACTTGTTCTTGTCATACACGTACTTGTCATGATAACGTTAAAAACATTTAACAAAAGGTCAAGGATTAGTCAACTAATGCGTGTACTTTTGAGTGCTTTTTTTGACATGAATATGATTTATGCAATCAGATTTATAACATTATTAGAAAATAAAGTTATTTTGTGGAATGATTGCTTATTGGATTCGTCGATTAATTACCATAACAAATATTACAAAGAAATATTTAATGTTTATACTCAAATATTGCGCTGTTATGACTTATACAAGTTGTGTTTCCGCCATGTGGTAAGTTAAATTTCTTTATTAAGCCCAATATAATGTGCCATTTACACTATTTTATTGTATTCAGTATATAGCTAGCTAGAATCTAAAACGATTTCTCTCTTTATAAGAAAGAGGTGACAAATGAACAGACAGATTACCTGATGGCAATTGACTGTTTTAAATTAATTTCAATGAGATGATCAGTTGCTGGTAACTTGTAACTTGCACTGGAAACACTGAAGCATTGATCCGGAAACACTGAAGAGGATAATTTGTTACAAAAATTGATTGTGCTATGTAAAGAGGATCTCGAAAACTCACAGTAGTGAAGTGTTCATTATCACTTCGGTTTGTATAAAAATTTTACCTTACGAAACTAGGACGCAAAAATTGTAAACGATACTAGCCTGAGTAATTCCACGGAGCACTAGCCATGGTATACACGATAAATAAAGCAGAGATAATGGCAAGAAGTCAAACTTTATTCATGATTTGGCCATCGATGATTTGAGTCACGTTCCATTGGATTTAGTACAGAGGTAGAGGCAGATACTGGGGTATCCTAGGAAGGAGTATATGATAATAGTTTTGTATATGCTCCTGGACCTGCGTCTTATAGAGTTAGTGGCTATGCGTTCGTGTGAAGTACTGCGTGTATCTGTTCAGCACACCGAGTTTCATCGAAAGTAATTCAACCTTACCTTCTAAAATAACTAACCCCATACCTAAGCTTCACTAGATATGCCTACGCATAAAATAACGATACTAGTTGAGGCTGAAATGCTCTCAAACTAATCTTTGTTGCGATGAAAATGTAAATATGTATGTTTTTAATTAAAATGTATTTGATGCTGTCGACCGCAATCTGAAACTTAAAGATTTTTTAATTTGGAAGATAAGTTTATCACGACTCTCGACAATCTTTCTCGCAACACATTGACGTGTATAATAGGTGTAAAAGAGGTCTTCCGTACAATTTTCTGCATAGCTGATTAGCAATATGTCATTAAAACACAAAAAAAGTATAGTGAGGGATAGACATCTTGTAAGACACCAACATTTACAAATAATAATTAGAATTCCTAGCATACTGTATCCGTAACGACCTTTATGCGTTTGTCAGCATGAAAAATGAAAACCCCGTTATAAATTTCTCAGAAAGCCCATAGGAAGTTGAAAATAGCCGCATAAACCTCGTCTTTAGTCTTAATTGTTAGTATATATTGTTAGTTAATATACCACGTGAATGAGGAAATTATTATGACCCTGACTGATCTGAGCGAACCCGACGAAAACCATATCATCAGTGATTGAGTACCGTCGTGTATAAAATTTAAAAAATTATATTACCGAAAACTAATTTTGAAAACAACAGACTATGCTACCTTGATTTTTAGTCATTTTTTTGTGACAAATGCCTACGATTCATAATTGTAGATACGTTTTTTTATTTAATCACCTTAATAAATATAATGTGTTTTTCTGAACCAGTTGTATACCACGTTACAGGCAATAAAATATCTTTATTTTCTTACTTTTTGTGCTTTCAGATATTATTTCACACTACACAATGTTTATTTCAAGCACTAGTTAATGTTGAAAAATGCATAACATTTTATACATTATCTCCGTCGAACACTAACAATCACGTAAGTATTTATATGGTTTAGTTAGTAGTGCCATAAAAATCACGCCGAAACATATTAAACACAATTCCATGTAATAGGTGGTGAGTCTATTGACACTAACGAGATGCTTTGTTTACTAGATCCTCGTCCGTCGATCAACAGGTACTCCACTTATAGGTGACGTTGACTCGTGGTCCAAAGTTGTTGGTGGGAACCCTATGGATCTTAGTGTTTACTAGATGGCATGAAACTAGTGGTTGGAACTTATACTTTTGTGGCCACTTCCACATACAAACAAAAATATACAATAGCGCCATCTAGTGAAGATACATCGAACTACTAAGTGTAATAATGAACTACGAAGTAATTACTAATTCTGTGTTGTGAAATAGAGATTCGTGTGGCAATTAGCACATATACAACATCCCAACATAAGCCGTTGGGCCGTGGCCTGATCACCTCGCCTGGTCGGAGGATCCTCCCTTTGTGTCGGAGGGACGTGACACCCGTTTCCTCCACACTTTTAAACAGTCACAGTCGGTACAAAATAGTACAAAAGTTACAAAAGCACGTTTAGAGGTCCGTTAAGTTTCATTTAAAAACGATAATCAATGTTTTGGGGGTTAAACACGGACAACACGTTCGGAGGTGTTGTGGCCTAACACGTTCTACACTGAGGTAATAAAGGGAATTGTATATTAATTTCTAAAAAGATGGTGGCTTTCATCGAACTTAAACAGTAGCTAATTGCTCAATACTAATCGACTGCCGATGATTACTAAGTTAGATATGGAACAACAAAAATTTTGTTGACTTAAAAAGATCCGTTTGTCTTTAATTTTCTTTTCAGATTAGCGCAACTGTCGTCATACTTCTTTTCTTCCTGTGGTGACTAAAAACCTTCTTTTTTCAAGTTATACTCAGCATTCATTGCGGAAAATTTTATAAAGCACTAGGTAAAATTCAAGAATCTTGTATGTTCATATTGAAAACAAATTGCTCAGGTACGTTTCACAAGTGGAAAGGTAAAAAAAAAATTAGATCCTCACGGGGCTTCTGACTGTTGATCATTAGTAACAAAGTGCTTCACGTGATACCCACTCGATCAAATTTTCTATTTTAAAATGAAATTTTAAAACATGAAAAAATTACCGTTAAAGTAATTTCTTTTTTTTTGTCCTAGGTCTGGGCAAAAAAATATGCAAAAATATATTGCGGCTACATCAATCACAGTTTGGAGTAATACAAATTTATCATTTATTCTCTGTCAACGCCATGTTACCTTTGCAAGTATTGGTTCTATTCACTAACTACACTATTGTATTGTTGCAATTTGCTTTTCTGTAATCATCATTATCATATTATTTTTGTGATTTATGAATTTATTGTATAATTATATTGTTATAATGAGTTCCTTTAAAGTGTCTTAATTTCAATTTAGATTAACAGAAACCTTACATATTATTATTATTTATTTTAATAGGCTGCCAAAGTGACTCTACTCTGCTTGATGGATGGCATGAATAGAATCCAAAAGTTGTAGTCACCATACTCATTGCGAATGCAAACAATGCGATATGGTGACTCACACTATGGCGGCCTATTACAATTTTTACGCCTCACTTGGGGACGTAAAAGACATGACAGTCATCGTAGCATTGTATTGCACACACTTACCATGACAACTGTCACCCTTGCATCAATGAGCCTCCGGTCTCGCACTCAGCAACATATATATATATATATATATATATATTATATATTAATAGCCTGCCAAAGTGACTCTACTCTGCCTGATGGAAAGCATGAATAGAATAAATGAGTTGTGGTCACCATACTCATTGCAATTGGAGACAATGCAGTATGGTGACCCACACTATGGCGGCCTAGTGAGATGCTCTTTCACACCCCGCTTGGGGACGTAAAAGGCATGGCAGTCATCATGACAGTGTAAGGCTTACACAGTTACCACGACAACTGTCACCCCTGCATCAATGGGCCTCCTGTCTCACACTCACCAATGAAACACGACAGCACGGATGTTGGTGCTTTAGGTTGTTCTTCTGTGGGAGGGTAGTACTGCCCCGGTCGTAGGCGCACCACAGTCTCAATTCGGATTAATACGGATTTATTACTTATTTAACATCGATGCTGTGTTACCTTTGTGAATACTGATTCTGTTAACTTGCTGCACAATTGTGTTTTATATTATATATCTATTATATACATTATATATTTATAAAATATTATGTATCAGTACACAGTATCAGTCTGAGCCAGTATTGAACTTTGAAACCAGATGACTAAAATACTATATATAGAATATCAGTATTACATATCGAATAAAAGTATTAAGGGTTTAATTGAAGTCATTTTACTTCCCAGCGAGGTTGGCCAGATAAGCGTCCTGTGAAAAACACACGTAAACATGCATTGACACATTTATACAAAAACTTCACATGAAGTAATACTATATTTCAATGTAACTACAAAGCTGGTATATTCTGGCATCAAGTAGCCACCATCGGAATCAAAAAAGATATCGGTATGATAAAGATTCAACAGTACATAAGCAATCTTTATGGCTTTAATATTCCAATAGCATTCGATAAAGAAACAATTAAGCATTTATTTTCAATCAATCAATGACGGGGTACATGGTTATTAATTTGTTAAACTTCAACACCTTGTCTTGGCGTATCTACAATCTTCATAAATTAATGGAACTTTATTAAATCGATATTCGACTTACTTAACGTGCTACACGAATAGTTGTCTGCCTCAAATTCATTGCTAAGTAATAAGCCATAATAGATGAATCATTTTAACACTGTTGTCACAAAATCTTCATTGGTTAAATGAATTGTTAAATGATATTCTTCAATGTATAGTTGTATAGTTTAGACAACTGATTAAATAAAAAATGAGAGTTACAAATACATATGGAGTTAAGTTTTCAAAAAACCGAGTGGATAAAGATATCCAGTCTGTATTACTTCCATTGAATTTATCACAGACTATATTTGTTCAGTTTAAGTTTTTAATCAAAGATAATTGTATAAGGTCAAATACTCTTCTAACGACTAATCTGTCAATATGTAGTGTATTGTTTTTCGTAATTGTGCATTTGTTTGAAATCTACAAATTAACTATCGACGACAGTAGTAGGCCTATATCTAAATTTTACTATTTTGCATTCCTCGTGGAGTCTTGTTTTGCTGGCGGTGCTTTTTTTGCATATTTCATTGTTAATCATATTCAAACAAAGAATAACATAGAATTAATGTTAACAATGCAGAAGATCCATAGATACATTAACAAGAAAAGAAATTTGAAAATATTTCTATTTGGGAACTGGTTCTGTGTTATACTTGTTCTTGTCATACACGTACTTGTCATGATAACGTTAAAAACATTTAACAAAAGGTCAAGGATTAGTCAACTAATGCGTGTACTTTTGAGTGCTTTTTTTGACATGAATATGATTTATGCAATCAGATTTATAACATTATTAGAAAATAAAGTTATTTTGTGGAATGATTGCTTATTGGATTCGTCGATTAATTACCATAACAAATATTACAAAGAAATATTTAATGTTTATACTCAAATATTGCGCTGTTATGACTTATACAAGTTGTGTTTCCGCCATGTGGTAAGTTAAATTTCTTTATTAAGCCCAATATAATGTGCCATTTACACTATTTTATTGTATTTAGTATATAGCTAGCTAGAATCTAAAACGATTTCTCTCTTTATAAGAAAGAGGTGACAAATGAACAGACAGATTACCTGATGGCAATTGACTGTTTTAAATTAATTTCAATGAGATGATCAGTTGCTGGTAACTTGTAACTTGCACTGGAAACACTGAAGCATTGATCCGGAAACACTGAAGAGGATAATTTGTTACAAAAATTGATTGTGCTATGTAAAGAGGATCTCGAAAACTCACAGTAGTGAAGTGTTCATTATCACTTCGGTTTGTATAAAAATTTTACCTTACGAAACTAGGACGCAAAAATTGTAAACGATACTAGCCTGAGTAATTCCACGGAGCACTAGCCATGGTATACACGATAAATAAAGCAGAGATAATGGCAAGAAGTCAAACTTTATTCATGATTTGGCCATCGATGATTTGAGTCACGTTCCATTGGATTTAGTACAGAGGTAGAGGCAGATACTGGGGTATCCTAGGAAGGAGTATATGATAATAGTTTTGTATATGCTCCTGGACCTGCGTCTTATAGAGTTAGTGGCTATGCGTTCGTGTGAAGTACTGCGTGTATCTGTTCAGCACACCGAGTTTCATCGAAAGTAATTCAACCTTACCTTCTAAAATAACTAACCCCATACCTAAGCTTCACTGGATATGCCTACGCATAAAATAACGATACTAGTTGAGGCTGAAATGCTCTCAAACTAATCTTTGTTGCGATGAAAATGTAAATATGTATGTTTTTAATTAAAATGTATTTGATGCTGTCGACCGCAATCTGAAACTTAAAATTTTTTTAATTTGGAAGATAAGTTTATCACGACTCTCGACAATCTTTCTCGCAACACATTGACGTGTATAATAGGTGTAAAAGAGGTCTTCCGTACAATTTTCTGCATAGCTGATTAGCAATATGTCATTAAAACACAAAAAAAGTATAGTGAGGGATAGACACCTTGTAAGACACCAACATTTACAAATAATAATTAGAATTCCTAGCATACTGTATCCGTAACGACCTTTATGCGTTTGTCAGCATGAAAAATGAAAACCCCGTTATAAATTTCTCAGAAAGCCCATAGGAAGTTGAAAATAGCCGCATAAACCTCGTCTTTAGTCTTAATTGTTAGTATACCACGTGAATGAGGAAATTATTATGACCCTGACTGATCTGAGCGAACCCGACGAAAACCATATCATCAGTGATTGAGTACCGTCGTGTCTAAAATTTAAAAAATTATATTACCGAAAACTAATTTTGAAAACAACAGACTATGCTACCTTGATTTTTAGTCATTTTTTTGTGACAAATGCCTACGATTCATAATTGTAGATATGTTTTTTATTTAATCACCTTAATAAATATAATGTGTTTTTCTGAACCAGTTGTATACCACGTTACAGGCAATAAAATATCTTTATTTTCTTACTTTTTGTGCTTTCAGATATTATTTCACACTACACAATGTTTATTTCAAGCACTAGTTAATGTTGAAAAATGCATAACATTTTATACATTATCTCCGTCGAACACTAACAATCACGTAAGTATTTATATGGTTTAGTTAGTAGTGCCATAAAAATCACGCCGAAACATATTAAACACAATTCCATGTAATAGGTGGTGAGTCTATTGACACTAACGAGATGCTTTGTTTACTAGATCCTCGTCCGTCGATCAACAGGTACTCCACTTATAGGTGACGTTGACTCGTGGTCCAAAGTTGTTAGTGGGAACCCTATGGGTCTTAGTGTTTACTAGATGGCATGAAACTAGTGGTTGGAACTTATACTTTTGTGGCCACTTCCACATACAAACAAAAATATACAATAGCGCGATCTAGTGAAGATACATCGAACTACTAAGTGTAATAATGAACTACGAAGTAATTACTAATTCTGTGTTGTGAAATAGAGATTCGTGTGGCAATTAGCACATATACAACATCCCAACATAAGCCGTTGGGCCGTGGCCTGATCACCTCGCCTGGTCGGAGGATCCTCCCTTTGTGTCGGAGGGACGTGACACCCGTTTCCTCCACACTTTTAAACAGTCACAGTCGGTACAAAATAGTACAAAATTACAAAAGCACGTTTAGAGGTCCGTTAAGTTTCATTTAAAAACGATAATCAATATTTTGGGGGTTAAACACGGACAACACGTTCGGAGGTGTTGTGGCCTAACACGTTCTACACTGAGGTAATAAAGGGAATTGTATATTAATTTCTAAAAAGATGGTGGCTTTCATCGAACTTAAACAGTAGCTAATTGCTCAATACTAATCGACTGCCGATGATTACTAAGTTAGATATGGAACAACAAAAATTTTGTTGACTTAAAAAGATCCGTTTGTCTTTAATTTTCTTTTCAGATTAGCGCAACTGTCGTCATACTTCTTTTCTTCCTGTGGTGGCTAAAAACCTTCTTTTTTCAAGTTATACTCAGCATTCATTGCGGAAAATTTTATAAAGCACTAGGTAAAATTCAAGAATCTTGTATGTTCATATTGAAAACAAATTGCTCAGGTACGTTTCACAAGTGGAAAGGTAAAAAAAAAATTAGATCCTCACGGGGCTTCTGACTGTTGATCATTAGTAACAAAGTGCTTCACGTGATACCCACTCGATCAAATTTTCTATTTTAAAATGAAATTTTAAAACATGAAAAAATTACCGTTAAAGTAATTTCTTTTTTTTTGTCCTAGGTCTGGGCAAAAAAATATGCAAAAATATATTGCGGCTACATCAATCACAGTTTGGAGTAATACAAATTTATCATTTATTCTCTGTCAACGCCATGTTACCTTTGCAAGTATTGGTTCTATTCACTAACTACACTATTGTATTGTTGCAATTTGCTTTTCTGTAATCATCATTATCATATTATTTTTGTGATTTATGAATTTATTGTATAATTATATTGTTATAATGAGTTCCTTTAAAGTGTCTTAATTTCAATTTAGATTAACAGAAACCTTACATATTATTATTATTTATTTTAATAGGCTGCCAAAGTGACTCTACTCTGCTTGATGGATGGCATGAATAGAATCCAAAAGTTGTAGTCACCATACTCATTGCGAATGCAAACAATGCGATATGGTGACTCACACTATGGCGGCCTATTACAATTTTTACGCCTCACTTGGGGACGTAAAAGACATGACAGTCATCGTAGCATTGTATTGCACACACTTACCATGACAACTGTCACCCTTGCATCAATGAGCCTCCGGTCTCGTACTCAGCAACATATATATATATATATATATATTATATATTAATAGCCTGCCAAAGTGACTCTACTCTGCCTGATGGAAAGCATGAATAGAATAAATGAGTTGTGGTCACCATACTCATTGCAATTGGAGACAATGCAGTATGGTGACCCACACTATGGCGGCCTAGTGAGATGCTCTTTCACACCCCGCTTGGGGACGTAAAAGGCATGGCAGTCATCATGACAGTGTAAGGCTTACACAGTTACCACGACAACTGTCACCCCTGCATCAATGGGCCTCCTGTCTCACACTCACCAATGAAACACGACAGCACGGATGTTGGTGCTTTAGGTTGTTCTTCTGTGGGAGGGTAGTACTGCCCCGGTCGTAGGCGCACCACAGTCTCAATTCGGATTAATACGGATTTATTACTTATTTAACATCGATGCTGTGTTACCTTTGTGAATACTGATTCTGTTAACTTGCTGCACAATTGTGTTTTATATTATATATCTATTATATACATTATATATTTATAAAATATTATGTATCAGTACACAGTATCAGTCTGAGCCAGTATTGAACTTTGAAACCAGATGACTAAAATACTATATATAGAATATCAGTATTACATATCGAATAAAAGTATTAAGGGTTTAATTGAAGTCATTTTACTTCCCAGCGAGGTTGGCCAGATAAGCGTCCTGTGAAAAACACACGTAAACATGCATTGACACATTTATACAAAAACTTCACATGAAGTAATACTATATTTCAATGTAACTACAAAGCTGGTATATTCTGGCATCAAGTAGCCACCATCGGAATCAAAAAAGATATCGGTATGATAAAGATTCAACAGTACATAAGCAATCTTTATGGCTTTAATATTCCAATAGCATTCGATAAAGAAACAATTAAGCATTTATTTTCAATCAATCAATGACGGGGTACATGGTTATTAATTTGTTAAACTTCAACACCTTGTCTTGGCGTATCTACAATCTTCATAAATTAATGGAACTTTATTAAATCGATATTCGACTTACTTAACGTGCTACACGAATAGTTGTCTGCCTCAAATTCATTGCTAAGTAATAAGCCATAATAGATGAATCATTTTAACACTGTTGTCACAAAATCTTCATTGGTTAAATGAATTGTTAAATGATATTCTTCAATGTATAGTTGTATAGTTTAGACAACTGATTAAATAAAAAATGAGAGTTACAAATACATATGGAGTTAAGTTTTCAAAAAACCGAGTGGATAAAGATATCCAGTCTGTATTACTTCCATTGAATTTATCACAGACTATATTTGTTCAGTTTAAGTTTTTAATCAAAGATAATTGTATAAGGTCAAATACTCTTCTAACGACTAATCTGTCAATATGTAGTGTATTGTTTTTCGTAATTGTGCATTTGTTTGAAATCTACAAATTAACTATCGACGACAGTAGTAGGCCTATATCTAAATTTTACTATTTTGCATTCCTCGTGGAGTCTTGTTTTGCTGGCGGTGCTTTTTTTGCATATTTCATTGTTAATCATATTCAAACAAAGAATAACATAGAATTAATGTTAACAATGCAGAAGATCCATAGATACATTAACAAGAAAAGAAATTTGAAAATATTTCTATTTGGGAACTGGTTCTGTGTTATACTTGTTCTTGTCATACACGTACTTGTCATGATAACGTTAAAAACATTTAACAAAAGGTCAAGGATTAGTCAACTAATGCGTGTACTTTTGAGTGCTTTTTTTGACATGAATATGATTTATGCAATCAGATTTATAACATTATTAGAAAATAAAGTTATTTTGTGGAATGATTGCTTATTGGATTCGTCGATTAATTACCATAACAAATATTACAAAGAAATATTTAATGTTTATACTCAAATATTGCGCTGTTATGACTTATACAAGTTGTGTTTCCGCCATGTGGTAAGTTAAATTTCTTTATTAAGCCCAATATAATGTGCCATTTACACTATTTTATTGTATTTAGTATATAGCTAGCTAGAATCTAAAACGATTTCTCTCTTTATAAGAAAGAGGTGACAAATGAACAGACAGATTACCTGATGGCAATTGACTGTTTTAAATTAATTTCAATGAGATGATCAGTTGCTGGTAACTTGTAACTTGCACTGGAAACACTGAAGCATTGATCCGGAAACACTGAAGAGGATAATTTGTTACAAAAATTGATTGTGCTATGTAAAGAGGATCTCGAAAACTCACAGTAGTGAAGTGTTCATTATCACTTCGGTTTGTATAAAAATTTTACCTTACGAAACTAGGACGCAAAAATTGTAAACGATACTAGCCTGAGTAATTCCACGGAGCACTAGCCATGGTATACACGATAAATAAAGCAGAGATAATGGCAAGAAGTCAAACTTTATTCATGATTTGGCCATCGATGATTTGAGTCACGTTCCATTGGATTTAGTACAGAGGTAGAGGCAGATACTGGGGTATCCTAGGAAGGAGTATATGATAATAGTTTTGTATATGCTCCTGGACCTGCGTCTTATAGAGTTAGTGGCTATGCGTTCGTGTGAAGTACTGCGTGTATCTGTTCAGCACACCGAGTTTCATCGAAAGTAATTCAACCTTACCTTCTAAAATAACTAACCCCATACCTAAGCTTCACTGGATATGCCTACGCATAAAATAACGATACTAGTTGAGGCTGAAATGCTCTCAAACTAATCTTTGTTGCGATGAAAATGTAAATATGTATGTTTTTAATTAAAATGTATTTGATGCTGTCGACCGCAATCTGAAACTTAAAATTTTTTTAATTTGGAAGATAAGTTTATCACGACTCTCGACAATCTTTCTCGCAACACATTGACGTGTATAATAGGTGTAAAAGAGGTCTTCCGTACAATTTTCTGCATAGCTGATTAGCAATATGTCATTAAAACACAAAAAAAGTATAGTGAGGGATAGACACCTTGTAAGACACCAACATTTACAAATAATAATTAGAATTCCTAGCATACTGTATCCGTAACGACCTTTATGCGTTTGTCAGCATGAAAAATGAAAACCCCGTTATAAATTTCTCAGAAAGCCCATAGGAAGTTGAAAATAGCCGCATAAACCTCGTCTTTAGTCTTAATTGTTAGTATACCACGTGAATGAGGAAATTATTATGACCCTGACTGATCTGAGCGAACCCGACGAAAACCATATCATCAGTGATTGAGTACCGTCGTGTCTAAAATTTAAAAAATTATATTACCGAAAACTAATTTTGAAAACAACAGACTATGCTACCTTGATTTTTAGTCATTTTTTTGTGACAAATGCCTACGATTCATAATTGTAGATATGTTTTTTATTTAATCACCTTAATAAATATAATGTGTTTTTCTGAACCAGTTGTATACCACGTTACAGGCAATAAAATATCTTTATTTTCTTACTTTTTGTGCTTTCAGATATTATTTCACACTACACAATGTTTATTTCAAGCACTAGTTAATGTTGAAAAATGCATAACATTTTATACATTATCTCCGTCGAACACTAACAATCACGTAAGTATTTATATGGTTTAGTTAGTAGTGCCATAAAAATCACGCCGAAACATATTAAACACAATTCCATGTAATAGGTGGTGAGTCTATTGACACTAACGAGATGCTTTGTTTACTAGATCCTCGTCCGTCGATCAACAGGTACTCCACTTATAGGTGACGTTGACTCGTGGTCCAAAGTTGTTAGTGGGAACCCTATGGGTCTTAGTGTTTACTAGATGGCATGAAACTAGTGGTTGGAACTTATACTTTTGTGGCCACTTCCACATACAAACAAAAATATACAATAGCGCGATCTAGTGAAGATACATCGAACTACTAAGTGTAATAATGAACTACGAAGTAATTACTAATTCTGTGTTGTGAAATAGAGATTCGTGTGGCAATTAGCACATATACAACATCCCAACATAAGCCGTTGGGCCGTGGCCTGATCACCTCGCCTGGTCGGAGGATCCTCCCTTTGTGTCGGAGGGACGTGACACCCGTTTCCTCCACACTTTTAAACAGTCACAGTCGGTACAAAATAGTACAAAATTACAAAAGCACGTTTAGAGGTCCGTTAAGTTTCATTTAAAAACGATAATCAATATTTTGGGGGTTAAACACGGACAACACGTTCGGAGGTGTTGTGGCCTAACACGTTCTACACTGAGGTAATAAAGGGAATTGTATATTAATTTCTAAAAAGATGGTGGCTTTCATCGAACTTAAACAGTAGCTAATTGCTCAATACTAATCGACTGCCGATGATTACTAAGTTAGATATGGAACAACAAAAATTTTGTTGACTTAAAAAGATCCGTTTGTCTTTAATTTTCTTTTCAGATTAGCGCAACTGTCGTCATACTTCTTTTCTTCCTGTGGTGGCTAAAAACCTTCTTTTTTCAAGTTATACTCAGCATTCATTGCGGAAAATTTTATAAAGCACTAGGTAAAATTCAAGAATCTTGTATGTTCATATTGAAAACAAATTGCTCAGGTACGTTTCACAAGTGGAAAGGTAAAAAAAAAATTAGATCCTCACGGGGCTTCTGACTGTTGATCATTAGTAACAAAGTGCTTCACGTGATACCCACTCGATCAAATTTTCTATTTTAAAATGAAATTTTAAAACATGAAAAAATTACCGTTAAAGTAATTTCTTTTTTTTTGTCCTAGGTCTGGGCAAAAAAATATGCAAAAATATATTGCGGCTACATCAATCACAGTTTGGAGTAATACAAATTTATCATTTATTCTCTGTCAACGCCATGTTACCTTTGCAAGTATTGGTTCTATTCACTAACTACACTATTGTATTGTTGCAATTTGCTTTTCTGTAATCATCATTATCATATTATTTTTGTGATTTATGAATTTATTGTATAATTATATTGTTATAATGAGTTCCTTTAAAGTGTCTTAATTTCAATTTAGATTAACAGAAACCTTACATATTATTATTATTTATTTTAATAGGCTGCCAAAGTGACTCTACTCTGCTTGATGGATGGCATGAATAGAATCCAAAAGTTGTAGTCACCATACTCATTGCGAATGCAAACAATGCGATATGGTGACTCACACTATGGCGGCCTATTACAATTTTTACGCCTCACTTGGGGACGTAAAAGACATGACAGTCATCGTAGCATTGTATTGCACACACTTACCATGACAACTGTCACCCTTGCATCAATGAGCCTCCGGTCTCGCACTCAGCAACATATATATATATATATATATATTATATATTAATAGCCTGCCAAAGTGACTCTACTCTGCCTGATGGAAAGCATGAATAGAATAAATGAGTTGTGGTCACCATACTCATTGCAATTGGAGACAATGCAGTATGGTGACCCACACTATGGCGGCCTAGTGAGATGCTCTTTCACACCCCGCTTGGGGACGTAAAAGGCATGGCAGTCATCATGACAGTGTAAGGCTTACACAGTTACCACGACAACTGTCACCCCTGCATCAATGGGCCTCCTGTCTCACACTCACCAATGAAACACGACAGCACGGATGTTGGTGCTTTAGGTTGTTCTTCTGTGGGAGGGTAGTACTGCCCCGGTCGTAGGCGCACCACAGTCTCAATTCGGATTAATACGGATTTATTACTTATTTAACATCGATGCTGTGTTACCTTTGTGAATACTGATTCTGTTAACTTGCTGCACAATTGTGTTTTATATTATATATCTATTATATACATTATATATTTATAAAATATTATGTATCAGTACACAGTATCAGTCTGAGCCAGTATTGAACTTTGAAACCAGATGACTAAAATACTATATATAGAATATCAGTATTACATATCGAATAAAAGTATTAAGGGTTTAATTGAAGTCATTTTACTTCCCAGCGAGGTTGGCCAGATAAGCGTCCTGTGAAAAACACACGTAAACATGCATTGACACATTTATACAAAAACTTCACATGAAGTAATACTATATTTCAATGTAACTACAAAGCTGGTATATTCTGGCATCAAGTAGCCACCATCGGAATCAAAAAAGATATCGGTATGATAAAGATTCAACAGTACATAAGCAATCTTTATGGCTTTAATATTCCAATAGCATTCGATAAAGAAACAATTAAGCATTTATTTTCAATCAATCAATGACGGGGTACATGGTTATTAATTTGTTAAACTTCAACACCTTGTCTTGGCGTATCTACAATCTTCATAAATTAATGGAACTTTATTAAATCGATATTCGACTTACTTAACGTGCTACACGAATAGTTGTCTGCCTCAAATTCATTGCTAAGTAATAAGCCATAATAGATGAATCATTTTAACACTGTTGTCACAAAATCTTCATTGGTTAAATGAATTGTTAAATGATATTCTTCAATGTATAGTTGTATAGTTTAGACAACTGATTAAATAAAAAATGAGAGTTACAAATACATATGGAGTTAAGTTTTCAAAAAACCGAGTGGATAAAGATATCCAGTCTGTATTACTTCCATTGAATTTATCACAGACTATATTTGTTCAGTTTAAGTTTTTAATCAAAGATAATTGTATAAGGTCAAATACTCTTCTAACGACTAATCTGTCAATATGTAGTGTATTGTTTTTCGTAATTGTGCATTTGTTTGAAATCTACAAATTAACTATCGACGACAGTAGTAGGCCTATATCTAAATTTTACTATTTTGCATTCCTCGTGGAGTCTTGTTTTGCTGGCGGTGCTTTTTTTGCATATTTCATTGTTAATCATATTCAAACAAAGAATAACATAGAATTAATGTTAACAATGCAGAAGATCCATAGATACATTAACAAGAAAAGAAATTTGAAAATATTTCTATTTGGGAACTGGTTCTGTGTTATACTTGTTCTTGTCATACACGTACTTGTCATGATAACGTTAAAAACATTTAACAAAAGGTCAAGGATTAGTCAACTAATGCGTGTACTTTTGAGTGCTTTTTTTGACATGAATATGATTTATGCAATCAGATTTATAACATTATTAGAAAATAAAGTTATTTTGTGGAATGATTGCTTATTGGATTCGTCGATTAATTACCATAACAAATATTACAAAGAAATATTTAATGTTTATACTCAAATATTGCGCTGTTATGACTTATACAAGTTGTGTTTCCGCCATGTGGTAAGTTAAATTTCTTTATTAAGCCCAATATAATGTGCCATTTACACTATTTTATTGTATTTAGTATATAGCTAGCTAGAATCTAAAACGATTTCTCTCTTTATAAGAAAGAGGTGACAAATGAACAGACAGATTACCTGATGGCAATTGACTGTTTTAAATTAATTTCAATGAGATGATCAGTTGCTGGTAACTTGTAACTTGCACTGGAAACACTGAAGCATTGATCCGGAAACACTGAAGAGGATAATTTGTTACAAAAATTGATTGTGCTATGTAAAGAGGATCTCGAAAACTCACAGTAGTGAAGTGTTCATTATCACTTCGGTTTGTATAAAAATTTTACCTTACGAAACTAGGACGCAAAAATTGTAAACGATACTAGCCTGAGTAATTCCACGGAGCACTAGCCATGGTATACACGATAAATAAAGCAGAGATAATGGCAAGAAGTCAAACTTTATTCATGATTTGGCCATCGATGATTTGAGTCACGTTCCATTGGATTTAGTACAGAGGTAGAGGCAGATACTGGGGTATCCTAGGAAGGAGTATATGATAATAGTTTTGTATATGCTCCTGGACCTGCGTCTTATAGAGTTAGTGGCTATGCGTTCGTGTGAAGTACTGCGTGTATCTGTTCAGCACACCGAGTTTCATCGAAAGTAATTCAACCTTACCTTCTAAAATAACTAACCCCATACCTAAGCTTCACTGGATATGCCTACGCATAAAATAACGATACTAGTTGAGGCTGAAATGCTCTCAAACTAATCTTTGTTGCGATGAAAATGTAAATATGTATGTTTTTAATTAAAATGTATTTGATGCTGTCGACCGCAATCTGAAACTTAAAATTTTTTTAATTTGGAAGATAAGTTTATCACGACTCTCGACAATCTTTCTCGCAACACATTGACGTGTATAATAGGTGTAAAAGAGGTCTTCCGTACAATTTTCTGCATAGCTGATTAGCAATATGTCATTAAAACACAAAAAAAGTATAGTGAGGGATAGACACCTTGTAAGACACCAACATTTACAAATAATAATTAGAATTCCTAGCATACTGTATCCGTAACGACCTTTATGCGTTTGTCAGCATGAAAAATGAAAACCCCGTTATAAATTTCTCAGAAAGCCCATAGGAAGTTGAAAATAGCCGCATAAACCTCGTCTTTAGTCTTAATTGTTAGTATACCACGTGAATGAGGAAATTATTATGACCCTGACTGATCTGAGCGAACCCGACGAAAACCATATCATCAGTGATTGAGTACCGTCGTGTCTAAAATTTAAAAAATTATATTACCGAAAACTAATTTTGAAAACAACAGACTATGCTACCTTGATTTTTAGTCATTTTTTTGTGACAAATGCCTACGATTCATAATTGTAGATATGTTTTTTATTTAATCACCTTAATAAATATAATGTGTTTTTCTGAACCAGTTGTATACCACGTTACAGGCAATAAAATATCTTTATTTTCTTACTTTTTGTGCTTTCAGATATTATTTCACACTACACAATGTTTATTTCAAGCACTAGTTAATGTTGAAAAATGCATAACATTTTATACATTATCTCCGTCGAACACTAACAATCACGTAAGTATTTATATGGTTTAGTTAGTAGTGCCATAAAAATCACGCCGAAACATATTAAACACAATTCCATGTAATAGGTGGTGAGTCTATTGACACTAACGAGATGCTTTGTTTACTAGATCCTCGTCCGTCGATCAACAGGTACTCCACTTATAGGTGACGTTGACTCGTGGTCCAAAGTTGTTAGTGGGAACCCTATGGGTCTTAGTGTTTACTAGATGGCATGAAACTAGTGGTTGGAACTTATACTTTTGTGGCCACTTCCACATACAAACAAAAATATACAATAGCGCGATCTAGTGAAGATACATCGAACTACTAAGTGTAATAATGAACTACGAAGTAATTACTAATTCTGTGTTGTGAAATAGAGATTCGTGTGGCAATTAGCACATATACAACATCCCAACATAAGCCGTTGGGCCGTGGCCTGATCACCTCGCCTGGTCGGAGGATCCTCCCTTTGTGTCGGAGGGACGTGACACCCGTTTCCTCCACACTTTTAAACAGTCACAGTCGGTACAAAATAGTACAAAATTACAAAAGCACGTTTAGAGGTCCGTTAAGTTTCATTTAAAAACGATAATCAATATTTTGGGGGTTAAACACGGACAACACGTTCGGAGGTGTTGTGGCCTAACACGTTCTACACTGAGGTAATAAAGGGAATTGTATATTAATTTCTAAAAAGATGGTGGCTTTCATCGAACTTAAACAGTAGCTAATTGCTCAATACTAATCGACTGCCGATGATTACTAAGTTAGATATGGAACAACAAAAATTTTGTTGACTTAAAAAGATCCGTTTGTCTTTAATTTTCTTTTCAGATTAGCGCAACTGTCGTCATACTTCTTTTCTTCCTGTGGTGGCTAAAAACCTTCTTTTTTCAAGTTATACTCAGCATTCATTGCGGAAAATTTTATAAAGCACTAGGTAAAATTCAAGAATCTTGTATGTTCATATTGAAAACAAATTGCTCAGGTACGTTTCACAAGTGGAAAGGTAAAAAAAAAATTAGATCCTCACGGGGCTTCTGACTGTTGATCATTAGTAACAAAGTGCTTCACGTGATACCCACTCGATCAAATTTTCTATTTTAAAATGAAATTTTAAAACATGAAAAAATTACCGTTAAAGTAATTTCTTTTTTTTTGTCCTAGGTCTGGGCAAAAAAATATGCAAAAATATATTGCGGCTACATCAATCACAGTTTGGAGTAATACAAATTTATCATTTATTCTCTGTCAACGCCATGTTACCTTTGCAAGTATTGGTTCTATTCACTAACTACACTATTGTATTGTTGCAATTTGCTTTTCTGTAATCATCATTATCATATTATTTTTGTGATTTATGAATTTATTGTATAATTATATTGTTATAATGAGTTCCTTTAAAGTGTCTTAATTTCAATTTAGATTAACAGAAACCTTACATATTATTATTATTTATTTTAATAGGCTGCCAAAGTGACTCTACTCTGCTTGATGGATGGCATGAATAGAATCCAAAAGTTGTAGTCACCATACTCATTGCGAATGCAAACAATGCGATATGGTGACTCACACTATGGCGGCCTATTACAATTTTTACGCCTCACTTGGGGACGTAAAAGACATGACAGTCATCGTAGCATTGTATTGCACACACTTACCATGACAACTGTCACCCTTGCATCAATGAGCCTCCGGTCTCGCACTCAGCAACATATATATATATATATATATATATTATATATTAATAGCCTGCCAAAGTGACTCTACTCTGCCTGATGGAAAGCATGAATAGAATAAATGAGTTGTGGTCACCATACTCATTGCAATTGGAGACAATGCAGTATGGTGACCCACACTATGGCGGCCTAGTGAGATGCTCTTTCACACCCCGCTTGGGGACGTAAAAGGCATGGCAGTCATCATGACAGTGTAAGGCTTACACAGTTACCACGACAACTGTCACCCCTGCATCAATGGGCCTCCTGTCTCACACTCACCAATGAAACACGACAGCACGGATGTTGGTGCTTTAGGTTGTTCTTCTGTGGGAGGGTAGTACTGCCCCGGTCGTAGGCGCACCACAGTCTCAATTCGGATTAATACGGATTTATTACTTATTTAACATCGATGCTGTGTTACCTTTGTGAATACTGATTCTGTTAACTTGCTGCACAATTGTGTTTTATATTATATATCTATTATATACATTATATATTTATAAAATATTATGTATCAGTACACAGTATCAGTCTGAGCCAGTATTGAACTTTGAAACCAGATGACTAAAATACTATATATAGAATATCAGTATTACATATCGAATAAAAGTATTAAGGGTTTAATTGAAGTCATTTTACTTCCCAGCGAGGTTGGCCAGATAAGCGTCCTGTGAAAAACACACGTAAACATGCATTGACACATTTATACAAAAACTTCACATGAAGTAATACTATATTTCAATGTAACTACAAAGCTGGTATATTCTGGCATCAAGTAGCCACCATCGGAATCAAAAAAGATATCGGTATGATAAAGATTCAACAGTACATAAGCAATCTTTATGGCTTTAATATTCCAATAGCATTCGATAAAGAAACAATTAAGCATTTATTTTCAATCAATCAATGACGGGGTACATGGTTATTAATTTGTTAAACTTCAACACCTTGTCTTGGCGTATCTACAATCTTCATAAATTAATGGAACTTTATTAAATCGATATTCGACTTACTTAACGTGCTACACGAATAGTTGTCTGCCTCAAATTCATTGCTAAGTAATAAGCCATAATAGATGAATCATTTTAACACTGTTGTCACAAAATCTTCATTGGTTAAATGAATTGTTAAATGATATTCTTCAATGTATAGTTGTATAGTTTAGACAACTGATTAAATAAAAAATGAGAGTTACAAATACATATGGAGTTAAGTTTTCAAAAAACCGAGTGGATAAAGATATCCAGTCTGTATTACTTCCATTGAATTTATCACAGACTATATTTGTTCAGTTTAAGTTTTTAATCAAAGATAATTGTATAAGGTCAAATACTCTTCTAACGACTAATCTGTCAATATGTAGTGTATTGTTTTTCGTAATTGTGCATTTGTTTGAAATCTACAAATTAACTATCGACGACAGTAGTAGGCCTATATCTAAATTTTACTATTTTGCATTCCTCGTGGAGTCTTGTTTTGCTGGCGGTGCTTTTTTTGCATATTTCATTGTTAATCATATTCAAACAAAGAATAACATAGAATTAATGTTAACAATGCAGAAGATCCATAGATACATTAACAAGAAAAGAAATTTGAAAATATTTCTATTTGGGAACTGGTTCTGTGTTATACTTGTTCTTGTCATACACGTACTTGTCATGATAACGTTAAAAACATTTAACAAAAGGTCAAGGATTAGTCAACTAATGCGTGTACTTTTGAGTGCTTTTTTTGACATGAATATGATTTATGCAATCAGATTTATAACATTATTAGAAAATAAAGTTATTTTGTGGAATGATTGCTTATTGGATTCGTCGATTAATTACCATAACAAATATTACAAAGAAATATTTAATGTTTATACTCAAATATTGCGCTGTTATGACTTATACAAGTTGTGTTTCCGCCATGTGGTAAGTTAAATTTCTTTATTAAGCCCAATATAATGTGCCATTTACACTATTTTATTGTATTTAGTATATAGCTAGCTAGAATCTAAAACGATTTCTCTCTTTATAAGAAAGAGGTGACAAATGAACAGACAGATTACCTGATGGCAATTGACTGTTTTAAATTAATTTCAATGAGATGATCAGTTGCTGGTAACTTGTAACTTGCACTGGAAACACTGAAGCATTGATCCGGAAACACTGAAGAGGATAATTTGTTACAAAAATTGATTGTGCTATGTAAAGAGGATCTCGAAAACTCACAGTAGTGAAGTGTTCATTATCACTTCGGTTTGTATAAAAATTTTACCTTACGAAACTAGGACGCAAAAATTGTAAACGATACTAGCCTGAGTAATTCCACGGAGCACTAGCCATGGTATACACGATAAATAAAGCAGAGATAATGGCAAGAAGTCAAACTTTATTCATGATTTGGCCATCGATGATTTGAGTCACGTTCCATTGGATTTAGTACAGAGGTAGAGGCAGATACTGGGGTATCCTAGGAAGGAGTATATGATAATAGTTTTGTATATGCTCCTGGACCTGCGTCTTATAGAGTTAGTGGCTATGCGTTCGTGTGAAGTACTGCGTGTATCTGTTCAGCACACCGAGTTTCATCGAAAGTAATTCAACCTTACCTTCTAAAATAACTAACCCCATACCTAAGCTTCACTGGATATGCCTACGCATAAAATAACGATACTAGTTGAGGCTGAAATGCTCTCAAACTAATCTTTGTTGCGATGAAAATGTAAATATGTATGTTTTTAATTAAAATGTATTTGATGCTGTCGACCGCAATCTGAAACTTAAAATTTTTTTAATTTGGAAGATAAGTTTATCACGACTCTCGACAATCTTTCTCGCAACACATTGACGTGTATAATAGGTGTAAAAGAGGTCTTCCGTACAATTTTCTGCATAGCTGATTAGCAATATGTCATTAAAACACAAAAAAAGTATAGTGAGGGATAGACACCTTGTAAGACACCAACATTTACAAATAATAATTAGAATTCCTAGCATACTGTATCCGTAACGACCTTTATGCGTTTGTCAGCATGAAAAATGAAAACCCCGTTATAAATTTCTCAGAAAGCCCATAGGAAGTTGAAAATAGCCGCATAAACCTCGTCTTTAGTCTTAATTGTTAGTATACCACGTGAATGAGGAAATTATTATGACCCTGACTGATCTGAGCGAACCCGACGAAAACCATATCATCAGTGATTGAGTACCGTCGTGTCTAAAATTTAAAAAATTATATTACCGAAAACTAATTTTGAAAACAACAGACTATGCTACCTTGATTTTTAGTCATTTTTTTGTGACAAATGCCTACGATTCATAATTGTAGATATGTTTTTTATTTAATCACCTTAATAAATATAATGTGTTTTTCTGAACCAGTTGTATACCACGTTACAGGCAATAAAATATCTTTATTTTCTTACTTTTTGTGCTTTCAGATATTATTTCACACTACACAATGTTTATTTCAAGCACTAGTTAATGTTGAAAAATGCATAACATTTTATACATTATCTCCGTCGAACACTAACAATCACGTAAGTATTTATATGGTTTAGTTAGTAGTGCCATAAAAATCACGCCGAAACATATTAAACACAATTCCATGTAATAGGTGGTGAGTCTATTGACACTAACGAGATGCTTTGTTTACTAGATCCTCGTCCGTCGATCAACAGGTACTCCACTTATAGGTGACGTTGACTCGTGGTCCAAAGTTGTTAGTGGGAACCCTATGGGTCTTAGTGTTTACTAGATGGCATGAAACTAGTGGTTGGAACTTATACTTTTGTGGCCACTTCCACATACAAACAAAAATATACAATAGCGCGATCTAGTGAAGATACATCGAACTACTAAGTGTAATAATGAACTACGAAGTAATTACTAATTCTGTGTTGTGAAATAGAGATTCGTGTGGCAATTAGCACATATACAACATCCCAACATAAGCCGTTGGGCCGTGGCCTGATCACCTCGCCTGGTCGGAGGATCCTCCCTTTGTGTCGGAGGGACGTGACACCCGTTTCCTCCACACTTTTAAACAGTCACAGTCGGTACAAAATAGTACAAAATTACAAAAGCACGTTTAGAGGTCCGTTAAGTTTCATTTAAAAACGATAATCAATATTTTGGGGGTTAAACACGGACAACACGTTCGGAGGTGTTGTGGCCTAACACGTTCTACACTGAGGTAATAAAGGGAATTGTATATTAATTTCTAAAAAGATGGTGGCTTTCATCGAACTTAAACAGTAGCTAATTGCTCAATACTAATCGACTGCCGATGATTACTAAGTTAGATATGGAACAACAAAAATTTTGTTGACTTAAAAAGATCCGTTTGTCTTTAATTTTCTTTTCAGATTAGCGCAACTGTCGTCATACTTCTTTTCTTCCTGTGGTGGCTAAAAACCTTCTTTTTTCAAGTTATACTCAGCATTCATTGCGGAAAATTTTATAAAGCACTAGGTAAAATTCAAGAATCTTGTATGTTCATATTGAAAACAAATTGCTCAGGTACGTTTCACAAGTGGAAAGGTAAAAAAAAAATTAGATCCTCACGGGGCTTCTGACTGTTGATCATTAGTAACAAAGTGCTTCACGTGATACCCACTCGATCAAATTTTCTATTTTAAAATGAAATTTTAAAACATGAAAAAATTACCGTTAAAGTAATTTCTTTTTTTTTGTCCTAGGTCTGGGCAAAAAAATATGCAAAAATATATTGCGGCTACATCAATCACAGTTTGGAGTAATACAAATTTATCATTTATTCTCTGTCAACGCCATGTTACCTTTGCAAGTATTGGTTCTATTCACTAACTACACTATTGTATTGTTGCAATTTGCTTTTCTGTAATCATCATTATCATATTATTTTTGTGATTTATGAATTTATTGTATAATTATATTGTTATAATGAGTTCCTTTAAAGTGTCTTAATTTCAATTTAGATTAACAGAAACCTTACATATTATTATTATTTATTTTAATAGGCTGCCAAAGTGACTCTACTCTGCTTGATGGATGGCATGAATAGAATCCAAAAGTTGTAGTCACCATACTCATTGCGAATGCAAACAATGCGATATGGTGACTCACACTATGGCGGCCTATTACAATTTTTACGCCTCACTTGGGGACGTAAAAGACATGACAGTCATCGTAGCATTGTATTGCACACACTTACCATGACAACTGTCACCCTTGCATCAATGAGCCTCCGGTCTCGCACTCAGCAACATATATATATATATATATATATTATATATTAATAGCCTGCCAAAGTGACTCTACTCTGCCTGATGGAAAGCATGAATAGAATAAATGAGTTGTGGTCACCATACTCATTGCAATTGGAGACAATGCAGTATGGTGACCCACACTATGGCGGCCTAGTGAGATGCTCTTTCACACCCCGCTTGGGGACGTAAAAGGCATGGCAGTCATCATGACAGTGTAAGGCTTACACAGTTACCACGACAACTGTCACCCCTGCATCAATGGGCCTCCTGTCTCACACTCACCAATGAAACACGACAGCACGGATGTTGGTGCTTTAGGTTGTTCTTCTGTGGGAGGGTAGTACTGCCCCGGTCGTAGGCGCACCACAGTCTCAATTCGGATTAATACGGATTTATTACTTATTTAACATCGATGCTGTGTTACCTTTGTGAATACTGATTCTGTTAACTTGCTGCACAATTGTGTTTTATATTATATATCTATTATATACATTATATATTTATAAAATATTATGTATCAGTACACAGTATCAGTCTGAGCCAGTATTGAACTTTGAAACCAGATGACTAAAATACTATATATAGAATATCAGTATTACATATCGAATAAAAGTATTAAGGGTTTAATTGAAGTCATTTTACTTCCCAGCGAGGTTGGCCAGATAAGCGTCCTGTGAAAAACACACGTAAACATGCATTGACACATTTATACAAAAACTTCACATGAAGTAATACTATATTTCAATGTAACTACAAAGCTGGTATATTCTGGCATCAAGTAGCCACCATCGGAATCAAAAAAGATATCGGTATGATAAAGATTCAACAGTACATAAGCAATCTTTATGGCTTTAATATTCCAATAGCATTCGATAAAGAAACAATTAAGCATTTATTTTCAATCAATCAATGACGGGGTACATGGTTATTAATTTGTTAAACTTCAACACCTTGTCTTGGCGTATCTACAATCTTCATAAATTAATGGAACTTTATTAAATCGATATTCGACTTACTTAACGTGCTACATGAATAGTTGTCTGCCTCAAATTCATTGCTAAGTAATAAGCCATAATAGATGAATCATTTTAACACTGTTGTCACAAAATCTTCATTGGTTAAATGAATTGTTAAATGATATTCTTCAATGTATAGTTGTATAGTTTAGACAACTGATTAAATAAAAAATGAGAGTTACAAATACATATGGAGTTAAGTTTTCAAAAAACCGAGTGGATAAAGATATCCAGTCTGTATTACTTCCGTTGAATTTATCACAGACTATATTTGTTCAGTTTAAGTTTTTAATCAAAGATAATTGTATAAGGTCAAATACTCTTCTAACGACTAATCTGTCAATATGTAGTGTATTGTTTTTCGTAATTGTGCATTTGTTTGAAATCTACAAATTAACTATCGACGACAGTAGTATATCTAAATTTTACTATTTTGCATTCCTCGTGAAATCTTGTTTTGCTGGCGGTGCTTTTTTTGCATATTTCATTGTTAATCACATTCAAACAAAGAATAACATAGAATTAATGTTAACAATGCAGAAGATCCATAGATACATTAACAAGAAAAGAAATTTGAAAATATTTCTATTTGGGAACTGGTTCTGTGTTATACTTGTTCTTGTCATACACGTACTTGTCATGATAACGTTAAAAACATTTAACAAAAGGTCAAGGATTAGTCAACTAATGCGTGTACTTTTGAGTGCTTTTTTTGACATGAATATGATTTATGCAATCAGATTTATAACATTATTAGAAAATAAAGTTATTTTGTGGAATGATTGCTTATTGGATTCGTCGATTAATTACCATAACAAATATTACAAAGAAATATTTAATGTTTATACTCAAATATTGCGCTGTTATGACTTATACAAGTTGTGTTTCCGCCATGTGGTAAGTTAAATTTCTTTATTAAGCCCAATATAATGTGCCATTTACACTATTTTATTGTATTTAGTATATAGCTAGCTAGAATCTAAAACGATTTCTCTCTTTATAAGAAAGAGGTGACAAATGAACAGACAGATTACCTGATGGCAATTGACTGTTTTAAATTAATTTCAATGAGATGATCAGTTGCTGGTAACTTGTAACTTGCACTGGAAACACTGAAGCATTGATCCGGAAACACTGAAGAGGATAATTTGTTACAAAAATTGATTGTGCTATGTAAAGAGGATCTCGAAAACTCACAGTAGTGAAGTGTTCATTATCACTTCGGTTTGTATAAAAATTTTACCTTACGAAACTAGGACGCAAAAATTGTAAACGATACTAGCCTGAGTAATTCCACGGAGCACTAGCCATGGTATACACGATAAATAAAGCAGAGATAATGGCAAGAAGTCAAACTTTATTCATGATTTGGCCATCGATGATTTGAGTCACGTTCCATTGGATTTAGTACAGAGGTAGAGGCAGATACTGGGGTATCCTAGGAAGGAGTATATGATAATAGTTTTGTATATGCTCCTGGACCTGCGTCTTATAGAGTTAGTGGCTATGCGTTCGTGTGAAGTACTGCGTGTATCTGTTCAGCACACCGAGTTTCATCGAAAGTAATTCAACCTTACCTTCTAAAATAACTAACCCCATACCTAAGCTTCACTGGATATGCCTACGCATAAAATAACGATACTAGTTGAGGCTGAAATGCTCTCAAACTAATCTTTGTTGCGATGAAAATGTAAATATGTATGTTTTTAATTAAAATGTATTTGATGCTGTCGACCGCAATCTGAAACTTAAAATTTTTTTAATTTGGAAGATAAGTTTATCACGACTCTCGACAATCTTTCTCGCAACACATTGACGTGTATAATAGGTGTAAAAGAGGTCTTCCGTACAATTTTCTGCATAGCTGATTAGCAATATGTCATTAAAACACAAAAAAAGTATAGTGAGGGATAGACACCTTGTAAGACACCAACATTTACAAATAATAATTAGAATTCCTAGCATACTGTATCCGTAACGACCTTTATGCGTTTGTCAGCATGAAAAATGAAAACCCCGTTATAAATTTCTCAGAAAGCCCATAGGAAGTTGAAAATAGCCGCATAAACCTCGTCTTTAGTCTTAATTGTTAGTATACCACGTGAATGAGGAAATTATTATGACCCTGACTGATCTGAGCGAACCCGACGAAAACCATATCATCAGTGATTGAGTACCGTCGTGTCTAAAATTTAAAAAATTATATTACCGAAAACTAATTTTGAAAACAACAGACTATGCTACCTTGATTTTTAGTCATTTTTTTGTGACAAATGCCTACGATTCATAATTGTAGATATGTTTTTTATTTAATCACCTTAATAAATATAATGTGTTTTTCTGAACCAGTTGTATACCACGTTACAGGCAATAAAATATCTTTATTTTCTTACTTTTTGTGCTTTCAGATATTATTTCACACTACACAATGTTTATTTCAAGCACTAGTTAATGTTGAAAAATGCATAACATTTTATACATTATCTCCGTCGAACACTAACAATCACGTAAGTATTTATATGGTTTAGTTAGTAGTGCCATAAAAATCACGCCGAAACATATTAAACACAATTCCATGTAATAGGTGGTGAGTCTATTGACACTAACGAGATGCTTTGTTTACTAGATCCTCGTCCGTCGATCAACAGGTACTCCACTTATAGGTGACGTTGACTCGTGGTCCAAAGTTGTTAGTGGGAACCCTATGGGTCTTAGTGTTTACTAGATGGCATGAAACTAGTGGTTGGAACTTATACTTTTGTGGCCACTTCCACATACAAACAAAAATATACAATAGCGCGATCTAGTGAAGATACATCGAACTACTAAGTGTAATAATGAACTACGAAGTAATTACTAATTCTGTGTTGTGAAATAGAGATTCGTGTGGCAATTAGCACATATACAACATCCCAACATAAGCCGTTGGGCCGTGGCCTGATCACCTCGCCTGGTCGGAGGATCCTCCCTTTGTGTCGGAGGGACGTGACACCCGTTTCCTCCACACTTTTAAACAGTCACAGTCGGTACAAAATAGTACAAAATTACAAAAGCACGTTTAGAGGTCCGTTAAGTTTCATTTAAAAACGATAATCAATATTTTGGGGGTTAAACACGGACAACACGTTCGGAGGTGTTGTGGCCTAACACGTTCTACACTGAGGTAATAAAGGGAATTGTATATTAATTTCTAAAAAGATGGTGGCTTTCATCGAACTTAAACAGTAGCTAATTGCTCAATACTAATCGACTGCCGATGATTACTAAGTTAGATATGGAACAACAAAAATTTTGTTGACTTAAAAAGATCCGTTTGTCTTTAATTTTCTTTTCAGATTAGCGCAACTGTCGTCATACTTCTTTTCTTCCTGTGGTGGCTAAAAACCTTCTTTTTTCAAGTTATACTCAGCATTCATTGCGGAAAATTTTATAAAGCACTAGGTAAAATTCAAGAATCTTGTATGTTCATATTGAAAACAAATTGCTCAGGTACGTTTCACAAGTGGAAAGGTAAAAAAAAAATTAGATCCTCACGGGGCTTCTGACTGTTGATCATTAGTAACAAAGTGCTTCACGTGATACCCACTCGATCAAATTTTCTATTTTAAAATGAAATTTTAAAACATGAAAAAATTACCGTTAAAGTAATTTCTTTTTTTTTGTCCTAGGTCTGGGCAAAAAAATATGCAAAAATATATTGCGGCTACATCAATCACAGTTTGGAGTAATACAAATTTATCATTTATTCTCTGTCAACGCCATGTTACCTTTGCAAGTATTGGTTCTATTCACTAACTACACTATTGTATTGTTGCAATTTGCTTTTCTGTAATCATCATTATCATATTATTTTTGTGATTTATGAATTTATTGTATAATTATATTGTTATAATGAGTTCCTTTAAAGTGTCTTAATTTCAATTTAGATTAACAGAAACCTTACATATTATTATTATTTATTTTAATAGGCTGCCAAAGTGACTCTACTCTGCTTGATGGATGGCATGAATAGAATCCAAAAGTTGTAGTCACCATACTCATTGCGAATGCAAACAATGCGATATGGTGACTCACACTATGGCGGCCTATTACAATTTTTACGCCTCACTTGGGGACGTAAAAGACATGACAGTCATCGTAGCATTGTATTGCACACACTTACCATGACAACTGTCACCCTTGCATCAATGAGCCTCCGGTCTCGCACTCAGCAACATATATATATATATATATATATTATATATTAATAGCCTGCCAAAGTGACTCTACTCTGCCTGATGGAAAGCATGAATAGAATAAATGAGTTGTGGTCACCATACTCATTGCAATTGGAGACAATGCAGTATGGTGACCCACACTATGGCGGCCTAGTGAGATGCTCTTTCACACCCCGCTTGGGGACGTAAAAGGCATGGCAGTCATCATGACAGTGTAAGGCTTACACAGTTACCACGACAACTGTCACCCCTGCATCAATGGGCCTCCTGTCTCACACTCACCAATGAAACACGACAGCACGGATGTTGGTGCTTTAGGTTGTTCTTCTGTGGGAGGGTAGTACTGCCCCGGTCGTAGGCGCACCACAGTCTCAATTCGGATTAATACGGATTTATTACTTATTTAACATCGATGCTGTGTTACCTTTGTGAATACTGATTCTGTTAACTTGCTGCACAATTGTGTTTTATATTATATATCTATTATATACATTATATATTTATAAAATATTATGTATCAGTACACAGTATCAGTCTGAGCCAGTATTGAACTTTGAAACCAGATGACTAAAATACTATATATAGAATATCAGTATTACATATCGAATAAAAGTATTAAGGGTTTAATTGAAGTCATTTTACTTCCCAGCGAGGTTGGCCAGATAAGCGTCCTGTGAAAAACACACGTAAACATGCATTGACACATTTATACAAAAACTTCACATGAAGTAATACTATATTTCAATGTAACTACAAAGCTGGTATATTCTGGCATCAAGTAGCCACCATCGGAATCAAAAAAGATATCGGTATGATAAAGATTCAACAGTACATAAGCAATCTTTATGGCTTTAATATTCCAATAGCATTCGATAAAGAAACAATTAAGCATTTATTTTCAATCAATCAATGACGGGGTACATGGTTATTAATTTGTTAAACTTCAACACCTTGTCTTGGCGTATCTACAATCTTCATAAATTAATGGAACTTTATTAAATCGATATTCGACTTACTTAACGTGCTACATGAATAGTTGTCTGCCTCAAATTCATTGCTAAGTAATAAGCCATAATAGATGAATCATTTTAACACTGTTGTCACAAAATCTTCATTGGTTAAATGAATTGTTAAATGATATTCTTCAATGTATAGTTGTATAGTTTAGACAACTGATTAAATAAAAAATGAGAGTTACAAATACATATGGAGTTAAGTTTTCAAAAAACCGAGTGGATAAAGATATCCAGTCTGTATTACTTCCGTTGAATTTATCACAGACTATATTTGTTCAGTTTAAGTTTTTAATCAAAGATAATTGTATAAGGTCAAATACTCTTCTAACGACTAATCTGTCAATATGTAGTGTATTGTTTTTCGTAATTGTGCATTTGTTTGAAATCTACAAATTAACTATCGACGACAGTAGTATATCTAAATTTTACTATTTTGCATTCCTCGTGAAATCTTGTTTTGCTGGCGGTGCTTTTTTTGCATATTTCATTGTTAATCACATTCAAACAAAGAATAACATAGAATTAATGTTAACAATGCAGAAGATCCATAGATACATTAACAAGAAAAGAAATTTGAAAATATTTCTATTTGGGAACTGGTTCTGTGTTATACTTGTTCTTGTCATACACGTACTTGTCATGATAACGTTAAAAACATTTAACAAAAGGTCAAGGATTAGTCAACTAATGCGTGTACTTTTGAGTGCTTTTTTTGACATGAATATGATTTATGCAATCAGATTTATAACATTATTAGAAAATAAAGTTATTTTGTGGAATGATTGCTTATTGGATTCGTCGATTAATTACCATAACAAATATTACAAAGAAATATTTAATGTTTATACTCAAATATTGCGCTGTTATGACTTATACAAGTTGTGTTTCCGCCATGTGGTAAGTTAAATTTCTTTATTAAGCCCAATATAATGTGCCATTTACACTATTTTATTGTATTTAGTATATAGCTAGCTAGAATCTAAAACGATTTCTCTCTTTATAAGAAAGAGGTGACAAATGAACAGACAGATTACCTGATGGCAATTGACTGTTTTAAATTAATTTCAATGAGATGATCAGTTGCTGGTAACTTGTAACTTGCACTGGAAACACTGAAGCATTGATCCGGAAACACTGAAGAGGATAATTTGTTACAAAAATTGATTGTGCTATGTAAAGAGGATCTCGAAAACTCACAGTAGTGAAGTGTTCATTATCACTTCGGTTTGTATAAAAATTTTACCTTACGAAACTAGGACGCAAAAATTGTAAACGATACTAGCCTGAGTAATTCCACGGAGCACTAGCCATGGTATACACGATAAATAAAGCAGAGATAATGGCAAGAAGTCAAACTTTATTCATGATTTGGCCATCGATGATTTGAGTCACGTTCCATTGGATTTAGTACAGAGGTAGAGGCAGATACTGGGGTATCCTAGGAAGGAGTATATGATAATAGTTTTGTATATGCTCCTGGACCTGCGTCTTATAGAGTTAGTGGCTATGCGTTCGTGTGAAGTACTGCGTGTATCTGTTCAGCACACCGAGTTTCATCGAAAGTAATTCAACCTTACCTTCTAAAATAACTAACCCCATACCTAAGCTTCACTGGATATGCCTACGCATAAAATAACGATACTAGTTGAGGCTGAAATGCTCTCAAACTAATCTTTGTTGCGATGAAAATGTAAATATGTATGTTTTTAATTAAAATGTATTTGATGCTGTCGACCGCAATCTGAAACTTAAAATTTTTTTAATTTGGAAGATAAGTTTATCACGACTCTCGACAATCTTTCTCGCAACACATTGACGTGTATAATAGGTGTAAAAGAGGTCTTCCGTACAATTTTCTGCATAGCTGATTAGCAATATGTCATTAAAACACAAAAAAAGTATAGTGAGGGATAGACACCTTGTAAGACACCAACATTTACAAATAATAATTAGAATTCCTAGCATACTGTATCCGTAACGACCTTTATGCGTTTGTCAGCATGAAAAATGAAAACCCCGTTATAAATTTCTCAGAAAGCCCATAGGAAGTTGAAAATAGCCGCATAAACCTCGTCTTTAGTCTTAATTGTTAGTATACCACGTGAATGAGGAAATTATTATGACCCTGACTGATCTGAGCGAACCCGACGAAAACCATATCATCAGTGATTGAGTACCGTCGTGTCTAAAATTTAAAAAATTATATTACCGAAAACTAATTTTGAAAACAACAGACTATGCTACCTTGATTTTTAGTCATTTTTTTGTGACAAATGCCTACGATTCATAATTGTAGATATGTTTTTTATTTAATCACCTTAATAAATATAATGTGTTTTTCTGAACCAGTTGTATACCACGTTACAGGCAATAAAATATCTTTATTTTCTTACTTTTTGTGCTTTCAGATATTATTTCACACTACACAATGTTTATTTCAAGCACTAGTTAATGTTGAAAAATGCATAACATTTTATACATTATCTCCGTCGAACACTAACAATCACGTAAGTATTTATATGGTTTAGTTAGTAGTGCCATAAAAATCACGCCGAAACATATTAAACACAATTCCATGTAATAGGTGGTGAGTCTATTGACACTAACGAGATGCTTTGTTTACTAGATCCTCGTCCGTCGATCAACAGGTACTCCACTTATAGGTGACGTTGACTCGTGGTCCAAAGTTGTTGGTGGGAACCCTATGGATCTTAGTGTTTACTAGATGGCATGAAACTAGTGGTTGGAACTTATACTTTTGTGGCCACTTCCACATACAAACAAAAATATACAATAGCGCGATCTAGTGAAGATACATCGAACTACTAAGTGTAATAATGAACTACGAAGTAATTACTAATTCTGTGTTGTGAAATAGAGATTCGTGTGGCAATTAGCACATATACAACATCCCAACATAAGCCGTTGGGCCGTGGCCTGATCACCTCGCCTGGTCGGAGGATCCTCCCTTTGTGTCGGAGGGACGTGACACCCGTTTCCTCCACACTTTTAAACAGTCACAGTCGGTACAAAATAGTACAAAAGTTACAAAAGCACGTTTAGAGGTCCGTTAAGTTTCATTTAAAAACGATAATCAATATTTTGGGGGTTAAACACGGACAACACGTTCGGAGGTGTTGTGGCCTAACACGTTCTACACTGAGGTAATAAAGGGAATTGTATATTAATTTCTAAAAAGATGGTGGCTTTCATCGAACTTAAACAGTAGCTAATTGCTCAATACTAATCGACTGCCGATGATTACTAAGTTAGATATGGAACAACAAAAATTTTGTTGACTTAAAAAGATCCGTTTGTCTTTAATTTTCTTTTCAGATTAGCGCAACTGTCGTCATACTTCTTTTCTTCCTGTGGTGGCTAAAAACCTTCTTTTTTCAAGTTATACTCAGCATTCATTGCGGAAAATTTTATAAAGCACTAGGTAAAATTCAAGAATCTTGTATGTTCATATTGAAAACAAATTGCTCAGGTACGTTTCACAAGTGGAAAGGTAAAAAAAAAATTAGATCCTCACGGGGCTTCTGACTGTTGATCATTAGTAACAAAGTGCTTCACGTGATACCCACTCGATCAAATTTTCTATTTTAAAATGAAATTTTAAAACATGAAAAAATTACCGTTAAAGTAATTTCTTTTTTTTTGTCCTAGGTCTGGGCAAAAAAATATGCAAAAATATATTGCGGCTACATCAATCACAGTTTGGAGTAATACAAATTTATCATTTATTCTCTGTCAACGCCATGTTACCTTTGCAAGTATTGGTTCTATTCACTAACTACACTATTGTATTGTTGCAATTTGCTTTTCTGTAATCATCATTATCATATTATTTTTGTGATTTATGAATTTATTGTATAATTATATTGTTATAATGAGTTCCTTTAAAGTGTCTTAATTTCAATTTAGATTAACAGAAACCTTACATATTATTATTATTTATTTTAATAGGCTGCCAAAGTGACTCTACTCTGCTTGATGGATGGCATGAATAGAATCCAAAAGTTGTAGTCACCATACTCATTGCGAATGCAAACAATGCGATATGGTGACTCACACTATGGCGGCCTATTACAATTTTTACGCCTCACTTGGGGACGTAAAAGACATGACAGTCATCGTAGCATTGTATTGCACACACTTACCATGACAACTGTCACCCTTGTATCAATGAGCCTCCGGTCTCGCACTCAGCAACATATATATATATATATATATATATATATTATATATTAATAGCCTGCCAAAGTGACTCTACTCTGCCTGATGGAAAGCATGAATAGAATAAATGAGTTGTGGTCACCATACTCATTGCAATTGGAGACAATGCAGTATGGTGACCCACACTATGGCGGCCTAGTGAGATGCTCTTTCACACCCCGCTTGGGGACGTTAAAGGCATGGCAGTCATCATGACAGTGTAAGGCTTACACAGTTACCACGACAACTGTCACCCCTGCATCAATGGGCCTCCTGTCTCAAACTCACCAATGAAATACGACAGCACGGATGTTGGTGCTTTAGGTTGTTCTTCTGTGGGAGGGTAGTACTGCCCCGGTCGTAGGCGCACCACAGTCTCAATTCGGATTAATACGGATTTATTACTTATTTAACATCGATGCTGTGTTACCTTTGTGAATACTGATTCTGTTAACTTGCTGCACAATTGTGTTTTATATTATATATCTATTATATACATTATATATTTATAAAATATTATGTATCAGTACACAGTATCAGTCTGAGCCAGTATTGAACTTTGAAACCAGATGACTAAAATACTATATATAGAATATCAGTACTACATATCGAATAAAAGTATTAAGGGTTTAATTGAAGTCATTTTACTTCTCAGCGAGGTTGGCCAGATAAGCGTCCTGTGAAAAACACACGTAAACATGCATTGACACATTTATACAAAAACTTCACATGAAGTAATACTATATTTCAATGTAACTACAAAGCTGGTATATTCTGGCATCAAGTAGCCACCATCGGAATCAAAAAAGATATCGGTATGATAAAGATTCAACAGTACATAAGCAATCTTTATGGCTTTAATATTCCAATAGCATTCGATAAACAATTAAGCATTTATTTTCAATCAATCAATGACGGGGTACATGGTTATTAATTTGTTAAACTTCAACACCTTGTCTTGGCGTATCTACAATCTTCATAAATTAATGGAACTTTATTAAATCGATATTCGACTTACTTAACGTGCTACACGAATAGTTGTCTGCCTCAAATTCATTGCTAAGTAATAAGCCATAATAGATGAATCATTTTAACACTGTTGTCACAAAATCTTCATTGGTTAAATGAATTGTTAAATGATATTCTTCAATGTATAGTTGTATAGTTTAGACAACTGATTAAATAAAAAATGAGAGTTACAAATACATATGGAGTTAAGTTTTCAAAAAACCGAGTGGATAAAGATATCCAGTCTGTATTACTTCCGTTGAATTTATCACAGACTATATTTGTTCAGTTTAAGTTTTTAATCAAAGAGTATAAGGTCAAATACTCTTCTAACGACTAATCTGTCAATATGTAGTGTATTGTTTTTCGTAATTGTGCATTTGTTTGAAATCTACAAATTAACTATCGACGACAGTAGTAGGCCTATATCTAAATTTTACTATTTTGCATTCCTCGTGGAATCTTGTTTTGCTGGCGGTGCTTTATTTGCATATTTCATTGTTAATCATATTCAAACAAAGAATAACATAGAATTAATGTTAACAATGCAGAAGATCCATAGATACATTAACAAGAAAAGAAATTTGAAAATATTTCTATTTGGGAACTGGTTCTGTATTATACTTGTTCTTGTCATACACGTACTTGTCATGATAACGTTAAAAACATTTAACAAAAGGTCAAGGATTAGTCAACTAATGCGTGTACTTTTGAGTGCTTTTTTTGACATGAATATGATTTATGCAATCAGATTTATAACATTATTAGATAATAAAGTTATTTTGTGGAATGATTGCTTATTGGATTCGTCGATTAATTACCATAACAAATATTACAAAGAAATATTTAATGTTTATACTCAAATATTGCGCTGTTATGACTTATACAAGTTGTGTTTCCGCCATGTGGTAAGTTAAATTTCTTTATTAAGCCCAATATAATGTGCCATTTACACTATTTTATTGTATTTAGTATATAGCTAGCTAGAATCTAAAACGATTTCTCTCTTTATAAGAAAGAGGTGACAAATGAACAGACAGATTACCTGATGGCAATTGACTGTTTTAAATTAATTTCAATGAGATGATCAGTTGCTGGTAACTTGTAACTTGCACTGGAAACACTGAAGCATTGATCCGGAAACACTGAAGAGGATAATTTGTTACAAAAATTGATTGTGCTATGTAAAGAGGATCTCGAAAACTCACAGTAGTGAAGTGTTCATTATCACTTCGGTTTGTATAAAAATTTTACCTTACGAAACTAGGACGCAAAAATTGTAAACGATACTAGCCTGAGTAATTCCACGGAGCACTAGCCATGGTATACACGATAAATAAAGCAGAGATAATGGCAAGAAGTCAAACTTTATTCATGATTTGGCCATCGATGATTTGAGTCACGTTCCATTGGATTTAGTACAGAGGTAGAGGCAGATACTGGGGTATCCTAGGAAGGAGTATATGATAATAGTTTTGTATATGCTCCTGGACCTGCGTCTTATAGAGTTAGTGGCTATGCGTTCGTGTGAAGTACTGCGTGTATCTGTTCAGCACACCGAGTTTCATCGAAAGTAATTCAACCTTACCTTCTAAAATAACTAACCCCATACCTAAGCTTCACTGGATATGCCTACGCATAAAATAACGATACTAGTTGAGGCTGAAATGCTCTCAAACTAATCTTTGTTGCGATGAAAATGTAAATATGTATGTTTTTAATTAAAATGTATTTGATGCTGTCGACCGCAATCTGAAACTTAAAGATTTTTTAATTTGGAAGATAAGTTTATCACGACTCTCGACAATCTTTCTCGCAACACATTGACGTGTATAATAGGTGTAAAAGAGGTCTTCCGTACAATTTTCTGCATAGCTGATTAGCAATATGTCATTAAAACACAAAAAAAGTATAGTGAGGGATAGACACCTTGTAAGACACCAACATTTACAAATAATAATTAGAATTCCTAGCATACTGTATCCGTAACGACCTTTATGCGTTTGTCAGCATGAAAAATGAAAACCCCGTTATAAATTTCTCAGAAAGCTCATAGGAAGTTGAAAATAGCCGCATAAACCTCGTCTTTAGTCTTAATTGTTAGTATATATTGTTAGTTAATATACCACGTGAATGAGGAAATTATTATGACCCTGACTGATCTGAGCGAACCCGACGAAAACCATATCATCAGTGATTGAGTACCGTCGTGTATAAAATTTAAAAAATTATATTACCGAAAACTAATTTTGAAAACAACAGACTATGCTACCTTGATTTTTAGTCATTTTTTTGTGACAAATGCCTACGATTCATAATTGTAGATACGTTTTTTTATTTAATCACCTTAATAAATATAATGTGTTTTTCTGAACCAGTTGTATACCACGTTACAGGCAATAAAATATCTTTATTTTCTTACTTTTTGTGCTTTCAGATATTATTTCACACTACACAATGTTTATTTCAAGCACTAGTTAATGTTGAAAAATGCATAACATTTTATACATTATCTCCGTCGAACACTAACAATCACGTAAGTATTTATATGGTTTAGTTAGTAGTGCCATAAAAATCACGCCGAAACATATTAAACACAATTCCATGTAATAGGTGGTGAGTCTATTGACACTAACGAGATGCTTTGTTTACTAGATCCTCGTCCGTCGATCAACAGGTACTCCACTTATAGGTGACGTTGACTCGTGGTCCAAAGTTGTTGGTGGGAACCCTATGGATCTTAGTGTTTACTAGATGGCATGAAACTAGTGGTTGGAACTTATACTTTTGTGGCCACTTCCACATACAAACAAAAATATACAATAGCGCCATCTAGTGAAGATACATCGAACTACTAAGTGTAATAATGAACTACGAAGTAATTACTAATTCTGTGTTGTGAAATAGAGATTCGTGTGGCAATTAGCACATATACAACATCCCAACATAAGCCGTTGGGCCGTGGCCTGATCACCTCGCCTGGTCGGAGGATCCTCCCTTTGTGTCGGAGGGACGTGACACCCGTTTCCTCCACACTTTTAAACAGTCACAGTCGGTACAAAATAGTACAAAAGTTACAAAAGCACGTTTAGAGGTCCGTTAAGTTTCATTTAAAAACGATAATCAATGTTTTGGGGGTTAAACACGGACAACACGTTCGGAGGTGTTGTGGCCTAACACGTTCTACACTGAGGTAATAAAGGGAATTGTATATTAATTTCTAAAAAGATGGTGGCTTTCATCGAACTTAAACAGTAGCTAATTGCTCAATACTAATCGACTGCCGATGATTACTAAGTTAGATATGGAACAACAAAAATTTTGTTGACTTAAAAAGATCCGTTTGTCTTTAATTTTCTTTTCAGATTAGCGCAACTGTCGTCATACTTCTTTTCTTCCTGTGGTGGCTAAAAACCTTCTTTTTTCAAGTTATACTCAGCATTCATTGCGGAAAATTTTATAAAGCACTAGGTAAAATTCAAGAATCTTGTATGTTCATATTGAAAACAAATTGCTCAGGTACGTTTCACAAGTGGAAAGGTAAAAAAAAAATTAGATCCTCACGGGGCTTCTGACTGTTGATCATTAGTAACAAAGTGCTTCACGTGATACCCACTCGATCAAATTTTCTATTTTAAAATGAAATTTTAAAACATGAAAAAATTACCGTTAAAGTAATTTCTTTTTTTTTGTCCTAGGTCTGGGCAAAAAAATATGCAAAAATATATTGCGGCTACATCAATCACAGTTTGGAGTAATACAAATTTATCATTTATTCTCTGTCAACGCCATGTTACCTTTGCAAGTATTGGTTCTATTCACTAATTACACTATTGTATTGTTGCAATTTGCTTTTCTGTAATCATCATTATCATATTATTTTTGTGATTTATGAATTTATTGTATAATTATATTGTTATAATGAGTTCCTTTAAAGTGTCTTAATTTCAATTTAGATTAACAGAAACCTTACATATTATTATTATTTATTTTAATAGGCTGCCAAAGTGACTCTACTCTGCTTGATGGATGGCATGAATAGAATCCAAAAGTTGTAGTCACCATACTCATTGCGAATGCAAACAATGCGATATGGTGACTCACACTATGGCGGCCTATTACAATTTTTACGCCTCACTTGGGGACGTAAAAGACATGACAGTCATCGTAGCATTGTATTGCACACACTTACCATGACAACTGTCACCCTTGCATCAATGAGCCTCCGGTCTCGCACTCAGCAACATATATATATATATATATATATATATATTATATATTAATAGCCTGCCAAAGTGACTCTACTCTGCCTGATGGAAAGCATGAATAGAATAAATGAGTTGTGGTCACCATACTCATTGCAATTGGAGACAATGCAGTATGGTGACCCACACTATGGCGGCCTAGTGAGATGCTCTTTCACACCCCGCTTGGGGACGTTAAAGGCATGGCAGTCATCATGACAGTGTAAGGCTTACACAGTTACCACGACAACTGTCACCCCTGCATCAATGGGCCTCCTGTCTCAAACTCACCAATGAAATACGACAGCACGGATGTTGGTGCTTTAGGTTGTTCTTCTGTGGGAGGGTAGTACTGCCCCGGTCGTAGGCGCACCACAGTCTCAATTCGGATTAATACGGATTTATTACTTATTTAACATCGATGCTGTGTTACCTTTGTGAATACTGATTCTGTTAACTTGCTGCACAATTGTGTTTTATATTATATATCTATTATATACATTATATATTTATAAAATATTATGTATCAGTACACAGTATCAGTCTGAGCCAGTATTGAACTTTGAAACCAGATGACTAAAATACTATATATAGAATATCAGTATTACATATCGAATAAAAGTATTAAGGGTTTAATTGAAGTCATTTTACTTCCCAGCGAGGTTGGCCAGATAAGCGTCCTGTGAAAAACACACGTAAACATGCATTGACACATTTATACAAAAACTTCACATGAAGTAATACTATATTTCAATGTAACTACAAATCTGGTATATTCTGGCATCAAGTAGCCACCATCGGAATCAAAAAAGATATCGGCATGATAAAGATTCAACAGTACATAAGCAATGTTTATGGCTTTAATATTCCAATAGCATTCGATAAAGAAACAATTAAGCATTTATTTTCAATCAATCAATGACGGGGTACATGGTTATTAATTTGTTAAACTTCAACACCTTGTCTTGGCGTATCTACAATCTTCATAAATTAATGGAACTTTATTAAATCGATATTCGACTTACTTAACGTGCTACACGAATAGTTGTCTGCCTCAAATTCATTGCTAAGTAATAAGCCATAATAGATGAATCATTTTAACACTGTTGTCACAAAATCTTCATTGGTTAAATGAATTGTTAAATGATATTCTTCAATGTATAGTTGTATAGTTTAGACAACTGATTAAATAAAAAATGAGAGTTACAAATACATATGGAGTTAAGTTTTCAAAAAACCGAGTGGATAAAGATATCCAGTCTGTATTACTTCCGTTGAATTTATCACAGACTATATTTGTTCAGTTTAAGTTTTTAATCAAAGATAATTGTATAAGGTCAAATACTCTTCTAACGACTAATCTGTCAATATGTAGTGTATTGTTTTTCGTAATTGTGCATTTGTTTGAAATCTACAAATTAACTATCGACGACAGTAGTAGGCCTATATCTAAATTTTACTATTTTGCATTCCTCGTGGAATCTTGTTTTGCTGGCGGTGCTTTATTTGCATATTTCATTGTTAATCATATTCAAACAAAGAATAACATAGAATTAATGTTAACAATGCAGAAGATCCATAGATACATTAACAAGAAAAGAAATTTGAAAATATTTCTATTTGGGAACTGGTTCTGTGTTATACTTGTTCTTGTCATACACGTACTTGTCATGATAACGTTAAAAACATTTAACAAAAGGTCAAGGATTAGTCAACTAATGCGTGTACTTTTGAGTGCTTTCTTTGACATGAATATGATTTATGCAATCAGATTTATAACATTATTAGAAAATAAAGTTATTTTGTGGAATGATTGCTTATTGGATTCGTCGATTAATTACCATAACAAATATTACAAAGAAATATTTAATGTTTATACTCAAATATTGCGCTGTTATGACTTATACAAGTTGTGTTTCCGCCATGTGGTAAGTTAAATTTCTTTATTAAGCCCAATATAATGTGCCATTTACACTATTTTATTGTATTTAGTATATAGCTAGCTAGAATCTAAAACGATTTCTCTCTTTATAAGAAAGAGGTGACAAATGAACAGACAGATTACCTGATGGCAATTGACTGTTTTAAATTAATTTCAATGAGATGATCAGTTGCTGGTAACTTGTAACTTGCACTGGAAACACTGAAGCATTGATCCGGAAACACTGAAGAGGATAATTTGTTACAAAAATTGATTGTGCTATGTAAAGAGGATCTCGAAAACTCACAGTAGTGAAGTGTTCATTATCACTTCGGTTTGTATAAAAATTTTACCTTACGAAACTAGGACGCAAAAATTGTAAACGATACTAGCCTGAGTAATTCCACGGAGCACTAGCCATGGTATACACGATAAATAAAGCAGAGATAATGGCAAGAAGTCAAACTTTATTCATGATTTGGCCATCGATGATTTGAGTCACGTTCCATTGGATTTAGTACAGAGGTAGAGGCAGATACTGGGGTATCCTAGGAAGGAGTATATGATAATAGTTTTGTATATGCTCCTGGACCTGCGTCTTATAGAGTTAGTGGCTATGCGTTCGTGTGAAGTACTGCGTGTATCTGTTCAGCACACCGAGTTTCATCGAAAGTAATTCAACCTTACCTTCTAAAATAACTAACCCCATACCTAAGCTTCACTGGATATGCCTACGCATAAAATAACGATACTAGTTGAGGCTGAAATGCTCTCAAACTAATCTTTGTTGCGATGAAAATGTAAATATGTATGTTTTTAATTAAAATGTATTTGATGCTGTCGACCGCAATCTGAAACTTAAAGATTTTTTAATTTGGAAGATAAGTTTATCACGACTCTCGACAATCTTTCTCGCAACACATTGACGTGTATAATAGGTGTAAAAGAGGTCTTCCGTACAATTTTCTGCATAGCTGATTAGCAATATGTCATTAAAACACAAAAAAAGTATAGTGAGGGATAGACACCTTGTAAGACACCAACATTTACAAATAATAATTAGAATTCCTAGCATACTGTATCCGTAACGACCTTTATGCGTTTGTCAGCATGAAAAATGAAAACCCCGTTATAAATTTCTCAGAAAGCCCATAGGAAGTTGAAAATAGCCGCATAAACCTCGTCTTTAGTCTTAATTGTTAGTATATATTGTTAGTTAATATACCACGTGAATGAGGAAATTATTATGACCCTGACTGATCTGAGCGAACCCGACGAAAACCATATCATCAGTGATTGAGTACCGTCGTGTATAAAATTTAAAAAATTATATTACCGAAAACTAATTTTGAAAACAACAGACTATGCTACCTTGATTTTTAGTCATTTTTTTGTGACAAATGCCTACGATTCATAATTGTAGATACGTTTTTTTATTTAATCACCTTAATAAATATAATGTGTTTTTCTGAACCAGTTGTATACCACGTTACAGGCAATAAAATATCTTTATTTTCTTACTTTTTGTGCTTTCAGATATTATTTCACACTACACAATGTTTATTTCAAGCACTAGTTAATGTTGAAAAATGCATAACATTTTATACATTATCTCCGTCGAACACTAACAATCACGTAAGTATTTATATGGTTTAGTTAGTAGTGCCATAAAAATCACGCCGAAACATATTAAACACAATTCCATGTAATAGGTGGTGAGTCTATTGACACTAACGAGATGCTTTGTTTACTAGATCCTCGTCCGTCGATCAACAGGTACTCCACTTATAGGTGACGTTGACTCGTGGTCCAAAGTTGTTGGTGGGAACCCTATGGATCTTAGTGTTTACTAGATGGCATGAAACTAGTGGTTGGAACTTATACTTTTGTGGCCACTTCCACATACAAACAAAAATATACAATAGCGCCATCTAGTGAAGATACATCGAACTACTAAGTGTAATAATGAACTACGAAGTAATTACTAATTCTGTGTTGTGAAATAGAGATTCGTGTGGCAATTAGCACATATACAACATCCCAACATAAGCCGTTGGGCCGTGGCCTGATCACCTCGCCTGGTCGGAGGATCCTCCCTTTGTGTCGGAGGGACGTGACACCCGTTTCCTCCACACTTTTAAACAGTCACAGTCGGTACAAAATAGTACAAAAGTTACAAAAGCACGTTTAGAGGTCCGTTAAGTTTCATTTAAAAACGATAATCAATGTTTTGGGGGTTAAACACGGACAACACGTTCGGAGGTGTTGTGGCCTAACACGTTCTACACTGAGGTAATAAAGGGAATTGTATATTAATTTCTAAAAAGATGGTGGCTTTCATCGAACTTAAACAGTAGCTAATTGCTCAATACTAATCGACTGCCGATGATTACTAAGTTAGATATGGAACAACAAAAATTTTGTTGACTTAAAAAGATCCGTTTGTCTTTAATTTTCTTTTCAGATTAGCGCAACTGTCGTCATACTTCTTTTCTTCCTGTGGTGGCTAAAAACCTTCTTTTTTCAAGTTATACTCAGCATTCATTGCGGAAAATTTTATAAAGCACTAGGTAAAATTCAAGAATCTTGTATGTTCATATTGAAAACAAATTGCTCAGGTACGTTTCACAAGTGGAAAGGTAAAAAAAAAATTAGATCCTCACGGGGCTTCTGACTGTTGATCATTAGTAACAAAGTGCTTCACGTGATACCCACTCGATCAAATTTTCTATTTTAAAATGAAATTTTAAAACATGAAAAAATTACCGTTAAAGTAATTTCTTTTTTTTTGTCCTAGGTCTGGGCAAAAAAATATGCAAAAATATATTGCAGCTACATCAATCACAGTTTGGAGTAATACAAATTTATCATTTATTCTCTGTCAACGCCATGTTACCTTTGCAAGTATTGGTTCTATTCACTAATTACACTATTGTATTGTTGCAATTTGCTTTTCTGTAATCATCATTATCATATTATTTTTGTGATTTATGAATTTATTGTATAATTATATTGTTATAATGAGTTCCTTTAAAGTGTCTTAATTTCAATTTAGATTAACAGAAACCTTACATATTATTATTATTTATTTTAATAGGCTGCCAAAGTGACTCTACTCTGCTTGATGGATGGCATGAATAGAATCCAAAAGTTGTAGTCACCATACTCATTGCGAATGCAAACAATGCGATATGGTGACTCACACTATGGCGGCCTATTACAATTTTTACGCCTCACTTGGGGACGTAAAAGACATGACAGTCATCGTAGCATTGTATTGCACACACTTACCATGACAACTGTCACCCTTGCATCAATGAGCCTCCGGTCTCGCACTCAGCAACATATATATATATATATATATATATATATATTATATATTAATAGCCTGCCAAAGTGACTCTACTCTGCCTGATGGAAAGCATGAATAGAATAAATGAGTTGTGGTCACCATACTCATTGCAATTGGAGACAATGCAGTATGGTGACCCACACTATGGCGGCCTAGTGAGATGCTCTTTCACACCCCGCTTGGGGACGTAAAAGGCATGGCAGTCATCATGACAGTGTAAGGCTTACACAGTTACCACGACAACTGTCACCCCTGCATCAATGGGCCTCCTGTCTCACACTCACCAATGAAACACGACAGCACGGATGTTGGTGCTTTAGGTTGTTCTTCTGTGGGAGGGTAGTACTGCCCCGGTCGTAGGCGCACCACAGTCTCAATTCGGATTAATACGGATTTATTACTTATTTAACATCGATGCTGTGTTACCTTTGTGAATACTGATTCTGTTAACTTGCTGCACAATTGTGTTTTATATTATATATCTATTATATACATTATATATTTATAAAATATTATGTATCAGTACACAGTATCAGTCTGAGCCAGTATTGAACTTTGAAACCAGATGACTAAAATACTATATATAGAATATCAGTATTACATATCGAATAAAAGTATTAAGGGTTTAATTGAAGTCATTTTACTTCCCAGCGAGGTTGGCCAGATAAGCGTCCTGTGAAAAACACACGTAAACATGCATTGACACATTTATACAAAAACTTCACATGAAGTAATACTATATTTCAATGTAACTACAAAGCTGGTATATTCTGGCATCAAGTAGCCACCATCGGAATCAAAAAAGATATCGGCATGATAAAGATTCAACAGTACATAAGCAATGTTTATGGCTTTAATATTCCAATAGCATTCGATAAAGAAACAATTAAGCATTTATTTTCAATCAATCAATGACGGGGTACATGGTTATTAATTTGTTAAACTTCAACACCTTGTCTTGGCGTATCTACAATCTTCATAAATTAATGGAACTTTATTAAATCGATATTCGACTTACTTAACGTGCTACACGAATAGTTGTCTGCCTCAAATTCATTGCTAAGTAATAAGCCATAATAGATGAATCATTTTAACACTGTTGTCACAAAATCTTCATTGGTTAAATGAATTGTTAAATGATATTCTTCAATGTATAGTTGTATAGTTTAGACAACTGATTAAATAAAAAATGAGAGTTACAAATACATATGGAGTTAAGTTTTCAAAAAACCGAGTGGATAAAGATATCCAGTCTGTATTACTTCCGTTGAATTTATCACAGACTATATTTGTTCAGTTTAAGTTTTTAATCAAAGATAATTGTATAAGGTCAAATACTCTTCTAACGACTAATCTGTCAATATGTAGTGTATTGTTTTTCGTAATTGTGCATTTGTTTGAAATCTACAAATTAACTATCGACGACAGTAGTAGGCCTATATCTAAATTTTACTATTTTGCATTCCTCGTGGAATCTTGTTTTGCTGGCGGTGCTTTTTTTGCATATTTCATTGTTAATCATATTCAAACAAAGAATAACATAGAATTAATGTTAACAATGCAGAAGATCCATAGATACATTAACAAGAAAAGAAATTTGAAAATATTTCTATTTGGGAACTGGTTCTGTGTTATACTTGTTCTTGTCATACACGTACTTGTCATGATAACGTTAAAAACATTTAACAAAAGGTCAAGGATTAGTCAACTAATGCGTGTACTTTTGAGTGCTTTTTTTGACATGAATATGATTTATGCAATCAGATTTATAACATTATTAGATAATAAAGTTATTTTGTGGAATGATTGCTTATTGGATTTGTCGATTAATTACCATAACAAATATTACAAAGAAATATTTAATGTTTATACTCAAATATTGCGCTGTTATGACTTATACAAGTTGTGTTTCCGCCATGTGGTAAGTTAAATTTCTTTATTAAGCCCAATATAATGTGCCATTTACACTATTTTATTGTATTTAGTATATAGCTAGCTAGAATCTAAAACGATTTCTCTCTTTATAAGAAAGAGGTGACAAATGAACAGACAGATTACCTGATGGCAATTGACTGTTTTAAATTAATTTCAATGAGATGATCAGTTGCTGGTAACTTGTAACTTGCACTGGAAACACTGAAGCATTGATCCGGAAACACTGAAGAGGATAATTTGTTACAAAAATTGATTGTGCTATGTAAAGAGGATCTCGAAAACTCACAGTAGTGAAGTGTTCATTATCACTTCGGTTTGTATAAAAATTTTACCTTACGAAACTAGGACGCAAAAATTGTAAACGATACTAGCCTGAGTAATTCCACGGAGCACTAGCCATGGTATACACGATAAATAAAGCAGAGATAATGGCAAGAAGTCAAACTTTATTCATGATTTGGCCATCGATGATTTGAGTCACGTTCCATTGGATTTAGTACAGAGGTAGAGGCAGATACTGGGGTATCCTAGGAAGGAGTATATGATAATAGTTTTGTATATGCTCCTGGACCTGCGTCTTATAGAGTTAGTGGCTATGCGTTCGTGTGAAGTACTGCGTGTATCTGTTCAGCACACCGAGTTTCATCGAAAGTAATTCAACCTTACCTTCTAAAATAACTAACCCCATACCTAAGCTTCACTGGATATGCCTACGCATAAAATAACGATACTAGTTGAGGCTGAAATGCTCTCAAACTAATCTTTGTTGCGATGAAAATGTAAATATGTATGTTTTTAATTAAAATGTATTTGATGCTGTCGACCGCAATCTGAAACTTAAAAATTTTTTAATTTGGAAGATAAGTTTATCACGACTCTCGACAATCTTTCTCGCAACACATTGACGTGTATAATAGGTGTAAAAGAGGTCTTCCGTACAATTTTCTGCATAGCTGATTAGCAATATGTCATTAAAACACAAAAAAAGTATAGTGAGGGATAGACACCTTGTAAGACACCAACATTTACAAATAATAATTAGAATTCCTAGCATACTGTATCCGTAACGACCTTTATGCGTTTGTCAGCATGAAAAATGAAAACCCCGTTATAAATTTCTCAGAAAGCCCATAGGAAGTTGAAAATAGCCGCATAAACCTCGTCTTTAGTCTTAATTGTTAGTATACCACGTGAATGAGGAAATTATTATGACCCTGACTGATCTCTGATGGTTTGTCTTTAATTTTCTTTTCAGATTAGCGCAACTGTCGTCATACTTCTTTTCTTCCTGTGGTGGCTAAAAACCTTCTTTTTTCAAGTTATACTCAGCATTCATTGCGGAAAATTTTATAAAGCACTAGGTAAAATTCAAGAATCTTGTATGTTCATATTGAAAACAAATTGCTCAGGTACGTTTCACAAGTGGAAAGGTAAAAAAAAAATTAGATCCTCACGGGGCTTCTGACTGTTGATCATTAGTAACAAAGTGCTTCACGTGATACCCACTCGATCAAATTTTCTATTTTAAAATGAAATTTTAAAACATGAAAAAATTACCGTTAAAGTAATTTCTTTTTTTTTGTCCTAGGTCTGGGCAAAAAAATATGCAAAAATATATTGCGGCTACATCAATCACAGTTTGGAGTAATACAAATTTATCATTTATTCTCTGTCAACGCCATGTTACCTTTGCAAGTATTGGTTCTATTCACTAACTACACTATTGTATTGTTGCAATTTGCTTTTCTGTAATCATCATTATCATATTATTTTTGTGATTTATGAATTTATTGTATAATTATATTGTTATAATGAGTTCCTTTAAAGTGTCTTAATTTCAATTAAGATTAACAGAAACCTTACATATTATTATTATTTATTTTAATAGGCTGCCAAAGTGGCTCTACTCTGCTTGATGGATGGCATGAATAGAATCCAAAAGTTGTAGTCACCATACTCATTGCGAATGCAAACAATGCGATATGGTGACTCACACTATGGCGGCCTATTACAATTTTTACGCCTCACTTGGGGACGTAAAAGACATGACAGTCATCGTAGCATTGTATTGCACACACTTACCATGACAACTGTCACCCTTGCATCAATGAGCCTCCGGTCTCGCACTCAGCAACATATATATATATATATATATTATATATTAATAGCCTGCCAAAGTGACTCTACTCTGCCTGATGGAAAGCATGAATAGAATAAATGAGTTGTGGTCACCATACTCATTGCAATTGGAGACAATGCAGTATGGTGACCCACACTATGGCGGCCTAGTGAGATGCTCTTTCACACCCCGCTTGGGGACGTAAAAGGCATGGCAGTCATCATGACAGTGTAAGGCTTACACAGTTACCACGACAACTGTCACCCCTGCATCAATGGGCCTCCTGTCTCACACTCACCAATGAAACACGACAGCACGGATGTTGGTGCTTTAGGTTGTTCTTCTGTGGGAGGGTAGTACTGCCCCGGTCGTAGGCGCACCACAGTCTCAATTCGGATTAATACGGATTTATTACTTATTTAACATCGATGCTGTGTTACCTTTGTGAATACTGATTCTGTTAACTTGCTGCACAATTGTGTTTTATATTATATATCTATTATATACATTATATATTTATAAAATATTATGTATCAGTACACAGTATCAGTCTGAGCCAGTATTGAACTTTGAAACCAGATGACTAAAATACTATATATAGAATATCAGTACTACATATCGAATAAAAGTATTAAGGGTTTAATTGAAGTCATTTTACTTCTCAGCGAGGTTGGCCAGATAAGCGTCCTGTGAAAAACACACGTAAACATGCATTGACACATTTATACAAAAACTTCACATGAAGTAATACTATATTTCAATGTAACTACAAAGCTGGTATATTCTGGCATCAAGTAGCCACCATCGGAATCAAAAAAGATATCGGCATGATAAAGATTCAACAGTACATAAGCAATGTTTATGGCTTTAATATTCCAATAGCATTCGATAAAGAAACAATTAAGCATTTATTTTCAATCAATCAATGACGGGGTACATGGTTATTAATTTGTTAAACTTCAACACCTTGTCTTGGCGTATCTACAATCTTCATAAATTAATGGAACTTTATTAAATCGATATTCGACTTACTTAACGTGCTACACGAATAGTTGTCTGCCTCAAATTCATTGCTAAGTAATAAGACATAATAGATGAATCATTTTAACACTGTTGTCACAAAATCTTCATTGGTTAAATGAATTGTTAAATGATATTCTTCAATGTATAGTTGTATAGTTTAGACAACTGATTAAATAAAAAATGAGAGTTACAAATACATATGGAGTTAAGTTTTCAAAAAACCGAGTGGATAAAGATATCCAGTCTGTATTACTTCCGTTGAATTTATCACAGACTATATTTGTTCAGTTTAAGTTTTTAATCAAAGATAATTGTATAAGGTCAAATACTCTTCTAACGACTAATCTGTCAATATGTAGTGTATTGTTTTTCGTAATTGTGCATTTGTTTGAAATCTACAAATTAACTATCGACGACAGTAGTAGGCCTATATCTAAATTTTACTATTTTGCATTCCTCGTGGAATCTTGTTTTGCTGGCGGTGCTTTATTTGCATATTTCATTGTTAATCATATTCAAACAAAGAATAACATAGAATTAATGTTAACAATGCAGAAGATCCATAGATACATTAACAAGAAAAGAAATTTGAAAATATTTCTATTTGGGAACTGGTTCTGTATTATACTTGTTCTTGTCATACACGTACTTGTCATGATAACGTTAAAAACATTTAACAAAAGGTCAAGGATTAGTCAACTAATGCGTGTACTTTTGAGTGCTTTTTTTGACATGAATATGATTTATGCAATCAGATTTATAACATTATTAGATAATAAACTTATTTTGTGGAATGATTGCTTATTGGATTCGTCGATTAATTACCATAACAAATATTACAAAGAAATATTTAATGTTTATACTCAAATATTGCGCTGTTATGACTTATACAAGTTGTGTTTCCGCCATGTGGTAAGTTAAATTTCTTTATTAAGCCCAATATAATGTGCCATTTACACTATTTTATTGTATTTAGTATATAGCTAGCTAGAATCTAAAACGATTTCTCTCTTTATAAGAAAGAGGTGACAAATGAACAGACAGATTACCTGATGGCAATTGACTGTTTTAAATTAATTTCAATGAGATGATCAGTTGCTGGTAACTTGTAACTTGCACTGGAAACACTGAAGCATTGATCCGGAAACACTGAAGAGGATAATTTGTTACAAAAATTGATTGTGCTATGTAAAGAGGATCTCGAAAACTCACAGTAGTGAAGTGTTCATTATCACTTCGGTTTGTATAAAAATTTTACCTTACGAAACTAGGACGCAAAAATTGTAAACGATACTAGCCTGAGTAATTCCACGGAGCACTAGCCATGGTATACACGATAAATAAAGCAGAGATAATGGCAAGAAGTCAAACTTTATTCATGATTTGGCCATCGATGATTTGAGTCACGTTCCATTGGATTTAGTACAGAGGTAGAGGCAGATACTGGGGTATCCTAGGAAGGAGTATATGATAATAGTTTTGTATATGCTCCTGGACCTGCGTCTTATAGAGTTAGTGGCTATGCGTTCGTGTGAAGTACTGCGTGTATCTGTTCAGCACACCGAGTTTCATCGAAAGTAATTCAACCTTACCTTCTAAAATAACTAACCCCATACCTAAGCTTCACTGGATATGCCTACGCATAAAATAACGATACTAGTTGAGGCTGAAATGCTCTCAAACTAATCTTTGTTGCGATGAAAATGTAAATATGTATGTTTTTAATTGAAATGTATTTGATGCTGTCGACCGCAATCTGAAACTTAAAAATTTTTTAATTTGGAAGATAAGTTTATCACGACTCTCGACAATCTTTCTCGCAACACATTGACGTGTATAATAGGTGTAAAAGAGGTCTTCCGTACAATTTTCTGCATAGCTGATTAGCAATATGTCATTAAAACACAAAAAAAGTATAGTGAGGGATAGACACCTTGTAAGACACCAACATTTACAAATAATAATTAGAATTCCTAGCATACTGTATCCGTAACGACCTTTATGCGTTTGTCAGCATGAAAAATGAAAACCCCGTTATAAATTTCTCAGAAAGCCCATAGGAAGTTGAAAATAGCCGCATAAACCTCGTCTTTAGTCTTAATTGTTAGTATACCACGTGAATGAGGAAATTATTATGACCCTGACTGATCTGAGCGAACCCGACGAAAACCATATCATCAGTGATTGAGTACCGTCGTGTATAAAATTTAAAAAATTATATTACCGAAAACTAATTTTGAAAACAACAGACTATGCTACCTTGATTTTTAGTCATTTTTTTGTGACAAATGCCTACGATTCATAATTGTAGATATGTTTTTTATTTAATCACCTTAATAAATATAATGTGTTTTTCTGAACCAGTTGTATACCACGTTACAGGCAATAAAATATCTTTATTTTCTTACTTTTTGTGCTTTCAGATATTATTTCACACTACACAATGTTTATTTCAAGCACTAGTTAATGTTGAAAAATGCATAACATTTTATACATTATCTCCGTCGAACACTAACAATCACGTAAGTATTTATATGGTTTAGTTAGTAGTGCCATAAAAATCACGCCGAAACATATTAAACACAATTCCATGTAATAGGTGGTGAGTCTATTGACACTAACGAGATGCTTTGTTTACTAGATCCTCGTCCGTCGATCAACAGGTACTCCACTTATAGGTGACGTTGACTCGTGGTCCAAAGTTGTTGGTGGGAACCCTATGGATCTTAGTGTTTACTAGATGGCATGAAACTAGTGGTTGGAACTTATACTTTTGTGGCCACTTCCACATACAAACAAAAATATACAATAGCGCGATCTAGTGAAGATACATCGAACTACTAAGTGTAATAATGAACTACGAAGTAATTACTAATTCTGTGTTGTGAAATAGAGATTCGTGTGGCAATTAGCACATATACAACATCCCAACATAAGCCGTTGGGCCGTGGCCTGATCACCTCGCCTGGTCGGAGGATCCTCCCTTTGTGTCGGAGGGACGTGACACCCGTTTCCTCCACACTTTTAAACAGTCACAGTCGGTACAAAATAGTACAAAAGTTACAAAAGCACGTTTAGAGGTCCGTTAAGTTTCATTTAAAAACGATAATCAATGTTTTGGGGGTTAAACACGGACAACACGTTCGGAGGTGTTGTGGCCTAACACGTTCTACACTGAGGTAATAAAGGGAATTGTATATTAATTTCTAAAAAGATGGTGGCTTTCATCGAACTTAAACAGTAGCTAATTGCTCAATACTAATCGACTGCCGATGATTACTAAGTTAGATATGGAACAACAAAAATTTTGTTGACTTAAAAAGATCCGTTTGTCTTTAATTTTCTTTTCAGATTAGCGCAACTGTCGTCATACTTCTTTTCTTCCTGTGGTGGCTAAAAACCTTCTTTTTTCAAGTTATACTCAGCATTCATTGCGGAAAATTTTATAAAGCACTAGGTAAAATTCAAGAATCTTGTATGTTCATATTGAAAACAAATTGCTCAGGTACGTTTCACAAGTGGAAAGGTAAAAAAAAAATTAGATCCTCACGGGGCTTCTGACTGTTGATCATTAGTAACAAAGTGCTTCACGTGATACCCACTCGATCAAATTTTCTATTTTAAAATGAAATTTTAAAACATGAAAAAATTACCGTTAAAGTAATTTCTTTTTTTTTGTCCTAGGTCTGGGCAAAAAAATATGCAAAAATATATTGCGGCTACGTCAATCACAGTTTGGAGTAATACAAATTTATCATTTATTCTCTGTCAACGCCATGTTACCTTTGCAAGTATTGGTTCTATTCACTAACTACACTATTGTATTGTTGCAATTTGCTTTTCTGTAATCATCATTATCATATTATTTTTGTGATTTATGAATTTATTGTATAATTATATTGTTATAATGAGTTCCTTTAAAGTGTCTTAATTTCAATTTAGATTAACAGAAACCTTACATATTATTATTATTTATTTTAATAGGCTGCCAAAGTGACTCTACTCTGCTTGATGGATGGCATGAATAGAATCCAAAAGTTGTAGTCACCATACTCATTGCGAATGCAAACAATGCGATATGGTGACTCACACTATGGCGGCCTATTACAATTTTTACGCCTCACTTGGGGACGTAAAAGACATGACAGTCATCGTAGCATTGTATTGCACACACTTACCATGACAACTGTCACCCTTGCATCAATGAGCCTCCGGTCTCGCACTCAGCAACATATATATATATATATATATATATATATATTATATATTAATAGCCTGCCAAAGTGACTCTACTCTGCCTGATGGAAAGCATGAATAGAATAAATGAGTTGTGGTCACCATACTCATTGCAATTGGAGACAATGCAGTATGGTGACCCACACTATGGCGGCCTAGTGAGATGCTCTTTCACACCCCGCTTGGGGACGTTAAAGGCATGGCAGTCATCATGACAGTGTAAGGCTTACACAGTTACCACGACAACTGTCACCCCTGCATCAATGGGCCTCCTGTCTCAAACTCACCAATGAAATACGACAGCACGGATGTTGGTGCTTTAGGTTGTTCTTCTGTGGGAGGGTAGTACTGCCCCGGTCGTAGGCGCACCACAGTCTCAATTCGGATTAATACGGATTTATTACTTATTTAACATCGATGCTGTGTTACCTTTGTGAATACTGATTCTGTTAACTTGCTGCACAATTGTGTTTTATATTATATATCTATTATATACATTATATATTTATAAAATATTATGTATCAGTACACAGTATCAGTCTGAGCCAGTATTGAACTTTGAAACCAGATGACTAAAATACTATATATAGAATATCAGTATTACATATCGAATAAAAGTATTAAGGGTTTAATTGAAGTCATTTTACTTCCCAGCGAGGTTGGCCAGATAAGCGTCCTGTGAAAAACACACGTAAACATGCATTGACACATTTATACAAAAACTTCACATGAAGTAATACTATATTTCAATGTAACTACAAAGCTGGTATATTCTGGCATCAAGTAGCCACCATCGGAATCAAAAAAGATATCGGCATGATAAAGATTCAACAGTACATAAGCAATGTTTATGGCTTTAATATTCCAATAGCATTCGATAAAGAAACAATTAAGCATTTATTTTCAATCAATCAATGACGGGGTACATGGTTATTAATTTGTTAAACTTCAACACCTTGTCTTGGCGTATCTACAATCTTCATAAATTAATGGAACTTTATTAAATCGATATTCGACTTACTTAACGTGCTACACGAATAGTTGTCTGCCTCAAATTCATTGCTAAGTAATAAGCCATAATAGATGAATCATTTTAACACTGTTGTCACAAAATCTTCATTGGTTAAATGAATTGTTAAATGATATTCTTCAATGTATAGTTGTATAGTTTAGACAACTGATTAAATAAAAAATGAGAGTTACAAATACATATGGAGTTAAGTTTTCAAAAAACCGAGTGGATAAAGATATCCAGTCTGTATTACTTCCGTTGAATTTATCACAGACTATATTTGTTCAGTTTAAGTTTTTAATCAAAGATAATTGTATAAGGTCAAATACTCTTCTAACGACTAATCTGTCAATATGTAGTGTATTGTTTTTCGTAATTGTGCATTTGTTTGAAATCTACAAATTAACTATCGACGACAGTAGTAGGCCTATATCTAAATTTTACTATTTTGCATTCCTCGTGGAATCTTGTTTTGCTGGCGGTGCTTTATTTGCATATTTCATTGTTAATCATATTCAAACAAAGAATAACATAGAATTAATGTTAACAATGCAGAAGATCCATAGATACATTAACAAGAAAAGAAATTTGAAAATATTTCTATTTGGGAACTGGTTCTGTGTTATACTTGTTCTTGTCATACACGTACTTGTCATGATAACGTTAAAAACATTTAACAAAAGGTCAAGGATTAGTCAACTAATGCGTGTACTTTTGAGTGCTTTCTTTGACATGAATATGATTTATGCAATCAGATTTATAACATTATTAGAAAATAAAGTTATTTTGTGGAATGATTGCTTATTGGATTCGTCGATTAATTACCATAACAAATATTACAAAGAAATATTTAATGTTTATACTCAAATATTGCGCTGTTATGACTTATACAAGTTGTGTTTCCGCCATGTGGTAAGTTAAATTTCTTTATTAAGCCCAATATAATGTGCCATTTACACTATTTTATTGTATTTAGTATATAGCTAGCTAGAATCTAAAACGATTTCTCTCTTTATAAGAAAGAGGTGACAAATGAACAGACAGATTACCTGATGGCAATTGACTGTTTTAAATTAATTTCAATGAGATGATCAGTTGCTGGTAACTTGTAACTTGCACTGGAAACACTGAAGCATTGATCCGGAAACACTGAAGAGGATAATTTGTTACAAAAATTGATTGTGCTATGTAAAGAGGATCTCGAAAACTCACAGTAGTGAAGTGTTCATTATCACTTCGGTTTGTATAAAAATTTTACCTTACGAAACTAGGACGCAAAAATTGTAAACGATACTAGCCTGAGTAATTCCACGGAGCACTAGCCATGGTATACACGATAAATAAAGCAGAGATAATGGCAAGAAGTCAAACTTTATTCATGATTTGGCCATCGATGATTTGAGTCACGTTCCATTGGATTTAGTACAGAGGTAGAGGCAGATACTGGGGTATCCTAGGAAGGAGTATATGATAATAGTTTTGTATATGCTCCTGGACCTGCGTCTTATAGAGTTAGTGGCTATGCGTTCGTGTGAAGTACTGCGTGTATCTGTTCAGCACACCGAGTTTCATCGAAAGTAATTCAACCTTACCTTCTAAAATAACTAACCCCATACCTAAGCTTCACTGGATATGCCTACGCATAAAATAACGATACTAGTTGAGGCTGAAATGCTCTCAAACTAATCTTTGTTGCGATGAAAATGTAAATATGTATGTTTTTAATTAAAATGTATTTGATGCTGTCGACCGCAATCTGAAACTTAAAGATTTTTTAATTTGGAAGATAAGTTTATCACGACTCTCGACAATCTTTCTCGCAACACATTGACGTGTATAATAGGTGTAAAAGAGGTCTTCCGTACAATTTTCTGCATAGCTGATTAGCAATATGTCATTAAAACACAAAAAAAGTATAGTGAGGGATAGACACCTTGTAAGACACCAACATTTACAAATAATAATTAAAATTCCTAGCATACTGTATCCGTAACGACCTTTATGCGTTTGTCAGCATGAAAAATGAAAACCCCGTTATAAATTTCTCAGAAAGCCCATAGGAAGTTGAAAATAGCCGCATAAACCTCGTCTTTAGTCTTAATTGTTAGTATACCACGTGAATGAGGAAATTATTATGACCCTGACTGATCTGAGCGAACCCGACGAAAACCATATCATCAGTGATTGAGTACCGTCGTGTATAAAATTTAAAAAATTATATTACCGAAAACTAATTTTGAAAACAACAGACTATGCTACCTTGATTTTTAGTCATTTTTTTGTGACAAATGCCTACGATTCATAATTGTAGATACGTTTTTTTATTTAATCACCTTAATAAATATAATGTGTTTTTCTGAACCAGTTGTATACCACGTTACAGGCAATAAAATATCTTTATTTTCTTACTTTTTGTGCTTTCAGATATTATTTCACACTACACAATGTTTATTTCAAGCACTAGTTAATGTTGAAAAATGCATAACATTTTATACATTATCTCCGTCGAACACTAACAATCACGTAAGTATTTATATGGTTTAGTTAGTAGTGCCATAAAAATCACGCCGAAACATATTAAACACAATTCCATGTAATAGGTGGTGAGTCTATTGACACTAACGAGATGCTTTGTTTACTAGATCCTCGTCCGTCGATCAACAGGTACTCCACTTATAGGTGACGTTGACTCGTGGTCCAAAGTTGTTGGTGGGAACCCTATGGATCTTAGTGTTTACTAGATGGCATGAAACTAGTGGTTGGAACTTATACTTTTGTGGCCACTTCCACATACAAACAAAAATATACAATAGCGCCATCTAGTGAAGATACATCGAACTACTAAGTGTAATAATGAACTACGAAGTAATTACTAATTCTGTGTTGTGAAATAGAGATTCGTGTGGCAATTAGCACATATACAACATCCCAACATAAGCCGTTGGGCCGTGGCCTGATCACCTCGCCTGGTCGGAGGATCCTCCCTTTGTGTCGGAGGGACGTGACACCCGTTTCCTCCACACTTTTAAACAGTCACAGTCGGTACAAAATAGTACAAAAGTTACAAAAGCACGTTTAGAGGTCCGTTAAGTTTCATTTAAAAACGATAATCAATGTTTTGGGGGTTAAACACGGACAACACGTTCGGAGGTGTTGTGGCCTAACACGTTCTACACTGAGGTAATAAAGGGAATTGTATATTAATTTCTAAAAAGATGGTAGCTTTCATCGAACTTAAACAGTAGCTAATTGCTCAATACTAATCGACTGCCGATGATTACTAAGTTAGATATGGAACAACAAAAATTTTGTTGACTTAAAAAGATCCGTTTGTCTTTAATTTTCTTTTCAGATTAGCGCAACTGTCGTCATACTTCTTTTCTTCCTGTGGTGGCTAAAAACCTTCTTTTTTCAAGTTATACTCAGCATTCATTGCGGAAAATTTTATAAAGCACTAGGTAAAATTCAAGAATCTTGTATGTTCATATTGAAAACAAATTGCTCAGGTACGTTTCACAAGTGGAAAGGTAAAAAAAAAATTAGATCCTCACGGGGCTTCTGACTGTTGATCATTAGTAACAAAGTGCTTCACGTGATACCCACTCGATCAAATTTTCTATTTTAAAATGAAATTTTAAAACATGAAAAAATTACCATTAAAGTAATTTCTTTTTTTTTGTCCTAGGTCTGGGCAAAAAAATATGCAAAAATATATTGCGGCTACATCAATCACAGTTTGGAGTAATACAAATTTATCATTTATTCTCTGTCAACGCCATGTTACCTTTGCAAGTATTGGTTCTATTCACTAACTACACTATTGTATTGTTGCAATTTGCTTTTCTGTAATCATCATTATCATATTATTTTTGTGATTTATGAATTTATTGTATAATTATATTGTTATAATGAGTTCCTTTAAAGTGTCTTAATTTCAATTTAGATTAACAGAAACCTTACATATTATTATTATTTATTTTAATAGGCTGCCAAAGTGACTCTACTCTGCTTGATGGATGGCATGAATAGAATCCAAAAGTTGTAGTCACCATACTCATTGCGAATGCAAACAATGCAATATGGTGACTCACACTATGGCGGCCTATTACAATTTTTACGCCTCACTTGGGGACGTAAAAGACATGACAGTCATCGTAGCATTGTATTGCACACACTTACCATGACAACTGTCACCCTTGCATCAATGAGCCTCCGGTCTCGCACTCAGCAACATATATATATATATATATATATTATATATTAATAGCCTGCCAAAGTGACTCTACTCTGCCTGATGGAAAGCATGAATAGAATAAATGAGTTGTGGTCACCATACTCATTGCAATTGGAGACAATGCAGTATGGTGACCCACACTATGGCGGCCTAGTGAGATGCTCTTTCACACCCCGCTTGGGGACGTAAAAGGCATGGCAGTCATCATGACAGTGTAAGGCTTACACAGTTACCACGACAACTGTCACCCCTGCATCAATGGGCCTCCTGTCTCACACTCACCAATGAAACACGACAGCACGGATGTTGGTGCTTTAGGTTGTTCTTCTGTGGGAGGGTAGTACTGCCCCGGTCGTAGGCGCACCACAGTCTCAATTCGGATTAATACGGATTTATTACTTATTTAACATCGATGCTGTGTTACCTTTGTGAATACTGATTCTGTTAACTTGCTGCACAATTGTGTTTTATATTATATATCTATTATATACATTATATATTTATAAAATATTATGTATCAGTACACAGTATCAGTCTGAGCCAGTATTGAACTTTGAAACCAGATGACTAAAATACTATATATAGAATATCAGTATTACATATCGAATAAAAGTATTAAGGGTTTAATTGAAGTCATTTTACTTCCCAGCGAGGTTGGCCAGATAAGCGTCCTGTGAAAAACACACGTAAACATGCATTGACACATTTATACAAAAACTTCACATGAAGTAATACTATATTTCAATGTAACTACAAAGCTGGTATATTCTGGCATCAAGTAGCCACCATCGGAATCAAAAAAGATATCGGCATGATAAAGATTCAACAGTACATAAGCAATGTTTATGGCTTTAATATTCCAATAGCATTCGATAAAGAAACAATTAAGCATTTATTTTCAATCAATCAATGACGGGGTACATGGTTATTAATTTGTTAAACTTCAACACCTTGTCTTGGCGTATCTACAATCTTCATAAATTAATGGAACTTTATTAAATCGATATTCGACTTACTTAACGTGCTACACGAATAGTTGTCTGCCTCAAATTCATTGCTAAGTAATAAGCCATAATAGATGAATCATTTTAACACTGTTGTCACAAAATCTTCATTGGTTAAATGAATTGTTAAATGATATTCTTCAATGTATAGTTGTATAGTTTAGACAACTGATTAAATAAAAAATGAGAGTTACAAATACATATGGAGTTAAGTTTTCAAAAAACCGAGTGGATAAAGATATCCAGTCTGTATTACTTCCGTTGAATTTATCACAGACTATATTTGTTCAGTTTAAGTTTTTAATCAAAGATAATTGTATAAGGTCAAATACTCTTCTAACGACTAATCTGTCAATATGTAGTGTATTGTTTTTCGTAATTGTGCATTTGTTTGAAATCTACAAATTAACTATCGACGACAGTAGTAGGCCTATATCTAAATTTTACTATTTTGCATTCCTCGTGGAATCTTGTTTTGCTGGCGGTGCTTTTTTTGCATATTTCATTGTTAATCATATTGAAACAAAGAATAACATAGAATTAATGTTAACAATGCAGAAGATCCATAGATACATTAACAAGAAAAGAAATTTGAAAATATTTCTATTTGGGAACTGGTTCTGTGTTATACTTGTTCTTGTCATACACGTACTTGTCATGATAACGTTAAAAACATTTAACAAAAGGTCAAGGATTAGTCAACTAATGCGTGTACTTTTGAGTGCTTTTTTTGACATGAATATGATTTATGCAATCAGATTTATAACATTATTAGAAAATAAAGTTATTTTGTGGAATGATTGCTTATTGGATTCGTCGATTAATTACCATAACAAATATTACAAAGAAATATTTAATGTTTATACTCAAATATTGCGCTGTTATGACTTATACAAGTTGTGTTTCCGCCATGTGGTAAGTTAAATTTCTTTATTAAGCCCAATATAATGTGCCATTTACACTATTTTATTGTATTCAGTATATAGCTAGCTAGAATCTAAAACGATTTCTCTCTTTATAAGAAAGAGGTGACAAATGAACAGACAGATTACCTGATGGCAATTGACTGTTTTAAATTAATTTCAATGAGATGATCAGTTGCTGGTAACTTGTAACTTGCACTGGAAACACTGAAGCATTGATCCGGAAACACTGAAGAGGATAATTTGTTACAAAAATTGATTGTGCTATGTAAAGAGGATCTCGAAAACTCACAGTAGTGAAGTGTTCATTATCACTTCGGTTTGTATAAAAATTTTACCTTACGAAACTAGGACGCAAAAATTGTAAACGATACTAGCCTGAGTAATTCCACGGAGCACTAGCCATGGTATACACGATAAATAAAGCAGAGATAATGGCAAGAAGTCAAACTTTATTCATGATTTGGCCATCGATGATTTGAGTCACGTTCCATTGGATTTAGTACAGAGGTAGAGGCAGATACTGGGGTATCCTAGGAAGGAGTATATGATAATAGTTTTGTATATGCTCCTGGACCTGCGTCTTATAGAGTTAGTGGCTATGCGTTCGTGTGAAGTACTGCGTGTATCTGTTCAGCACACCGAGTTTCATCGAAAGTAATTCAACCTTACCTTCTAAAATAACTAACCCCATACCTAAGCTTCACTAGATATGCCTACGCATAAAATAACGATACTAGTTGAGGCTGAAATGCTCTCAAACTAATCTTTGTTGCGATGAAAATGTAAATATGTATGTTTTTAATTAAAATGTATTTGATGCTGTCGACCGCAATCTGAAACTTAAAGATTTTTTAATTTGGAAGATAAGTTTATCACGACTCTCGACAATCTTTCTCGCAACACATTGACGTGTATAATAGGTGTAAAAGAGGTCTTCCGTACAATTTTCTGCATAGCTGATTAGCAATATGTCATTAAAACACAAAAAAAGTATAGTGAGGGATAGACATCTTGTAAGACACCAACATTTACAAATAATAATTAGAATTCCTAGCATACTGTATCCGTAACGACCTTTATGCGTTTGTCAGCATGAAAAATGAAAACCCCGTTATAAATTTCTCAGAAAGCCCATAGGAAGTTGAAAATAGCCGCATAAACCTCGTCTTTAGTCTTAATTGTTAGTATATATTGTTAGTTAATATACCACGTGAATGAGGAAATTATTATGACCCTGACTGATCTGAGCGAACCCGACGAAAACCATATCATCAGTGATTGAGTACCGTCGTGTATAAAATTTAAAAAATTATATTACCGAAAACTAATTTTGAAAACAACAGACTATGCTACCTTGATTTTTAGTCATTTTTTTGTGACAAATGCCTACGATTCATAATTGTAGATACGTTTTTTTATTTAATCACCTTAATAAATATAATGTGTTTTTCTGAACCAGTTGTATACCACGTTACAGGCAATAAAATATCTTTATTTTCTTACTTTTTGTGCTTTCAGATATTATTTCACACTACACAATGTTTATTTCAAGCACTAGTTAATGTTGAAAAATGCATAACATTTTATACATTATCTCCGTCGAACACTAACAATCACGTAAGTATTTATATGGTTTAGTTAGTAGTGCCATAAAAATCACGCCGAAACATATTAAACACAATTCCATGTAATAGGTGGTGAGTCTATTGACACTAACGAGATGCTTTGTTTACTAGATCCTCGTCCGTCGATCAACAGGTACTCCACTTATAGGTGACGTTGACTCGTGGTCCAAAGTTGTTGGTGGGAACCCTATGGATCTTAGTGTTTACTAGATGGCATGAAACTAGTGGTTGGAACTTATACTTTTGTGGCCACTTCCACATACAAACAAAAATATACAATAGCGCCATCTAGTGAAGATACATCGAACTACTAAGTGTAATAATGAACTACGAAGTAATTACTAATTCTGTGTTGTGAAATAGAGATTCGTGTGGCAATTAGCACATATACAACATCCCAACATAAGCCGTTGGGCCGTGGCCTGATCACCTCGCCTGGTCGGAGGATCCTCCCTTTGTGTCGGAGGGACGTGACACCCGTTTCCTCCACACTTTTAAACAGTCACAGTCGGTACAAAATAGTACAAAAGTTACAAAAGCACGTTTAGAGGTCCGTTAAGTTTCATTTAAAAACGATAATCAATGTTTTGGGGGTTAAACACGGACAACACGTTCGGAGGTGTTGTGGCCTAACACGTTCTACACTGAGGTAATAAAGGGAATTGTATATTAATTTCTAAAAAGATGGTGGCTTTCATCGAACTTAAACAGTAGCTAATTGCTCAATACTAATCGACTGCCGATGATTACTAAGTTAGATATGGAACAACAAAAATTTTGTTGACTTAAAAAGATCCGTTTGTCTTTAATTTTCTTTTCAGATTAGCGCAACTGTCGTCATACTTCTTTTCTTCCTGTGGTGGCTAAAAACCTTCTTTTTTCAAGTTATACTCAGCATTCATTGCGGAAAATTTTATAAAGCACTAGGTAAAATTCAAGAATCTTGTATGTTCATATTGAAAACAAATTGCTCAGGTACGTTTCACAAGTGGAAAGGTAAAAAAAAAATTAGATCCTCACGGGGCTTCTGACTGTTGATCATTAGTAACAAAGTGCTTCACGTGATACCCACTCGATCAAATTTTCTATTTTAAAATGAAATTTTAAAACATGAAAAAATTACCGTTAAAGTAATTTCTTTTTTTTTGTCCTAGGTCTGGGCAAAAAAATATGCAAAAATATATTGCGGCTACATCAATCACAGTTTGGAGTAATACAAATTTATCATTTATTCTCTGTCAACGCCATGTTACCTTTGCAAGTATTGGTTCTATTCACTAACTACACTATTGTATTGTTGCAATTTGCTTTTCTGTAATCATCATTATCATATTATTTTTGTGATTTATGAATTTATTGTATAATTATATTGTTATAATGAGTTCCTTTAAAGTGTCTTAATTTCAATTTAGATTAACAGAAACCTTACATATTATTATTATTTATTTTAATAGGCTGCCAAAGTGACTCTACTCTGCTTGATGGATGGCATGAATAGAATCCAAAAGTTGTAGTCACCATACTCATTGCGAATGCAAACAATGCGATATGGTGACTCACACTATGGCGGCCTATTACAATTTTTACGCCTCACTTGGGGACGTAAAAGACATGACAGTCATCGTAGCATTGTATTGCACACACTTACCATGACAACTGTCACCCTTGCATCAATGAGCCTCCGGTCTCGCACTCAGCAACATATATATATATATATATATATATTATATATTAATAGCCTGCCAAAGTGACTCTACTCTGCCTGATGGAAAGCATGAATAGAATAAATGAGTTGTGGTCACCATACTCATTGCAATTGGAGACAATGCAGTATGGTGACCCACACTATGGCGGCCTAGTGAGATGCTCTTTCACACCCCGCTTGGGGACGTAAAAGGCATGGCAGTCATCATGACAGTGTAAGGCTTACACAGTTACCACGACAACTGTCACCCCTGCATCAATGGGCCTCCTGTCTCACACTCACCAATGAAACACGACAGCACGGATGTTGGTGCTTTAGGTTGTTCTTCTGTGGGAGGGTAGTACTGCCCCGGTCGTAGGCGCACCACAGTCTCAATTCGGATTAATACGGATTTATTACTTATTTAACATCGATGCTGTGTTACCTTTGTGAATACTGATTCTGTTAACTTGCTGCACAATTGTGTTTTATATTATATATCTATTATATACATTATATATTTATAAAATATTATGTATCAGTACACAGTATCAGTCTGAGCCAGTATTGAACTTTGAAACCAGATGACTAAAATACTATATATAGAATATCAGTATTACATATCGAATAAAAGTATTAAGGGTTTAATTGAAGTCATTTTACTTCCCAGCGAGGTTGGCCAGATAAGCGTCCTGTGAAAAACACACGTAAACATGCATTGACACATTTATACAAAAACTTCACATGAAGTAATACTATATTTCAATGTAACTACAAAGCTGGTATATTCTGGCATCAAGTAGCCACCATCGGAATCAAAAAAGATATCGGCATGATAAAGATTCAACAGTACATAAGCAATGTTTATGGCTTTAATATTCCAATAGCATTCGATAAAGAAACAATTAAGCATTTATTTTCAATCAATCAATGACGGGGTACATGGTTATTAATTTGTTAAACTTCAACACCTTGTCTTGGCGTATCTACAATCTTCATAAATTAATGGAACTTTATTAAATCGATATTCGACTTACTTAACGTGCTACACGAATAGTTGTCTGCCTCAAATTCATTGCTAAGTAATAAGCCATAATAGATGAATCATTTTAACACTGTTGTCACAAAATCTTCATTGGTTAAATGAATTGTTAAATGATATTCTTCAATGTATAGTTGTATAGTTTAGACAACTGATTAAATAAAAAATGAGAGTTACAAATACATATGGAGTTAAGTTTTCAAAAAACCGAGTGGATAAAGATATCCAGTCTGTATTACTTCCGTTGAATTTATCACAGACTATATTTGTTCAGTTTAAGTTTTTAATCAAAGATAATTGTATAAGGTCAAATACTCTTCTAACGACTAATCTGTCAATATGTAGTGTATTGTTTTTCGTAATTGTGCATTTGTTTGAAATCTACAAATTAACTATCGACGACAGTAGTAGGCCTATATCTAAATTTTACTATTTTGCATTCCTCGTGGAATCTTGTTTTGCTGGCGGTGCTTTATTTGCATATTTCATTGTTAATCATATTCAAACAAAGAATAACATAGAATTAATGTTAACAATGCAGAAGATCCATAGATACATTAACAAGAAAAGAAATTTGAAAATATTTCTATTTGGGAACTGGTTCTGTGTTATACTTGTTCTTGTCATACACGTACTTGTCATGATAACGTTAAAAACATTTAACAAAAGGTCAAGGATTAGTCAACTAATGCGTGTACTTTTGAGTGCTTTTTTTGACATGAATATGATTTATGCAATCAGATTTATAACATTATTAGAAAATAAAGTTATTTTGTGGAATGATTGCTTATTGGATTCGTCGATTAATTACCATAACAAATATTACAAAGAAATATTTAATGTTTATACTCAAATATTGCGCTGTTATGACTTATACAAGTTGTGTTTCCGCCATGTGGTAAGTTAAATTTCTTTATTAAGCCCAATATAATGTGCCATTTACACTATTTTATTGTATTCAGTATATAGCTAGCTAGAATCTAAAACGATTTCTCTCTTTATAAGAAAGAGGTGACAAATGAACAGACAGATTACCTGATGGCAATTGACTGTTTTAAATTAATTTCAATGAGATGATCAGTTGCTGGTAACTTGTAACTTGCACTGGAAACACTGAAGCATTGATCCGGAAACACTGAAGAGGATAATTTGTTACAAAAATTGATTGTGCTATGTAAAGAGGATCTCGAAAACTCACAGTAGTGAAGTGTTCATTATCACTTCGGTTTGTATAAAAATTTTACCTTACGAAACTAGGACGCAAAAATTGTAAACGATACTAGCCTGAGTAATTCCACGGAGCACTAGCCATGGTATACACGATAAATAAAGCAGAGATAATGGCAAGAAGTCAAACTTTATTCATGATTTGGCCATCGATGATTTGAGTCACGTTCCATTGGATTTAGTACAGAGGTAGAGGCAGATACTGGGGTATCCTAGGAAGGAGTATATGATAATAGTTTTGTATATGCTCCTGGACCTGCGTCTTATAGAGTTAGTGGCTATGCGTTCGTGTGAAGTACTGCGTGTATCTGTTCAGCACACCGAGTTTCATCGAAAGTAATTCAACCTTACCTTCTAAAATAACTAACCCCATACCTAAGCTTCACTAGATATGCCTACGCATAAAATAACGATACTAGTTGAGGCTGAAATGCTCTCAAACTAATCTTTGTTGCGATGAAAATGTAAATATGTATGTTTTTAATTAAAATGTATTTGATGCTGTCGACCGCAATCTGAAACTTAAAGATTTTTTAATTTGGAAGATAAGTTTATCACGACTCTCGACAATCTTTCTCGCAACACATTGACGTGTATAATAGGTGTAAAAGAGGTCTTCCGTACAATTTTCTGCATAGCTGATTAGCAATATGTCATTAAAACACAAAAAAAGTATAGTGAGGGATAGACATCTTGTAAGACACCAACATTTACAAATAATAATTAGAATTCCTAGCATACTGTATCCGTAACGACCTTTATGCGTTTGTCAGCATGAAAAATGAAAACCCCGTTATAAATTTCTCAGAAAGCCCATAGGAAGTTGAAAATAGCCGCATAAACCTCGTCTTTAGTCTTAATTGTTAGTATATATTGTTAGTTAATATACCACGTGAATGAGGAAATTATTATGACCCTGACTGATCTGAGCGAACCCGACGAAAACCATATCATCAGTGATTGAGTACCGTCGTGTATAAAATTTAAAAAATTATATTACCGAAAACTAATTTTGAAAACAACAGACTATGCTACCTTGATTTTTAGTCATTTTTTTGTGACAAATGCCTACGATTCATAATTGTAGATACGTTTTTTTATTTAATCACCTTAATAAATATAATGTGTTTTTCTGAACCAGTTGTATACCACGTTACAGGCAATAAAATATCTTTATTTTCTTACTTTTTGTGCTTTCAGATATTATTTCACACTACACAATGTTTATTTCAAGCACTAGTTAATGTTGAAAAATGCATAACATTTTATACATTATCTCCGTCGAACACTAACAATCACGTAAGTATTTATATGGTTTAGTTAGTAGTGCCATAAAAATCACGCCGAAACATATTAAACACAATTCCATGTAATAGGTGGTGAGTCTATTGACACTAACGAGATGCTTTGTTTACTAGATCCTCGTCCGTCGATCAACAGGTACTCCACTTATAGGTGACGTTGACTCGTGGTCCAAAGTTGTTGGTGGGAACCCTATGGATCTTAGTGTTTACTAGATGGCATGAAACTAGTGGTTGGAACTTATACTTTTGTGGCCACTTCCACATACAAACAAAAATATACAATAGCGCCATCTAGTGAAGATACATCGAACTACTAAGTGTAATAATGAACTACGAAGTAATTACTAATTCTGTGTTGTGAAATAGAGATTCGTGTGGCAATTAGCACATATACAACATCCCAACATAAGCCGTTGGGCCGTGGCCTGATCACCTCGCCTGGTCGGAGGATCCTCCCTTTGTGTCGGAGGGACGTGACACCCGTTTCCTCCACACTTTTAAACAGTCACAGTCGGTACAAAATAGTACAAAAGTTACAAAAGCACGTTTAGAGGTCCGTTAAGTTTCATTTAAAAACGATAATCAATGTTTTGGGGGTTAAACACGGACAACACGTTCGGAGGTGTTGTGGCCTAACACGTTCTACACTGAGGTAATAAAGGGAATTGTATATTAATTTCTAAAAAGATGGTGGCTTTCATCGAACTTAAACAGTAGCTAATTGCTCAATACTAATCGACTGCCGATGATTACTAAGTTAGATATGGAACAACAAAAATTTTGTTGACTTAAAAAGATCCGTTTGTCTTTAATTTTCTTTTCAGATTAGCGCAACTGTCGTCATACTTCTTTTCTTCCTGTGGTGACTAAAAACCTTCTTTTTTCAAGTTATACTCAGCATTCATTGCGGAAAATTTTATAAAGCACTAGGTAAAATTCAAGAATCTTGTATGTTCATATTGAAAACAAATTGCTCAGGTACGTTTCACAAGTGGAAAGGTAAAAAAAAAATTAGATCCTCACGGGGCTTCTGACTGTTGATCATTAGTAACAAAGTGCTTCACGTGATACCCACTCGATCAAATTTTCTATTTTAAAATGAAATTTTAAAACATGAAAAAATTACCGTTAAAGTAATTTCTTTTTTTTTGTCCTAGGTCTGGGCAAAAAAATATGCAAAAATATATTGCGGCTACATCAATCACAGTTTGGAGTAATACAAATTTATCATTTATTCTCTGTCAACGCCATGTTACCTTTGCAAGTATTGGTTCTATTCACTAACTACACTATTGTATTGTTGCAATTTGCTTTTCTGTAATCATCATTATCATATTATTTTTGTGATTTATGAATTTATTGTATAATTATATTGTTATAATGAGTTCCTTTAAAGTGTCTTAATTTCAATTTAGATTAACAGAAACCTTACATATTATTATTATTTATTTTAATAGGCTGCCAAAGTGACTCTACTCTGCTTGATGGATGGCATGAATAGAATCCAAAAGTTGTAGTCACCATACTCATTGCGAATGCAAACAATGCGATATGGTGACTCACACTATGGCGGCCTATTACAATTTTTACGCCTCACTTGGGGACGTAAAAGACATGACAGTCATCGTAGCATTGTATTGCACACACTTACCATGACAACTGTCACCCTTGCATCAATGAGCCTCCGGTCTCGCACTCAGCAACATATATATATATATATATATATTATATATTAATAGCCTGCCAAAGTGACTCTACTCTGCCTGATGGAAAGCATGAATAGAATAAATGAGTTGTGGTCACCATACTCATTGCAATTGGAGACAATGCAGTATGGTGACCCACACTATGGCGGCCTAGTGAGATGCTCTTTCACACCCCGCTTGGGGACGTAAAAGGCATGGCAGTCATCATGACAGTGTAAGGCTTACACAGTTACCACGACAACTGTCACCCCTGCATCAATGGGCCTCCTGTCTCACACTCACCAATGAAACACGACAGCACGGATGTTGGTGCTTTAGGTTGTTCTTCTGTGGGAGGGTAGTACTGCCCCGGTCGTAGGCGCACCACAGTCTCAATTCGGATTAATACGGATTTATTACTTATTTAACATCGATGCTGTGTTACCTTTGTGAATACTGATTCTGTTAACTTGCTGCACAATTGTGTTTTATATTATATATCTATTATATACATTATATATTTATAAAATATTATGTATCAGTACACAGTATCAGTCTGAGCCAGTATTGAACTTCGAAACCAGATGACTAAAATACTATATATAGAATATCAGTATTACATATCGAATAAAAGTATTAAGGGTTTAATTGAAGTCATTTTACTTCCCAGCGAGGTTGGCCAGATAAGCGTCCTGTGAAAAACACACGTAAACATGCATTGACACATTTATACAAAAACTTCACATGAAGTAATACTATATTTCAATGTAACTACAAAGCTGGTATATTCTGGCATCAAGTAGCCACCATCGGAATCAAAAAAGATATCGGTATGATAAAGATTCAACAGTACATAAGCAATGTTTATGGCTTTAATATTCCAATAGCATTCGATAAAGAAACAATTAAGCATTTATTTTCAATCAATCAATGACGGGGTACATGGTTATTAATTTGTTAAACTTCAACACCTTGTCTTCGCGTATCTACAATCTTCATAAATTAATGGAACTTTATTAAATCGATATTCGACTTACTTAACGTGCTACACGAATAGTTGTCTGCCTCAAATTCATTGCTAAGTAATAAGCCATAATAGATGAATCATTTTAACACTGTTGTCACAAAATCTTCATTGGTTAAATGAATTGTTAAATGATATTCTTCAATGTATAGTTGTATAGTTTAGACAACTGATTAAATAAAAAATGAGAGTTACAAATACATATGGAGTTAAGTTTTCAAAAAACCGAGTGGATAAAGATATCCAGTCTGTATTACTTCCGTTGAATTTATCACAGACTATATTTGTTCAGTTTAAGTTTTTAATCAAAGATAATTGTATAAGGTCAAATACTCTTCTAACGACTAATCTGTCAATATGTAGTGTATTGTTTTTCGTAATTGTGCATTTGTTTGAAATCTACAAATTAACTATCGACGACAGTAGTAGGCCTATATCTAAATTTTACTATTTTGCATTCCTCGTGGAATCTTGTTTTGCTGGCGGTGCTTTATTTGCATATTTCATTGTTAATCATATTCAAACAAAGAATAACATAGAATTAATGTTAACAATGCAGAAGATCCATAGATACATTAACAAGAAAAGAAATTTGAAAATATTTCTATTTGGGAACTGGTTCTGTGTTATACTTGTTCTTGTCATACACGTACTTGTCATGATAACGTTAAAAACATTTAACAAAAGGTCAAGGATTAGTCAACTAATGCGTGTACTTTTGAGTGCTTTTTTTGACATGAATATGATTTATGCAATCAGATTTATAACATTATTAGATAATAAAGTTATTTTGTGGAATGATTGCTTATTGGATTCGTCGATTAATTACCATAACAAATATTACAAAGAAATATTTAATGTTTATACTCAAATATTGCGCTGTTATGACTTATACAAGTTGTGTTTCCGCCATGTGGTAAGTTAAATTTCTTTATTAAGCCCAATATAATGTGCCATTTACACTATTTTATTGTATTTAGTATATAGCTAGCTAGAATCTAAAACGATTTCTCTCTTTATAAGAAAGAGGTGACAAATGAACAGACAGATTACCTGATGGCAATTGACTGTTTTAAATTAATTTCAATGAGATGATCAGTTGCTGGTAACTTGTAACTTGCACTGGAAACACTGAAGCATTGATCCGGAAACACTGAAGAGGATAATTTGTTACAAAAATTGATTGTGCTATGTAAAGAGGATCTCGAAAACTCACAGTAGTGAAGTGTTCATTATCACTTCGGTTTGTATAAAAATTTTACCTTACGAAACTAGGACGCAAAAATTGTAAACGATACTAGCCTGAGTAATTCCACGGAGCACTAGCCATGGTATACACGATAAATAAAGCAGAGATAATGGCAAGAAGTCAAACTTTATTCATGATTTGGCCATCGATGATTTGAGTCACGTTCCATTGGATTTAGTACAGAGGTAGAGGCAGATACTGGGGTATCCTAGGAAGGAGTATATGATAATAGTTTTGTATATGCTCCTGGACCTGCGTCTTATAGAGTTAGTGGCTATGCGTTCGTGTGAAGTACTGCGTGTATCTGTTCAGCACACCGAGTTTCATCGAAAGTAATTCAACCTTACCTTCTAAAATAACTAACCCCATACCTAAGCTTCACTGGATATGCCTACGCATAAAATAACGATACTAGTTGAGGCTGAAATGCTCTCAAACTAATCTTTGTTGCGATGAAAATGTAAATATGTATGTTTTTAATTAAAATGTATTTGATGCTGTCGACCGCAATCTGAAACTTAAAAATTTTTTAATTTGGAAGATAAGTTTATCACGACTCTCGACAATCTTTCTCGCAACACATTGACGTGTATAATAGGTGTAAAAGAGGTCTTCCGTACAATTTTCTGCATAGCTGATTAGCAATATGTCATTAAAACACAAAAAAAGTATAGTGAGGGATAGACACCTTGTAAGACACCAACATTTACAAATAATAATTAGAATTCCTAGCATACTGTATCCGTAACGACCTTTATGCGTTTGTCAGCATGAAAAATGAAAACCCCGTTATAAATTTCTCAGAAAGCCCATAGGAAGTTGAAAATAGCCGCATAAACCTCGTCTTTAGTCTTAATTGTTAGTATACCACGTGAATGAGGAAATTATTATGACCCTGACTGATCTGAGCGAACCCGACGAAAACCATATCATCAGTGATTGAGTACCGTCGTGTATAAAATTTAAAAAATTATATTACCGAAAACTAATTTTGAAAACAACAGACTATGCTACCTTGATTTTTAGTCATTTTTTTGTGACAAATGCCTACGATTCATAATTGTAGATATGTTTTTTATTTAATCACCTTAATAAATATAATGTGTTTTTCTGAACCAGTTGTATACCACGTTACAGGCAATAAAATATCTTTATTTTCTTACTTTTTGTGCTTTCAGATATTATTTCACACTACACAATGTTTATTTCAAGCACTAGTTAATGTTGAAAAATGCATAACATTTTATACATTATCTCCGTCGAACACTAACAATCACGTAAGTATTTATATGGTTTAGTTAGTAGTGCCATAAAAATCACGCCGAAACATATTAAACACAATTCCATGTAATAGGTGGTGAGTCTATTGACACTAACGAGATGCTTTGTTTACTACCGCCATTCTCTAAGTGTGTTCCGCGGAACCCTAGGGTTCCGCGACATCCCTGTAGGGGTTCCGCAAGAATTTAGAAAAAATTCCAAACACCTCTCTCTGGTCGACCGTTCTGACGCGGCGTATCACGATTCACGAGGCGCAGCCGACCTTAGTCACCTCGTACAATTTTACTATGCCGCCACCGCGGATATCTACTTGTGAGCGCGAGTCCCTTTGATAAAAGCGCGCGAGTCCCTTTGATAAAAGCCGCCCCTGAGATTAACAATAATTGTAAACAAGCTACTTTCGGCTCTAATTTTAAAACGTAAAGTCGAAATTGTTTACACAGCATTTTTTGTATTTCTATTTTTATTTCGGCTTGTTATTTATCAAAGGCGCCGACTCGAGTATTTTTGAGAATGTTCGAGATCTGGCTAGGACTATAAAAGCGGCGATCGCGCCTCGACGCTTAGTTAGTCGACGATTAGTGTTCGGAGTGATTAGTACCTACTTGCTAGAAACAAAGTGTTTAGTGTTCTACTGCTGTATTCTGATTGTACATTTCTTCTTTGGACTAAACTCTTTTACGCAGTAACGATCGTGCGTTATTTTGACCCCACCATCCTGACATGTAACATTATTAATAAAGAAGAATGGAACGTTGGCTTACAGGCGTTAAACGTGTTGCAACAACATCTTCTAACGAAGCCGAATGTTCAAAATCAGATCGCGCGGAGTATACAGCAATTACCGATCCAGACGATTATGCAACGACGTCAAGTTCCACGGTTTCAAAGGCGAAAAAAAGGAAGTATGATGAATCATATATCAATTTCGGATTTGTTGATTCCAACGGCTCACCTCTCTGCATGTTATGTAGTAAACTGCTTCCTAATAGTTCCATGGCACCTGCCAAGTTGCGCCGGCATTTAGAAACTGTACACCCCGAGTCTAAAGACAAAAATAAAGAATTTTTTGTACGTAAAAAAGAACAGTTATTGGAAAGTCAAAAAACTATGATGCATGTAACCCAAACTATCAATGAAAAGGCCACAGAGGCATCATATTTAGTTAGCTATCGCATTGCACAAGCAGGTGAAGCGCACACTATCGCTGAGAATTTAATAAAACCATGTGTGTTAGACATAACAAAATGTATGCTCGATGAAAAATCTGCAAAGCATGTTTCTACTGTGCCGCTATCAAACGATACTGTTTCACGGCGAATTCATGATCTGGCAAGCTACGTCAAACAAGAATTAGTTACACGTCTACAAGAAACACGATTCGTCTTGCAAATAGATGAGTCTACTGATGTCGCTGGTCTGGCTATCTTGCTGGTTATCGTGAGATATCCATATGAAAGTTCTTTGGAAGAAGATATGCTTATGTGTTCACCGCTGCCCACAAAAACTACCGGAGAAGAAATTTTTAATAAAATAAATATATTTTTTGGGGAAAATAATCTCAGTTGGAACAATTGCATTGACATTTGTACAGATGGGGCCAAGGCGATGACGGGTATTACAGCAGGACTAGTGTCACGAATAAAAAATAAAGCGCCTAATTGTAGTTCCAGCCATTGTATCCTGCATAGACAAGCACTTGCGATGAAGCAAATGCCGTCAAATCTAAAATTAGTTATGGAAGAAGCGGTAAAAATAATTAATTTTATCAAAACACGACCACTACAATCCCGATTGTTCTCATTATTGTGTGAAGATTATGGCAGCAAACATAAAACACTGCTGCTCCATACAGAAGTGCGATGGCTGTCTAGGGGTAAAACTTTAACAAGGCTATTTGAACTTAGAGCCGAGTTACAAATGTTTCTTTCAGATACTGCTTTTAATTTGAAAGACCGTTTGTATGATAAAACTTGGTTGTTCCGACTGTCTTTTATGGCGGATATCTTTCAAAAACTGAACGAATTAAATGTATCATTGCAAGGTAAACAGACAACAGTGTTCCAGGCCTGTGATAAAATAACTGCCTTCAAAAGAAAATTAGATTTTTGGATTATTTGCGTTGGAAAGAGAGAAATAGAAAGCTTTACCTCACTCAATGAGTTTGTTAGCGATAACGATTCAGAAATGTTTCAAGATGATGTATTTGAGGAATTGGTCAAATATCTCACTTCGATGCGCGCATCTTTTGAGAAGTATTTTCCCGAAGAACAAAATACAAAAATGAAACTGAATTCATGGATTCATAATCCTTTTTTACCCAACTTACAAAAGCCCGAAAGTATGTCAAACGAGATATATGAATCTCTTTTAGATATGTCATCAGACACAAGTATGGAGGTACTGTTCAAAACGACGCCTCTCAACGATTTTTGGTGCAGAATTCGTGATGAATCTCCAATGCTTGCCAAAATGGCTCTGAATATTCTTCTCCCGTTCCCAACAACATATTTGTGCGAAACAGGATTCTCAACCTATGCAGCTACGAAAACAAAATACCGCAATAGACTGGACGCCGAACCTGATATGAGACTTCAACTGTCCTCTATCAAACCTGATATCAACCAATTGATGAAAAATAAAAAACAGTTTCATACCTCCCATTAGATTTTTTTTCTTTTTTAATAACTTCTATTATTATACTTGTTATGTAAGTAAGTAATAACTAACTGTTACATTGTACTTTTATTATGCTTATTAATAAAGAATACACTTTTAAAAACTATTGTTTTATTATAGGGTTCCGTCAAGTATTTCGCTTTCCAAAAGGGTTCCGTCACCAAAAAAGATTGAGAACCGCTGGTTTACTAGATCCTCGTCCGTCGATCAACAGGTACTCCACTTATAGGTGACGTTGACTCGTGGTCCAAAGTTGTTGGTGGGAACCCTATGGATCTTAGTGTTTACTAGATGGCATGAAACTAGTGGTTGGAACTTATACTTTTGTGGCCACTTCCACATACAAACAAAAATATACAATAGCGCGATCTAGTGAAGATACATCGAACTACTAAGTGTAATAATGAACTACGAAGTAATTACTAATTCTGTGTTGTGAAATAGAGATTCGTGTGGCAATTAGCACATATACAACATCCCAACATAAGCCGTTGGGCCGTGGCCTGATCACCTCGCCTGGTCGGAGGATCCTCCCTTTGTGTCGGAGGGACGTGACACCCGTTTCCTCCACACTTTTAAACAGTCACAGTCGGTACAAAATAGTACAAAAGTTACAAAAGCACGTTTAGAGGTCCGTTAAGTTTCATTTAAAAACGATAATCAATGTTTTGGGGGTTAAACACGGACAACACGTTCGGAGGTGTTGTGGCCTAACACGTTCTACACTGAGGTAATAAAGGGAATTGTATATTAATTTCTAAAAAGATGGTGGCTTTCATCGAACTTAAACAGTAGCTAATTGCTCAATACTAATCGACTGCCGATGATTACTAAGTTAGATATGGAACAACAAAAATTTTGTTGACTTAAAAAGATCCGTTTGTCTTTAATTTTCTTTTCAGATTAGCGCAACTGTCGTCATACTTCTTTTCTTCCTGTGGTGGCTAAAAACCTTCTTTTTTCAAGTTATACTCAGCATTCATTGCGGAAAATTTTATAAAGCACTAGGTAAAATTCAAGAATCTTGTATGTTCATATTGAAAACAAATTGCTCAGGTACGTTTCACAAGTGGAAAGGTAAAAAAAAAATTAGATCCTCACGGGGCTTCTGACTGTTGATCATTAGTAACAAAGTGCTTCACGTGATACCCACTCGATCAAATTTTCTATTTTAAAATGAAATTTTAAAACATGAAAAAATTACCGTTAAAGTAATTTCTTTTTTTTTGTCCTAGGTCTGGGCAAAAAAATATGCAAAAATATATTGCGGCTACATCAATCACAGTTTGGAGTAATACAAATTTATCATTTATTCTCTGTCAACGCCATGTTACCTTTGCAAGTATTGGTTCTATTCACTAACTACACTATTGTATTGTTGCAATTTGCTTTTCTGTAATCATCATTATCATATTATTTTTGTGATTTATGAATTTATTGTATAATTATATTGTTATAATGAGTTCCTTTAAAGTGTCTTAATTTCAATTTAGATTAACAGAAACCTTACATATTATTATTATTTATTTTAATAGGCTGCCAAAGTGACTCTACTCTGCTTGATGGATGGCATGAATAGAATCCAAAAGTTGTAGTCACCATACTCATTGCGAATGCAAACAATGCGATATGGTGACTCACACTATGGCGGCCTATTACAATTTTTACGCCTCACTTGGGGACGTAAAAGACATGACAGTCATCGTAGCATTGTATTGCACACACTTACCATGACAACTGTCACCCTTGCATCAATGAGCCTCCGGTCTCGCACTCAGCAACATATATATATATATATATATATATATATATTATATATTAATAGCCTGCCAAAGTGACTCTACTCTGCCTGATGGAAAGCATGAATAGAATAAATGAGTTGTGGTCACCATACTCATTGCAATTGGAGACAATGCAGTATGGTGACCCACACTATGGCGGCCTAGTGAGATGCTCTTTCACACCCCGCTTGGGGACGTTAAAGGCATGGCAGTCATCATGACAGTGTAAGGCTTACACAGTTACCACGACAACTGTCACCCCTGCATCAATGGGCCTCCTGTCTCAAACTCACCAATGAAATACGACAGCACGGATGTTGGTGCTTTAGGTTGTTCTTCTGTGGGAGGGTAGTACTGCCCCGGTCGTAGGCGCACCACAGTCTCAATTCGGATTAATACGGATTTATTACTTATTTAACATCGATGCTGTGTTACCTTTGTGAATACTGATTCTGTTAACTTGCTGCACAATTGTGTTTTATATTATATATCTATTATATACATTATATATTTATAAAATATTATGTATCAGTACACAGTATCAGTCTGAGCCAGTATTGAACTTTGAAACCAGATGACTAAAATACTATATATAGAATATCAGTATTACATATCGAATAAAAGTATTAAGGGTTTAATTGAAGTCATTTTACTTCCCAGCGAGGTTGGCCAGATAAGCGTCCTGTGAAAAACACACGTAAACATGCATTGACACATTTATACAAAAACTTCACATGAAGTAATACTATATTTCAATGTAACTACAAAGCTGGTATATTCTGGCATCAAGTAGCCACCATCGGAATCAAAAAAGATATCGGCATGATAAAGATTCAACAGTACATAAGCAATGTTTATGGCTTTAATATTCCAATAGCATTCGATAAAGAAACAATTAAGCATTTATTTTCAATCAATCAATGACGGGGTACATGGTTATTAATTTGTTAAACTTCAACACCTTGTCTTGGCGTATCTACAATCTTCATAAATTAATGGAACTTTATTAAATCGATATTCGACTTACTTAACGTGCTACACGAATAGTTGTCTGCCTCAAATTCATTGCTAAGTAATAAGCCATAATAGATGAATCATTTTAACACTGTTGTCACAAAATCTTCATTGGTTAAATGAATTGTTAAATGATATTCTTCAATGTATAGTTGTATAGTTTAGACAACTGATTAAATAAAAAATGAGAGTTACAAATACATATGGAGTTAAGTTTTCAAAAAACCGAGTGGATAAAGATATCCAGTCTGTATTACTTCCGTTGAATTTATCACAGACTATATTTGTTCAGTTTAAGTTTTTAATCAAAGATAATTGTATAAGGTCAAATACTCTTCTAACGACTAATCTGTCAATATGTAGTGTATTGTTTTTCGTAATTGTGCATTTGTTTGAAATCTACAAATTAACTATCGACGACAGTAGTAGGCCTATATCTAAATTTTACTATTTTGCATTCCTCGTGGAATCTTGTTTTGCTGGCGGTGCTTTATTTGCATATTTCATTGTTAATCATATTCAAACAAAGAATAACATAGAATTAATGTTAACAATGCAGAAGATCCATAGATACATTAACAAGAAAAGAAATTTGAAAATATTTCTATTTGGGAACTGGTTCTGTGTTATACTTGTTCTTGTCATACACGTACTTGTCATGATAACGTTAAAAACATTTAACAAAAGGTCAAGGATTAGTCAACTAATGCGTGTACTTTTGAGTGCTTTCTTTGACATGAATATGATTTATGCAATCAGATTTATAACATTATTAGAAAATAAAGTTATTTTGTGGAATGATTGCTTATTGGATTCGTCGATTAATTACCATAACAAATATTACAAAGAAATATTTAATGTTTATACTCAAATATTGCGCTGTTATGACTTATACAAGTTGTGTTTCCGCCATGTGGTAAGTTAAATTTCTTTATTAAGCCCAATATAATGTGCCATTTACACTATTTTATTGTATTTAGTATATAGCTAGCTAGAATCTAAAACGATTTCTCTCTTTATAAGAAAGAGGTGACAAATGAACAGACAGATTACCTGATGGCAATTGACTGTTTTAAATTAATTTCAATGAGATGATCAGTTGCTGGTAACTTGTAACTTGCACTGGAAACACTGAAGCATTGATCCGGAAACACTGAAGAGGATAATTTGTTACAAAAATTGATTGTGCTATGTAAAGAGGATCTCGAAAACTCACAGTAGTGAAGTGTTCATTATCACTTCGGTTTGTATAAAAATTTTACCTTACGAAACTAGGACGCAAAAATTGTAAACGATACTAGCCTGAGTAATTCCACGGAGCACTAGCCATGGTATACACGATAAATAAAGCAGAGATAATGGCAAGAAGTCAAACTTTATTCATGATTTGGCCATCGATGATTTGAGTCACGTTCCATTGGATTTAGTACAGAGGTAGAGGCAGATACTGGGGTATCCTAGGAAGGAGTATATGATAATAGTTTTGTATATGCTCCTGGACCTGCGTCTTATAGAGTTAGTGGCTATGCGTTCGTGTGAAGTACTGCGTGTATCTGTTCAGCACACCGAGTTTCATCGAAAGTAATTCAACCTTACCTTCTAAAATAACTAACCCCATACCTAAGCTTCACTGGATATGCCTACGCATAAAATAACGATACTAGTTGAGGCTGAAATGCTCTCAAACTAATCTTTGTTGCGATGAAAATGTAAATATGTATGTTTTTAATTAAAATGTATTTGATGCTGTCGACCGCAATCTGAAACTTAAAGATTTTTTAATTTGGAAGATAAGTTTATCACGACTCTCGACAATCTTTCTCGCAACACATTGACGTGTATAATAGGTGTAAAAGAGGTCTTCCGTACAATTTTCTGCATAGCTGATTAGCAATATGTCATTAAAACACAAAAAAAGTATAGTGAGGGATAGACACCTTGTAAGACACCAACATTTACAAATAATAATTAGAATTCCTAGCATACTGTATCCGTAACGACCTTTATGCGTTTGTCAGCATGAAAAATGAAAACCCCGTTATAAATTTCTCAGAAAGCCCATAGGAAGTTGAAAATAGCCGCATAAACCTCGTCTTTAGTCTTAATTGTTAGTATACCACGTGAATGAGGAAATTATTATGACCCTGACTGATCTGAGCGAACCCGACGAAAACCATATCATCAGTGATTGAGTACCGTCGTGTATAAAATTTAAAAAATTATATTACCGAAAACTAATTTTGAAAACAACAGACTATGCTACCTTGATTTTTAGTCATTTTTTTGTGACAAATGCCTACGATTCATAATTGTAGATACGTTTTTTTATTTAATCACCTTAATAAATATAATGTGTTTTTCTGAACCAGTTGTATACCACGTTACAGGCAATAAAATATCTTTATTTTCTTACTTTTTGTGCTTTCAGATATTATTTCACACTACACAATGTTTATTTCAAGCACTAGTTAATGTTGAAAAATGCATAACATTTTATACATTATCTCCGTCGAACACTAACAATCACGTAAGTATTTATATGGTTTAGTTAGTAGTGCCATAAAAATCACGCCGAAACATATTAAACACAATTCCATGTAATAGGTGGTGAGTCTATTGACACTAACGAGATGCTTTGTTTACTAGATCCTCGTCCGTCGATCAACAGGTACTCCACTTATAGGTGACGTTGACTCGTGGTCCAAAGTTGTTGGTGGGAACCCTATGGATCTTAGTGTTTACTAGATGGCATGAAACTAGTGGTTGGAACTTATACTTTTGTGGCCACTTCCACATACAAACAAAAATATACAATAGCGCCATCTAGTGAAGATACATCGAACTACTAAGTGTAATAATGAACTACGAAGTAATTACTAATTCTGTGTTGTGAAATAGAGATTCGTGTGGCAATTAGCACATATACAACATCCCAACATAAGCCGTTGGGCCGTGGCCTGATCACCTCGCCTGGTCGGAGGATCCTCCCTTTGTGTCGGAGGGACGTGACACCCGTTTCCTCCACACTTTTAAACAGTCACAGTCGGTACAAAATAGTACAAAAGTTACAAAAGCACGTTTAGAGGTCCGTTAAGTTTCATTTAAAAACGATAATCAATGTTTTGGGGGTTAAACACGGACAACACGTTCGGAGGTGTTGTGGCCTAACACGTTCTACACTGAGGTAATAAAGGGAATTGTATATTAATTTCTAAAAAGATGGTGGCTTTCATCGAACTTAAACAGTAGCTAATTGCTCAATACTAATCGACTGCCGATGATTACTAAGTTAGATATGGAACAACAAAAATTTTGTTGACTTAAAAAGATCCGTTTGTCTTTAATTTTCTTTTCAGATTAGCGCAACTGTCGTCATACTTCTTTTCTTCCTGTGGTGACTAAAAACCTTCTTTTTTCAAGTTATACTCAGCATTCATTGCGGAAAATTTTATAAAGCACTAGGTAAAATTCAAGAATCTTGTATGTTCATATTGAAAACAAATTGCTCAGGTACGTTTCACAAGTGGAAAGGTAAAAAAAAAATTAGATCCTCACGGGGCTTCTGACTGTTGATCATTAGTAACAAAGTGCTTCACGTGATACCCACTCGATCAAATTTTCTATTTTAAAATGAAATTTTAAAACATGAAAAAATTACCGTTAAAGTAATTTCTTTTTTTTTGTCCTAGGTCTGGGCAAAAAAATATGCAAAAATATATTGCGGCTACATCAATCACAGTTTGGAGTAATACAAATTTATCATTTATTCTCTGTCAACGCCATGTTACCTTTGCAAGTATTGGTTCTATTCACTAATTACACTATTGTATTGTGGCAATTTGCTTTTCTGTAATCATCATTATCATATTATTTTTGTGATTTATGAATTTATTGTATAATTATATTGTTATAATGAGTTCCTTTAAAGTGTCTTAATTTCAATTTAGATTAACAGAAACCTTACATATTATTATTATTTATTTTAATAGGCTGCCAAAGTGACTCTACTCTGCTTGATGGATGGCATGAATAGAATCCAAAAGTTGTAGTCACCATACTCATTGCGAATGCAAACAATGCCATATGGTGACTCACACTATGGCGGCCTATTACAATTTTTACGCCTCACTTGGGGACGTAAAAGACATGACAGTCATCGTAGCATTGTATTGCACACACTTACCATGACAACTGTCACCCTTGCATCAATGAGCCTCCGGTCTCGCACTCAGCAACATATATATATATATATATATATATATATATATTATATATTAATAGCCTGCCAAAGTGACTCTACTCTGCCTGATGGAAAGCATGAATAGAATAAATGAGTTGTGGTCACCATACTCATTGCAATTGGAGACAATGCAGTATGGTGACCCACACTATGGCGGCCTAGTGAGATGCTCTTTCACACCCCGCTTGGGGACGTTAAAGGCATGGCAGTCATCATGACAGTGTAAGGCTTACACAGTTACCACGACAACTGTCACCCCTGCATCAATGGGCCTCCTGTCTCAAACTCACCAATGAAATACGACAGCACGGATGTTGGTGCTTTAGGTTGTTCTTCTGTGGGAGGGTAGTACTGCCCCGGTCGTAGGCGCACCACAGTCTCAATTCGGATTAATACGGATTTATTACTTATTTAACATCGATGCTGTGTTACCTTTGTGAATACTGATTCTGTTAACTTGCTGCACAATTGTGTTTTATATTATATATCTATTATATACATTATATATTTATAAAATATTATGTATCAGTACACAGTATCAGTCTGAGCCAGTATTGAACTTTGAAACCAGATGACTAAAATACTATATATAGAATATCAGTATTACATATCGAATAAAAGTATTAAGGGTTTAATTGAAGTCATTTTACTTCCCAGCGAGGTTGGCCAGATAAGCGTCCTGTGAAAAACACACGTAAACATGCATTGACACATTTATACAAAAACTTCACATGAAGTAATACTATATTTCAATGTAACTACAAATCTGGTATATTCTGGCATCAAGTAGCCACCATCGGAATCAAAAAAGATATCGGCATGATAAAGATTCAACAGTACATAAGCAATGTTTATGGCTTTAATATTCCAATAGCATTCGATAAAGAAACAATTAAGCATTTATTTTCAATCAATCAATGACGGGGTACATGGTTATTAATTTGTTAAACTTCAACACCTTGTCTTGGCGTATCTACAATCTTCATAAATTAATGGAACTTTATTAAATCGATATTCGACTTACTTAACGTGCTACACGAATAGTTGTCTGCCTCAAATTCATTGCTAAGTAATAAGCCATAATAGATGAATCATTTTAACACTGTTGTCACAAAATCTTCATTGGTTAAATGAATTGTTAAATGATATTCTTCAATGTATAGTTGTATAGTTTAGACAACTGATTAAATAAAAAATGAGAGTTACAAATACATATGGAGTTAAGTTTTCAAAAAACCGAGTGGATAAAGATATCCAGTCTGTATTACTTCCGTTGAATTTATCACAGACTATATTTGTTCAGTTTAAGTTTTTAATCAAAGATAATTGTATAAGGTCAAATACTCTTCTAACGACTAATCTGTCAATATGTAGTGTATTGTTTTTCGTAATTGTGCATTTGTTTGAAATCTACAAATTAACTATCGACGACAGTAGTAGGCCTATATCTAAATTTTACTATTTTGCATTCCTCGTGGAATCTTGTTTTGCTGGCGGTGCTTTATTTGCATATTTCATTGTTAATCATATTCAAACAAAGAATAACATAGAATTAATGTTAACAATGCAGAAGATCCATAGATACATTAACAAGAAAAGAAATTTGAAAATATTTCTATTTGGGAACTGGTTCTGTGTTATACTTGTTCTTGTCATACACGTACTTGTCATGATAACGTTAAAAACATTTAACAAAAGGTCAAGGATTAGTCAACTAATGCGTGTACTTTTGAGTGCTTTCTTTGACATGAATATGATTTATGCAATCAGATTTATAACATTATTAGAAAATAAAGTTATTTTGTGGAATGATTGCTTATTGGATTCGTCGATTAATTACCATAACAAATATTACAAAGAAATATTTAATGTTTATACTCAAATATTGCGCTGTTATGACTTATACAAGTTGTGTTTCCGCCATGTGGTAAGTTAAATTTCTTTATTAAGCCCAATATAATGTGCCATTTACACTATTTTATTGTATTTAGTATATAGCTAGCTAGAATCTAAAACGATTTCTCTCTTTATAAGAAAGAGGTGACAAATGAACAGACAGATTACCTGATGGCAATTGACTGTTTTAAATTAATTTCAATGAGATGATCAGTTGCTGGTAACTTGTAACTTGCACTGGAAACACTGAAGCATTGATCCGGAAACACTGAAGAGGATAATTTGTTACAAAAATTGATTGTGCTATGTAAAGAGGATCTCGAAAACTCACAGTAGTGAAGTGTTCATTATCACTTCGGTTTGTATAAAAATTTTACCTTACGAAACTAGGACGCAAAAATTGTAAACGATACTAGCCTGAGTAATTCCACGGAGCACTAGCCATGGTATACACGATAAATAAAGCAGAGATAATGGCAAGAAGTCAAACTTTATTCATGATTTGGCCATCGATGATTTGAGTCACGTTCCATTGGATTTAGTACAGAGGTAGAGGCAGATACTGGGGTATCCTAGGAAGGAGTATATGATAATAGTTTTGTATATGCTCCTGGACCTGCGTCTTATAGAGTTAGTGGCTATGCGTTCGTGTGAAGTACTGCGTGTATCTGTTCAGCACACCGAGTTTCATCGAAAGTAATTCAACCTTACCTTCTAAAATAACTAACCCCATACCTAAGCTTCACTGGATATGCCTACGCATAAAATAACGATACTAGTTGAGGCTGAAATGCTCTCAAACTAATCTTTGTTGCGATGAAAATGTAAATATGTATGTTTTTAATTAAAATGTATTTGATGCTGTCGACCGCAATCTGAAACTTAAAAATTTTTTAATTTGGAAGATAAGTTTAACACGACTCTCGACAATCTTTCTCGCAACACATTGACGTGTATAATAGGTGTAAAAGAGGTCTTCCGTACAATTTTCTGCATAGCTGATTAGCAATATGTCATTAAAACACAAAAAAAGTATAGTGAGGGATAGACACCTTGTAAGACACCAACATTTACAAATAATAATTAGAATTCCTAGCATACTGTATCCGTAACGACCTTTATGCGTTTGTCAGCATGAAAAATGAAAACCCCGTTATAAATTTCTCAGAAAGCCCATAGGAAGTTGAAAATAGCCGCATAAACCTCGTCTTTAGTCTTAATTGTTAGTATACCACGTGAATGAGGAAATTATTATGACCCTGACTGATCTGAGCGAACCCGACGAAAACCATATCATCAGTGATTGAGTACCGTCGTGTATAAAATTTAAAAAATTATATTACCGAAAACTAATTTTGAAAACAACAGACTATGCTACCTTGATTTTTAGTCATTTTTTTGTGACAAATGCCTACGATTCATAATTGTAGATATGTTTTTTATTTAATCACCTTAATAAATATAATGTGTTTTTCTGAACCAGTTGTATACCACGTTACAGGCAATAAAATATCTTTATTTTCTTACTTTTTGTGCTTTCAGATATTATTTCACACTACACAATGTTTATTTCAAGCACTAGTTAATGTTGAAAAATGCATAACATTTTATACATTATCTCCGTCGAACACTAACAATCACGTAAGTATTTATATGGTTTAGTTAGTAGTGCCATAAAAATCACGCCGAAACATATTAAACACAATTCCATGTAATAGGTGGTGAGTCTATTGACACTAACGAGATGCTTTGTTTACTAGATCCTCGTCCGTCGATCAACAGGTACTCCACTTATAGGTGACGTTGACTCGTGGTCCAAAGTTGTTGGTGGGAACCCTATGGATCTTAGTGTTTACTAGATGGCATGAAACTAGTGGTTGGAACTTATACTTTTGTGGCCACTTCCACATACAAACAAAAATATACAATAGCGCGATCTAGTGAAGATACATCGAACTACTAAGTGTAATAATGAACTACGAAGTAATTACTAATTCTGTGTTGTGAAATAGAGATTCGTGTGGCAATTAGCACATATACAACATCCCAACATAAGCCGTTGGGCCGTGGCCTGATCACCTCGCCTGGTCGGAGGATCCTCCCTTTGTGTCGGAGGGACGTGACACCCGTTTCCTCCACACTTTTAAACAGTCACAGTCGGTACAAAATAGTACAAAAGTTACAAAAGCACGTTTAGAGGTCCGTTAAGTTTCATTTAAAAACGATAATCAATGTTTTGGGGGTTAAACACGGACAACACGTTCGGAGGTGTTGTGGCCTAACACGTTCTACACTGAGGTAATAAAGGGAATTGTATATTAATTTCTAAAAAGATGGTGGCTTTCATCGAACTTAAACAGTAGCTAATTGCTCAATACTAATCGACTGCCGATGATTACTAAGTTAGATATGGAACAACAAAAATTTTGTTGACTTAAAAAGATCCGTTTGTCTTTAATTTTCTTTTCAGATTAGCGCAACTGTCGTCATACTTCTTTTCTTCCTGTGGTGGCTAAAAACCTTCTTTTTTCAAGTTATACTCAGCATTCATTGCGGAAAATTTTATAAAGCACTAGGTAAAATTCAAGAATCTTGTATGTTCATATTGAAAACAAATTGCTCAGGTACGTTTCACAAGTGGAAAGGTAAAAAAAAAATTAGATCCTCACGGGGCTTCTGACTGTTGATCATTAGTAACAAAGTGCTTCACGTGATACCCACTCGATCAAATTTTCTATTTTAAAATGAAATTTTAAAACATGAAAAAATTACCGTTAAAGTAATTTCTTTTTTTTTGTCCTAGGTCTGGGCAAAAAAATATGCAAAAATATATTGCGGCTACATCAATCACAGTTTGGAGTAATACAAATTTATCATTTATTCTCTGTCAACGCCATGTTACCTTTGCAAGTATTGGTTCTATTCACTAACTACACTATTGTATTGTTGCAATTTGCTTTTCTGTAATCATCATTATCATATTATTTTTGTGATTTATGAATTTATTGTATAATTATATTGTTATAATGAGTTCCTTTAAAGTGTCTTAATTTCAATTTAGATTAACAGAAACCTTACATATTATTATTATTTATTTTAATAGGCTGCCAAAGTGACTCTACTCTGCTTGATGGATGGCATGAATAGAATCCAAAAGTTGTAGTCACCATACTCATTGCGAATGCAAACAATGCGATATGGTGACTCACACTATGGCGGCCTATTACAATTTTTACGCCTCACTTGGGGACGTAAAAGACATGACAGTCATCGTAGCATTGTATTGCACACACTTACCATGACAACTGTCACCCTTGCATCAATGAGCCTCCGGTCTCGCACTCAGCAACATATATATATATATATATATATATATTATATATTAATAGCCTGCCAAAGTGACTCTACTCTGCCTGATGGAAAGCATGAATAGAATAAATGAGTTGTGGTCACCATACTCATTGCAATTGGAGACAATGCAGTATGGTGACCCACACTATGGCGGCCTAGTGAGATGCTCTTTCACACCCCGCTTGGGGACGTTAAAGGCATGGCAGTCATCATGACAGTGTAAGGCTTACACAGTTACCACGACAACTGTCACCCCTGCATCAATGGGCCTCCTGTCTCAAACTCACCAATGAAATACGACAGCACGGATGTTGGTGCTTTAGGTTGTTCTTCTGTGGGAGGGTAGTACTGCCCCGGTCGTAGGCGCACCACAGTCTCAATTCGGATTAATACGGATTTATTACTTATTTAACATCGATGCTGTGTTACCTTTGTGAATACTGATTCTGTTAACTTGCTGCACAATTGTGTTTTATATTATATATCTATTATATACATTATATATTTATAAAATATTATGTATCAGTACACAGTATCAGTCTGAGCCAGTATTGAACTTTGAAACCAGATGACTAAAATACTATATATAGAATATCAGTATTACATATCGAATAAAAGTATTAAGGGTTTAATTGAAGTCATTTTACTTCCCAGCGAGGTTGGCCAGATAAGCGTCCTGTGAAAAACACACGTAAACATGCATTGACACATTTATACAAAAACTTCACATGAAGTAATACTATATTTCAATGTAACTACAAAGCTGGTATATTCTGGCATCAAGTAGCCACCATCGGAATCAAAAAAGATATCGGCATGATAAAGATTCAACAGTACATAAGCAATGTTTATGGCTTTAATATTCCAATAGCATTCGATAAAGAAACAATTAAGCATTTATTTTCAATCAATCAATGACGGGGTACATGGTTATTAATTTGTTAAACTTCAACACCTTGTCTTGGCGTATCTACAATCTTCATAAATTAATGGAACTTTATTAAATCGATATTCGACTTACTTAACGTGCTACACGAATAGTTGTCTGCCTCAAATTCATTGCTAAGTAATAAGCCATAATAGATGAATCATTTTAACACTGTTGTCACAAAATCTTCATTGGTTAAATGAATTGTTAAATGATATTCTTCAATGTATAGTTGTATAGTTTAGACAACTGATTAAATAAAAAATGAGAGTTACAAATACATATGGAGTTAAGTTTTCAAAAAACCGAGTGGATAAAGATATCCAGTCTGTATTACTTCCGTTGAATTTATCACAGACTATATTTGTTCAGTTTAAGTTTTTAATCAAAGATAATTGTATAAGGTCAAATACTCTTCTAACGACTAATCTGTCAATATGTAGTGTATTGTTTTTCGTAATTGTGCATTTGTTTGAAATCTACAAATTAACTATCGACGACAGTAGTAGGCCTATATCTAAATTTTACTATTTTGCATTCCTCGTGGAATCTTGTTTTGCTGGCGGTGCTTTATTTGCATATTTCATTGTTAATCATATTCAAACAAAGAATAACATAGAATTAATGTTAACAATGCAGAAGATCCATAGATACATTAACAAGAAAAGAAATTTGAAAATATTTCTATTTGGGAACTGGTTCTGTGTTATACTTGTTCTTGTCATACACGTACTTGTCATGATAACGTTAAAAACATTTAACAAAAGGTCAAGGATTAGTCAACTAATGCGTGTACTTTTGAGTGCTTTCTTTGACATGAATATGATTTATGCAATCAGATTTATAACATTATTAGAAAATAAAGTTATTTTGTGGAATGATTGCTTATTGGATTCGTCGATTAATTACCATAACAAATATTACAAAGAAATATTTAATGTTTATACTCAAATATTGCGCTGTTATGACTTATACAAGTTGTGTTTCCGCCATGTGGTAAGTTAAATTTCTTTATTAAGCCCAATATAATGTGCCATTTACACTATTTTATTGTATTTAGTATATAGCTAGCTAGAATCTAAAACGATTTCTCTCTTTATAAGAAAGAGGTGACAAATGAACAGACAGATTACCTGATGGCAATTGACTGTTTTAAATTAATTTCAATGAGATGATCAGTTGCTGGTAACTTGTAACTTGCACTGGAAACACTGAAGCATTGATCCGGAAACACTGAAGAGGATAATTTGTTACAAAAATTGATTGTGCTATGTAAAGAGGATCTCGAAAACTCACAGTAGTGAAGTGTTCATTATCACTTCGGTTTGTATAAAAATTTTACCTTACGAAACTAGGACGCAAAAATTGTAAACGATACTAGCCTGAGTAATTCCACGGAGCACTAGCCATGGTATACACGATAAATAAAGCAGAGATAATGGCAAGAAGTCAAACTTTATTCATGATTTGGCCATCGATGATTTGAGTCACGTTCCATTGGATTTAGTACAGAGGTAGAGGCAGATACTGGGGTATCCTAGGAAGGAGTATATGATAATAGTTTTGTATATGCTCCTGGACCTGCGTCTTATAGAGTTAGTGGCTATGCGTTCGTGTGAAGTACTGCGTGTATCTGTTCAGCACACCGAGTTTCATCGAAAGTAATTCAACCTTACCTTCTAAAATAACTAACCCCATACCTAAGCTTCACTGGATATGCCTACGCATAAAATAACGATACTAGTTGAGGCTGAAATGCTCTCAAACTAATCTTTGTTGCGATGAAAATGTAAATATGTATGTTTTTAATTAAAATGTATTTGATGCTGTCGACCGCAATCTGAAACTTAAAGATTTTTTAATTTGGAAGATAAGTTTATCACGACTCTCGACAATCTTTCTCGCAACACATTGACGTGTATAATAGGTGTAAAAGAGGTCTTCCGTACAATTTTCTGCATAGCTGATTAGCAATATGTCATTAAAACACAAAAAAAGTATAGTGAGGGATAGACACCTTGTAAGACACCAACATTTACAAATAATAATTAGAATTCCTAGCATACTGTATCCGTAACGACCTTTATGCGTTTGTCAGCATGAAAAATGAAAACCCCGTTATAAATTTCTCAGAAAGCCCATAGGAAGTTGAAAATAGCCGCATAAACCTCGTCTTTAGTCTTAATTGTTAGTATACCACGTGAATGAGGAAATTATTATGACCCTGACTGATCTGAGCGAACCCGACGAAAACCATATCATCAGTGATTGAGTACCGTCGTGTATAAAATTTAAAAAATTATATTACCGAAAACTAATTTTGAAAACAACAGACTATGCTACCTTGATTTTTAGTCATTTTTTTGTGACAAATGCCTACGATTCATAATTGTAGATACGTTTTTTTATTTAATCACCTTAATAAATATAATGTGTTTTTCTGAACCAGTTGTATACCACGTTACAGGCAATAAAATATCTTTATTTTCTTACTTTTTGTGCTTTCAGATATTATTTCACACTACACAATGTTTATTTCAAGCACTAGTTAATGTTGAAAAATGCATAACATTTTATACATTATCTCCGTCGAACACTAACAATCACGTAAGTATTTATATGGTTTAGTTAGTAGTGCCATAAAAATCACGCCGAAACATATTAAACACAATTCCATGTAATAGGTGGTGAGTCTATTGACACTAACGAGATGCTTTGTTTACTAGATCCTCGTCCGTCGATCAACAGGTACTCCACTTATAGGTGACGTTGACTCGTGGTCCAAAGTTGTTGGTGGGAACCCTATGGATCTTAGTGTTTACTAGATGGCATGAAACTAGTGGTTGGAACTTATACTTTTGTGGCCACTTCCACATACAAACAAAAATATACAATAGCGCCATCTAGTGAAGATACATCGAACTACTAAGTGTAATAATGAACTACGAAGTAATTACTAATTCTGTGTTGTGAAATAGAGATTCGTGTGGCAATTAGCACATATACAACATCCCAACATAAGCCGTTGGGCCGTGGCCTGATCACCTCGCCTGGTCGGAGGATCCTCCCTTTGTGTCGGAGGGACGTGACACCCGTTTCCTCCACACTTTTAAACAGTCACAGTCGGTACAAAATAGTACAAAAGTTACAAAAGCACGTTTAGAGGTCCGTTAAGTTTCATTTAAAAACGATAATCAATGTTTTGGGGGTTAAACACGGACAACACGTTCGGAGGTGTTGTGGCCTAACACGTTCTACACTGAGGTAATAAAGGGAATTGTATATTAATTTCTAAAAAGATGGTGGCTTTCATCGAACTTAAACAGTAGCTAATTGCTCAATACTAATCGACTGCCGATGATTACTAAGTTAGATATGGAACAACAAAAATTTTGTTGACTTAAAAAGATCCGTTTGTCTTTAATTTTCTTTTCAGATTAGCGCAACTGTCGTCATACTTCTTTTCTTCCTGTGGTGACTAAAAACCTTCTTTTTTCAAGTTATACTCAGCATTCATTGCGGAAAATTTTATAAAGCACTAGGTAAAATTCAAGAATCTTGTATGTTCATATTGAAAACAAATTGCTCAGGTACGTTTCACAAGTGGAAAGGTAAAAAAAAAATTAGATCCTCACGGGGCTTCTGACTGTTGATCATTAGTAACAAAGTGCTTCACGTGATACCCACTCGATCAAATTTTCTATTTTAAAATGAAATTTTAAAACATGAAAAAATTACCGTTAAAGTAATTTCTTTTTTTTTGTCCTAGGTCTGGGCAAAAAAATATGCAAAAATATATTGCGGCTACATCAATCACAGTTTGGAGTAATACAAATTTATCATTTATTCTCTGTCAACGCCATGTTACCTTTGCAAGTATTGGTTCTATTCACTAATTACACTATTGTATTGTGGCAATTTGCTTTTCTGTAATCATCATTATCATATTATTTTTGTGATTTATGAATTTATTGTATAATTATATTGTTATAATGAGTTCCTTTAAAGTGTCTTAATTTCAATTTAGATTAACAGAAACCTTACATATTATTATTATTTATTTTAATAGGCTGCCAAAGTGACTCTACTCTGCTTGATGGATGGCATGAATAGAATCCAAAAGTTGTAGTCACCATACTCATTGCGAATGCAAACAATGCCATATGGTGACTCACACTATGGCGGCCTATTACAATTTTTACGCCTCACTTGGGGACGTAAAAGACATGACAGTCATCGTAGCATTGTATTGCACACACTTACCATGACAACTGTCACCCTTGCATCAATGAGCCTCCGGTCTCGCACTCAGCAACATATATATATATATATATATATATTATATATTAATAGCCTGCCAAAGTGACTCTACTCTGCCTGATGGAAAGCATGAATAGAATAAATGAGTTGTGGTCACCATACTCATTGCAATTGGAGACAATGCAGTATGGTGACCCACACTATGGCGGCCTAGTGAGATGCTCTTTCACACCCCGCTTGGGGACGTAAAAGGCATGGCAGTCATCATGACAGTGTAAGGCTTACACAGTTACCACGACAACTGTCACCCCTGCATCAATGGGCCTCCTGTCTCACACTCACCAATGAAACACGACAGCACGGATGTTGGTGCTTTAGGTTGTTCTTCTGTGGGAGGGTAGTACTGCCCCGGTCGTAGGCGCACCACAGTCTCAATTCGGATTAATACGGATTTATTACTTATTTAACATCGATGCTGTGTTACCTTTGTGAATACTGATTCTGTTAACTTGCTGCACAATTGTGTTTTATATTATATATCTATTATATACATTATATATTTATAAAATATTATGTATCAGTACACAGTATCAGTCTGAGCCAGTATTGAACTTTGAAACCAGATGACTAAAATACTATATATAGAATATCAGTATTACATATCGAATAAAAGTATTAAGGGTTTAATTGAAGTCATTTTACTTCCCAGCGAGGTTGGCCAGATAAGCGTCCTGTGAAAAACACACGTAAACATGCATTGACACATTTATACAAAAACTTCACATGAAGTAATACTATATTTCAATGTAACTACAAAGCTGGTATATTCTGGCATCAAGTAGCCACCATCGGAATCAAAAAAGATATCGGCATGATAAAGATTCAACAGTACATAAGCAATGTTTATGGCTTTAATATTCCAATAGCATTCGATAAAGAAACAATTAAGCATTTATTTTCAATCAATCAATGACGGGGTACATGGTTATTAATTTGTTAAACTTCAACACCTTGTCTTGGCGTATCTACAATCTTCATAAATTAATGGAACTTTATTAAATCGATATTCGACTTACTTAACGTGCTACACGAATAGTTGTCTGCCTCAAATTCATTGCTAAGTAATAAGCCATAATAGATGAATCATTTTAACACTGTTGTCACAAAATCTTCATTGGTTAAATGAATTGTTAAATGATATTCTTCAATGTATAGTTGTATAGTTTAGACAACTGATTAAATAAAAAATGAGAGTTACAAATACATATGGAGTTAAGTTTTCAAAAAACCGAGTGGATAAAGATATCCAGTCTGTATTACTTCCGTTGAATTTATCACAGACTATATTTGTTCAGTTTAAGTTTTTAATCAAAGATAATTGTATAAGGTCAAATACTCTTCTAACGACTAATCTGTCAATATGTAGTGTATTGTTTTTCGTAATTGTGCATTTGTTTGAAATCTACAAATTAACTATCGACGACAGTAGTAGGCCTATATCTAAATTTTACTATTTTGCATTCCTCGTGGAATCTTGTTTTGCTGGCGGTGCTTTTTTTGCATATTTCATTGTTAATCATATTGAAACAAAGAATAACATAGAATTAATGTTAACAATGCAGAAGATCCATAGATACATTAACAAGAAAAGAAATTTGAAAATATTTCTATTTGGGAACTGGTTCTGTGTTATACTTGTTCTTGTCATACACGTACTTGTCATGATAACGTTAAAAACATTTAACAAAAGGTCAAGGATTAGTCAACTAATGCGTGTACTTTTGAGTGCTTTTTTTGACATGAATATGATTTATGCAATCAGATTTATAACATTATTAGAAAATAAAGTTATTTTGTGGAATGATTGCTTATTGGATTCGTCGATTAATTACCATAACAAATATTACAAAGAAATATTTAATGTTTATACTCAAATATTGCGCTGTTATGACTTATACAAGTTGTGTTTCCGCCATGTGGTAAGTTAAATTTCTTTATTAAGCCCAATATAATGTGCCATTTACACTATTTTATTGTATTCAGTATATAGCTAGCTAGAATCTAAAACGATTTCTCTCTTTATAAGAAAGAGGTGACAAATGAACAGACAGATTACCTGATGGCAATTGACTGTTTTAAATTAATTTCAATGAGATGATCAGTTGCTGGTAACTTGTAACTTGCACTGGAAACACTGAAGCATTGATCCGGAAACACTGAAGAGGATAATTTGTTACAAAAATTGATTGTGCTATGTAAAGAGGATCTCGAAAACTCACAGTAGTGAAGTGTTCATTATCACTTCGGTTTGTATAAAAATTTTACCTTACGAAACTAGGACGCAAAAATTGTAAACGATACTAGCCTGAGTAATTCCACGGAGCACTAGCCATGGTATACACGATAAATAAAGCAGAGATAATGGCAAGAAGTCAAACTTTATTCATGATTTGGCCATCGATGATTTGAGTCACGTTCCATTGGATTTAGTACAGAGGTAGAGGCAGATACTGGGGTATCCTAGGAAGGAGTATATGATAATAGTTTTGTATATGCTCCTGGACCTGCGTCTTATAGAGTTAGTGGCTATGCGTTCGTGTGAAGTACTGCGTGTATCTGTTCAGCACACCGAGTTTCATCGAAAGTAATTCAACCTTACCTTCTAAAATAACTAACCCCATACCTAAGCTTCACTAGATATGCCTACGCATAAAATAACGATACTAGTTGAGGCTGAAATGCTCTCAAACTAATCTTTGTTGCGATGAAAATGTAAATATGTATGTTTTTAATTAAAATGTATTTGATGCTGTCGACCGCAATCTGAAACTTAAAGATTTTTTAATTTGGAAGATAAGTTTATCACGACTCTCGACAATCTTTCTCGCAACACATTGACGTGTATAATAGGTGTAAAAGAGGTCTTCCGTACAATTTTCTGCATAGCTGATTAGCAATATGTCATTAAAACACAAAAAAAGTATAGTGAGGGATAGACATCTTGTAAGACACCAACATTTACAAATAATAATTAGAATTCCTAGCATACTGTATCCGTAACGACCTTTATGCGTTTGTCAGCATGAAAAATGAAAACCCCGTTATAAATTTCTCAGAAAGCCCATAGGAAGTTGAAAATAGCCGCATAAACCTCGTCTTTAGTCTTAATTGTTAGTATATATTGTTAGTTAATATACCACGTGAATGAGGAAATTATTATGACCCTGACTGATCTGAGCGAACCCGACGAAAACCATATCATCAGTGATTGAGTACCGTCGTGTATAAAATTTAAAAAATTATATTACCGAAAACTAATTTTGAAAACAACAGACTATGCTACCTTGATTTTTAGTCATTTTTTTGTGACAAATGCCTACGATTCATAATTGTAGATACGTTTTTTTATTTAATCACCTTAATAAATATAATGTGTTTTTCTGAACCAGTTGTATACCACGTTACAGGCAATAAAATATCTTTATTTTCTTACTTTTTGTGCTTTCAGATATTATTTCACACTACACAATGTTTATTTCAAGCACTAGTTAATGTTGAAAAATGCATAACATTTTATACATTATCTCCGTCGAACACTAACAATCACGTAAGTATTTATATGGTTTAGTTAGTAGTGCCATAAAAATCACGCCGAAACATATTAAACACAATTCCATGTAATAGGTGGTGAGTCTATTGACACTAACGAGATGCTTTGTTTACTAGATCCTCGTCCGTCGATCAACAGGTACTCCACTTATAGGTGACGTTGACTCGTGGTCCAAAGTTGTTGGTGGGAACCCTATGGATCTTAGTGTTTACTAGATGGCATGAAACTAGTGGTTGGAACTTATACTTTTGTGGCCACTTCCACATACAAACAAAAATATACAATAGCGCCATCTAGTGAAGATACATCGAACTACTAAGTGTAATAATGAACTACGAAGTAATTACTAATTCTGTGTTGTGAAATAGAGATTCGTGTGGCAATTAGCACATATACAACATCCCAACATAAGCCGTTGGGCCGTGGCCTGATCACCTCGCCTGGTCGGAGGATCCTCCCTTTGTGTCGGAGGGACGTGACACCCGTTTCCTCCACACTTTTAAACAGTCACAGTCGGTACAAAATAGTACAAAAGTTACAAAAGCACGTTTAGAGGTCCGTTAAGTTTCATTTAAAAACGATAATCAATGTTTTGGGGGTTAAACACGGACAACACGTTCGGAGGTGTTGTGGCCTAACACGTTCTACACTGAGGTAATAAAGGGAATTGTATATTAATTTCTAAAAAGATGGTGGCTTTCATCGAACTTAAACAGTAGCTAATTGCTCAATACTAATCGACTGCCGATGATTACTAAGTTAGATATGGAACAACAAAAATTTTGTTGACTTAAAAAGATCCGTTTGTCTTTAATTTTCTTTTCAGATTAGCGCAACTGTCGTCATACTTCTTTTCTTCCTGTGGTGACTAAAAACCTTCTTTTTTCAAGTTATACTCAGCATTCATTGCGGAAAATTTTATAAAGCACTAGGTAAAATTCAAGAATCTTGTATGTTCATATTGAAAACAAATTGCTCAGGTACGTTTCACAAGTGGAAAGGTAAAAAAAAAATTAGATCCTCACGGGGCTTCTGACTGTTGATCATTAGTAACAAAGTGCTTCACGTGATACCCACTCGATCAAATTTTCTATTTTAAAATGAAATTTTAAAACATGAAAAAATTACCGTTAAAGTAATTTCTTTTTTTTTGTCCTAGGTCTGGGCAAAAAAATATGCAAAAATATATTGCGGCTACATCAATCACAGTTTGGAGTAATACAAATTTATCATTTATTCTCTGTCAACGCCATGTTACCTTTGCAAGTATTGGTTCTATTCACTAACTACACTATTGTATTGTTGCAATTTGCTTTTCTGTAATCATCATTATCATATTATTTTTGTGATTTATGAATTTATTGTATAATTATATTGTTATAATGAGTTCCTTTAAAGTGTCTTAATTTCAATTTAGATTAACAGAAACCTTACATATTATTATTATTTATTTTAATAGGCTGCCAAAGTGACTCTACTCTGCTTGATGGATGGCATGAATAGAATCCAAAAGTTGTAGTCACCATACTCATTGCGAATGCAAACAATGCGATATGGTGACTCACACTATGGCGGCCTATTACAATTTTTACGCCTCACTTGGGGACGTAAAAGACATGACAGTCATCGTAGCATTGTATTGCACACACTTACCATGACAACTGTCACCCTTGCATCAATGAGCCTCCGGTCTCGCACTCAGCAACATATATATATATATATATATATATATATATTATATATTAATAGCCTGCCAAAGTGACTCTACTCTGCCTGATGGAAAGCATGAATAGAATAAATGAGTTGTGGTCACCATACTCATTGCAATTGGAGACAATGCAGTATGGTGACCCACACTATGGCGGCCTAGTGAGATGCTCTTTCACACCCCGCTTGGGGACGTTAAAGGCATGGCAGTCATCATGACAGTGTAAGGCTTACACAGTTACCACGACAACTGTCACCCCTGCATCAATGGGCCTCCTGTCTCAAACTCACCAATGAAATACGACAGCACGGATGTTGGTGCTTTAGGTTGTTCTTCTGTGGGAGGGTAGTACTGCCCCGGTCGTAGGCGCACCACAGTCTCAATTCGGATTAATACGGATTTATTACTTATTTAACATCGATGCTGTGTTACCTTTGTGAATACTGATTCTGTTAACTTGCTGCACAATTGTGTTTTATATTATATATCTATTATATACATTATATATTTATAAAATATTATGTATCAGTACACAGTATCAGTCTGAGCCAGTATTGAACTTTGAAACCAGATGACTAAAATACTATATATAGAATATCAGTATTACATATCGAATAAAAGTATTAAGGGTTTAATTGAAGTCATTTTACTTCCCAGCGAGGTTGGCCAGATAAGCGTCCTGTGAAAAACACACGTAAACATGCATTGACACATTTATACAAAAACTTCACATGAAGTAATACTATATTTCAATGTAACTACAAAGCTGGTATATTCTGGCATCAAGTAGCCACCATCGGAATCAAAAAAGATATCGGCATGATAAAGATTCAACAGTACATAAGCAATGTTTATGGCTTTAATATTCCAATAGCATTCGATAAAGAAACAATTAAGCATTTATTTTCAATCAATCAATGACGGGGTACATGGTTATTAATTTGTTAAACTTCAACACCTTGTCTTGGCGTATCTACAATCTTCATAAATTAATGGAACTTTATTAAATCGATATTCGACTTACTTAACGTGCTACACGAATAGTTGTCTGCCTCAAATTCATTGCTAAGTAATAAGCCATAATAGATGAATCATTTTAACACTGTTGTCACAAAATCTTCATTGGTTAAATGAATTGTTAAATGATATTCTTCAATGTATAGTTGTATAGTTTAGACAACTGATTAAATAAAAAATGAGAGTTACAAATACATATGGAGTTAAGTTTTCAAAAAACCGAGTGGATAAAGATATCCAGTCTGTATTACTTCCGTTGAATTTATCACAGACTATATTTGTTCAGTTTAAGTTTTTAATCAAAGATAATTGTATAAGGTCAAATACTCTTCTAACGACTAATCTGTCAATATGTAGTGTATTGTTTTTCGTAATTGTGCATTTGTTTGAAATCTACAAATTAACTATCGACGACAGTAGTAGGCCTATATCTAAATTTTACTATTTTGCATTCCTCGTGGAATCTTGTTTTGCTGGCGGTGCTTTTTTTGCATATTTCATTGTTAATCATATTGAAACAAAGAATAACATAGAATTAATGTTAACAATGCAGAAGATCCATAGATACATTAACAAGAAAAGAAATTTGAAAATATTTCTATTTGGGAACTGGTTCTGTGTTATACTTGTTCTTGTCATACACGTACTTGTCATGATAACGTTAAAAACATTTAACAAAAGGTCAAGGATTAGTCAACTAATGCGTGTACTTTTGAGTGCTTTTTTTGACATGAATATGATTTATGCAATCAGATTTATAACATTATTAGAAAATAAAGTTATTTTGTGGAATGATTGCTTATTGGATTCGTCGATTAATTACCATAACAAATATTACAAAGAAATATTTAATGTTTATACTCAAATATTGCGCTGTTATGACTTATACAAGTTGTGTTTCCGCCATGTGGTAAGTTAAATTTCTTTATTAAGCCCAATATAATGTGCCATTTACACTATTTTATTGTATTTAGTATATAGCTAGCTAGAATCTAAAACGATTTCTCTCTTTATAAGAAAGAGGTGACAAATGAACAGACAGATTACCTGATGGCAATTGACTGTTTTAAATTAATTTCAATGAGATGATCAGTTGCTGGTAACTTGTAACTTGCACTGGAAACACTGAAGCATTGATCCGGAAACACTGAAGAGGATAATTTGTTACAAAAATTGATTGTGCTATGTAAAGAGGATCTCGAAAACTCACAGTAGTGAAGTGTTCATTATCACTTCGGTTTGTATAAAAATTTTACCTTACGAAACTAGGACGCAAAAATTGTAAACGATACTAGCCTGAGTAATTCCACGGAGCACTAGCCATGGTATACACGATAAATAAAGCAGAGATAATGACAAGAAGTCAAACTTTATTCATGATTTGGCCATCGATGATTTGAGTCACGTTCCATTGGATTTAGTACAGAGGTAGAGGCAGATACTGGGGTATCCTAGGAAGGAGTATATGATAATAGTTTTGTATATGCTCCTGGACCTACGTCTTATAGAGTTAGTGGCTATGCGTTCGTGTGAAGTACTGCGTGTATCTGTTCAGCACACCGAGTTTCATCGAAAGTAATTCAACCTTACCTTCTAAAATAACTAACCCCATACCTAAGCTTCACTGGATATGCCTACGCATAAAATAACGATACTAGTTGAGGCTGAAATGCTCTCAAACTAATCTTTGTTGCGATGAAAATGTAAATATGTATGTTTTTAATTAAAATGTATTTGATGCTGTCGACCGCAATCTGAAACTTAAAGATTTTTTAATTTGGAAGATAAGTTTATCACGACTCTCGACAATCTTTCTCGCAACACATTGACGTGTATAATAGGTGTAAAAGAGGTCTTCCGTACAATTTTCTGCATAGCTGATTAGCAATATGTCATTAAAACACAAAAAAAGTATAGTGAGGGATAGACACCTTGTAAGACACCAACATTTACAAATAATAATTAGAATTCCTAGCATACTGTATCCGTAACGACCTTTATGCGTTTGTCAGCATGAAAAATGAAAACCCCGTTATAAATTTCTCAGAAAGCCCATAGGAAGTTGAAAATAGCCGCATAAACCTCGTCTTTAGTCTTAATTGTTAGTATACCACGTGAATGAGGAAATTATTATGACCCTGACTGATCTGAGCGAACCCGACGAAAACCATATCATCAGTGATTGAGTACCGTCGTGTATAAAATTTAAAAAATTATATTACCGAAAACTAATTTTGAAAACAACAGACTATGCTACCTTGATTTTTAGTCATTTTTTTGTGACAAATGCCTACGATTCATAATTGTAGATATGTTTTTTATTTAATCACCTTAATAAATATAATGTGTTTTTCTGAACCAGTTGTATACCACGTTACAGGCAATAAAATATCTTTATTTTCTTACTTTTTGTGCTTTCAGATATTATTTCACACTACACAATGTTTATTTCAAGCACTAGTTAATGTTGAAAAATGCATAACATTTTATACATTATCTCCGTCGAACACTAACAATCACGTAAGTATTTATATGGTTTAGTTAGTAGTGCCATAAAAATCACGCCGAAACATATTAAACACAATTCCATGTAATAGGTGGTGAGTCTATTGACACTAACGAGATGCTTTGTTTACTAGATCCTCGTCCGTCGATCAACAGGTACTCCACTTATAGGTGACGTTGACTCGTGGTCCAAAGTTGTTGGTGGGAACCCTATGGATCTTAGTGTTTACTAGATGGCATGAAACTAGTGGTTGGAACTTATACTTTTGTGGCCACTTCCACATACAAACAAAAATATACAATAGCGCGATCTAGTGAAGATACATCGAACTACTAAGTGTAATAATGAACTACGAAGTAATTACTAATTCTGTGTTGTGAAATAGAGATTCGTGTGGCAATTAGCACATATACAACATCCCAACATAAGCCGTTGGGCCGTGGCCTGATCACCTCGCCTGGTCGGAGGATCCTCCCTTTGTGTCGGAGGGACGTGACACCCGTTTCCTCCACACTTTTAAACAGTCACAGTCGGTACAAAATAGTACAAAAGTTACAAAAGCACGTTTAGAGGTCCGTTAAGTTTCATTTAAAAACGATAATCAATGTTTTGGGGGTTAAACACGGACAACACGTTCGGAGGTGTTGTGGCCTAACACGTTCTACACTGAGGTAATAAAGGGAATTGTATATTAATTTCTAAAAAGATGGTGGCTTTCATCGAACTTAAACAGTAGCTAATTGCTCAATACTAATCGACTGCCGATGATTACTAAGTTAGATATGGAACAACAAAAATTTTGTTGACTTAAAAAGATCCGTTTGTCTTTAATTTTCTTTTCAGATTAGCGCAACTGTCGTCATACTTCTTTTCTTCCTGTGGTGGCTAAAAACCTTCTTTTTTCAAGTTATACTCAGCATTCATTGCGGAAAATTTTATAAAGCACTAGGTAAAATTCAAGAATCTTGTATGTTCATATTGAAAACAAATTGCTCAGGTACGTTTCACAAGTGGAAAGGTAAAAAAAAAATTAGATCCTCACGGGGCTTCTGACTGTTGATCATTAGTAACAAAGTGCTTCACGTGATACCCACTCGATCAAATTTTCTATTTTAAAATGAAATTTTAAAACATGAAAAAATTACCGTTAAAGTAATTTCTTTTTTTTTGTCCTAGGTCTGGGCAAAAAAATATGCAAAAATATATTGCGGCTACATCAATCACAGTTTGGAGTAATACAAATTTATCATTTATTCTCTGTCAACGCCATGTTACCTTTGCAAGTATTGGTTCTATTCACTAACTACACTATTGTATTGTTGCAATTTGCTTTTCTGTAATCATCATTATCATATTATTTTTGTGATTTATGAATTTATTGTATAATTATATTGTTATAATGAGTTCCTTTAAAGTGTCTTAATTTCAATTTAGATTAACAGAAACCTTACATATTATTATTATTTATTTTAATAGGCTGCCAAAGTGACTCTACTCTGCTTGATGGATGGCATGAATAGAATCCAAAAGTTGTAGTCACCATACTCATTGCGAATGCAAACAATGCGATATGGTGACTCACACTATGGCGGCCTATTACAATTTTTACGCCTCACTTGGGGACGTAAAAGACATGACAGTCATCGTAGCATTGTATTGCACACACTTACCATGACAACTGTCACCCTTGCATCAATGAGCCTCCGGTCTCGCACTCAGCAACATATATATATATATATATATATATATATTATATATTAATAGCCTGCCAAAGTGACTCTACTCTGCCTGATGGAAAGCATGAATAGAATAAATGAGTTGTGGTCACCATACTCATTGCAATTGGAGACAATGCAGTATGGTGACCCACACTATGGCGGCCTAGTGAGATGCTCTTTCACACCCCGCTTGGGGACGTTAAAGGCATGGCAGTCATCATGACAGTGTAAGGCTTACACAGTTACCACGACAACTGTCACCCCTGCATCAATGGGCCTCCTGTCTCAAACTCACCAATGAAATACGACAGCACGGATGTTGGTGCTTTAGGTTGTTCTTCTGTGGGAGGGTAGTACTGCCCCGGTCGTAGGCGCACCACAGTCTCAATTCGGATTAATACGGATTTATTACTTATTTAACATCGATGCTGTGTTACCTTTGTGAATACTGATTCTGTTAACTTGCTGCACAATTGTGTTTTATATTATATATCTATTATATACATTATATATTTATAAAATATTATGTATCAGTACACAGTATCAGTCTGAGCCAGTATTGAACTTTGAAACCAGATGACTAAAATACTATATATAGAATATCAGTATTACATATCGAATAAAAGTATTAAGGGTTTAATTGAAGTCATTTTACTTCCCAGCGAGGTTGGCCAGATAAGCGTCCTGTGAAAAACACACGTAAACATGCATTGACACATTTATACAAAAACTTCACATGAAGTAATACTATATTTCAATGTAACTACAAAGCTGGTATATTCTGGCATCAAGTAGCCACCATCGGAATCAAAAAAGATATCGGTATGATAAAGATTCAACAGTACATAAGCAATGTTTATGGCTTTAATATTCCAATAGCATTCGATAAAGAAACAATTAAGCATTTATTTTCAATCAATCAATGACGGGGTACATGGTTATTAATTTGTTAAACTTCAACACCTTGTCTTCGCGTATCTACAATCTTCATAAATTAATGGAACTTTATTAAATCGATATTCGACTTACTTAACGTGCTACACGAATAGTTGTCTGCCTCAAATTCATTGCTAAGTAATAAGCCATAATAGATGAATCATTTTAACACTGTTGTCACAAAATCTTCATTGGTTAAATGAATTGTTAAATGATATTCTTCAATGTATAGTTGTATAGTTTAGACAACTGATTAAATAAAAAATGAGAGTTACAAATACATATGGAGTTAAGTTTTCAAAAAACCGAGTGGATAAAGATATCCAGTCTGTATTACTTCCGTTGAATTTATCACAGACTATATTTGTTCAGTTTAAGTTTTTAATCAAAGATAATTGTATAAGGTCAAATACTCTTCTAACGACTAATCTGTCAATATGTAGTGTATTGTTTTTCGTAATTGTGCATTTGTTTGAAATCTACAAATTAACTATCGACGACAGTAGTAGGCCTATATCTAAATTTTACTATTTTGCATTCCTCGTGGAATCTTGTTTTGCTGGCGGTGCTTTATTTGCATATTTCATTGTTAATCATATTCAAACAAAGAATAACATAGAATTAATGTTAACAATGCAGAAGATCCATAGATACATTAACAAGAAAAGAAATTTGAAAATATTTCTATTTGGGAACTGGTTCTGTGTTATACTTGTTCTTGTCATACACGTACTTGTCATGATAACGTTAAAAACATTTAACAAAAGGTCAAGGATTAGTCAACTAATGCGTGTACTTTTGAGTGCTTTTTTTGACATGAATATGATTTATGCAATCAGATTTATAACATTATTAGATAATAAAGTTATTTTGTGGAATGATTGCTTATTGGATTCGTCGATTAATTACCATAACAAATATTACAAAGAAATATTTAATGTTTATACTCAAATATTGCGCTGTTATGACTTATACAAGTTGTGTTTCCGCCATGTGGTAAGTTAAATTTCTTTATTAAGCCCAATATAATGTGCCATTTACACTATTTTATTGTATTTAGTATATAGCTAGCTAGAATCTAAAACGATTTCTCTCTTTATAAGAAAGAGGTGACAAATGAACAGACAGATTACCTGATGGCAATTGACTGTTTTAAATTAATTTCAATGAGATGATCAGTTGCTGGTAACTTGTAACTTGCACTGGAAACACTGAAGCATTGATCCGGAAACACTGAAGAGGATAATTTGTTACAAAAATTGATTGTGCTATGTAAAGAGGATCTCGAAAACTCACAGTAGTGAAGTGTTCATTATCACTTCGGTTTGTATAAAAATTTTACCTTACGAAACTAGGACGCAAAAATTGTAAACGATACTAGCCTGAGTAATTCCACGGAGCACTAGCCATGGTATACACGATAAATAAAGCAGAGATAATGGCAAGAAGTCAAACTTTATTCATGATTTGGCCATCGATGATTTGAGTCACGTTCCATTGGATTTAGTACAGAGGTAGAGGCAGATACTGGGGTATCCTAGGAAGGAGTATATGATAATAGTTTTGTATATGCTCCTGGACCTGCGTCTTATAGAGTTAGTGGCTATGCGTTCGTGTGAAGTACTGCGTGTATCTGTTCAGCACACCGAGTTTCATCGAAAGTAATTCAACCTTACCTTCTAAAATAACTAACCCCATACCTAAGCTTCACTGGATATGCCTACGCATAAAATAACGATACTAGTTGAGGCTGAAATGCTCTCAAACTAATCTTTGTTGCGATGAAAATGTAAATATGTATGTTTTTAATTAAAATGTATTTGATGCTGTCGACCGCAATCTGAAACTTAAAAATTTTTTAATTTGGAAGATAAGTTTATCACGACTCTCGACAATCTTTCTCGCAACACATTGACGTGTATAATAGGTGTAAAAGAGGTCTTCCGTACAATTTTCTGCATAGCTGATTAGCAATATGTCATTAAAACACAAAAAAAGTATAGTGAGGGATAGACACCTTGTAAGACACCAACATTTACAAATAATAATTAGAATTCCTAGCATACTGTATCCGTAACGACCTTTATGCGTTTGTCAGCATGAAAAATGAAAACCCCGTTATAAATTTCTCAGAAAGCCCATAGGAAGTTGAAAATAGCCGCATAAACCTCGTCTTTAGTCTTAATTGTTAGTATACCACGTGAATGAGGAAATTATTATGACCCTGACTGATCTGAGCGAACCCGACGAAAACCATATCATCAGTGATTGAGTACCGTCGTGTATAAAATTTAAAAAATTATATTACCGAAAACTAATTTTGAAAACAACAGACTATGCTACCTTGATTTTTAGTCATTTTTTTGTGACAAATGCCTACGATTCATAATTGTAGATATGTTTTTTATTTAATCACCTTAATAAATATAATGTGTTTTTCTGAACCAGTTGTATACCACGTTACAGGCAATAAAATATCTTTATTTTCTTACTTTTTGTGCTTTCAGATATTATTTCACACTACACAATGTTTATTTCAAGCACTAGTTAATGTTGAAAAATGCATAACATTTTATACATTATCTCCGTCGAACACTAACAATCAGGTAAGTATTTATATGGTTTAGTTAGTAGTGCCATAAAAATCACGCCGAAACATATTAAACACAATTCCATGTAATAGGTGGTGAGTCTATTGACACTAACGAGATGCTTTGTTTACTAGATCCTCGTCCGTCGATCAACAGGTACTCCACTTATAGGTGACGTTGACTCGTGGTCCAAAGTTGTTGGTGGGAACCCTATGGATCTTAGTGTTTACTAGATGGCATGAAACTAGTGGTTGGAACTTATACTTTTGTGGCCACTTCCACATACAAACAAAAATATACAATAGCGCGATCTAGTGAAGATACATCGAACTACTAAGTGTAATAATGAACTACGAAGTAATTACTAATTCTGTGTTGTGAAATAGAGATTCGTGTGGCAATTAGCACATATACAACATCCCAACATAAGCCGTTGGGCCGTGGCCTGATCACCTCGCCTGGTCGGAGGATCCTCCCTTTGTGTCGGAGGGACGTGACACCCGTTTCCTCCACACTTTTAAACAGTCACAGTCGGTACAAAATAGTACAAAAGTTACAAAAGCACGTTTAGAGGTCCGTTAAGTTTCATTTAAAAACGATAATCAATGTTTTGGGGGTTAAACACGGACAACACGTTCGGAGGTGTTGTGGCCTAACACGTTCTACACTGAGGTAATAAAGGGAATTGTATATTAATTTCTAAAAAGATGGTGGCTTTCATCGAACTTAAACAGTAGCTAATTGCTCAATACTAATCGACTGCCGATGATTACTAAGTTAGATATGGAACAACAAAAATTTTGTTGACTTAAAAAGATCCGTTTGTCTTTAATTTTCTTTTCAGATTAGCGCAACTGTCGTCATACTTCTTTTCTTCCTGTGGTGGCTAAAAACCTTCTTTTTTCAAGTTATACTCAGCATTCATTGCGGAAAATTTTATAAAGCACTAGGTAAAATTCAAGAATCTTGTATGTTCATATTGAAAACAAATTGCTCAGGTACGTTTCACAAGTGGAAAGGTAAAAAAAAAATTAGATCCTCACGGGGCTTCTGACTGTTGATCATTAGTAACAAAGTGCTTCACGTGATACCCACTCGATCAAATTTTCTATTTTAAAATGAAATTTTAAAACATGAAAAAATTACCGTTAAAGTAATTTCTTTTTTTTTGTCCTAGGTCTGGGCAAAAAAATATGCAAAAATATATTGCGGCTACATCAATCACAGTTTGGAGTAATACAAATTTATCATTTATTCTCTGTCAACGCCATGTTACCTTTGCAAGTATTGGTTCTATTCACTAACTACACTATTGTATTGTTGCAATTTGCTTTTCTGTAATCATCATTATCATATTATTTTTGTGATTTATGAATTTATTGTATAATTATATTGTTATAATGAGTTCCTTTAAAGTGTCTTAATTTCAATTTAGATTAACAGAAACCTTACATATTATTATTATTTATTTTAATAGGCTGCCAAAGTGACTCTACTCTGCTTGATGGATGGCATGAATAGAATCCAAAAGTTGTAGTCACCATACTCATTGCGAATGCAAACAATGCGATATGGTGACTCACACTATGGCGGCCTATTACAATTTTTACGCCTCACTTGGGGACGTAAAAGACATGACAGTCATCGTAGCATTGTATTGCACACACTTACCATGACAACTGTCACCCTTGCATCAATGAGCCTCCGGTCTCGCACTCAGCAACATATATATATATATATATATATATATATTATATATTAATAGCCTGCCAAAGTGACTCTACTCTGCCTGATGGAAAGCATGAATAGAATAAATGAGTTGTGGTCACCATACTCATTGCAATTGGAGACAATGCAGTATGGTGACCCACACTATGGCGGCCTAGTGAGATGCTCTTTCACACCCCGCTTGGGGACGTTAAAGGCATGGCAGTCATCATGACAGTGTAAGGCTTACACAGTTACCACGACAACTGTCACCCCTGCATCAATGGGCCTCCTGTCTCAAACTCACCAATGAAATACGACAGCACGGATGTTGGTGCTTTAGGTTGTTCTTCTGTGGGAGGGTAGTACTGCCCCGGTCGTAGGCGCACCACAGTCTCAATTCGGATTAATACGGATTTATTACTTATTTAACATCGATGCTGTGTTACCTTTGTGAATACTGATTCTGTTAACTTGCTGCACAATTGTGTTTTATATTATATATCTATTATATACATTATATATTTATAAAATATTATGTATCAGTACACAGTATCAGTCTGAGCCAGTATTGAACTTTGAAACCAGATGACTAAAATACTATATATAGAATATCAGTATTACATATCGAATAAAAGTATTAAGGGTTTAATTGAAGTCATTTTACTTCCCAGCGAGGTTGGCCAGATAAGCGTCCTGTGAAAAACACACGTAAACATGCATTGACACATTTATACAAAAACTTCACATGAAGTAATACTATATTTCAATGTAACTACAAAGCTGGTATATTCTGGCATCAAGTAGCCACCATCGGAATCAAAAAAGATATCGGCATGATAAAGATTCAACAGTACATAAGCAATGTTTATGGCTTTAATATTCCAATAGCATTCGATAAAGAAACAATTAAGCATTTATTTTCAATCAATCAATGACGGGGTACATGGTTATTAATTTGTTAAACTTCAACACCTTGTCTTGGCGTATCTACAATCTTCATAAATTAATGGAACTTTATTAAATCGATATTCGACTTACTTAACGTGCTACACGAATAGTTGTCTGCCTCAAATTCATTGCTAAGTAATAAGCCATAATAGATGAATCATTTTAACACTGTTGTCACAAAATCTTCATTGGTTAAATGAATTGTTAAATGATATTCTTCAATGTATAGTTGTATAGTTTAGACAACTGATTAAATAAAAAATGAGAGTTACAAATACATATGGAGTTAAGTTTTCAAAAAACCGAGTGGATAAAGATATCCAGTCTGTATTACTTCCGTTGAATTTATCACAGACTATATTTGTTCAGTTTAAGTTTTTAATCAAAGATAATTGTATAAGGTCAAATACTCTTCTAACGACTAATCTGTCAATATGTAGTGTATTGTTTTTCGTAATTGTGCATTTGTTTGAAATCTACAAATTAACTATCGACGACAGTAGTAGGCCTATATCTAAATTTTACTATTTTGCATTCCTCGTGGAATCTTGTTTTGCTGGCGGTGCTTTATTTGCATATTTCATTGTTAATCATATTCAAACAAAGAATAACATAGAATTAATGTTAACAATGCAGAAGATCCATAGATACATTAACAAGAAAAGAAATTTGAAAATATTTCTATTTGGGAACTGGTTCTGTGTTATACTTGTTCTTGTCATACACGTACTTGTCATGATAACGTTAAAAACATTTAACAAAAGGTCAAGGATTAGTCAACTAATGCGTGTACTTTTGAGTGCTTTCTTTGACATGAATATGATTTATGCAATCAGATTTATAACATTATTAGAAAATAAAGTTATTTTGTGGAATGATTGCTTATTGGATTCGTCGATTAATTACCATAACAAATATTACAAAGAAATATTTAATGTTTATACTCAAATATTGCGCTGTTATGACTTATACAAGTTGTGTTTCCGCCATGTGGTAAGTTAAATTTCTTTATTAAGCCCAATATAATGTGCCATTTACACTATTTTATTGTATTTAGTATATAGCTAGCTAGAATCTAAAACGATTTCTCTCTTTATAAGAAAGAGGTGACAAATGAACAGACAGATTACCTGATGGCAATTGACTGTTTTAAATTAATTTCAATGAGATGATCAGTTGCTGGTAACTTGTAACTTGCACTGGAAACACTGAAGCATTGATCCGGAAACACTGAAGAGGATAATTTGTTACAAAAATTGATTGTGCTATGTAAAGAGGATCTCGAAAACTCACAGTAGTGAAGTGTTCATTATCACTTCGGTTTGTATAAAAATTTTACCTTACGAAACTAGGACGCAAAAATTGTAAACGATACTAGCCTGAGTAATTCCACGGAGCACTAGCCATGGTATACACGATAAATAAAGCAGAGATAATGGCAAGAAGTCAAACTTTATTCATGATTTGGCCATCGATGATTTGAGTCACGTTCCATTGGATTTAGTACAGAGGTAGAGGCAGATACTGGGGTATCCTAGGAAGGAGTATATGATAATAGTTTTGTATATGCTCCTGGACCTGCGTCTTATAGAGTTAGTGGCTATGCGTTCGTGTGAAGTACTGCGTGTATCTGTTCAGCACACCGAGTTTCATCGAAAGTAATTCAACCTTACCTTCTAAAATAACTAACCCCATACCTAAGCTTCACTGGATATGCCTACGCATAAAATAACGATACTAGTTGAGGCTGAAATGCTCTCAAACTAATCTTTGTTGCGATGAAAATGTAAATATGTATGTTTTTAATTAAAATGTATTTGATGCTGTCGACCGCAATCTGAAACTTAAAAATTTTTTAATTTGGAAGATAAGTTTATCACGACTCTCGACAATCTTTCTCGCAACACATTGACGTGTATAATAGGTGTAAAAGAGGTCTTCCGTACAATTTTCTGCATAGCTGATTAGCAATATGTCATTAAAACACAAAAAAAGTATAGTGAGGGATAGACACCTTGTAAGACACCAACATTTACAAATAATAATTAGAATTCCTAGCATACTGTATCTGTAACGACCTTTATGCGTTTGTCAGCATGAAAAATGAAAACCCCGTTATAAATTTCTCAGAAAGCCCATAGGAAGTTGAAAATAGCCGCATAAACCTCGTCTTTAGTCTTAATTGTTAGTATACCACGTGAATGAGGAAATTATTATGACCCTGACTGATCTGAGCGAACCCGACGAAAACCATATCATCAGTGATTGAGTACCGTCGTGTATAAAATTTAAAAAATTATATTACCGAAAACTAATTTTGAAAACAACAGACTATGCTACCTTGATTTTTAGTCATTTTTTTGTGACAAATGCCTACGATTCATAATTGTAGATATGTTTTTTATTTAATCACCTTAATAAATATAATGTGTTTTTCTGAACCAGTTGTATACCACGTTACAGGCAATAAAATATCTTTATTTTCTTACTTTTTGTGCTTTCAGATATTATTTCACACTACACAATGTTTATTTCAAGCACTAGTTAATGTTGAAAAATGCATAACATTTTATACATTATCTCCGTCGAACACTAACAATCACGTAAGTATTTATATGGTTTAGTTAGTAGTGCCATAAAAATCACGCCGAAACATATTAAACACAATTCCATGTAATAGGTGGTGAGTCTATTGACACTAACGAGATGCTTTGTTTACTAGATCCTCGTCCGTCGATCAACAGGTACTCCACTTATAGGTGACGTTGACTCGTGGTCCAAAGTTGTTGGTGGGAACCCTATGGATCTTAGTGTTTACTAGATGGCATGAAACTAGTGGTTGGAACTTATACTTTTGTGGCCACTTCCACATACAAACAAAAATATACAATAGCGCGATCTAGTGAAGATACATCGAACTACTAAGTGTAATAATGAACTACGAAGTAATTACTAATTCTGTGTTGTGAAATAGAGATTCGTGTGGCAATTAGCACATATACAACATCCCAACATAAGCCGTTGGGCCGTGGCCTGATCACCTCGCCTGGTCGGAGGATCCTCCCTTTGTGTCGGAGGGACGTGACACCCGTTTCCTCCACACTTTTAAACAGTCACAGTCGGTACAAAATAGTACAAAAGTTACAAAAGCACGTTTAGAGGTCCGTTAAGTTTCATTTAAAAACGATAATCAATGTTTTGGGGGTTAAACACGGACAACACGTTCGGAGGTGTTGTGGCCTAACACGTTCTACACTGAGGTAATAAAGGGAATTGTATATTAATTTCTAAAAAGATGGTGGCTTTCATCGAACTTAAACAGTAGCTAATTGCTCAATACTAATCGACTGCCGATGATTACTAAGTTAGATATGGAACAACAAAAATTTTGTTGACTTAAAAAGATCCGTTTGTCTTTAATTTTCTTTTCAGATTAGCGCAACTGTCGTCATACTTCTTTTCTTCCTGTGGTGGCTAAAAACCTTCTTTTTTCAAGTTATACTCAGCATTCATTGCGGAAAATTTTATAAAGCACTAGGTAAAATTCAAGAATCTTGTATGTTCATATTGAAAACAAATTGCTCAGGTACGTTTCACAAGTGGAAAGGTAAAAAAAAAATTAGATCCTCACGGGGCTTCTGACTGTTGATCATTAGTAACAAAGTGCTTCACGTGATACCCACTCGATCAAATTTTCTATTTTAAAATGAAATTTTAAAACATGAAAAAATTACCATTAAAGTAATTTCTTTTTTTTTGTCCTAGGTCTGGGCAAAAAAATATGCAAAAATATATTGCGGCTACATCAATCACAGTTTGGAGTAATACAAATTTATCATTTATTCTCTGTCAACGCCATGTTACCTTTGCAAGTATTGGTTCTATTCACTAACTACACTATTGTATTGTTGCAATTTGCTTTTCTGTAATCATCATTATCATATTATTTTTGTGATTTATGAATTTATTGTATAATTATATTGTTATAATGAGTTCCTTTAAAGTGTCTTAATTTCAATTTAGATTAACAGAAACCTTACATATTATTATTATTTATTTTAATAGGCTGCCAAAGTGACTCTACTCTGCTTGATGGATGGCATGAATAGAATCCAAAAGTTGTAGTCACCATACTCATTGCGAATGCAAACAATGCGATATGGTGACTCACACTATGGCGGCCTATTACAATTTTTACGCCTCACTTGGGGACGTAAAAGACATGACAGTCATCGTAGCATTGTATTGCACACACTTACCATGACAACTGTCACCCTTGCATCAATGAGCCTCCGGTCTCGCACTCAGCAACATATATATATATATATATATATTATATATTAATAGCCTGCCAAAGTGACTCTACTCTGCCTGATGGAAAGCATGAATAGAATAAATGAGTTGTGGTCACCATACTCATTGCAATTGGAGACAATGCAGTATGGTGACCCACACTATGGCGGCCTAGTGAGATGCTCTTTCACACCCCGCTTGGGGACGTAAAAGGCATGGCAGTCATCATGACAGTGTAAGGCTTACACAGTTACCACGACAACTGTCACCCCTGCATCAATGGGCCTCCTGTCTCACACTCACCAATGAAACACGACAGCACGGATGTTGGTGCTTTAGGTTGTTCTTCTGTGGGAGGGTAGTACTGCCCCGGTCGTAGGCGCACCACAGTCTCAATTCGGATTAATACGGATTTATTACTTATTTAACATCGATGCTGTGTTACCTTTGTGAATACTGATTCTGTTAACTTGCTGCACAATTGTGTTTTATATTATATATCTATTATATACATTATATATTTATAAAATATTATGTATCAGTACACAGTATCAGTCTGAGCCAGTATTGAACTTCGAAACCAGATGACTAAAATACTATATATAGAATATCAGTATTACATATCGAATAAAAGTATTAAGGGTTTAATTGAAGTCATTTTACTTCCCAGCGAGGTTGGCCAGATAAGCGTCCTGTGAAAAACACACGTAAACATGCATTGACACATTTATACAAAAACTTCACATGAAGTAATACTATATTTCAATGTAACTACAAAGCTGGTATATTCTGGCATCAAGTAGCCACCATCGGAATCAAAAAAGATATCGGTATGATAAAGATTCAACAGTACATAAGCAATGTTTATGGCTTTAATATTCCAATAGCATTCGATAAAGAAACAATTAAGCATTTATTTTCAATCAATCAATGACGGGGTACATGGTTATTAATTTGTTAAACTTCAACACCTTGTCTTCGCGTATCTACAATCTTCATAAATTAATGGAACTTTATTAAATCGATATTCGACTTACTTAACGTGCTACACGAATAGTTGTCTGCCTCAAATTCATTGCTAAGTAATAAGCCATAATAGATGAATCATTTTAACACTGTTGTCACAAAATCTTCATTGGTTAAATGAATTGTTAAATGATATTCTTCAATGTATAGTTGTATAGTTTAGACAACTGATTAAATAAAAAATGAGAGTTACAAATACATATGGAGTTAAGTTTTCAAAAAACCGAGTGGATAAAGATATCCAGTCTGTATTACTTCCGTTGAATTTATCACAGACTATATTTGTTCAGTTTAAGTTTTTAATCAAAGATAATTGTATAAGGTCAAATACTCTTCTAACGACTAATCTGTCAATATGTAGTGTATTGTTTTTCGTAATTGTGCATTTGTTTGAAATCTACAAATTAACTATCGACGACAGTAGTAGGCCTATATCTAAATTTTACTATTTTGCATTCCTCGTGGAATCTTGTTTTGCTGGCGGTGCTTTATTTGCATATTTCATTGTTAATCATATTCAAACAAAGAATAACATAGAATTAATGTTAACAATGCAGAAGATCCATAGATACATTAACAAGAAAAGAAATTTGAAAATATTTCTATTTGGGAACTGGTTCTGTGTTATACTTGTTCTTGTCATACACGTACTTGTCATGATAACGTTAAAAACATTTAACAAAAGGTCAAGGATTAGTCAACTAATGCGTGTACTTTTGAGTGCTTTTTTTGACATGAATATGATTTATGCAATCAGATTTATAACATTATTAGATAATAAAGTTATTTTGTGGAATGATTGCTTATTGGATTCGTCGATTAATTACCATAACAAATATTACAAAGAAATATTTAATGTTTATACTCAAATATTGCGCTGTTATGACTTATACAAGTTGTGTTTCCGCCATGTGGTAAGTTAAATTTCTTTATTAAGCCCAATATAATGTGCCATTTACACTATTTTATTGTATTTAGTATATAGCTAGCTAGAATCTAAAACGATTTCTCTCTTTATAAGAAAGAGGTGACAAATGAACAGACAGATTACCTGATGGCAATTGACTGTTTTAAATTAATTTCAATGAGATGATCAGTTGCTGGTAACTTGTAACTTGCACTGGAAACACTGAAGCATTGATCCGGAAACACTGAAGAGGATAATTTGTTACAAAAATTGATTGTGCTATGTAAAGAGGATCTCGAAAACTCACAGTAGTGAAGTGTTCATTATCACTTCGGTTTGTATAAAAATTTTACCTTACGAAACTAGGACGCAAAAATTGTAAACGATACTAGCCTGAGTAATTCCACGGAGCACTAGCCATGGTATACACGATAAATAAAGCAGAGATAATGGCAAGAAGTCAAACTTTATTCATGATTTGGCCATCGATGATTTGAGTCACGTTCCATTGGATTTAGTACAGAGGTAGAGGCAGATACTGGGGTATCCTAGGAAGGAGTATATGATAATAGTTTTGTATATGCTCCTGGACCTGCGTCTTATAGAGTTAGTGGCTATGCGTTCGTGTGAAGTACTGCGTGTATCTGTTCAGCACACCGAGTTTCATCGAAAGTAATTCAACCTTACCTTCTAAAATAACTAACCCCATACCTAAGCTTCACTGGATATGCCTACGCATAAAATAACGATACTAGTTGAGGCTGAAATGCTCTCAAACTAATCTTTGTTGCGATGAAAATGTAAATATGTATGTTTTTAATTAAAATGTATTTGATGCTGTCGACCGCAATCTGAAACTTAAAAATTTTTTAATTTGGAAGATAAGTTTATCACGACTCTCGACAATCTTTCTCGCAACACATTGACGTGTATAATAGGTGTAAAAGAGGTCTTCCGTACAATTTTCTGCATAGCTGATTAGCAATATGTCATTAAAACACAAAAAAGTATAGTGAGGGATAGACACCTTGTAAGACACCAACATTTACAAATAATAATTAGAATTCCTAGCATACTGTATCCGTAACGACCTTTATGCGTTTGTCAGCATGAAAAATGAAAACCCCGTTATAAATTTCTCAGAAAGCCCATAGGAAGTTGAAAATAGCCGCATAAACCTCGTCTTTAGTCTTAATTGTTAGTATACCACGTGAATGAGGAAATTATTATGACCCTGACTGATCTGAGCGAACCCGACGAAAACCATATCATCAGTGATTGAGTACCGTCGTGTATAAAATTTAAAAAATTATATTACCGAAAACTAATTTTGAAAACAACAGACTATGCTACCTTGATTTTTAGTCATTTTTTTGTGACAAATGCCTACGATTCATAATTGTAGATATGTTTTTTATTTAATCACCTTAATAAATATAATGTGTTTTTCTGAACCAGTTGTATACCACGTTACAGGCAATAAAATATCTTTATTTTCTTACTTTTTGTGCTTTCAGATATTATTTCACACTACACAATGTTTATTTCAAGCACTAGTTAATGTTGAAAAATGCATAACATTTTATACATTATCTCCGTCGAACACTAACAATCACGTAAGTATTTATATGGTTTAGTTAGTAGTGCCATAAAAATCACGCCGAAACATATTAAACACAATTCCATGTAATAGGTGGTGAGTCTATTGACACTAACGAGATGCTTTGTTTACTAGATCCTCGTCCGTCGATCAACAGGTACTCCACTTATAGGTGACGTTGACTCGTGGTCCAAAGTTGTTGGTGGGAACCCTATGGATCTTAGTGTTTACTAGATGGCATGAAACTAGTGGTTGGAACTTATACTTTTGTGGCCACTTCCACATACAAACAAAAATATACAATAGCGCGATCTAGTGAAGATACATCGAACTACTAAGTGTAATAATGAACTACGAAGTAATTACTAATTCTGTGTTGTGAAATAGAGATTCGTGTGGCAATTAGCACATATACAACATCCCAACATAAGCCGTTGGGCCGTGGCCTGATCACCTCGCCTGGTCGGAGGATCCTCCCTTTGTGTCGGAGGGACGTGACACCCGTTTCCTCCACACTTTTAAACAGTCACAGTCGGTACAAAATAGTACAAAAGTTACAAAAGCACGTTTAGAGGTCCGTTAAGTTTCATTTAAAAACGATAATCAATGTTTTGGGGGTTAAACACGGACAACACGTTCGGAGGTGTTGTGGCCTAACACGTTCTACACTGAGGTAATAAAGGGAATTGTATATTAATTTCTAAAAAGATGGTGGCTTTCATCGAACTTAAACAGTAGCTAATTGCTCAATACTAATCGACTGCCGATGATTACTAAGTTAGATATGGAACAACAAAAATTTTGTTGACTTAAAAAGATCCGTTTGTCTTTAATTTTCTTTTCAGATTAGCGCAACTGTCGTCATACTTCTTTTCTTCCTGTGGTGGCTAAAAACCTTCTTTTTTCAAGTTATACTCAGCATTCATTGCGGAAAATTTTATAAAGCACTAGGTAAAATTCAAGAATCTTGTATGTTCATATTGAAAACAAATTGCTCAGGTACGTTTCACAAGTGGAAAGGTAAAAAAAAAATTAGATCCTCACGGGGCTTCTGACTGTTGATCATTAGTAACAAAGTGCTTCACGTGATACCCACTCGATCAAATTTTCTATTTTAAAATGAAATTTTAAAACATGAAAAAATTACCGTTAAAGTAATTTCTTTTTTTTTGTCCTAGGTCTGGGCAAAAAAATATGCAAAAATATATTGCGGCTACATCAATCACAGTTTGGAGTAATACAAATTTATCATTTATTCTCTGTCAACGCCATGTTACCTTTGCAAGTATTGGTTCTATTCACTAACTACACTATTGTATTGTTGCAATTTGCTTTTCTGTAATCATCATTATCATATTATTTTTGTGATTTATGAATTTATTGTATAATTATATTGTTATAATGAGTTCCTTTAAAGTGTCTTAATTTCAATTTAGATTAACAGAAACCTTACATATTATTATTATTTATTTTAATAGGCTGCCAAAGTGACTCTACTCTGCTTGATGGATGGCATGAATAGAATCCAAAAGTTGTAGTCACCATACTCATTGCGAATGCAAACAATGCGATATGGTGACTCACACTATGGCGGCCTATTACAATTTTTACGCCTCACTTGGGGACGTAAAAGACATGACAGTCATCGTAGCATTGTATTGCACACACTTACCATGACAACTGTCACCCTTGCATCAATGAGCCTCCGGTCTCGCACTCAGCAACATATATATATATATATATATATATATATTATATATTAATAGCCTGCCAAAGTGACTCTACTCTGCCTGATGGAAAGCATGAATAGAATAAATGAGTTGTGGTCACCATACTCATTGCAATTGGAGACAATGCAGTATGGTGACCCACACTATGGCGGCCTAGTGAGATGCTCTTTCACACCCCGCTTGGGGACGTTAAAGGCATGGCAGTCATCATGACAGTGTAAGGCTTACACAGTTACCACGACAACTGTCACCCCTGCATCAATGGGCCTCCTGTCTCAAACTCACCAATGAAATACGACAGCACGGATGTTGGTGCTTTAGGTTGTTCTTCTGTGGGAGGGTAGTACTGCCCCGGTCGTAGGCGCACCACAGTCTCAATTCGGATTAATACGGATTTATTACTTATTTAACATCGATGCTGTGTTACCTTTGTGAATACTGATTCTGTTAACTTGCTGCACAATTGTGTTTTATATTATATATCTATTATATACATTATATATTTATAAAATATTATGTATCAGTACACAGTATCAGTCTGAGCCAGTATTGAACTTTGAAACCAGATGACTAAAATACTATATATAGAATATCAGTATTACATATCGAATAAAAGTATTAAGGGTTTAATTGAAGTCATTTTACTTCCCAGCGAGGTTGGCCAGATAAGCGTCCTGTGAAAAACACACGTAAACATGCATTGACACATTTATACAAAAACTTCACATGAAGTAATACTATATTTCAATGTAACTACAAAGCTGGTATATTCTGGCATCAAGTAGCCACCATCGGAATCAAAAAAGATATCGGCATGATAAAGATTCAACAGTACATAAGCAATGTTTATGGCTTTAATATTCCAATAGCATTCGATAAAGAAACAATTAAGCATTTATTTTCAATCAATCAATGACGGGGTACATGGTTATTAATTTGTTAAACTTCAACACCTTGTCTTGGCGTATCTACAATCTTCATAAATTAATGGAACTTTATTAAATCGATATTCGACTTACTTAACGTGCTACACGAATAGTTGTCTGCCTCAAATTCATTGCTAAGTAATAAGCCATAATAGATGAATCATTTTAACACTGTTGTCACAAAATCTTCATTGGTTAAATGAATTGTTAAATGATATTCTTCAATGTATAGTTGTATAGTTTAGACAACTGATTAAATAAAAAATGAGAGTTACAAATACATATGGAGTTAAGTTTTCAAAAAACCGAGTGGATAAAGATATCCAGTCTGTATTACTTCCGTTGAATTTATCACAGACTATATTTGTTCAGTTTAAGTTTTTAATCAAAGATAATTGTATAAGGTCAAATACTCTTCTAACGACTAATCTGTCAATATGTAGTGTATTGTTTTTCGTAATTGTGCATTTGTTTGAAATCTACAAATTAACTATCGACGACAGTAGTAGGCCTATATCTAAATTTTACTATTTTGCATTCCTCGTGGAATCTTGTTTTGCTGGCGGTGCTTTATTTGCATATTTCATTGTTAATCATATTCAAACAAAGAATAACATAGAATTAATGTTAACAATGCAGAAGATCCATAGATACATTAACAAGAAAAGAAATTTGAAAATATTTCTATTTGGGAACTGGTTCTGTGTTATACTTGTTCTTGTCATACACGTACTTGTCATGATAACGTTAAAAACATTTAACAAAAGGTCAAGGATTAGTCAACTAATGCGTGTACTTTTGAGTGCTTTCTTTGACATGAATATGATTTATGCAATCAGATTTATAACATTATTAGAAAATAAAGTTATTTTGTGGAATGATTGCTTATTGGATTCGTCGATTAATTACCATAACAAATATTACAAAGAAATATTTAATGTTTATACTCAAATATTGCGCTGTTATGACTTATACAAGTTGTGTTTCCGCCATGTGGTAAGTTAAATTTCTTTATTAAGCCCAATATAATGTGCCATTTACACTATTTTATTGTATTTAGTATATAGCTAGCTAGAATCTAAAACGATTTCTCTCTTTATAAGAAAGAGGTGACAAATGAACAGACAGATTACCTGATGGCAATTGACTGTTTTAAATTAATTTCAATGAGATGATCAGTTGCTGGTAACTTGTAACTTGCACTGGAAACACTGAAGCATTGATCCGGAAACACTGAAGAGGATAATTTGTTACAAAAATTGATTGTGCTATGTAAAGAGGATCTCGAAAACTCACAGTAGTGAAGTGTTCATTATCACTTCGGTTTGTATAAAAATTTTACCTTACGAAACTAGGACGCAAAAATTGTAAACGATACTAGCCTGAGTAATTCCACGGAGCACTAGCCATGGTATACACGATAAATAAAGCAGAGATAATGGCAAGAAGTCAAACTTTGTTCATGATTTGGCCATCGATGATTTGAGTCACGTTCCATTGGATTTAGTACAGAGGTAGAGGCAGATACTGGGGTATCCTAGGAAGGAGTATATGATAATAGTTTTGTATATGCTCCTGGACCTGCGTCTTATAGAGTTAGTGGCTATGCGTTCGTGTGAAGTACTGCGTGTATCTGTTCAGCACACCGAGTTTCATCGAAAGTAATTCAACCTTACCTTCTAAAATAACTAACCCCATACCTAAGCTTCACTGGATATGCCTACGCATAAAATAACGATACTAGTTGAGGCTGAAATGCTCTCAAACTAATCTTTGTTGCGATGAAAATGTAAATATGTATGTTTTTAATTAAAATGTATTTGATGCTGTCGACCGCAATCTGAAACTTAAAAATTTTTTAATTTGGAAGATAAGTTTATCACGACTCTCGACAATCTTTCTCGCAACACATTGACGTGTATAATAGGTGTAAAAGAGGTCTTCCGTACAATTTTCTGCATAGCTGATTAGCAATATGTCATTAAAACACAAAAAAAGTATAGTGAGGGATAGACACCTTGTAAGACACCAACATTTACAAATAATAATTAGAATTCCTAGCATACTGTATCTGTAACGACCTTTATGCGTTTGTCAGCATGAAAAATGAAAACCCCGTTATAAATTTCTCAGAAAGCCCATAGGAAGTTGAAAATAGCCGCATAAACCTCGTCTTTAGTCTTAATTGTTAGTATACCACGTGAATGAGGAAATTATTATGACCCTGACTGATCTGAGCGAACCCGACGAAAACCATATCATCAGTGATTGAGTACCGTCGTGTATAAAATTTAAAAAATTATATTACCGAAAACTAATTTTGAAAACAACAGACTATGCTACCTTGATTTTTAGTCATTTTTTTGTGACAAATGCCTACGATTCATAATTGTAGATATGTTTTTTATTTAATCACCTTAATAAATATAATGTGTTTTTCTGAACCAGTTGTATACCACGTTACAGGCAATAAAATATCTTTATTTTCTTACTTTTTGTGCTTTCAGATATTATTTCACACTACACAATGTTTATTTCAAGCACTAGTTAATGTTGAAAAATGCATAACATTTTATACATTATCTCCGTCGAACACTAACAATCACGTAAGTATTTATATGGTTTAGTTAGTAGTGCCATAAAAATCACGCCGAAACATATTAAACACAATTCCATGTAATAGGTGGTGAGTCTATTGACACTAACGAGATGCTTTGTTTACTAGATCCTCGTCCGTCGATCAACAGGTACTCCACTTATAGGTGACGTTGACTCGTGGTCCAAAGTTGTTGGTGGGAACCCTATGGATCTTAGTGTTTACTAGATGGCATGAAACTAGTGGTTGGAACTTATACTTTTGTGGCCACTTCCACATACAAACAAAAATATACAATAGCGCGATCTAGTGAAGATACATCGAACTACTAAGTGTAATAATGAACTACGAAGTAATTACTAATTCTGTGTTGTGAAATAGAGATTCGTGTGGCAATTAGCACATATACAACATCCCAACATAAGCCGTTGGGCCGTGGCCTGATCACCTCGCCTGGTCGGAGGATCCTCCCTTTGTGTCGGAGGGACGTGACACCCGTTTCCTCCACACTTTTAAACAGTCACAGTCGGTACAAAATAGTACAAAAGTTACAAAAGCACGTTTAGAGGTCCGTTAAGTTTCATTTAAAAACGATAATCAATGTTTTGGGGGTTAAACACGGACAACACGTTCGGAGGTGTTGTGGCCTAACACGTTCTACACTGAGGTAATAAAGGGAATTGTATATTAATTTCTAAAAAGATGGTGGCTTTCATCGAACTTAAACAGTAGCTAATTGCTCAATACTAATCGACTGCCGATGATTACTAAGTTAGATATGGAACAACAAAAATTTTGTTGACTTAAAAAGATCCGTTTGTCTTTAATTTTCTTTTCAGATTAGCGCAACTGTCGTCATACTTCTTTTCTTCCTGTGGTGGCTAAAAACCTTCTTTTTTCAAGTTATACTCAGCATTCATTGCGGAAAATTTTATAAAGCACTAGGTAAAATTCAAGAATCTTGTATGTTCATATTGAAAACAAATTGCTCAGGTACGTTTCACAAGTGGAAAGGTAAAAAAAAAATTAGATCCTCACGGGGCTTCTGACTGTTGATCATTAGTAACAAAGTGCTTCACGTGATACCCACTCGATCAAATTTTCTATTTTAAAATGAAATTTTAAAACATGAAAAAATTACCGTTAAAGTAATTTCTTTTTTTTTGTCCTAGGTCTGGGCAAAAAAATATGCAAAAATATATTGCGGCTACATCAATCACAGTTTGGAGTAATACAAATTTATCATTTATTCTCTGTCAACGCCATGTTACCTTTGCAAGTATTGGTTCTATTCACTAACTACACTATTGTATTGTTGCAATTTGCTTTTCTGTAATCATCATTATCATATTATTTTTGTGATTTATGAATTTATTGTATAATTATATTGTTATAATGAGTTCCTTTAAAGTGTCTTAATTTCAATTTAGATTAACAGAAACCTTACATATTATTATTATTTATTTTAATAGGCTGCCAAAGTGACTCTACTCTGCTTGATGGATGGCATGAATAGAATCCAAAAGTTGTAGTCACCATACTCATTGCGAATGCAAACAATGCGATATGGTGACTCACACTATGGCGGCCTATTACAATTTTTACGCCTCACTTGGGGACGTAAAAGACATGACAGTCATCGTAGCATTGTATTGCACACACTTACCATGACAACTGTCACCCTTGCATCAATGAGCCTCCGGTCTCGCACTCAGCAACATATATATATATATATATATATATATTATATATTAATAGCCTGCCAAAGTGACTCTACTCTGCCTGATGGAAAGCATGAATAGAATAAATGAGTTGTGGTCACCATACTCATTGCAATTGGAGACAATGCAGTATGGTGACCCACACTATGGCGGCCTAGTGAGATGCTCTTTCACACCCCGCTTGGGGACGTTAAAGGCATGGCAGTCATCATGACAGTGTAAGGCTTACACAGTTACCACGACAACTGTCACCCCTGCATCAATGGGCCTCCTGTCTCAAACTCACCAATGAAATACGACAGCACGGATGTTGGTGCTTTAGGTTGTTCTTCTGTGGGAGGGTAGTACTGCCCCGGTCGTAGGCGCACCACAGTCTCAATTCGGATTAATACGGATTTATTACTTATTTAACATCGATGCTGTGTTACCTTTGTGAATACTGATTCTGTTAACTTGCTGCACAATTGTGTTTTATATTATATATCTATTATATACATTATATATTTATAAAATATTATGTATCAGTACACAGTATCAGTCTGAGCCAGTATTGAACTTTGAAACCAGATGACTAAAATACTATATATAGAATATCAGTATTACATATCGAATAAAAGTATTAAGGGTTTAATTGAAGTCATTTTACTTCCCAGCGAGGTTGGCCAGATAAGCGTCCTGTGAAAAACACACGTAAACATGCATTGACACATTTATACAAAAACTTCACATGAAGTAATACTATATTTCAATGTAACTACAAAGCTGGTATATTCTGGCATCAAGTAGCCACCATCGGAATCAAAAAAGATATCGGCATGATAAAGATTCAACAGTACATAAGCAATGTTTATGGCTTTAATATTCCAATAGCATTCGATAAAGAAACAATTAAGCATTTATTTTCAATCAATCAATGACGGGGTACATGGTTATTAATTTGTTAAACTTCAACACCTTGTCTTGGCGTATCTACAATCTTCATAAATTAATGGAACTTTATTAAATCGATATTCGACTTACTTAACGTGCTACACGAATAGTTGTCTGCCTCAAATTCATTGCTAAGTAATAAGCCATAATAGATGAATCATTTTAACACTGTTGTCACAAAATCTTCATTGGTTAAATGAATTGTTAAATGATATTCTTCAATGTATAGTTGTATAGTTTAGACAACTGATTAAATAAAAAATGAGAGTTACAAATACATATGGAGTTAAGTTTTCAAAAAACCGAGTGGATAAAGATATCCAGTCTGTATTACTTCCGTTGAATTTATCACAGACTATATTTGTTCAGTTTAAGTTTTTAATCAAAGATAATTGTATAAGGTCAAATACTCTTCTAACGACTAATCTGTCAATATGTAGTGTATTGTTTTTCGTAATTGTGCATTTGTTTGAAATCTACAAATTAACTATCGACGACAGTAGTAGGCCTATATCTAAATTTTACTATTTTGCATTCCTCGTGGAATCTTGTTTTGCTGGCGGTGCTTTATTTGCATATTTCATTGTTAATCATATTCAAACAAAGAATAACATAGAATTAATGTTAACAATGCAGAAGATCCATAGATACATTAACAAGAAAAGAAATTTGAAAATATTTCTATTTGGGAACTGGTTCTGTGTTATACTTGTTCTTGTCATACACGTACTTGTCATGATAACGTTAAAAACATTTAACAAAAGGTCAAGGATTAGTCAACTAATGCGTGTACTTTTGAGTGCTTTCTTTGACATGAATATGATTTATGCAATCAGATTTATAACATTATTAGAAAATAAAGTTATTTTGTGGAATGATTGCTTATTGGATTCGTCGATTAATTACCATAACAAATATTACAAAGAAATATTTAATGTTTATACTCAAATATTGCGCTGTTATGACTTATACAAGTTGTGTTTCCGCCATGTGGTAAGTTAAATTTCTTTATTAAGCCCAATATAATGTGCCATTTACACTATTTTATTGTATTTAGTATATAGCTAGCTAGAATCTAAAACGATTTCTCTCTTTATAAGAAAGAGGTGACAAATGAACAGACAGATTACCTGATGGCAATTGACTGTTTTAAATTAATTTCAATGAGATGATCAGTTGCTGGTAACTTGTAACTTGCACTGGAAACACTGAAGCATTGATCCGGAAACACTGAAGAGGATAATTTGTTACAAAAATTGATTGTGCTATGTAAAGAGGATCTCGAAAACTCACAGTAGTGAAGTGTTCATTATCACTTCGGTTTGTATAAAAATTTTACCTTACGAAACTAGGACGCAAAAATTGTAAACGATACTAGCCTGAGTAATTCCACGGAGCACTAGCCATGGTATACACGATAAATAAAGCAGAGATAATGGCAAGAAGTCAAACTTTATTCATGATTTGGCCATCGATGATTTGAGTCACGTTCCATTGGATTTAGTACAGAGGTAGAGGCAGATACTGGGGTATCCTAGGAAGGAGTATATGATAATAGTTTTGTATATGCTCCTGGACCTGCGTCTTATAGAGTTAGTGGCTATGCGTTCGTGTGAAGTACTGCGTGTATCTGTTCAGCACACCGAGTTTCATCGAAAGTAATTCAACCTTACCTTCTAAAATAACTAACCCCATACCTAAGCTTCACTGGATATGCCTACGCATAAAATAACGATACTAGTTGAGGCTGAAATGCTCTCAAACTAATCTTTGTTGCGATGAAAATGTAAATATGTATGTTTTTAATTAAAATGTATTTGATGCTGTCGACCGCAATCTGAAACTTAAAAATTTTTTAATTTGGAAGATAAGTTTATCACGACTCTCGACAATCTTTCTCGCAACACATTGACGTGTATAATAGGTGTAAAAGAGGTCTTCCGTACAATTTTCTGCATAGCTGATTAGCAATATGTCATTAAAACACAAAAAAAGTATAGTGAGGGATAGACACCTTGTAAGACACCAACATTTACAAATAATAATTAGAATTCCTAGCATACTGTATCCGTAACGACCTTTATGCGTTTGTCAGCATGAAAAATGAAAACCCCGTTATAAATTTCTCAGAAAGCCCATAGGAAGTTGAAAATAGCCGCATAAACCTCGTCTTTAGTCTTAATTGTTAGTATACCACGTGAATGAGGAAATTATTATGACCCTGACTGATCTGAGCGAACCCGACGAAAACCATATCATCAGTGATTGAGTACCGTCGTGTATAAAATTTAAAAAATTATATTACCGAAAACTAATTTTGAAAACAACAGACTATGCTACCTTGATTTTTAGTCATTTTTTTGTGACAAATGCCTACGATTCATAATTGTAGATATGTTTTTTATTTAATCACCTTAATAAATATAATGTGTTTTTCTGAACCAGTTGTATACCACGTTACAGGCAATAAAATATCTTTATTTTCTTACTTTTTGTGCTTTCAGATATTATTTCACACTACACAATGTTTATTTCAAGCACTAGTTAATGTTGAAAAATGCATAACATTTTATACATTATCTCCGTCGAACACTAACAATCACGTAAGTATTTATATGGTTTAGTTAGTAGTGCCATAAAAATCACGCCGAAACATATTAAACACAATTCCATGTAATAGGTGGTGAGTCTATTGACACTAACGAGATGCTTTGTTTACTAGATCCTCGTCCGTCGATCAACAGGTACTCCACTTATAGGTGACGTTGACTCGTGGTCCAAAGTTGTTGGTGGGAACCCTATGGATCTTAGTGTTTACTAGATGGCATGAAACTAGTGGTTGGAACTTATACTTTTGTGGCCACTTCCACATACAAACAAAAATATACAATAGCGCGATCTAGTGAAGATACATCGAACTACTAAGTGTAATAATGAACTACGAAGTAATTACTAATTCTGTGTTGTGAAATAGAGATTCGTGTGGCAATTAGCACATATACAACATCCCAACATAAGCCGTTGGGCCGTGGCCTGATCACCTCGCCTGGTCGGAGGATCCTCCCTTTGTGTCGGAGGGACGTGACACCCGTTTCCTCCACACTTTTAAACAGTCACAGTCGGTACAAAATAGTACAAAAGTTACAAAAGCACGTTTAGAGGTCCGTTAAGTTTCATTTAAAAACGATAATCAATGTTTTGGGGGTTAAACACGGACAACACGTTCGGAGGTGTTGTGGCCTAACACGTTCTACACTGAGGTAATAAAGGGAATTGTATATTAATTTCTAAAAAGATGGTGGCTTTCATCGAACTTAAACAGTAGCTAATTGCTCAATACTAATCGACTGCCGATGATTACTAAGTTAGATATGGAACAACAAAAATTTTGTTGACTTAAAAAGATCCGTTTGTCTTTAATTTTCTTTTCAGATTAGCGCAACTGTCGTCATACTTCTTTTCTTCCTGTGGTGGCTAAAAACCTTCTTTTTTCAAGTTATACTCAGCATTCATTGCGGAAAATTTTATAAAGCACTAGGTAAAATTCAAGAATCTTGTATGTTCATATTGAAAACAAATTGCTCAGGTACGTTTCACAAGTGGAAAGGTAAAAAAAAAATTAGATCCTCACGGGGCTTCTGACTGTTGATCATTAGTAACAAAGTGCTTCACGTGATACCCACTCGATCAAATTTTCTATTTTAAAATGAAATTTTAAAACATGAAAAAATTACCGTTAAAGTAATTTCTTTTTTTTTGTCCTAGGTCTGGGCAAAAAAATATGCAAAAATATATTGCGGCTACATCAATCACAGTTTGGAGTAATACAAATTTATCATTTATTCTCTGTCAACGCCATGTTACCTTTGCAAGTATTGGTTCTATTCACTAACTACACTATTGTATTGTTGCAATTTGCTTTTCTGTAATCATCATTATCATATTATTTTTGTGATTTATGAATTTATTGTATAATTATATTGTTATAATGAGTTCCTTTAAAGTGTCTTAATTTCAATTTAGATTAACAGAAACCTTACATATTATTATTATTTATTTTAATAGGCTGCCAAAGTGACTCTACTCTGCTTGATGGATGGCATGAATAGAATCCAAAAGTTGTAGTCACCATACTCATTGCGAATGCAAACAATGCGATATGGTGACTCACACTATGGCGGCCTATTACAATTTTTACGCCTCACTTGGGGACGTAAAAGACATGACAGTCATCGTAGCATTGTATTGCACACACTTACCATGACAACTGTCACCCTTGCATCAATGAGCCTCCGGTCTCGCACTCAGCAACATATATATATATATATATATATATTATATATTAATAGCCTGCCAAAGTGACTCTACTCTGCCTGATGGAAAGCATGAATAGAATAAATGAGTTGTGGTCACCATACTCATTGCAATTGGAGACAATGCAGTATGGTGACCCACACTATGGCGGCCTAGTGAGATGCTCTTTCACACCCCGCTTGGGGACGTAAAAGGCATGGCAGTCATCATGACAGTGTAAGGCTTACACAGTTACCACGACAACTGTCACCCCTGCATCAATGGGCCTCCTGTCTCACACTCACCAATGAAACACGACAGCACGGATGTTGGTGCTTTAGGTTGTTCTTCTGTGGGAGGGTAGTACTGCCCCGGTCGTAGGCGCACCACAGTCTCAATTCGGATTAATACGGATTTATTACTTATTTAACATCGATGCTGTGTTACCTTTGTGAATACTGATTCTGTTAACTTGCTGCACAATTGTGTTTTATATTATATATCTATTATATACATTATATATTTATAAAATATTATGTATCAGTACACAGTATCAGTCTGAGCCAGTATTGAACTTTGAAACCAGATGACTAAAATACTATATATAGAATATCAGTATTACATATCGAATAAAAGTATTAAGGGTTTAATTGAAGTCATTTTACTTCCCAGCGAGGTTGGCCAGATAAGCGTCCTGTGAAAAACACACGTAAACATGCATTGACACATTTATACAAAAACTTCACATGAAGTAATACTATATTTCAATGTAACTACAAAGCTGGTATATTCTGGCATCAAGTAGCCACCATCGGAATCAAAAAAGATATCGGTATGATAAAGATTCAACAGTACATAAGCAATGTTTATGGCTTTAATATTCCAATAGCATTCGATAAAGAAACAATTAAGCATTTATTTTCAATCAATCAATGACGGGGTACATGGTTATTAATTTGTTAAACTTCAACACCTTGTCTTGGCGTATCTACAATCTTCATAAATTAATGGAACTTTATTAAATCGATATTCGACTTACTTAACGTGCTACACGAATAGTTGTCTGCCTCAAATTCATTGCTAAGTAATAAGCCATAATAGATGAATCATTTTAACACTGTTGTCACAAAATTTTCATTGGTTAAATGAATTGTTAAATGATATTCTTCAATGTATAGTTGTATAGTTTAGACAACTGATTAAATAAAAAATGAGAGTTACAAATACATATGGAGTTAAGTTTTCAAAAAACCGAGTGGATAAAGATATCCAGTCTGTATTACTTCCATTGAATTTATCACAGACTATATTTGTTCAGTTTAAGTTTTTAATCAAAGATAATTGTATAAGGTCAAATACTCTTCTAACGACTAATCTGTCAATATGTAGTGTATTGTTTTTCGTAATTGTGCATTTGTTTGAAATCTACAAATTAACTATCGACGACAGTAGTAGGCCTATATCTAAATTTTACTATTTTGCATTCCTCGTGGAGTCTTGTTTTGCTGGCGGTGCTTTTTTTGCATATTTCATTGTTAATCATATTCAAACAAAGAATAACATAGAATTAATGTTAACAATGCAGAAGATCCATAGATACATTAACAAGAAAAGAAATTTGAAAATATTTCTATTTGGGAACTGGTTCTGTGTTATACTTGTTCTTGTCATACACGTACTTGTCATGATAACGTTAAAAACATTTAACAAAAGGTCAAGGATTAGTCAACTAATGCGTGTACTTTTGAGTGCTTTTTTTGACATGAATATGATTTATGCAATCAGATTTATAACATTATTAGATAATAAAGTTATTTTGTGGAATGATTGCTTATTGGATTCGTCGATTAATTACCATAACAAATATTACAAAGAAATATTTAATGTTTATACTCAAATATTGCGCTGTTATGACTTATACAAGTTGTGTTTCCGCCATGTGGTAAGTTAAATTTCTTTATTAAGCCCAATATAATGTGCCATTTACACTATTTTATTGTATTTAGTATATAGCTAGCTAGAATCTAAAACGATTTCTCTCTTTATAAGAAAGAGGTGACAAATGAACAGACAGATTACCTGATGGCAATTGACTGTTTTAAATTAATTTCAATGAGATGATCAGTTGCTGGTAACTTGTAACTTGCACTGGAAACACTGAAGCATTGATCCGGAAACACTGAAGAGGATAATTTGTTACAAAAATTGATTGTGCTATGTAAAGAGGATCTCGAAAACTCACAGTAGTGAAGTGTTCATTATCACTTCGGTTTGTATAAAAATTTTACCTTACGAAACTAGGACGCAAAAATTGTAAACGATACTAGCCTGAGTAATTCCACGGAGCACTAGCCATGGTATACACGATAAATAAAGCAGAGATAATGGCAAGAAGTCAAACTTTATTCATGATTTGGCCATCGATGATTTGAGTCACGTTCCATTGGATTTAGTACAGAGGTAGAGGCAGATACTGGGGTATCCTAGGAAGGAGTATATGATAATAGTTTTGTATATGCTCCTGGACCTGCGTCTTATAGAGTTAGTGGCTATGCGTTCGTGTGAAGTACTGCGTGTATCTGTTCAGCACACCGAGTTTCATCGAAAGTAATTCAACCTTACCTTCTAAAATAACTAACCCCATACCTAAGCTTCACTGGATATGCCTACGCATAAAATAACGATACTAGTTGAGGCTGAAATGCTCTCAAACTAATCTTTGTTGCGATGAAAATGTAAATATGTATGTTTTTAATTAAAATGTATTTGATGCTGTCGACCGCAATCTGAAACTTAAAAATTTTTTAATTTGGAAGATAAGTTTATCACGACTCTCGACAATCTTTCTCGCAACACATTGACGTGTATAATAGGTGTAAAAGAGGTCTTCCGTACAATTTTCTGCATAGCTGATTAGCAATATGTCATTAAAACACAAAAAAAGTATAGTGAGGGATAGACACCTTGTAAGACACCAACATTTACAAATAATAATTAGAATTCCTAGCATACTGTATCCGTAACGACCTTTATGCGTTTGTCAGCATGAAAAATGAAAACCCCGTTATAAATTTCTCAGAAAGCCCATAGGAAGTTGAAAATAGCCGCATAAACCTCGTCTTTAGTCTTAATTGTTAGTATACCACGTGAATGAGGAAATTATTATGACCCTGACTGATCTCTGATGGTTTGTCTTTAATTTTCTTTTCAGATTAGCGCAACTGTCGTCATACTTCTTTTCTTCCTGTGGTGGCTAAAAACCTTCTTTTTTCAAGTTATACTCAGCATTCATTGCGGAAAATTTTATAAAGCACTAGGTAAAATTCAAGAATCTTGTATGTTCATATTGAAAACAAATTGCTCAGGTACGTTTCACAAGTGGAAAGGTAAAAAAAAATTAGATCCTCACGGGGCTTCTGACTGTTGATCATTAGTAACAAAGTGCTTCACGTGATACCCACTCGATCAAATTTTCTATTTTAAAATGAAATTTTAAAACATGAAAAAATTACCGTTAAAGTAATTTCTTTTTTTTTGTCCTAGGTCTGGGCAAAAAAATATGCAAAAATATATTGCGGCTACATCAATCACAGTTTGGAGTAATACAAATTTATCATTTATTCTCTGTCAACGCCATGTTACCTTTGCAAGTATTGGTTCTATTCACTAACTACACTATTGTATTGTTGCAATTTGCTTTTCTGTAATCATCATTATCATATTATTTTTGTGATTTATGAATTTATTGTATAATTATATTGTTATAATGAGTTCCTTTAAAGTGTCTTAATTTCAATTTAGATTAACAGAAACCTTACATATTATTATTATTTATTTTAATAGGCTGCCAAAGTGGCTCTACTCTGCTTGATGGATGGCATGAATAGAATCCAAAAGTTGTAGTCACCATACTCATTGCGAATGCAAACAATGCGATATGGTGACTCACACTATGGCGGCCTATTACAATTTTTACGCCTCACTTGGGGACGTAAAAGACATGACAGTCATCGTAGCATTGTATTGCACACACTTACCATGACAACTGTCACCCTTGCATCAATGAGCCTCCGGTCTCGCACTCAGCAACATATATATATATATATATATATTATATATTAATAGCCTGCCAAAGTGACTCTACTCTGCCTGATGGAAAGCATGAATAGAATAAATGAGTTGTGGTCACCATACTCATTGCAATTGGAGACAATGCAGTATGGTGACCCACACTATGGCGGCCTAGTGAGATGCTCTTTCACACCCCGCTTGGGGACGTAAAAGGCATGGCAGTCATCATGACAGTGTAAGGCTTACACAGTTACCACGACAACTGTCACCCCTGCATCAATGGGCCTCCTGTCTCACACTCACCAATGAAACACGACAGCACGGATGTTGGTGCTTTAGGTTGTTCTTCTGTGGGAGGGTAGTACTGCCCCGGTCGTAGGCGCACCACAGTCTCAATTCGGATTAATACGGATTTATTACTTATTTAACATCGATGCTGTGTTACCTTTGTGAATACTGATTCTGTTAACTTGCTGCACAATTGTGTTTTATATTATATATCTATTATATACATTATATATTTATAAAATATTATGTATCAGTACACAGTATCAGTCTGAGCCAGTATTGAACTTTGAAACCAGATGACTAAAATACTATATATAGAATATCAGTACTACATATCGAATAAAAGTATTAAGGGTTTAATTGAAGTCATTTTACTTCTCAGCGAGGTTGGCCAGATAAGCGTCCTGTGAAAAACACACGTAAACATGCATTGACACATTTATACAAAAACTTCACATGAAGTAATACTATATTTCAATGTAACTACAAAGCTGGTATATTCTGGCATCAAGTAGCCACCATCGGAATCAAAAAAGATATCGGCATGATAAAGATTCAACAGTACATAAGCAATGTTTATGGCTTTAATATTCCAATAGCATTCGATAAAGAAACAATTAAGCATTTATTTTCAATCAATCAATGACGGGGTACATGGTTATTAATTTGTTAAACTTCAACACCTTGTCTTGGCGTATCTACAATCTTCATAAATTAATGGAACTTTATTAAATCGATATTCGACTTACTTAACGTGCTACACGAATAGTTGTCTGCCTCAAATTCATTGCTAAGTAATAAGCCATAATAGATGAATCATTTTAACACTGTTGTCACAAAATCTTCATTGGTTAAATGAATTGTTAAATGATATTCTTCAATGTATAGTTGTATAGTTTAGACAACTGATTAAATAAAAAATGAGAGTTACAAATACATATGGAGTTAAGTTTTCAAAAAACCGAGTGGATAAAGATATCCAGTCTGTATTACTTCCGTTGAATTTATCACAGACTATATTTGTTCAGTTTAAGTTTTTAATCAAAGATAATTGTATAAGGTCAAATACTCTTCTAACGACTAATCTGTCAATATGTAGTGTATTGTTTTTCGTAATTGTGCATTTGTTTGAAATCTACAAATTAACTATCGACGACAGTAGTAGGCCTATATCTAAATTTTACTATTTTGCATTCCTCGTGGAATCTTGTTTTGCTGGCGGTGCTTTATTTGCATATTTCATTGTTAATCATATTCAAACAAAGAATAACATAGAATTAATGTTAACAATGCAGAAGATCCATAGATACATTAACAAGAAAAGAAATTTGAAAATATTTCTATTTGGGAACTGGTTCTGTATTATACTTGTTCTTGTCATACACGTACTTGTCATGATAACGTTAAAAACATTTAACAAAAGGTCAAGGATTAGTCAACTAATGCGTGTACTTTTGAGTGCTTTTTTTGACATGAATATGATTTATGCAATCAGATTTATAACATTATTAGATAATAAACTTATTTTGTGGAATGATTGCTTATTGGATTCGTCGATTAATTACCATAACAAATATTACAAAGAAATATTTAATGTTTATACTCAAATATTGCGCTGTTATGACTTATACAAGTTGTGTTTCCGCCATGTGGTAAGTTAAATTTCTTTATTAAGCCCAATATAATGTGCCATTTACACTATTTTATTGTATTTAGTATATAGCTAGCTAGAATCTAAAACGATTTCTCTCTTTATAAGAAAGAGGTGACAAATGAACAGACAGATTACCTGATGGCAATTGACTGTTTTAAATTAATTTCAATGAGATGATCAGTTGCTGGTAACTTGTAACTTGCACTGGAAACACTGAAGCATTGATCCGGAAACACTGAAGAGGATAATTTGTTACAAAAATTGATTGTGCTATGTAAAGAGGATCTCGAAAACTCACAGTAGTGAAGTGTTCATTATCACTTCGGTTTGTATAAAAATTTTACCTTACGAAACTAGGACGCAAAAATTGTAAACGATACTAGCCTGAGTAATTCCACGGAGCACTAGCCATGGTATACACGATAAATAAAGCAGAGATAATGGCAAGAAGTCAAACTTTATTCATGATTTGGCCATCGATGATTTGAGTCACGTTCCATTGGATTTAGTACAGAGGTAGAGGCAGATACTGGGGTATCCTAGGAAGGAGTATATGATAATAGTTTTGTATATGCTCCTGGACCTGCGTCTTATAGAGTTAGTGGCTATGCGTTCGTGTGAAGTACTGCGTGTATCTGTTCAGCACACCGAGTTTCATCGAAAGTAATTCAACCTTACCTTCTAAAATAACTAACCCCATACCTAAGCTTCACTGGATATGCCTACGCATAAAATAACGATACTAGTTGAGGCTGAAATGCTCTCAAACTAATCTTTGTTGCGATGAAAATGTAAATATGTATGTTTTTAATTAAAATGTATTTGATGCTGTCGACCGCAATCTGAAACTTAAAAATTTTTTAATTTGGAAGATAAGTTTATCACGACTCTCGACAATCTTTCTCGCAACACATTGACGTGTATAATAGGTGTAAAAGAGGTCTTCCGTACAATTTTCTGCATAGCTGATTAGCAATATGTCATTAAAACACAAAAAAAGTATAGTGAGGGATAGACACCTTGTAAGACACCAACATTTACAAATAATAATTAGAATTCCTAGCATACTGTATCCGTAACGACCTTTATGCGTTTGTCAGCATGAAAAATGAAAACCCCGTTATAAATTTCTCAGAAAGCCCATAGGAAGTTGAAAATAGCCGCATAAACCTCGTCTTTAGTCTTAATTGTTAGTATACCACGTGAATGAGGAAATTATTATGACCCTGACTGATCTCTGATGGTTTGTCTTTAATTTTCTTTTCAGATTAGCGCAACTGTCGTCATACTTCTTTTCTTCCTGTGGTGGCTAAAAACCTTCTTTTTTCAAGTTATACTCAGCATTCATTGCGGAAAATTTTATAAAGCACTAGGTAAAATTCAAGAATCTTGTATGTTCATATTGAAAACAAATTGCTCAGGTACGTTTCACAAGTGGAAAGGTAAAAAAAAAATTAGATCCTCACGGGGCTTCTGACTGTTGATCATTAGTAACAAAGTGCTTCACGTGATACCCACTCGATCAAATTTTCTATTTTAAAATGAAATTTTAAAACATGAAAAAATTACCGTTAAAGTAATTTCTTTTTTTTTGTCCTAGGTCTGGGCAAAAAAATATGCAAAAATATATTGCGGCTACATCAATCACAGTTTGGAGTAATACAAATTTATCATTTATTCTCTGTCAACGCCATGTTACCTTTGCAAGTATTGGTTCTATTCACTAACTACACTATTGTATTGTTGCAATTTGCTTTTCTGTAATCATCATTATCATATTATTTTTGTGATTTATGAATTTATTGTATAATTATATTGTTATAATGAGTTCCTTTAAAGTGTCTTAATTTCAATTTAGATTAACAGAAACCTTACATATTATTATTATTTATTTTAATAGGCTGCCAAAGTGACTCTACTCTGCTTGATGGATGGCATGAATAGAATCCAAAAGTTGTAGTCACCATACTCATTGCGAATGCAAACAATGCGATATGGTGACTCACACTATGGCGGCCTATTACAATTTTTACGCCTCACTTGGGGACGTAAAAGACATGACAGTCATCGTAGCATTGTATTGCACACACTTACCATGACAACTGTCACCCTTGCATCAATGAGCCTCCGGTCTCGCACTCAGCAACATATATATATATATATATATATATATATTATATATTAATAGCCTGCCAAAGTGACTCTACTCTGCCTGATGGAAAGCATGAATAGAATAAATGAGTTGTGGTCACCATACTCATTGCAATTGGAGACAATGCAGTATGGTGACCCACACTATGGCGGCCTAGTGAGATGCTCTTTCACACCCCGCTTGGGGACGTTAAAGGCATGGCAGTCATCATGACAGTGTAAGGCTTACACAGTTACCACGACAACTGTCACCCCTGCATCAATGGGCCTCCTGTCTCAAACTCACCAATGAAATACGACAGCACGGATGTTGGTGCTTTAGGTTGTTCTTCTGTGGGAGGGTAGTACTGCCCCGGTCGTAGGCGCACCACAGTCTCAATTCGGATTAATACGGATTTATTACTTATTTAACATCGATGCTGTGTTACCTTTGTGAATACTGATTCTGTTAACTTGCTGCACAATTGTGTTTTATATTATATATCTATTATATACATTATATATTTATAAAATATTATGTATCAGTACACAGTATCAGTCTGAGCCAGTATTGAACTTTGAAACCAGATGACTAAAATACTATATATAGAATATCAGTATTACATATCGAATAAAAGTATTAAGGGTTTAATTGAAGTCATTTTACTTCCCAGCGAGGTTGGCCAGATAAGCGTCCTGTGAAAAACACACGTAAACATGCATTGACACATTTATACAAAAACTTCACATGAAGTAATACTATATTTCAATGTAACTACAAAGCTGGTATATTCTGGCATCAAGTAGCCACCATCGGAATCAAAAAAGATATCGGCATGATAAAGATTCAACAGTACATAAGCAATGTTTATGGCTTTAATATTCCAATAGCATTCGATAAAGAAACAATTAAGCATTTATTTTCAATCAATCAATGACGGGGTACATGGTTATTAATTTGTTAAACTTCAACACCTTGTCTTGGCGTATCTACAATCTTCATAAATTAATGGAACTTTATTAAATCGATATTCGACTTACTTAACGTGCTACACGAATAGTTGTCTGCCTCAAATTCATTGCTAAGTAATAAGCCATAATAGATGAATCATTTTAACACTGTTGTCACAAAATCTTCATTGGTTAAATGAATTGTTAAATGATATTCTTCAATGTATAGTTGTATAGTTTAGACAACTGATTAAATAAAAAATGAGAGTTACAAATACATATGGAGTTAAGTTTTCAAAAAACCGAGTGGATAAAGATATCCAGTCTGTATTACTTCCGTTGAATTTATCACAGACTATATTTGTTCAGTTTAAGTTTTTAATCAAAGATAATTGTATAAGGTCAAATACTCTTCTAACGACTAATCTGTCAATATGTAGTGTATTGTTTTTCGTAATTGTGCATTTGTTTGAAATCTACAAATTAACTATCGACGACAGTAGTGTATCTAAATTTTACTATTTTGCATTCCTCGTGGAATCTTGTTTTGCTGGCGGTGCTTTTTTTGCATATTTCATTGTTAATCATATTCAAACAAAGAATAACATAGAATTAATGTTAACAATGCAGAAGATCCATAGATACATTAACAAGAAAAGAAATTTGAAAATATTTCTATTTGGGAACTGGTTCTGTGTTATACTTGTTCTTGTCATACACGTACTTGTCATGATAACGTTAAAAACATTTAACAAAAGGTCAAGGATTAGTCAACTAATGCGTGTACTTTTGAGTGCTTTCTTTGACATGAATATGATTTATGCAATCAGATTTATAACATTATTAGAAAATAAAGTTATTTTGTGGAATGATTGCTTATTGGATTCGTCGATTAATTACCATAACAAATATTACAAAGAAATATTTAATGTTTATACTCAAATATTGCGCTGTTATGACTTATACAAGTTGTGTTTCCGCCATGTGGTAAGTTAAATTTCTTTATTAAGCCCAATATAATGTGCCATTTACACTATTTTATTGTATTTAGTATATAGCTAGCTAGAATCTAAAACGATTTCTCTCTTTATAAGAAAGAGGTGACAAATGAACAGACAGATTACCTGATGGCAATTGACTGTTTTAAATTAATTTCAATGAGATGATCAGTTGCTGGTAACTTGTAACTTGCACTGGAAACACTGAAGCATTGATCCGGAAACACTGAAGAGGATAATTTGTTACAAAAATTGATTGTGCTATGTAAAGAGGATCTCGAAAACTCACAGTAGTGAAGTGTTCATTATCACTTCGGTTTGTATAAAAATTTTACCTTACGAAACTAGGACGCAAAAATTGTAAACGATACTAGCCTGAGTAATTCCACGGAGCACTAGCCATGGTATACACGATAAATAAAGCAGAGATAATGGCAAGAAGTCAAACTTTATTCATGATTTGGCCATCGATGATTTGAGTCACGTTCCATTGGATTTAGTACAGAGGTAGAGGCAGATACTGGGGTATCCTAGGAAGGAGTATATGATAATAGTTTTGTATATGCTCCTGGACCTGCGTCTTATAGAGTTAGTGGCTATGCGTTCGTGTGAAGTACTGCGTGTATCTGTTCAGCACACCGAGTTTCATCGAAAGTAATTCAACCTTACCTTCTAAAATAACTAACCCCATACCTAAGCTTCACTGGATATGCCTACACATAAAATAACGATACTAGTTGAGGCTGAAATGCTCTCAAACTAATCTTTGTTGCGATGAAAATGTAAATATGTATGTTTTTAATTAAAATGTATTTGATGCTGTCGACCGCAATCTGAAACTTAAAGATTTTTTAATTTGGAAGATAAGTTTATCACGACTCTCGACAATCTTTCTCGCAACACATTGACGTGTATAATAGGTGTAAAAGAGGTCTTCCGTACAATTTTCTGCATAGCTGATTAGCAATATGTCATTAAAACACAAAAAAAGTATAGTGAGGGATAGACACCTTGTAAGACACCAACATTTACAAATAATAATTAGAATTCCTAGCATACTGTATCCGTAACGACCTTTATGCGTTTGTCAGCATGAAAAATGAAAACCCCGTTATAAATTTCTCAGAAAGCCCATAGGAAGTTGAAAATAGCCGCATAAACCTCGTCTTTAGTCTTAATTGTTAGTATACCACGTGAATGAGGAAATTATTATGACCCTGACTGATCTGAGCGAACCCGACGAAAACCATATCATCAGTGATTGAGTACCGTCGTGTATAAAATGTAAAAAATTATATTACCGAAAACTAATTTTGAAAACAACAGACTATGCTACCTTGATTTTTAGTCATTTTTTTGTGACAAATGCCTACGATTCATAATTGTAGATACGTTTTTTTATTTAATCACCTTAATAAATATAATGTGTTTTTCTGAACCAGTTGTATACCACGTTACAGGCAATAAAATATCTTTATTTTCTTACTTTTTGTGCTTTCAGATATTATTTCACACTACACAATGTTTATTTCAAGCACTAGTTAATGTTGAAAAATGCATAACATTTTATACATTATCTCCGTCGAACACTAACAATCACGTAAGTATTTATATGGTTTAGTTAGTAGTGCCATAAAAATCACGCCGAAACATATTAAACACAATTCCATGTAATAGGTGGTGAGTCTATTGACACTAACGAGATGCTTTGTTTACTAGATCCTCGTCCGTCGATCAACAGGTACTCCACTTATAGGTGACGTTGACTCGTGGTCCAAAGTTGTTGGTGGGAACCCTATGGATCTTAGTGTTTACTAGATGGCATGAAACTAGTGGTTGGAACTTATACTTTTGTGGCCACTTCCACATACAAACAAAAATATACAATAGCGCCATCTAGTGAAGATACATCGAACTACTAAGTGTAATAATGAACTACGAAGTAATTACTAATTCTGTGTTGTGAAATAGAGATTCGTGTGGCAATTAGCACATATACAACATCCCAACATAAGCCGTTGGGCCGTGGCCTGATCACCTCGCCTGGTCGGAGGATCCTCCCTTTGTGTCGGAGGGACGTGACACCCGTTTCCTCCACACTTTTAAACAGTCACAGTCGGTACAAAATAGTACAAAAGTTACAAAAGCACGTTTAGAGGTCCGTTAAGTTTCATTTAAAAACGATAATCAATGTTTTGGGGGTTAAACACGGACAACACGTTCGGAGGTGTTGTGGCCTAACACGTTCTACACTGAGGTAATAAAGGGAATTGTATATTAATTTCTAAAAAGATGGTGGCTTTCATCGAACTTAAACAGTAGCTAATTGCTCAATACTAATCGACTGCCGATGATTACTAAGTTAGATATGGAACAACAAAAATTTTGTTGACTTAAAAAGATCCGTTTGTCTTTAATTTTCTTTTCAGATTAGCGCAACTGTCGTCATACTTCTTTTCTTCCTGTGGTGGCTAAAAACCTTCTTTTTTCAAGTTATACTCAGCATTCATTGCGGAAAATTTTATAAAGCACTAGGTAAAATTCAAGAATCTTGTATGTTCATATTGAAAACAAATTGCTCAGGTACGTTTCACAAGTGGAAAGGTAAAAAAAAAATTAGATCCTCACGGGGCTTCTGACTGTTGATCATTAGTAACAAAGTGCTTCACGTGATACCCACTCGATCAAATTTTCTATTTTAAAATGAAATTTTAAAACATGAAAAAATTACCGTTAAAGTAATTTCTTTTTTTTTGTCCTAGGTCTGGGCAAAAAAATATGCAAAAATATATTGCGGCTACATCAATCACAGTTTGGAGTAATACAAATTTATCATTTATTCTCTGTCAACGCCATGTTACCTTTGCAAGTATTGGTTCTATTCACTAATTACACTATTGTATTGTGGCAATTTGCTTTTCTGTAATCATCATTATCATATTATTTTTGTGATTTATGAATTTATTGTATAATTATATTGTTATAATGAGTTCCTTTAAAGTGTCTTAATTTCAATTTAGATTAACAGAAACCTTACATATTATTATTATTTATTTTAATAGGCTGCCAAAGTGACTCTACTCTGCTTGATGGATGGCATGAATAGAATCCAAAAGTTGTAGTCACCATACTCATTGCGAATGCAAACAATGCCATATGGTGACTCACACTATGGCGGCCTATTACAATTTTTACGCCTCACTTGGGGACGTAAAAGACATGACAGTCATCGTAGCATTGTATTGCACACACTTACCATGACAACTGTCACCCTTGCATCAATGAGCCTCCGGTCTCGCACTCAGCAACATATATATATATATATATATATATATATATTATATATTAATAGCCTGCCAAAGTGACTCTACTCTGCCTGATGGAAAGCATGAATAGAATAAATGAGTTGTGGTCACCATACTCATTGCAATTGGAGACAATGCAGTATGGTGACCCACACTATGGCGGCCTAGTGAGATGCTCTTTCACACCCCGCTTGGGGACGTAAAAGGCATGGCAGTCATCATGACAGTGTAAGGCTTACACAGTTACCACGACAACTGTCACCCCTGCATCAATGGGCCTCCTGTCTCACACTCACCAATGAAACACGACAGCACGGATGTTGGTGCTTTAGGTTGTTCTTCTGTGGGAGGGTAGTACTGCCCCGGTCGTAGGCGCACCACAGTCTCAATTCGGATTAATACGGATTTATTACTTATTTAACATCGATGCTGTGTTACCTTTGTGAATACTGATTCTGTTAACTTGCTGCACAATTGTGTTTTATATTATATATCTATTATATACATTATATATTTATAAAATATTATGTATCAGTACACAGTATCAGTCTGAGCCAGTATTGAACTTTGAAACCAGATGACTAAAATACTATATATAGAATATCAGTATTACATATCGAATAAAAGTATTAAGGGTTTAATTGAAGTCATTTTACTTCCCAGCGAGGTTGGCCAGATAAGCGTCCTGTGAAAAACACACGTAAACATGCATTGACACATTTATACAAAAACTTCACATGAAGTAATACTATATTTCAATGTAACTACAAAGCTGGTATATTCTGGCATCAAGTAGCCACCATCGGAATCAAAAAAGATATCGGCATGATAAAGATTCAACAGTACATAAGCAATGTTTATGGCTTTAATATTCCAATAGCATTCGATAAAGAAACAATTAAGCATTTATTTTCAATCAATCAATGACGGGGTACATGGTTATTAATTTGTTAAACTTCAACACCTTGTCTTGGCGTATCTACAATCTTCATAAATTAATGGAACTTTATTAAATCGATATTCGACTTACTTAACGTGCTACACGAATAGTTGTCTGCCTCAAATTCATTGCTAAGTAATAAGCCATAATAGATGAATCATTTTAACACTGTTGTCACAAAATCTTCATTGGTTAAATGAATTGTTAAATGATATTCTTCAATGTATAGTTGTATAGTTTAGACAACTGATTAAATAAAAAATGAGAGTTACAAATACATATGGAGTTAAGTTTTCAAAAAACCGAGTGGATAAAGATATCCAGTCTGTATTACTTCCGTTGAATTTATCACAGACTATATTTGTTCAGTTTAAGTTTTTAATCAAAGATAATTGTATAAGGTCAAATACTCTTCTAACGACTAATCTGTCAATATGTAGTGTATTGTTTTTCGTAATTGTGCATTTGTTTGAAATCTACAAATTAACTATCGACGACAGTAGTAGGCCTATATCTAAATTTTACTATTTTGCATTCCTCGTGGAATCTTGTTTTGCTGGCGGTGCTTTTTTTGCATATTTCATTGTTAATCATATTGAAACAAAGAATAACATAGAATTAATGTTAACAATGCAGAAGATCCATAGATACATTAACAAGAAAAGAAATTTGAAAATATTTCTATTTGGGAACTGGTTCTGTGTTATACTTGTTCTTGTCATACACGTACTTGTCATGATAACGTTAAAAACATTTAACAAAAGGTCAAGGATTAGTCAACTAATGCGTGTACTTTTGAGTGCTTTTTTTGACATGAATATGATTTATGCAATCAGATTTATAACATTATTAGAAAATAAAGTTATTTTGTGGAATGATTGCTTATTGGATTCGTCGATTAATTACCATAACAAATATTACAAAGAAATATTTAATGTTTATACTCAAATATTGCGCTGTTATGACTTATACAAGTTGTGTTTCCGCCATGTGGTAAGTTAAATTTCTTTATTAAGCCCAATATAATGTGCCATTTACACTATTTTATTGTATTCAGTATATAGCTAGCTAGAATCTAAAACGATTTCTCTCTTTATAAGAAAGAGGTGACAAATGAACAGACAGATTACCTGATGGCAATTGACTGTTTTAAATTAATTTCAATGAGATGATCAGTTGCTGGTAACTTGTAACTTGCACTGGAAACACTGAAGCATTGATCCGGAAACACTGAAGAGGATAATTTGTTACAAAAATTGATTGTGCTATGTAAAGAGGATCTCGAAAACTCACAGTAGTGAAGTGTTCATTATCACTTCGGTTTGTATAAAAATTTTACCTTACGAAACTAGGACGCAAAAATTGTAAACGATACTAGCCTGAGTAATTCCACGGAGCACTAGCCATGGTATACACGATAAATAAAGCAGAGATAATGGCAAGAAGTCAAACTTTATTCATGATTTGGCCATCGATGATTTGAGTCACGTTCCATTGGATTTAGTACAGAGGTAGAGGCAGATACTGGGGTATCCTAGGAAGGAGTATATGATAATAGTTTTGTATATGCTCCTGGACCTGCGTCTTATAGAGTTAGTGGCTATGCGTTCGTGTGAAGTACTGCGTGTATCTGTTCAGCACACCGAGTTTCATCGAAAGTAATTCAACCTTACCTTCTAAAATAACTAACCCCATACCTAAGCTTCACTAGATATGCCTACGCATAAAATAACGATACTAGTTGAGGCTGAAATGCTCTCAAACTAATCTTTGTTGCGATGAAAATGTAAATATGTATGTTTTTAATTAAAATGTATTTGATGCTGTCGACCGCAATCTGAAACTTAAAGATTTTTTAATTTGGAAGATAAGTTTATCACGACTCTCGACAATCTTTCTCGCAACACATTGACGTGTATAATAGGTGTAAAAGAGGTCTTCCGTACAATTTTCTGCATAGCTGATTAGCAATATGTCATTAAAACACAAAAAAAGTATAGTGAGGGATAGACATCTTGTAAGACACCAACATTTACAAATAATAATTAGAATTCCTAGCATACTGTATCCGTAACGACCTTTATGCGTTTGTCAGCATGAAAAATGAAAACCCCGTTATAAATTTCTCAGAAAGCCCATAGGAAGTTGAAAATAGCCGCATAAACCTCGTCTTTAGTCTTAATTGTTAGTATACCACGTGAATGAGGAAATTATTATGACCCTGACTGATCTGAGCGAACCCGACGAAAACCATATCATCAGTGATTGAGTACCGTCGTGTATAAAATTTAAAAAATTATATTACCGAAAACTAATTTTGAAAACAACAGACTATGCTACCTTGATTTTTAGTCATTTTTTTGTGACAAATGCCTACGATTCATAATTGTAGATATGTTTTTTATTTAATCACCTTAATAAATATAATGTGTTTTTCTGAACCAGTTGTATACCACGTTACAGGCAATAAAATATCTTTATTTTCTTACTTTTTGTGCTTTCAGATATTATTTCACACTACACAATGTTTATTTCAAGCACTAGTTAATGTTGAAAAATGCATAACATTTTATACATTATCTCCGTCGAACACTAACAATCACGTAAGTATTTATATGGTTTAGTTAGTAGTGCCATAAAAATCACGCCGAAACATATTAAACACAATTCCATGTAATAGGTGGTGAGTCTATTGACACTAACGAGATGCTTTGTTTACTAGATCCTCGTCCGTCGATCAACAGGTACTCCACTTATAGGTGACGTTGACTCGTGGTCCAAAGTTGTTGGTGGGAACCCTATGGATCTTAGTGTTTACTAGATGGCATGAAACTAGTGGTTGGAACTTATACTTTTGTGGCCACTTCCACATACAAACAAAAATATACAATAGCGCGATCTAGTGAAGATACATCGAACTACTAAGTGTAATAATGAACTACGAAGTAATTACTAATTCTGTGTTGTGAAATAGAGATTCGTGTGGCAATTAGCACATATACAACATCCCAACATAAGCCGTTGGGCCGTGGCCTGATCACCTCGCCTGGTCGGAGGATCCTCCCTTTGTGTCGGAGGGACGTGACACCCGTTTCCTCCACACTTTTAAACAGTCACAGTCGGTACAAAATAGTACAAAAGTTACAAAAGCACGTTTAGAGGTCCGTTAAGTTTCATTTAAAAACGATAATCAATGTTTTGGGGGTTAAACACGGACAACACGTTCGGAGGTGTTGTGGCCTAACACGTTCTACACTGAGGTAATAAAGGGAATTGTATATTAATTTCTAAAAAGATGGTGGCTTTCATCGAACTTAAACAGTAGCTAATTGCTCAATACTAATCGACTGCCGATGATTACTAAGTTAGATATGGAACAACAAAAATTTTGTTGACTTAAAAAGATCCGTTTGTCTTTAATTTTCTTTTCAGATTAGCGCAACTGTCGTCATACTTCTTTTCTTCCTGTGGTGGCTAAAAACCTTCTTTTTTCAAGTTATACTCAGCATTCATTGCGGAAAATTTTATAAAGCACTAGGTAAAATTCAAGAATCTTGTATGTTCATATTGAAAACAAATTGCTCAGGTACGTTTCACAAGTGGAAAGGTAAAAAAAAAATTAGATCCTCACGGGGCTTCTGACTGTTGATCATTAGTAACAAAGTGCTTCACGTGATACCCACTCGATCAAATTTTCTATTTTAAAATGAAATTTTAAAACATGAAAAAATTACCGTTAAAGTAATTTCTTTTTTTTTGTCCTAGGTCTGGGCAAAAAAATATGCAAAAATATATTGCGGCTACATCAATCACAGTTTGGAGTAATACAAATTTATCATTTATTCTCTGTCAACGCCATGTTACCTTTGCAAGTATTGGTTCTATTCACTAATTACACTATTGTATTGTGGCAATTTGCTTTTCTGTAATCATCATTATCATATTATTTTTGTGATTTATGAATTTATTGTATAATTATATTGTTATAATGAGTTCCTTTAAAGTGTCTTAATTTCAATTTAGATTAACAGAAACCTTACATATTATTATTATTTATTTTAATAGGCTGCCAAAGTGACTCTACTCTGCTTGATGGATGGCATGAATAGAATCCAAAAGTTGTAGTCACCATACTCATTGCGAATGCAAACAATGCCATATGGTGACTCACACTATGGCGGCCTATTACAATTTTTACGCCTCACTTGGGGACGTAAAAGACATGACAGTCATCGTAGCATTGTATTGCACACACTTACCATGACAACTGTCACCCTTGCATCAATGAGCCTCCGGTCTCGCACTCAGCAACATATATATATATATATATATATATATATATTATATATTAATAGCCTGCCAAAGTGACTCTACTCTGCCTGATGGAAAGCATGAATAGAATAAATGAGTTGTGGTCACCATACTCATTGCAATTGGAGACAATGCAGTATGGTGACCCACACTATGGCGGCCTAGTGAGATGCTCTTTCACACCCCGCTTGGGGACGTAAAAGGCATGGCAGTCATCATGACAGTGTAAGGCTTACACAGTTACCACGACAACTGTCACCCCTGCATCAATGGGCCTCCTGTCTCACACTCACCAATGAAACACGACAGCACGGATGTTGGTGCTTTAGGTTGTTCTTCTGTGGGAGGGTAGTACTGCCCCGGTCGTAGGCGCACCACAGTCTCAATTCGGATTAATACGGATTTATTACTTATTTAACATCGATGCTGTGTTACCTTTGTGAATACTGATTCTGTTAACTTGCTGCACAATTGTGTTTTATATTATATATCTATTATATACATTATATATTTATAAAATATTATGTATCAGTACACAGTATCAGTCTGAGCCAGTATTGAACTTTGAAACCAGATGACTAAAATACTATATATAGAATATCAGTATTACATATCGAATAAAAGTATTAAGGGTTTAATTGAAGTCATTTTACTTCCCAGCGAGGTTGGCCAGATAAGCGTCCTGTGAAAAACACACGTAAACATGCATTGACACATTTATACAAAAACTTCACATGAAGTAATACTATATTTCAATGTAACTACAAAGCTGGTATATTCTGGCATCAAGTAGCCACCATCGGAATCAAAAAAGATATCGGCATGATAAAGATTCAACAGTACATAAGCAATGTTTATGGCTTTAATATTCCAATAGCATTCGATAAAGAAACAATTAAGCATTTATTTTCAATCAATCAATGACGGGGTACATGGTTATTAATTTGTTAAACTTCAACACCTTGTCTTGGCGTATCTACAATCTTCATAAATTAATGGAACTTTATTAAATCGATATTCGACTTACTTAACGTGCTACACGAATAGTTGTCTGCCTCAAATTCATTGCTAAGTAATAAGCCATAATAGATGAATCATTTTAACACTGTTGTCACAAAATCTTCATTGGTTAAATGAATTGTTAAATGATATTCTTCAATGTATAGTTGTATAGTTTAGACAACTGATTAAATAAAAAATGAGAGTTACAAATACATATGGAGTTAAGTTTTCAAAAAACCGAGTGGATAAAGATATCCAGTCTGTATTACTTCCGTTGAATTTATCACAGACTATATTTGTTCAGTTTAAGTTTTTAATCAAAGATAATTGTATAAGGTCAAATACTCTTCTAACGACTAATCTGTCAATATGTAGTGTATTGTTTTTCGTAATTGTGCATTTGTTTGAAATCTACAAATTAACTATCGACGACAGTAGTAGGCCTATATCTAAATTTTACTATTTTGCATTCCTCGTGGAATCTTGTTTTGCTGGCGGTGCTTTTTTTGCATATTTCATTGTTAATCATATTGAAACAAAGAATAACATAGAATTAATGTTAACAATGCAGAAGATCCATAGATACATTAACAAGAAAAGAAATTTGAAAATATTTCTATTTGGGAACTGGTTCTGTGTTATACTTGTTCTTGTCATACACGTACTTGTCATGATAACGTTAAAAACATTTAACAAAAGGTCAAGGATTAGTCAACTAATGCGTGTACTTTTGAGTGCTTTTTTTGACATGAATATGATTTATGCAATCAGATTTATAACATTATTAGAAAATAAAGTTATTTTGTGGAATGATTGCTTATTGGATTCGTCGATTAATTACCATAACAAATATTACAAAGAAATATTTAATGTTTATACTCAAATATTGCGCTGTTATGACTTATACAAGTTGTGTTTCCGCCATGTGGTAAGTTAAATTTCTTTATTAAGCCCAATATAATGTGCCATTTACACTATTTTATTGTATTCAGTATATAGCTAGCTAGAATCTAAAACGATTTCTCTCTTTATAAGAAAGAGGTGACAAATGAACAGACAGATTACCTGATGGCAATTGACTGTTTTAAATTAATTTCAATGAGATGATCAGTTGCTGGTAACTTGTAACTTGCACTGGAAACACTGAAGCATTGATCCGGAAACACTGAAGAGGATAATTTGTTACAAAAATTGATTGTGCTATGTAAAGAGGATCTCGAAAACTCACAGTAGTGAAGTGTTCATTATCACTTCGGTTTGTATAAAAATTTTACCTTACGAAACTAGGACGCAAAAATTGTAAACGATACTAGCCTGAGTAATTCCACGGAGCACTAGCCATGGTATACACGATAAATAAAGCAGAGATAATGGCAAGAAGTCAAACTTTATTCATGATTTGGCCATCGATGATTTGAGTCACGTTCCATTGGATTTAGTACAGAGGTAGAGGCAGATACTGGGGTATCCTAGGAAGGAGTATATGATAATAGTTTTGTATATGCTCCTGGACCTGCGTCTTATAGAGTTAGTGGCTATGCGTTCGTGTGAAGTACTGCGTGTATCTGTTCAGCACACCGAGTTTCATCGAAAGTAATTCAACCTTACCTTCTAAAATAACTAACCCCATACCTAAGCTTCACTAGATATGCCTACGCATAAAATAACGATACTAGTTGAGGCTGAAATGCTCTCAAACTAATCTTTGTTGCGATGAAAATGTAAATATGTATGTTTTTAATTAAAATGTATTTGATGCTGTCGACCGCAATCTGAAACTTAAAGATTTTTTAATTTGGAAGATAAGTTTATCACGACTCTCGACAATCTTTCTCGCAACACATTGACGTGTATAATAGGTGTAAAAGAGGTCTTCCGTACAATTTTCTGCATAGCTGATTAGCAATATGTCATTAAAACACAAAAAAAGTATAGTGAGGGATAGACATCTTGTAAGACACCAACATTTACAAATAATAATTAGAATTCCTAGCATACTGTATCCGTAACGACCTTTATGCGTTTGTCAGCATGAAAAATGAAAACCCCGTTATAAATTTCTCAGAAAGCCCATAGGAAGTTGAAAATAGCCGCATAAACCTCGTCTTTAGTCTTAATTGTTAGTATACCACGTGAATGAGGAAATTATTATGACCCTGACTGATCTGAGCGAACCCGACGAAAACCATATCATCAGTGATTGAGTACCGTCGTGTATAAAATTTAAAAAATTATATTACCGAAAACTAATTTTGAAAACAACAGACTATGCTACCTTGATTTTTAGTCATTTTTTTGTGACAAATGCCTACGATTCATAATTGTAGATATGTTTTTTATTTAATCACCTTAATAAATATAATGTGTTTTTCTGAACCAGTTGTATACCACGTTACAGGCAATAAAATATCTTTATTTTCTTACTTTTTGTGCTTTCAGATATTATTTCACACTACACAATGTTTATTTCAAGCACTAGTTAATGTTGAAAAATGCATAACATTTTATACATTATCTCCGTCGAACACTAACAATCACGTAAGTATTTATATGGTTTAGTTAGTAGTGCCATAAAAATCACGCCGAAACATATTAAACACAATTCCATGTAATAGGTGGTGAGTCTATTGACACTAACGAGATGCTTTGTTTACTAGATCCTCGTCCGTCGATCAACAGGTACTCCACTTATAGGTGACGTTGACTCGTGGTCCAAAGTTGTTGGTGGGAACCCTATGGATCTTAGTGTTTACTAGATGGCATGAAACTAGTGGTTGGAACTTATACTTTTGTGGCCACTTCCACATACAAACAAAAATATACAATAGCGCCATCTAGTGAAGATACATCGAACTACTAAGTGTAATAATGAACTACGAAGTAATTACTAATTCTGTGTTGTGAAATAGAGATTCGTGTGGCAATTAGCACATATACAACATCCCAACATAAGCCGTTGGGCCGTGGCCTGATCACCTCGCCTGGTCGGAGGATCCTCCCTTTGTGTCGGAGGGACGTGACACCCGTTTCCTCCACACTTTTAAACAGTCACAGTCGGTACAAAATAGTACAAAAGTTACAAAAGCACGTTTAGAGGTCCGTTAAGTTTCATTTAAAAATGATAATCAATGTTTTGGGGGTTAAACACGGACAACACGTTCGGAGGTGTTGTGGCCTAACACGTTCTACACTGAGGTAATAAAGGGAATTGTATATTAATTTCTAAAAAGATGGTGGCTTTCATCGAACTTAAACAGTAGCTAATTGCTCAATACTAATCGACTGCCGATGATTACTAAGTTAGATATGGAACAACAAAAATTTTGTTGACTTAAAAAGATCCGTTTGTCTTTAATTTTCTTTTCAGATTAGCGCAACTGTCGTCATACTTCTTTTCTTCCTGTGGTGGCTAAAAACCTTCTTTTTTCAAGTTATACTCAGCATTCATTGCGGAAAATTTTATAAAGCACTAGGTAAAATTCAAGAATCTTGTATGTTCATATTGAAAACAAATTGCTCAGGTACGTTTCACAAGTGGAAAGGTAAAAAAAAAATTAGATCCTCACGGGGCTTCTGACTGTTGATCATTAGTAACAAAGTGCTTCACGTGATACCCACTCGATCAAATTTTCTATTTTAAAATGAAATTTTAAAACATGAAAAAATTACCGTTAAAGTAATTTCTTTTTTTTTGTCCTAGGTCTGGGCAAAAAAATATGCAAAAATATATTGCGGCTACATCAATCACAGTTTGGAGTAATACAAATTTATCATTTATTCTCTGTCAACGCCATGTTACCTTTGCAAGTATTGGTTCTATTCACTAACTACACTATTGTATTGTTGCAATTTGCTTTTCTGTAATCATCATTATCATATTATTTTTGTGATTTATGAATTTATTGTATAATTATATTGTTATAATGAGTTCCTTTAAAGTGTCTTAATTTCAATTTAGATTAACAGAAACCTTACATATTATTATTATTTATTTTAATAGGCTGCCAAAGTGACTCTACTCTGCTTGATGGATGGCATGAATAGAATCCAAAAGTTGTAGTCACCATACTCATTGCGAATGCAAACAATGCGATATGGTGACTCACACTATGGCGGCCTATTACAATTTTTACGCCTCACTTGGGGACGTAAAAGACATGACAGTCATCGTAGCATTGTATTGCACACACTTACCATGACAACTGTCACCCTTGCATCAATGAGCCTCCGGTCTCGCACTCAGCAACATATATATATATATATATATATATATTATATATTAATAGCCTGCCAAAGTGACTCTACTCTGCCTGATGGAAAGCATGAATAGAATAAATGAGTTGTGGTCACCATACTCATTGCAATTGGAGACAATGCAGTATGGTGACCCACACTATGGCGGCCTAGTGAGATGCTCTTTCACACCCCGCTTGGGGACGTAAAAGGCATGGCAGTCATCATGACAGTGTAAGGCTTACACAGTTACCACGACAACTGTCACCCCTGCATCAATGGGCCTCCTGTCTCACACTCACCAATGAAACACGACAGCACGGATGTTGGTGCTTTAGGTTGTTCTTCTGTGGGAGGGTAGTACTGCCCCGGTCGTAGGCGCACCACAGTCTCAATTCGGATTAATACGGATTTATTACTTATTTAACATCGATGCTGTGTTACCTTTGTGAATACTGATTCTGTTAACTTGCTGCACAATTGTGTTTTATATTATATATCTATTATATACATTATATATTTATAAAATATTATGTATCAGTACACAGTATCAGTCTGAGCCAGTATTGAACTTCGAAACCAGATGACTAAAATACTATATATAGAATATCAGTATTACATATCGAATAAAAGTATTAAGGGTTTAATTGAAGTCATTTTACTTCCCAGCGAGGTTGGCCAGATAAGCGTCCTGTGAAAAACACACGTAAACATGCATTGACACATTTATACAAAAACTTCACATGAAGTAATACTATATTTCAATGTAACTACAAAGCTGGTATATTCTGGCATCAAGTAGCCACCATCGGAATCAAAAAAGATATCGGTATGATAAAGATTCAACAGTACATAAGCAATGTTTATGGCTTTAATATTCCAATAGCATTCGATAAAGAAACAATTAAGCATTTATTTTCAATCAATCAATGACGGGGTACATGGTTATTAATTTGTTAAACTTCAACACCTTGTCTTGGCGTATCTACAATCTTCATAAATTAATGGAACTTTATTAAATCGATATTCGACTTACTTAACGTGCTACACGAATAGTTGTCTGCCTCAAATTCATTGCTAAGTAATAAGCCATAATAGATGAATCATTTTAACACTGTTGTCACAAAATCTTCATTGGTTAAATGAATTGTTAAATGATATTCTTCAATGTATAGTTGTATAGTTTAGACAACTGATTAAATAAAAAATGAGAGTTACAAATACATATGGAGTTAAGTTTTCAAAAAACCGAGTGGATAAAGATATCCAGTCTGTATTACTTCCATTGAATTTATCACAGACTATATTTGTTCAGTTTAAGTTTTTAATCAAAGATAATTGTATAAGGTCAAATACTCTTCTAACGACTAATCTGTCAATATGTAGTGTATTGTTTTTCGTAATTGTGCATTTGTTTGAAATCTACAAATTAACTATCGACGACAGTAGTAGGCCTATATCTAAATTTTACTATTTTGCATTCCTCGTGGAATCTTGTTTTGCTGGCGGTGCTTTTTTTGCATATTTCATTGTTAATCATATTCAAACAAAGAATAACATAGAATTAATGTTAACAATGCAGAAGATCCATAGATACATTAACAAGAAAAGAAATTTGAAAATATTTCTATTTGGGAACTGGTTCTGTGTTATACTTGTTCTTGTCATACACGTACTTGTCATGATAACGTTAAAAACATTTAACAAAAGGTCAAGGATTAGTCAACTAATGCGTGTACTTTTGAGTGCTTTTTTTGACATGAATATGATTTATGCAATCAGATTTATAACATTATTAGATAATAAAGTTATTTTGTGGAATGATTGCTTATTGGATTCGTCGATTAATTACCATAACAAATATTACAAAGAAATATTTAATGTTTATACTCAAATATTGCGCTGTTATGACTTATACAAGTTGTGTTTCCGCCATGTGGTAAGTTAAATTTCTTTATTAAGCCCAATATAATGTGCCATTTACACTATTTTATTGTATTTAGTATATAGCTAGCTAGAATCTAAAACGATTTCTCTCTTTATAAGAAAGAGGTGACAAATGAACAGACAGATTACCTGATGGCAATTGACTGTTTTAAATTAATTTCAATGAGATGATCAGTTGCTGGTAACTTGTAACTTGCACTGGAAACACTGAAGCATTGATCCGGAAACACTGAAGAGGATAATTTGTTACAAAAATTGATTGTGCTATGTAAAGAGGATCTCGAAAACTCACAGTAGTGAAGTGTTCATTATCACTTCGGTTTGTATAAAAATTTTACCTTACGAAACTAGGACGCAAAAATTGTAAACGATACTAGCCTGAGTAATTCCACGGAGCACTAGCCATGGTATACACGATAAATAAAGCAGAGATAATGACAAGAAGTCAAACTTTATTCATGATTTGGCCATCGATGATTTGAGTCACGTTCCATTGGATTTAGTACAGAGGTAGAGGCAGATACTGGGGTATCCTAGGAAGGAGTATATGATAATAGTTTTGTATATGCTCCTGGACCTACGTCTTATAGAGTTAGTGGCTATGCGTTCGTGTGAAGTACTGCGTGTATCTGTTCAGCACACCGAGTTTCATCGAAAGTAATTCAACCTTACCTTCTAAAATAACTAACCCCATACCTAAGCTTCACTGGATATGCCTACGCATAAAATAACGATACTAGTTGAGGCTGAAATGCTCTCAAACTAATCTTTGTTGCGATGAAAATGTAAATATGTATGTTTTTAATTAAAATGTATTTGATGCTGTCGACCGCAATCTGAAACTTAAAGATTTTTTAATTTGGAAGATAAGTTTATCACGACTCTCGACAATCTTTCTCGCAACACATTGACGTGTATAATAGGTGTAAAAGAGGTCTTCCGTACAATTTTCTGCATAGCTGATTAGCAATATGTCATTAAAACACAAAAAAAGTATAGTGAGGGATAGACACCTTGTAAGACACCAACATTTACAAATAATAATTAGAATTCCTAGCATACTGTATCCGTAACGACCTTTATGCGTTTGTCAGCATGAAAAATGAAAACCCCGTTATAAATTTCTCAGAAAGCCCATAGGAAGTTGAAAATAGCCGCATAAACCTCGTCTTTAGTCTTAATTGTTAGTATACCACGTGAATGAGGAAATTATTATGACCCTGACTGATCTGAGCGAACCCGACGAAAACCATATCATCAGTGATTGAGTACCGTCGTGTATAAAATTTAAAAAATTATATTACCGAAAACTAATTTTGAAAACAACAGACTATGCTACCTTGATTTTTAGTCATTTTTTTGTGACAAATGCCTACGATTCATAATTGTAGATATGTTTTTTATTTAATCACCTTAATAAATATAATGTGTTTTTCTGAACCAGTTGTATACCACGTTACAGGCAATAAAATATCTTTATTTTCTTACTTTTTGTGCTTTCAGATATTATTTCACACTACACAATGTTTATTTCAAGCACTAGTTAATGTTGAAAAATGCATAACATTTTATACATTATCTCCGTCGAACACTAACAATCACGTAAGTATTTATATGGTTTAGTTAGTAGTGCCATAAAAATCACGCCGAAACATATTAAACACAATTCCATGTAATAGGTGGTGAGTCTATTGACACTAACGAGATGCTTTGTTTACTAGATCCTCGTCCGTCGATCAACAGGTACTCCACTTATAGGTGACGTTGACTCGTGGTCCAAAGTTGTTGGTGGGAACCCTATGGATCTTAGTGTTTACTAGATGGCATGAAACTAGTGGTTGGAACTTATACTTTTGTGGCCACTTCCACATACAAACAAAAATATACAATAGCGCGATCTAGTGAAGATACATCGAACTACTAAGTGTAATAATGAACTACGAAGTAATTACTAATTCTGTGTTGTGAAATAGAGATTCGTGTGGCAATTAGCACATATACAACATCCCAACATAAGCCGTTGGGCCGTGGCCTGATCACCTCGCCTGGTCGGAGGATCCTCCCTTTGTGTCGGAGGGACGTGACACCCGTTTCCTCCACACTTTTAAACAGTCACAGTCGGTACAAAATAGTACAAAAGTTACAAAAGCACGTTTAGAGGTCCGTTAAGTTTCATTTAAAAACGATAATCAATGTTTTGGGGGTTAAACACGGACAACACGTTCGGAGGTGTTGTGGCCTAACACGTTCTACACTGAGGTAATAAAGGGAATTGTATATTAATTTCTAAAAAGATGGTGGCTTTCATCGAACTTAAACAGTAGCTAATTGCTCAATACTAATCGACTGCCGATGATTACTAAGTTAGATATGGAACAACAAAAATTTTGTTGACTTAAAAAGATCCGTTTGTCTTTAATTTTCTTTTCAGATTAGCGCAACTGTCGTCATACTTCTTTTCTTCCTGTGGTGGCTAAAAACCTTCTTTTTTCAAGTTATACTCAGCATTCATTGCGGAAAATTTTATAAAGCACTAGGTAAAATTCAAGAATCTTGTATGTTCATATTGAAAACAAATTGCTCAGGTACGTTTCACAAGTGGAAAGGTAAAAAAAAAATTAGATCCTCACGGGGCTTCTGACTGTTGATCATTAGTAACAAAGTGCTTCACGTGATACCCACTCGATCAAATTTTCTATTTTAAAATGAAATTTTAAAACATGAAAAAATTACCGTTAAAGTAATTTCTTTTTTTTTGTCCTAGGTCTGGGCAAAAAAATATGCAAAAATATATTGCGGCTACATCAATCACAGTTTGGAGTAATACAAATTTATCATTTATTCTCTGTCAACGCCATGTTACCTTTGCAAGTATTGGTTCTATTCACTAACTACACTATTGTATTGTTGCAATTTGCTTTTCTGTAATCATCATTATCATATTATTTTTGTGATTTATGAATTTATTGTATAATTATATTGTTATAATGAGTTCCTTTAAAGTGTCTTAATTTCAATTTAGATTAACAGAAACCTTACATATTATTATTATTTATTTTAATAGGCTGCCAAAGTGACTCTACTCTGCTTGATGGATGGCATGAATAGAATCCAAAAGTTGTAGTCACCATACTCATTGCGAATGCAAACAATGCGATATGGTGACTCACACTATGGCGGCCTATTACAATTTTTACGCCTCACTTGGGGACGTAAAAGACATGACAGTCATCGTAGCATTGTATTGCACACACTTACCATGACAACTGTCACCCTTGCATCAATGAGCCTCCGGTCTCGCACTCAGCAACATATATATATATATATATATATATATATATTATATATTAATAGCCTGCCAAAGTGACTCTACTCTGCCTGATGGAAAGCATGAATAGAATAAATGAGTTGTGGTCACCATACTCATTGCAATTGGAGACAATGCAGTATGGTGACCCACACTATGGCGGCCTAGTGAGATGCTCTTTCACACCCCGCTTGGGGACGTTAAAGGCATGGCAGTCATCATGACAGTGTAAGGCTTACACAGTTACCACGACAACTGTCACCCCTGCATCAATGGGCCTCCTGTCTCAAACTCACCAATGAAATACGACAGCACGGATGTTGGTGCTTTAGGTTGTTCTTCTGTGGGAGGGTAGTACTGCCCCGGTCGTAGGCGCACCACAGTCTCAATTCGGATTAATACGGATTTATTACTTATTTAACATCGATGCTGTGTTACCTTTGTGAATACTGATTCTGTTAACTTGCTGCACAATTGTGTTTTATATTATATATCTATTATATACATTATATATTTATAAAATATTATGTATCAGTACACAGTATCAGTCTGAGCCAGTATTGAACTTTGAAACCAGATGACTAAAATACTATATATAGAATATCAGTATTACATATCGAATAAAAGTATTAAGGGTTTAATTGAAGTCATTTTACTTCCCAGCGAGGTTGGCCAGATAAGCGTCCTGTGAAAAACACACGTAAACATGCATTGACACATTTATACAAAAACTTCACATGAAGTAATACTATATTTCAATGTAACTACAAAGCTGGTATATTCTGGCATCAAGTAGCCACCATCGGAATCAAAAAAGATATCGGCATGATAAAGATTCAACAGTACATAAGCAATGTTTATGGCTTTAATATTCCAATAGCATTCGATAAAGAAACAATTAAGCATTTATTTTCAATCAATCAATGACGGGGTACATGGTTATTAATTTGTTAAACTTCAACACCTTGTCTTGGCGTATCTACAATCTTCATAAATTAATGGAACTTTATTAAATCGATATTCGACTTACTTAACGTGCTACACGAATAGTTGTCTGCCTCAAATTCATTGCTAAGTAATAAGCCATAATAGATGAATCATTTTAACACTGTTGTCACAAAATCTTCATTGGTTAAATGAATTGTTAAATGATATTCTTCAATGTATAGTTGTATAGTTTAGACAACTGATTAAATAAAAAATGAGAGTTACAAATACATATGGAGTTAAGTTTTCAAAAAACCGAGTGGATAAAGATATCCAGTCTGTATTACTTCCGTTGAATTTATCACAGACTATATTTGTTCAGTTTAAGTTTTTAATCAAAGATAATTGTATAAGGTCAAATACTCTTCTAACGACTAATCTGTCAATATGTAGTGTATTGTTTTTCGTAATTGTGCATTTGTTTGAAATCTACAAATTAACTATCGACGACAGTAGTGTATCTAAATTTTACTATTTTGCATTCCTCGTGGAATCTTGTTTTGCTGGCGGTGCTTTTTTTGCATATTTCATTGTTAATCATATTCAAACAAAGAATAACATAGAATTAATGTTAACAATGCAGAAGATCCATAGATACATTAACAAGAAAAGAAATTTGAAAATATTTCTATTTGGGAACTGGTTCTGTGTTATACTTGTTCTTGTCATACACGTACTTGTCATGATAACGTTAAAAACATTTAACAAAAGGTCAAGGATTAGTCAACTAATGCGTGTACTTTTGAGTGCTTTCTTTGACATGAATATGATTTATGCAATCAGATTTATAACATTATTAGAAAATAAAGTTATTTTGTGGAATGATTGCTTATTGGATTCGTCGATTAATTACCATAACAAATATTACAAAGAAATATTTAATGTTTATACTCAAATATTGCGCTGTTATGACTTATACAAGTTGTGTTTCCGCCATGTGGTAAGTTAAATTTCTTTATTAAGCCCAATATAATGTGCCATTTACACTATTTTATTGTATTTAGTATATAGCTAGCTAGAATCTAAAACGATTTCTCTCTTTATAAGAAAGAGGTGACAAATGAACAGACAGATTACCTGATGGCAATTGACTGTTTTAAATTAATTTCAATGAGATGATCAGTTGCTGGTAACTTGTAACTTGCACTGGAAACACTGAAGCATTGATCCGGAAACACTGAAGAGGATAATTTGTTACAAAAATTGATTGTGCTATGTAAAGAGGATCTCGAAAACTCACAGTAGTGAAGTGTTCATTATCACTTCGGTTTGTATAAAAATTTTACCTTACGAAACTAGGACGCAAAAATTGTAAACGATACTAGCCTGAGTAATTCCACGGAGCACTAGCCATGGTATACACGATAAATAAAGCAGAGATAATGGCAAGAAGTCAAACTTTATTCATGATTTGGCCATCGATGATTTGAGTCACGTTCCATTGGATTTAGTACAGAGGTAGAGGCAGATACTGGGGTATCCTAGGAAGGAGTATATGATAATAGTTTTGTATATGCTCCTGGACCTGCGTCTTATAGAGTTAGTGGCTATGCGTTCGTGTGAAGTACTGCGTGTATCTGTTCAGCACACCGAGTTTCATCGAAAGTAATTCAACCTTACCTTCTAAAATAACTAACCCCATACCTAAGCTTCACTGGATATGCCTACACATAAAATAACGATACTAGTTGAGGCTGAAATGCTCTCAAACTAATCTTTGTTGCGATGAAAATGTAAATATGTATGTTTTTAATTAAAATGTATTTGATGCTGTCGACCGCAATCTGAAACTTAAAGATTTTTTAATTTGGAAGATAAGTTTATCACGACTCTCGACAATCTTTCTCGCAACACATTGACGTGTATAATAGGTGTAAAAGAGGTCTTCCGTACAATTTTCTGCATAGCTGATTAGCAATATGTCATTAAAACACAAAAAAAGTATAGTGAGGGATAGACACCTTGTAAGACACCAACATTTACAAATAATAATTAGAATTCCTAGCATACTGTATCCGTAACGACCTTTATGCGTTTGTCAGCATGAAAAATGAAAACCCCGTTATAAATTTCTCAGAAAGCCCATAGGAAGTTGAAAATAGCCGCATAAACCTCGTCTTTAGTCTTAATTGTTAGTATACCACGTGAATGAGGAAATTATTATGACCCTGACTGATCTGAGCGAACCCGACGAAAACCATATCATCAGTGATTGAGTACCGTCGTGTATAAAATGTAAAAAATTATATTACCGAAAACTAATTTTGAAAACAACAGACTATGCTACCTTGATTTTTAGTCATTTTTTTGTGACAAATGCCTACGATTCATAATTGTAGATACGTTTTTTTATTTAATCACCTTAATAAATATAATGTGTTTTTCTGAACCAGTTGTATACCACGTTACAGGCAATAAAATATCTTTATTTTCTTACTTTTTGTGCTTTCAGATATTATTTCACACTACACAATGTTTATTTCAAGCACTAGTTAATGTTGAAAAATGCATAACATTTTATACATTATCTCCGTCGAACACTAACAATCACGTAAGTATTTATATGGTTTAGTTAGTAGTGCCATAAAAATCACGCCGAAACATATTAAACACAATTCCATGTAATAGGTGGTGAGTCTATTGACACTAACGAGATGCTTTGTTTACTAGATCCTCGTCCGTCGATCAACAGGTACTCCACTTATAGGTGACGTTGACTCGTGGTCCAAAGTTGTTGGTGGGAACCCTATGGATCTTAGTGTTTACTAGATGGCATGAAACTAGTGGTTGGAACTTATACTTTTGTGGCCACTTCCACATACAAACAAAAATATACAATAGCGCGATCTAGTGAAGATACATCGAACTACTAAGTGTAATAATGAACTACGAAGTAATTACTAATTCTGTGTTGTGAAATAGAGATTCGTGTGGCAATTAGCACATATACAACATCCCAACATAAGCCGTTGGGCCGTGGCCTGATCACCTCGCCTGGTCGGAGGATCCTCCCTTTGTGTCGGAGGGACGTGACACCCGTTTCCTCCACACTTTTAAACAGTCACAGTCGGTACAAAATAGTACAAAAGTTACAAAAGCACGTTTAGAGGTCCGTTAAGTTTCATTTAAAAACGATAATCAATGTTTTGGGGGTTAAACACGGACAACACGTTCGGAGGTGTTGTGGCCTAACACGTTCTACACTGAGGTAATAAAGGGAATTGTATATTAATTTCTAAAAAGATGGTGGCTTTCATCGAACTTAAACAGTAGCTAATTGCTCAATACTAATCGACTGCCGATGATTACTAAGTTAGATATGGAACAACAAAAATTTTGTTGACTTAAAAAGATCCGTTTGTCTTTAATTTTCTTTTCAGATTAGCGCAACTGTCGTCATACTTCTTTTCTTCCTGTGGTGGCTAAAAACCTTCTTTTTTCAAGTTATACTCAGCATTCATTGCGGAAAATTTTATAAAGCACTAGGTAAAATTCAAGAATCTTGTATGTTCATATTGAAAACAAATTGCTCAGGTACGTTTCACAAGTGGAAAGGTAAAAAAAAAATTAGATCCTCACGGGGCTTCTGACTGTTGATCATTAGTAACAAAGTGCTTCACGTGATACCCACTCGATCAAATTTTCTATTTTAAAATGAAATTTTAAAACATGAAAAAATTACCGTTAAAGTAATTTCTTTTTTTTTGTCCTAGGTCTGGGCAAAAAAATATGCAAAAATATATTGCGGCTACATCAATCACAGTTTGGAGTAATACAAATTTATCATTTATTCTCTGTCAACGCCATGTTACCTTTGCAAGTATTGGTTCTATTCACTAACTACACTATTGTATTGTTGCAATTTGCTTTTCTGTAATCATCATTATCATATTATTTTTGTGATTTATGAATTTATTGTATAATTATATTGTTATAATGAGTTCCTTTAAAGTGTCTTAATTTCAATTTAGATTAACAGAAACCTTACATATTATTATTATTTATTTTAATAGGCTGCCAAAGTGACTCTACTCTGCTTGATGGATGGCATGAATAGAATCCAAAAGTTGTAGTCACCATACTCATTGCGAATGCAAACAATGCGATATGGTGACTCACACTATGGCGGCCTATTACAATTTTTACGCCTCACTTGGGGACGTAAAAGACATGACAGTCATCGTAGCATTGTATTGCACACACTTACCATGACAACTGTCACCCTTGCATCAATGAGCCTCCGGTCTCGCACTCAGCAACATATATATATATATATATATATATTATATATTAATAGCCTGCCAAAGTGACTCTACTCTGCCTGATGGAAAGCATGAATAGAATAAATGAGTTGTGGTCACCATACTCATTGCAATTGGAGACAATGCAATATGGTGACCCACACTATGGCGGCCTAGTGAGATGCTCTTTCACACCCCGCTTGGGGACGTTAAAGGCATGGCAGTCATCATGACAGTGTAAGGCTTACATAGTTACCACGACAACTGTCACCCCTGCATCAATGGGCCTACTGTCTCAAACTCACCAATGAAATACGACAGCACGGATGTTGGTGCTTTAGGTTGTTCTTCTGTGGGAGGGTAGTACTGCCCCGGTCGTAGGCGCACCACAGTCTCAATTCGGATTAATACGGATTTATTACTTATTTAACATCGATGCTGTGTTACCTTTGTGAATACTGATTCTGTTAACTTGCTGCACAATTGTGTTTTATATTATATATCTATTATATACATTATATATTTATAAAATATTATGTATCAGTACACAGTATCAGTCTGAGCCAGTATTGAACTTTGAAACCAGATGACTAAAATACTATATATAGAATATCAGTATTACATATCGAATAAAAGTATTAAGGGTTTAATTGAAGTCATTTTACTTCCCAGCGAGGTTGGCCAGATAAGCGTCCTGTGAAAAACACACGTAAACATGCATTGACACATTTATACAAAAACTTCACATGAAGTAATACTATATTTCAATGTAACTACAAAGCTGGTATATTCTGGCATCAAGTAGCCACCATCGGAATCAAAAAAGATATCGGCATGATAAAGATTCAACAGTACATAAGCAATGTTTATGGCTTTAATATTCCAATAGCATTCGATAAAGAAACAATTAAGCATTTATTTTCAATCAATCAATGACGGGGTACATGGTTATTAATTTGTTAAACTTCAACACCTTGTCTTGGCGTATCTACAATCTTCATAAATTAATGGAACTTTATTAAATAGATATTCGACTTACTTAACGTGCTACACGAATAGTTGTCTGCCTCAAATTCATTGCTAAGTAATAAGCCATAATAGATGAATCATTTTAACACTGTTGTCACAAAATCTTCATTGGTTAAATGAATTGTTAAATGATATTCTTCAATGTATAGTTGTATAGTTTAGACAACTGATTAAATAAAAAATGAGAGTTACAAATACATATGGAGTTAAGTTTTCAAAAAACCGAGTGGATAAAGATATCCAGTCTGTATTACTTCCGTTGAATTTATCACAGACTATATTTGTTCAGTTTAAGTTTTTAATCAAAGATAATTGTATAAGGTCAAATACTCTTCTAACGACTAATCTGTCAATATGTAGTGTATTGTTTTTCGTAATTGTGCATTTGTTTGAAATCTACAAATTAACTATCGACGACAGTAGTAGGCCTATATCTAAATTTTACTATTTTGCATTCCTCGTGGAATCTTGTTTTGCTGGCGGTGCTTTATTTGCATATTTCATTGTTAATCATATTCAAACAAAGAATAACATAGAATTAATGTTAACAATGCAGAAGATCCATAGATACATTAACAAGAAAAGAAATTTGAAAATATTTCTATTTGGGAACTGGTTCTGTATTATACTTGTTCTTGTCATACACGTACTTGTCATGATAACGTTAAAAACATTTAACAAAAGGTCAAGGATTAGTCAACTAATGCGTGTACTTTTGAGTGCTTTTTTTGACATGAATATGATTTATGCAATCAGATTTATAACATTATTAGATAATAAACTTATTTTGTGGAATGATTGCTTATTGGATTCGTCGATTAATTACCATAACAAATATTACAAAGAAATATTTAATGTTTATACTCAAATATTGCGCTGTTATGACTTATACAAGTTGTGTTTCCGCCATGTGGTAAGTTAAATTTCTTTATTAAGCCCAATATAATGTGCCATTTACACTATTTTATTGTATTTAGTATATAGCTAGCTAGAATCTAAAACGATTTCTCTCTTTATAAGAAAGAGGTGACAAATGAACAGACAGATTACCTGATGGCAATTGACTGTTTTAAATTAATTTCAATGAGATGATCAGTTGCTGGTAACTTGTAACTTGCACTGGAAACACTGAAGCATTGATCCGGAAACACTGAAGAGGATAATTTGTTACAAAAATTGATTGTGCTATGTAAAGAGGATCTCGAAAACTCACAGTAGTGAAGTGTTCATTATCACTTCGGTTTGTATAAAAATTTTACCTTACGAAACTAGGACGCAAAAATTGTAAACGATACTAGCCTGAGTAATTCCACGGAGCACTAGCCATGGTATACACGATAAATAAAGCAGAGATAATGGCAAGAAGTCAAACTTTATTCATGATTTGGCCATCGATGATTTGAGTCACGTTCCATTGGATTTAGTACAGAGGTAGAGGCAGATACTGGGGTATCCTAGGAAGGAGTATATGATAATAGTTTTGTATATGCTCCTGGACCTGCGTCTTATAGAGTTAGTGGCTATGCGTTCGTGTGAAGTACTGCGTGTATCTGTTCAGCACACCGAGTTTCATCGAAAGTAATTCAACCTTACCTTCTAAAATAACTAACCCCATACCTAAGCTTCACTGGATATGCCTACGCATAAAATAACGATACTAGTTGAGGCTGAAATGCTCTCAAACTAATCTTTGTTGCGATGAAAATGTAAATATGTATGTTTTTAATTAAAATGTATTTGATGCTGTCGACCGCAATCTGAAACTTAAAAATTTTTTAATTTGGAAGATAAGTTTATCACGACTCTCGACAATCTTTCTCGCAACACATTGACGTGTATAATAGGTGTAAAAGAGGTCTTCCGTACAATTTTCTGCATAGCTGATTAGCAATATGTCATTAAAACACAAAAAAAGTATAGTGAGGGATAGACACCTTGTAAGACACCAACATTTACAAATAATAATTAAAATTCCTAGCATACTGTATCCGTAACGACCTTTATGCGTTTGTCAGCATGAAAAATGAAAACCCCGTTATAAATTTCTCAGAAAGCCCATAGGAAGTTGAAAATAGCCGCATAAACCTCGTCTTTAGTCTTAATTGTTAGTATACCACGTGAATGAGGAAATTATTATGACCCTGACTGATCTCTGATGGTTTGTCTTTAATTTTCTTTTCAGATTAGCACAACTGTCGTCATACTTCTTTTCTTCCTGTGGTGGCTAAAAACCTTCTTTTTTCAAGTTATACTCAGCATTCATTGCGGAAAATTTTATAAAGCACTAGGTAAAATTCAAGAATCTTGTATGTTCATATTGAAAACAAATTGCTCAGGTACGTTTCACAAGTGGAAAGGTAAAAAAAAATTAGATCCTCACGGGGCTTCTGACTGTTGATCATTAGTAACAAAGTGCTTCACGTGATACCCACTCGATCAAATTTTCTATTTTAAAATGAAATTTTAAAACATGAAAAAATTACCGTTAAAGTAATTTCTTTTTTTTTGTCCTAGGTCTGGGCAAAAAAATATGCAAAAATATATTGCGGCTACATCAATCACAGTTTGGAGTAATACAAATTTATCATTTATTCTCTGTCAACGCCATGTTACCTTTGCAAGTATTGGTTCTATTCACTAACTACACTATTGTATTGTTGCAATTTGCTTTTCTGTAATCATCATTATCATATTATTTTTGTGATTTATGAATTTATTGTATAATTATATTGTTATAATGAGTTCCTTTAAAGTGTCTTAATTTCAATTTAGATTAACAGAAACCTTACATATTATTATTATTTATTTTAATAGGCTGCCAAAGTGACTCTACTCTGCTTGATGGATGGCATGAATAGAATCCAAAAGTTGTAGTCACCATACTCATTGCGAATGCAAACAATGCGATATGGTGACTCACACTATGGCGGCCTATTACAATTTTTACGCCTCACTTGGGGACGTAAAAGACATGACAGTCATCGTAGCATTGTATTGCACACACTTACCATGACAACTGTCACCCTTGCATCAATGAGCCTCCGGTCTCGCACTCAGCAACATATATATATATATATATATATATATATATATTATATATTAATAGCCTGCCAAAGTGACTCTACTCTGCCTGATGGAAAGCATGAATAGAATAAATGAGTTGTGGTCACCATACTCATTGCAATTGGAGACAATGCAGTATGGTGACCCACACTATGGCGGCCTAGTGAGATGCTCTTTCACACCCCGCTTGGGGACGTTAAAGGCATGGCAGTCATCATGACAGTGTAAGGCTTACACAGTTACCACGACAACTGTCACCCCTGCATCAATGGGCCTCCTGTCTCAAACTCACCAATGAAATACGACAGCACGGATGTTGGTGCTTTAGGTTGTTCTTCTGTGGGAGGGTAGTACTGCCCCGGTCGTAGGCGCACCACAGTCTCAATTCGGATTAATACGGATTTATTACTTATTTAACATCGATGCTGTGTTACCTTTGTGAATACTGATTCTGTTAACTTGCTGCACAATTGTGTTTTATATTATATATCTATTATATACATTATATATTTATAAAATATTATGTATCAGTACACAGTATCAGTCTGAGCCAGTATTGAACTTTGAAACCAGATGACTAAAATACTATATATAGAATATCAGTATTACATATCGAATAAAAGTATTAAGGGTTTAATTGAAGTCATTTTACTTCCCAGCGAGGTTGGCCAGATAAGCGTCCTGTGAAAAACACACGTAAACATGCATTGACACATTTATACAAAAACTTCACATGAAGTAATACTATATTTCAATGTAACTACAAAGCTGGTATATTCTGGCATCAAGTAGCCACCATCGGAATCAAAAAAGATATCGGCATGATAAAGATTCAACAGTACATAAGCAATGTTTATGGCTTTAATATTCCAATAGCATTCGATAAAGAAACAATTAAGCATTTATTTTCAATCAATCAATGACGGGGTACATGGTTATTAATTTGTTAAACTTCAACACCTTGTCTTGGCGTATCTACAATCTTCATAAATTAATGGAACTTTATTAAATCGATATTCGACTTACTTAACGTGCTACACGAATAGTTGTCTGCCTCAAATTCATTGCTAAGTAATAAGCCATAATAGATGAATCATTTTAACACTGTTGTCACAAAATCTTCATTGGTTAAATGAATTGTTAAATGATATTCTTCAATGTATAGTTGTATAGTTTAGACAACTGATTAAATAAAAAAATGAGAGTTACAAATACATATGGAGTTAAGTTTTCAAAAAACCGAGTGGATAAAGATATCCAGTCTGTATTACTTCCGTTGAATTTATCACAGACTATATTTGTTCAGTTTAAGTTTTTAATCAAAGATAATTGTATAAGGTCAAATACTCTTCTAACGACTAATCTGTCAATATGTAGTGTATTGTTTTTCGTAATTGTGCATTTGTTTGAAATCTACAAATTAACTATCGACGACAGTAGTAGGCCTATATCTAAATTTTACTATTTTGCATTCCTCGTGGAATCTTGTTTTGCTGGCGGTGCTTTATTTGCATATTTCATTGTTAATCATATTCAAACAAAGAATAACATAGAATTAATGTTAACAATGCAGAAGATCCATAGATACATTAACAAGAAAAGAAATTTGAAAATATTTCTATTTGGGAACTGGTTCTGTGTTATACTTGTTCTTGTCATACACGTACTTGTCATGATAACGTTAAAAACATTTAACAAAAGGTCAAGGATTAGTCAACTAATGCGTGTACTTTTGAGTGCTTTTTTTGACATGAATATGATTTATGCAATCAGATTTATAACATTATTAGATAATAAAGTTATTTTGTGGAATGATTGCTTATTGGATTCGTCGATTAATTACCATAACAAATATTACAAAGAAATATTTAATGTTTATACTCAAATATTGCGCTGTTATGACTTATACAAGTTGTGTTTCCGCCATGTGGTAAGTTAAATTTCTTTATTAAGCCCAATATAATGTGCCATTTACACTATTTTATTGTATTTAGTATATAGCTAGCTAGAATCTAAAACGATTTCTCTCTTTATAAGAAAGAGGTGACAAATGAACAGACAGATTACCTGATGGCAATTGACTGTTTTAAATTAATTTCAATGAGATGATCAGTTGCTGGTAACTTGTAACTTGCACTGGAAACACTGAAGCATTGATCCGGAAACACTGAAGAGGATAATTTGTTACAAAAATTGATTGTGCTATGTAAAGAGGATCTCGAAAACTCACAGTAGTGAAGTGTTCATTATCACTTCGGTTTGTATAAAAATTTTACCTTACGAAACTAGGACGCAAAAATTGTAAACGATACTAGCCTGAGTAATTCCACGGAGCACTAGCCATGGTATACACGATAAATAAAGCAGAGATAATGGCAAGAAGTCAAACTTTATTCATGATTTGGCCATCGATGATTTGAGTCACGTTCCATTGGATTTAGTACAGAGGTAGAGGCAGATACTGGGGTATCCTAGGAAGGAGTATATGATAATAGTTTTGTATATGCTCCTGGACCTGCGTCTTATAGAGTTAGTGGCTATGCGTTCGTGTGAAGTACTGCGTGTATCTGTTCAGCACACCGAGTTTCATCGAAAGTAATTCAACCTTACCTTCTAAAATAACTAACCCCATACCTAAGCTTCACTGGATATGCCTACGCATAAAATAACGATACTAGTTGAGGCTGAAATGCTCTCAAACTAATCTTTGTTGCGATGAAAATGTAAATATGTATGTTTTTAATTAAAATGTATTTGATGCTGTCGACCGCAATCTGAAACTTAAAGATTTTTTAATTTGGAAGATAAGTTTATCACGACTCTCGACAATCTTTCTCGCAACACATTGACGTGTATAATAGGTGTAAAAGAGGTCTTCCGTACAATTTTCTGCATAGCTGATTAGCAATATGTCATTAAAACACAAAAAAAGTATAGTGAGGGATAGATACCTTGTAAGACACCAACATTTACAAATAATAATTAGAATTCCTAGCATACTGTATCCGTAACGACCTTTATGCGTTTGTCAGCATGAAAAATGAAAACCCCGTTATAAATTTCTCAGAAAGCCCATAGGAAGTTGAAAATAGCCGCATAAACCTCGTCTTTAGTCTTAATTGTTAGTATACCACGTGAATGAGGAAATTATTATGACCCTGACTGATCTGAGCGAACCCGACGAAAACCATATCATCAGTGATTGAGTACCGTCGTGTATAAAATTTAAAAAATTATATTACCGAAAACTAATTTTGAAAACAACAGACTATGCTACCTTGATTTTTAGTCATTTTTTTGTGACAAATGCCTACGATTCATAATTGTAGATACGTTTTTTTATTTAATCACCTTAATAAATATAATGTGTTTTTCTGAACCAGTTGTATACCACGTTACAGGCAATAAAATATCTTTATTTTCTTACTTTTTGTGCTTTCAGATATTATTTCACACTACACAATGTTTATTTCAAGCACTAGTTAATGTTGAAAAATGCATAACATTTTATACATTATCTCCGTCGAACACTAACAATCACGTAAGTATTTATATGGTTTAGTTAGTAGTGCCATAAAAATCACGCCGAAACATATTAAACACAATTCCATGTAATAGGTGGTGAGTCTATTGACACTAACGAGATGCTTTGTTTACTAGATCCTCGTCCGTCGATCAACAGGTACTCCACTTATAGGTGACGTTGACTCGTGGTCCAAAGTTGTTGGTGGGAACCCTATGGATCTTAGTGTTTACTAGATGGCATGAAACTAGTGGTTGGAACTTATACTTTTGTGGCCACTTCCACATACAAACAAAAATATACAATAGCGCCATCTAGTGAAGATACATCGAACTACTAAGTGTAATAATGAACTACGAAGTAATTACTAATTCTGTGTTGTGAAATAGAGATTCGTGTGGCAATTAGCACATATACAACATCCCAACATAAGCCGTTGGGCCGTGGCCTGATCACCTCGCCTGGTCGGAGGATCCTCCCTTTGTGTCGGAGGGACGTGACACCCGTTTCCTCCACACTTTTAAACAGTCACAGTCGGTACAAAATAGTACAAAAGTTACAAAAGCACGTTTAGAGGTCCGTTAAGTTTCATTTAAAAACGATAATCAATGTTTTGGGGGTTAAACACGGACAACACGTTCGGAGGTGTTGTGGCCTAACACGTTCTACACTGAGGTAATAAAGGGAATTGTATATTAATTTCTAAAAAGATGGTGGCTTTCATCGAACTTAAACAGTAGCTAATTGCTCAATACTAATCGACTGCCGATGATTACTAAGTTAGATATGGAACAACAAAAATTTTGTTGACTTAAAAAGATCCGTTTGTCTTTAATTTTCTTTTCAGATTAGCGCAACTGTCGTCATACTTCTTTTCTTCCTGTGGTGGCTAAAAACCTTCTTTTTTCAAGTTATACTCAGCATTCATTGCGGAAAATTTTATAAAGCACTAGGTAAAATTCAAGAATCTTGTATGTTCATATTGAAAACAAATTGCTCAGGTACGTTTCACAAGTGGAAAGGTAAAAAAAAAATTAGATCCTCACGGGGCTTCTGACTGTTGATCATTAGTAACAAAGTGCTTCACGTGATACCCACTCGATCAAATTTTCTATTTTAAAATGAAATTTTAAAACATGAAAAAATTACCGTTAAAGTAATTTCTTTTTTTTTGTCCTAGGTCTGGGCAAAAAAATATGCAAAAATATATTGCGGCTACATCAATCACAGTTTGGAGTAATACAAATTTATCATTTATTCTCTGTCAACGCCATGTTACCTTTGCAAGTATTGGTTCTATTCACTAATTACACTATTGAATTGTTGCAATTTGCTTTTCTGTAATCATCATTATCATATTATTTTTGTGATTTATGAATTTATTGTATAATTATATTGTTATAATGAGTTCCTTTAAAGTGTCTTAATTTCAATTTAGATTAACAGAAACCTTACATATTATTATTATTTATTTTAATAGGCTGCCAAAGTGACTCTACTCTGCTTGATGGATGGCATGAATAGAATCCAAAAGTTGTAGTCACCATACTCATTGCGAATGCAAACAATGCGATATGGTGACTCACACTATGGCGGCCTATTACAATTTTTACGCCTCACTTGGGGACGTAAAAGACATGACAGTCATCGTAGCATTGTATTGCACACACTTACCATGACAACTGTCACCCTTGCATCAATGAGCCTCCGGTCTCGCACTCAGCAACATATATATATATATATATATATATTATATATTAATAGCCTGCCAAAGTGACTCTACTCTGCCTGATGGAAAGCATGAATAGAATAAATGAGTTGTGGTCACCATACTCATTGCAATTGGAGACAATGCAGTATGGTGACCCACACTATGGCGGCCTAGTGAGATGCTCTTTCACACCCCGCTTGGGGACGTAAAAGGCATGGCAGTCATCATGACAGTGTAAGGCTTACACAGTTACCACGACAACTGTCACCCCTGCATCAATGGGCCTCCTGTCTCACACTCACCAATGAAACACGACAGCACGGATGTTGGTGCTTTAGGTTGTTCTTCTGTGGGAGGGTAGTACTGCCCCGGTCGTAGGCGCACCACAGTCTCAATTCGGATTAATACGGATTTATTACTTATTTAACATCGATGCTGTGTTACCTTTGTGAATACTGATTCTGTTAACTTGCTGCACAATTGTGTTTTATATTATATATCTATTATATACATTATATATTTATAAAATATTATGTATCAGTACACAGTATCAGTCTGAGCCAGTATTGAACTTTGAAACCAGATGACTAAAATACTATATATAGAATATCAGTATTACATATCGAATAAAAGTATTAAGGGTTTAATTGAAGTCATTTTACTTCCCAGCGAGGTTGGCCAGATAAGCGTCCTGTGAAAAACACACGTAAACATGCATTGACACATTTATACAAAAACTTCACATGAAGTAATACTATATTTCAATGTAACTACAAAGCTGGTATATTCTGGCATCAAGTAGCCACCATCGGAATCAAAAAAGATATCGGCATGATAAAGATTCAACAGTACATAAGCAATGTTTATGGCTTTAATATTCCAATAGCATTCGATAAAGAAACAATTAAGCATTTATTTTCAATCAATCAATGACGGGGTACATGGTTATTAATTTGTTAAACTTCAACACCTTGTCTTGGCGTATCTACAATCTTCATAAATTAATGGAACTTTATTAAATCGATATTCGACTTACTTAACGTGCTACACGAATAGTTGTCTGCCTCAAATTCATTGCTAAGTAATAAGCCATAATAGATGAATCATTTTAACACTGTTGTCACAAAATCTTCATTGGTTAAATGAATTGTTAAATGATATTCTTCAATGTATAGTTGTATAGTTTAGACAACTGATTAAATAAAAAATGAGAGTTACAAATACATATGGAGTTAAGTTTTCAAAAAACCGAGTGGATAAAGATATCCAGTCTGTATTACTTCCGTTGAATTTATCACAGACTATATTTGTTCAGTTTAAGTTTTTAATCAAAGATAATTGTATAAGGTCAAATACTCTTCTAACGACTAATCTGTCAATATGTAGTGTATTGTTTTTCGTAATTGTGCATTTGTTTGAAATCTACAAATTAACTATCGACGACAGTAGTAGGCCTATATCTAAATTTTACTATTTTGCATTCCTCGTGGAATCTTGTTTTGCTGGCGGTGCTTTATTTGCATATTTCATTGTTAATCATATTCAAACAAAGAATAACATAGAATTAATGTTAACAATGCAGAAGATCCATAGATACATTAACAAGAAAAGAAATTTGAAAATATTTCTATTTGGGAACTGGTTCTGTATTATACTTGTTCTTGTCATACACGTACTTGTCATGATAACGTTAAAAACATTTAACAAAAGGTCAAGGATTAGTCAACTAATGCGTGTACTTTTGAGTGCTTTTTTTGACATGAATATGATTTATGCAATCAGATTTATAACATTATTAGAAAATAAAGTTATTTTGTGCAATGATTGCTTATTGGATTCGTCGATTAATTACCATAACAAATATTACAAAGAAATATTTAATGTTTATACTCAAATATTGCGCTGTTATGACTTATACAAGTTGTGTTTCCGCCATGTGGTAAGTTAAATTTCTTTATTAAGCCCAATATAATGTGCCATTTACACTATTTTATTGTATTTAGTATATAGCTAGCTAGAATCTAAAACGATTTCTCTCTTTATAAGAAAGAGGTGACAAATGAACAGACAGATTACCTGATGGCAATTGACTGTTTTAAATTAATTTCAATGAGATGATCAGTTGCTGGTAACTTGTAACTTGCACTGGAAACACTGAAGCATTGATCCGGAAACACTGAAGAGGATAATTTGTTACAAAAATTGATTGTGCTATGTAAAGAGGATCTCGAAAACTCACAGTAGTGAAGTGTTCATTATCACTTCGGTTTGTATAAAAATTTTACCTTACGAAACTAGGACGCAAAAATTGTAAACGATACTAGCCTGAGTAATTCCACGGAGCACTAGCCATGGTATACACGATAAATAAAGCAGAGATAATGGCAAGAAGTCAAACTTTATTCATGATTTGGCCATCGATGATTTGAGTCACGTTCCATTGGATTTAGTACAGAGGTAGAGGCAGATACTGGGGTATCCTAGGAAGGAGTATATGATAATAGTTTTGTATATGCTCCTGGACCTGCGTCTTATAGAGTTAGTGGCTATGCGTTCGTGTGAAGTACTGCGTGTATCTGTTCAGCACACCGAGTTTCATCGAAAGTAATTCAACCTTACCTTCTAAAATAACTAACCCCATACCTAAGCTTCACTGGATATGCCTACGCATAAAATAACGATACTAGTTGAGGCTGAAATGCTCTCAAACTAATCTTTGTTGCGATGAAAATGTAAATATGTATGTTTTTAATTAAAATGTATTTGATGCTGTCGACCGCAATCTGAAACTTAAAAATTTTTTAATTTGGAAGATAAGTTTATCACGACTCTCGACAATCTTTCTCGCAACACATTGACGTGTATAATAGGTGTAAAAGAGGTCTTCCGTACAATTTTCTGCATAGCTGATTAGCAATATGTCATTAAAACACAAAAAAAGTATAGTGAGGGATAGACACCTTGTAAGACACCAACATTTACAAATAATAATTAGAATTCCTAGCATACTGTATCCGTAACGACCTTTATGCGTTTGTCAGCATGAAAAATGAAAACCCCGTTATAAATTTCTCAGAAAGCCCATAGGAAGTTGAAAATAGCCGCATAAACCTCGTCTTTAGTCTTAATTGTTAGTATACCACGTGAATGAGGAAATTATTATGACCCTGACTGATCTGAGCGAACCCGACGAAAACCATATCATCAGTGATTGAGTACCGTCGTGTATAAAATTTAAAAAATTATATTACCGAAAACTAATTTTGAAAACAACAGACTATGCTACCTTGATTTTTAGTCATTTTTTTGTGACAAATGCCTACGATTCATAATTGTAGATATGTTTTTTATTTAATCACCTTAATAAATATAATGTGTTTTTCTGAACCAGTTGTATACCACGTTACAGGCAATAAAATATCTTTATTTTCTTACTTTTTGTGCTTTCAGATATTATTTCACACTACACAATGTTTATTTCAAGCACTAGTTAATGTTGAAAAATGCATAACATTTTATACATTATCTCCGTCGAACACTAACAATCACGTAAGTATTTATATGGTTTAGTTAGTAGTGCCATAAAAATCACGCCGAAACATATTAAACACAATTCCATGTAATAGGTGGTGAGTCTATTGACACTAACGAGATGCTTTGTTTACTAGATCCTCGTCCGTCGATCAACAGGTACTCCACTTATAGGTGACGTTGACTCGTGGTCCAAAGTTGTTGGTGGGAACCCTATGGATCTTAGTGTTTACTAGATGGCATGAAACTAGTGGTTGGAACTTATACTTTTGTGGCCACTTCCACATACAAACAAAAATATACAATAGCGCGATCTAGTGAAGATACATCGAACTACTAAGTGTAATAATGAACTACGAAGTAATTACTAATTCTGTGTTGTGAAATAGAGATTCGTGTGGCAATTAGCACATATACAACATCCCAACATAAGCCGTTGGGCCGTGGCCTGATCACCTCGCCTGGTCGGAGGATCCTCCCTTTGTGTCGGAGGGACGTGACACCCGTTTCCTCCACACTTTTAAACAGTCACAGTCGGTACAAAATAGTACAAAAGTTACAAAAGCACGTTTAGAGGTCCGTTAAGTTTCATTTAAAAACGATAATCAATGTTTTGGGGGTTAAACACGGACAACACGTTCGGAGGTGTTGTGGCCTAACACGTTCTACACTGAGGTAATAAAGGGAATTGTATATTAATTTCTAAAAAGATGGTGGCTTTCATCGAACTTAAACAGTAGCTAATTGCTCAATACTAATCGACTGCCGATGATTACTAAGTTAGATATGGAACAACAAAAATTTTGTTGACTTAAAAAGATCCGTTTGTCTTTAATTTTCTTTTCAGATTAGCGCAACTGTCGTCATACTTCTTTTCTTCCTGTGGTGGCTAAAAACCTTCTTTTTTCAAGTTATACTCAGCATTCATTGCGGAAAATTTTATAAAGCACTAGGTAAAATTCAAGAATCTTGTATGTTCATATTGAAAACAAATTGCTCAGGTACGTTTCACAAGTGGAAAGGTAAAAAAAAAATTAGATCCTCACGGGGCTTCTGACTGTTGATCATTAGTAACAAAGTGCTTCACGTGATACCCACTCGATCAAATTTTCTATTTTAAAATGAAATTTTAAAACATGAAAAAATTACCATTAAAGTAATTTCTTTTTTTTTGTCCTAGGTCTGGGCAAAAAAATATGCAAAAATATATTGCGGCTACATCAATCACAGTTTGGAGTAATACAAATTTATCATTTATTCTCTGTCAACGCCATGTTACCTTTGCAAGTATTGGTTCTATTCACTAACTACACTATTGTATTGTTGCAATTTGCTTTTCTGTAATCATCATTATCATATTATTTTTGTGATTTATGAATTTATTGTATAATTATATTGTTATAATGAGTTCCTTTAAAGTGTCTTAATTTCAATTTAGATTAACAGAAACCTTACATATTATTATTATTTATTTTAATAGGCTGCCAAAGTGACTCTACTCTGCTTGATGGATGGCATGAATAGAATCCAAAAGTTGTAGTCACCATACTCATTGCGAATGCAAACAATGCGATATGGTGACTCACACTATGGCGGCCTATTACAATTTTTACGCCTCACTTGGGGACGTAAAAGACATGACAGTCATCGTAGCATTGTATTGCACACACTTACCATGACAACTGTCACCCTTGCATCAATGAGCCTCCGGTCTCGCACTCAGCAACATATATATATATATATATATATTATATATTAATAGCCTGCCAAAGTGACTCTACTCTGCCTGATGGAAAGCATGAATAGAATAAATGAGTTGTGGTCACCATACTCATTGCAATTGGAGACAATGCAGTATGGTGACCCACACTATGGCGGCCTAGTGAGATGCTCTTTCACACCCCGCTTGGGGACGTAAAAGGCATGGCAGTCATCATGACAGTGTAAGGCTTACACAGTTACCACGACAACTGTCACCCCTGCATCAATGGGCCTCCTGTCTCACACTCACCAATGAAACACGACAGCACGGATGTTGGTGCTTTAGGTTGTTCTTCTGTGGGAGGGTAGTACTGCCCCGGTCGTAGGCGCACCACAGTCTCAATTCGGATTAATACGGATTTATTACTTATTTAACATCGATGCTGTGTTACCTTTGTGAATACTGATTCTGTTAACTTGCTGCACAATTGTGTTTTATATTATATATCTATTATATACATTATATATTTATAAAATATTATGTATCAGTACACAGTATCAGTCTGAGCCAGTATTGAACTTCGAAACCAGATGACTAAAATACTATATATAGAATATCAGTATTACATATCGAATAAAAGTATTAAGGGTTTAATTGAAGTCATTTTACTTCCCAGCGAGGTTGGCCAGATAAGCGTCCTGTGAAAAACACACGTAAACATGCATTGACACATTTATACAAAAACTTCACATGAAGTAATACTATATTTCAATGTAACTACAAAGCTGGTATATTCTGGCATCAAGTAGCCACCATCGGAATCAAAAAAGATATCGGTATGATAAAGATTCAACAGTACATAAGCAATGTTTATGGCTTTAATATTCCAATAGCATTCGATAAAGAAACAATTAAGCATTTATTTTCAATCAATCAATGACGGGGTACATGGTTATTAATTTGTTAAACTTCAACACCTTGTCTTCGCGTATCTACAATCTTCATAAATTAATGGAACTTTATTAAATCGATATTCGACTTACTTAACGTGCTACACGAATAGTTGTCTGCCTCAAATTCATTGCTAAGTAATAAGCCATAATAGATGAATCATTTTAACACTGTTGTCACAAAATCTTCATTGGTTAAATGAATTGTTAAATGATATTCTTCAATGTATAGTTGTATAGTTTAGACAACTGATTAAATAAAAAATGAGAGTTACAAATACATATGGAGTTAAGTTTTCAAAAAACCGAGTGGATAAAGATATCCAGTCTGTATTACTTCCGTTGAATTTATCACAGACTATATTTGTTCAGTTTAAGTTTTTAATCAAAGATAATTGTATAAGGTCAAATACTCTTCTAACGACTAATCTGTCAATATGTAGTGTATTGTTTTTCGTAATTGTGCATTTGTTTGAAATCTACAAATTAACTATCGACGACAGTAGTAGGCCTATATCTAAATTTTACTATTTTGCATTCCTCGTGGAATCTTGTTTTGCTGGCGGTGCTTTATTTGCATATTTCATTGTTAATCATATTCAAACAAAGAATAACATAGAATTAATGTTAACAATGCAGAAGATCCATAGATACATTAACAAGAAAAGAAATTTGAAAATATTTCTATTTGGGAACTGGTTCTGTGTTATACTTGTTCTTGTCATACACGTACTTGTCATGATAACGTTAAAAACATTTAACAAAAGGTCAAGGATTAGTCAACTAATGCGTGTACTTTTGAGTGCTTTTTTTGACATGAATATGATTTATGCAATCAGATTTATAACATTATTAGATAATAAAGTTATTTTGTGGAATGATTGCTTATTGGATTCGTCGATTAATTACCATAACAAATATTACAAAGAAATATTTAATGTTTATACTCAAATATTGCGCTGTTATGACTTATACAAGTTGTGTTTCCGCCATGTGGTAAGTTAAATTTCTTTATTAAGCCCAATATAATGTGCCATTTACACTATTTTATTGTATTTAGTATATAGCTAGCTAGAATCTAAAACGATTTCTCTCTTTATAAGAAAGAGGTGACAAATGAACAGACAGATTACCTGATGGCAATTGACTGTTTTAAATTAATTTCAATGAGATGATCAGTTGCTGGTAACTTGTAACTTGCACTGGAAACACTGAAGCATTGATCCGGAAACACTGAAGAGGATAATTTGTTACAAAAATTGATTGTGCTATGTAAAGAGGATCTCGAAAACTCACAGTAGTGAAGTGTTCATTATCACTTCGGTTTGTATAAAAATTTTACCTTACGAAACTAGGACGCAAAAATTGTAAACGATACTAGCCTGAGTAATTCCACGGAGCACTAGCCATGGTATACACGATAAATAAAGCAGAGATAATGGCAAGAAGTCAAACTTTATTCATGATTTGGCCATCGATGATTTGAGTCACGTTCCATTGGATTTAGTACAGAGGTAGAGGCAGATACTGGGGTATCCTAGGAAGGAGTATATGATAATAGTTTTGTATATGCTCCTGGACCTGCGTCTTATAGAGTTAGTGGCTATGCGTTCGTGTGAAGTACTGCGTGTATCTGTTCAGCACACCGAGTTTCATCGAAAGTAATTCAACCTTACCTTCTAAAATAACTAACCCCATACCTAAGCTTCACTGGATATGCCTACGCATAAAATAACGATACTAGTTGAGGCTGAAATGCTCTCAAACTAATCTTTGTTGCGATGAAAATGTAAATATGTATGTTTTTAATTAAAATGTATTTGATGCTGTCGACCGCAATCTGAAACTTAAAAATTTTTTAATTTGGAAGATAAGTTTATCACGACTCTCGACAATCTTTCTCGCAACACATTGACGTGTATAATAGGTGTAAAAGAGGTCTTCCGTACAATTTTCTGCATAGCTGATTAGCAATATGTCATTAAAACACAAAAAAAGTATAGTGAGGGATAGACACCTTGTAAGACACCAACATTTACAAATAATAATTAGAATTCCTAGCATACTGTATCCGTAACGACCTTTATGCGTTTGTCAGCATGAAAAATGAAAACCCCGTTATAAATTTCTCAGAAAGCCCATAGGAAGTTGAAAATAGCCGCATAAACCTCGTCTTTAGTCTTAATTGTTAGTATACCACGTGAATGAGGAAATTATTATGACCCTGACTGATCTGAGCGAACCCGACGAAAACCATATCATCAGTGATTGAGTACCGTCGTGTATAAAATTTAAAAAATTATATTACCGAAAACTAATTTTGAAAACAACAGACTATGCTACCTTGATTTTTAGTCATTTTTTTGTGACAAATGCCTACGATTCATAATTGTAGATATGTTTTTTATTTAATCACCTTAATAAATATAATGTGTTTTTCTGAACCAGTTGTATACCACGTTACAGGCAATAAAATATCTTTATTTTCTTACTTTTTGTGCTTTCAGATATTATTTCACACTACACAATGTTTATTTCAAGCACTAGTTAATGTTGAAAAATGCATAACATTTTATACATTATCTCCGTCGAACACTAACAATCACGTAAGTATTTATATGGTTTAGTTAGTAGTGCCATAAAAATCACGCCGAAACATATTAAACACAATTCCATGTAATAGGTGGTGAGTCTATTGACACTAACGAGATGCTTTGTTTACTAGATCCTCGTCCGTCGATCAACAGGTACTCCACTTATAGGTGACGTTGACTCGTGGTCCAAAGTTGTTGGTGGGAACCCTATGGATCTTAGTGTTTACTAGATGGCATGAAACTAGTGGTTGGAACTTATACTTTTGTGGCCACTTCCACATACAAACAAAAATATACAATAGCGCGATCTAGTGAAGATACATCGAACTACTAAGTGTAATAATGAACTACGAAGTAATTACTAATTCTGTGTTGTGAAATAGAGATTCGTGTGGCAATTAGCACATATACAACATCCCAACATAAGCCGTTGGGCCGTGGCCTGATCACCTCGCCTGGTCGGAGGATCCTCCCTTTGTGTCGGAGGGACGTGACACCCGTTTCCTCCACACTTTTAAACAGTCACAGTCGGTACGAAATAGTACAAAAGTTACAAAAGCACGTTTAGAGGTCCGTTAAGTTTCATTTAAAAACGATAATCAATGTTTTGGGGGTTAAACACGGACAACACGTTCGGAGGTGTTGTGGCCTAACACGTTCTACACTGAGGTAATAAAGGGAATTGTATATTAATTTCTAAAAAGATGGTGGCTTTCATCGAACTTAAACAGTAGCTAATTGCTCAATACTAATCGACTGCCGATGATTACTAAGTTAGATATGGAACAACAAAAATTTTGTTGACTTAAAAAGATCCGTTTGTCTTTAATTTTCTTTTCAGATTAGCGCAACTGTCGTCATACTTCTTTTCTTCCTGTGGTGGCTAAAAACCTTCTTTTTTCAAGTTATACTCAGCATTCATTGCGGAAAATTTTATAAAGCACTAGGTAAAATTCAAGAATCTTGTATGTTCATATTGAAAACAAATTGCTCAGGTACGTTTCACAAGTGGAAAGGTAAAAAAAAAATTAGATCCTCACGGGGCTTCTGACTGTTGATCATTAGTAACAAAGTGCTTCACGTGATACCCACTCGATCAAATTTTCTATTTTAAAATGAAATTTTAAAACATGAAAAAATTACCGTTAAAGTAATTTCTTTTTTTTTGTCCTAGGTCTGGGCAAAAAAATATGCAAAAATATATTGCGGCTACATCAATCACAGTTTGGAGTAATACAAATTTATCATTTATTCTCTGTCAACGCCATGTTACCTTTGCAAGTATTGGTTCTATTCACTAACTACACTATTGTATTGTTGCAATTTGCTTTTCTGTAATCATCATTATCATATTATTTTTGTGATTTATGAATTTATTGTATAATTATATTGTTATAATGAGTTCCTTTAAAGTGTCTTAATTTCAATTTAGATTAACAGAAACCTTACATATTATTATTATTTATTTTAATAGGCTGCCAAAGTGACTCTACTCTGCTTGATGGATGGCATGAATAGAATCCAAAAGTTGTAGTCACCATACTCATTGCGAATGCAAACAATGCGATATGGTGACTCACACTATGGCGGCCTATTACAATTTTTACGCCTCACTTGGGGACGTAAAAGACATGACAGTCATCGTAGCATTGTATTGCACACACTTACCATGACAACTGTCACCCTTGCATCAATGAGCCTCCGGTCTCGCACTCAGCAACATATATATATATATATATTATATATTAATAGCCTGCCAAAGTGACTCTACTCTGCCTGATGGAAAGCATGAATAGAATAAATGAGTTGTGGTCACCATACTCATTGCAATTGGAGACAATGCAGTATGGTGACCCACACTATGGCGGCCTAGTGAGATGCTCTTTCACACCCCGCTTGGGGACGTAAAAGGCATGGCAGTCATCATGACAGTGTAAGGCTTACACAGTTACCACGACAACTGTTACCCCTGCATCAATGGGCCTCCTGTCTCACACTCACCAATGAAACACGACAGCACGGATGTTGGTGCTTTAGGTTGTTCTTCTGTGGGAGGGTAGTACTGCCCCGGTCGTAGGCGCACCACAGTCTCAATTCGGATTAATACGGATTTATTACTTATTTAACATCGATGCTGTGTTACCTTTGTGAATACTGATTCTGTTAACTTGCTGCACAATTGTGTTTTATATTATATATCTATTATATACATTATATATTTATAAAATATTATGTATCAGTACACAGTATCAGTCTGAGCCAGTATTGAACTTTGAAACCAGATGACTAAAATACTATATATAGAATATCAGTACTACATATCGAATAAAAGTATTAAGGGTTTAATTGAAGTCATTTTACTTCTCAGCGAGGTTGGCCAGATAAGCGTCCTGTGAAAAACACACGTAAACATGCATTGACACATTTATACAAAAACTTCACATGAAGTAATACTATATTTCAATGTAACTACAAAGCTGGTATATTCTGGCATCAAGTAGCCACCATCGGAATCGAAAAAGATATCGGCATGATAAAGATTCAACAGTACATAAGCAATGTTTATGGCTTTAATATTCCAATAGCATTCGATAAAGAAACAATTAAGCATTTATTTTCAATCAATCAATGACGGGGTACATGGTTATTAATTTGTTAAACTTCAACACCTTGTCTTGGCGTATCTACAATCTTCATAAATTAATGGAACTTTATTAAATCGATATTCGACTTACTTAACGTGCTACACGAATAGTTGTCTGCCTCAAATTCATTGCTAAGTAATAAGCCATAATAGATGAATCATTTTAACACTGTTGTCACAAAATCTTCATTGGTTAAATGAATTGTTAAATGATATTCTTCAATGTATAGTTGTATAGTTTAGACAACTGATTAAATAAAAAATGAGAGTTACAAATACATATGGAGTTAAGTTTTCAAAAAACCGAGTGGATAAAGATATCCAGTCTGTATTACTTCCGTTGAATTTATCACAGACTATATTTGTTCAGTTTAAGTTTTTAATCAAAGATAATTGTATAAGGTCAAATACTCTTCTAACGACTAATCTGTCAATATGTAGTGTATTGTTTTTCGTAATTGTGCATTTGTTTGAAATCTACAAATTAACTATCGACGACAGTAGTAGGCCTATATCTAAATTTTACTATTTTGCATTCCTCGTGGAATCTTGTTTTGCTGGCGGTGCTTTATTTGCATATTTCATTGTTAATCATATTCAAACAAAGAATAACATAGAATTAATGTTAACAATGCAGAAGATCCATAGATACATTAACAAGAAAAGAAATTTGAAAATATTTCTATTTGGGAACTGGTTCTGTGTTATACTTGTTCTTGTCATACACGTACTTGTCATGATAACGTTAAAAACATTTAACAAAAGGTCAAGGATTAGTCAACTAATGCGTGTACTTTTGAGTGCTTTTTTTGACATGAATATGATTTATGCAATCAGATTTATAACATTATTAGATATAAAGTTATTTTGTGGAATGATTGCTTATTAGATTCGTCGATTAATTACCATAACGAATATTACAAAGAAATATTTAATGTTTATACTCAAATATTGCGCTGTTATGACTTATACAAGTTGTGTTTCCGCCATGTGGTAAGTTAAATTTCTTTATTAAGCCCAATATAATGTGCCATTTACACTATTTTATTGTATTTAGTATATAGCTAGCTAGAATCTAAAACGATTTCTCTCTTTATAAGAAAGAGGTGACAAATGAACAGACAGATTACCTGATGGCAATTGACTGTTTTAAATTAATTTCAATGAGATGATCAGTTGCTGGTAACTTGTAACTTGCACTGGAAACACTGAAGCATTGATCCGGAAACACTGAAGAGGATAATTTGTTACAAAAATTGATTGTGCTATGTAAAGAGGATCTCGAAAACTCACAGTAGTGAAGTGTTCATTATCACTTCGGTTTGTATAAAAATTTTACCTTACGAAACTAGGACGCAAAAATTGTAAACGATACTAGCCTGAGTAATTCCACGGAGCACTAGCCATGGTATACACGATAAATAAAGCAGAAATAATGGCAAGAAGTCAAACTTTATTCATGATTTGGCCATCGATGATTTGAGTCACGTTCCATTGGATTTAGTACAGAGGTAGAGGCAGATACTGGGGTATCCTAGGAAGGAGTATATGATAATAGTTTTGTATATGCTCCTGGACCTGCGTCTTATAGAGTTAGTGGCTATGCGTTCGTGTGAAGTACTGCGTGTATCTGTTCAGCACACCGAGTTTCATCGAAAGTAATTCAACCTTACCTTCTAAAATAACTAACCCCATACCTAAGCTTCACTGGATATGCCTACGCATAAAATAACGATACTAGTTGAGGCTGAAATGCTCTCAAACTAATCTTTGTTGCGATGAAAATGTAAATATGTATGTTTTTAATTAAAATGTATTTGATGCTGTCGACCGCAATCTGAAACTTAAAGATTTTTTAATTTGGAAGATAAGTTTATCACGACTCTCGACAATCTTTCTCGCAACACATTGATGTGTATAATAGGTGTAAAAGAGGTCTTCCGTACAATTTTCTGCATAGCTGATTAGCAATATGTCATTAAAACACAAAAAAAGTATAGTGAGGGATAGACACCTTGTAAGACACCAACATTTACAAATAATAATTAGAATTCCTAGCATACTGTATCCGTAACGACCTTTATGCGTTTGTCAGCATGAAAAATGAAAACCCCGTTATAAATTTCTCAGAAAGCCCATAGGAAGTTGAAAATAGCCGCATAAACCTCGTCTTTAGTCTTAATTGTTAGTATACCACGTGAATGAGGAAATTATTATGACCCTGACTGATCTGAGCGAACCCGACGAAAACCATATCATCAGTGATTGAGTACCGTCGTGTATAAAATTTAAAAAATTATATTACCGAAAACTAATTTTGAAAACAACAGACTATGCTACCTTGATTTTTAGTCATTTTTTTATGACAAATGCCTACGATTCATAATTGTAGATATGTTTTTTTATTTAATCACCTTAATAAATATAATGTGTTTTTCTGAACCAGTTGTATACCACGTTACAGGCAATAAAATATCTTTATTTTCTTACTTTTTGTGCTTTCAGATATTATTTCACACTACACAATGTTTATTTCAAGCACTAGTTAATGTTGAAAAATGCATAACATTTTATACATTATCTCCGTCGAACACTAACAATCACGTAAGTATTTATATGGTTTAGTTAGTAGTGCCATAAAAATCACGCCGAAACATATTAAACACAATTCCATGTAATAGGTGGTGAGTCTATTGACACTAACGAGATGCTTTGTTTACTAGATCCTCGTCCGTCGATCAACAGGTACTCCACTTATAGGTGACGTTGACTCGTGGTCCAAAGTTGTTGGTGGGAACCCTATGGATCTTAGTGTTTACTAGATGGCATGAAACTAGTGGTTGGAACTTATACTTTTGTGGCCACTTCCACATACAAACAAAAATATACAATAGCGCGATCTAGTGAAGATACATCGAACTACTAAGTGTAATAATGAACTACGAAGTAATTACTAATTCTGTGTTGTGAAATAGAGATTCGTGTGGCAATTAGCACATATACAACATCCCAACATAAGCCGTTGGGCCGTGGCCTGATCACCTCGCCTGGTCGGAGGATCCTCCCTTTGTGTCGGAGGGACGTGACACCCGTTTCCTCCACACTTTTAAACAGTCACAGTCGGTACAAAATAGTACAAAAGTTACAAAAGCACGTTTAGAGGTCCGTTAAGTTTCATTTAAAAACGATAATCAATGTTTTGGGGGTTAAACACGGACAACACGTTCGGAGGTGTTGTGGCCTAACACGTTCTACACTGAGGTAATAAAGGGAATTGTATATTAATTTCTAAAAAGATGGTGGCTTTCATCGAACTTAAACAGTAGCTAATTGCTCAATACTAATCGACTGCCGATGATTACTAAGTTAGATATGGAACAACAAAAATTTTGTTGACTTAAAAAGATCCGTTTGTCTTTAATTTTCTTTTCAGATTAGCGCAACTGTCGTCATACTTCTTTTCTTCCTGTGGTGGCTAAAAACCTTCTTTTTTCAAGTTATACTCAGCATTCATTGCGGAAAATTTTATAAAGCACTAGGTAAAATTCAAGAATCTTGTATGTTCATATTGAAAACAAATTGCTCAGGTACGTTTCACAAGTGGAAAGGTAAAAAAAAAATTAGATCCTCACGGGGCTTCTGACTGTTGATCATTAGTAACAAAGTGCTTCACGTGATACCCACTCGATCAAATTTTCTATTTTAAAATGAAATTTTAAAACATGAAAAAATTACCGTTAAAGTAATTTCTTTTTTTTGTCCTAGGTCTGGGCAAAAAAATATGCAAAAATATATTGCGGCTACATCAATCACAGTTTGGAGTAATACAAATTTATCATTTATTCTCTGTCAACGCCATGTTACCTTTGCAAGTATTGGTTCTATTCACTAACTACACTATTGTATTGTTGCAATTTGCTTTTCTGTAATCATCATTATCATATTATTTTTGTGATTTATGAATTTATTGTATAATTATATTGTTATAATGAGTTCCTTTAAAGTGTCTTAATTTCAATTTAGATTAACAGAAACCTTACATATTATTATTATTTATTTTAATAGGCTGCCAAAGTGACTCTACTCTGCTTGATGGATGGCATGAATAGAATCCAAAAGTTGTAGTCACCATACTCATTGCGAATGCAAACAATGCGATATGGTGACTCACACTATGGCGGCCTATTACAATTTTTACGCCTCACTTGGGGACGTAAAAGACATGACAGTCATCGTAGCATTGTATTGCACACACTTACCATGACAACTGTCACCCTTGCATCAATGAGCCTCCGGTCTCGCACTCAGCAACATATATATATATATATATATATATATTATATATTAATAGCCTGCCAAAGTGACTCTACTCTGCCTGATGGAAAGCATGAATAGAATAAATGAGTTGTGGTCACCATACTCATTGCAATTGGAGACAATGCAGTATGGTGACCCACACTATGGCGGCCTAGTGAGATGCTCTTTCACACCCCGCTTGGGGACGTTAAAGGCATGGCAGTCATCATGACAGTGTAAGGCTTACATAGTTACCACGACAACTGTCACCCCTGCATCAATGGGCCTCCTGTCTCAAACTCACCAATGAAATACGACAGCACGGATGTTGGTGCTTTAGGTTGTTCTTCTGTGGGAGGGTAGTACTGCCCCGGTCGTAGGCGCACCACAGTCTCAATTCGGATTAATACGGATTTATTACTTATTTAACATCGATGCTGTGTTACCTTTGTGAATACTGATTCTGTTAACTTGCTGCACAATTGTGTTTTATATTATATATCTATTATATACATTATATATTTATAAAATATTATGTATCAGTACACAGTATCAGTCTGAGCCAGTATTGAACTTTGAAACCAGATGACTAAAATACTATATATAGAATATCAGTATTACATATCGAATAAAAGTATTAAGGGTTTAATTGAAGTCATTTTACTTCCCAGCGAGGTTGGCCAGATAAGCGTCCTGTGAAAAACACACGTAAACATGCATTGACACATTTATACAAAAACTTCACATGAAGTAATACTATATTTCAATGTAACTACAAAGCTGGTATATTCTGGCATCAAGTAGCCACCATCGGAATCAAAAAAGATATCGGCATGATAAAGATTCAACAGTACATAAGCAATGTTTATGGCTTTAATATTCCAATAGCATTCGATAAAGAAACAATTAAGCATTTATTTTCAATCAATCAATGACGGGGTACATGGTTATTAATTTGTTAAACTTCAACACCTTGTCTTGGCGTATCTACAATCTTCATAAATTAATGGAACTTTATTAAATCGATATTCGACTTACTTAACGTGCTACACGAATAGTTGTCTGCCTCAAATTCATTGCTAAGTAATAAGCCATAATAGATGAATCATTTTAACACTGTTGTCACAAAATCTTCATTGGTTAAATGAATTGTTAAATGATATTCTTCAATGTATAGTTGTATAGTTTAGACAACTGATTAAATAAAAAATGAGAGTTACAAATACATATGGAGTTAAGTTTTCAAAAAACCGAGTGGATAAAGATATCCAGTCTGTATTACTTCCGTTGAATTTATCACAGACTATATTTGTTCAGTTTAAGTTTTTAATCAAAGATAATTGTATAAGGTCAAATACTCTTCTAACGACTAATCTGTCAATATGTAGTGTATTGTTTTTCGTAATTGTGCATTTGTTTGAAATCTACAAATTAACTATCGACGACAGTAGTGTATCTAAATTTTACTATTTTGCATTCCTCGTGGAATCTTGTTTTGCTGGCGGTGCTTTTTTTGCATATTTCATTGTTAATCATATTCAAACAAAGAATAACATAGAATTAATGTTAACAATGCAGAAGATCCATAGATACATTAACAAGAAAAGAAATTTGAAAATATTTCTATTTGGGAACTGGTTCTGTGTTATACTTGTTCTTGTCATACACGTACTTGTCATGATAACGTTAAAAACATTTAACAAAAGGTCAAGGATTAGTCAACTAATGCGTGTACTTTTGAGTGCTTTTTTTGACATGAATATGATTTATGCAATCAGATTTATAACATTATTAGAAAATAAAGTTATTTTGTGGAATGATTGCTTATTGGATTCGTCGATTAATTACCATAACAAATATTACAAAGAAATATTTAATGTTTATACTCAAATATTGCGCTGTTATGACTTATACAAGTTGTGTTTCCGCCATGTGGTAAGTTAAATTTCTTTATTAAGCCCAATATAATGTGCCATTTACACTATTTTATTGTATTTAGTATATAGCTAGCTAGAATCTAAAACGATTTCTCTCTTTATAAGAAAGAGGTGACAAATGAACAGACAGATTACCTGATGGCAATTGACTGTTTTAAATTAATTTCAATGAGATGATCAGTTGCTGGTAACTTGTAACTTGCACTGGAAACACTGAAGCATTGATCCGGAAACACTGAAGAGGATAATTTGTTACAAAAATTGATTGTGCTATGTAAAGAGGATCTCGAAAACTCACAGTAGTGAAGTGTTCATTATCACTTCGGTTTGTATAAAAATTTTACCTTACGAAACTAGGACGCAAAAATTGTAAACGATACTAGCCTGAGTAATTCCACGGAGCACTAGCCATGGTATACACGATAAATAAAGCAGAGATAATGGCAAGAAGTCAAACTTTATTCATGATTTGGCCATCGATGATTTGAGTCACGTTCCATTGGATTTAGTACAGAGGTAGAGGCAGATACTGGGGTATCCTAGGAAGGAGTATATGATAATAGTTTTGTATATGCTCCTGGACCTGCGTCTTATAGAGTTAGTGGCTATGCGTTCGTGTGAAGTACTGCGTGTATCTGTTCAGCACACCGAGTTTCATCGAAAGTAATTCAACCTTACCTTCTAAAATAACTAACCCCATACCTAAGCTTCACTGGATATGCCTACGCATAAAATAACGATACTAGTTGAGGCTGAAATGCTCTCAAACTAATCTTTGTTGCGATGAAAATGTAAATATGTATGTTTTTAATTAAAATGTATTTGATGCTGTCGACCGCAATCTGAAACTTAAAAATTTTTTAATTTGGAAGATAAGTTTATCACGACTCTCGACAATCTTTCTCGCAACACATTGACGTGTATAATAGGTGTAAAAGAGGTCTTCCGTACAATTTTCTGCATAGCTGATTAGCAATATGTCATTAAAACACAAAAAAAGTATAGTGAGGGATAGACACCTTGTAAGACACCAACATTTACAAATAATAATTAGAATTCCTAGCATACTGTATCCGTAACGACCTTTATGCGTTTGTCAGCATGAAAAATGAAAACCCCGTTATAAATTTCTCAGAAAGCCCATAGGAAGTTGAAAATAGCCGCATAAACCTCGTCTTTAGTCTTAATTGTTAGTATACCACGTGAATGAGGAAATTATTATGACCCTGACTGATCTGAGCGAACCCGACGAAAACCATATCATCAGTGATTGAGTACCGTCGTGTCTAAAATTTAAAAAATTATATTACCGAAAACTAATTTTGAAAACAACAGACTATGCTACCTTGATTTTTAGTCATTTTTTTGTGACAAATGCCTACGATTCATAATTGTAGATATGTTTTTTATTTAATCACCTTAATAAATATAATGTGTTTTTCTGAACCAGTTGTATACCACGTTACAGGCAATAAAATATCTTTATTTTCTTACTTTTTGTGCTTTCAGATATTATTTCACACTACACAATGTTTATTTCAAGCACTAGTTAATGTTGAAAAATGCATAACATTTTATACATTATCTCCGTCGAACACTAACAATCACGTAAGTATTTATATGGTTTAGTTAGTAGTGCCATAAAAATCACGCCGAAACATATTAAACACAATTCCATGTAATAGGTGGTGAGTCTATTGACACTAACGAGATGCTTTGTTTACTAGATCCTCGTCCGTCGATCAACAGGTACTCCACTTATAGGTGACGTTGACTCGTGGTCCAAAGTTGTTGGTGGGAACCCTATGGATCTTAGTGTTTACTAGATGGCATGAAACTAGTGGTTGGAACTTATACTTTTGTGGCCACTTCCACATACAAACAAAAATATACAATAGCGCCATCTAGTGAAGATACATCGAACTACTAAGTGTAATAATGAACTACGAAGTAATTACTAATTCTGTGTTGTGAAATAGAGATTCGTGTGGCAATTAGCACATATACAACATCCCAACATAAGCCGTTGGGCCGTGGCCTGATCACCTCGCCTGGTCGGAGGATCCTCCCTTTGTGTCGGAGGGACGTGACACCCGTTTCCTCCACACTTTTAAACAGTCACAGTCGGTACAAAATAGTACAAAAGTTACAAAAGCACGTTTAGAGGTCCGTTAAGTTTCATTTAAAAACGATAATCAATGTTTTGGGGGTTAAACACGGACAACACGTTCGGAGGTGTTGTGGCCTAACACGTTCTACACTGAGGTAATAAAGGGAATTGTATATTAATTTCTAAAAAGATGGTGGCTTTCATCGAACTTAAACAGTAGCTAATTGCTCAATACTAATCGACTGCCGATGATTACTAAGTTAGATATGGAACAACAAAAATTTTGTTGACTTAAAAAGATCCGTTTGTCTTTAATTTTCTTTTCAGATTAGCGCAACTGTCGTCATACTTCTTTTCTTCCTGTGGTGGCTAAAAACCTTCTTTTTTCAAGTTATACTCAGCATTCATTGCGGAAAATTTTATAAAGCACTAGGTAAAATTCAAGAATCTTGTATGTTCATATTGAAAACAAATTGCTCAGGTACGTTTCACAAGTGGAAAGGTAAAAAAAAAATTAGATCCTCACGGGGCTTCTGACTGTTGATCATTAGTAACAAAGTGCTTCACGTGATACCCACTCGATCAAATTTTCTATTTTAAAATGAAATTTTAAAACATGAAAAAATTACCGTTAAAGTAATTTCTTTTTTTTTGTCCTAGGTCTGGGCAAAAAAATATGCAAAAATATATTGCGGCTACATCAATCACAGTTTGGAGTAATACAAATTTATCATTTATTCTCTGTCAACGCCATGTTACCTTTGCAAGTATTGGTTCTATTCACTAACTACACTATTGTATTGTTGCAATTTGCTTTTCTGTAATCATCATTATCATATTATTTTTGTGATTTATGAATTTATTGTATAATTATATTGTTATAATGAGTTCCTTTAAAGTGTCTTAATTTCAATTTAGATTAACAGAAACCTTACATATTATTATTATTTATTTTAATAGGCTGCCAAAGTGGCTCTACTCTGCTTGATGGATGGCATGAATAGAATCCAAAAGTTGTAGTCACCATACTCATTGCGAATGCAAACAATGCGATATGGTGACTCACACTATGGCGGCCTATTACAATTTTTACGCCTCACTTGGGGACGTAAAAGACATGACAGTCATCGTAGCATTGTATTGCACACACTTACCATGACAACTGTCACCCTTGCATCAATGAGCCTCCGGTCTCGCACTCAGCAACATATATATATATATATATATATTATATATTAATAGCCTGCCAAAGTGACTCTACTCTGCCTGATGGAAAGCATGAATAGAATAAATGAGTTGTGGTCACCATACTCATTGCAATTGGAGACAATGCAGTATGGTGACCCACACTATGGCGGCCTAGTGAGATGCTCTTTCACACCCCGCTTGGGGACGTAAAAGGCATGGCAGTCATCATGACAGTGTAAGGCTTACACAGTTACCACGACAACTGTCACCCCTGCATCAATGGGCCTCCTGTCTCACACTCACCAATGAAACACGACAGCACGGATGTTGGTGCTTTAGGTTGTTCTTCTGTGGGAGGGTAGTACTGCCCCGGTCGTAGGCGCACCACAGTCTCAATTCGGATTAATACGGATTTATTACTTATTTAACATCGATGCTGTGTTACCTTTGTGAATACTGATTCTGTTAACTTGCTGCACAATTGTGTTTTATATTATATATCTATTATATACATTATATATTTATAAAATATTATGTATCAGTACACAGTATCAGTCTGAGCCAGTATTGAACTTTGAAACCAGATGACTAAAATACTATATATAGAATATCAGTACTACATATCGAATAAAAGTATTAAGGGTTTAATTGAAGTCATTTTACTTCTCAGCGAGGTTGGCCAGATAAGCGTCCTGTGAAAAACACACGTAAACATGCATTGACACATTTATACAAAAACTTCACATGAAGTAATACTATATTTCAATGTAACTACAAAGCTGGTATATTCTGGCATCAAGTAGCCACCATCGGAATCAAAAAAGATATCGGCATGATAAAGATTCAACAGTACATAAGCAATGTTTATGGCTTTAATATTCCAATAGCATTCGATAAAGAAACAATTAAGCATTTATTTTCAATCAATCAATGACGGGGTACATGGTTATTAATTTGTTAAACTTCAACACCTTGTCTTGGCGTATCTACAATCTTCATAAATTAATGGAACTTTATTAAATCGATATTCGACTTACTTAACGTGCTACACGAATAGTTGTCTGCCTCAAATTCATTGCTAAGTAATAAGCCATAATAGATGAATCATTTTAACACTGTTGTCACAAAATCTTCATTGGTTAAATGAATTGTTAAATGATATTCTTCAATGTATAGTTGTATAGTTTAGACAACTGATTAAATAAAAAATGAGAGTTACAAATACATATGGAGTTAAGTTTTCAAAAAACCGAGTGGATAAAGATATCCAGTCTGTATTACTTCCGTTGAATTTATCACAGACTATATTTGTTCAGTTTAAGTTTTTAATCAAAGATAATTGTATAAGGTCAAATACTCTTCTAACGACTAATCTGTCAATATGTAGTGTATTGTTTTTCGTAATTGTGCATTTGTTTGAAATCTACAAATTAACTATCGACGACAGTAGTAGGCCTATATCTAAATTTTACTATTTTGCATTCCTCGTGGAATCTTGTTTTGCTGGCGGTGCTTTATTTGCATATTTCATTGTTAATCATATTCAAACAAAGAATAACATAGAATTAATGTTAACAATGCAGAAGATCCATAGATACATTAACAAGAAAAGAAATTTGAAAATATTTCTATTTGGGAACTGGTTCTGTATTATACTTGTTCTTGTCATACACGTACTTGTCATGATAACGTTAAAAACATTTAACAAAAGGTCAAGGATTAGTCAACTAATGCGTGTACTTTTGAGTGCTTTTTTTGACATGAATATGATTTATGCAATCAGATTTATAACATTATTAGATAATAAACTTATTTTGTGGAATGATTGCTTATTGGATTCGTCGATTAATTACCATAACAAATATTACAAAGAAATATTTAATGTTTATACTCAAATATTGCGCTGTTATGACTTATACAAGTTGTGTTTCCGCCATGTGGTAAGTTAAATTTCTTTATTAAGCCCAATATAATGTGCCATTTACACTATTTTATTGTATTTAGTATATAGCTAGCTAGAATCTAAAACGATTTCTCTCTTTATAAGAAAGAGGTGACAAATGAACAGACAGATTACCTGATGGCAATTGACTGTTTTAAATTAATTTCAATGAGATGATCAGTTGCTGGTAACTTGTAACTTGCACTGGAAACACTGAAGCATTGATCCGGAAACACTGAAGAGGATAATTTGTTACAAAAATTGATTGTGCTATGTAAAGAGGATCTCGAAAACTCACAGTAGTGAAGTGTTCATTATCACTTCGGTTTGTATAAAAATTTTACCTTACGAAACTAGGACGCAAAAATTGTAAACGATACTAGCCTGAGTAATTCCACGGAGCACTAGCCATGGTATACACGATAAATAAAGCAGAGATAATGGCAAGAAGTCAAACTTTATTCATGATTTGGCCATCGATGATTTGAGTCACGTTCCATTGGATTTAGTACAGAGGTAGAGGCAGATACTGGGGTATCCTAGGAAGGAGTATATGATAATAGTTTTGTATATGCTCCTGGACCTGCGTCTTATAGAGTTAGTGGCTATGCGTTCGTGTGAAGTACTGCGTGTATCTGTTCAGCACACCGAGTTTCATCGAAAGTAATTCAACCTTACCTTCTAAAATAACTAACCCCATACCTAAGCTTCACTGGATATGCCTACGCATAAAATAACGATACTAGTTGAGGCTGAAATGCTCTCAAACTAATCTTTGTTGCGATGAAAATGTAAATATGTATGTTTTTAATTAAAATGTATTTGATGCTGTCGACCGCAATCTGAAACTTAAAAATTTTTTAATTTGGAAGATAAGTTTATCACGACTCTCGACAATCTTTCTCGCAACACATTGACGTGTATAATAGGTGTAAAAGAGGTCTTCCGTACAATTTTCTGCATAGCTGATTAGCAATATGTCATTAAAACACAAAAAAAGTATAGTGAGGGATAGACACCTTGTAAGACACCAACATTTACAAATAATAATTAAAATTCCTAGCATACTGTATCCGTAACGACCTTTATGCGTTTGTCAGCATGAAAAATGAAAACCCCGTTATAAATTTCTCAGAAAGCCCATAGGAAGTTGAAAATAGCCGCATAAACCTCGTCTTTAGTCTTAATTGTTAGTATACCACGTGAATGAGGAAATTATTATGACCCTGACTGATCTCTGATGGTTTGTCTTTAATTTTCTTTTCAGATTAGCACAACTGTCGTCATACTTCTTTTCTTCCTGTGGTGGCTAAAAACCTTCTTTTTTCAAGTTATACTCAGCATTCATTGCGGAAAATTTTATAAAGCACTAGGTAAAATTCAAGAATCTTGTATGTTCATATTGAAAACAAATTGCTCAGGTACGTTTCACAAGTGGAAAGGTAAAAAAAAATTAGATCCTCACGGGGCTTCTGACTGTTGATCATTAGTAACAAAGTGCTTCACGTGATACCCACTCGATCAAATTTTCTATTTTAAAATGAAATTTTAAAACATGAAAAAATTACCGTTAAAGTAATTTCTTTTTTTTTGTCCTAGGTCTGGGCAAAAAAATATGCAAAAATATATTGCGGCTACATCAATCACAGTTTGGAGTAATACAAATTTATCATTTATTCTCTGTCAACGCCATGTTACCTTTGCAAGTATTGGTTCTATTCACTAACTACACTATTGTATTGTTGCAATTTGCTTTTCTGTAATCATCATTATCATATTATTTTTGTGATTTATGAATTTATTGTATAATTATATTGTTATAATGAGTTCCTTTAAAGTGTCTTAATTTCAATTTAGATTAACAGAAACCTTACATATTATTATTATTTATTTTAATAGGCTGCCAAAGTGACTCTACTCTGCTTGATGGATGGCATGAATAGAATCCAAAAGTTGTAGTCACCATACTCATTGCGAATGCAAACAATGCGATATGGTGACTCACACTATGGCGGCCTATTACAATTTTTACGCCTCACTTGGGGACGTAAAAGACATGACAGTCATCGTAGCATTGTATTGCACACACTTACCATGACAACTGTCACCCTTGCATCAATGAGCCTCCGGTCTCGCACTCAGCAACATATATATATATATATATATATATATATTATATATTAATAGCCTGCCAAAGTGACTCTACTCTGCCTGATGGAAAGCATGAATAGAATAAATGAGTTGTGGTCACCATACTCATTGCAATTGGAGACAATGCAGTATGGTGACCCACACTATGGCGGCCTAGTGAGATGCTCTTTCACACCCCGCTTGGGGACGTTAAAGGCATGGCAGTCATCATGACAGTGTAAGGCTTACACAGTTACCACGACAACTGTCACCCCTGCATCAATGGGCCTCCTGTCTCAAACTCACCAATGAAATACGACAGCACGGATGTTGGTGCTTTAGGTTGTTCTTCTGTGGGAGGGTAGTACTGCCCCGGTCGTAGGCGCACCACAGTCTCAATTCGGATTAATACGGATTTATTACTTATTTAACATCGATGCTGTGTTACCTTTGTGAATACTGATTCTGTTAACTTGCTGCACAATTGTGTTTTATATTATATATCTATTATATACATTATATATTTATAAAATATTATGTATCAGTACACAGTATCAGTCTGAGCCAGTATTGAACTTTGAAACCAGATGACTAAAATACTATATATAGAATATCAGTATTACATATCGAATAAAAGTATTAAGGGTTTAATTGAAGTCATTTTACTTCCCAGCGAGGTTGGCCAGATAAGCGTCCTGTGAAAAACACACGTAAACATGCATTGACACATTTATACAAAAACTTCACATGAAGTAATACTATATTTCAATGTAACTACAAAGCTGGTATATTCTGGCATCAAGTAGCCACCATCGGAATCAAAAAAGATATCGGCATGATAAAGATTCAACAGTACATAAGCAATGTTTATGGCTTTAATATTCCAATAGCATTCGATAAAGAAACAATTAAGCATTTATTTTCAATCAATCAATGACGGGGTACATGGTTATTAATTTGTTAAACTTCAACACCTTGTCTTGGCGTATCTACAATCTTCATAAATTAATGGAACTTTATTAAATCGATATTCGACTTACTTAACGTGCTACACGAATAGTTGTCTGCCTCAAATTCATTGCTAAGTAATAAGCCATAATAGATGAATCATTTTAACACTGTTGTCACAAAATCTTCATTGGTTAAATGAATTGTTAAATGATATTCTTCAATGTATAGTTGTATAGTTTAGACAACTGATTAAATAAAAAATGAGAGTTACAAATACATATGGAGTTAAGTTTTCAAAAAACCGAGTGGATAAAGATATCCAGTCTGTATTACTTCCGTTGAATTTATCACAGACTATATTTGTTCAGTTTAAGTTTTTAATCAAAGATAATTGTATAAGGTCAAATACTCTTCTAACGACTAATCTGTCAATATGTAGTGTATTGTTTTTCGTAATTGTGCATTTGTTTGAAATCTACAAATTAACTATCGACGACAGTAGTGTATCTAAATTTTACTATTTTGCATTCCTCGTGGAATCTTGTTTTGCTGGCGGTGCTTTTTTTGCATATTTCATTGTTAATCATATTCAAACAAAGAATAACATAGAATTAATGTTAACAATGCAGAAGATCCATAGATACATTAACAAGAAAAGAAATTTGAAAATATTTCTATTTGGGAACTGGTTCTGTGTTATACTTGTTCTTGTCATACACGTACTTGTCATGATAACGTTAAAAACATTTAACAAAAGGTCAAGGATTAGTCAACTAATGCGTGTACTTTTGAGTGCTTTCTTTGACATGAATATGATTTATGCAATCAGATTTATAACATTATTAGAAAATAAAGTTATTTTGTGCAATGATTGCTTATTGGATTCGTCGATTAATTACCATAACAAATATTACAAAGAAATATTTAATGTTTATACTCAAATATTGCGCTGTTATGACTTATACAAGTTGTGTTTCCGCCATGTGGTAAGTTAAATTTCTTTATTAAGCCCAATATAATGTGCCATTTACACTATTTTATTGTATTTAGTATATAGCTAGCTAGAATCTAAAACGATTTCTCTCTTTATAAGAAAGAGGTGACAAATGAACAGACAGATTACCTGATGGCAATTGACTGTTTTAAATTAATTTCAATGAGATGATCAGTTGCTGGTAACTTGTAACTTGCACTGGAAACACTGAAGCATTGATCCGGAAACACTGAAGAGGATAATTTGTTACAAAAATTGATTGTGCTATGTAAAGAGGATCTCGAAAACTCACAGTAGTGAAGTGTTCATTATCACTTCGGTTTGTATAAAAATTTTACCTTACGAAACTAGGACGCAAAAATTGTAAACGATACTAGCCTGAGTAATTCCACGGAGCACTAGCCATGGTATACACGATAAATAAAGCAGAGATAATGGCAAGAAGTCAAACTTTATTCATGATTTGGCCATCGATGATTTGAGTCACGTTCCATTGGATTTAGTACAGAGGTAGAGGCAGATACTGGGGTATCCTAGGAAGGAGTATATGATAATAGTTTTGTATATGCTCCTGGACCTGCGTCTTATAGAGTTAGTGGCTATGCGTTCGTGTGAAGTACTGCGTGTATCTGTTCAGCACACCGAGTTTCATCGAAAGTAATTCAACCTTACCTTCTAAAATAACTAACCCCATACCTAAGCTTCACTGGATATGCCTACGCATAAAATAACGATACTAGTTGAGGCTGAAATGCTCTCAAACTAATCTTTGTTGCGATGAAAATGTAAATATGTATGTTTTTAATTAAAATGTATTTGATGCTGTCGACCGCAATCTGAAACTTAAAGATTTTTTAATTTGGAAGATAAGTTTATCACGACTCTCGACAATCTTTCTCGCAACACATTGACGTGTATAATAGGTGTAAAAGAGGTCTTCCGTACAATTTTCTGCATAGCTGATTAGCAATATGTCATTAAAACACAAAAAAAGTATAGTGAGGGATAGATACCTTGTAAGACACCAACATTTACAAATAATAATTAGAATTCCTAGCATACTGTATCCGTAACGACCTTTATGCGTTTGTCAGCATGAAAAATGAAAACCCCGTTATAAATTTCTCAGAAAGCCCATAGGAAGTTGAAAATAGCCGCATAAACCTCGTCTTTAGTCTTAATTGTTAGTATACCACGTGAATGAGGAAATTATTATGACCCTGACTGATCTGAGCGAACCCGACGAAAACCATATCATCAGTGATTGAGTACCGTCGTGTATAAAATTTAAAAAATTATATTACCGAAAACTAATTTTGAAAACAACAGACTATGCTACCTTGATTTTTAGTCATTTTTTTGTGACAAATGCCTACGATTCATAATTGTAGATACGTTTTTTTATTTAATCACCTTAATAAATATAATGTGTTTTTCTGAACCAGTTGTATACCACGTTACAGGCAATAAAATATCTTTATTTTCTTACTTTTTGTGCTTTCAGATATTATTTCACACTACACAATGTTTATTTCAAGCACTAGTTAATGTTGAAAAATGCATAACATTTTATACATTATCTCCGTCGAACACTAACAATCACGTAAGTATTTATATGGTTTAGTTAGTAGTGCCATAAAAATCACGCCGAAACATATTAAACACAATTCCATGTAATAGGTGGTGAGTCTATTGACACTAACGAGATGCTTTGTTTACTAGATCCTCGTCCGTCGATCAACAGGTACTCCACTTATAGGTGACGTTGACTCGTGGTCCAAAGTTGTTGGTGGGAACCCTATGGATCTTAGTGTTTACTAGATGGCATGAAACTAGTGGTTGGAACTTATACTTTTGTGGCCACTTCCACATACAAACAAAAATATACAATAGCGCCATCTAGTGAAGATACATCGAACTACTAAGTGTAATAATGAACTACGAAGTAATTACTAATTCTGTGTTGTGAAATAGAGATTCGTGTGGCAATTAGCACATATACAACATCCCAACATAAGCCGTTGGGCCGTGGCCTGATCACCTCGCCTGGTCGGAGGATCCTCCCTTTGTGTCGGAGGGACGTGACACCCGTTTCCTCCACACTTTTAAACAGTCACAGTCGGTACAAAATAGTACAAAAGTTACAAAAGCACGTTTAGAGGTCCGTTAAGTTTCATTTAAAAACGATAATCAATGTTTTGGGGGTTAAACACGGACAACACGTTCGGAGGTGTTGTGGCCTAACACGTTCTACACTGAGGTAATAAAGGGAATTGTATATTAATTTCTAAAAAGATGGTGGCTTTCATCGAACTTAAACAGTAGCTAATTGCTCAATACTAATCGACTGCCGATGATTACTAAGTTAGATATGGAACAACAAAAATTTTGTTGACTTAAAAAGATCCGTTTGTCTTTAATTTTCTTTTCAGATTAGCGCAACTGTCGTCATACTTCTTTTCTTCCTGTGGTGGCTAAAAACCTTCTTTTTTCAAGTTATACTCAGCATTCATTGCGGAAAATTTTATAAAGCACTAGGTAAAATTCAAGAATCTTGTATGTTCATATTGAAAACAAATTGCTCAGGTACGTTTCACAAGTGGAAAGGTAAAAAAAAAATTAGATCCTCACGGGGCTTCTGACTGTTGATCATTAGTAACAAAGTGCTTCACGTGATACCCACTCGATCAAATTTTCTATTTTAAAATGAAATTTTAAAACATGAAAAAATTACCGTTAAAGTAATTTCTTTTTTTTTGTCCTAGGTCTGGGCAAAAAAATATGCAAAAATATATTGCGGCTACATCAATCACAGTTTGGAGTAATACAAATTTATCATTTATTCTCTGTCAACGCCATGTTACCTTTGCAAGTATTGGTTCTATTCACTAATTACACTATTGAATTGTTGCAATTTGCTTTTCTGTAATCATCATTATCATATTATTTTTGTGATTTATGAATTTATTGTATAATTATATTGTTATAATGAGTTCCTTTAAAGTGTCTTAATTTCAATTTAGATTAACAGAAACCTTACATATTATTATTATTTATTTTAATAGGCTGCCAAAGTGACTCTACTCTGCTTGATGGATGGCATGAATAGAATCCAAAAGTTGTAGTCACCATACTCATTGCGAATGCAAACAATGCGATATGGTGACTCACACTATGGCGGCCTATTACAATTTTTACGCCTCACTTGGGGACGTAAAAGACATGACAGTCATCGTAGCATTGTATTGCACACACTTACCATGACAACTGTCACCCTTGCATCAATGAGCCTCCGGTCTCGCACTCAGCAACATATATATATATATATATATATATTATATATTAATAGCCTGCCAAAGTGACTCTACTCTGCCTGATGGAAAGCATGAATAGAATAAATGAGTTGTGGTCACCATACTCATTGCAATTGGAGACAATGCAGTATGGTGACCCACACTATGGCGGCCTAGTGAGATGCTCTTTCACACCCCGCTTGGGGACGTAAAAGGCATGGCAGTCATCATGACAGTGTAAGGCTTACACAGTTACCACGACAACTGTCACCCCTGCATCAATGGGCCTCCTGTCTCACACTCACCAATGAAACACGACAGCACGGATGTTGGTGCTTTAGGTTGTTCTTCTGTGGGAGGGTAGTACTGCCCCGGTCGTAGGCGCACCACAGTCTCAATTCGGATTAATACGGATTTATTACTTATTTAACATCGATGCTGTGTTACCTTTGTGAATACTGATTCTGTTAACTTGCTGCACAATTGTGTTTTATATTATATATCTATTATATACATTATATATTTATAAAATATTATGTATCAGTACACAGTATCAGTCTGAGCCAGTATTGAACTTTGAAACCAGATGACTAAAATACTATATATAGAATATCAGTATTACATATCGAATAAAAGTATTAAGGGTTTAATTGAAGTCATTTTACTTCCCAGCGAGGTTGGCCAGATAAGCGTCCTGTGAAAAACACACGTAAACATGCATTGACACATTTATACAAAAACTTCACATGAAGTAATACTATATTTCAATGTAACTACAAAGCTGGTATATTCTGGCATCAAGTAGCCACCATCGGAATCAAAAAAGATATCGGCATGATAAAGATTCAACAGTACATAAGCAATGTTTATGGCTTTAATATTCCAATAGCATTCGATAAAGAAACAATTAAGCATTTATTTTCAATCAATCAATGACGGGGTACATGGTTATTAATTTGTTAAACTTCAACACCTTGTCTTGGCGTATCTACAATCTTCATAAATTAATGGAACTTTATTAAATCGATATTCGACTTACTTAACGTGCTACACGAATAGTTGTCTGCCTCAAATTCATTGCTAAGTAATAAGCCATAATAGATGAATCATTTTAACACTGTTGTCACAAAATCTTCATTGGTTAAATGAATTGTTAAATGATATTCTTCAATGTATAGTTGTATAGTTTAGACAACTGATTAAATAAAAAATGAGAGTTACAGATACATATGGAGTTAAGTTTTCAAAAAACCGAGTGGATAAAGATATCCAGTCTGTATTACTTCCGTTGAATTTATCACAGACTATATTTGTTCAGTTTAAGTTTTTAATCAAAGATAATTGTATAAGGTCAAATACTCTTCTAACGACTAATCTGTCAATATGTAGTGTATTGTTTTTCGTAATTGTGCATTTGTTTGAAATCTACAAATTAACTATCGACGACAGTAGTAGGCCTATATCTAAATTTTACTATTTTGCATTCCTCGTGGAATCTTGTTTTGCTGGCGGTGCTTTATTTGCATATTTCATTGTTAATCATATTCAAACAAAGAATAACATAGAATTAATGTTAACAATGCAGAAGATCCATAGATACATTAACAAGAAAAGAAATTTGAAAATATTTCTATTTGGGAACTGGTTCTGTATTATACTTGTTCTTGTCATACACGTACTTGTCATGATAACGTTAAAAACATTTAACAAAAGGTCAAGGATTAGTCAACTAATGCGTGTACTTTTGAGTGCTTTTTTTGACATGAATATGATTTATGCAATCAGATTTATAACATTATTAGAAAATAAAGTTATTTTGTGCAATGATTGCTTATTGGATTCGTCGATTAATTACCATAACAAATATTACAAAGAAATATTTAATGTTTATACTCAAATATTGCGCTGTTATGACTTATACAAGTTGTGTTTCCGCCATGTGGTAAGTTAAATTTCTTTATTAAGCCCAATATAATGTGCCATTTACACTATTTTATTGTATTTAGTATATAGCTAGCTAGAATCTAAAACGATTTCTCTCTTTATAAGAAAGAGGTGACAAATGAACAGACAGATTACCTGATGGCAATTGACTGTTTTAAATTAATTTCAATGAGATGATCAGTTGCTGGTAACTTGTAACTTGCACTGGAAACACTGAAGCATTGATCCGGAAACACTGAAGAGGATAATTTGTTACAAAAATTGATTGTGCTATGTAAAGAGGATCTCGAAAACTCACAGTAGTGAAGTGTTCATTATCACTTCGGTTTGTATAAAAATTTTACCTTACGAAACTAGGACGCAAAAATTGTAAACGATACTAGCCTGAGTAATTCCACGGAGCACTAGCCATGGTATACACGATAAATAAAGCAGAGATAATGGCAAGAAGTCAAACTTTATTCATGATTTGGCCATCGATGATTTGAGTCACGTTCCATTGGATTTAGTACAGAGGTAGAGGCAGATACTGGGGTATCCTAGGAAGGAGTATATGATAATAGTTTTGTATATGCTCCTGGACCTGCGTCTTATAGAGTTAGTGGCTATGCGTTCGTGTGAAGTACTGCGTGTATCTGTTCAGCACACCGAGTTTCATCGAAAGTAATTCAACCTTACCTTCTAAAATAACTAACCCCATACCTAAGCTTCACTGGATATGCCTACGCATAAAATAACGATACTAGTTGAGGCTGAAATGCTCTCAAACTAATCTTTGTTGCGATGAAAATGTAAATATGTATGTTTTTAATTAAAATGTATTTGATGCTGTCGACCGCAATCTGAAACTTAAAAATTTTTTAATTTGGAAGATAAGTTTATCACGACTCTCGACAATCTTTCTCGCAACACATTGACGTGTATAATAGGTGTAAAAGAGGTCTTCCGTACAATTTTCTGCATAGCTGATTAGCAATATGTCATTAAAACACAAAAAAAGTATAGTGAGGGATAGACACCTTGTAAGACACCAACATTTACAAATAATAATTGGAATTCCTAGCATACTGTATCTGTAACGACCTTTATGCGTTTGTCAGCATGAAAAATGAAAACCCCGTTATAAATTTCTCAGAAAGCCCATAGGAAGTTGTAAATAGCCGCATAAACCTCGTCTTTAGTCTTAATTGTTAGTATACCACGTGAATGAGGAAATTATTATGACCCTGACTAATCTGAGCAAACCCGACGAAAACCATATCATCAGTGATTGAGTACCGTCGTGTATAAAATTTAAAAAACAGTAGCAGTCGTGGGACTGCCGATAGAAGTGAAAACGGAACTATTAAGTTGAGAGTAATTAAAACTATATGCAAAAATTATATGAAATTTTTTATGTTTCATATATAGCTATATATAATATATAATATCATATATAATATATAATATTAATAAATTTCATATATAATATATAATGTCATATTCTCCATAACTATAGATATACTATTATCATTAGCATGTCGGTGACGCGAACCGAGGATTTTACCCTCTACCAAAACGCTCAACGCGCCTAAAGAAGTTTTCACTTCAAAAATTATATTACCGAAAACTAATTTTGAAAACAACAGACTATGCTACCTTGACTTTTAGTCATTTTTTTGTGACAAATGCCTACGATTCATAATTGTAGATATGTTTTTTATTTAATCACCTTAATAAATCTAATGTGTTTTTCTGAACCAGTTGTATACCACGTTACAGGCAATAAAATATCTTTATTTTCTTACTTTTTGTGCTTTCAGATATTATATCAATTTATATACTTACTAACTTTATGACTTACAACCCCCGGCTTCACCTACGACTCCTACTTTAATATGTCAAATTGTGTTAATGGGATAATATATTAACCTTTATTCGTTAGACATGATAACTCAGAACCATTAGTAACTCAGGCTATATTTTTTAGCTTGCTTAGCATATCTCATAAGTGAGATCTTGTTGCTAAAAGACCGCATAATGCGCATCGTCATACAGTCTCTTGAACCGTGTCTGCTTCTGGAGACATAAAGGAGTAGTAGTCATAGAATCCTACCACTGTTTAATCATTGAATCGAATTAAATAACGAGAGTACAGCAAAAAAAAATTAAGCAGCTATGGTCAAGCAAGCATCAATATTCCAATATCGTCATTCCAAATTAAATATCATGTACGTAGTCTTCGTGTTTCAGTTATCATTAATTTTTAGTTTATGATGAAAAATTACAAGATATATAGAATAGTCAAATTAATTTACACATTTTATGTAATTGTATGCATGAACACCAGTTTCATTTCTGTAACACAATGGTAGAAAAATAAAGAAATTATATAAAGGCTATTTATGAAATATTTTAGAGTATTCGATAGCAGACTTGTTCAAACCTTGCTCCTAAGTAAATTAAGTTAAAACGTACGTTTTTGTTTTTTTTTTTCTTATGGAACACCTGCGGACACCACCAGCAGGTGGTTATGTCGGACTCAGGGCGATCACAAACCGTATGCCGTCTAGGTTACCAGTAGCCGGGGAACAAGGTGCACTCTAATAAGAAAATCCCTAGAACCCCGACATAGCTCGGGCCACCTACGGTTTTAGATGGTCCCCTCCCGTGTACCTAACTTGTTCTAGGAGAATTCTAAACCTCTCCCGGTCCCACTCCGCCATCTTCTTCGTAAATATAGCCTACTCACAGAAAGAGACGGTAGAGCCCCACACGCTCCCACTCCGTATCATGGCCGCAATCATGTTACTGAGCAAGACAATCCTCACCCCGATGGCCGCCACGAGGTCACACCTATGCTCCACCCATTCCAGGTATTCCGCCAGCGTGTGGAATGCTTTGCACAAGGTCCGGCCGTCGCAGCTCAGGCACTCAAGCGATAGCTCCTTACGCATCAGTGATAGGTGATCTCCTAAACAGTGCTAGTGATCACCTGTGGCAGCCCGTATGAGGGTGTCCCGTGATATCTCTCAAGGAAATCCTCCATAACGGTCTAACACCGAAATAATGTCGTGATCATTGGATGCTTGCTCTAAAATTTTTAACATATATGAAATGAAAATCACAAACTTATAAAATAATGAATCTAAGACAATGATACTGAAGGGAGACATGGAACTCAAAGGTCCCCATTATGCAGGTGTTCATGAGAAGTGGTAATCATTTATCTTCAGGTAATCTATATACTCATAATCCCTTTATACGATAACATATACATCAATATAGTCAAAATGTTTTCTAATCCGTTTGTGTTCTACATGTAATAAAAAATAATTTGTTATGACATTTGAAGACACGTTATAGAACGAAAATTAATATTTATATTTCCAGAAGCAATTGAGTAAATTATTGAATTCTAATTGTTAAAATATTAGTTTCTATATTGTGCCTAATATACTAAGTAACACACTAGTAATAGTTATATAGTCTGTGGTGTAAATTCGCACCTTTTTCAATGTTTGTCTATTCCTTTTTACACTCTGTGGGCATCATTAAAAGACTGTTGTTGTACTATAAAACTTTTCATTAATTTCAAATAAATTCTACATAATCCAATAACTCTAACAGGTTATGGGCCCAGTACAGCCCTGATAATCGAAGTGAAAGTCAGTGAACATAAAATTACAGTGAAAATTGTGAAAATATCGCACGCCGGTAAAACATAACCTCAAAGTGACTGTTGGTTTTACGGATCGAAAACACTGAACATTACAAATATTGTGTCAAAAATGTCGTCAAGCAATCCTCTCGTAATGATCGAAAAGCTTACTGGTCGGGAAAACTATTCCACATGGAGATTTGCAGTCAAAACATATCTCCAACACGAAGACTTGTGGGACTGTGTTGAACCCGCGCCCGGTGACTCTGTCGACTCAAAACGCGACATAAAAGCAAAATCTAAGATCATCTTACTGGTGGACTCTGTAAACTACGTTCACATTCAAGATGCAAAGTCTGCAAAAGAAGTGTGGGACTGCTTGGCAAGTGCATTCGACGACTCGGGGCTAACACGCCGTGTGGGATTACTTAGAGATCTGTGTACAATAAATCTTACTGGATGTCTAAATGTCGAAGAATACGTGAGCAAAATTATGACCACGGCTCACAAGCTCCGGAACATCGGCTTTAAAGTAGATGACGAGTGGCTCGGGACACTGCTACTATCCGGTCTACCCGAAACATACAAGCCGATGATTATGGGTATAGAAAGCTCTGGTATGAAAATAACTGCTGACTCAGTTAAGTCAAAAATTCTACAAGATGTCAAAATATGTGAAAATGACTCATCTGCATTTGCCGCCAACCATAACTACAAGAATAAGGGTAACAAGAAACAACCTAGAAGAGGCCCGCGCTGCTACAACTGTAATAGATATGGCCATTTTTCTGCGGAGTGTAAGTCGAAATCTTCTAAAAAGAATCAAGAGAGTTCAAGTTATGCCGCTGCTTTCATAGCTTCAACACATAGCCTGGAACAAGATCCTTGGTATATAGACTCTGGCGCTTCTGTACATATGACCAAACATAGAAATCTATTACAACAGGAAAAGGAGCCACTTATCAAGACTATAAAGGTAGCAAATGACAAGTTATTATCAGTTCACAGTACTGGTCAGTTGACATTAGATGTGTGTAATAATAAAAATCAGTACAACAAAATTCTGTTCCAAAATGTTTTGTATGTACCTGAACTGGCAACAAATCTACTATCAGTCAGTCAGATTATAAAGAATGGAGGTCAGGTAAAATTCAACAGTAAAGGCTGTTTAATATTTAATAAAAACAATGTTGTTGTTGCAAGGGCAAGCTTAATCAATAATATGTACAGGCTAGATATGAAAAGTGAACATGCATACATATCTGAAGTTGACAAGCAAGACATGTACCTCTGGCATCAACGCATGGGCCATCTGAATTTTGAAAGTCTGGAAAAATTAATAGATAACACTGAAGGTGTACAGTTGTCTAAGAAAAATAAGAATATTACATGTGTCACCTGCCTGCAAGGAAAACAAACTCGCTTACCTCTAAAACAAAGTGAAACCAGCACTACTAAAGTACTTCAGTTGGTACACTCCGACATCTGCGGTCCGATGGAGACTAGCTCGCTGAGTGGTGCAAGATACTTTATGACCCTAATTGATGACTACTCAAAGAAAGTTTTTGTTTATTTTCTACACAAGAAATCTGATGCATTTGAGAAATTTAAAGAATTCAAGAGCCAAGTGGAGAAACAACTAGAATGTAGTATAAAGTGTCTTCGCTCTGACAACGGTCTTGAATATATGAATGCAAATTTCTGTGAGTTCTTAAAAGCTGCCGGAATTGTTCATCAAACCACCACTCCATATACTCCAGAGCAAAATGGAGTTGCAGAACGCATGAACAGGACATTGGTTGAAAAAGCTAAGTGCTTGTTAATTGACGCCAAATTATCTAAAGGATACTGGGCTGAATCTATACACACTGCTGCTTATCTCATCAATAGATCTCCAATTAAGTCACTGAACTTCAAGACACCAGAAGAAATGTGGTCCGGAAAAAAACCAAATATCAGTCACTTAAGAATATTTGGGTGTGAAGCAATGATTCATCTTCCAAAAGAAAAAAGAAGAAAGTGGGACCCAAAAGCACAAAAAGCAATATTTATTGGCTATTGTGATAATACTAAAGGATTCAGATTTATTATTCCTGGCACCAAAACAGTAATCAAAAGTAGAGATGCAGTTTTTCTTGAAACAACTGTAGAGAGAAATTATGTTTCAGAGGTTTTGATACAGGACAGCACAATGTGTCACTCATCATCCGAATCAACTGATGATGACACATTTGAGAGCTCTAATGACACATTACAATCTGCCGCTGCTGACTCTGATCAAGATCAAGGTACTGACAGTGACTACTCACCAAACCAAAAGGTTGAAATACCGTCTCACTCCAATATAACACTGAGACCAAGAAATAAAGAATTATTTTCAAAACAAAAAGATGATGAAGGAAAAGGTTACCTGTGCTGTAGTGAAGATATTCCTGTACCGCTGAACTATAGTGAGGCGATCTCATCACCTGATTCCGAAAAATGGAAATGTTCAATAGAAAAGGAACTAGAATCACATAAGCAAAATGGAACTTGGGTATTGGTAGAAAAGCCTAAAGATGCGAAGCCAATTGGATGCAAATGGGTTTTTCGAATCAAAGATGAACCAACAGGCCCTCGTTATAAAGCTCGTCTGTGTGCAAAAGGGTATGCACAAAAAGAGGGCATTGATTATGATGATACTTTTTCGCCAACAGTCAGGTATGACTCCATTAGAGTTTTATTGTCCATTGCAGCTCAAGAAAAGTTAGAAATAAGTCAATTTGATGTTACTACTGCTTTTCTGTATGGGGAGCTAAAGGAAAACATCCTGACGACAGCACCTGAGGGACTAGACTGCAATCCTAATATGGTATGTAAGCTTGTAAAATCATTATATGGGTTAAAACAGGCACCCAGGTGCTGGAACACTAAATTCAGCTCAGTTCTCAATAAGTTTGGTTTTGAGAAAAGCAGTGCAGATCAGTGTGTTTATATAGGAACAATAAATGGCTTCAAATGTTACCTGTGCCTGTATGTTGATGATGGACTTCTGTTCTGTAAAAGTAAATCTGCAATAATGGAAGCAATTAGTGAGTTGCAAAAGAACTTTGAAATAAAAGTATACTCTGTGCCAACTAACTTTGTTGGGATGCAAATTGAAAAGCACAATAATTTTATTTTTATTCATCAGTCCAAATACATTGATCAGTTGCTAAAGAAATTCAACATGCAGGATGCTAACCCTAACTGTGTACCTGCTGATCCAAATGTGAAGTTGCAGAAGCCTGAGAATGTACTGAAGAAAGATTATCCTTACCGAGAAGCTGTAGGATCACTTGTACATGCAGCAACGGTGAGCAGACCTGATATAATGCTTGCTGTAAACCAGGTGAGTCGATACTTACATTCCCATGATGAACCCCACTGGAACGCTGTAAAGAAAATACTAAAATACCTGAAAGAGACAAAAAGTTATGGATTATGCTATACATCTAACTGTGACAGCACGGATTTAACTGGATACAGCGATTCAGATTTTGCTAATGACTTGGAAAACAGACGCTCAACGACTGGCTATGTTTTTTTTAAAAGTGGAGCAGCTGTCACTTGGTCATCACAACGCCAGCCTACTGTGGCCTTATCCACGACAGAAGCCGAATTCATGGCTGCTTGTGCTGCAACTAAAGAGGCTATGTGGCTTAGACAGTTACTCAGTGATTTAGGTGTATTCAGACAAAAATCCGTGTGCATAAACATTGACAATCAGAGTGCAATAAACGTGATTAAAAACAGTGAATTTCATAAGCGATGTAAACACATAGATATTAAGTATAACTTTATAAAAGAAAAATATTATAATAATATAATCAGTCTGAACTATGTACACACTAATAATCAGTATGCTGATATGTTTACTAAAGCCTTGTCTAAAGACAAATTTATATTCATGAGAAATAGTATTGGAATGTCAAAACTAAATTAATTTGTATGTGTGTTGTAGAGTATTAGATAGATTACATTATTTAGAAGTCTAGTAAACTTCTGTTGAACTTTTGTTACTGTATAAAACCGATGAAAGGCTTGAATTTGGTAGGAGTGTTAAAATATTAGTTTCTATATTGTGCCTAATATACTAAGTAACACACTAGTAATAGTTATATAGTCTGTGGTGTAAATTCGCACCTTTTTCAATGTTTGTCTATTCCTTTTTACACTCTGTGGGCATCATTAAAAGACTGTTGTTGTACTATAAAACTTTTCATTAATTTCAAATAAATTCTACATAATCCAATAACTCTAACACTAATAATTAGTACTTCTGTTTTTTTACTGTAGTTTACACACACATATCGTTTACTTATTACAATGAAAAATCCAATAAAAAAATGAATAACGACTCAAAGAGGATTCTATTGAAGTTTCACATAATTTTGTTACAAAAGATTTGCAATCAATGGTACGTTCATTAAATTTGATGCAAAAAATCTTCTTTTGTCCAAAACATAACATAAAGGATAACTTTATCATACCAAACAATATCAAATCTATGTTAACTTCAGTATGTGCCACGCTAATCTCTAGCGCTATATGCTTTCAGCGTAATTATTGCTTATTTTATTCTGATCCTGCTACTGTCGCATATTCGATGGAAGTGCGTATTTCTTTCTTTATCTTTGAAATAGTTTTTTATTCAGTTGGATTTTTCTTAAGTACTATTGTCGCTGTCGCTCGAACGAAAGAAAATATTGATATCATTTTAATAATTCGAGATCTTAACATCACCCTAAGTGAAAATTTAAGAAGATACACTCTGATGAACTGGATTAGCGTAACATTTTTACTTATTTTCTATGTATATACACCTACCTGGTAATCTACTATACTACTGGGACTATATTTTTATAATTTGGCTATGGTTTAAGTTTAATATATACTAATAGATTAATGAAACTTCTCACACAAAAAGTTATTCTTTGGAAAAAAGCAATTTCAAACCTGAAAAATATTTATGATGACCGTGTTTGCCGAATCTTTTTTAAAACTTATGGTCAGTTGTTAAAATATTACCAGTTCTGCAGAGATTATTTTTCAATTTGGTAAGTTTATAAGTAATTGAAATAAAAATGGTGTAACAAAGATTTTTCTTTAAAATATAAACGTTGTTAAGAGAATCAAAGGTGTAAAATCTATTGATATTATTTGAAAGAAAGATATAATATTATACGGCCACATACTGTTTTACTTTTTGTTGAATATCCAGTATGTATTGAAACAGCTATCTTTTAATTTTGCGTTAGCAACACTCACGAACTCGAAAGCTTTTGACATGAAAGATTTTTCGCTGACTTAAGCATATTTGTAACCATTATAAAGACTACATACTGAAAATAAATAGTAAACTTACCTCCACACTTTTGTTTCCTCGTTTGAAAAGCTGCTACTAAAGAAAATATATTCTGTCTCTATCGGTTTCTGTCCCGTATGTCTCTTAAGATTCTGTACAATTTAGAATACGATAAATCCTTTATTTGTTATATTTCCAATCATGTTAAGTTTTTCCAAATTTACATCATCTCTGCGTACTCTTCTTCTCAGCCAAAACAGGTTCACTGCTGGACATAGGCCTCCCCCAAGGTTCTCCACATCTACCGGTCTCGTGCCGCCCGCATCCAGCAGCTACCCGCGACCTTCACTGCGCACCATGTGGCTGAAATATGAAAAAATGCAATGTCAGATTTTTGAAAATATATTAGGTCTACAACTTTGCTCCCGCCGTTTTCCAAAAGATGGCGCTAGTAGCCAGCAATAGTTCAAATAAATAAATCACAGTTGTTTTCCATCAGTTTTGACATCTATAAATATAACCTTACATCGATATTAGTTAATTTTTGTTTACGTCATATAGTTACACTTAATTAAATATGTCAACTTATAAACCGAATTCACGTCATTTGCGGGAGATTTTACTTTTTCATTTCAACATGAAAAAATCGGCGGCTGAGGCTCATCGGGTTATTTCAAGTACTTATGGTGATGATACTATTAGTGAAAGAACGTGTCGCGAGTGGTTCTAGCGCTTTAAAAGCGGTGATTTTGTTGTTGAAGATCGGCATAGCGGTGGTGGGATCAGCTTGGCGTAATTTATTATGAGCTGCTAAAACCTTCCGAAAAAATTACTGGTGCACTTTATCGAACGCAATTAATGCGTTTGAGTCGGGCATTAAAAGCAAAACGACCGCAATACGCTGATAGACACGAAAAAGTAATTTTGCAACACGACAATGCTCGACCTCACGTGGCGAAACACTGAAATGGAACGGCCTGGCGGGCCAGTGCTTCGATTCTTTTGAAAAAGTCAAAGTCACTCACTCTGTCACTCCATAGAAACATCATCACTGTCTTTTGTGTTACATATGCGGAGTTATCTATACAAGTAAACAGTATAGAACCTGTTTAAAATTTACAGATTTGTTATTGTTGGCAAATTTTATTATGCAACCGATCTCTATATACTCTTTATATTAATAGCCATAAATCTAAATATTCAGTATGACTTACAATAAATTAGTTCGATCAGTTCTGATTTTATAGATCTATGGACTGGATTAGTTAAGTTTCTAACTTTTCCAGTTTACTTCTGATGAATTTCGTTGCGTGGTCTAAAATATCGTTGCTTTTCCAGGGACTTCCTAATTACTCAGTGCGTTTCTGGGATAATGGATGTATGGGATGGCCCCAATAAAAAACAAGCCAGTTCTGTAACAAGATGAAATCTTTCTAAGAAGCATGCTCATGCACAAAGTTAAACAAAATAATAAAAGCATAATATTACACATATATAAGTAGAAGGTAAATAAATAAATAAATAAAATAGCACAAAAATACTCTATCTTTATGCACAAACATGGCTAAGGTGGACTTAATACCGCAGGCACTTTCACTCAGTCGACCTCAGCGCGAAGCAGAGCCCAACAGATGCACAGAAAAAAAAAGTTGTTTTATAAATATATAGGGTAGGACACGAATTAGTTGACATGTGAAAAAAACGTATAAAAAACCATTTGATATATTATAAAAATTGTTTATAAATAGGAAAACTAGTAAGTTACAGTTTATTTTTTAAAATTACATCTTAATTTTTTTCTTGTCTTAGAAATTTTCGAATATTCGTTGGCAAAGAGACCGCTAGATCACCGACATCTCTTCGCTGATTTTTTCTTTTAGTTGACGTTGTGTATTTGGCTTATTGATGTAGACACGATTCTTCAAATAACCTCATAAAAAAAAGTCTGCTGCAGATGGATGTGGACTTCTGGGTGGCCATGAATGTCGCCTCATCTGGACATTAACTTTTCCAGAAACATGTCCTGACTGCCGGCAGAGACTTATTGGATGTGTGACAAGTGGCTCTGTCTTGTTGAAACTATGCAAGCATCGGTTCCAATAATTGCCGTAACATGTTTGATTCAAATGTTAACGAATTCCAACGCCATCACAGGGGGTGTGTGTTCCAATGAAATCAAATCGTCACTAAACATTTTATTCGACGTCTTCTAACGTCAATATCGATAAGTCTTCGGCTTAAAGTCATTAAGATACTTGGCAATGCTCACTTAAAGGAACCATTCCTGAACAATTACTAAATTGGATATTTCTAGTAATCACACGGAGAATCAGTATGCTGAAGTGGAAGTGGGCCGACCATATCTCCAGACGAACCGATGGTCGCTGGAACCGAAGTGTAATAGAGTGGATACCACGATTGGGCAAACGTAGTGTAGGGCGCCCTGCGGCGCGATGGACCGACAACTTGAAGAAGGTGGCTGACAGCGGACGGATGCGAATTGCCCAAGACCGGGATCGTTGGCGTTCTTTGGAGGAGATCTTCGTTTGGCAGTGGACGGCGATAGGTTGATTGATGATTGATGATATTTCTAGTTGATATTATGAATGTCAAGAATAGTAGACCAAAACCTCCCTGCTGAGGAGATACCTATTTCCAGAAGTGGACTGTTAAAAGGTGTTGATAATGATGTTGATAACTTAGACGATAGTAGAGCAACGCTGATTTACACTGCAAAAACATAACTGAATTTCTGCTCAGTGTGGTAAAAAGACAAATAGCTTTTATTAAGTTAAGGAATAATAAGTGACTAAAAACTAGACGACGTTGCCTTTGATATATTTTAAAGTACGGTGTGGATAATTAACGGCGGAATCCCTGCTTGATCTGGAAGAAATATTCAACAGTCTTTACGATTCTTCAAAATGAGTGGGACTGGGATGTGAACATCGAAAAACGAAAATGCATATGCAATGCATTCATGCATAATAGGCATGAAACTCCGAGTTCCGTAAATGTAAATAGCGCTTCTATCGAGGTTTTGCAAGAATACATCTAACTTGGGCAAACTATTAAACTTGACCGGCACAGCTTGGATCGGAAGGCCGATAGGAGAATTTACCTGGCCATGGCAGCATACGAGAAGCTGTGTCACATCTTCGAGTCACCGATTCCACAATCATTAAAAACCAAAGTATTTGACCAGTCCGTTCTACCAGTAGTGACGTAGGGAGCCAAGACGTGGAAACTTACCATTGGACTGATCCACATGTTTAATGTAGCTCAGAGGGCGATGGAGCGTGTGATGCTGTGTACTTCTCTGGCTGATAAAATTCATAACGAAATTATACGACAGAGAACGAGAGTAACTGGTGTGGAAGAGAGAGTAGTAAGAGAGAGAGTAACTAGAGAGTGGAAGGGGGCTGGTCAAGTCTTCAGGCGAACCGATGGTCGCTGGAACCGAAGCGTGCTAGAGTGGAGACCACGATTGGGCAAATGTAGTACAGGGCGCCCTGTAGCGCGATGGATCGACGACTTGAAGAGGATGATTGGCGCTCCTTGGGGAGACCATCGTTTAGCAGTGAACGGTGATAGATTGATTTGATGTGGATAATTCCTACCGCGTAATATTACAATTTTAATAACATTGCTTGCTATCATTGTTCTGTATTCTAAAGTACTAAGTGAACAACATTTCTGTATCACAAAACCAACAAACAAAATACGCTCAAGTAAGCAGAGATACAATTAAAGGCTAGTTATATATAAACTGATATTTTGAATAAGTAAAAAGATAATTAAATAGAAACGCTCTGTTCCAATACTTAATAATACTGTAATAAATAATATGCGGTTTGTTGGAAACAACGTATTAGTAATTTATTGAAACATTCAGAAGAAATAGAAGTCATGAATAGACAATCGACAAATATTTACATTAGATTCTCTGTCGAAGTCAACACTATTCAAATTAAAGGAAGCCTATAAATAAAAATTGAATCTACTCCTGAAGTCTTCAGTTGCTGTTTTAATAAACCAGTTTATTACAGTAGATATTCAGGCAATGCTTAAGCCATTAAATCTGATGCAAAATATCATATTTTGTCCCAAATATGCCATTAAAAATAACTACATTTCTCCAAATAATTATCAATCCGCCCAAATTTCAGCATTAGCTGCAGTTGTATTTATAGTGACGTTCGTTTGTCGCAATCGCAGTATCTTCTACGAAGCTGCTATCTACTCAAAAATATATAATCAATTTTCTTATTCTTTTTTGAAGTGATCTTCTTTGATGATTCAGTCGGGTTTTTGATGAATACAATTGCCGCCGTGGTTCAAACTAATGACAATATTGATTTCATCATTATGATTCAAGAAGTTGTCATTATGTTCAAATACAATTGTTAAAAGTACACGATCTATAATTGGATTAGCGTGACCATGTCCTTAGTTTTCTATGTAGCTTATATTTTTTGTAACTATGTGGTATTTGACAGCAAATATACTTCATTTTCATGGAGTATTTTGTTATTATGTTTTGATATAAATATTGTATATGCTACTTGCTTAGTGAATCTCCTTCAAGAAAATATTATACTTTGGAATAATATAATTATAAACTCTTATCCGTGGTATCCGTGATCAGCACATGTGCCGAAAGATGTTCCAGGCGTATGATCAAATACTAAAGTGTTACAATATCTGTAATAATACTTTTGAAATTTTGGTTAGTATCTGTTCTGTTCTGTTATCAGTAATATAAGATTGTAGAATGGATTATTGATTGATCGTTTTTTTTCAGATCCTCTACCATATGGTCGAAAGCTTTTTGCACACTTTCCTATACATTAAAGTATGTTTAGATTTCTTAATATATAAGGTGAGTATCTGCTTCTAAGTAGAAATGAAATGAATACCTAAATGACTGATGAATTGTACCTAATTTTGTTTTTAGTATGCAAACATTGCTCAATCGATTATAGTTGCTATATGGATGTCAAAAACTTTATGTTGCATGTAGCTCTATCCCTGAAATGTCAATCATTCTACAATTCCGTCAATAATGCACAAGATATTTGTAAAATATTATCATGATCGAATCTATCAGGTATGGTGATATAATATTTATTAAAATAATGTTTTTTTTGTTATTTCAAGAGCCCAATGGGGGTGCCCCAGGGGTCTATTCTGGGTCCATTTCTGTTCCTTGTGTACATCAACGACTTGCCTCATCTTGTGAGGGATAACCATGAGATAGTGTTGTTTGCAGATGACACATCCTTAGTATTTAAAGTTAACAGACAGCAATCGGTAATTGACGATGTAAACAATGCTCTCTCTAAAATGGTACTTTGGTTTTGCGCTAATAACTTGTTATTAAACAGGAGTAAAACCAAATGTGTTAAATTTTATACTAGGAATGTTAAACAAGTAAAAACTAGTGTTTTGATGAACGGGGAGGAACTGGAATTGACAGACAAGGCTGTCTTCCTAGGTATAACTTTAGATTCACGGTTACAATGGGGCCCACATATAGAAACGTTATCTGGTAGACTTAGTTCTGCAGCTTATGCTGTGAGAAAGATTCGTCAATTGACGGATGTTGATACTGCGCGATTAGTTTATTTCAGTTACTTTCACAGCATTATGTCCTATGGTTTATTGCTTTGGGGCAGTGCCTCTGATATCGATTCAATCTTTGTGCTCCAGAAACGAGCTATTAGAGCTATCTATAAGATGGGCCCTTGTGAGTCACTAAGAAACAGATTCAAAGAAATTAACATTCTCACACTACACTCACAATACATTTACGAGAATCTTTTGTATGTTCATAAAAATCTGTGTAAATTTAAGAAAAATAGTGATCTCCATCAATTTAATTTAAGAAATAAAAATAAACTTGCCTTGCACACTACTAGGCTCCATAAAATATCGAATTCGTTTGTGGGTCAATGTATACAATTTTATAACAAATTACCAAACAACATAGTATTATTATCTATTAGTAAATTTAAGAAATTTGTTAAGCTGAGGTTGTCCAAAAAGGCTTATTACTCAGTTTCAGACTATGTCACAGATTTAGATGTTTGGAAATGAATTGCTCTTTTTTTAAGACCTATGATTGTGAATATAACTGCTATTTTAATATTTAAAAGATTTTGAGTTAAAAGAGTGGTGGTGAGTTTCTTTCCTGGGTTCTTTTCTCACCACTCTACCATGAACAATCTGCGAACCCAGTTAGCTATAATTTTAATCGACAGATTGTTCATCTTTCATCTTTTATTGTTTTTTTTTTATGACGTTCATAAGTGTTTTTTGTGACCTAAATGAATAAATGAATTTGACTTTGACTTTGACTTTGACCTGCCAAAGTGACTCTACTCTGCCTGATGGAAAGCACGAACAGAGTCCAAGAGAATGTCACCACATTCATTGCAAATGCAGACAATGCAACGCGGTGACTCACACTATGGCGGCCTAGTGAGATGCTTTTTCACACCCCGCTTGGGGACGTAAAAGGCATGACAGACTTCGTGGCAGTGTAAGGCTCACATAGTTATCACGATAACTGTCACCACTGCATCAATAGACCTTCGGTCTCAAAACTAATGAATCTTTTACTCAATCATTTTTAATATTTTAAAGATCTCTTTCGAAAACAAACGTATATATTACTAAGCATTCACAGTCAGTTACAATAGGTTTAAGTAATTTTTTTCATTTTTAAAGACCACCAACCATAGTTTACCTTCAACTTACTATTTTCTATAAAAATAATTAACATAATATTTGATATCTATCGGAAAAAAGTCGTTAAATCTAATCGTTCAATAACGAAGAATTTATACCTAAATATATTTGCCTTAGAGCTACTTTATACAAATTAAAAACACTTCCCAGGCGTTCTGTTGTAAGTTCGACGTTAATTTCTTTTGCAAAGTACTTTTAAATCTTACAGCAGAAGAGAGAATACTACTTAAGAATGTCCAACGACTACACAACGCTACCTTCAACAAGATGAACATCTGTGGTCTGTTTTATATAGACGCTATGCTGCCAGTGAAAATATTTGGATGGATTATTCAACACATTATTGTTCTTCTACAGTTTGTTTTGTTGTAATACTTTTATTTTAACTTAATATGTATTGTTTATAAACATACTGGAACACTGTTTTTTCATTTTTCATCACTTCCCTCCTGGAAAATTTGGATGGGATAACTTCAAATTAAATATTTTAGAATTGAATGAATAGCTATTTATTTCGAAATTATATCCATTCGAAAGTCCGCTATATTGTAGGCACATATATTCTTTTGTTGTTTATTTATATTTCCTTTATAATTCAACAAGGTAAGATGTGTCAAGTTGCCTTATTAAAGAAATCACGCTAAGGTCAGTTACTTTCTGAAGATTATTTTAGTATTTCAATGCATGTTCACTTCAATACTAAATTCAAATGAATTAGAAACTACCCACATTTTTTAATTCGTATGTAAGACTAGTATTTGCCGTATTACTGATTTCTTTATCTGTATTTTAATTCGGAACGAAGATGATGTACTAAATAAAATAACGATGATTAGTGTATGTTTATTAAAAATGATATAACTAAGTAGTAGTGTCAATAACTTATATACCTATGTAAATTTAATAAAGTGAAACAGTTTTATTTTGATTTTGATTTAATAATAATAATAATCCCACGTTCATCGGTTATAAGGTTGTATATTCCGCGAAAGTTTGGAGGTCGTGGTCTATTAAATATCAAGACTTTATACAATCGCGAGATATACAATCTCAGAGAATAGTTTCTACCAATACTAATATGGGACTGCATCGCAATGTATTTGCAGTGGATACTGGTTTTACCCTGCTCGCTCTGGCTAAAGAGAATTGGCACAAACCTGTAGTACTTAGTACTACTGATCACAGGGAAGTATGGAAGGGTAAAGAACTTCAAGGTCGATTTTATCGGGTCCTACACGGGTCTGATATAGACTTTAAAGTATAGACATCTTGGCTACGATATGGTGATCTCTTTGGAGAAACCAAAGGTTTTGTTTGTGCGATTATAGACGAAGTTATCATTACGAATAACTACCGGAAATATTTTCTGAAAGATAGTACATTTGACATCTGTCGGACGTGCCACCGTCCTGGAGAATCTATTAGGCATATTATTTCTGGTTGTTCTCGTCTTGCTAATGGTGAGTATTTGCACAGGCATAACCAAGTAGCCAGGATCGTACACCAACAACTTGGCCTTCAATACCAACTTGTAAATTTTGAAGTGCCTTACTACAGGTATGTGCCCGACCCAGTTCTCGAGAATGGTCGTGTTATGTTATATTGGGATTGATCTATTTTCACAGATAGGACTGTTGTTGCCAATAAGCCTGATATTGTGATGATAGAACGATTAGAGCGCCGCGCAATGATTGTCGATATCGCCGTTCCTCATGACGAGAATCTCGTGAAAGTAGAAAAAGAAAAACAATTGAAGTATTTGGATCTGTCTCACGAGGTTGCCGATATGTGAAATTTGGATTCGGCTCACGTTAAAAGGTGGGATCAAGAGAAGAAAGAAGAAAGAAGAAAGAAGAAATCTAAAGAAAACAAAATAAAATTAATTAAGTAAAACAAAGAAAACAAAAATTTAACAATCATGCATGTGTGTGTGTGTGTTTGTATGTCCATGTGTACGCGCGCGTGTGTGTATAATTATTTAAAACGTGTTTATTTCTACAATTCATGTTCCAATATTCTAATAACGTTTTCTATCGATAATGTGTATGTGACTCTAAGTAAACAGTAGCAGTGAAAGTAGATGTATAAAAAACTTGGTCGGTATGATTTTCTTTTATTTTAGTATTCACATATCTTCAAGTACATAATTTTCTAACTACGATCTCGGGTCGTTTAAGTGGGGCGTGAAAAAGCATCTCGCTGCGCCGCCGTAGCGTGGGGTGCCATACTGCACTGTCTTCATTCGAAGTGAGTATGGCGACCACTGTTCTTGAATTCTATTCATGCTTTCCATCAGGCAGAATAGAGTCACTTTGGCAGGTTTCTATATAAAAAAAGACATTCATAGTGCTTAGTATCTGGCTTAACTCTGCAATTCAAAAATTTTTGTAAAAGGTATCCTATACATGTAAAAATAGGTTTTTGTAATTTGCAGCAGAAAGCTACAATCCGGTCAAGTTGCCCTAAAATGCTTTTAAAAAGGAATTTTAAAATTGAAAACGTAGTATGTACGAGCACACTACTTCAGAAACCTGGCAAACAATATAACAATTTAAAATCCAGTAACGGATGTCCCTTATTAGGTTTTAAAGATTATCAAGTGATAAACTCGATTTTTATCTATAAATGGTAATATTTACAGGAAAAAGGTTGACATAAACAAAACTTAAGACATGTAATTAATGATACAAAAATAAGATTCATCTCAAATAGTTACTGATAACAGTATTTGTGTTAAGTACATCATTGCGGCTTGATCGCATCAAGACATTAGGCCACAATGAAGTGAATAGGTTGATTATTGCTAGCGGCATCTGCCAGAATAGAGGCGAAATAGGTGTAGGAACAATCCAAGGAAACCTTGAAACCACAGAGTTTGTGTCTATAGTAGGCCGTATGTGCCACTATCTTTGTGATTTTGGTGAAAACACCACAAACCCTTGACTCCTGCATCGTTGCAATGGTGATTTTCCGCCTCGTTACGAAAGAAAGGTTTTACTAGTTAATCACGAATTTGATTGGACCAGTATGGATGTTAGTTACAATATTGGTAAGTTGATTAATAAAGCTTTAGCGTGAACGAAACCAAGCGGCAAAAAAGAATGAAAATAGAAAATAATTTTAATTCGTAAAATAAGGCATACATCTTTTTTCACCATCATTTTACATTCACACTTGGCAATACTTGTCCTGAAAGTAGGTTAAAAAGCAGTAAACACGTAAATTACTTTTTATTTCAAAGACGTGACAAGATAAATCGATTTAACCAAGCACTCCATTCAATTAATTGAAAATTAATTAAGAAATTTGTCTGCACCCTGTAACACAGACAGTTATTCCAAAGTTTTTATGGATATAGAAGTTGACCAAAACATTAATCTACTTATTGATTGTGAAAATAATTAATATATATTCAAGAACTCTGTAGCCATCGACAGAAATAATAAAAGGCATTTTGTAAAAATAATGTACCGTAAGTCAATGTACAACGGTATTCAATTCATGCTGTGACCTTTGAGCATAATACAACCTATTATTTTTGAATTCATGAAGAACAATGCCATTTATTCAAATTTAACATCTACCTTCGGAGCTAAATTATTAATTTCTGATTATTTTTTGAGGTTGTAGAGGAACGCGGGTCATGTCCCTCTGATACAAAGGGAAGGTGGTTTCTCCGACCAGGTGAGGTGACCATGCCTTTTGGGCCGCGACCCAACAGTGTTGGGGTATTGTATATATGCTAATCAACACGAGAATCTTTATTTCGCGATTAGTAATTGCTCCGTAGTTCATTATACTCTGTAATTCGATGTATCTCACTAGATGGCACTGTAGTATATTTTTCTGTTTGCGCTGTATGTAGAAGTTACTACAAGATTATATAAAATTGATTTCGATGATATTATTAGAAAATCTATTTTACCCCTATCTATTCTATCTTGTGATATAATTTCTGATTTTACTCTTATGGCTATATTATAAATTGTTTCTTAGCTACTATTCATGTAATTATTCATACAAATGAATACTACATTATTATGAATTATACTAATTGGCTTACTGCTATCGCTTTTTCACGGATTCTCTTTCTAATCTAAATAAATTAACAACACTGCTTCAAGGCAAGAATCAATTGTTTAATCAGTTTTGAGCAGATTTACAGTCTTTCATGTTTGCCGAATTTGATCGATTTTTTTTTAACGTGTAGAAACTCCTTCGGGCCGTCACTCCACCGGGGTTTATGGCAGGGTGGTGTGTTGGAATCGGACTGACTAAAACCACACGGTATGACACTCTGCGTCTGACATAGGAGGGATCCGGGAACAGCTGCAATTACGACATCCAAATTCCTCTTGGCGCCTGCCTGTGCTAGTAGGCACCATCTGCGGATAAACCCTTTATTTTAGGCGACATACGGCCCACGCAGACTTCGGCAGTAAAACAACTGTCGCTACCGGCCAGGGAGCGTATGATGGCTGGTAGCGAGAGATCTCCTCCAATAACTGCAGTGAGGACCCCACGCTGCACCGCCTAGACGGAACAAACTGCCAGCGTGTGCTGAGCTGAGTCTTCACTGCAGTCGCAGTGGTGACAGGCGGGATGCAATTCCCTTCTGGTGATCGAGTGCAGATATTTCCCGAAGCACCCAATCCCGAAAAGAATCTGCATCAGTCGGAAGGAAAGAGTCCCGTGCTGTCGCCCTGCCCACTCGGCGATAACCGGTTGGAGAGCCTCCACAGCGGCAAAGCCAGCACGTGGAGCCTCCAGCCATCTCTTCATTTCCAGTCATCGTGGACCAACGAGCCATCGTGGCTCGACGAGCGGCCTCACGCCGCTCACTTATCTCTTCTCATCTCCGGAAGTAAGCCGTCCGTTGATAAATTTCGGCGAGACATTACGTGGAGGACCAATGTGTCCTCCACGTAACAAATTACACCCAGCCGGGAGGAAGACAACTTCGAAGGGCCCAGTCGTATCCCATGTTCCACAGGAGTGATCCGAGAATAGACCCCTGTGGTCATATGAGTTGCCACCTCAAAAAATCGTCTCGGTCCTCGTACATGACGGTACGCTTCTGTAGATAATCTGCCATAAGCCGCCTCAGGTACTCTGGCACCCCGTAGTAGTGGAGTGCTGCCCTGATACAGCTAAATGGCAGATTATTAAATATGTTGGCGATATCCAACGATACCACCAACAGCACGCCGCCACAGCTTACCGCCTCTTCATGCCGGACGATGCGGGCAGAGAGTATCTTCTCAAACAGTTTACCCGCTTCGTCTAGCAACACGATGGGCCTATAGGCCGCTACCGAATCAGCAGGTCGTCCCGGTTTGCTTAATAGGACCAGCTTCCCGCATTTCCAGCATTTAGGAAAGCATCCGAACGCGAAGCTAGCGTCTAGGACCTCCCTGACATGGTCCGATATGTGTTCGAGGGCTCGCGCCAACACTCGTCCAGGTATCCCGTCTGGCCTGGGGGCGGTGTTCTCAGAGCGGATCCGTAGAATAACCGCCCCTACCTCCGATTCCCTGACGGGCGGGACATTGACCTTGTTTCCCTCGTCATCTCCGACTAAGAAGGCCATCGCAGGGGGTGTGTGTTCCGCCCGCTGTAAATTTGGTCGTTTTGCACCAACCTCAGAAGGAAAATAAACACCTATCAACTGAAAAGACTGTATGAAGAGATTGAGAGGAGATTCCAAGAGTTCAGTGAAATCAAATCATCGCTAAATATTTTGTTCGACGTCTTTTAATGTCAATATCGATAGTCTTCGGCTTAAAGTCATTAAGATATTTGGCAATGCTCACCTAAAGAAACCATTTCTGAACAATTACCAAATTGAATATTTCTAGTTGATATTTTGAATGTCACGAATAGTAGACCAAAACCTCCCTGCTAAGGAGATACCTATTTCCAGAAGTGGACTGTTAAAGGCTGTTGATAATGATGATGATAACTTAGACGGTAGTAGAGCTACGCTGGTTTGCACTGCAAAAACATAACTGAATTTCTGCTCAGACAAGTAACCTTTATTAAGTTAACTTATTAAGTTAAGTGATTAGAAACGAGACGACGTTGCCTTTGACATATTTTTAAGATTGCGGATTATTAACGGCGGAATCCCTGCTTGATCTGGAAGAAATGTTTAACAGTCTTTACGATTCTTCAAAACGAGTGGGACTGGGATGAACATCGAAAAAACGAAAATCATGCATAATAGGCATGTATCTCTGGGTTGTGCAAGAATACATCTACCTTGGACAAACTATTAAACTTGGCCGGCACAGCTTCGATCGGGAGGCCGATAGGAGGATTCAGCTGGGCATGACGGCATACGGGAAGCTGTGCCACATGTTCGAGTCACCGATTCCACAATCATTAAAGACCAAAGTATTTGACTAGTACGTCCTATCTGTAGTGACACAGGGAGCCAAGACGTGGAAACTTACAATTGGACTGATCCACAAGTTTAAAGTAGCTCAGTGTGCGATGGAGCGTGTGATGCTGGGTGTTTCTCTGGCTAATAAAATACGTAACGAGGTTATTCGACAAAGAACGAGAGTAACTGACATCTACTTAGAATCAGTACGCTGAAGTGGAAGGGGGCCGGTCATGTCTCCAGACGAACTGATGGTCGCTGGAACCGAAGTGTACTAGAATGTAGAGTATGATTGGGCAAACGTAGTGTAGGGCGCCCTGTGACGCGATGGACCGACGACTTGAAGAAGATGGCTGGCAGCTTGGGCTGCAAATTGCCCAAAACCAGGATTGTTGGCGCTCCCTGGGGGAGACCTTCGTTCAGCAGTGGACGGCGATAGATTGATTTGATGTGGATAATTCCTACCGTGTAACATTACAATTTTAATAGATTGCTAACATTGTTCTGTATTCTGAAGTAGTAAATGAGCTACATTTCTGTATCGCAAAATCAACTAAAAAAAATACGTTCAGGTAAGCAGAGACACAATTAAAGGCTACTATACGTAAAAATTAATATTTTAAATGATATAAGTTAAAAGATAATTAAATAGAAACGCTCTGTTTCATTACTTAATGTAATAAATAATACACAGTCAGTTGTTTGTCGTTTGTTTTGGTCGTTTGTTGTTTCTTATCGACTCGTGAGTCAATTCTAAAATATTTATATTTAATAATTCATTGTGAACATGAACTCTATAATTTTTGGTAAAAGCAACAAAAGGTGCAATGTAAAAAGAATGTATCATGAGTCAGTGGACAAAGATATTCAATCCATGCTCCGGCCTTTGAACATTATGCAAACTATTTGCTTTTGCCCTAAATATCGCATCAAGAACAATATTATTTATCCAAACAGTCGTTTCTCGAATTTAATATCTATTTGTGGGACTATGTTCTTTATTTCTATGTTTTTATGTCGTGCTATCATCCTTTATTTAAATGATTTTGTCAGGCAACACATCAAATTTATTTTAATTGTCTCTCATTGTTATTTCTGGTTTTATTCTGCTGGATATGTTTTGAATTGTTTTTCAACTATTACTTTGGTTCACGATAATATTGAATTCACTTTGACCTTTCAAAGAATTCATAAATTTTTTAACAATAAGAAATGTCTAAAGTTCATTGCTTTAGTTAATTGGCTTTTTATTTTATGTATATGTGCTACATATATTTTATTTATTTATTGCAGTTATTGGACAACTTCTAGCTTATTTGCTTTACTTTTGATTTGTTTCGATATTAACATTATTTATGCTATACGGTGCATAGCATTTTTGAAAGGTATGCTCGATTTGTGGAATAAAGAAGTTCTAAATCCCCAGTTAATAAAAGACACGGAAATGTCAGACTACTGTAAAGCAATGTTTCAGACGTACACTGACATCTTGAGCAGATATGATACTTTCAAATTAACCTTCAAGTGGTTTGTAAGTAATTGCAACTTTCAGATATTTAGAAAAGTAATTAAAATTGTTGAATTTACATTATTATATCTTACTTTCTCATTTCAAAATACTTAATTATACATTATAATAAAGAAACATTATAAAACAACTAACCATTATTAACAAACAGGAATTTACGTGATTAATGTATTATGTGATAAATATTAATTTTGATTGATACGCTCATATTGCACTGGACAAAACTACGGATGGATCCTCTGTGCGATTCATGTCCTTCACCGTCAAGAACATGATTTAGAAGATTATATGTATATGAAGTCCCATAATTTCAATGTTTTTTGATGCATTTACTTAGCTATGTACCAATTTTTAATACATTTATTGGCCGCAACACACAAAAACTAATAATTAGACGCATAACATGAAAATATTTACAATTGACATACAAGCGTCAACAGATTCCTTAGCACCACCACCTTAGCTTCACATCACTTATACATTACAAAAAATCATTTTTTTTTCAGGTAACTTTTTACATACTACAATTCTTTTCACATACATTACTTTACGTGCAAGGTATGATTGAATCTTTTAAAGTTTTAAATACGTTTGGACAAGTAAGTTAAAAAGTTTCAATGTTGTGTAATACTATGTACATAAATTGATGCAACAACTGAATGAGTTTTGTTTTACAGGATATTTTCTCAAGACCTGTTTTTGAAGCGATTATATTCCTCTCTAAGGATTTTTCAATTTGTACACTACTGTGTCTGTATTGTGCTAAGTTCTACATAGCTTTAGAAAACTGCCAAAATTCGTGCGCACTTATTTCAACAACAAGAAGCTCAGGTATCAAACCTACGTTCTAATTGCGAAATTTGAATGAGTAGATGATTAAAGTCGTATGGTATTTTTTTTGGGAGAATGCTGTTGACACTCAAATTGTGTTTGTGCAGAAAAGAGGGCTACTTGTGTAATATATAATCTCAGTTATAGGCAGTCACTAAGGGGTAAGCTTAAAGAGATTGATATCATGACAATCACATCTTAATACGTTTATAAACTTGTATTACTAAAGACTAGATTACAAAAACTAACCTAGTTTTTTCGTTGTCAGGATGTGTGATTCTATAATAAAATTCCAAGCCAATTTCAAAAATTATATATTTAAGAAATTAAAGTCTTTAATAAAACAAAAACTACTTGACAAGGCTTACTACACAGTTTTACATTATTTAAGCGATAAGTTTTCTTAGGATTGTAGCTGCTAACCCTTGCATTTACGTTTGTTGTGTTTGAAAGTGATGGACATTTAATTTATTGCTGTATTCCGTATTTTCTGTTTTTATCTTCATGTTATCATTTACTTTTTTCTTACACAAAGTTGAATTGCAATAGTAAATGTTTTATGTATGTAAACTATAGTCTAGGCTTGTAGTGTTGCTTCATATTTAGTCTCTTTTTGATGGTTTTGAGTGTTTCAACGGCCGACCCAAATGTCCTGCTGGCTTTAGTGTCGCGCTTCGGCTTGTTTGTCTTGATTAATGCTGGTTAGGTGACACGATAGCTGAGGCTTGTATTCTATTGGTATAGAGAGGCCGACTTAAAACTATGGTCCTTTCTCAAAAAGGTCAACCCAGACCCTATACTGTACTCGCTTAGTTTTAATTTAATCAACGTTTACAAACTTAAAAAAAAAATGGACACCTCTAACGTTCGTTTCGTTCAGAGCGAATCTTAGAAAGTGTCTGTGCTTTCTAACTGTAAAGTCCGACATGCAAAAATATCTGTAAAAGATTTAATTTCAGAAACAAATATATTTAAGTCTAAAATGATTAAATGGTTCTGGCAACAAGTTAAAACTTTTTAGTTTGGAAAAACTCAACTGATTGTTTGATAAATCTAACAATAACATTAGCATCTCCCGTGCAAAAGCAGATTCTTCACATCTAATTGATAAATACAATAATTTAAATTATCATTAACCTTTAATAATCTACTACTGGACATAGAACTCGCCTTAGGAAGATGGTTTTGGCCTATTATACAACTTTCCTGGCAGGTCAGTTTAAAATTTGTGTCAAATTTTCCTTCTCTTTGGGGAGCTGTTGTGTGAAGTTTTCTCCATCAGTCGGCTTTCACGGTATCCACGAGATGAATAGAAGTGGTAAAATTTGATATTCTTAATCTGTCATCACACGTTCTTACGTGAGTACGTTCGTACGTAATACGAGTATATGGCTATAGTAAATACTTATTTGTAAAATTTTATGTCACGTTGTGAACTAGAAATATGGATTTTTTTTAATGAAAAGTAATATTAACTTACAGATTCACAACTGAAATTGGCCAAGAACATACAACGGCTGTATCGATCTTCATTCAAGAGGATGTCAGCTTGTGGTTTGTTCTATATTGATGCTGCATTGCCGTTGTCTTTATTGAGTCTCGTTACCAGCTATACTGTTGTTTTGATTCAGTTTGCAATATCTGATCAGTAAAATTTATTACTAAGGTATTATTATATATGTACATAAGTATTTAAGTATATTCTGTGCGAAGGTGGTGACGTGTTGTTATGAGATCAGATGGCATTATGTACAATGTCTAAAATCATTATTAAGCAGCAGAAATTAACAATATAGTGCTGTATTTTTTTTATTTTAAGAACTTTCCTTGGTGCCTTCCCTCCCTAAGCGCTGGGTTTACGGGTAACCCTAGATAAGACGAAGCCCCGTTTGTTCCATGTGCACCGTCGTAGTCCACCCCCCGACGCCTCGTCAATTCGGTCCTTGTACCGATTAAGGCCCAGGTGAAGTATCTGGACCTGATCTTCGACGGGAAATGGCTCTTCGACGAGCACTTCAGACAACTTACTCCAAAGCTGGTCGACGCTGCTTCTGCCCTTGGGCGACTTTTGCCCAATTTGGGTGGAGTCAGCGTCGCGACGAGACGGTTATACACTTGGGTTGTTCGGTCAATGGCACTGTATGGTGCACTGGTGTGGACAGCAGCTCTGAACAGAATGGAGCTCAACTCTGGCGCCCTCAGAGGACATTGGCGATTACAGCCATACATGGTTACCGCACCTTGTCGACGGAGGCGGCGTGCGCCTTGGTCGGAACAAAGTATTCGATGAAGTTTATTTTTATATAGCGACATATATAATTTAAAAATGGTGGATGTAACTTTATCATTTAGTTAAGACTTCTGTGACTAACAATATAATATGAATCTTAGTTCGAAATAAATAGTAATAATTTGTATAAAACTATGTGCGTGTATACCTTATAGGTGAATATCGTCTAGAGACGGAACTACGACTGTAAAAGGTTTACGAGGCACTCTAAAGCTGTGGGGTACTCTAAAGTCGAATCTATTAAATAACAACGTGTAGATTCTACTTTAAATAATTTAACCGATTGGGTGATGCAGAAAAAAAATAAAGTTGGTACACTTATGGACACGTGAATTATAGAAGTCCTATAACTTATAAACTACTTTGACCTTAATTAAGCAAATACATACCCATATATATACGAGTGCAGAATATGTATATCCATGCATATATATACCATAACAAGATATGTTAAGACTAGGTGATGTACTAAGTGCTCAAGAGTTCAGCCAATTAAGCCAGTTAAAGCTCCTACACTTTCATTTTAAAGGAATGACGACTTCTAGCCGACCTAACTTCGAAATTAAATGCGTTCCAGAAAAAGATGGATTACACGATGAACAAAGAGCCAATATAATGTATAATAATCTCCTAGTTATTTAATGTGGTGTTAAATAACTAGGAGAGGATGAGGAATTGAAGTACAGGAATGTGGGTGGGCAACGATTTTCTGTATTGACTAATAGGTTACCTGATCTGATCCATGAAAACTAAAGCAACACACAATTTAATCTTGCCTTCAATCGACTGTGGTGACGTATGACAATCAATATTTTTATTAATAACTATGGTCCTCTGAAGAATTCAATGAAGGCCAAAAACTTCTCTAGAACAATAATATTTGATTAAGGTAGTCAAATGTGGACCTGAATGTAAAAATATTTTATTTAACAACAAACACACGCCCTAAAGCATCGGTGTGCAACTGTACAAGAACCTCTAAGTTATTTTTACAAGGCTTTTTATATGAATCAATGTTTACATGTGTGTGTCCGTGTAGACCTTGGGATAAGTATAGTTTGTTGTTCCAGGAGACCATAAGATCTAATTGCTTCGGGTATTATTAAGTTTATAACAATTAGCCACTTGACACAAGAGCATGGAATTCGTGAATCTTTATAGGTTTGGTCGTCGATAAGTTTGAGATTATTAACAATCAGTAATATGATGTTGTATATTTGATGGTACAACTGATTCTACTTTACTAATATAGTGTGTGGTAGGTGTTGATCACACATAACTAGTTATAGCATTTACACAAACAAATGATTTGATTGGATTTACAGCACAGGATATATGTATGACAAAGAACTTCTTATCAAGAAGTCCATTCTTTACACATATGCCAAAATGATCAATATATTACTATGTCATCAGAATTACGGCATCATGTTCATAGTATCTCTTAAGCTATTTAGCCATGTGAGTACTCACATTTCCGACTTTCAGGTTCAAGCCTACTCATTTGTTGTTAATTTACTTTGATAGCAAGGAATGGAAAAAAAAGTTTCATATCGATTAGTTTATTATAATTTGATGTGTTAGTAGTACCGATATTAACTACTAACATCAAATTCTAACTGTCACGGCTTATTCGAGCGAACCTATGTTAACTCGAACAGGTCGGGAATAAATAAAAATACTAATCATTTTTATTTATTTCAAAAGTATTTCAAGTTATTTTTCTAATGAACGAATTTACCACAATTGATTTACTGGCAATGCTTCAATCATTAAATCTGATACAGAATTTAATATTTTGCCCTAAATATGGCATTAGAAATAATTATAACATATTTCACCAAATAACTTTCACTCCGGCCTCATTTCAGTGCTAGTAGCAGTTTTGTCCATAGCTACTTTTATTACTATACGAGTATAGTACAGAGTATATGCTATAATTCTATGCATTTTTAAAGTACTCTTCTATTTAGTTGGGTTCCTATTAAATGCAATAGTTGCTATGACCCAAACGAATGATGTGTGATTTTGTCACGATTATTCAAGAAGTTAATGTTGTGTTCAAATGTAGTTTTAAAAAATACAAAATATGCAATGGGATTACCGTGATTATGTCTTCAGTTTTCTATATAATTTTTAACATATACAGTAATATACAAATCAAAAATAAGTCTACTTCATTGTCGTGGAGTATCATTCTGTTGCAATGTTTTGGTACAAACGTAGTCTAATAAAAATCTCTGAATTACTACGACTAAATTTGTATCTAAATAGTTATTTGTGTCACAACATAATTGTTATGCTTTAGAGGAACACAATTATAAACTCTGGTGATTCTCGTAACCAGCACATGTGCCGAAAGATGTTTCAAACATATGATCAAATACCCAAGTGCTACTAAATCTGTTATCATAATTTTGTAAAATCCGAATAAGTTTTTTTAAAAATACTACTTTTCGCAAGATACTTCTTAATCAATTATTTGTAATTTGAACGTATTTCTTTATTTGTTTTTATTCTTCATGTGAAAAGGTGAACATCCCTTCTGTTTACCCCTCCCCTCTGTCACAAATTTTACTACAGCCATGTGCCATGAGCTATTGGCCATTACGCTCCACAATTTTTTATAGTGTAATTAGTGGGTTTCACTGGATAAGAAAGTAAATGTGAGTTTTTACAAAAAAATAATAATATAAGTATTCTATTAGTCAGTCTAGTTATCATAGCACAAGCTCTGCTTAGTTTGAAACAAGATAACGTTGTGTGGCTAATGTCCGAAATATTTATTTATTACTATTGTTACTACCCTGTTACTTAAGAGGTTCATGATCCCGAGTTCTGAGCCAGAGATCATTCTTTCTGACAGAACACTTCAAGTTCGTCCACAACTCAGTGGTTTGGGAGGTTTCAATCCACACTTTTATTCCATCTATGAAGCTCCGTGTGGTGACGGATTCAGAATGCAGAGTATCACCACCCGTATTTTACTCATGATTGTCGTCAGAGGTGACTAAAGGAACAGAATATGCAAGACAATATCACAGCAAAGAGAAGGAAAACTTGAAAGAAACTCTATACCAACACGTCAGGCCATGGTGGTACAGTAGGTCAAAACCAAAACCAAACCCGGTCTATGTCCAATGATGGAAGGTTAAAGTCTGTTGATAAAAAAGAATAATAAGGAAACTTTTTATTGCCTAATATAATTCTATACAAACATAATTTATCGAAAATTCATCGTATATTCTAGTGGAACCAAGAAGAATATGGAAGACTATCTAGCGTTTGTAACCGGTTCCATTCAAGAAATTGTCCGTACTTATGCAAAAAGGAACCACCTAGCAAACACACATTTCTGAGATATCAGAGGGTTTACAAAAACATGTGCAGTTCTGTTAGATGAAGTAAAATTATTATTATTTATTTTATTTAAATCTATTCACAAATTACTTGTTTAACTATATGTATATACCTCTGCTCTGAATACCCTTAAATTTTCTATATAATTAAGCAAGTGTGTATGTGGTTCCTTTTAACATGTTTAAAAAGATAGATTTTCTCATATACATAAAAGAACCACAAACCACGGATCTACTGATTAATGAAACTACGTATTTATGTATTATCGTAACAATAAGTTTAATAATATAAAATACTAAGTAATACAAATAGAGAGCATTTAGTCGACGTTATCATCAAACTGGATTTCAAAATCCATCGTATCTAGTCCATCTATATCGTCTTCTATAGCAAAATCACAAATAAGACCATTGTAAAAACTCTGTGCATTTTGTGGGATGAGATGTAATATGGACTGAATATCAGACAGTTTTGCCGGTGAAACTGGCTTTCCTGATGGCCACAGGGGAACTAAATGTTCCGTCAAGATTAAAGCTGGTCTGCCGCGTACAGGTGCTCTCCCAATATTTATTTCCACAGAACTCCCAATGAAATCGGTTTTAAAATAAATTGAATTTGGTGAATCCCTTTTCAGACATAGTTTGCAGCCAATTAATACTTTCTTTATTTATACCACGTTTTCTGTTAATAATCATCTTTTCAATTTTGTGAGCACCTTTAAAATCCGATTTTCTCATAATTGTAACTGTAAGTGGGTTCTTCTTTTTGCAACCTTTGATAACCTGCACATAATCATCGGGAGTGTACAGTCTCGGATATTTCTTCATTGCTGTTTCAATGTGGGAAAAATCCCTATCATTGGGTAGGTAACTATGTCCGGGTATCAAAAATTTTTGCGTTATTTTTTCCAAGGTGGGATGAGAATGTAAAAATGCTTTTAGCATCAAAACTATCTTTATGTTACGATTCTGTCTACCACATGAATCACTCCATAAAATTAGTTCCTTGATATCTTCAGAAATATGCTCGCTTAAGTATTTTAATAAGCAAGAGCCGACTTCCTGGGCACCTTTACCAGCCATTCCTTCTATCCAAACAAAGCACCCACTTAAGTTAGTCTTTGCAGAATAAATTCGCATATTGTACAACCATAGCTGTCGTTTATAGTAAATTATTCCTGTAGGGATCTTAGGCATTGGCAGTGTTTTTGGAGATCAAACGTGAGACATTCTATTTCTTTACATTGCTTAGCCAGAATAAAGTCAGACTTCATTTTATTTCGAGCTTCTTCCCATTTTTGGCAATGTTATTCACGTTCTGCCTCTATAGCTGTTTTCTCCTCAGCAGTTTTGCAACGAGTTAGTTTCGCTTGTAATGTGCCACACTTGTTACATGTATCTTTCTTAAGAGGTGCTCTTTTAAGATTGAAATATTTATAAAATAACTTTGTATACATTGCTTTACTGACCTTCTCAGCTTCTCCTATATGTTCACAGTATAAATCGTACATTTTGTCTAAAGTCGTGTCGGGCATAAGATATTCGGTCTCGCGCTCACTTCTTCTATAGTGTGATTTATATTTAGGAAGAGAGTTTATGTGGCATCTCACTTGTGAAATCATTTCGTCACTGCATTTGTTCTTACCCCCTTACTTTTCGATCCTCTTCTATCTAAAAAATCCTGTGATCTCATTTTCATCAAAGCCGTATTAACTCTCTTTGTCGAAATGCCTAGTGTTTTGACAAATAAATCCCGTCACACTTCGACTTTGTTCAACTCATATTTCCGAGAAAATTTTTTCTTCATATTACTGTTAGTCATCCTTCGTTTTACTTCAGCTTCTGAGACGTTAGCTGCTATGAACATCTTTTGGGTATTGTAATTTTCTAATTTGTAGAAGTTATCAGATAAATTTTTTTGAATGTTACAATCGATTTTTTCCCAGCACTTTGTTTTGCAATTACATTTAAAATCAATAAATGTTTTCGGTTGGACTTAAACGTTTTTGTAGTTTTGAAAAGGCTTGTTAGAATGTCTGTTTTTCTTTCTTTCCATTCTAGATAAACCACCGTACTTACATTTTCGGTCTTTTTTTGGTCTCCCTTGCTTGACTACTTCTTCATTGATGCTCACTGTCGTATCGTCATCAGAACATGGTATAAATATGGACTTTGCTGTACTTTCGCCTTCAGAGGCAGACTCTTCTACAATAATGCGCCTCGGTTTCCCATAGGGTAGCCTCCTTTGAAACTGTCTGGTTACCATGTAAACATAGTTTTATAGGCTCCCAAAAAATTATACATAAAATTTAGGTTTTATAATATAACGTTTAGTTACTGTATACGCTCCTTGCTCTCCCGATTACTGCTCACATTGAATGCGTCTGGCAAGATGATAGAACCTTCGAAACTGTCCGGCTACTATGTAAACATAGTTTAATAGGCTCCCAAAAAATTATATATGAAACTTAGGTTTTATAATATAACCTTGTGTTACTGTATACGCTCCTTGCTTTCCCGATTATTGCTCACTTTGAATGCGTCTGGCAAGATGATAGAACCTTCGAAACTGTCCGGTTACTATGTAAACATAGTTTAATAGGCTCCCAAAAAATTATATATAAAACTTAGGTTTTATAATATAACGTAAGTATAATTATAAATTATAATAGTTTAGGGTTGTCCGGCAGAGGGTTGGAACCATACTAACTGTCTGGCAATGAGCAACGTGAGTTTTGATATTATTATGAATTAAATATAAAAAAATCAAGTTTTATTTCATGACGAATTTAAGATGGAATTTTACTCACCTTTGTTGCCTGTTATCTGCCAAAGCCACCGCTGCCTCAGCTTCATGTTTGGGGATCATTCTTACCTGTACTAGGGACACACATAGAAGAACTTTCAGCTTTTATAAAAAGACGAAGGTCTGGCACTCACGGGCTCTTGCTCTATTATGTATATAATCCCCCCTCCCCCCGCTGCGCATCGAAAGCGAGTAGACGCCAGTATTATTATTATTATTATTATTATTTACTGTATGCAACGGTCTTTATAAGTGTTTAAGTTAACCGAAACTTTTTACAACGACTTTATTTGTGATTGAAAAGTGTTATTAAATATAAAGGAAAAAATTTTTTTCAACATTCGTAACAAAAATCTCAAATGAGTGACGGTAAGCAGAAATAAGTCAGTGCGTCAGTGGCCTAGAATTAATACGAATATTGACCCTTGTTCGTTGAGATTCTGTTACGGAATCTTAGAAACAAATATTTACGCAACATTTCCAACGTTCATTTGGCCGAGTGGCTAATAAGAGAGACTTGCACCCAGATGGCTCACGATCGATTCTGGGAATCAAATTGGTCCTAACAGACACGAATGCTCTTTTTGCCTTTTTTTCGTTGTTGGCCGGTCTGAAATTTGGTGTCAGTTAAACTTTCTTAGCGTGCAACCTCTAAAGCTCCTGAGAATAATAATTAACAATTACACACTGAGGTGTAATTTATCCTAAAATTGAAGGCACCTCTGGCTCGTGACTGTTTTGAATAAACATGTCGGTGAGACACTCTCCTCCGCACACATCTCCCTTGCGACACGGGTCCGACTCAACGCTACATGTAAAGGACCCCAAAAATAAAATAGCTGAACAATCTACTGCGCCGGGGTTGAAGGCAAAAACATCCCCTTCATTGCTGTGTGCGTCAGATTCTGCGCTTCATAATATACCCAAAGAAGACATTGCTGATAACCTCCTCAACGTCACGAAACGCCAAAAGCGCACCTTTAACGAATTCACGGGAACGTCAGACGCCTACTTATGCGAAATTAAGAAAATGTGCGCTGAGCTGAAACTACAACAGGAACACAAGTTTGATTTATTAAGTAACACCATTAATTCCTTGGTCAAACAAAGCGAGGAAATGGAAAAATCTGTTAAGTTCATGTCCAGTAAATATGATGACCTGATTAACAAAATTAAATGCTTAGAAGAAGATAACAGTAACTACAAAAAACGTTTATCGTTATTAGAAAACAAACTTGAAACGGCGGAGAGGGACTCTCGTCTAACTACAATTGAAATCCGCAATCTCACCCAACAACCGAATGAAAATAAGCAAACCATAATAAATGTCATCAAGGACGCTGGACAAGTGTTGGGTCCAGAAACTCCTATTCAAGACGTAGAAATAAAAGAAGTTTATACGTCAAAGTCTGATGCTGTCATTTTAGATTTTACTACCAGAATAAGGAAAGATTCTTTTATAGCTGCCTATAAACAATTTAACAAAAGTAGACGTTTGAAAAATGAACCACAACTTAACACTGAACATTTTCGACTTGGGGGAGCACCTCGAGCTGTATTTGTCTCCTCAGAGTCTCTTACATGTAAGGCTAAACATCTCCATTACATCGCTAGGGAACATGTGAAAAATAAAAGGCTGGCAGCGGCGTGGACATCTTTTGGCAAGGTCTATGTAAAAAGAGATAAGGGACAATCACCGAGGCGTATAGAGGAGGAGTCTGAACTGCATGAGCTGGTTTTGTAATTGGGAATCATAATTGATTTCAATATAAGTTTTGTAATAGAGCTTAGCTTTGCGTATCCAGCTTTGTTTCTGTTTTCTAATTGTTCTTTATTTGCTTTTTGTTTATATTATATTTCATATTCATTCACTTTTACATTCACTATACACCTATTCACTTTACATATATCAATCATACTCAAACAGTCTTCTAAATGTTCTGCTTGTTACAGACACAAGAGTAAAACGTTACCAATGCTCATTATCGCTGATTTTATCTGTACTACATTAGCTATGCCTAAGGACATTTTAGGTAAAATTCGATAGTCAAGGCATTGATACTGTTCACCATAAATTGGACTCCCTTTCGATAGCCAGAGCTACAAGGTGTGACATTGAGGACGTTAAAAATTTGATACCTCATGACAAAACTCTAAAACTTCTATGTCAAAATATTAGAAGTTTAAATTGCAATTGTCATAATTTTAATACACTTCTTTGTCGATCAGACATAGATTGGGATGTGCTTGTCTTGACAGAGTGCTGGCTTTTCACTGCGTAAAATATACCAGTTCTTGAAGGGTACAGTTTTGTTGCTTCTTCCGCTCACAAAACACAAAACGAGGGAGTCGTGATGTATTATAAAAATGAATTTAAAATATTGTATGAAGAACCCTATTTAATTGACGCTAACTGTCTAATTTTAAAACTACGTGTCGATACTTGTATTATCGGTATTTATCGACCTCCTAGCCAGTACGATACTACTAATTTTAATGCATCACTAGACTCTCTGCTAAGTCAATTGTCCCACTACAAAAACATTATCCTCTGTGGGGATATTAACATTGATATTGCACAGGATACTAGCGATAGGCGTTCGCATGAGTATTTGAATGTCCTAGCGAGTCATTGTATGCTTTCAGCTCACTATGTGCCTACTCGTAAAAAAACGTGTCTGGATCATATTATGATGAAAACTAAATTAAATGGTACCTGTTTTATAATGGACTCTTCTATCACCGACCACGAATGTGTAGGCGTTATCCTAACACTAAAAATACAACCTGAAAAAGGATCTAAATCTATAATACGCATTAACTACGATAGTTTAGATATAGCTATTAAAAATATTAACTTTCATCATATCCTTGATTGTACTAATGCTACTATTGCTACAAATCTTCTTATGTCCACTATATCCAAAACAATTGAGAATTCTAGAATTCTAGAATTTTAAAGGTGGCTAACAGGAAGAGAATCAATAAACCTTGGATTACTATTACTCTGTTACGTTGCATGAGGAATTGTGATAATTTATACAAGAAATTAAAAAGGAGACCCAAAGATGAAATCCTTAAGACAGTATATAAGCGCTACAGAAATTATTGTAATGCTCTTACAAGAAAATTAAAAAGAGATTATAATAAACTGGAAATCAATAAGATAAAAAACAACAAGAAAAATTATGGCATTAGGGTGTCCCTTAAATTTCAAGTTCGATATTTTTTTACGCATACCTTCTTAAAAGTTTCGTAATAACCCTATATTGTCTAGAAAAAAATATTAGTTCGATATATAAACGATAACCCGTGCCGACTTGCTATTTAAACTTGTCGATACAAGTTGCTTAAGTACGGGCAGTACTGTAGTACAGTAGCTGTAGTGACCTGTTACGACATGTTTTATTTGCCATTTCGTACGTGATTTTTGAGACTATTAGTGCTTCATTGTTTAGTGTGTAAACATGTCGGTGGAATTACGGAGTGATAAACAAAATATTTTTCTTATCGGATTGACTAGCTACCAAATAAATGGTGCAAAATTACCATCTAATCGACAAGTTCTCTCAGTCCTATTTTACAATATTCGTGAGGCTAAATTGACTGTTAGTGAAAGTGCAAATCTTGTGATTAGGGAGTGCATCATATATTGGGAAAAAGCAAGAATTCCAACAAGGGCATTTCCTAACTGCGTGAAGAAACTTATTGATTTATATCATGTTTGGAGAGAGTTGCAAAAAAATTGTAAGAAAACTCAGATTACGTTTAAGAGTCGTGAGAACAATTTTATAATTAATCTTGATAATTTGTTTGATATTGCACATGCTGATGCTTTTGAGAGAATGAAAATAGAGGAAGATAAATTATTTTTAATGAAACAGAGAGAGCCAGGTCGACCGGGATGCTTAGGTGGTGTAGATAAAAAATTCGCGGAAAAAGAACAAAGATCTAGACAACGACGATTGGAAGAAGAGGAAAGGATTGTAAGACAAAGAGAATCACTAGCTGTTGCATCTACTTCCACCACAAATAACTTAGACAGCGTAGAAGATTCAGACGAAGAACAGATCTTGAATTCTGAACTCAGCTTGCCGGACGTTCCCCGCTATGAACAAAGTTCAAAAAGAGGTAGAAAGAATCTTATAACGCCTAAACTAGTTGCAGCTTTAGATCGATGCCAGTTAAGCATTAGAGATACCGTTTACATTCTTAATGCGGTGGTAGAAGCGCTTGGTCTGAGCAGCGATGATTTCTGTATTAACAAATCCTCGATTCAGCGAATTCGTACTGAAACTAGAAAATCAAGGGCAGAAGCAATAAAATCTAACTTCCAAAACAATGTACCCGACATAGTCACAGTCCACTGGGATGGAAAACTATTAGCGGGGTTGGATGTACGGAGTTCAAAAGAAGAACGCTTGCCAGTTATAGCTTCATTTGACGATAGAGAGCAGCTTCTTGCAGTGCCGAAACTAGAAAGTTCTTCTGGAAAACATCAAGCGAAGGCTGTATCAGCAGCTCTCTTTGACTGGAACCTTTATGATAAAGTGCAAATAATGTGCTGCGACACAACAGCTTCCAATATGGGCCGTTTCAATGGAGCTTGTGCTATTTTGGAGCAAATTTTAGGAAGAGAATTGTTGCTTTTCGCCTGTCGTCATTATGTTTATGAATTGGTCCTAAAAGCTGTCTTTGAAACCAAGATTAAGCAAATTACTAGTAGCCCAGATATTCCGATGTTCAAAAAGTTCCAACAAAATTGGAAAAACATTGATTGTACTAAAATTGAACCATCTCTTAATTTCGTAAAAGCACGGGTTGCCGAGACAGACATTCAAGCGTTGTTACTATTTTATAAGGCGGCAGAATTAGATAAAGGTTTTGTAAGAGATGATTACCGCGAATTGGTCGAACTGTGCGTAATATTTTTAGGAGGAGACACAGAGGAAAAATTAAAACTAAGGCCCCCCGGAGCTATACATCAGGCACGCTGGATGGCGAGAGCGATCTATTCTTTAAAAATATGTTTACTTCAGTCACAATGCAGAGTAACTGCGAAGGACAAAAAGGCTCTACAAGATGTTTGCTTATTTCTCGTAATATTGTATGTTAAGCCTTGGCTCGAATGTACAGTAGCGACCAAAGCACCTAATCAAGATTTGCGCTTCTTGAAGATGTTAAAAGAGTATGAAAAAGTTGACGCAACAATTTCTAAAGCTTCTATAAGCAAGTTCAGCCATCACTTGTGGTATTTATGTGAAGAGACAGTCATTCTATCACTATTTGATGATGAAGTTGACAACCAAACTAAGAAGAAGATGATTGCCAACTTCAACAGGGACAAAATCTCGGATTTTAGCAAACGCTATGACCCGTCGAAGGAAGAACTGACTCAAAAGTTGTTTGGTAAGTTAAATTGACTTTTTGTTGGATTTCAATTTCAATGTCCAATACTTATTTATTTATTTTCAAAATTGTTGTTGATTTTTATTTGTTATTTAACTTATTTTTCTTTTTTTTTAGACAAAGCACTGGATGATTTCGTATCGGAAAAGAGCAAACAATTTTTATCACGACTGCAGATCGACGACAGTTTTCTAAAGGAAGATGTATCTTCTTGGAATAACAATGCTGCTTTTCTGGAGGCTAAAAGAAGAATAAGTTATTTGAGAGTTGTAAATGATACTGCTGAAAAGGCTGTTAAATTAATGCAAGATTTTAACGGACTTATCACGGCTGAAGAAGAACAAAAACAGTTCTTGCTGCGCTGTGTCCAGGAACATCTAAAATTGTATCCAGACTGTAAAAAAACTACTCTAAAAAGAAGTTACCCTGAATGATTCTTATTTCTTTATGTTTTTAATTAAAGATTAATTTTCATCTAATTTATTATTTAATTTTATTCACTTAATTCATTGCATTTATAGTGAAATTATAGCAGACTGAAATTTTAGGACAAAACACGTTTTTTACTAAACTTTGAAGCTCGGTCGGCACTGGTTGCAATTATGCTAGATTGATAAAATTTTATATTTAAGTATCTTATAGCATTAGTAAAAATTATAGAGGGTATGCATTTCAAAATTCGAAAAAAATTTTTTTTTGTCATATAAGGGACACCCTATATGGCATACAATCAAAAACATATGCAACTTTTCTAAAAGAAACAGTGCTTCTAGTGTACTTATTAACTATGATAACCCTAAAATCCATATTGACAGCGTAAACCACTTTTTCACAAACATAGGCAGAAATTTAGCAGAGAAAATAATTGTTGATGGTGAACTGGCTGTGTGTACAGAGTTTTCTGACTGTTCGCCGGTTAACTCGTCTGCTCTTGTACCTACTGACGATACGGAGGTTGAACAAATAATTCAGGGACTTAGAGATGACGCTGCTGTGGGAATTGATCAAATTTCAGCAAAAATTATTAAACGATACTGGAATACATTCGTACCCCTTCTGACATATATCTGCAACCTTGCTTTTACAACAGGTGATTTTCCTAAACCCTTTAAAACTGCCCTTGTCAAACCGATTCATAAAGGTGGAAATAGAGATAATATTAGTAATTATAGGTCAATTTTTATTCTGCCCACTATGTCTAAAATCTTAGAATGCCTTATGAATGTTCATCTCATGAAATTCCTTGAAAGTAATTTCCTTATCTCACCATTCCAATATGGTTTTCGGTGCGGTAAATCGACTGATGAAGCTGTCCACGAACTTACTAACTCAATTGCTGTCAGTCTGGACAGGGGGAGCAAGTGTCTCACAGTATTCCTTGACCTTGCCAAGCCCTTTGACACCGTCTCTGCCCCCTTGCTAATTCAGAAACTGAATAGAGTTGGTGTCAGAGGTCTCCCATTAGAATTATTTGAGGATTACTTGTGTGACAGGAGTCAACGAGTAATGATTGATTCGTGGGTTAGCGACGAGCTTACCATATGCTATGGTGTGCCACAAGGTGGCACACCATAGCGTGTGCAATATCTTGGGACCGAGCCTATTCCTTGTTTATATTAATGACCTTTGTCAGCTTGATCTTAATGGTGGAAAAATATTTTCTTACGCCGATGACACAGTGCTTTTTTTCAGCGGCAATACCTGGGAGGACGTATTTAGATGTCTAAAACACTGTTTGCAAATGGCTAAAGACTAACATTTTGTCTCTTAATGTTGACAAAACTAAATACATTGCTTTTGCCCATAGAAAGAATCTCCTACCACCTAATACATTCTCCATTACTGCCCGCACATGCTCTCTGATGGATAACGGACTTTGCTCCTGTTCCCCCCTTCAGAGGCTGGAATCTATAAAATACCTCGGAGTGCAGATAGACCAAACTCTCTGCTTCAAGCTACATATAGTTACCCTTGTTTCTAGAATACGCAAGCTAATTTACATTTTTAAAATACTAAGACAGGTAGCTGATGTTAAAACAATAAAAATGGTATACTATGCTCTATGTCACTCAATCATTAATTATTGCATTCTTTTATGGGGAGGAGTGGGTAAGGTCCAGTTTCTGAAAATAGAAAGAGCTCAGAGAGCTGTACTGAAGGTTGGGGCTGGACTACCATTTCGTTACCCGACAGGAGAGCTTTATGGATTATGGGATGTATTGACAGTCAGACAAAATTTTATATTGGCAGTTATTTTGAAGAAGCACACTGAAACAGTTTACGATCCAAATTTAAAAAAGAGCAAACGTCGGAAGGGTGCTGTATGTAATAATGTCGCCTTCCGTACTAGTCTGTCACATCGTTTTTACTGTTTTCTCGGCGGGTATGTATATAACAAAGTGAATACCTTTTTGTCGATATATCCTCTCACAAAATTAGAATGCAAACATACGATATGTGATTGGTTAAAAACTCTTGACTACGATAGCACTGAAAATTTACTCACCGTTTTGGCATAACAATAAAATGGTATAAATATAAGTTAGTAATGACATAATAGCAATTAAGTGATTGATTGATATATATTCCTACGCTCTCGCTAACTTACACATACACACACATACGCACACACTCAAATATACACGCGAACACTCACCCTCACACACACACACACACACACACACACACACACACACACACACACACACACACACACACACACACACACACACACACACACACACACACACCACACACACACACACACGCACACACTAACGATTGCAATGTTCAAGTTAATGTTTAATTTAAAATTTTCTCCTTCTCCTGCATGTATATCGCTGTCTAAGAAGTTAACTAACTTGTAAACTAAGTGGTGTGGGGACCTGGTGACCTGTAACACAAGTATTCTATACCTATCATAGGCACCAGCCTCTCACAAAATGTGATTTCTAACTCTTTCTAACTCATTATATGTAAATGGTGATAGCAAAATATTATTAGTTGTTATAAAAGAAAGTCCACGCTAAGCAACTTTTGCACGGACACGGCTTTTTGTCACTACTGAAAGTTTTGTACAATCGCCATGTACAAAATCATGCATAACAGTGGCCAAACCTAGGCAAAAATATAATGAATTTCGCGGGCTAGTGAAGCAATCCACCTTGTTCCTCACAAAAGCCAGCTAATTTTAAAATCAAACAAATAAAAAAACAACTGACGGTTATTGGTAAATTGTGGGCATTTTGCTGATTCACAACAGTACTGTTAAACTTTCCTTAATGTATTTAACTGAACGTAATACTTAAACCATCAATAGTTCAAACAAAAATATTGTCAATATCGATCGTTAAAATGCGAGTAAAACGCATCCCTCAAAGTAACGTTTGCCCAATCCACTGTGGAGTAATGTGAATAAAGTTTACATCTGAGATTTATTAAGTAGGTACTTAAATGCTTTAAAGTAAAACACTTACCTGTTGTATCTTCGTTATTATCTTGGGTGTTCATTTCCAATGCTTTATTTACCAATCGCTTGCATCTGCTTAACATATTTAACACTCAATTTTAAAAGTTATTAACAAAAACAATAGAACTTTCTTCCCGGAGAAAAAAAACGGTCATCACGCATTCGAACTACTTCGTTGAATATCACCTATTTTGACAGATTGTTAATGTTTCCTATAAAACTTTGAATTACGGTACTTTGAGCCAAATTGCAATGCAATAAAGTAAAAATTTCGTTATTTGAAGATGAGAGGCACGTACATATCATGTCATTTGGTACCTTCGAGTGATGACGGGCTTTAAAACGTTATATGCATAATGGGATCACATACTAGTGGTTCTTTTGTTTTACAATATTTACTTATGCATGATAGAACCGAATGCTTGTGGCTCCATTTTGCAAAAAAATATTGTTAATAATTATTATGAATCTATTTTACGCATAACGATATCACAAAATCTTGGTTTCTTTTCGTGTATTATAAACAAATGTTAATAATAGAAATGTGTGCTTTGTATAAAGATACTAAGTATTTTTGGATCTGTTTTGAATAAAATGACAAGGTAGTAATATCGATTAATTGTTTGAACAATCGAGTCCCGTTGTACTGTGGTTCGATTTCGCGTTATACGTAATGATTGTTGTTACTGTTGGTTCCGTTCTGCTTTTTTTATAGCTGGTGAGGAAATGAAAAATCATGTAGTTCTTTTTTGTATAAGAATTTAAGCCACTTTTAAATCAATATTCTTCAAAAAAATTAAAAAAAAAAATTTGTCGTCTGGTTCCATTTTGCATAAATACGGACAATTAAGCACTTGCGATATTTAGGTCGTGGAGGCTGTAGTATTCGTAGGATTGACAATTCTTCTAACTTCATATACCTATTGTTGTTATTTTACAATTCGTACTGTTATATTGTTAACTCTGTGACTTCTAATTGTTGTTGAAAATAAATTAACGTGCATACATGTATAAGGTTATTGAAATGTTCAATGGCTAAATTTTCTTATGTCCCTTGCAGAATAAATCTGTTCTAAGAAAACTTGTGTTGTAATTTGTGCCCGTATCTGCAATTGAAAAGTCACGAGTACGTTATCGCGTGTTGAGTAATCTTAATTAAAAGTGAAGGGGATAGATTCAGCTCCATTAAACCACGTTACTCAGTAAACGTAATGACCGGATTGCTAAAGACCATTTTTCTGTGAGATCTTGATATTACCTCGGTCGAAATAGTTCATATAATAGGTTAAGTATTCAAGTACGATATTCCGTCCGAGTTACTGCAGTCCTTTTCCCCGTCTTGACAGAAACACCGTGGTCAGCTGGCATAACAGTGGCATAGGACTGTAAAATTATGAATATTATCATTAATTACTAAATGTATTCCTTTAAGTATGTATAATAATAATTAGAGTAATTGAATTGTTATTGATTTCACATAGAATAATATTGTGGATCAGTAAGTAATTGGCGAGTAAACTAGGTGCTACAATATATAAAATAAATTATGGTTAAAAAATAATAATTAAAACAATATCAAATCCCCAAAATATTTTTCTAGAAAATTATATTTCGAAACATATTTTCAGAATTTTTTATCACATGAATTTCACTTTGTCTATTTTATTCACAGCTAAATATACTATTCAAGATAATTTTTTAACTCCTACTAGAAATGAATATAACAGAATCGTATATTTTGCTGCTGGATTGGGCATTATATTTAAAATTTGTACAATATACTTTCAAGAGCGCATAAAAAAAAAAAATTACTAGAAGCAGCTTTTTTTCGATGTTGTTTGTATATTGTTTTGATTAACCTACATTATGAGTATTATGATTTTAAATATTTTAAATTATCTTATATTTAATACAGTTGTAGTAAAACAGTACAAGTAATTTTATTTAATAAGTGTAGCAAGTCCCACCAAGTACCATCAGTCAATAGTATAAATAAACCCCAAGTTTAATATATTTTTAATGAATGGAAGATCTGATGTATTATTATAATTGACTTTATATCACATATAGGTGATTAATTAGTTTCTTACTAAATTTATTAAGAATAAAATATATATTCAATTCGTCACTATCATTTTCTACAAAGAGATTGAAGTTCCAAATTACACTGAGTGTAAGATTCTTTGCATAGATAGCTATATATAGACCTTTTAAATTGACAGTTTTACACAATTATTTATAACAAAAAATAATATGCGTTCACGTAGGTCACTGCCGACACTTACTCCGATGACTGTCAATCCGATGCTAGCATCAATAAGTGCTCCATAGTGGAGAAAGGAGTCTACTTCGTTATACGTTTAATAAAGTACACACCATATATAATGATCCGCCCCCACTCGGCAGCAACATATCCAGTACCCTTGTCTTTTAGCGACAAGGGCGGGGAATGAGCCGCCGTGGAGCCGACGACTGCCACGGTGCCGGCCCGATCACCCAGCCAATTTGGTCAGGGAGGAACATAATAAGGCTCCGCAGCTACGGCAACCCCAACTGACCACTGTGCCATGGTTTGTAGAAAGAGGTCCTGTGCCGCGGCACAGTGGTTTAGGTTCGTCTGGACAATGAGGTTAGCGACTTGGTCCATTACCGGATTGTCTCTACAACCTCGTCCATAGGCGACGGTAGTGACGCACGGATTACAATAGGGGCAGCCTGGGCCGATTGGCTAGCCCTCGAAGTGCCATGAGTACTGGGTGGTTTACAACCCCCTTGCCCCATCTGATGATTGGGAGGTTTATTGCTCGTCGCACAAAGTGAGCAATGAGGAGCGGCAGAACATTCCGCAACTTTATGCCCCGGTTGACCACAACGGAAGCACAGTCCGCTGCAGTCAAAGCAACTTGCGCACTTGGCGCGTGTGTGTCCCGACGCTAGGCATTTGTAGCACCTCATCGGTCTTAACACCAAAACCGTGACATTGGCGTTCACAAAACCGATGAGGATTTTTCCGGCGTCGCTCAAAATTTTGGCCAACGCTACGGGACAGTTGACCCACACAGAACCAAGCCCACCTGGACCAGGGCGGATGATACCAACCCTGATATTGGTGTCCTCGTTACTTTCTGTCTTCTCTTGAATAGCAACGCGGACATCCTCTGATGTTACAGAGTCGTTCAGACCCAAAATACGTAGTTCCGCACACTTAGTGGGCCTGGCGATCTTGATACCATCCGTCACTGGAAATATACTTCGCAGTTTCTCAGCAAAGGTATCGGCAACCTTAATACCTTCGATCCCGGTGAACTCGAGGATTCGAGCTCCCGTTTGGGCGAGGCGTATTCTCACTCCTGAGGCCCCGAATTCACTGGTTAGGCTATTTCGCGCCTTCTTAAAAATATCTGCGTAAGTTAGCCCACTTTATGCTGCTTTCGGTGACACGGTAACCACTACAGCCGCCCTTTTAGGCGGCTGCAATTTACGTACCTTTTTTGTGGCAGTTTCTGTCACCGGCGGTGGACTCGACTTAGACACTTTAATTTTCTGCTTTCTACGTCTTTTTTTACCTCCGTTAACTTTATGCCAGTCATCGTTAGAAGGTGCTGATGCGGAAGGGCCGGGTACAGGTTCTGAATTTGAGGGAACGTTAAGGACGTTCGTCGTTCCAGATACCAAAGTATGCGCTTGAACGGATTTCAAATCCCCCTTTGGTTTGATCTTAGTGGACTAGTCAGTTCAGTCTTCTTTGTGTCTGTCCTTGCCACAACCAATCGCTTATCTTTCTTTGCAGTCACAGGCCTAGTCACTGACGCGACCGCAGCATAGGTTCCACTAACATGACCCTCCGAAACTGGAAGTGTTGTTGTGACTGTAGCAGCCTTCCACTTGTCTGTGGCTAGCGGTGGTCGAACGATTGGCACCGGCGGCAGTCTTGCCTCAAGACATACGAGGCGCCCGTCTATCATACGCCAGACAGCGTCAATTATTTGACGTAGTTGGGAATCCAGAAAAGTAGAGGAGGGAGAATTTTGCTCTTAAACCGAATTTGGCTGTTCAGGACATTCTGAATGCGCCTTAGCTCGAAATTGGGCGAATTTAGCGTTCAATTCGGCCACTTGCTTCGTAAGGTGATCATTGGATGCTGCAAGACGGTCATTCGCCTCTTCTAGGCGGACCATGTCTTGGACAAGACATTCAACGACCTCAGACACTGCGGAGGAGGAGTCTTTCAGAGCCCTGACTAAGGAAAATTTCAGGTTGTTTGATTTTGTAGCTACTTTGTTGATAATGGCCACAGCCGCACGTGACCTCTCCATCAATATTGTTGCTGATTGAGGCACAGAATCCCCTTCCACCGGCACTCCGATCTTAGTCAGGAGATCTGCAATCTCCTCCTCAGCTATGACTTCACCTTCCGCACGGGCTCGCCTATACACCTCCGCTTTAAAAAAAACGGAACCACCAGGAACTGAGACTGGGGTGCGCGACCTCGACCTCCCTCTTTGGCTACTTGCCACTTTAGGAGGTAACATTTCAGCATCATCCTCTTTCGAGCGAACTCGCTTTCTATTCTCGAGATCGTGTATTTCAGGCTTCATTTCCACCATTTCACGAGAATCAGATTTGGAACGTAGTCGTTCCAAATTTCGTCTGGCCCCAAGAGTCTGATTGACTGCTGGGAGTTCTCTGAAAATAGGCGTCTGGAGCAAAACTTCCTCGTCGTTAGACGAGGCATCATCCACCTTCAGCGTATCCTTGACCGTCTTTTGTTTATTTTTAGTTTGTTTATTGGTTTCCATAATATAACCCACGAGTGGGGGATAATTAACGGTCGACCCGGGCAGAGATCCCCCAGTACCCGGCCAAGTGTAAATTTGTACCCAACCGAGGGCTCCGCAGGTGCCTCGGCTGGGGGTGCGCTTGCGACTGAACTACCTATTAGCAATGCATCGCCTGGTCACGCACCAGAACACGGGATTCGGGGTAATTTTTAGAGAGGTTTTCTTCCTCGCAGTCCGGGCGGCTAAGCCAAGACCCTCGCCCCCGATCGGAGTTGTGAGACATAACCACGACACTCTTCTCGAGATTACGATATGATAACGGTGGCAGGAAGATTAAAACTTCCGATGCCTGCTCGGCGGCAGTGTGGGTACACACCGAGCCCGTACTCCTTTCTCCACCTTTGACAGTGGAGAAACTCCTATCCATGAAAGGGTCCCACCTTCATGATTTTTAACGAGGTTTTTCACCTCATTGCTCCGAAGAGCGAAGAGCCAACAGAGGAATCAACAGACACGCCCGCTCTGTTTGGCCAAACTTCAAGCTAATGGCCGAAAAGACTGGCCTCCTCTTCGTGCTAGAATATTAGCCGTTGGCGGTGATGCCAGCGTTTCCAGGGTGCACCACGTGGAGGTTTTCTAGCCCAGCACTCCTATAATATATAATTCTAGTCTATAATTTTTTTCTTGTTTCCGCTCCTATTCTAAAAATACTCATAAAGCAAACGATTATTCTATTTATTTAAGCGATAAAGATATAATTTAGTTGCAATAATTAATAAATTTACGATGTGATGTATAAAAAAACGAACCTTTTAACTTTATGAAATTCTTTTAACGTAATGACTTCTATTTCAATTTGTAACTCACTTCCTGTTTTCTTCAATCGTACCGCTGAAGGACAACATGGTGGTAATGGATACAAGAGTAAAATTTAGTAAAAACTTTTTAGACAGACGTTTCCAAAAAGTATTACTACCGACACAAATTATACAACATATGTTTTTCTTATCAAAATTTTACATTAAAAGAAATTGTATCTTGCCCAACAATATCTCTTATCATATTATTTCACTACTTGGTGTGCTGTTTTACATAGCCTTAAATCTAAATGCTGTCAACGTTGATAACTTTACTCAAACGTTAGAAATCAGTTCACTCTTGAGCTTTACTTATATTTCAAGCTTGATTGTCACTATTGCAGGTTACTTCATGTTTTACTTTCATAATGTATACTCCAGCAACAAACATGTGCGAATGATTGTCATCATCCAACGATCTTTTAGAATCGTTCACTTTGATAAATATAAAAATATCATTTTTGACAATTGGAGTTACGTTTTCAGGCATCTCGTAATCTATTTAGTTTTTCTTCTTTTCAATTTAAGTGTGCCAGTCACTATGTACTATTTCTCTTTGGTGTACTTCGACGTATATATGTCGTACGGCGTTTGTTTGAGCAAACTCTTGCGTGGTGGTATACTTGCATGGATGTCGGAAATCCAGTATCATACCCGAGTACCTCAAAATATAAATAATGAGGGTGATAAACCATGGAAACAGTTGTTTCAAGTGTACAAGGATTTAATGGAAACATTTTCTATATTCAAAAACGTTTTTCAAGTTCCAGTGAGTACTACTTTGTAATTTTAAATGTGCCTAACCGTTCGCTTGACGCTTGATGACGTAACTATTGCTGCATATTGGAAAATACTTCGCTGAATGGAATGAACCCTACTTCACTCAAAGTTTGTATTTTGAGGCATAAAGAAGATGTAGCATAAAGTACAGTGTACCTCAATTATTGAATCGAACTTAAGGTTTAACGTCTATGAGGTTAACTAATTACTTGATCAATTATTTGTTTCAGATATTTTTTACAACATGTGATACACTTTTGCATACATTACTTTATGTGCAAACATTTTTAACACTGGATAAAACACCCTCGATTGAAGTCAAAGAAACGGTACGTATTTTATTTTTTTCTCTGTATTTTTGGAACGAAGTTCCTTACGGCAGGCTTGGAGGGGATAGGGATTTCGCTGCGGGACCGAAATGAAAAAAATGTGATAGTAAAACCGTAAGTGGAAAAAGTGCGTGGAATAAATCTGTGGAATAAACCTGTAGAAAAAAGTACGTGGAATAAAACCGTTAAATGAGACGTGCGCAGGCGCGAAAGCGCGTCATATGTGCTATTTTATTATTTTAAGGAATTTATTATTTTATTTCCTAAAATACTGAATTTCCTAAATACTTTCTTGTACTTAAATAAAAACCAATGAGCAAAATTTAAGAGAAAAATCAAGAAAACCTACATAAAATTGAGCACGATTTTTTTTGCAAATTGTGTCGATTCCACATTATCCGAAGGAACTTCGTTCCTACCTGGTGTCCCACGACACCATTCATTATTTTTTAATTTTTGTTTTATAAGAACCCACCAAAGTGACTATATTCTGTCTGATGGAAAGCATGAAGAGAGACCTGATTGTTGACATTTAGATACTATTTTGTAAAGAGTTTGGTATTCAAAAATAGATTTAGTTGAAATATTTTCTTCATTGTAATCTTAGCGTTTTTGTTCTAGGTATCCTTTCGTTTGGGAGCATTGTACTGGGTAATAAAAAATGTCTCAATTATTGCAATATTCAGTTATCACTGTGAGCAATTTTACGAAGTTATCAATGACGTGAATGAAGTTTGCTACCGTTTGTTAAGCAACAACCAAGAATTAGGTAAGGAATATAGCTTTCTCTTTTCTAAGTCAATAATACGTAAAACTAAATAAAATATTTGTGAAAGACTGCCACGTGATGAATAATAATATTAGCCTTACACATCTACGGCCATCTGGTCTGGCAGCTAAACTGTTGATACGTATATATTTTTAAATACATATATATCATAGATAAATTACATCCAGATGTAGAATGATTTTGTTCATTACACGTCACTTGCCCTGAATAGGAATCGAACCCACGCATTAAAACCTAACATTTAGAATCACTAAGTACTAGACGAACAGATAACAATGGTTTGGTACATTTGAAAATTGTTGTTTTTTTTTTATGGAACCTGCTAAAGTGATGTTACTCTGCCTGATGGAAAACATGAATAGAATCTAAAAGTTGTAGTCACCATATGGTGAACCACACCATGGTCGCCTAGTGAGATGCCTTTTCACGTCCCGCTTGGGGACGCAAAAGGCTATAAAATTACCATGGTAGTGTAAAACTCGTACACTTACCCCAATTACTCTCATATTAGCATCAATAGGTGCTCTAATATGTCTACTTCGTTATCCGTTGTATAATTTATTTATTTGCAACAATTGTCACGAAATTCTACTTAATAAACTATGTTTCAGAGGGGAGTAAAAGACTTTGCAAGAATATACTTCGGTTTAATAACACTAGCTTTGAAAAGATGAACGCGTTCAGAGCCTTCGCGATTGATTCATCCCTGCCTAAGGGATTAATTAGCCTAACAGTGAATTACGTTATTGTATTATTACAGTTAACTCTACAATAATTATACATCTATTTGTATCTTTAACTGTGTTTATATCTGTGTCTTCACCAGTATCTGTGTATTATAATCCAAAATGTAAGTAAAAGTGATGACTTGATGACTGAAATGATGATGATAATTTAATCTGAAAACAAATGTTAATTATTTAATGAAATATTTTTATTTGAACTTGATATTATGACATGTCTTAATTAAAATAACAAACTATTATAACAATTTATTTGAACTTATTTCATTATGTTACATAATCTAAATTTTTATTACTGATGTAATGAATTAGTATTTGTCTATAAAAATGATATATAGTAGTTTTAATGAATAATAAGGAATAAGTTTTGTGAAAGAAATAATTATTTTTATTTCTAACATGGATGTAATTGTCATTGATAATGATGATGATGATGATGATGATGTAATTGTATATATTTAATATTTAGTATAATGCATACAAGCTGCTTGTTTTGACTGATAAATAAAATATATTCACCTAAAGCTACTCTATTTTACTACTCGGATAAAGCAAATTGAATCAGAACAACAGTATAACTGGTAAGGAGACCTATTAACGTCAAAGGCAGTGCAGTATCAACGTAGAATAAGCCACACACTGACATCCTCTTGCACGACGATCGATACAGGCGTTGTATGTTCTTGGTCATTTTTAGTTCTAAATCTGTAAATAAATATTTATTGTAACTACAATGAAAGAAAGAAAATAATTGTACAAACATCACATAAATTTGATAAAAGTGTAAGAAAATGATGAATAAATATTATAATCATATATAATATTATCAAATAGGCTAGATGACACCTTAGTCAAATTAGTTACTTTTTATTATCTGTACAAACGACAATTTTGTATAGAAAATGTACTAAATACAAAATTGTGACGTTGCTGTTTTAGATTACTCAATAGAACAATTTATTTCAATGTATTTTTGATTGAAATTCATAAATATAATGAAAAACTATGTTATCCCGTGTTTAACCCGTCGAGTCCCGCGGACATGAATTCACGCCAACGAAAAAGTACCGTTGAATCCCGCGGACATGAATTCATGTCCAAGTGTCGCGCGTCAAATAGTATCGGTTTTTATGATATTACGATTTCTTTTTGGCATTGTCAACTCGACTAACTGATGCATAGAAGAACAATCTTGCAATTAACACTTTCACTTCACTATTTGGAATAGAAAACAAAGACAATATTTGACATTTCATTTGAATTCGATTTCATTCGAATTTTTACTATGTTTTTGCAAGTAAAAAAGCGAATTTCTATAATGTATACATGCATTTTTTTTTCTGTTTAGTAAAGAGTATATTTATAATAACGTAAAAAAGTATAAAAACTATACTAAAACTCTAATGTATGTCATCATAAAACAGATTTATTGTCAACAAAGCCGTTTTTTACATTACTTAGAAACAAAAGGCCGTAAAAAACTAAATAAACATTCAAATGTTATTGTTTTCATTTAATCTTATTGATCATCTCACTAGCTTTTGAGAACAATAACGAGACTGTACTTACAACATTAACAAAACCTTGAAATACGGTCTCAAGTGCAACGGCGCGCTGATGCGCCAATTGCGTTAACGAGCGCGGGACTTAGCGAAAACGCGCTTTTGAGACGCCCGGTACCTCAAAGGTTAATAATAAAATTAGTCTGAATGATATCAACCGTCGTTTTTCATCCACAGCTACGCTGGATCTTCTAAGTGTTAAACACTATATTGCATATCTGGTCTTACCATCCCACTACAGACTCATTTTATTCATTGAATTTTCTCCGGTGTCTCCTAAAGATATCAAGACGTAGCTTATATCATTTTACTTCCAAAAATAGTAACCCTTCTCTGCCTGAACACTTTCCACCTATTGCCATTCTTCTCTTCTTATCTAAATTACTTGAGACTTGTATACTTAAACAAGTCACATAATTTGTGTACAAAAATTAACTTTAACTTTCCATGATCAGGCTTCAGCCTGGTCACAGCACAGTTACCGCTCTCTATAAAGTGGCTGGCCATATTAGAAAAAATCACTGAAGACACGAAAGTCACAGTTTTAGTCTTAGTTGATTTCTCTAGTGCCTTTAATACTGTCAATCGCGAAATCCATCCTAGCATATTTCATGGTTCATTCCGAGATACTGGATTGGTTCTCAACACACTTTCAGGGTGAACTCTGTACGTTCGTGTTGATGATTTGTCATCAAGTTGGTGCAACCTCTACACTGGCGTTCCACAAGGCGGAATTTTATCTCCTGTATTATTTTCAATTTCTATAACCTCATAATTCAACAGTTTCGATGTGAATATGACAGGCAAGGGTGGAGGAAGTGACGCAGCTTGTTGATGAGGTTGACAGGGATCTAGATTTCATAAAATCCTGTTCGTAGATATTTGAACTATTAGCAAATCCAGCCAAATGTCAGACCATCATTATAGGCAGCAAATGTACAATGAACAGATCAAATACCACCTCGGTGCCACTGATTTTTTTCAATGATTTAATCATTTCATATAGTCCAGCAGTAAAGTTGAGTTGAGTTTACTTATCGACTCGACCCTCGATTGGTGAGCTCAGGTCACTAGCGTGAGCTAGAAAATTTCCAGCTTTATAACTCAAAAGTTACAGTCATGTAGTCCCTAATTATTCCATTAATCGGCTATGTTAATGTATGTTAATTCGACCTGACTCAAGACCTCCTTAATAAGTTTGACCGCCTTATCAATAACTACATTCGATATATTTTTAATATTCTGCAGTATAACCATGTGTCTGCTTTGTGTTCCCAGTTAAAATGGTTGCCGATGCGCCAACGGCGCAATCAGTGAGCACTTACCTCTATATTTTTATTTCTCAACTCACCGTCCGTACCACTTTACCTTGCTCCGTATTTCCGCTACCTGTGCTCTAAACACGATAGCAACCTTAGCTCAGTTAATAATCTACTTTCTTCATGTCCCTTTCACAACTCTGACTTCATGAACTGTTCGTTTTTTGTTCAAGCGGTACTACTCTGGAATGCGCTCCCGAAATCAAAACGTTCATAAATCGATTTACATTCAAAAAGAAAGTTCAAGATTTATTTCTCAGTGAACCAGTAGAATTACCTAATTCACAGCATACCGTATATTTCGGTATTCATAGCGTATATATATGTACCTGTGTATGTCTGTTTGTATTAGTGCATATTCCTTTATGTACGTTTATTTTTGCACGTATGGTATGTTGTATTCTGAGCATCTATGTATGTAATAATATGTATCTAACCTTTGTGCACCTGCCACTTTATATAATTTCTACACCACTAGAAGGTTGACTGCAAGAAAATGCCCAGAGTATTCAGTCTGCCGATGTGCAAAAGTAGAGCATAACGTTTGTAAATAAAAATTGAATAAAATATGGCTAATTTGTACCTGAGCGTCTTGCTTTGGAAATACGAGTTTGTATGCAGGTATTTTGGTTATTTTCCAAAGCTATATGAAACTTTTCACAATACATGCAAAATATTATTTGCAATAAGAAGGTTTTCATTAGCCAAGAGTATATTATGGCAGCAGTTGGCGTAACCATATTCTGCAAAGTAGCTTTTTTTATTCTCACACCAAAAAATAACAGGTTTCTAACAGACGTAAATAATATTCCAACACTTACTTTTCAAAATTTATTCGACAGTTTAATGAGTCGAATGATCGCTTCCACGTAAATTAATGCATAAGAAAATAAATCTAGTACGTAAAAGGAAATCTGAAATAAATAGTTTGATGTTAAAATTTTTATTTAATTTAAAAAAAAGAACAACATTCCTGATACCCATCTCTACAACATGTGTTCGCCACTTGTTTATTTAGATTCACATAGCCATCTAGATTCAGTACCTAGCTTTTTTGACTGATCCTATTATAGACCTTCAATAGGCGAATCTCGGGGTGAGGCTTCAGTTAGTTTAATAATATATTAAGCTTGATTGATGAGCTTTAAAAAAATAACTAGTAATACATATTCATTACTGAGACGCTTGTAAATTATCCACCTCCCTTTTTTGTACTTTGCGGCAATTTCCACGGATACCACCGAAGGGTGGTTATGTCGGCCTCGAACCGACCAAAAACCGCACGCCGTCTCAGGCACTACTAGCCAGAGGACCAGGTACACCCTAGTAAGAAAATCCCTGTAACCCCGACATACTTCGGGCCACCTGCAGCTGTGAGTGCCCCCCTCCTGTGTGGAAACCTCATGGTTTCTCTACTAAAAAAAGGATGCGTGCAGTCCATAGAGCTCGCATTACAACCCCGATCTGTATCTAATAGGGTGACAAATGGCCTCATCTGTCACGCCCAGGCCTACGATTAAGGAGCACGGTTATCGTCTATTGATCTCCGGCGCCTGAGTCTTCTGCGGTACCTAGCCCGCTACCGGGCCTGGCTGCTAACTAGAAAGTAGGACAGAAGAAGTGGCTTCTTACGTAATGATTAATTATCCACCTAATGATTTTTATTTTACTAAACGTTATGCGTCAGAGTAGTTACTTACAAAGTACTTGAAGATCGATTTAAAAGTATCGTAGCCATTTAATATATCAGCGTACGTCTGAAACATTGCTTTGCAGTAGTCTTTCACGTCCATGTCCCTCTTTAAACGAGGACATAAAACTTCTTCATTCCATAAATTGAGCATTTCTTTTAGAAATAATAGGCACTGTGTAGCGTAAAATATATTGATATTAAAACATATTGTACTCAAGAATATCAAAGTATGCGATAGTGACTCATAAGAGAAGTGTATGATTAAAATATAAGTAACAGATATCCACACAACGAAAAGCCAGTTAACGATAGTCTAGGACCGAAGGCGTTTCTTATTAAAAAATCTATGAATGCCCTGAATAGTCAGAACAAAGTCTATGTTTCTATGGACATGAATAATAGCTAGGAAGCTATTCAGAAAAAACCCAGTGGAATAAAAGCAGCAATCATAATACGCAGCAATATAAACGAAGCTTAAGTGTTGTCTGATATCATTATTAAAATCAAATACAAGTAGACGAGTTAAAAGTACGGCGTTGAAGAATAAAATCCCACATATAGATACTACATTCGAAAATCGGCCCTTTGGATGTATGACATTGTTCTTGATGTGGTATTTTGGGTAAAACCAAATAGTTTGCATTATGTTTAAAGGCTGAAGCATAGATTGAATGTCTTTATCGATCACGTTGCGGTATACTTTAATGACATTACACCTTTTATTACTTTTACCAAAGATTATAGAGCGCATAATTTTTTTTAATTATTTTTCATAAATAACTAAGCAATAAAAATGTTACTGTTTTGGAATCGACTTCGACATCTACTAGCACTTTGAGATTTGTAACTTTATTATTCTCTAGGTCAAAATTTCAAAGTTTGTATTCAGTAATTGAATGGAATATTTCTTTCAGTTTCTGTTTATCTTGTCACACATGTCAATCAAAACATTTACATAAGTAGTAATACTTCAAGTTATTGAGTTGTTTATTTTGTGTGCCGCTATTAGTGGTTCAAGTTACACCTATTAGCATTTTATCTTGTACGCAGTACTTTAATTTGATGTATTATATATATACTGAAATATATCTAGCGGCCACCGCAATAGTATTTGCCTACTCTCAAGGCACATTTCTTCAATTCATGGTACGTGTGAAAATGCTCTTTACCTGGGTTTTCAATGGAGCTTTCTATCAGAAATGAAAAGGTTATATTCTGACCGTCTAGAAGCAAACTGTTCTATTCAAGTGACTGAAATATTCAGATCGCTCCTAATGACTTGCAAAACTTTCATTCATTTCGGTATCATTTAAGTTACATCCCCACACACACTTCCCTGATCAGGTAAAGGCCTCATGGAGAAGTCTATACTCAAGCTGGTCAAATACAATTTTCACTGCACTAAGAGAGTTACTTCCTAAACCAGACGTACCTGGAAAGAATCTGTGTTCGTCAGAAGAAAAAGATTAAGCCAGCAGATGGAGCTTCCAATCTGGACTACCAATGAGCAATGGATTCACTACTTCTGGATGGATTAGTTTATTGAGCTCTTTCTAGATTCTTCTGGATTGAATGGATTCCACCTATTTCTGGTGCGACTAGACTAGAATATCGCGACCGACTGCCGCTACCACTACCAGGAACTTAGCCATCCACCGATACTAGGTTCTTTTAGTCTCGTTGAAAGATAATTTATTGATACAATTGTTTCATCAATGAATCACCTCACGCCATCATCTATTAAGAAGTTATAAAATTCACAAAGATATTAGTGAATTTATAAAGTATTGTGATAAATGCCAGCTAATATTTATGGGATAGTAGTCCGATTCGGGTTTTAAAAAAGTATAGGGTGGGCCAAGAAATCATTAACTATTGAATTTAACATCTCGTGCGAACGTGTTACTGGAGCTCTAGGGGCCGATGCTACTTTAATTTAACTAATTCGTGACCCACCCTATGTTTAAAAATTGATGATTGTATATTGTTTTAATTAACCTACATTATGAGTGTTATCATTTTAAACGTTTTAAATTATCTGATATTTAATACAGTTATAGTGAAACAGTACAAGCAATTTTATTCAATAAGTTTAGCAAGTCCCACCAAGTACCATCAGGCAAAACTATAAATAAACCCCAAGTTTAATATATTTTTAATGGATAGAAGATCTGGTGTATTACTATAAATGACTTTATGACATGTGTAGCCTCATATAGGTGATTAATTAGTTCCTTACTAAATTTATAAAGAATAAAATATATATTCAATTCGTCACTATCATTTTCTACAAAGAGATTGAAGCTCCAAATAACACTAAATGTAAGATTCTTTACATAGATAGTGTAGCTATCTATGTAAAGAATCTTACATTACATATAGACCTATGTATTACATATAGACCTTTGCCTTAATTACCTCTAAAGGACTAATAATTTGCACTTTTAGACAATCAATACAAAAAATAACATGCGCAGCCCTGCTTTCACGTAAGTCACTGCCGACGGACAACAAAGCATTAGTTAATTCGTTGACCGTACCCCGCAACTTGTCTCGCAAACCATCAGGAGGACCAAGTTGGTTGGCTACAATTACTATCATCCTGAAAGTCAGTCATCCCACCTGGCCTGTGGGCACCCTACACTACGTTTGCCGAGACGCAGTCTCCACTCTAGAACTCATTTAATCTAAAAATTGTCGATTCTGCGGCTAAAAAGTCAGAATTTTCTGATCAAATACCAGCTTTTCAAATTATTGAGTACTGTACATTGCAGTTGTTATCTTTATAACAAAAGTCATCAGTCAGACAAGAAGGAGTTACTATAGGTGAGGATCTAGAATATGTTTTTCTTTTACGTGTTGCTATAAGCCGAGTAACGTTGAAAGGCATACTATACCGATCAAATCAGCCGTGTACCAAAAAAGGGGCTCGCTAAAAGCAGCTGTGGCCAGTAAGTGTATATCAGAGGACCTGATGAATGTGAAATAGACCCGAGTATGTGACCCTACAAAGTAAAAGGGTAGTTACTCTTTACTAGTTAGTAAACTCTCCGTACCTCAGACAAGAATAAATCGCATATTTTCAATAGGTAGTTAATAAAAATTATGATTTCTATGCAGCGGTAACAGTATAAGAGTTGCTGTTTATCATCTTAATGTTAATTTTAATTGTATTATATAGTTTGTGTGTGATAAAATGTTATTTAATAATTAATTAATTGAAAACAAAATGACAAACGACAACATTAATACAGTTAGCACTACATACTATTTGATGTTAACATGGTTGAATAATTAATTTGAAATAAGTCTTCGTCCGTGTAGTATTTGAATACTGAATTTTTATATTAGAGAAGTGGTTTTTGCAGCGTAAATTCCGATCCCATGGTAAATCTGGGATAAAAAGTAGCCTATATGTTACTAAGTAGCTTCCTCCGTTTTCTAGTGAAAGTCCTATTAAAATCTGTTCAGCGGTTCCAGAGATAAGCTTGGATAAACAAGCAAATAGACAGATAAAAAAATAGTTTATATTTTAGTATCGTATAAAGAGTTATAAATACAGTTTTTTTAAATCACATACAGACATTCCAGTTTTATTTATATGTATTGATTCATGAAAAGAATATAAATGCAATACTAATAAAAAGCAATGACTAGAAAGTTATCAAACTAATCAGCATGTTAACATGAAATGTTTTTAACTACAACCAATAAGTAAAAGCAATTTAACGCATTAATATAATAAATTTAATCAAACAATTATCGATAAATAGAGAGTGAGCAGTATTTTTCATCAGTCGAATGTACATTTAACATAGTTCAATCATGGCCTTTTATTTTAGACATTATTCTATTTTTTAATAATAATGTCACCATGCAATCGGTACAGCAAAGAAGTAATAATAATGAGGTGTTGTTGAATAATTTTGTGGAAGAAGACATACAAGCTATGCTGAGGCCTTTAAATATGATACCAACAATGTTCATCACTGCTAAATATCAAATTTGTCACAATTTTATCACTTCCAACACTTCTTTCTACAATATTTGTTCATGTTTGGTTTCGGTTCTGTGTATATTTGCTTACCTCTTCCGTGTGTATCAAATATCAGATTACGAAAAAAACCTGTTTGGCGTTATTCTCTATTGGACTTGTATATCAGATTTCATTATGTACTCATTTGGGTTTACGTTGAACATGTGCACGAACATATTCACTAGTCAGATTAATGTATTTTTAGTATTGAAAGTACAAAGAGTTTACAAGTTATTAAGCATCAATAAAAATGAAATTAGAGAAATCATTTTTTTTTAATTGGGCAAGCATCACTTCTTTTTCTGTTTTTAATATTCTCTGGATAATTTTAGTGTATAGTGTTACCAAGCAATTTAGTTTCCATGGATTGATTTTGACCATAATAGTCACTTGTTTTGATTTCAATGTGTTGTATGCTAGTAGATTATTGCACATGGTACAAATTGCATTCAAACTTTGGATTGAGACTATTACATCGTCAGAAAGGTCGGAAGAAACATTGAACGAAAGCTTCTGGACTACTATATTTGGAGTATATGATGAAATATTGAAGGTGTATGATATAATAGAAAAGACTTTTAAGGGGCAAGTAAGTTTTGTAGGATTCTACAGTTTTAGTACTAGTTTACTTTTTGAAGATACACGAACAATATAACATACAATGATATGTTAAGAACTGAAGCAATACACATACATTATGTGTATTGCTTCAGTTCTTTTATGTAAGTACAGCTGTTGTGGCAATAATCGTGATGATAGTATTAACAGCTTGTCCCATGCCACACACATCCAACGGTTTCCTGTGATCTTCACCAGGTCATCGGACTACTCTGTGGGGGGCCTTCCGACGCAGCGTTTCCCAGTACGAGGTCGTTTCTGTGTGTAATGTGCCTCGCTCACTGCCACTTAAGTTTAGCACTTTTACTGGGAATATCGGTGACCTTGGTTCGTCTGCGGATTTCCTCATTCCTGAATCGATCACGCAAAGAAACTCCGAAAATTGACCTCTCTATTGTTCTTTAGTAACTTAGAACTTTCTTACCAGGCCCATAGTGAGCGACCACGTCTCTGTGCAGTAAATGTGACATTTGTCGGTGTATTCTTCTATATAGAACTTATATAGCACACTAGCGTCAACAACCGTGCTTGCTGTAACCTGCTTCAAAATTTATTCTTTACATGTGTTGCTCCTTGCATTTCTCAACAGTTCACCAATACTAGCTTTTTTGTGTAATTTTACTGAGCTCAGGAGGAGCCAACTCTGGCGTGAGTAATTCGGAACGCACCTTTTGTTGGTAGAAAAAAAACGTCGAGGTTCCCACACAAGAGGGGTCCATTTATAAGCTAGAAGTGATTGCAACTCTTGGATTTTATACATACTTTCCATTAGGTAGAGCAGAGGCACTTTGGCAGACTCTTGAAATAAAAATAAAAAATATTGAATTTTGAGTGACTCTGAGTAATTGCTAGCTTAATGATAATTGGGACCCTTTATTAAAATGGAAGTATAAATATAGGCTTATATGTTCAAGTGGCTGCAGCTATTAGTTGTAATTCGTATATTAATGTACATCTTACTATTTCAGATTATGTTTTATACAATGTTAACATTTGTGCGTGCTCTGTTGAATGTACTGATTTTGGTATATTTGAAAAAGTTAGTGGTTGAACATGTGAGTATAGTAAATACGGCAATTAACTGCATGTGTTTCAAACGTTCTTTATGCTCAAAAAAATTTTGTAAACATTTTGCAGTTTCTCTATTCTTATCAGTAAATTTGTTAAGCTTATGCAAAGACATGGTTATACATAGATATCTCAGTAAAGAGTGTGAGAATGTGTACTTAGCAATGGAAGATCTGAAGTCAGTATGTCTACTGCGTATGAATGAAAGTGAAATATCAAGTAAGTGACTTATAAAAATATTTTTGAAATTTTCTACGCTTATCCTTTTTCTGTGCTTATCTTGTTGAGCTAAAATTCGTGATTTTTATTTGCAACCAGGTGCAAATTCTTTAGCCTTTTCATTTATTTCATAGTCATACGGTGCAGTATATCTACGACTGTCGTTTTGAATTTTCAATTTGCTTAGAATCAAGTTACCAAATTCAAAATTTATTTATTTACGTAGTAAGTGGCGTGAACAATGAAATACGTGACTTTTGGTGCCACGCATGTCATTCTCAACCTCTCAGTTGATTATTATGTAACCTTACGAATGAATAACTTTAAACTGCAATGTAGCATTATTTTGTGTCGTTTTTGATCAATGTCATTGAGTTTTAAAGTTATTAAAACCTTATCTCAAATTTCAATCACACAGGTCGAGCCTTGCTCACCTATGCCGAAATAGTAGCTCTCCCCTGATATATTCATAATTTATTCTAGCTGCCCAACGAAAAACGTGCAAGAATATTCAGCGCCTACAAGCAGTGTCATTCAAAAAATTAAGAGCTTGCGGTGTTTACACCGTGGATGCTGCAGTACTCTTAAGATTGCTGTATCTTCTTACTTCATACGTTATTGTTATTTTACAGTTTGCACTATTGTGATTGGACTCTGTACCTTATCCTATGGTTCTGATACTATGATATAGTTTAAAAATAAAATATTGATGACTAGATTAACTTAACTTTCTTTGTAAAATGAATCGCCCAAATATTGAAACTAATGTAATTTTCTGTACGTTATGTTTTGACGATAGAAGGGGCTAAGCAAATGGGTCCACCTATAAGGTGATTAATGGAAAGTGACTACAATCGTCTGAATAATGTAAGTGATAAAGAAGAGTGATGCTATAGTTCAGATCAGCAAACACAGTTAGTTTGTCGTCCAAAATTAAGGACGTACGCAACGGCAACAGATTTGATAATAACAGTTTAAAAATATGTAGGTACATCAAAAGAAGTATAGGTTCTACATCTTTATTACACGTTGAATATGTGTACAAACATACTTTCTAGTGAGGTTAAGGTGTTCTCGATATTGATACTGCAGTGATCTTACTAGTTACTGAATGTCCACGAAATTAAACTGATAAACATGATCGTTTTTAATTGGGTAAGCGTCTTTAACTTCTTTGGTTTTAATGTTCTATGAGTCATGTTAGGCTACAGTAAAAGCATTCGTTGCACTTTCTACGACGTAATTATCTATATTCATTGTAGTCATTTGTTTTGAATACAATATATTATATGCTAGTAGATCAATGTACCTAGTAAAAGCTGCTTTGCAAATTTGAGTCGAGAATATTTAATCATCTTCAATAGATCAGAAGAAACAGTTTGAGGTAGTTATTGGGCCACTATGGTTCTAATTCTAAATCTTTATTGCACGTTGAATATGTGTGCAAAGATACTTTCTAGTGCAATTAAGGTGTTCTTGATATCGAGACTGCAGTGAGCTTCATCGTCATCATCATCATCTCAGCCAAAATACGACCACTGCTGGACATAGGCCTCTCCCAAAGTTCTCCACAACAGCCGATCCTGTGCCATCCGCATCCAGCAGCTTCGCGCGACCCTTACCAGGTCGTTGGACCACCTTGTGGAGGGCCTACCAACGCTGCGTTTCCCAGTACGCGGTCGCCACTCCAAAACTTTACGGCACCATCGACCATCGTTTCTGCGTGTAATGTGGTTCGCCCACTGCCAAATAATTCAGCAGTTTTACTGGCAATGTCGGTGACCTTGGTTCGCCTGCAGATCTCCTCATTCCTGATTCGATTACGCAAAAAAACTCATTGCCCTCTCTATTGCTCTTTGGTTGACTTTGAACCTTCTTATCAAGCCCGTAGTGAGCGACCATGTTTCCGCGCCGTAAGTCATCATTGGCAGCGGTTTACAAAATTTGCTATTGACTACCCTGTTACTTAAGAGGTTTGTGATCCCAAGTTCTGAGCCAGAGTTTATTTTTTCTGACAGGACACTTCAAGTGAGTCCACAATTCAGTGGTTTGGGAGGCTTCTATCTAGATTTTCGTTTCATCCACGAAGCTCCGTGTGGTGACAGATTAAGAATGCAGAGTATCGCCACCCCTTATTCTTCCCATGATTGTTGTAAGAGGCGACTAAAATAACAGAATATGCAAGACAATATCATTGCAACGAGAAGGAAAACTTGAAAGAAACTCTATATCAGCCCATCTGGCCATCGTGGCACAGTAGGCCAAAACCAAAACTAAACCCGGTCTATATCCAGTGATGGATTGTTAGTCTGTTAGTGATAAAAAAGCATAATAATGAAACTTTTTATTGCCTAGTATAATTCTATACAAACATAATTTATCATATATTCTAGTGGAGCCAAGAAGAATGTGCAAAAATATCTAGCGTTTGTAACCGGTTTCATTCAAGAAATTAAGCGCTTACGGTATTTACGTCGTGGAGGCTGCAGAACTCTTAGGATTGGCACATCTTCTTATTCCATATATTGTTATTATTTTACAGTTCGTACTGGTATATTCTTAACTCTGTGGCTTGTAATTGTTGTTGAAAATAAATTAACGTGCATACGTGCATAAGGTTATTGAAATGTTCAATGGCTAAATTTTCTTATGTTCCTTGCAGAATAAATCTGTTCCAAGAAAACTTATGTTGTAATTTGTGTCCGTATTTGCAATTGATAGGTCACGAGTACTTCAACGTGTTTTGAGTAATCTACATTAAAAGTGTAGGGGGGAGATTAAACTCCTTTAAACTACGTTACTCAGTGAAGGTATGAACCGTCGACGGGACCGTGAGCCGCCAGAGAGTGGGGACCTCTAGTGGCGGATTAGTTGCTGCGGTCGGCGATAGGATAATTTGTTACGGCCTAGTCACAAAAATGCGATCGGGCTGCAACAAATTATAAAAACCGAATTGATAGGTGGGGAAGCCTTGGTGGCCTCCCCAGGATAGGGTTTGACTAGGCGCGGTGTCAATTTTGAAGGAGACCTGAAATAATATGGTCCGGGTCCCCTTCAGAGAAGGACGCCTGAGACCGGCCGCCGGGGTGGTTTTAGTGGAAACACCACATACTCCTGGCTCCTGCTTTCCGAGGAGCCGGAGATCCGAAGGGATTTTCCACCCTGACAACAAAAAGCAAAGGCCGCCATAGTGTGGGTCACTAAACTGCATCGTCTGCATTTGCAATGAATATGGTGACCATAGCTCTTGGATTCTATTCATGCTTTCCATGAGACAGAGTAGTCACTTTGGTAGGTTTTTAATATAGAAAAGAAATAATTGGTATCATTTATTTATTTATTTATTTATTTGTTTATACTTAAAGAAATTACAAGTAAAATTTAACGACGGTTTCCGCACTAAGCTCGTGGCTTGTGTCGCGGCAACCAATATGAGAATTAATCAAGCCAGTTACAAATAATAGATTGAAATAGAATAGCAAATATAAAATCACATTCACAGTACAAATGAGCGCATAAAAAGTGCATTGACTGGTGACGAAACAAATCAAATGTCCAACGTTGCTAAGGTATAAAAACAACTATCTTACTCGCGTAGTTATTTTACTCTACAATCGGTGCATTGCTTTTACGTTAATTAGACAATATCAGTTAAGGATTTTAAAGAAAGGTACATAATGTACTTACGAGAAATTACAGACATCACTATCCGGCTTTATTTCATCTATTGATACGTACTACACATTATGAACGACAACTGTCGGAAATAATTGTGTAAACAAAAAATATATCAGATGCATGAAAAGCCACAATCTTTGCAGAGTACCTTTGTAAATTATTTCAATCATTTCCAGGCACAAACTGCGAGTAAAAATATGTAAAAAAATTAGAAGATATATTACAAGTGCGTCCACTGATAATATCCACAAATCCCCAGAGAGTATTAAATGAAATATAAATGCTGAAAGACGGAAAATCTCCTGAATATGACCTGATTTATTACATATTTATTAAAACGCAAATGTAGTTTAAACGCTTCGATGTCAACAAATTCTTAGTTTAAAAAGTACTAGACTCACTTGATTATTGTTGTCATAGGTCGGTGGTTATAAACTCATTTGTCCAAAAAAAATTGGTGTACTAACCGATTATATTTATCATATTTGCTGCACCACCACCAGTTAATACCGAAGGTGCAATATTAAACCTAATTACAATCTCATGATTGGAGGCGGTACGGGGACGGCAGTTGTGGAGAACTGCCAAAGTCTTTGCCAAAAGTTGTAGTTAGAAAATTGATCATATTAAACGTTCTCTAATTGGTGTAACACCTTAGTTTAATAGTAAATGTTTATAAATACTTTACATTTGTAACTAATATTAATGATTTGCATTTTTCAGAGAGTCAAAAACGTCTTTTCAAATATATCTTTCGATATAGTCGCTCTACATTTGGCAAAATGACTTTATGTGGACTCTTTGAAATAGATGCAGCTGTATCAATATCTCTTATAGCCTATTTCACAAACTATATTATTGTAGTATCGCAATTTAAAATACTTTAACTTTTATCCAAATTAACTTCTTTGTAACATTTTATGATGTATTTTATTGAAAAAGCATTAAATATATCCACAAGTAATTATTGTTATTATTTGTTATTCGTCTGACCTAAGAAAATATGTAGCACATGTTTGTAAGATTTCTGAATTTGATTTCTATTAAATCTAATAAAATAAATGCAATTATGAGGTCATTCATTATTCAAAAAGCGTATCTTAACTAACCACTGACTGACGTCAAGAAATATTTTTCTCATTTCATAAACATCGGTACAACATCCAACACGAGATACTTTCCTATGTGGCCTGTTTTAAGTTTATCACTTTGGTATGACCGGTTAAATAGTACCCAAGGACGATTATCTCACGTCTGTCAAGACTTATGCACAAGATAATGTAGACATAGCTAGCCAGACGGAGCTGAGACACTCACCATATGAGTTAGACATACGGTGAGTGTCCACGTCTCGGCTCCGTTTGTTATGACGGTCGGGATGCATTGGTTAATTGTTATGGTTTTTCAATGTGGCAGAATCGGTACCACGATTCAACCATCCGACCGTAATTGTAGCGACCGAATTAGATTATTTTGCAAAAATAAAATTACATAACCTCGATGGTACTGGCCTTTATGGCTGCAGGATTCAGGATACACAGTCACTGTACACTATCGTAGTCTTACCGATATTCACCCTAAGTTCTCTAGATCATGCGGAAATTCAGTTACAATTTCGAAGATATGACGTCTCCCCGTCCTATCCCACAATGCAATTGGATTTCTCTTGTCACCTATTCTTGTACTTAAACGTTCATCGTTATGACTTCGATGGGACATCGCAGCTTCATAGAGACTTCGATTTTAGAGGTCACGGTTGTACCTTGTAATGTTCTATGTTTGGACATGTCACAACAGGAAACCTTACGCAACATTGTCTCATACTCTCTCTTTCGAAAATCGAATGCCTCTTCAGATTGACTCAATAATAGATGTGATTATTAATTTTCAGAATTATGTATTCTTCTAAATAAATTATTCAGAGTAATTGAATTGTTATTGATTTTATGTATAACAATATATTATTGAACATTATGTAACAGTAAGTTGTTGACTTTTCAATGTATCTTTAAATTTCGAAACAAAGTGCTACAATATACAAAATATTTTTGAAATTGAAAAACACTTAAAAATTTAACAACATTAAGCATTCAGTTATGCTACCTTGCGATTTTTTTCTAGATAATTATATTTCGGAACACATTGTCAGAGTATTTTATTGTATGAACTTCACTTTGTCTGTTTTATTCGCAGCTAAATATACCATACAAAACAATTTTATAACTCCAACTGGGAATAAATATAACATAATTGTTTGTTTTGTTTTGTATCAGGAATTATATTTAAAATTTATACAGAATTTTTTGACGGAGACTTAAACAGAACGAATGTTCTACTAAAAGCAGTTTTTGTCTTTCGTTTTATTTACTACTGCTTTAGTCTCTTTGTACTCTGCTACGTCAATATGACTAAATCACATGCTAATATTTTGCTCGTGTTAAAAATACAAAAAATTCATGATGAGATTTGCAAAAATAAAAGTATCGACAACGCTGCCTTCTGGAATTTTCTTTTCTATTTAGTTATACTCACACGTGCACTTATGATGATTGTTACATACTTGTCGACTCCTTATGATAATGTATTAAACATTGGAAGCACCTTTTTACTTTTGAGCTTTGATGCCAATTGGTTTTATTCTATTCGTGCCTTAAACTTATTAAGAAAATTTCTTAAAGCATGGAATAATACAGTCGAGGAAATGAATGATGAACTCGAATATGATGAATATTACAAGAAATTGTTTGAAGTGTATCAAAATATTTTAAAATCATTTAAACTATTCAAAGACACCTTTCAATTATTGGTCATATTTTTTTTGTATCTATGGTATTTGAAATTTTTACAGTTTTATACTTTTTCCTATTTTTACCTTTTTTAGATACTGATATGGTTATTACACAATTTCTCTCACATTCTGCTTTATTTGATAATGTTTTTGGAACTACATGGATCACGAGCTCTTGTAAGTAAATAACTAATAGATTTTTGTGTTTTAATGTTAACAATTAAACTTTTTAAAATCGTCGGCAGAGGAACGAGTGTTATATTCTACTAGCACAAAGGGAAGATCCCCCGACCAAGTTGAGTGATCATGCCTAGTGAGTTACGACCTTATTTTGAATGTTGAGAAGTTGTAAATATGCTAATTGGCGGGAGAATATCTATATCATGATACAGGATTAACAGTTACTCCGTAGTTCGGTATCTCTCTAAGTGGATGACGCTGCAGTAAGTTTTTATTGCCTTGTATGAGGAAGTCACCACGTCACTTCGTTCCAAGACCGGAGGTCTATATATGGCCAGGGAATATCTATGGTGAAACGTGCTAGCGCCAGGAATGAGTAGTTTCAGTGAATTGGAACTGAGTTTGCTAGCTCCAGTGAGTTGGTACTGAGTGCTATTAGTCCCAGTGAATCGAAAATGAAGTTAACTGATCCTATAGGTCGAGATCATATGCGCAGCATAGTACTGCGGTGAAGTCTCAAATGAGTTGAGTCGGTTGCTGTGTAGTGATTCGCTGCTGCGTAGACGATAGAGAAATGCTCTTTTTAGATTGGTCGAGAATTTTTATGTAGCGATATAGGTTTACCAGTTGCTCTGTGTACGGTATGTCTTCAATGGATGTCTTTTATTAGCAAGTATTAATCACAAGAAAAGCAGTTGTCTTTTAATTTAGGTGCTATATATATGTGTCCACAGCTTGTAGTGAGACAAGAATGGCGCTCTGACAACTTAATAACAACAATAGAATAAAAGGAAATAGGTTATTTCTTCACATTAAGTTTACTTGTAATAATAGTAATGGTGATGTAATAGACATATAAATACACCAAAAGAAACGGCTAAGGGAGAAATTACTTTAGAGGTCCTAAAAGCTGCAGTAACTGAAACGTTAGTAGAGCTCTTAAAGCTGTTTAATTTTGTAGCACATACTGTTAGTAACCAGAGCCATAGAACAAGAGCATCGTAGTACTTTATTTATAAAACGAGACAAAAACCTACTGAAAAATTATCGCCACATATCACACCTGAACCATGTATGCAGTTGATTTCGAGGGTCCTTACGAACCATCTTGCCCAAAATTTGATGATTTTCAAGCTGTGGAGCGGCCTAGATTTTAAAAAATGTTCATTGCTGTGAACTACGTACACACATTAAAACAAATTGTTGAGAAGGTTAAAAAATACAATTAACCTCTCTGCCTAGTGTACAAGGACTATGAGAAAGACTTCGACACCATCCAGACCTATGCCGCCCTGAAATCTATACAGAGACGCTTGATCGACTGCCGATATATCTAAGTATGAGTATATTTATACAAAGCCGCAACGATGACTATCCAAGTACAAAAACAGAGTACAAGACCTATTCAGTTGCGTCATGGGGTTTCACAAGGAGATATTATTTTTACGAATAGTTGCCAAAGCAGTGGAAGATATCTTGAAGACACTCAGTGGGAATGGGCGCGACATTAATATTAAGGACAGACTGCATAGTGATTCTGGTGGAGTCACAGAACGTGCAGACGAGAATATACAGCAAGTAACCCCTTCTGTTTGACGTAACCCAGATTTATCGACACGCAACCGTTCGGCTGAATTAGGGTTATCTCATGTATAATTACAACATATTTTGAAATTGCAATCCATATAATGCTGGAACTAAAACTTAATGATTTAAATTTGCGAAAGTCGTATACCGAAATAATCTTAGAACGATTCAGTAATTTTGACAATATCTTATTTTCTGACAAAGCCCATTTTCACCTCAACGGAATTATAAATAAACAGAATAATAGATATTGGAGCAGTGAAAATCCCAAAGATAAACACGATAGGCCACTTCATTCTTCCAAGGTAACTGTATGGGCTATAATTTCAGCAAAAGAAATTATTGGACCTTGCTTTTTCAAAGATTCTCGTGGCCCTTCAGTTAATGTTAATTCTGCTGAATATGTGAAAATGTTACGGGCATTCTTGGGGCTGATGCCACTGAAATTTGTTGGTTACAATCATAATATATGATTTCAACAAGATGGAGCCACTTGACACACATCCAATGAGTCCCTGCCGGTGGTCAAAGATATGGTGCCGGAATAGTTGATTTCCAGACGAGGCGACATTCCATAGTAACCCAGAAGTCCAGACTTATCTCCAGCAGACTTCTTTTTACACGGTTATTTGGAGAATCGTCTTTACGTCAATAAATCAAAGACACTACTTTAACTAAAAGAAATAATCAGTGAAGAGAAATCGACGATCTCGTGGTCTCTTTGTCTACGAGTATTCGAAAATTTCGGTTCTCGATTAGAAGAAAGCGAACGTCGAAACGGTAGTCATTTAGATGATGTCATTTTTAAAAAGTAAATGCCTATTAGTTAACTTACTTGCAAAAATATAATTTGTATGTATGCAAATATATAATGTGATGTTTTTTTATACGATTTTTCAAATGTTAACTAATCGTGGCCCTGTAGTTACATAAATTTCAAACTTGTAATGTTCTTGTTTCAAACTTATAGTGTTGATACATTTCAGGAAATGGACAGTTTGAGAATTTTGATGACTATTATGTATACAATAAAATACTTAGTAATGCAAGTCGCATTGTGTGTGTACTGCGAAAATTTTTACATATCTGTAGAGGAGACTAAGTTGACATGTTTGGGGCGCATGGTGAAGGTCTAATGTTCAGGTACTTATGTCACCTTCACTTGTAACTTAGCAATGCACCAGTTTGACTATACAGGTTCAACGTTTTTATTACATATCATTATTATCAAGCCTACCATTGTACATATGGGTACGTAAATCATGAATAAATAAACGTGAAAAACAAGACTTCAATGAACCCTAGAAATGAGCTGGGATAATATGGTGTAACGAGTTTTGCGTGGAAATTAGAATCGTACGAGTATATAAATACGACTCCACACTCCTTTACAGAATTTGCTAACCGAGGCTATAAACAATACAAAAAAAAATTAGTAGTTGCCAGCACCGACAATCTCTAGTTATAAATCCTTTTTTTTCAAGAGTAATTTAAAATAGCACTTTTTAACAATTTTTGGTTCTAAATAATAACAAAATGTTTTATTTTGCAGAAAGTCAAAAACGCCTTTGTAAAAATATCATACGATACAGTCGTTCAATATTTTACAAGATGTCCTTATGTGGACTTTTCGAAATAGGTGCAGCTGTATCCGTATCTCTAGTAGTTTACTTCACTAATTATGTTGTTGTAGTTTTACAATTTAAAATACTTTAAGTTTTACTATCAAAATTTTAGTTCTTTGTAATATTCTAAAAATGTTTTATTGAAAAATATAAAACTTGTAATAAATTGTACAGCTTTGTGCATCTGTCTTTCGACTGAATTATTTTATTGTTTCGTCCTTTTAATAGTTCTTTCCTACGTAGTCTAGTTAAAATTTTTTATTTTTTTTTAAATATGCGAAAAGTATAGGTATCTTTCGCATTGTAAGAAAGCGGAGCTAGTAGACACATAAAACAAAATCCAGAACGTTCATCTTGCTAGTTTGCGTATAAGCTATATGCAACAATATAATTAATACACGATTTACTTTATTATGTTTTTATTTATTATTTAATATATAACATTTATAATCTAACTTTCTTACGTAATATTGGTTTGTTATATACTCAAACTATTATAGTTATTTGGTTGTTTACGTAATGTGAGTCGTGTAGTGGGGTGCGTGAGTCCCCGCGTTGACATCGGAGTGTCAGTCGGTTGATCAGTATAGTATCTGTGATATTCTGTGCTTGCGAAAAACTAATAAGCTAACAGCTCATTAGTTTTTCTTCTTGCTCGTGATCCGGCAATACGGCAATGGAGATTGAGAGACAAACCAATGCCTGTCTCGAGCATGTGTGGTATGGGGCATCGGCATGAAACTGAAATTCACGTCGCACAAAACGTACATTAAATTTATTACCCAGAAAATAAAAATAAACAAGCAGAATAGCAAGAATCGCACCTAGACATTATTAAAGGCACAATGATAGAAAGACCAAATATGACGAATGAAAGTACGAGAAGATGCAAAATTAAGAACTGAATGAAGAAAGAAGGAATATATATGGTAGGAAATAGGCTCCAAATTAATATTGCAAGTGCTTGAATTAGGCATTAACACCCTGCGATGGCGGGTGCCTGCAATAAATAAACATAAAAGAATACTGTATTACATGTTATGTGACATTTGTCGCTTGATGAACTCGTGCGAGTGGGATAGCTGAAAATGATCAGCTGCATAGTAAAATTTAAACTCTTGAGTAGGAACCTACGAGTTGTCTCTTCATAATCATCATCATCATGATCAGCCGGAAGACGTCCACTGCTGAACATAAGCCTCCCTAGTAGAACGCCATGCCGTACGGCTGAATGCCAACTGCATCCATCGACTCCCCGCGACTCGGACTATGTCGACGGTCCATCTAGTGAGAGACCTACCCACGCTTCGTCTTCCGGTACGCGATCGCCATTCAAATACCTTTTTTTTTTTTTTTTTTTTTTTTAACGTGTGGAAACCCCCTCGGGCCGTCACCCCACCGGGGTTTACGGCGGGGTGGTGTGTCGGAATCGGACCGACTAAAACCACACGGTGTGCCACTCTGCGCCTGACATAGGAGGGACCGGGAACAGCTGTTATTACGACATTCAGATCCCTCCTAGCGCCTGCCCGCTACCTCGGGCACCATCTGCGGATAAACTCTCTATTTTAGGCGACGTACGGCACACGCGGACGTCGCCTCCTCGCGGCTGGCCATTGTAGCGGATGGAGGGGAAAACCCATCCCGTCCACCCGCGGCCACACTCAAGGCGGCATGAGGCGCTGGTATGCGCGCCTCCGCCGCCCGGCTCGCCGGCAGCGAATTGGGTCCGAGTGGATATCGTCCTCCCGGGCCTTCTCCGCCGCCTCCTTCCGCGAAATTACGTCTTCGCAGAAGGTTGCGACCGCGGTAAAACAACTGTCGCTACCGGCCATGGAGCGTATGACGGCCGGTAGCGAGAGGTCTCCTCCAATAACTGCAGTGAGGACCCCACGCTGCGCCGCCCAGGCGGAACAAACCGCCAGCGTGTGCTGAGCCGAGTCCTCACTGCAGTCGCAGTGGTGACAGGCGGGACTCAATTCCCTCCTGGCGACCGAGTGCAGATACTTCCCGAAGCAACCGTGCCCGGAAAGGACCTGCGTCAGTCGGAAGGAAAGGGTCCCGTGCTGCCGCCCTGCCCACTCGGCGACGATCGGCTGGAGAGCTTCCACGGCGGCAAAGCCAGCACGTGGAGCCTCCAGCCGGGACGACCAACGAGCCATCGTGGCTCGACGAGCGGCCTCTCGCCACTCGCGTATCTCTTCGGGCGGGGGCCGTATGCCGCTGCCCGCCCGGAAGTCAGCCGTCCGCCGATAAAGTTCGGCGAGCACTTCCGCCTCCAAATCCCACGGGGGAGTTCCGGCCAAGGCGCACGCCGCCTCCGTCGATACGGTGCGGTAACCGCGTATGGCTCTAACCGCCAATATCCTCTGAGGGCGCCAGAGGCGAGCCCTATTCTGGGCGGTCAGAGCCGCCGCCCACACCGGCGCACCATACAGCGCCATTGACAACCACCCCCGTGTATAGCCGTCTCGTCGCGACGCTGGCTCCACCCAAATTCGGCAAAAGTCGCCCGAGGGCAGAGGCAGTGCCGACCAGCTTTGGAGAAAGCTGTCGGAAGTGCTCGTCGAAGAGCCACCTCCCGTCAAGGATCAGGCCCAGGTACTTCATCTGGGCCTGAACCGGTACGAGGACCGAATTGACTACGATAGAGGCGCCGGGTGGTGGATCACGACGGGGCCCATGGAACAAAAGGGCCTCCGTCTTATCTAGGGCCACCCGTAAACCCAGCGCCTCAATACGCCCGACTACCAAAGAGACTCCCGTGGTGGCCAGGCGCGCCGCCTCTTGAAAGTTCAGTCCCCGGGCTGTGACCAATGTGTCATCTGCGTAACAAATTACGCCCAACCCGGGGGGAAGACGACCTCGGAGGGCCCAGTCGTATCCCATGTTCCACAGGAGTGGTCCGAGGACAGACTCCTGCGGAACACCGCACGTCATGGGCCGCCGCCTCAGAACACCGTCACGGTCCTCGTACATGACGGTACGCTCCTCAAGGTAGTCTGCCACAAGCCGCCTCAGGTACTCTGGCACCCCGTGGTAGTGGAGGGCTTCCCTGATGCAGCTAAATGGCAGACTATTAAAAGCGTTGCCGATGTCTAACGACACCGCCAACAGCACGCCGCCACAGCTCACCGCCTCTTCGGTAACGGCCCTCAGGCGCAGCACAGCATCGACCGTCGAACGCCCCGCCCGAAAACCAAATTGGGCGTCCGACAGATCGGGGCCCACCTCGCAGAGGTGCCGGACGATGCGGGAAGAGAGTATCCTCTCAAACAGTTTACCCGCCTCGTCCAGCAACACGATGGGCCTATAGGCCGCTACCGATTCGGCTGGCCGTCCCGGCTTCCTCAATAGGACCAGCTTCCCGCTTTTCCAGCACTCAGGAAAGCGTCCGGACGCCAAGCTAGCGTCCAGGACCTCCCTGAGGCGGTCCGACATGTGTTCGAGGGCTCGGGCTAGCACTCGGGCAGGTATCCCGTCCGGCCCGGGGGCGGTGTTCTTAGAGCGGATCCGTAGAACAACCGCCCCTACCTCCGATTCCCTGACGGGCGAAACATTGTCTTCGTTCACCCCGTCGTCTTCGACCATGAAGGCCATCGACGGGGGCGTGTGCTCCGCCCGCTGCGGGAAAAGGCCCTCGACCACTTCCCGCAGGAAGCTGGGCTGGAGTGTCTCTGTAAGGGGGGGGCCCGACGTGCGGAGCTTTTGCCGCGCCGCACGATAGGGGCGACCCCAGGGGTCACGATCGAGACCCTCCAGCATTTCCTTTCTCTTAATTTCTTTGGCGCGGCTGATGGCCAGCTTCAGAGTTTTCCGCGCCTCTCGGTACTCCTCATGAAGCTGGTCCTCCCCGCCTTCTTCGCGGTGTCGCCGCCGACTACGGGTGTAGGACCTCCGGGCACGAGTACAGGCCGCACGGAGGTCCGCCAACTCCTGGGACCACCAGTAAACCTCCTTCCGTGGAGGCCGGCAACCTCGGATGCGGGGCATGGCCGCATCACAAATTTGTGCAATCGCTTCGCAGAAGCGACCAGCCCTCATGTCGACCTCCTCGGTCGGGGCCTGCGGAGACGGCCAAGAGTGAATAATGGCCGCCTCCTCTAGTAGGTCCCTATTTAATTTGGCTACAGCCCACCGCGGAAAGCGAGAAGAACGCCGCGCCGCGTGACCCCTACTGGCGTCCTGGGACCGGGAGAGCTCAAATCGGATATAGAGATGGTCCGAGAGCGTCTCAACCTCTTCCAGGACACGCCAGTTCCTTACTCGTGCGGCGAGGGCAGGGGTAGCGAACGAAAGGTCCACTATCGACCCTCCCTGCTGTCGCACGCACGTGTTGGTGGAGCCCCTGTTTAGTAAACAGAGGCCCACCGAGGCCGCCCACTCCTCTACGGCCTCGCCCCTAGCGTCCGTCCTGGGGGAATCCCACGCAATGGACTTTGCGTTGAAGTCCCCCAGCACTAAGACGTGCCCAGACGTTAGACGCCGTATCGAGGTTTCCAAGTTGTTAAGGAAAACCTCGAAGTCGTTCAAACTCCGGTTGGGGGAGAAGTATACACCATATACAGTGATCCCCCCCCACTCGGCAGCAACATATCCAGTGCCCTTGTCTCTTAGCGACAAGGGCGGGGAATGAGCCGCCGTGGAGCCAACGACTGCCACGGAACCGTCCCGGTCACCCAACCAGTTTGGACGGGGAGGAACATAATAGGGTTCCGCGGCTACGGCAACACCGATCGACCACTGTGTCATTGTTTGCAGGAAAAGGTCCTGCGCCGCGGCACAGTGGTTCAGGTTCGTCTGGACCAGGAGGTTGGAGACTTGGGCCATTACTCGACCGTCTCTACAACCTCCTCCATGGGCAACGATGCCGACATGCGAACGACATTAGAGGCAGCCTGGGTCGATTGGCTAGCCCCCGACGCTTGCCGAGAATTATAGGGAGGTTTGCAGCCTCCCTGCCCAATTTGGTGATTGGCGGGCTTGTTACCCGCCGCACACACCGGGCAGTGAGGGGCGGCGGAGCATTCAGCCGCCTTGTGTCCCGGTCGACCGCAGCGGAAACATAATCCGCTGCAGTCAAAACAGCTGGCGCACTTGGCACGTGTGTGTCCCGATGCCAGACATTTAAAACATCTCATCGGTCTCGCTGCCAGGACTGTGATCCTGGCGCTCACGAAACCGATGAGCAGCCTACCGGCATCGCCCAAGATTTTGGCCGATGCTACGGGACAGCTGACCCACACTGCGCCAAGCCCTCCTGGACCGGGACGGATGGTGCCGACCCTAATGTTGTCCGCGTTGCACCCTGTCTTCTCTCTTACTGCAACACGGACATCCTCGGCCGTTATGGAGTCGTCCAGGCCTGAGATGCGCAACTCTGCACACTTGGTGGGCCTGGCGATCTTAACACCATCCGTGGCCGCAAACATGCCCCGCAACTTTTCGGCAAACGTATCAGCCGTCTTTGCACCTTCGGCTCCAGGGAACTCTAGGACACGAGCTCCCGTCTGAGCGAGGCGCAACCTGACTCCTTCCGTCCCGATGTCGTTGGCGAGACTAGCCCGGGCCCTCTGAAAGATGGCCGCGTAAGACAGTCCGCCGTTAGCTGCTTCCGGTGATACGGTGACCACCACCGCCGCGGTCTTGGGCACCTGCAGCTTGCGCGGCCTCTTCGTAGTGGCCACTACCACCGATAGCGACTGCGGGGTAGAGGCTGCTTTTTGAGCAGCCTTTTTACCCCGCTTTCGGGACTTCTTAGTCCCCCCGACTACCTGCCAACCCTCCGTGGAAGGGGCAGATATGGGGGGAGCAGACGTGGAGGTGCCAGGTACAGCGGCTGGAGTGGAGAGTGGAGGGAATTCCGCTCTAGACTTGGCCGCCGTTTTGGGCCCTGACCTCGGTGCACCTGTCTTGGCTGTTGCTTTAGCCGCCTGTCGTGCCCTCGGAGCAACCGCAGGAGCAGCAGACACAGACGCCACCGCCGCATAGGATACACGACCGCCCGCAACGGGAGGCGTTGATGGCACCGATACGGTCTTAGGTCTATTTGCCGCGAGCGGCGGTCGGACAACTGGGGCCGGAGGCAGCCTCGCCTCCAGGCCAGCGAGACGCCCGTCCATCATGCGCCAAACTGCGTCCGTGATTTGTCGCAGGTGGGCATCAGGAATACCCCCGAGGTTGGAAGAGGGGGTAAGTTGTGACGGAGGCGAGCTTTCTCTTTCGGGGCGATCTGCCCGGAATTGAGCAAACTGAGCACTGAGCTCAGTCACCTGCCCCGTCAGACGCTCGTTGGCTGCCTGGAGACGAGCCATGTCTCCGATAAGGCTCTCCACGACCCCCGCAATAGCGGCAGAGGAGTCCTTAAGGGCCTTCACAAAACAGCCCTTAAGGTTACTAGACTTGGTGGCCACTTTGTGGATGATGGCCACTGCCGCGTTTGCTCTCTCCTGCATGGACGATGGTGTTTGGAGAACAGAACTCCCTACCATCGGTTCCTTGATTTTAAGCAGGAGATCTGCGACCTCTTCTTCCACTAATGCTTCGCCGTCCGCCCTGACTCTTCTGTAGGCTCCTGCCTTGCAGAAAACGGAGCCCGACGGGACCGAGGCCGGAGTTCGTGACCTCCCTCTACGGCTGCTTGCAACCTTGGGAGGTAACATCTCCTGAGACGTATCGCTGCCGTCATCCCTGGAGCGTCCGCGTTTCCGACTGGCACAGAGCTCCGTTTCCATAAGCTCCAGTGTGTCCTCCTTCGCACCGGAGCTACCACCCGCGACAGATTTTGAACGCAATCGTTCCGATATTCTACGGCTCCCAGCAGCCATAATGACTTCTGGGAGCCCCACCGAGATAGGCGTGCTAACCAATGTCTCCTCTTTGTTGGAAGAGAAGTCGTCCGTTCTTGCACTCCTTTCCCCTCTGTGTTTTTTCTCCTTCTTTTCGTCTGTATTTTTAGTTTTATTTGTAATTGAGCCATTCAAATACCTCTCTTAACCAACGGTTATCGGTTCTACGAATGATGTGGCTTGCCCATTGCTACTTCAACTTGCTTATTCGTAGAGCTATGTCGGTAACCTTAGTTTTCTTGCGGATATCTTCGTTCTGGATCCTATCACGCAAGGAAATGCCGAGCATAGCCCTTCCCATAGCTCGTTCAGTGACTTTGCGACCTCTTTGTCGAAGTTGAACCTACCTAGCTGGACTATTTGTCCTAGGTAGACATACTCGTCAACAACTTCGACTGCATTGTTCCCAACAATTACCGGTATAGCTGCGATATGCACGTTAGTTATGATCTTCGTCTTGTCCATGTTCATTTTAAGACCAACCTGCTGTGAAACTCTGTTAAGGTCATTGAGCATGGTACTGAGATCCTCAAGCGACTCCGCCATTATGACTATATCATCGGCAAAACAAAGGTGAGTAATGTACTCGCCATTTATGTTGATACCAAATCCTTCCCAGTCCAAGAGCTTGAAGACGTCCTCCAATGCGTTTGTGAGTAGTTTCGGAAAAATAACGTCTCCCTGTCTCACACTGCGTTTTAATTGGATTGCTTCCGTGTTCTGGTCCTGTAGTTGGACTGACATAGTGGCGTTATTGTACAGAGACTTTAACACTTCGATCTAACTGTAGCCAATTTGGCATCGCTGCAGGGATTTAAGTACTGCTCAAGTCTCGATTGAATCGAAGACTTTTTCATAGTCCACAAACGCTAAGCACAACGGTCGATTATATTCCTCAGTCTTCTGAATAATCTGGCGTAGAATAAGAATGTGGTCTATAGTACTAAAGCTTTTTCGGAAACCGGCTTGTTCGGGGGACAGGAAGTCATCAAACCTGCTTGTGAGACGGTCCATAATGACTTTCGAAAATATGTAGCTTGTACACATGGTTCAGGAGTGACATGGGTCGATAATTCTTCAATAAGATTTTATCAAGTTTTTTGAAAAAAAAGCACCACTACACTCCCGTGCCAGGTTTCTGGCGTTGTACCTTGAAGTACGACAGAATTATATAACTTCTGAAGGACTACCAGTACCAGTTTACCTCCCGCTCTCAGAAGTTCTGTAGTAATTCCGTCGTCACCTGGTGGCTTGTTGTTTTTAAGCTGTTTGACAGCCACTCTAATCTCGCACGGGCTGATGTCCGGGATGTCTTCGGTGTAGTGTCGGACCAACTTGGCTCTTGTGTACCGAGCATTGTTAGGAATGGGTTTGCATATTAGGGTGTAAAGTTGTTCGTGGAAGTTTTTGATCTCTCTCAGAATCTCGGGCTTAGATGAAATAATACTGCCATTGTCGGTCTTCAGTTTTGTCATTTGGTGCTTGGCAATAGACGAATCTTTTGTGAACACTTTAGGGCCTTGGTTACGCTCTATTGCGACCTTAATACGCGAAGTATTATAGGTACAAAAATCGCGTCGCATGCACTTCCAGATTCGTCTATTGAGTTCACCGTAGGCCAACATATCAACTGAAGACTGTAGTTTCATTTCACGGCGGTCTGCCATTAACGCGAGCGTTTCATCTGAGAGTTTGTTGTTCTTCTTTCGACGGTGAGTCCTGTAAAATTGAGATCCCACCGCTTGAAGAGCTTCCACTAACCCGTTGTTTAGCTCGTCCACTGTATCTAAAAAAACATAATTATATTTTTAATTTCAGTGGCGAGCAATCTGAAAAACGGTAACATCTGCCGACTGGAGACTCGATTGATAAGTCAGGCTATTTACATCAGCCAAAAAGTCAAGCCGATGTAAATACTTGCTTTCATTTCATCTAGTACCTTTAAACGAGCAATTATTGTATATACAATCTGAATCTTGGAAATGACTAGGTAACGATTTTCATGAAATTTATTGTGCATGCGGTTTCGGGGCTGATAAATCGATCTAGGTAGGTTTTATTTTTAGAAAACGTTGTTACTACACTAATGGAAAAAATTAAGGGATCAAAAAAAAATCCTAATTTTTGGGCAGTTTTCAACAGGCCATAACTTCGAGAGAAATGGTCGTACAGGAAATAAAAAAAAAGGAAATTGTAGCTAAAAGTGACTAGTTTTTGAATTTGAACTTCAAAATTTTAAAGCAACAAAAAAATTTTCAAAACTTTTTTAGTTTTTTTTTGGTCTACGGACGTGGAAAAATTTTTTTTACCTTAACCACTATAAGGATCAGATACCTTGTTTATTTGACTTTAATTTGCTTTTTTATGCACCATGATACGCCCACTTCTCGCCGAGATATCGGTTTTCAAATGGAAAAGGATCTTTTTGTCTTTGATTATCGATATCTCGGCAAACAATGATCACACAGAAATTTAAAGGTGGGTTTCAAGAATTTGAATAAATTTTTCTTAACGACTGGCTATTGCTTTTCCGAAAAAAAAAATTTTTCTCTTTGTCACATGAATTTGAAAATGCAACAAAAAAAGGGCTTTTGGTGGTTTTTTGGAAAATCAAGCGCTGGATCGAGAATATCGAGGAAACCACTAATATTAAGTGTGTCTTTTACAGTTCAACATATCCACAAAAACCCTACAAAAAACAAAATTAATCCAGCCAGCCGTTCTTTTGTTTCACTCGATCGAATTTTCGAAAAAATTAAAGGATCACGTTTTTTGCTCTAAAAAGCTTACAATTTTTAAAAATTCTCACATATATAATACACATACACACAACTCATATACATACGTGCATACATATTACCACTATAAGATATAATAATATCAGGTGGTGAACTAAGACTTCGCCATTTCCAGTACTTTTTTTAGTAAATCTATCATTTACCTGATTCACGATTTACCAAGTTCTTCTGATTCCATCCCTAATTTTGTCACTAAATAAGTAGATAAAGATTTAATACATGGTGTTGCCTTTTAGACAACGCCATCTACTGAAATATTTAGCTTTGTGTTACTGTGTCGGTAAAACAGTGTCTACTTTCGTATTTGAATGACACTGTAGCAGTCATTGCTATAATACACTAATGGAAAAAATTAAGGGATCAAAAAAAAATCCTAATTTTTGTGCAGTTTTCAACAGGCCATAACTTCGAGAGAAATGGTCGTACAGGAAATTAAAAAAAGGAAATTGTAGCTCCAAGTGTCTAGTTTTTGGATTTGAACTTCAAAATTTTATAGCTGCCGCGGTTTTTGAGCGATCGGAGAAAAATCAGCAACAAAAAAATTTCCAAATTTTTGGAACGAAGTTCCTTACGGCAGGCTTGGAGGGGATAGGAATTTCGCTGCGGGAGCGAACTGAAAAAAATGTGATAGTAAAAACGTAAGTGGAAAAAGTGCGTGGAATAAATCTGTGGAAAAAAGTGCGTGGAATAAAACCGTTAAATGAGACGTGCGCAGGCACGAAAGCGCGTCATGTGTGCTACGTTTTTTTATTATTTTAAGGAATTTATTATTTTATTTTCTAAAATACTGAATTTCCTAAATACTTTCTTGTACTTAAATAAAAACTAATCAGCAAAATTTAAGAGAAAAATCAAGAAAACCTACATAAAATTGAGCACGATTTTTTTTGCAAATTGTGTCGATTCCACATTATCCGAAGGAACTTCGTTCCTACCTGGTGTCCCACGACACCATTCATTTTTTTTTACTTTTTTTTTTGGTCTACGGACGTGGAAAATTTTTTTCACCTTAACCACTATAAGCATCAGATACCTTGTTTATTTGACTTTAATTTGCTTTTTTATGCACCATGATACGCCCACTTCTCGCCGAGATATCGGTTTTCAAATGGAAAAGGATCTTTTTGTCTTTGATTATCGATATCTCGGCAAACAATGATCACACAGAAATTTAAAGGTGGGTTTCAAGAATTTGAATAAATTTTTCTTAACGACTGGCTATTGCTTTTCCGAAAAAAAAAATTTTTCTCTTTGTCACATGAATTTGAAAATGCAACAAAAAAAGGGCTTTTGGTGGTTTTTTGGAAAATCAAGCGCTGGATCGAGAATATCGAGGAAACCACTAATATTAAGTGTGTCTTTTACAGTTCAACATATCCACAAAAACCCTACAAAAAACAAAATTAATCCAGCCAGCCGTTCTTTTGTTTCACTCGATCGAATTTTCGAAAAAATTAAAGGATCACGTTTTTTGCTCTAAAAAGCTTACAATTTTTAAAAATTCTCACATATATAATACACATACACACAACTCATATACATACGTGCATACATATTACCACTATAAGATATAATAATATCAGGTGGTGAACTAAGACTTCGCCATTTCAGCCAGCAAAAGCTTCTTCACGCGAACCCTAAACGAGTCGCGACTTTTAGCCATCCTGACTTCGAGGGGAAGCGCGTTCCAAGAAAGGATAGCCTGCACGAAGAGCGAAGAACCGACAAACTCAGTGGAGTGAGAAGGACAGAGTAGAAGGAGATTATTAGCCGAACGTAGATTTCTGTTATGGTTGTTGCTCAATAATTGAATTTGTGATGTTAAATAAGAGGGAGGGGATGGGGAAGTGAGAAAAGAATATAGTAATGAGAGTGCAGGCAATTTTCTGCGTTGATGAATAGGTAGCCATGTGAGCTGGGTCCGGAAACTGGAGATAGGTATGATCATACTTACGAAGGTTAAAGGTGAATCGAATGCAGTTATTGAGAAGACGCTCTAGCTTGTTGAGGAGATCTGCATTCAGGTCGTAATAGCACACGTCACCATAGTCAATCAGAGGGAAGATTAGAGATTGCACGAGCGTTGCCTTAGTTTTCACGGGAAGGAAGTTTTTCAGGCGGTATAGTGTTCTCAGGATTCCAGTAACCCTCTGGCATACGTGTGTTACTTGATCACGCCAGTTCAGTGTACAATCAAGTTGTAAGCCTAAGTCTTTCACTGTTGCACAAATGGGTATAGTGGCACCATTTAAAGTAATCTTGGGCAGCACCTCAAGGTTGACTCGGGTCATCAAACGGCTGCTGCCGATAATTATTGCCTGACACTTTGTCGGGTTCACAGATAACCCAAACCTCTCCGACCAGTTTTGCATAGCTTTAAGATCTGTGTTAATGAAATCGATTGCTGTTGCTATGTCTTCAACGCTGGCTTGAGCGTGCAGTTGCAAGTCGTCAGCATACAGATGATACGCACTACGAAGTTCAGGAGTTAAGAGGTTAATAAACAAAGAGAAAAGCAGAGGAGAGAGTATGCCGCCTTGAGGGACACCAGAGTCGACATCGCACCAATCAGAGGAGAGATCATCCACATGAACGGACTGCTTGCGTACCTGAAGATAAGATGAGAACCATTCCAGTGCTTCGGGCGAGATCGATAGATAGGAGAGGATGGATAAGAGAATATCGTGACTGACGGTGTTAAAGGCGTTTGAGTAATCAACCAAAACTAAGACCGTCACTTTTTTATCCTCCAAAGCCGCTCTGATATCACCAGTCACTTTGAGTAGGGCAGTGGTAATGCTATAGCCAGGCCTAAAACCAGATTGAAATGAGTTTAATAGCTCATTTTTGTGAATGAAATCAGAGAACTGCTTGTGCACACAGATTTCCAGAACTTTGGAGAGGAATGGAAGGATGGATATCGGTCTGAAGTGATTGGGCAGAACAGGATTTGTGATCTTAGGTAGAGGAATGATGTAAACTTTACGCCAAAGTGAGGGAAAAGTGCCAGAATGTAAGGAATGATTAATGATGTGGGTAATGGCGGGGAGAAGTTGGTCAAGTATATTTATGATCATACGTCTGCTAATTTGATCGTAACCCACAGCGTTGGATTTGATGGAAAGGATTAACTTTTTGATCTCATACTGCGTAACTGGAACAAATTGAAAAGAGTTAATAGTAGGAGAATTTAACCTCGCCAGGTAATTGACAGTACGATGCTTAGTTTGGGGATCCAAATAAGTAGAAGTAGAGAAATGTATTCAAACTAACCATCATCGGTTGGTGAGTACATGTCTGCTTACCAATACCCAGGCTTCCAAGGAATTTCCAGGTATCAGCAGGGCAGGAATAGGCAAGGTTGTCTAAAATAAAGCGGCGTTTAGCATTGCGTATCGTCTGGTTAAATCGGTTCCTTGCTCCTTTGTACAGATTCCATTTTTCATCTGTGCGATCCCTCCTATATCTACAGAAAGCCCTATCCCTTCGCCCCATAGCTAAAAGAATGTCCCTTGTCATCCAGGGCGCAGATGGTCTCTTGAGCTTGATTTTTTTTATAGGTGCATGTGTCTGGTATAAGCTACTAACCGCGTTATTGAAAGCTTCAACTTTATCGTCCAAGGTGGAAGCCGAATTAACTTTATCCCAGTTGAGTCCTGAAGCATCACCACGTAGTCTGTCCACATCCAAGCGACCAAAACAACGCCGGTGCAATACTCTGGGAGGATGTTTAGGAGGTTTCAGGGTATACGAAAGGAAAATGAGGTCATGGTTTGAAAAAACCGGGTGCAGGAAGTTGACTGTGTTTACGGGCGAGTGTTGGGTTAGATGTGACGATCAAATCAAGCAATGTATCTTTCCCCGGATTATTGTGGTGAGTCGGTTGAAGAGGTAAGACTTGCATGCCGGCTGATTCGATTATCTGTAGGAGTTTACAAGAGCGTGAGGATTGGTGGGTAAGATCAGTATTAAAATCTTCCATGATGACATGATGTGAATAATCTGACCCTAAAGATTCCAGCACTGTTTCCAGGCTGGAGAAATAATCGACAGAGGGAGGACAATAAACGACACCCAGGACCATCTTGGTTCCCTTGACATTCACCTCTAGGAAAAGATATTCAGAATCAGCAGAGTAGGAGGCAGGAGAAGAAGCTAGAATTTTGTGTAGTAGAGAACTGTGGATATAAATAGCTACTCCACCACCTCTCCTATCAATTCGGTCGTTGCGTACCAGAATGTAACCAGGGAGAGAATAAGATGTGGAGGCGAGGTTAGGTTTGAGCCAACTCTCAGAGATCAGAACGGCATGGACGTTTGTGTCAGTGAAAGCTTCTGTCAAGTCCCCAAAGTGGCTTGAAATACTCTGTGAATTAATGTGACACACATTTAGTAAATGTTTCGATTGCTGGTTAAGTGTGTTTCGCAAGCGATCGCCCAAAGTCTCAGGTAAAGAAGCGAAACTGTCTTCATCACTGGAGAATGCAGGCTCATAGACAGAACTATAAGAGTCGTCGTTATCAGAAGTCATCGGTTTTAAAACAATTTAAACTATATATTTTATAAGAATTTACAGTGAATTAATGATGTATAAATATAACTATATGCACTATAATCCTTAAAGATACCGATAGCGCTATTTAAACTCACCCAGTGAATAGGTAAGAAAAATTCTCTGCACCACCCACCAGCACACACTACATAATATAAGAACAATGATCGCAAACACAGAGGTAACATAGGTTAAGATAACAAAACAAAAAAAAAGTTTAAAAAGAATAAACGTGAAACGGAACGTTACATGTGTGTATCTGAACGCAACTCGCCAGACTAAATGTCACTTGAGAAGTGTCACATTTGTTTACAATTAACATCAACAGTATGAAATGTGAGACGAATTAAACACTGTTTGTGGGTAAATTACTAAGCAAAAAGAAAACAGAGCGAGAAGAAAAGATGTGTTTACCTCAATACTAGTGACTACCGTCTAGCGGGCTGCGCGAATCCAAGGTTACGATTTTGTTGGATGACACAGGTTTCATGATGCCGAACAAATTAAATTCTGCCCACTATGTTCTTATGTGGACCGGACGAGGCAGTCTTTTTGGCTCCACTCCGTGCCTGGAACGCCGCTACGTTAGGAGCACCGGGATACTTGACATTTAAGGGCATTAGTTCTTCCAAAGATTTACTTTTGTGACGATCACCATCAGGTGCTTTAATTATTATAACGCCGTCCTGTGTCCAACATGCATGAGCACCAAAATGAAGCCTAGCCTTGGTTAACGTTGACTGCCTAACTTTAGTTAAAAGCTCTCGTATTGAAACCGACGAACCCTTGAGTGCAGTCTTCGCTCTCCAAACAGAGGCCCGCAGATCCGCGCTATGGAACCTTACCAGGATGGGTCTGTGATGTTCAGTGTTGGGGGCTCCGAGCCTGTGACCGATGGTAAATGATTCCTCAGGGAGGTGCTTCAATTGCAGCTTGTATTGGATAATGTCCGCTATGGTTTTGCTGCTTTCTTCGCCTTCAGCTTCGGGGACCCCCATGAAGAGAAGAGCTTTGCGTCGATGCCTCAAATTCATGTGACAAAGAGAAAAAAATTTTTTTCGGAAAAGCAATGGCCAGTCGTTAAGAAAAATTTATTCAAGTTCTTGAAACCCACCTCTAAATTTCTGTGTGATCATTGTTTGCTGAGATATCAATAATCAAAGACAAAAGAATCCTTTTCCATTTGAAAACCGATATCTCGGCAAAAAGTGGGCGTATCAGGGTGTATAAAAAAGCAAATTAAAGCTAAATAAACAATGTATCTGATGCTTATAGTGGTTAAGGTGAAAAAAATTTTCCACGTCCGTAGACCAAAAAAAAAAGTAAAAAAAAATGAATGGTGTCGTGGGACACCAGGTAGGAACGAAGTTCCTTCGGATAATGTGGAATCGACACAATTTGCAAAAAAAATCGTGCTCAATTTTATGTAGGTTTTCTTGATTTTTCTCTTAAATTTTGCTGATTAGTTTTTATTTAAGTACAAGAAAGTATTTAGGAAATTCAGTATTTTAGAAAATAAAATAATAAATTCCTTAAAATAATAAAAAAACGTAGCACACATGACGCGCTTTCGTGCCTGCGCACGTCTCATTTAACGGTTTTATTCCACGCACTTTTTTCCACAGATTTATTCCACGCACTTTTTCCACTTACGTTTTTACTATCACATTTTTTTCAGTTCGCTCCCGCAGCGAAATTCCTATCCCCTCCAAGCCTGCCGTAAGGAACTTCGTTCCAAAAATTTGGAAATTTTTTTGTTGCTGATTTTTCTCCGATCGCTCAAAAACCGCGGCAGCTATAAAATTTTGAAGTTCAAATCCAAAAACTAGACACTTGGAGCTACAATTTCCTTTTTTTAATTTCCTGTACGACCATTTCTCTCGAAGTTATGGCCTGTTGAAAACTGCACAAAAATTAGGATTTTTTTTTGATCCCTTAATTTTTTCCATTAGTGTATTATAGCAATGACTGCTACAGTGTCATTCAAATACGAAAGTAGACACTGTTTTACCGACACAGTAACACAAAGCTAAATATTTCAGTAGATGGCGTTGTCTAAAAGGCAACACCATGTATTAAATCTTTATCTACTTATTTAGTGACAAAATTAGGGATGGAATCAGAAGAACTTGGTAAATCGTGAATCAGGTAAATGATAGATTTACTAAAAAAAGTACTGGTTTCCGGGCACTATTTGTTATGGTATCGTAGTTTAAATAAAATAAACAAATAGTATCGACTTACACTGCGTTAATACCATGCCACCTTATTATGTAGATTATACACCGCATAAGAAATAAAACAGTTAATATTACAAAAACTTTTTTAAACAACATCACAACAAAGCAAATTGTAGAAGAACAATAATATGCTGTATAAACCATCCAAATATGTTTGCTAGCAGCATGGCGTCTACATAAAATAGACCACAGATATTCATTTTGCTAAATGTAGCGTTGTGTAGTTGTTGAACATTCTTGAACAGTATTGAATTGAACAGTATTGTGGAATGGTTAAAAAAACCTTTACGGATGGAGCAGCTGAAAACTCAAACGTAAATGTAACATATACTGATCATAAATGCCTGGCTAGTGTACAAGTTATAAAACCTCACAGAAGATATCGGTCTGGAAATCAAAACATATGTTCAGCTATAAAGACCGTTCATAGAAACTCAAATCAAAATGTTGATTCAATATTTTTTATAGCAGTTTTTGCAGAGTCATAGGATAGTCATGAAATTTAAGGAAAATTGTATGCATAGATTTATTTACGGTAAAGTTTATAGAATCTTCAAAATACTTGTGATCATTATGTAATTAGTCAAGCATTCATGACGAAGCAAAGTTCTTCCTCGGGCCATCTTAGACCTAAGAAAAACGTAGCTACTTAGGGCTGTCGTATAAATAGTTATTGTGACTTTACAGAAAAATAATATGCCGACTTACTTAATAGATTAGACCGACTTGATAATTTACAAAAATCTTGTCCTTTACTGATAGAATCATAGAATGATTGACATTGTAAAGACAACATTCCATGCAGTAGAAAGTTTTTAGAGATCCAAACAGCAAGGAAAATGGCGTGGCAGGTACTGTTCTAAAATTAAAATTGGTTGACAATCTCCTTCTACAGTTTACATCTATAATATCTATTTATAACTACTCACCTCTGACATCCTGTTATTCCCTATTAAGAAATCGAAACTTATTTTAACATATAATAACATATGCAAAAAGCTTTCAGCCATGTGGTACAGAATCTGAAAATTAGGTGCAATCAAGAAGTGAGTCATATAATTAATCTTTACTAAGATACGAGAATGAAGCTAACCAAGACTCCAAAAGTACGATTACAGATATTATAGCACTTCAATATTTGATCATATGCATTAAACAATTTTGCGCACATAGTTTGATCACGAGTACCATCAGAATTTGTAATGAGATTATTCCAAAGAACAACAGTTCTTTCAAGGAGATTTAGTGAGCTGATGGCATATGCTATATTTACATCAAAATTTATTGACAAAAAAAAAGACCAAGAAAATACAGTATATTCACTTTCGAATAACACAGAACAGCACAAGATAAACACCACGTAGAAAACTGAGACGCAAATTACACCAATCCAGTTTAAATTCGTGTACTTTTTAAAATTAAATTTGAATATAATGATAACTTCTTGAATGGTAACAACGAAGTCAATATTGTTTCTCGTTTGAGTCATAACAACCATTGTATTCAAGAAAAGCCCAATGGAATAGAAAGCTATTTCAAAAAGGAATAAGGCAAAGCCAAACACGTCTAAGTAAACAACCGTATCTTCCTCAAGGTAGAGATTATAAGAAAAACAACTGTAAGTAACTATGAATGTAAATGCTGCTAGCATTGAAAGTAGGACGGCTCGAAAGTTATTCGGAGAGATGTTGTTATTTCTAATAGCGTATTTAGGACAAAATAATATATTCTGCATCAGGTTTAACGGCCAAAGCATTGCCTGTACATCTGTATTGGCCAAATGCTTCATTAGAAAAGCTGTCAAACTCGTAAGGGAAGATCAAATTTTCCAGATATAATTTTTGTCACTACAGAGCGTAGTAGTGTCGACGTATTCAGAGAAGCTAATGTGTTTATAGTTTGATATTCATAAAGTCAATTCAATTTAGTCATTTCTACAAATTACTTTAATGTGTTTCTTATGATTAATCATGTAATTATGACAACGTTGTTTATTTAAATGTATATTAGAATGCGATCCTGACATACTCGAACAATTGTTTACACCTCTTCAATACATATGTTTTTCGAAATTCTTCTTTTTATTCTTATACTCTTCTTTTTAAGCTGAATTTGCTACTGACTTTCCGATCCATAATTACCAAAGTTCTCAGATGACAATAACCAGTAGACAATAGACTTGTACCCTGTTATTTGGGAAAACCAAACTTTCAATGTAGTTTTTGAATAGAACTCTGGCTGACCCTTCAAAATTACTATAAAATTTAATATGGTTACAATGTAGAATTGCGATTATATGTCCATCATATATATGTAAATGAAGCCCTTTCGTTCTTCCTTTATATTTAAATATGCGCGCGTTTACCTTCGACGTTTTGTCTACGACTAGTTTTGCTGAGGTGGCAGCACTTGTCTAAGTATGTTTTCTCCTCGGCTTTGTACTACGGATTGTTTAGTATAATAAGATTTGTAAAATAAGATTAATTGAAGCAATAGCTTTTAATGTTGTTTCTTTTTTACAGGTTAGTAAATGTTGTTAATTATTGTGTAGCTAAGCATAGATTTGGTTAGACAATAATTGTTATAAAAGTGACTTGTGATTTTATAACCAAATACATTAATCTTTTTTACAGAGCAACAACTTGGTTTTTTTGCTTCAATAAATAACTGTCATATTACATATATTGATAGTTATAAGATGGATTTCTGAATATTCCAAGAGAGCAATCGTAAATGTGCCTTTGAAGTATAAAAAGTTAACAGTTCTCATTGACACATAGATAATGATGGCAGACAAAATGAGAGCTAGCTATTTAGGGACTTAATAAAATTATTAGGGGTCAATACACCTCGAAATACCTTTATCATCCATTTAATGATAGGTTAAAATTAGTCACAATACTGTAGTTGAATTGACTTATTGAGAAAGAAACTCCAAAATGGTACCGTATGAGGCAGATGAAAGATATAGATTAATTAAAATATTGATGTATGAAACATCTTCTTAATATATATATCTCTTGAGACGGTAAAAAATAGATATAAACAGTGGGTTGAAGCCGTTGGATCCTCTACTGTCTCAATAGACGCCTGTCTGTATTGGGCTCTCGCGGTCAAAATATGTATGTATATCTATGGTCCCTATTATCGGATATACTATTAACATTGGAACTATATTTTACTAGTTCTCACTTTTTTATACGAATAGAATCAAAAAACAACTTTTTATTATCTAACAATTTATTTCACTAAAAATCATGTCATAAAACCAGTTCATAGTTTCATAATTACGGTAATAATAATTAAGTCTACGGAACAGTGTTATAAGTAGCAGAACGGACGTTGTTCACGGGGCACAGGAACAGCCGGTACGTGTTGATCTGACAGTACGCACTTTGTTGTTGAAAGAAGCGCTCGCGTGTTCGAAATTGTATAGGTCGGTCAAGAATTCGTTAGCATTTGAATATATTATAACATCCCACGCAAACATAATACGGGAGTTCTTGAGACCGATACTATTAGAATTTGCTATGCTTTTGCTTTACGTTTTGCTAATTCAACAAGATGGAGCCGCTTGTCACACATTCAATGAGTCCCTGCCGGTGGTCAAAGACATGTTTCCGGAAAAGCTGATTTCCAGACGAGACGATATTTCATGGTCAGAAGCTCAGATCTGCCCCAGGAGACTCCTTTATATGGATTTATTTGAAAAATTGTGTCTACATCAATAAATCAAATACACTACGTCAACTAAAAGAAAAAATCAGCGCAGACATGTCGGCGATCTTGTTGTCTTGTTGTGGTATTTCAAAATTTCGATACTCGTTTAGAAGAGTGCAACGTTAAATCGTAAAGTAGCATCAGTCCCAAGAACTCCCGTAACATGTTTGCGCAGGATGTTAGATTCAAATGTTAATGAATTCTTACCCCACCCTATAGTTGTTTTATCCAGAATGGCCTCTTCACTTGAAAAAATATATTAACACGAAGAAAAATCTGTTATTAGTGCGATAGACACTAAATTCAAATTTCAATTTATGTAGTATTTTTAACAAGAAATATTTTACATCTATAAATAGAAATAATTAAAATACTTTTAAGTTATAAGTGTGTTTAGTGTAATCTTTTACAGAAGAACTTGGAACAGTTTATCCTTTGCAATTGAACTGGAAATACCCTTTTGTACAAAGAATATATGTACATATACCATAATGGACTAAGAAAATGAAAGAAAAACAGATAATCATTTATTCTGACATGCACAAAACAACACATTGTTAAAAAGGTACAGTATAAGAGCACTTTCTAATGTGTGTATGTGCAAAGAGGTTCACTAGATACAGGTAATATATCATATAATAAAATGCCCTGTGCAGTGGCAGAAAAGGCACCTGTCTCAGCATATTGCTGCTTCCTGAGGGCTTACAACACTGGTATTTTGATAGGGCTTGGTTAGGATTGATAGGGAAAAATGGTTTTATTCATTCGATTCACCAATATTTCACTATGGTTTGGTTTTTGGAGACAAAGAAAAACTATTTAAAGCTTCACAACGGAATTAAGAATAAAACAGTTTGACTTATAAAACATTTTCTCTTCAATAAATTATAATAAAGCAAACTGTAGAATAACAATAATATGCTGAGTGACCCAATTGAAAGTTTTCAATGGTAGCATTGCGTCTACATAAAATAGACCGCATATATTGAACTTGTTAAATGTAGAGCTGTGCAGCCGTTGGACGTTCTTGATTAGTCTTTTCTCTTCTGCTATAGGGTGTTAAAAAGTTTGTTTCAGATAGCACAACTAAATAAAATTTTAATTCAAATTATAGATCAATTTCTGAGAAATACCTAAGACTTTCAGTAAGAAACAAGCTTAAAATCAAAACTATATTTGGGTTTGAGTTTATTTCTGGGGAATCAACCCAACTACAAGCTGGTGAATAATACCAGAGTTGCTTTTCAATTAGATTCATTGTGAGATTATGATATTTGGCGTTATATGTCTAGATATATACATATATATACAGTTTTATAAGGATAAAAACTAGTCATATGGTATCTTTAATACATTTGTTATCATTGTAAAATTTGTTAAACAATTATCTAGAGCATAAACCGAAACTCAGTTAACTTTTATAGATATTGTATCGACATACCTGATAGATTTGTCCGAGTTAATGTTTTACAAATATCTTGTCCTTCATTGATGGAATCATAGAATGATTGACATTGTAGGGACAACGTTGTATGTAATGTAAAGTTTTTGAAAATCCAAACAATGTTCATAATCATATGGAGGATATTTTCATCCTGTAAAATGAAAATTATAAGGAATATATATCTTTTTAAATCATTTTGTCAATAATTTCTGCCATATTTCCTCGTTATTTATTAACGTACATACCTTCTCAATCGTATCAAATGAAAATATGAAGCAATCTACAGTTAGTTTAAAGTGTAATAATATATGCAAGAAGCTCTCAACCATATGGTACAAGATCTGAAAAAAGAGACCTATCAAGACTCTAGTCTATAAACATCTATTGATAACAAGATAGATATTTACCAGAATTCCAAAAGCACGATTAAATATATTGGAGCACTTCAATATTCGATCATATGCTTTGAAGAGCATTCGGTGCATGTGCTGATCACTAGTAGCACCAGGGCTCATAATTACATTATTCCAAAGAATAATAGTTTTTTGAAGTAGATTTACTAATCTTATAGCATATAATATATTTATATCGAAACTCAATAATAAAAGAAAACTGCACGAAAATAAAGTATACTTGCTATCGAATAGTATACAAGAGGATGTGATATAAAACGCATAAAACACTAAGAAAAGGATCACACTAATCCTATTGGCGATAGTGTGCTTTTTGAAACTAAATTTGGTCATAATGAGAACTTTTTGTATGGTAATAATGAAATCAATGTTATCATTCGTTTGTGCCACAGCAGCTATTGTATTCGTCATGAATCCTAGAGAATAAAAGATCAACTCAAAAACGTATACGCTAACACGAAATTTATTTGAAAAAAACATATCACTCTTAACGTAGAGACTATAAATTAGATAAGCAAACATAGCTGTGAACGTAACTGCTGCCAGCACAGAAATGAGTGCTGATCGCAAATTATTTTTAAAAATGTTGTTTTTTCTAATAATATATTTTGCACAAAATATTATATACTGCATCAGATTTAATGGCCGAAGCATTGCCAGCATATCTGAAGTAACGAACTGGCTCATTTAAAACACAAATCGACTGATAGACTATCTAATAATTTATATTCTATTAACACTGAAGTGTGCAGTAGTGTTGACTTATATAGAGAACCTAATGTATTAATTGATATTTATGAAGTAAATTAATAATATTCAATTCCACTAATTACTTTAACGTCTAACTTGTAACGAAAATTTTATGATTTAATTATAATAGTGATACTGCCCTCAATACACTAAACAAGTATACAACTCTAACGTGCCCGAGTTCGATCTATTACCTACAAGCAGAGTGAAGTTTCTTTCACTCTCATCCTAATTCTAGAGGAAGGGACTAAAAGAATACACATTTGACTATTAGGTTGAAACTATACACATGGGCGTTGGTATTCACTTACCATCAGGCAGTAATCCGTAAAAAAACTGATATTAAATCTTTTTCTCCACATACTACCAAATGTTTTAGCTTTAATTTCCTAAATACTCGATTAAAGTAAATAAATTTGAACCCTCAATGAGATGAACAAAATACTCTATTAAAATTTTCAAAGAAGTTTGTACTGCATCAGGGAAGCACTCCACTTCCCCGGAGTGCCAGAGTACCTGTGGCGACTTGTGACAGACTATCAAGAGAGTACTGTCATGTACGAAGACTGTGATGGTGTTCTAAGGCAGCGGCTCATTTCGTATGGTGTTCCACAGGGATTTGACTGGGCCCGTCGAGGTTGTCTTCCCCCCGGGCTGGGCGTAATTTTTTACGCCGATGACACATTAGTCACAGCCCGGGGGACGAACTATCAAGAGGCGGCGCGCCTGGTCACCATGGTAGTCTGTTTGGCGGTCGGGTGCATTGAGGCGCTGGGTTTACGGGTAACCCTGGATAAGACGGAGCCCCATTTGTTCCATGGGCGCCGTCGTAGTGCACCCCCCAACGCCTCTATCATCATTTCGGTCCTTGTACCGATTAAGGCCCAGATGAAGTATCTGGACCTGATCCTCGACGGGAAATGGCTCTTCGACGAGCACTTCAGACAGCTTACTCCAAAGTTGGTCGGCGCTGCTTCTGCCCTTGGGTGACTTTTGCCCAACTTGGGTGGAGTCAGCGTCGTGATGAGACGGTAATACACTTGGTTTGTTCGATCAATGGCACTGTATGGTGCACTTGTGTGGACAGCGGCTCTGATCAGACTGGGGCTCACCTCTGGCACCGTCAGAGGATATTGGTGATAAGAGCCATACATGGTTACCGCACCTTGTCGACGGAGACTTCTGTTACCAACAATATAATATGAATCTTAGTTCGAAACAAATAATAATAATTTGTATAAAACTATGTGCGTGTATACCTCATAGGTGAATATCGTCTAGAGACGGAACTACGACTGCAAAAGGTTTACGAGGCACTCTAAAGCTGTGGGGTACTCTAAAGTCGAATCTATTAAATAATAACATAATCTCCTAGTTATTTAATGTGGTGTTAATTAACTAGGAGAGGATGAGGAATTGAAGTACAGGAGTGTGGGTGGGCAACGATTTTCTGTATTGACTAATGGGTAACCTGATCTGATCCATGAAAACTAAAGCAACACACAATTTAATCTTGCCTTCAATCGACTGTGGTGACGTGTGCCAATCAATATTTTTATTAATAACTATGGTCCTCTGAAGAATACAATAAAGGACAAAAACTTCTCTAGAACAATAATATTTGTTCAAGGTAGTCAAATGTGGACGTGAATGTAAAAATATTTTATTTAATAACATACACGTCCTAAAACAGCGGTGTGCAACTGTACAAGAACTTCTAAGTTATTCTTTCCAAGGCTTTTTATATGAGATTATTAACAATCAGTAATATGATGTTGTATATTTGATGGTACAACTGATTCTACTTTAAAAATATAGTGTGTGGTAGGTGTTGATCACACATAACTAGTTATATTTACACAAACAAATGATTTGATTTGATTAACAGCACAGGAAATATGTATGACAAAGAAATTCTTATCAAAAAGTCCATTCATTACACATATGCCTAAGTGATCAATATATTACTATGTCATCAGAATTACGGCATCATTTTCATAGTATCTCTGAAGCTAGTTAGCCATGTGAGTACTCACATTTCAGTCTTTCAGGTTCAAACCTACTAATTTGTTATTAACTTACTTTAATAGGAAGGAAAGGAAAAAAAAATTGTTCCTAAGAATAGCCTGGAGAGAATAATCGATCAGCTTTTACCCACAGCAAAGCAGTCTTAGTGTTATTCTGATGTATGGGCTATATTGTAAAGTTTCATATCGATTAGTTTAGTAGAATTTGATATGTTACTACTTACATATCAAATTCTACCGGTCCTAACTACTAACATCAAATTCTAACGGTCCCGGCTTGTTTGAGCGAGCCTATGATAAGTCGAACAGGTCGGGAATATATAAAAATACAAACCAATTCGATCTATTTCTAAAGTATTTCAATTCCATTTTTGGAATGAACGAATTTACCACGGCTGATTTACTGACTATGTATTGACCATTAAATCTGATACAGAATATAATTATCATCATCATCATCTGAGCCAAAATACGTCCACTGCTGGACATAGGCCTCCCCCAAGGTTCTACACAACGGTCGGTCCTGTGCCGCCCGCATCCAGCAGCTTCCCGCGACCTTCACCAGGTCGTCGGACCACCTTGTTAACTGGGAAACCAACGCTGCGTTTCCTAGTACGCGGTCGCCACTCCAGAACTTTATGGCCCCATCGGCCATCGTTTCTGCGTGTAATGTGGCCCGAATATAACAGAATATAATATTTTGTCCTAAATGTGGTATTAGAAGTAATTCTTTTTTTTAAACAGCTTTTACTCTGACCTCATTTCGGTGCTAGTAGCAGGTAACGAGTATAGTAGAGCGTATATGCTATAATTATACGCATTTTTAAATTACTCTTCTATTCAGTTTGGTTCCTATTAAATGCAATAGTTGCTATGACTCAAACGAATGATGTGTGATTTTATCATGATCATTCAAGAAGTTAGCGGTTTGTTCAAATTTAGTTTTAAAAAATACAAAATATGCAATGGGATTACCATGATTATATCTTCAGTTTTCTGTATAATTTTTAACATATACAGTAATATACAAATCAAAACTAAGTCTATTTCATTGTCGTGGAGTATCATTCTGTTGCAATGTTTTGGTACATACGTAGTCCTTGAATTACTACCACTAAATTTGTATCTAAATAGTTATTTGTGTTACAACATAATTGTTATACTTTGGAGTAACACAATTACAAACTCTGGTGGTTCTCGTAACTAGCACATATGCCGAAAGATGTTTCAAGCATATGATCAAATACTCAAGCGCTACTAAATCTGTTATCATAATTTTGCAAAATCCGAATAAGTTTTTTTAAAAATGCTACTTTTCGCAAGATACTTCTTAATCAATTATTTGTAATTTGAACGTATTTCTTTATTTATTTTTATTCTTCATGTGAACAAGTGAACATCCCTTAATGCTATCTGTCACAAATTTTGCTACAGCCATGAGCTATGAACTATTGTCCATTGCGCTTCACAATTTTTTATAGTGCAATTGGTGGGTTTCAGTGGACAAGAAAGTAAATGTGAGTTGGATTGCCAAATTTGCTATTAGACTACTGAATTGAAACTGCCTCGGTAGCGCAGTGGTAGTGAATGCGACTGCTGATTTCACGTACACACACCACCACAATTAGTATAGTGATAGTGTATTGTGTGAAGTATAAATATTTACAGTTCTAATACATTCTGCACATATCGTTTATCAGGCGGCAAATAAATCCTCTTATGTAACATTTTATGTAGGACGTAGAAAGACGTATATATGATGTACACCTATCATTCATTGAATTACGAAACAACGTCTCATAAATACTAGTAAGAGTAATTTTATTAAGTAGTAATTGCATTATTTATTATATTTTTCATTGTTGCCGGTCCTATTCTAAAAATACTCATAAAGCAAATGATTATTCTATGTATTTAAGCGATAAAAATATAATTTAGTTGCAACTATTAATAAATTTACGATGTGATGTATAAAAAACGAACCTTTTAACTTTATGAAATTCTTTTACCCTAATAACTTCGATTTCAATTTGTAATTCACTTCCTGTTTACTTCAATCGTACCATTGAAGGACAACATGATGGTAATGGATACAAGAGTAAAATTTAGTAAAAACTTTTTAGACAGACGTTTCCAAAAAGTATTACTACCGACGCAAATTATACAACATATGTTTTTCTTATCAAAATTTTACATTAAAAGAAATTGTATCTTGCCCAATGATATCTCATATCATATTATTTCACTACTTGGTGTGCTGTTTTACATAGCCTTAAATCTAAGTGCTGTCGACCTTGATAATTTTACTCAAACATTAGCAATCAGTTCACTCTTGAGTTTCACTTTTTTTTTGAGCTTTATTGTTACTGTTGCTGGTTACTTCATGTTTTACTTTCATAATGTATTCTCCAGCAAAAAACATGTGCGAATGATTGTCATCATCCAACGATCTTTCAGAATCGTTCACTTTGATAAATATAAAAATATCATTTTTGACAATTGGAGTTACGTTTTCAAGCATCTCGTAATCTATTTAGTTTTTCTTCTTTTCAATTTAAGTGTACCAGTCACTATGTACTATTTCTCTTTGGTGTACTTCGACGTATATATGTCGTACGGCGTTTGTTTGAGCAAACTCTTGCGTGGTGGTATACTTGCATGGATGTCGAAAATCCAGTATCATACCTGAGTACCTCAAAATATAAATAATGAGGGTGATAAACCATGGAAACAGTTATTTCAAGTGTACAAGGATTTAATGGAAACATTTTCTATGTTCAAAAACATTTTTCAAGTTCCAGTGAGTACTATTTTGTAATTTTAAATGTGTCTAACCGTTCGCTTAACGTTTGATGACGTAACTATTGCTGCATATTGGCAAATACTTAGCTGAGTGGAATGAACCCGACTTCACTCAGAGCTTGTATTTTGAGGCACAAAGAAGATACGGCATAAAGTACAGGGAACCTTAATTATTGAATCGAACTTAAGGTTTAACATCTATGAGGTTAACTAATTATTTGATAATTTGTTTCAGATATTTTTTACAACATGTGAATCACTTTTGCATACATTACTTTATGTGCAAACATTTTTAACACTGGATAAAACACCCTCGGTTGAAGTTAAAGAAACGGTACGTTATTTATTTCTTTCTCTGTATTTTTTTTTAATTTTTGTTTTATACGAACCAACCAAAGTGACTATATTCTGCCTGATGGAAAGCATGAAGAGAGACCTGATTGTTGACATTTAGATACTAGTTTGTAAAGAGTTAGGTATTCAAAAATAGATTTAGTTGAAGTATTTTCTTCATTGTAATCTTAGCGTTTTTGTTCTAGGTATCCTTTCGTTTGGGAGCATTGTACTGGGTAATAAAAAATGTGTCAATTATTGCAATATTCAGTTATCACTGTGAGCAATTTTACGAAGTTATCAATGACGTGAATGAAGTTTGCTACCGTTTGTTAAGCAACAACCAAGAATTAGGTAAGGAATATAGCTTTCTCTTTTCTAAGTCAATAATACGTAAAACTAAATAAAATATTTGTGAAAGACTGCCACGTGATGAATAATAATATTAGCCTTACACATCTACGGCCATCTGGTCTGGCAGCTAAACTGTTGATACGTATATATTTTTAAATACATATACGAGTATATCATAGATAAATTACATCTAGATGTAGAATGATTTTGTTCATTACACGTTACTTGCCCTGAATAGGAATCGAACCCACGCATTAAAACCTAACATTTAGAATCACTAAGTACTAGACGAACAGATAACAATGGTTTGGTACATTTGAAAATTGTTGTTTTTTTTTTATGGAACCTGCCAAAGTGATGTTACTCTGCCTGATGGAAAACATGAATAGAATCTAAAAGTTGTAGTCACCATGTGGTGAACCACACCATGGTCGCCTAGTGAGATGCCTTTTCACGTCCCGCTTGGGGACGCAAAAGGCTTTAAAATTACCATGGTAGTGTAAAACTCGTACACTTACCCCAATTACTCTCATAATAACATCAATAATTGCTCTAATATGTCTACTTTGTTATCCGTTGTGTAATTTATTTATTTGCAACAATTGTCACGAAATTCTACTTAATAAACTATGTTTCAGAGGGGAGTAAAAGACTTTGCAAGAATATACTTCGGTTTAATAACACTAGCTTTGAAAAGATGAACGTGTTCAGAGCCTTCGCGATTGATTCATCCCTGCCTAAGGGATTAATTAGCCTAACAGTGAATTACGTTATTGTATTATTACAGTTAACTCTACAATAATTATACATCTATTTGTATCTTTAACTGTGTTTATATCTGTGTCTTCACCAGTATCTGTGTATTATAATCCAAAATGTAAGTAAAAATGATGACTTGATGACTGAAATGATGATGATAATTTAATCTGAAAACAAATGTTAATTATTTAATGAAATATTTTTATTTGAACTTGATATTATGACATGTCTTAATTAAAATAACAAACTATTATAACAATTTATTTGAACTTATTTCATTATGTTACATAATCTAAATTTTTATTACTGATGTAATGAATTAGTATTTGTCTATAAAAATGATATATAGTAGTTTTAATGAATAATAAGGAATAAGTTTTGGGAAAGAAATAATTATTTTTATTTCTAACATGGATGTAATTGTCATTGATAATGATGATGATGATGATGATGATGATGATGTAATTGTATATATTTAATATTTAGTATAATGCATACAAGCTGCTTGTTTTGACTGATAAATAAAATATATTCACCTAAAGCTACTCTATTTTACTACTCGGATAAAGCAAATTGAATCAGAACAACAGTATAACTGGTAAGGAGACCTATTAACGTCAAAGGCAGTGCAGTATCAACGTAGAATAAGCCACACACTGACATCCTCTTGCACGTCGATCGATACAGGCGTTGTACGTTCTTGGTCATTTTTAGTTCTAAATCTGTAAATAAATATTTATTGTAATTACAATGAAAGAAAGAAAATAATTGTACAAACATCACATAAATTTGATAAAAGTGTAAGAAAATGATGAATAAATATTATAATCATATATAATATTATCAAATAGGCTATATGACACCTTAGTCAAATTAGTTACTTTTAATTATCTGTCCGAACAACAATTTTGTATGAAAAATGTACTAAATACAAAATTGTGACGCCACTGTCTTAGATTACTCAATAGAACAATTTATTTCAATGTATATTTGATTGGAATTCATAGTTATAATGAAAAAATATGTTATCCCGTGTTTAATAATAAAATAAGTCTGAATGATATCAACCGTCGTTTTTCATCCACAGCTACGCTGGATCTTCTAAGTGTTAAACACTATATTGCATATCTGGTCTTACCATCCCACTACAGACTCATTTTATTCACTGAATTTTCTCCGGTGTCTCCTAAAGATATCAAGACGTGGTTTATATCATTTTACTTCCAAAAAATAGTAACCCTTCTCTGCCTGAACACTTTCCACCTATTGCCATTCTTCTCTTCTTATCTAAATTACTTGAGACTTGTATACTTAAACAAGTCACATAATTTGTGTACAAAAATTAACTTTAACTTTCCATGATCAGCCTTCAGCCTGGTCACAGCACAGTTACCGCTCTCTATAAAGTGGCTGGCCATATTAGAAACAATCACTGAAGACACGAAAGTAACAGTTTTAGTGCCTTTAATACTGTCAATCGCGAAAACCTGTTATCCATCCTAGCATATTTCATGGTTCATTCCGAGATACTGGATTGGTTCTCAACACACATTCAGGGTGAACTCTGTGCGTTCGTGTTGATGATTTGTCATCAAGTTGGTGCAACCTCTACACTGGCGTTCCACAAGGCGGAATTTTATCTTCTGTATTATTTTCAATTTCTATAACCTCATAATTCAACAGTTTCGATGTGAATATGACAGGCAAGGGTGGAGGAAGTGACGCAGGTTGTTAATGAGGTTGACAGGGATCTAGATTTCATAAAATCCTGGTCGTAGATATTTGAACTATTAGCAAATCCAGCCAAATGTCAGACCATCATTATAGGCAGCAAATGTACAATGAACAGATCAAATACCACCTCGGTGCCACTGATTTTTTTCAATGATTTAATCATTTCATATAGTCCAGCAGTAAAGTTGAGTTGGGTTTACTTATCGACTCGACCCTCGATTGGTGAGCTCAGGTCACTAGCGTGAGCTAGAAAATTTCCTGCTTTATAACTCAAAAGTTACAGTCATATAGACCCTAATTATTCCATTAATCGGCTATGTTAATGTATGTTAATTCGACCTGACTCAAGACCTCCTTAATAAGTTTGACCGCCTTATCAATAACTACATTCGATATATTTTTAATATTCTGCAGTATAACCATGTGTCTGCTTTGTGTTCCCAGTTAAAATAGTTGCCGATGCGCCAACGGCGCAATCAGTGAGCACTTACCTCTATATTTTTATTTCTCAACTCACCGTCCGTACCACTTTACCTTGCTCCGTATTTCCGCTACCTGTGCTCTAAACACGATAGCAACCTTAGCTCAGTTAATAATCTACTTTCTTCATGTCCCTTTCACAACTCTGACTTCGTGAACTGTTCGTTTCTTGTTCAAGCGGTACTACTCTGGAATGCGCTTCCGAAATCAAAACGTTCATAAATCGATTTACATTCAAAAAGAAAGTTCAAGATTTATTTCTCAGTGAACCAGTAGAATTACCTAATTCACAGCATACCGTATATTTCGGTATTCAACTTTTCTGATCGCTTCCACGTAAATTAATGCATAAGAAAATACATCTAGTACGTAAAAGGAAATCTAAAATAAATAGTTTGATGTTAAAATTTTTATTTAATTTAAAAAAAAGAACAACATTCCTGATACCCATCTCTACAACATGTGTTCGCCACTTGTTTATTTAGATTCACATAGCCGTCTAGATTCAGTACCTAGCTTTTTTTGACTGATGCTATTGTAGACCCTCGATGGGCGAATCTCGGGGTGAGGTTTCAGTTGGTTTAATAATATATTAAGCTTGATTGATGAGCTTTAAAAAAATATCTAATAATACATATTCATTACTGAGACGCTTGTAAATTATCCACCTTCCTTTTTTGTACTTTGCGGGAATCTCCACGGATACCACCGAAGGGTGGTTATGTCGGACTCGAACCGACCAAAAACCGCACGCCGTCTCAGGCACTACTAGCCAGAGGACCAGGTACACCCTAGTAAGAAAATCCCTGTAACCCCGACATACTTCGGGCTACCTGCAGCTGTGAGTGCCCCCCTCCTGTGTGGAAACCTCATGGTTTCTCTACTAAAAAAAGGATGCGTGCAGTTCATAGAGCTCGCATTGCAACCCCGATCTGTATCTGATAGGGTGGCAAATGGCCTCATCTGTCACGCCCAGGCCTACGATTAAGGAGCACGGTTGTTGTCTATTGATCTCCGGCGCCTGAGTCTTCTGCGGTACCTAGCCCGCTACCGGGCCTGGCTGCTGACTAGAAAGTAGGACAGAAGAAGTGGCTTCTTACGTAATGATTAATTATCCACCTAATGATTTTTATTTTACTAAACGTTATGCGTCAGAGTAGTTACTTACAAAGTACTTGAAGATCAATTTAAAAGTATCGCAGCCCTTTAGTATATCAGCGTACGTCTGAAACATTGCTTTGCAGTAGTCTTTCACGTCCATGTCCCTCTTTAATTGAGGACATAAAACTTCTTCATTCAATACGCACTGTGTACCGTAAAATATATTGATATTAAAACATATTGTACTCAAGAATATCAAAGTATGCGATAGTGACTCATAAGAGAAGTGAATGATTAAAATATAAGTAACAGATATCCAGAAAACGAAAAGCCAGTTAACGATAGTGTAGGACCGAAGGCATTTCATATTAAAAAATCTATGAATGCCCTGAATAGTCAGAACAAAATCTATGTTTCTATGAACATGAATAATAGCTAGGAAGCTATTCAGAAAAAACCCAGTGGAATAAAAGCAGCAATCATAATACGCAGTAATATAAACGAAGCTTAAGTGTTGTCTGATATCATTATTAAAATGAAATACAAGTATACGAGTTAAAAGTACGGCGTTGAAGAATGAAATCCCACATATAGATACTACATTCGAAAATCGGCCCTTTGGATGTATGACATTGTTCTTGATGTGGTATTTTGGGTAAAACCAAATAGTTTGCATTATGTTTAAAGGCTGAAGCATAGATTGAATGTCTTTATCGATCACGTTGCGGTATACTTTAATGACATTACACCTTTTATTACTTTTACCAAAGATTATAGAGCGCATAATTTTTTTTTAATTATTTTTCATAAATAACTAAGCAATAAAAATGTTACTGTTTTGGAATCGACTTCGACATCTACTAGCACTTTGGGATTTGTAACTTTATTATTCTCTAGGTCAAAATTTCAAAGTTTGTATGCAGTAATTGAATGGAATATTTCTTTCAGTTTCTGTTTATCTTGTCACATATGTCAATCAAAATATTTACATAAGTAGTAATACTTCAAGTTATTGAGTTGTTTATTTTGTGTGCCGCTATTAGTGGTTCAAGTTACACCTATTAGCATTTTATCTTGTACGCAGTACTTTAATTTGATGTATTATATACATACTGAAATATATCTAGCGGCCACCGCAATAGTATTTGCCTACTCTCAAGGCACATTTCTTCAATTCATGGTACGTGTGAAAATTCTCTTTACCTGGGTTTTCAATGGAGCTTTCTATCAGAATTGAAAAGGCTATATTCTGACCGTCTGGAAGTAAACTGTTCTGTTCAACTGACTGAAATATTCAGGTCGCTTCTAATGACTTGCAAAACTTTCATTCATTTCGGTATCATTTAAGTTACATCCCCACACACACTTCCCTGATCAGGTAAAGGCTTCATGGAGAAGTCTATACTCAACCGGGTCAAATACAATTTCCACTGTGCTAAGAAAGAATCTGCGTTCGTCAAAAGAAAAAGATTAAACCAGCAGATGGAGCTTCCAATCTGGACTTCCGATGAGCAATGGATTCACTACTTCTGGATGGATTAGTTTCTTGAGTTCTTTCTAGATTCTTCTGGATTGAATGGATTCCACCTATTTCTGGTGGGACTAGACTAGAATATCACGACCGACTGCCGCTACCACTACCAGGAACTTAGCCATCCGCCGATATTAGATTCTTTTATTCTCGTTGAAAGATAATTTATTGATACAATTGTTTCATCGATGAATAACCTTACACCATCAACTATTAAGAAGTTATAAAATTCACAAAGATATTAGTGAATTTATAAAGTATTGTGATAAATGCCAGCTAATATTTATGTGATAGTAGTCCAAATCGGGTTTTAAAAAAGTATAGGGTGGGCCAAGAAATCATTAACTATTGAATTTAACATCTCGTGCGAACGTGTTACTGGAGTTCTAGGGGCCGATGCTACTTTAATTTAACTAATTCGTGGTCCACCCTTTGTTTAGAAATTGATGATTGTATATTGTTTTAAGTAACCTACATTATGAGTGTTATCATTTTAAACGTTTTAAATTATCGGATATTTAATACAGTTATAGTGAAACAGTACAAGTAATTTTATTCAATAAGTGTAGCAAGTCCCACCAAGTACCATCAGTCAATAGTATAAATAAACCCCAAGTTTAATATATGTTTAATGGATAGAAGATCTGGTGTATTACTATAAATGACTTTATGACATGTGTAGCCTGATATAGGTGATTAATTAGTTTCTTTACTAAATTTATAATGAAGAAAATATATATTCAATTCATCAGTGTCATTTTCTACAGAGAGATTAAAGTTCCAAATAACACTAAGTGTAAGATTCTTTGCATAAATAACTGTATATAGACCTTTGCCTTAATTACCTCTAAAGGACTAATAATTTGCACTTTCACACAATCAATACAAAAAATAACATGCGCAGCCCTGTTTTCACGTAAGTCACTGCCAACGGCCAACAAAGCAGTTAATTCGTTGACCGTACCCCGCAACGTGTCCCGCAAACCATCAGGAGGACCATGTTGGATGCCTACAATTACTATCATCCTGAAAGTCAGTCATTCCACCTGGCCTGTGGGCACCTTACACTACGTTTGCCGAGACGCAGTCTCCACTCTAGAACTCATTTAATCCAAGGATTGTCGATTCTGCGGCTAAAAGTATTCTGATCAAATACCAGCTTTTCAAATTATTGAGTATTGTACATTGCAGTTGTTACCTTTGTAACAAAAGTCATCAGTCAGACAAGAAGGAGTTACTATAGGTGAGAGTCTAAAATATGTTTTTCTTCTACGTGTTGCTATAAGCCGAGTAACGTTGAAATGCATACTATACTGGTCAAATCAGACGTGTACCAAGAAAGTGGCTCGCTAAAAGCAACTGTAGCCAGTAAATGTATATCAGAGGCCCTGATGAATTTGAAATAGACCCGAGTATGTGACTCTACAAAGTAAAAGGGTAGTTACCCTTTACTAGTTACTAAACTCTCCGTACCTCAGACAAGAATAAATCGCATATTTTCAATAGATATAGTTAATAAAAATTTTGATTTCTATGCAGCGGTAACAGTATAAAAGTTGCTGTTTGTCATCTTAATCTATATATATAAAAATGAATTACTGTTCGTTAGTCTCACTAAAACTCGAGAACGGCTGAACGGATTTATCTTATCTTGGTCTTGAATTATTCGTGGAGGTCTAGGGAAGGTTTAAAAGGTGAGAAAAATTCGAATACTTGCCGGAAAAATACTCAAAACAGCGTATTTCTATTTCCCATACAAACGTTTTCTAAATAAAATGGAGAGTCAATTTCTAATTTATTAACCCTGCATAAAGTTCAAATTCACGTGCGTGTTGGAGGATCTAATATCGCGTTCTGAAACTCGACAAAAGTGAAAGTGAATCGCGAACGCGACAAAATTGCATAGTCTCAAAATACATAGTACATAAATAGTGGTCGGTTTCGAGAAACTCAATTTTAGCTAACTTCAGTTGTTAAACTGTCTGATTATTTTTTTAATAAGACTATATAGAAATCGAAAGATAAATCTTAAGTTTTATCACAAATTAAATTATAAATCTTAAGTTAAATTTCTGAACGCAATCATAATATTTGACATTAGATTTGACAACCAACTAATATGTCAATCCATCCTGTCGCATTTCAGAGCACGGAAAGAAGTATTACGATATTATATCTATCTTTGTGGCTACGTGCGCGAGAATTTTCTTTACTTTGGTGATCCTTTATGATAGCGACATTCCAAGTAATGTGCTCTTTTACTGCTAAATGTGCGGGAAATTTTCTCACTTGATTAATTACAATTTACGATGCCGAGGAGAACACGACCTGACTTAGGTCATCGTAGTCAATCAAATGTGCGAAGAGTTACCCCACGTGCTAACCGCACTGATGACCAGAGACAGACAGATCAAGAAAATAGTCGTATTGCTATGTCAGAATTGTGTTCTTTAGTGAGTGACAATGTAGGAGATAGGCTTAGAATGCAACGAGTTCGTGCACATCAAACACAACAACAGCAAGCTAGATATAATGAAATTGAGCGAATCCGCAGACGCAGTGCTCCTGTGATTCTTGAACGAGCTGCATTACACTATGATCCGGTAATTGATTATTGTGCCGACAAATTGGTAACAATTGGGGAAATGAAAACAATTTGTAAATATTGTAAGGCGTTAAAATACACTGGTGAATCTACTGGATTATGTTGTGCTGAAGGCAAAGTAAAATTGCCACAATTGATCCCACCACCAGATCCTTTACGCTCTTTAGTTTCTGGGATTGGAAATGATTCTAAGCACTTCTTGACCAATATTCAGAAATATAACAACTGTTTCCAGATGACATCATTTGGTGATACACATATTATACAAGACAATTTCATGCCCACTTTCAAGGTATTATATAAGAATAGTTTTTTATATTATTCAAGTTTGTACTAAATCGGAAATAATTAATGGACAAATTTTAAAAAATTACAGATTCAAGGACAAATTTATCACTTACTGGGAACTCTGTTACCACTACCTGATGCAGATCAACAATTTTTACAAATTTATTTTATGGGAAATTCAGATGCGGAAATTAATAATCGTTGTGCTTACAATCCAACAGTGAAGAGAACCATTGTCCAACAATTACAAATGTTTCTTCATCAGTATAACAATTTAGTAAACATGTTCAAAATAGCATTGGATCGGATGCCATCTGATAGCCATAATATTATTATTCGAGCTGACAAAACACCTGCCGATGAACACACAAGGAGGTTCAATTCACCTACCATTGATGAAGAGGCTGTTGTCATTGTGGGAGAAAATTTACAATCTAGAGATATTGTGCTTCATCGTCGGAATAGTGATTTAAAACGTGTATCTGAAACACACAGGAGTTATGATGCACTACAATATCCTTTGATCTTCTGGAAGGGGGAAGATGGATACTATTTTAATATCAAAATGGTAAATCAAGTAACAGGTAAATGAATTGAACAAGATTAAATAATATTTTTAAATTCAATTTATCTAAGTAACAATTTAAACATTTATCATTTTTGATTGCAGGTGCTGAAACCAACAAAAAAGTTAGTGCTATGAATTTCTATTCATACAGACTCATGATCCGTCAAGGTGAAGTAAATTATATTTTGATGTGTCAACGACTTTTTCATCAGTTTGCAGTTGACATGTATGTCAAAATTGAGACTGAACGATTGACATACATCCGTTTGAACCAACGACGGCTACGGTCAGAGGAATACATCCATCTCCGCGATGCTATAAATGCTGATGGCAATGTGAATAATGTAGGAAGAATGACAATTTTGCCAGCTACTTATATAAGAAGCCCACGCCACATGCATGAATATGCTCAGGATGCTATGTCATATGTTAGGCATTATGGCCGCCCAGACTTATTTGTTACATTCACATGTAACCCAAAATGGTCCGAAATCGAGAAGGAATTACTACATAGCCAAACACCAGTTGATAGACATGACATAACTGCCAGAGTTTTTAAACAAAAATTAAAATCTCTCATGAATTTCTTAATAAAGCATTGTGTGTATGGCCGAGTCCGTTGTTGGATGTACTCTGTAGAATGGCAAAAGCGTGGATTGCCACATGCGCACATTTTAGTATGGTTAGTGGACAAAATAAGGCCCGATGAGATTGATTTCATAATTTCAGCTGAAATTCCAGATGAAATAGTTGACCCAAAATTGCATGCAGTAGTTACCAAACACATGATACATGGACCTTGCGGACATTTCAACTACAACTCACCCTGTATGGTCGACGGTGGATGTTCCAAGCGATACCCAAGAGACCTGCTTGCTGAAACCATAACGGGAAATGATGGATACCCATTGTATCGTCGGCGATCAGTTGCGGACAGTGGGCGATCGGTAGTTGTGAAGGTAAGAGGACAAAATGTTGATGTAGACAATCGTTGGATTGTGTCATACTCGCCAATATCGTCCAAAGCTTTTGAGACTCACATCAATGTGGAATATTGTAATTCTGTGAAGTCGATAAAGTACATATGTAAATATGTTAATAAAGATAGTGATATGGCTGTCTTCGGTGTAACCAATGCAAATGATGAAATATCACAGTACCAGATGGGTCGCTATGTAAGTAGCAACGAAGCTATTTGGCGTATCTTTTGATTTGAGATTCATGAAAGACACCCTACAGTAGTCCATTTAGCAGTCCATTTAAAAAATGGTCAACGAGTTTATTTTAATGAATCTAACGCGGCAGACAGGGCGGCACATCCACCGTCGACAACATTAACAAGTTTCTTTACAGTATGTCAAACTGATGATTTTGCTCGCACTTTGCTGTATGCTGACACGCCACGCTATTACACATGGAACGCATCATCGAAATCGTTTCAGCGTCGAAAACAAGGAACACCAGTTGAAGGACATCCAAATGTATTTGCTTCAGATGCTCTGGGTCGCATCTACACAGTACATCCAAATAACGATGCATGTTATTATTTGCGGTTGTTGTTGGTGAATGTTCGTGGTCCGAGATCGTTTAAACAACTGAAAACAGTTAATGGACAGCTGTGTGCGACTTACCGTGAGGCATGTCAACTATTAAATTTACTTGAGAACGATTCGCACTGGGATGCTACGCTCAAGGATTCCGTAATATCTTCGTCGCCGCATCAAATTCGTACATTGTTTGCGATTATCATATCGACATTTTTCTCCTCGAATCCAAAAGATTTGTGGGTTAAGTATAGAGATGACATGTCTGAGGATGTTTTGCATCGTGTGCGCCGTCAGACTTTGAATCCTACACTACAAATGACTGAAGAAATTTACAATGACACATTGATCATGATAGAAGATATGTGTTTATTGATGGCAAATAAAGTATTGTCGTGTTTGGGAATGACAGCACCCAATCGTCATATGCACGATGCATTAAACCACGAGTTGCAAAGAGAACATCAGTACGACATTGAAGCATTGGCCGAAACAGTTCGTACAAATGTTCCACAATTAAATCAACAACAAAGAATTGCGTACGACACTTTGATAGAAGCTGTGAACAGTGGATCTGGTGGAATTTATTTCCTTGATGCTCCCGGAGGAACCGGAAAAACGTTTTTAATTTCATTGCTTTTGGCGAGGATCAGATCGCGAAATGATGTTGCTCTAGCGTTGGCTTCATCTGGAATAGCTGCAACTCTGCTAGAAGGCGGGCGCAAACTGCACATTCTGCCTTGAAGTTACCACTAAACATGCAAATCACCGAAACACCAATTTGCAACATCGCCAAAAATAGCGCAATGGCCAAGATCCTATAGGTATGCAAATTGATTGTTTGGGATGAATGCACAATGGCCCATAAGAGGTCACTGGAGGCACTGGACAGAACGTTGAAAGATCTTCGTGACAACCAAAATATTTTCGGTGGGGCCATGATTCTGTTGTCATGTGATTTTCGTCAGACTCTTCTAGTTATTCCCCGATCAACTGTTGTTGATGAACTAAATGCATGCCTAAAATCATCAAATTTGTGGCAGTACGTAAAGACACTCCACTTAACAACTAACATGCGAGTATTTTTGCAACAAGATGAAACTGCAAATGTGTTTGCGAAGCAGTTGTTAGGCATTGGAAATAATAAAGTTGCAGTGGACACCTCGACCGGATTCATCACATTACCTACAGATTTCTATCACATCACAGACTCAAAAGTGGAGCTTATTCAGCGAGTTTTCCCAGATATAGCGCAAAAGTTCAATAACCATAATTGGCTGGGTGAACGAGCAATATTAGCAGCGAAAAATAAAGATGTCGAGGATCTTAATGCGACCATTCAGAATTTACTTCCAGGACAGTTGGTTTCCTTCAAATCAGTCGACACTGTAATGAACCAGGATAACGTAGTCAACTATCCCACTGAGTTCTTAAATTCACTGGAGTTGCCTGGATTACCACCTCACAATTTGCAGTTGAAAATAGGATCAGTTGTTATCATGCTGCGTAACATTAATCAACCTCGACTATGCAATGGAACAAGACTGGCTGTGAAAAGACTGATGAATAACGTCATTGAGGCGACAATCATAAAAGGAAAATACAAAGGAGAGGATGTCTTGATCCCACGGATACCGATGATTCCAACGGACTTACCATTCGATTTTAAACGCTTACAATTTCCAGTACGTCTGGCCTTTGCGATGACCATAAATAAATCACAAGGACAGTCGTTAGAAGTTTGTGGAATCAACTTGGAGTTTCCCTGTTTCGCGCATGGACAATTATACGTCGCGTGTTCGCGCGTCGGAAAACCGTCTTCTTTGTTTATTTACGCACCACAAAACAAAACAAAACATATAGTTGATGAGAAAGCTTTAAATTAATTAACAGACTGTATTTTCACAGTGTGTGTCTGTGAATATAAAAATTTAAACCTTATAAATAGCCAATATTTCAGGAAAACTCTGTTTTCTAAGTAAGCAACATGATGTATCGAAAATAATAATAAAACTTCATGATTTATTCAATAAATGCTTTTTTATTAAATACGGATTCGATTTGTTTGTTTTAAAATCATTTTATACAAAAGATTAGGTCTTTTATTTATCGATGAGGCAGTACGAAATCTGCCGGGTCAGCTAGTGTTAATTAATAATTGTATTATATAGTTTGTGTGTGATGAACTGTTATTTAATAATTAATTAATTGAAAACAAAATGACAAACGACAACATTAATACTGTTAGCACTACATAACATTTGATGTGAACATGGTTGAATAAATAGTTTGAAATAAGGCTTCGTCCGTGTAGTATTTGAATACTGAATTTTTATATCAGACAAGTGGTTTTTGCAGCGTAAATCCCGATCCCATGGTAAATCTGGGATAAAAAGTAGCCTATATGTTACTCAGTAACTTCCTCCATCTTCTAGTGAATGTCCTATTAAAATCTGTTCAGCAGTTCCAGAGATTAGCTTGGATAAACAAGCAAATAGACAGACAGATAAAAGTATTTAAAAAAGTAGTTTATATTTTAGTATCGTGTAAAGAGCTATAAATACAGTTTTTTTTTAATCACAGACAGACATTCCAGTTTTATTTACATGTATTGATTAACGAAAAGAATATAAATGCAACACTAATAGAAAGCAATGACTAGAAAGCTATCAAACTAATTATTCAAGCATGTTAACATGAAATATTTTTAAATACAATACCAATAAGGGAAAGCAATTTAACATATTGATATAATAAATTTAATCAAATAGTTATCGATAAATGTTGAATGAACAGTATTTTTTATTAGTCGAATGTACATTTGACATGGTTCAATCATGGCCTTTTATTTTAGACATAATTCTATTTATAATAATAGTATCACCATGCAATCGGTACAGCAAAGAAGTAATAATAATGAGGTTTTGTTAAATAATTTTGTGGATAAAGATATACAAGCTATGCTGAGGCCTTTAAACATGATACCAACAATGTTCATCACTGCTAAATATCAAATTTATCACAATTTTATCACTTCCAATACTTCTTTCTACAATATTTGTACATGTTTGACTTCTGTTCTGTGTATATTTCCTTATCTCTTCCGTGTGTATCAAATATCAGATCAACAGAAAAGTGTATTTGACATCATTCTTTTTTGGACTTCTATTTCTGATTTCATTATGTACTCCTTCGGGTTTACGTTGAACATTTGCACGAACATATTCACTAGTCAGATCAATGTATTTTTAGTTTTGAAACTACAAAGAGTTTACAAGTTATTAAGTATCAATAAAAATGAAATTAGAAAAATCATTTTTTTTAATTGGGCAAGCATTACTTCTTTTTTTGTGTTTAATATTCTCTGGGTAATTTTAGTGTATAGTGTTACCAAGCAATTTAGTTTCCATGGATTAATTTTGACCATAATAGTCACTTGTTTTGACTTCAATGTGTTGTATGCTAGTAGACTATTGCACATGGTACAAATTGCATTCAAACTTTGGATTGAGACTATTACATCGTCAGAAAGGTCGGAAGAAATATTGAAAGAAAGCTTCTGGACTACTATATTTGGAGTATATGATGAAATATTGAAGGTGTATGATATAATTGAAAAGACTTTTAAAGGGCAAGTAAGTTTTGTAGGATTCTACAGTGTTAATACTAATTTATTTTTTTCAGGTACACGAACAATGTAACATACAATAATATGCTCAGAACTGAAGAAATATATATAACGTATGTGTATTGCTATGTGTATACAGCTGTTGTGGAGATAAAGATGATGATAATATTAACAACCTGTCCCATGCTACTCACATCCATCGGTTTCCTGCGATCTTCACCAGATCATCGGACCACTTTGTAGGGAACCTTCCAACGCTGCGTTTCCCAGTACGAGCTCGCAGCTCCAGAACTTTATGATTGCATTGGCCATTGTTTTTGCGTGTAATGCGCCCCACCCACTACCACTTAAGTTTAGTACTTTTTCTGGGAATATCGGTGACCTCTTATCGTCTGCGGATTTCGTCAATCCTGAATCGATAACACAAAGAAACTCCGAGAATTGATCTATCCATTGTTTGTTAGTGACTTAAAACTTTCTTACCTGCCCCATGGTCAGCGACCACTTCTCTGTGCAGTAAGCCATCGTTGGTAACACACATTCAGATTACATATATAAATAACATGTATCTATAGCTTTAATCATTTTCTATTGATTACTCTGAGAGACAAAAATTATAAAAATTAACATTTAAAACAGTCAACAAACTCTTAAATGCAAATTTTAACGAAGGTAACCGATTATGTTGTTCATAATCGTGAGCTTTCGTTAAACTTTATATATTGCACACATAATATCCAACAATGTGACGTTAGTCGGTGTATTCTTCCATATACAATTTGAATACTAATCTTGCGTCGACAACCGTTTTTACTGTAACCTGCTTCGAAATTTGCTCTTAACATGTGTTGCTCCTTACACTTCTCAACAGTTTACCAATACTAGCTTTTTTTTGTGGCATTTTACTGAGCTCAGGAGAGGTCAACTCCAGCGTGAGCCCTACATGGTACTACGGAACACACCTTTTGTTGGCGGAAAAAAACATCGAGGTTCCCACACAAGAGGGGACCATCTATAAGCTATAAGTGACCCGAGATACGTTGGGATTCTAGAAATATCCCTTCTAGAATGTACCTGACTACCCAACTGCTAGTGCACGAGACAGCGTGCAGTTCTCGGTCAGTTCGAGTAACATAACCACCAGCCGGTGGCAACCGTGGAGATTTCCGTAGAAACAAAAAAAAAAGGGAAATTAGCTTGACTCAAGCATTTTTGTAATGAGTATAGTGATCACAACTCTTGGATTCTATACATACTTTCCATCAGGTAGAGCAGAGGCACTTTGACAGACTCTTGAAATAAAAATAAAAAATATTGAATTTTGAGTGACTGAGTAATTGATAGCTTAATGATAATTGGGATCCATTATTAAAAATGGAAGTATAAATATAGGCCTATATGTTCAAGTGACTAAAGCTATTAGTTGTAATGCGTATATTAATGTACATTTTACTATTTCAGATTATGTTTCATACAATGTTAACATTTGTGCGCGCTCTGTGGAATGTACTGATTTTGGTATATTTGAAAAAGTTAGTGGTTGAACATGTAAGTAAATTGGGCAATTAACTGCATGTGTTTCAAACGTTCTTTCTGCTCAAACATATTTTGTAAACATTTTGCAGTTTTCTCTATTCTTAGCGGTAAATTTGATAAGCTTATGCAAAGACATGGCTATACATGTATATCTCAGTAAAGAGTGTGAAAATGTGTACTTAGCAATGGAAGATCTGAAGTCAGTATGTCTACTGCGAATGAATGAAAGTGAAACATCCAGTAAGTGACTTATAAAAATATTTTTGATATTTTCTATGCTTATCCTTTTTCTGTGCTTATCTTGTTGAGCTAAAATTCGTGATTTTTATTTGCAACCAGGTGCAAATTCTTTAGCCTTTTCATTTATTTCATAGTCATACGGTGCAGTATATCTACAACTGTCGTTTTGAATTTTAAATTTACTTAAAATCAGGTTACCAAATTCAAAATTTATTTATTTACGTAGTAAGTGGCGTGAACAATGAAATACGTGACTTTTGGTGCCACGCATGACATTCTCAACCTCTCAGTTGATTTATGTAACCTTACGAATGAATAACTTCAAACTGCAATGTAGCATTATTTTTGTGTCGTTTTTGATCAATGTCATTAAGTTTTAATGTTATTAGAGCCTGATCTCTGATTTCAATCAGACAAGTAGAGCCTTGCTCACATGTTCCGAAATAGTAGCTCTCCCCTGATATATTCATAATTTATTCTAGCTGCCCAAAGAAAAACGTGCAAGAATATTCAGCGCCTACAAGCAGTGTCATTCAAAAAATTAAGAGCTTGCGATGTTTACACCGTGGATGCTGCAGTACTCTTAAGATTGCTGTGTCTTCTTACTTCATACATTATTGTTATTTTACAGTTTGCACTATTGTGATTGTACTCTGTACCTTATCCTATGGTTCTGATACTATGATATAGTTTAAAAATAAAATATTGATGACAAGATTAACTTAACTTTCTTTGTAGAATGAATCGCCCAAATATTGAAACTAATGTAATATTCTGTACGTTACGCTTTGACACGTTTTGATCATTTAATAAAGAAGAGTGATGTTATAGCTCAGAGCAAACACAGTCAGGTTGTCGTCCGAAATTAAGGACGTACACAATGGCAACAAATTTGATAATAACAGTTTAAACATATGTTTATTAGGTACATCAAAAGAAGTGTAGGTTCTAGATCTATATTACACGTTGAATATGTGTACAAACATACTTTCTAGTGAGGTTAAGGTGTTCTTGATATTGAGACTGCAGTGAGCTTACAAGTTACTAAATTAAACGAAATTAAACTGATGAACATGATCATTTTTTTCATTGGGTAAGCGTCTTTAACTTCTTTGGTTTTAATGTTCTATAAGTCATGTTAAACTACAGTAAAAACATTCATTGCACTTTCTACGACGTAATTATGTATATTCATCCAAGTCATTTGTTTTGAATACAATATATTATATGCTAGTAGACCAGTGTACCTAGTAAAAGCTGCTTAGCAAATTTGGGTCGAGAATACTTAATCATCTTCAATAGGTCAGAAAAAACAGTTGGAGGTAATTATTGAGCCACTATGATTCTAGTTCTAGATCTTTATTACACGTTGAATATGTGTACAAACATGCTTTTTAGTGAAATTAAGGTGTTTTTGATATCGAGACTGCAGTAAGCTTCATCTTCATCATCATCATCTCAGTCAAAATACGTCCACTACTGGACATAGGCCTCCCCAAGGTTCTCCACAACAGCCGATCCTGTGCCACCCGCATCCATCAGCTTCGCGCGACCTTCACCAGGTCGTTGGACCACCTTGTGGAGGGCCTACCAACGCTGCGTTTCCCAGTACGCGGTAGCCACTCCAAAACTTTACGGCCCATCGACCATCGTTTCTGCGTGTAATGTAGCCCGCCCACTGCCACTTAAGTTTAGCAATTTTACTGGCAATATCGGTGACCTTGATTCGTCTGCGGATCTCCTCATTTCTGATTCGATTATGTAAAAAATTTCATTGCCGTCTCCATTGCTCTTTGGTTGACTTTGAGCCTTCTGATCAAACCCATAGTGAGCGACCATGTGTGCCGTAAGTCATCACTGGCAGCGGTTTAAAAAATTTTGCTATTGACTACCCTGTTACTTAAGAGCTTTATGATCCTGAATTCTGAGCCAGAGTTTATTCTTTCTGACAGAATACTTCACGTGAGGCCATAATTCAATAATTTGCGACAGATTTTCATTCCATCCACGAAGCTCCGTGTAGTGGCAGATTAAGAATACAGAGTATCACCACCCCTGTTCTTCCCATGATTGTGACTATGAAATGAGTCATGAGGTGACTAAAATAACAGGATATGCTAGACAATATCATTGCAACGAGAAGGAAAACTTGAAAGAAACTCTATACCAACCCGTCTGGCCACCGTGGTACAGTAGGCCAAAACCAAAACTAAACCCGGTCTATGTCCAATAATAGATTGTTAAACTCTGTTGATAAAAAAGCAAAATAATGAATCTTTTTATTGCCTAATAGAATTCAATACAAACATAATTTATCTCAAACTCATCATATATTCTAGTCGAGTCAAGAAGAACGTTGAAGAATATCTAGCGTTTGTAACCGGTTTCATTCAAGAAATTAAACAGTTGCGATATTTACGTCGCGGAGGCTGCAGTACTCTTAGGATTGGCACATCTTCTAATTTCATATACGAGTATTGTTGTTATTTTACAGTTCGTACTATATTGTTAACCCTGTGATTATTTTTGTTATATTGTTAACGCTGTGGCTTGTAATTGTTGTTTAAAATAAATTAACGTGCATACGTGCAAAATGTTATTGAAATGTTTAATGGCTAAATTTTCATATGTCCCTTGCAGAATATATCTATTCTAACAAAACGTATGTTGTAATTTGTGCCCGTATCTGCAATTAAGAAGTCACAAGTATGTCACCGCGTTTTAAGTAATCTAAATTAAAAGTGTTGAGGGGAGATTGAGCTCCATTAAACTACGTCACTCAGTAAAGGAAATGACCGGACTGTTAAAGATCGATTTTCTGTGAGATCTTGATATTACACCGATCGAACTAGTCTATAATTGCCTAAGTATGGCTCTCTCATGACTCTCGAATGATGAGTATTCAAGTACTCCATTCCGTTCGAGTTACTGCAGTCCTATTCCCCGTCAATACTTGACTCCTTTACCTTACCCGTCTGTCTCATTCTTATCAAATTTATTCCGTTTAAAAAGTCTACTTTTCTCACCAAAGATATGACAACATATATTATTAAGACTTACTTTCAAGAGACACCGTGGATAGCTGCCAAAATAGAAGCATAGGACTATAAAATTATGAATATTATCATTAATTACTAAATGCATTCTTCTAACTATGAATATTAATAATTAGAGTAATTGAATTGTTATTGATTTCGCGTAGAATAACACAGTGTACAATATTGTCTATCAGTAAGTTGTTGTCCAGTAAACTAAGTGCTACAGCATATTAAACAAATTATAGTTAAAAAAAATAATTAAAATAATATAAAATCCTCAAATATGTCACCATATGATTATTCTCTAGAAAATTATATTTCGGAACATATTTTGAGAATTTTTTATTATATGAACTTCACTTTGTCTATTTTTTCACAGATAAATATACTATACAAGAAAATTTTATAACTCCTACTAGCAATAAATATAACAGAATCGTATATCTTGCTGCCGGATTGGGAATTATATTTAAAATTTATGTAATATACTTTCAAGAGCCCATAAAAAAACAAATGGACTTGAAGCAGTTTTTTTCTATCGTTTTTTTACTTCTGTTTCGGTCTCATTACGTTTTGCTACGTCAATATGAGTAAATCACATATCAATATCTCGCTCGTGTTAAAAATATAAAAAAATAATAACACAATTTGCAGAAATAAAAGTATTGACAACACTACCCTCTGGAATTTTCTTTTCTATTTAGTCATTTTCATTCGTGCACTAATGATGTTGTTAACATATTTATTGACTCCTTACTATAACGCATCAGACATTGGCAGCACCATACTTTTTTTAAGTTTTGATGCCAATTACTTTTATTCCATCCGTGTCCTAAACTTATTAAGAAAGTTTCTTAACGTATGGAATAATGCAGTCAAAGAAATGAATGATTAACTTCAAAATGATGATTATTACAAGGACTCGTTTGAAGTGTATCAAAATATTTTAAAATCATTTAAACTATTCAAAGACGCCTTTCAAATATTGGTGATTATTTTTCTTAAAATTTGACGTATTGGAACGAAGTTCCTTACGGCAGGCTTGGAGGGGATAGGGATTTCGCTGCGGGACCGAACTGAAAAAAATGTGATAGTAAAACCGTAAGAAAAATCCGTGGAAAAAGTGCGTGGAATAAATCTGTGGAAAAAAGTGCGTGGAATAAAACCGTTAAATGAGACGTGCGCAGGCGCGAAAGCGCGTCATGTGTGCTACGTTTCATACTATCTATCACGTACTTAACATTCGTACTATTTCTACCTCTTTTTTCTATTTTTCTATTTCTATGTAATTTTTTTAATTAATAATAATGTTGACAAAAAAAAATAAAGATACATATTTTTTTGTTATTTCAGTTGAAATTTGAATTACGATGTTTTTTTTATTTTAAGGAATTGATTATTTTATTATTTTAAGGAATTTATTATTTTATTTCCTAAAATACTGAATTTCCTAAATACTTTCTTGTACTTAAATAAAAACCAATCAGCAAAATTTAAGAGAAAAATCAAGAAAACCTACATAAAATTGAGCACGATTTTTTTTGCAAATTGTGTCGATTCCACATTATCCGAAGGAACTTCGTTCCTACCTGGTGTCCCACGACACCATTCATTATTTGAATTTCTTTTCATAATTTCTATTTTTTATATTTTTAAACTTTTCCAGATGCTGATAGGGCTATTACATAGTTTCTGTCACACTCTGCTATATTTGATAATACTTTTGGAACTGTATGGATCACAAGTTGAAGTAAGTACATAACTAAAACTTTATTTCATTTCAATACTACCTTCTGGAATAGGAATTCTCTTTCGCTTAAATTCTTGTAAATTAATAATATTCAAATCAGTGTACGTAGACTTTATCATAATCTCCACTCGCAACAAATTTACCGCTGTTGAACCGAACTGCGGTAATCTGCTTTCCAGCATCTTCTGCAGCTATAAGTACACATGAACGTTACAGATGGACGAGACAAAACTTTTCCTCTACTTACCAAAGTGATCAGCAGCAAAGAGGTGACTGCCTAGTCCGTGACTTAATGAGAGCCTTAGTACAAGGTGATACCAGTGTATTTGTGGACAGACATTAGTCTTGATAAAAGCTATTACCTCTTAATTTAGATCGATTCTGGCACACTACCCCGTTGCGAACCCCAATTGATTAATGACCAACCAGATTTCCTTACGTAAACAATATATAACCTGCTTGAGACATTGGTGTCAAAAGTCTGATTCTTAACGGCGAATTTTCCCACTTTCATTTATAACATTACGACTACTACGGGAACGAGTTTGAAACCGCTAAATCAGTTGATGTTATTTATTTTCTGTTGCAGTTTGTTATCACATTATATCTTCCAATTTAACTTTAATCTTAAATTTGCGCACTCTATATTTACAAAAATTTTGAGCTAATAGCATTCCTTGATATGTTTCAGAAAACAGACAGTTTTAGTATTTCGATAACTTTAATGTGGATGTTAAAGTACTTTGTAATGGAAGTTATATTTTGTCTGTACTGTAAAAAATTTTACATTACATGAACGGACAAAATTAACGTGTCTGGGCATATTGTAAAAGCCCAATGTTCAGGTACTCGTATTTAAATACTTACACTTACTTATCCTTCTTATATTATTGTAATTTTCGGTTTCGACGACAAGGTTTCAACGATATTACAATTGTATGTAGTAACTTATTTCTATTATAGTATAACAGACATCGACCACTCTTTGTCTACTACTTTGGCTCCTGGCCTACTAAAGAGAAATTATTCTTAAAATGATATTTTTCTGTAGCCTATACCCATTATATCGATTAGAAATTCTAGAAATGTTTATAAATACTTTATGTTTGTAAGTAATATTGATAATTTTCATTTTTCAGAGAGTCAAAAACGTCTTTTCAAAAATATCATCCCATATAGTCACTCTACATTTGGTAAAATGACTTTATGTGTACTCTTTGAAATAGATGCAGCTGTATCGATATCTCTAATAGCCTATTTCACAAACTATGTTATTGTAGTACTGCAATTTAAAGTACTTTAACTTTTATTACCCAAATTAACTTCTTTGTAACATTTTATGATGTATTTTATTGAAAAAGCATTAAATATATACACAAGTAATTATTGTTATTATTTGTTATTCGTCTGACCTAAGAAAATATGTAGCACATGTTTGTAAAATTTCTGAATTTGATTTCTATTAAATCTAATAAAATAAATGCAATTATGGGGCCATTCATTATTCAAAAAGCGTATCTTAACTAACCACTGACTGACGTCATGAAATATCTTTCTCATTTCATAAACATAAGTACAACATCCAACACGAGATACTTGCCTATGTGGCCTGTTTTAAGTTTATTAAGTTAGTATGGCCGGTTAAATAGCACCCAAGGATGATTATCTCACGTCTGTCAAATAATATTGCGAATTTGCATACGACTTGATCTCTTTAGATTCTTCATCTTATCCATTTTCTTTACTTTAACTGAATTCTTCCACTGCTTCACGTCCCTTATTAAATCGTATATGAGACCGTATTGTAAAGATTTATGCACAAGATAATGTAGACATAGCTAGCCAGACGGAGCCGAGACACTCACTATACGAGTTAGACATATGGTGAGTGTCCACGTCTCGGCTCCGTGTGTTATGAAGGTCGGGATGCATTGGTTAATTGTTATGGTTTTGCAATGTGGAAGAATCGGTACCACGATTCAACCATCCGACCGTAATTGTAGCGACCGAGTTAGATTATTTTGCAAAAATGAATTTACATAACCTCGATGGTACTGCCCTTTACGGCTGCAGGATTCGGGATACATAGTCACTGTACATTATCGTAGTCTTACCAATATTCATCCTAAGTTCTCTAGATCATGCAGAAATTCAGTTACAGTTTCGAAGATATGACGTCTTCCCGTCCTACCCCACAATGCAATTGGATTTGTCTTGTCACCTATTCTTGTACTTAAGCGTTCATCGTTATGACTTCGATGGGACATCGCAGCTTCATAGAGACTTAGATTTTAGCGGTCACGGTTGTACCTTGTACTGTTCTATGTTTGGACATGTCACAACAGGAAACCTTACACAACATCGTCTCATACTCTGTCTTTCGAAAATCGAATGTCTCTTCAGATTGACTCAATAATAGATGTGATTATTAATTTTCAGAATTATGTATTCTTCTAAATAAATTATTTAGAGTAATTGAATTGTTATTGATTTTATGTATAACAATATTTTATTGAAAAATATGTAACAGTAAGTTGTTGGCTTTTCAATGTATCTTTAAACTTCAAAACAAAGTGCTGCAATATACAAAATATTTTTGAAATTGAGAAACACTTAAAAATTAAACAACATTAAGCATTCAGTCATGTTACCTTGCGATTTTTTTCTAGATAATTATATTTCGGAACACATTGTCTGTTTACGACCAAAACTATTATTCAAACAGTTTTGTTGTATCAATAATTACAAATATATTTACCCTAAGCCTCGATAGGTATCGTTGTACTGCTTGCCTGAATCGCGCTATTTTTGTTTACCAGCACTAGTATAACTTACTGTAGATTCATTAATAAAAAAAAAACAATAGATCAGATAACAGATGTGGTTTTATTGTGGACCCTTCTAGTATATCCTAATAGATCAACTAGGTCATATTTACGCTAGTCGTAACATTGGTCCTTCGAGCCGGATAAGAAAAACGGTTAGTTCAACGATCTTGTCGCAAGACCGTCTCTTGTACCTGCAGTGGATCGCTGCGCAAGGGTGTGAGATTAAGGAGTAGTGACGACGTGAAGGAGCCGAAAAAAACGCCTGACAGAGGGCGCCACACGTCGATACATCAAGCACGCAACAGCTGGTGCGAGTTTGCGATTGCAGAGTGTTTGTGTTTGTGTTAGTGTGTTGCAAGAGGAAACGGAAAGTGCAGTTCACCATCACCATCGACAGAGGGCGCCACCGGTACGTTGGTAATACAGTGAAGTGCAAATGTGAGTACACTTATTTTTATATTATTGATCAAATCAAAGTGTATTAAAAAATCAAGTGAATTTTGAACTTTATACTGAAGAAGAATTTAACTTTAATTTTGCAAAACAAGAATATTTGAACTTAGAAGTTTTGTAAGATTGTTGAGGACAAAGACTATTTAGTTTAAGTTGCTTGTTAGTTTTAGGACTTAGAATAATTTATAAAAAATGGGGGAACGGGGAATCCATGCCGGATCTCCGCCGATAGTAAACATTTTATTCTCAAACACTTGTAAAATTTTGAGAAATTTTACTCTTGGGTCTTACTTCAGAATTGGTAACTTGTTTGAATATCAGTTTGGTTTTAATTTGTATTCAACGTGGAAGGCCTACTTAATGTATTAAGAGACCTACAAAAGGTTATAGATAGAGGTCTAATTAATTTTAAAAAGAGTCCCAAGGACAGACTAACACTCGAATTTGTCATGGCTCCTCAGGTCAACAATTCACACACTTTTAAAGCTTTAGTAGCTGTAAGTTCAGGCCATATACGTTGCGAATACTATTCTGAAAACCACATACTATGTTTTTGTAAGCAATTCGCCAAACAATCTGTCAACAACAGACGCGAGTTCGTAGCAAAACATAAAATATGTTTTAATTGTATGGGCAGCAATCACTTGGTTACAAATTGTAAAAAGCCAACCAGTTGCAAACTGTGCCAGAAACGACACCATTCCTTATTGCATATAGATGGCACCCCACACGGAAACGATAGGTATTCCTCTAAACGGGAGAACGTTGACACTAACTCTTCAATTAGTGTTTCAACGGTAGTATCTTGTTTTTCGGAAAATACACTCATGTCTCGACAGGTCTTACTAGCCACAGCGCTAGTGATGGCAGAGGCCAAGATGGGCGACTACCATGTAGTAAGAGCACTGATTGACCGGGGTTCCCAAGGCTGTTTTATAACGGAGTCAGCAGTACAATACCTAAGACTACAAAAAATACCTGTTCGGGGAATTGTGGCAGGTTTAGATAGTGGCTCCGTCCTAGCACGATCTATGGTACGATTGATCGTAAAGTCAAGGGTGGATCCTCAGTTCAAATTAACTTTAAACGCCTACGTACTTAAGAAATTAACATCCAGTTTACCTGACAGACATATTAATACAGGTACATTCGATTGGGTAAATATAGCAGCAACGAATTTAGCTGATCCTCATTTCGATCAACCCAGTAGGATTGATTTTTTATTGGGAGCTGAAGTATACAGTACAATCCTGAAAAATGAAATGGTAAAGAGTCCATCTGGCACTTTGATTGCCCAAAATACAACTCTAGGTTGGATTCTGTCTGGAGCTATTTAGAATCAAAATGATGTCAAGAAAGATAGTACATACCAAAATATTCAAGTGATGCATGCACAGTTTAGGGAAGACGACCTTCTAAGACAATTTTGGGAGATCGAAGAACAACAAGTAGATAAAGGAAAACTGCTCACACCAGAAGAGCAACATTGTGAAGAGTTCTACAAAAATACCACTAAACGAAGAGGAGATGGAAGATATGTAGTAAAGTTACCCTTTAAGGTCGACGATCCTCCCTTTAAGGCAGGTGGTTCACGGATCATTGCTGAAGCAAGATTTAAGGCTTTAGAACGAAGATTACAGAAGAACCAAGATTTGAAACAGAAATACACTGAGGTAATAGACGAGTATATACGGTTAGGTCACATGAAACCCGTAAATGAGAAGGATGGTAAGAAAGATATAGCTGTATACTTACCCCATCATGCGGTAATACGAGAGGACAAAACTACCACTAAGGTACGAGTGGTATTTAATGCATCTGAAAGGAATAGAAACGGAGTATCCTTAAACGACACTCTCATGGTTGGACCGACATTACAGGCGGACTTGAGGCATACAGTCTCGAAGTGGAGACTACATCCTTGTGGACTCGTCGCAGACATCGTGAAGATGTATCGACAGATACACGTAACGGAGGACGATACCATGTTTCAAAGGATTCTCTGGCGTGATGATCCTTCGAAGGGAATAAAGGACTGAAGGGAGCTGGTTACAGTCACATTCGGTACTGCGTCGGCTCCCTATCAAGCAGTGAGAACCCTACCCGAAGGTAGTGTATGATAAGGGGAAAAATATGCATTGGTGGCGGATAAAGTATTAAATGGATTCTACATGGATGATTTAATGACAGGTTGTGCCAGTGTCAATGAAGGTGTTGAGGTTTATAAACAAATGAAAGAGTTGTTAGGAAAAGGCGGTTTTATTTTACAAAAATGGAACACTAACAATAAGGAGCTCTTAGCAAAAATTCGTTCAATTGAGGAAAAGGATAAGGACAAAACAATAGAGGACAATAATACAAAACGAATAACACAAGGGGAAGAAAAACAAGTAGCAATTGAAAATCTTAATAACACTATAAAAATTTTAGGACTTACCTGGAACCGCAGTGATGATATCTTTCAATACTCATTGAATCTTCCTACGCCGACCATAGCACCTTTAACGAAACGGTTGATTATATCAGATATAGCCAGATTGTACGACCCATTAGGATGGCTGGCTCCTGCGATTGTTGTAGCGAAGATATTCATACAAAAACTGTGGTTAACCGGGGTTGGTTGGGATGACGCATTATCTACTGAAATTGTTGACGAATGGAGTACTTACCGTAGAGAGTTGTGTTTACTTACCGCAATTCGAATCCCTCGCTGGCTAGGTAACGTTTCGGGCGATGATCTCGAACTACATGGGTTCTGTGACGCGTCTAAGGTCGCTTACTTCGCTGTGGTTTATTTACGTACCGTAAATGATGCAGGTAAGGTACACATTTCACTATTTTATTTTGCTGTCCAAACTTCTGGCCGAGACGGGCAGAGTTTTAAACATAAAGAACGAGAAGATAACAGCTTGGACCGATTCTACCGTGGTTCTTGCTTGGCTTAGCAGTCATCCAAGCCGATGGAAAACATTCGTGGCGAATCGGACTTCAGAAATATTGTTGACAATGCAGGCTTCTAAGTGGTTCCATGTGCCCACGAAGGATAATCCAGCGGACACTGCTTCAAGGGGCTTGATGCCTAGTGTGTTTATAAAAAATCAGTTATGGTTTTCCGGACCATTATTTTTAAAAGAAAAAATTTTAACATACCAAAGGCCAACTGATTCGAAAACTGAATTAGAACATGTCGTGAAGGCGCTCACAATTACAGCTACGGAACCTTCGCTTTTCGAAAGTTTTTTTTCATTGCAAAAACTGTTAAGAGTCATTGCGTATTGCCGGCGATTCATGAAGAAAGGACAAAATAAATGCTGTTTAAAGAGTCAAGAAATGAAAGAAGCGTTAGAATGTTGCATAAGGGTGACACAAGGGCAAGTATTTGAACAGGAATTGAAACAAATTCAAGACCTTGGTCATGTAAAAATTAAAACTAGTAAGCTGAAAGCTTTATGCCCCTACATTGATCACAAGCGCATAATGAGAGCGCAAGGTAGAATAGAAAAGGCACCATTAGAAGAACAACTGAAACACCCAATATTGCTCCCTAAAACAGCACATTTTACAAAACTCCTTGTAGCAGATGCACACGTTAAGACACTTTATGGTGGACCTCAGCTTATGTTAAATTACTTAAGGACAGCCTACTGGATCATTGGAGTGAGACAATTGGTAAAACCGTGTGTTAGAAAATGTGTAACACGCGTTAAGCAACGATCTCAAATAAATAACCCGTTGATGAGTTCTCTTCCATCGGTTCGTTGCTTACCAACTAGGCCCTTTCAGCATAGTGGGGCCGACTACGCTGGACCTATCAACGTAAGAACTACTAAGGGTCGCGGACATCGCGCCTACAAAGGCTATATCTGCTTATTCGTTTGTATGTCTACTCGTGCAATCCATTTAGAAGTTGTGAGCGATATGAGTTCCCAAGCGTTTATAGCTGCATTCCGGAGGTTCGTTTCCAGGCGAGGTCACTGCCTTAATCTTTGGAGTGATAATGGCACTACTTTTGTGGGTGCCTCTAGAGAACTCCAAGAATTGGCTAAGGCTTTACCTGCTATTGCAGAGCACTTAGAAGGCAATGGTACCGAATGGCACTTTATTCCCCCTCACGCACCCAACTTCGGTGGTTTGTGGGAAGCGGGAGTCAAGTCAACTAAATACCACCTTAAACGGGTTGTTGGGAAGTCTACACTCACATATGAGGAACTCAGTACGTTCCTTGCTCAAGTCGAGGCTTGTCTTAACTCGCGTCCTATAAATGTCGTAACTACTGACGATCCTGGGGAGCCTATGCCATTAACTCCGGGGCATTTTTTAATTGGTGAGCCCTTGATTACTGTATCAGACTACAACCACGACAGGTCTACTGTTAGTACGTTGACAAGGTGGCAATTTGTTCAAAGAATGTTGCAATCATTCTGGAGTCGTTGGTCTTGAGAATATCTTGCGAATTTAATGAATAGCTTTCAACGAATGCATGGGCTGCCAAAATGCCCGAACCCAAAATAGGAGATATTGTATTAATCAAGGAGGACAGCTTGCCTCCAAGTCGTTGGCTATTAGGTCGTATATTAGAAAAACATCCCGGGCATGATAATGTCACTCGTGTGGTCACATTACGTACAAAGGGTACTACTATTAAACGGCCAACAAACAGAATATGCATTTTACCGGTGGCCGACTAATTAATTGTATTATAATACTGTTCTTTTTGTATTTTGTGTGAATTTTTATGTCATTTAAATTGTTTTTATTTTTGATTTAGTATAAATGTCTTTGTTATATTTTATTTTAGATTGTATACTTTAAATGTTAGAGGTCACATATTCAACCTTTGCTGGGCTTACATATTGTTAAAGTTAAGATTAATCTAGATTTTAAGAACATTTGTCAATTGTGATTAAAAATTGGTTTGTAAAGGACATTCTGCCACTAAATGTCCTTGGTGGGCGGTATGTTTACGACCAAAACTATTATTCAAACAGTTTTGTTGTATCAATAATTACAAATATATTTACCCTAAGCCTCGATAGGTGTCGTTGTACTGCTTGCCTGAATCGCGCTATTTTTGTTTACCAGCACTAGTATAACTTACTGTAGATTCATTAATAAAAAAAAAAACAATAGATCTGATAACAGATGTGGTTTTATTTTGGACCCTTCTAGTATATCCTAATAGATCAACCAGGTCATATTTACGCTAGTCGTAACATTGTCAGAGTTTTTTACTGTATGAACTTCACTTTGTCTGTTTTATTCGCAGCTAAATATACCATACAAAACAATTTTATAACTCCAACTGGGAATAAATATAACATAATTGTTTGTTTTGCTTTTGTATCAGGAATTATATTTAAAATTTATACAGAATTTTTTGACGGAGACTTAAACAGAACGAATGTTCTACTAAAAGCAGTTTTTGTCTTTCGTTTTATTTACTACTGCTTTAGTCTCTTTGTACTCTGCTACGTCAATATGACTAAATCACATGCTAATATTTTGCTCGTGTTAAAAATTACACAAATACATGATGCAATTTGCAAAAATGAAAGTATCGACAACGCTGTCTTCTGGAATTTTTTTTTCTATTTAGTTGTACTCACACGTGCACTTATGATGATTGTTACATACTTGTTGACTCCTTATGATAATGTATTAAACATCGGAAGCACCTTTTTGCTTTTGAGCTTTGATGCCAATTGCTTTTATTCTATTCGTGTCTTAAATTTATTAAGAAAATTTCTTAAGGTATGGAATAATACAGACAAGGAAATGAATGATGAACTCGAATATGATGAATATTACAAGGAATTGTTTGAAGTGTACCAAAATATCTTAAAATCATTTAAACTATTCAAAGACGCCTTTCATTGGTCATTTTTTTTTTGTATTTATTGTATATGAAATTTTTACAGTTTTATACTTTTTTTCTATTTTTACCTTTTTCAGATACTGATATGGTTATTACACATTTTTTCGCACATTCTACTTTATTTGATAATGTTTTTGGAACTACATGGATCACGAGCTCTTGTAAGTAAACAACTAACTAACTTTTTATATTTAATGTTAACAATTAAACTTTTTAAAATCCTCGCGCCAGCGACAGGAATGAGTAGTTTCAGTGAATTGGAACTGAGTATGCTAGCTCCAGTGAGTTGTTACTGAGTGTTACTAGTCCTAGTGAATCGAAACTGAAGTCAACTGATCCTATAGGTCGCGATCACATGCGGACCACGGTTCTGCGGTGAAGTCTCCATTGAGTCGAGTCGGTTGCTGTATAGTAATTCGCAGCTGCGTAGACGAGAGAGAAAGCTCTTCTTAGATTGGTTGAGATTTTTTATGTCACGATACAAGTTTACCAATTGCTCTGTGCATGGTGTGTCTTTGATAGATGTCGCTGTGGTATATTTTTATTACGCTGTATATAAACACTCGTACCAAACTACTTCCAACAGTAAGCTAGATGCGGAGGCATGCTTGCCAGCATCTCATGTCGCTATGAGCGTAACTACAGATAAATGAGACAGATATTTTTCTCCATTCCTCTATAGTGGTGTGTAGTGATATTTTCCTCTATAGTGGTCTGCATCAAAGAGATAACTACCCAGTCTGAGACTATATGAGAATCTTATCAAAAAGTGGTGCCAGTGCTTTTATTGGCAGATATTAATCACGATAAAAGATAAATCTTTTAATTAAGGTGCAGTATTCCACAGCTTGGAGGGAGGCAAGAATGACGCTCTGACAATTTAATATTGTTACTACTAACTGTTGTCAGTTGAACAAAAGGAAATAGGTCATTTCTTCGCATTAAGTTTACCTGTAATGTACACCAAAAGAAACGGGTAAGGAAGGAATTACTTTAGAGGTCCTAAAAGCCGGAGTAACTTCAACGTTAATAGAACTTTTAAAGCTGTTTAATTTCCTAGTACATACTACTAGTTTCTAGTGTTCCTGTCTAGTACTTCCTAGTTACTATACCAGAGACATAGAACAAGAGCGTCGTAGTATTTTATTTATGAAAGGAGATAAAAACCTATTTAAAAATTACCACTCCATACCACAACTGAACATTTTTCGACACCATCGAGGCCTATGCCGCCCTGGATGCCGATATATCTAAGTACGGGTATATTTGTATAGAGTCGCAACGATGACCATCCAAGTACAAAAACAGAGTACAAGACCTATTCAGTTGCGTCGTGGGGTTTCGCACGGAGATATTATTTTTACGAATAGTTACCAATGCAGTGGAAGATATCTCGAAAACACTCAATGGGAATGAGCGCGGCATTAATGCAGAGGCGTGGAAAGACTGCACAGAATCACTATGATTCTGGTGGAGTCTCTGCATGATCTGTAAGAAATGCTTAACAGTTTAGACGACACAGAACGTATAGACGAGAACGTGCAGCAAGTTGCAGATTTAGCGACGCGCAACCATTCGGTTGAATGAGGTTTCTTCCGCGCATCATTATAACATATTTTGAAATTGTCTTAGAAATTACATTCATGTTAGTTTTATATCAAAATAATATCTATAGTATGGAAGTTAATATATATAGTCTGTGGTCAAACAACTGTTATTGTATATTCTGTAGTTCCTACTTTCTCTCAATAAATTCATTCGTTCAAAAACTTCCATACCAGTGTTTCATTATAGGTTATGCGCCCAGCATTTTTTTGTTTTTTTTTTATAGCAAAAAGTATTTAATCTAAGCTTAGAAGTGAATAAAAGTAGTTGTAGAAGTGAAATTCAATTAATATAATAGAAGTTTGCAAGAATGGCAACGAACTACTTGGTTAATGTTCTAAAACTAAAAGGGCGGGCGAACTACGGCGAATGGGTCTTTGCCGCGGAGAATTTTCTAATCCTTGAAGGTATGCAGCACAGCATAAAACCAGAAGCAGGGAGGATATTAGAAGCCGCAGATGATGTTTGTTTTTACAAAGGCGAAACTTATCATGACAATAGATAGTGCGTTGTACGTACACATCAAAGATGTGAAAACTACAATGGAGCTGTGGAACAAGTTAAAAGCATTATTTGATGACTCGGGATTCACGCAAAGAATTGCCCTGTTACGTAGTTTAATCTCAATTCGTCTTGAAAATTGTGCATCAATGCAAGCGTATGTTACGCAGATAGTTGATACAGGACATAAATAGAGTGGGATAGGCTTTGACATTAGTGCCGAATGGATTGGATGTTTGTTATTGGCTGGTTTATCTAAAAAATTCATGCCCATGATAATGGCGATAGAACATTCTGGAATCAAAATTACAGCAGACGCCATTAGAACGAAGCTCATGGATTTGGAAACGGAAGTGAGCGGCAGTGTCAGCAGTGAAGTAAATAGCGCGTTTGCTAGCAGTACACAGAAGTGCCAATCTTATAGGAATAAAACCGGTCACCAGAAAAATAGTCAAGCAACAACAAACGTCAATGTCAATAATGTCAAAAGTATACATTGTTACCGATGTAAACAACCGTGGCATTATAAGAATCAATGTACGAGTAATATTAATCCAAATACATTTCAACGGAAACAAACTAATGCGTTCAGTGCAGTATTTTAAAATGGTGAATTTAATAAGCACGATTGGTACATAGACTCTGGTGCTAGTACACACTTGACAACAAACCAACAGTGGATCGAGAATGCATTAGATCACAAGATGAAGGATATTGTCGTTGCAAATAATGAAAGGCTACAAGTTTTGTGTTCTGGAGACATTACAATCGTGACCCAGACTGATGAATGTGAATATGAAGTCCAAGTCAAGGATGTGTTATGCGTTCCAGGATTGACAACAAACCTTTTATCTATGAGCCAGTTGATAAAATCAGGCAATAGAGTGCAGTTCACGACAGATGGTTGTGCAGTGTTCAATAAAAACAATGATTTGGTGGCTACAGCAGTTCTAATAAATGGAGTGTACAAGTTGAGAGTTCCTGACAGTATGGTGGCAAATATGACAGTCTCAGGTAATATTTGGCATCGCAGACTAGGACATGTCAACAGTAAGTACTTCAATAAAATGATTAGTGCTGTTGAAGGAATGAATATTCAGGAAAAAGTTGATCTGAGTAAAACATCATGCACAGTATGTTGTGAGGGTAAACAGAGCCGTCTCCCTTTCAAACATACAAGTACAAGAAATACAGAGTTACTACAGTTGATCCACACAAACATTTGTGAGCCTATGGAACAAGAGTCACTTGCAGGTTCCAGATACTTTATATTATTTATCGATGACTGTAGTCGCATGATATTTATTTACTTCATTAAAAACAAAAGTGAAGCACTCAAATGTTTTATAGATTTTAAAGCTGAAGCTGAGAAACAAGCAAATAAAAGGATTAAGATATTGAGAAGTGATAATGGTTGTGAATACTGCAATAAAGAATTTAATTGTTATCTTCAGAAGGAAGGCATCATTCATCAAAAAAGTAACCCATACACACCAGAGCAAAATGGCTTATCAGAGAGGAATAATCGCACAATTATTGAAAAAGGGAGATGTTTATTATTTGATGCGAACCTGAGCAAGGAATTTTGGGCTGAGGCAACAAATACAGCAGTTTATTTACAAAATCGTACTGCAATACCTAGCTTATCTGATAAGACTCCATATGAGATCTGGAATACTTGTAAGCCAGATATAAGCCATCTAAGGGTGTTTGGAAGTACTGTGATGGTACATGTGGCTAAAGAGAAGCGCCAGAAATGGGACAGAAAATCAGAAAAACACATATTTGTGGGATATTCAGGAGATGTGAAAGGTTATCGCATATATAATCCTCGAACTAAGCGTATAACAACTAGCAGAGATGTGATAGTTATGGAAGATGAGAAATCCCCAGAGGTCAGCATACCAGTCACTGAAAGTGGAGGAAACTCAGATTCAGTGGGGGACTGCAGTTTGAAAGATTTATCTAGTTCAAAGGACATCAGTACAGATGAAGATAATATATCAGATGATACCTACATACCCAGTGATTATGAAGAGGCTTATACTTCACCTGAGCAGCGGGCTAAGAGCAGCAGAAACAGAAGACAGCCAGAGAGATATGGGATGTTCAATATTTTTATAAATAAATTTGATGATACTAGTGGATTATCTGTAGAAGACGCTCTACAAGGAAGTGAAAAATTACAATGGTTAAGTGCAATAAAGGAAGAACTTCAATGTTTTAAAGACAATAATGCATGGGATGTAGTGGATATGCCAAAAGACAGTAAGACTGTAGTAAAGTGCAAGTGGGTGTTACGAAAGAAACTTGATAGTGACAATAGCATTCGTTATCGTGCACGGTTAGTAGCCAAAAGGTTTATGCAGAAGCATAATGTGGACTATTCAGATACGTTTTCGCCGGTTGTTAGGCATTCAACTTTAAGATTGTTGTTCGCATTATCTGTTAAAATTGGTTTAGATGTAACACATATTGATGTCACTACTGCATTCTTAAACGGGGACCTAGAGGAAACAATTTACATGCAAACACCTGACTGTTTATTAGATTCTAATATTGTAAATAATAAAGTTCTGAAATTGAATCGGGCTATTTACGGTTTAAAACAATCCTCAAGGGCCTGGTATAAGAAAGTTGATGAATGTCTTGTTGGTATTGATTATAAATGTTCTAAATTAGAACCGTGTTTATACACTAAAATTAGGGATAAAAACATGACTATAATTGCATTATATGTCGATGATTTTTTTATATTTACAAATGATTCTGAAGAATGTGATAATTTGAAAAAGGTATTGGCTTCTAAATTTAAAATAAAAGATTTAGGGCAAGTTAAAAATTGTTTAGGTATGAATGTTAATATTGATAAAGTTAGAGGCACAGTTACTTTAAGCCAAGAGAATTATATTGACAAGTTATTAAATAGATTTAATATGGCAGATTGTAAAATAGCAGATACATCTTTAAAGAGTAAATTAAGTATTAATATTGTAAATAATAATAATTGTAATAGTGAAATAGCTTATCAACAACTTATAGGTGGACTTATGTATTTAGCGGTCTTAACAAGACCTGATATAGCTTTCTCAGTTAGTTTCCTTAGTCAGTTCAATAACTGCTATAATCATGAGACTTGGTAGTATGCTAATAGGATTTTAAGATATCTTAAGAAAACTCGAGATTTTGGTTTAAAATATTCTAAAAGTGGTAACTCTAAATTAGAAGGGTATGTTGATTCAGATTGGGGAAATAACATTATAGATAGACGGTCTTATACAGGTTTGTGTTTTACTCTAGCTGGCAGTGTAGTTTCTTGGGAGGCTAGAAAACAAAAAACAGTTGCTCTCTCTAGCACAGAGGCCGAGTTTATGGGTATAACTGAAGCATGTAGAGATGCCATATATTTAAGTAACTTGTTAAAAAAAATAACTCAGGAATCATATACCATAAATTTATTTAATGATAACCAAGGTGCTCTCAAGATGTCCTGTAATAATAGTTTTAATAAGAGAACTAAGCATATTGATGTAAGATATCATTTCTGTAAAGAATGTGTTGATGATAAAATTATACAGCTTAACTACTTAGAGACATCTGAAATGCCAGCAGATTTGTTTACCAAGGGTTTAGGTGGCACTAAACATTATTATTTTATGCAGCTTTTGGGTATACAGGATATTAAGAATTAAAAGATTTATTTCTTGCAATGTACCTACTTTATTTTGATAAGTGGGGGTGTTAGTTTTATATCAAAATAATATCTATAGTATGGAAGTTAATATATATAGTCTGTGGTCAAACAACTGTTATTGTATATTCTGTAGTTCCTACTTTCTCTCAATAAATTCATTCGTTCAAAAACTTCCATACCGGTGTTTCATTATAATTCATGTAATAACCAAATAGTGTTGGTACTAAAACCTAATGATTTAAATTTGCGCAAGTCATATGCCGAGATAATCTTAGAACGATTCAGTAATTTTGACAACATCTTATTTTCTGACAAAGCCCATTTTCACCTCAACAAACTTGTAAATAAACAGAATAACAGGTATTACAGTAATAAAAATCCCAAAACTAAACAAGAACGGCCACTTTGTTCTCCGAAGGCAACTGTATGGGCGGCAATTTCAGCAAAAGGAATTATTGGACTTTACTTTTTCAAAGATTCTCGTGACCTGTTATTTTTAATCCTGCTGAATATATGAAAATGTTACGGGCGTTCTTGGGACCGATGCCACTGGAATTTACTGGTTACTATTGTAATATATGGTTTCAACAAGATAGAACGACTTGTCAAACATCCAATGAGTCCCTGTGATGGTCAAAGACATGTTGCCGGAAAAGTTGATTTCCAGACGAGGCGACATTCCATAGTAACTCAGAAGTCCAGACCTATCTCCAGCAGACTTCTTTTTATAAAGTTATTTGGAGAATCGTTTCTACATCAATAAATCAAATACACTACTTGCACTAAAAGAAAAAATCAGTGAAGAGAAATCGACGGTCTCGTGGTCTCTTTGTCGACGAGTATTGGGAAATTTCGGTTCTCGCTTAGAAGAGTGCAAACGTCGAAACTGTGGTCATTTAGACGATATAATTTTCAAAAAATAAGTGCCTACTAGTTAGCTTACTTGGAAATAAATAATTTTTATAACAAACTTAAGGTTTTTTTTTACGACTTCTCAAATATTAACTAATCGTGGCCCAACCTGTATTTACAGAAATTTCAAACTTAGAATGTTCTTATTTCAAGCTTATAGTGTTGATACATTTCAGGAAATGGACAGTTTCAGAATTTTGATGACTATTATGTATATAATGAAATACTTAGTAATGCAAGTCGCATTGTGTGTGTACTGTGAAAAGTTTTACATATTTGTAGAGGAGACAAAGTTAACATGTTTGGGGCGCATGGTGAAGGTCCAATGTTCAGGTACTTGTGTCATACCTTCACTTGTAACTTAGCAATGCACCGGTTTGACTATACAGTTTCAACGATTTTATTACATATCATTATTATTAAGCCTATCTTTGTACATATGGGCACGTAAATAATAAATAAATAAATGTGAAAAACAAGACTTCAATGAACCCTAGAAATGAGCTGGGACAATATGGTGCAACGGGTTTTACGTCTAAATTAGAATTGTGTGTAAATACGAGTCCACACTCCTTTATAGAGTTTGCTAACCGAGGTTATAAACAACACAAAAAAAAATGTCAAATGGTATTTGTAGTTGCCAGCATCGATAATCTCTAGCTATAAATCCTTTTTTTCTAGAGTAATTAAAAATAGCTCTTTTTAACAATTTTTAGTTCTAAATAATAACAAAATAGTTTATTTTTCAGAAAATCAAAAACGTCTATGCAAAAATATCATACGATACAGTCGTTCAACATTCTACAAGATGTCCTTATGTGGACTTTTTGAAATAGGTGCAGCTATATCCGTATCTCTAATAGTTTACTTTACTAATTATGTTATTGTAGTTTTACAATTTAAAATACTTTAAGTTTTATTATCAAAATTTAAGTTCTTTGTAATATTATAATAATGTTTGATTAAAAAATATAAAACTTGTAAAAAATTGTACAACTTTGTGTATGTGTCTTTCTAACTGAATTATTTTATTGTTTCGTCCTTTTTATACTCCTTCTATGTAGTCCAGTTACAATTTTGTTTTATTTTACCAGAAGTATAGGTTTCTTTCGCACTCTAAGAATGCGACGCTAGTAGACACATAAAAAAAATCCAGTAACTTCATCATGCTAGTTTGCGAATAAGCTACTCGTATATGCAACAATATAATTAATACTCGATTTACTTTATTATGATAAAAACAAACAAGCAGAATAACAGGCATCACACCTGGACAGTATGAAAGGCAGAATGATACAAAGATCAAATATGATGAATGAAAGTACGAGAAGAAGTAAAATCGAGAACTGGTATGAATGAATATATATAGTAGGAAACAGGCTCCAAATCAACTCTGGAGGTGCTAAAATAAGGCAACAACACCAGATGGCTAGTGCCTGCAATAAACATAAAAGAATACTTTATAATACGTCGCGTGATATCTGTCGCTTGATGAAATCGTACGAGCGAGATAGCTGAGAATGATCAGCTGCACGGCAAAATTTAAACTCTTGAGTAGGAACCTACCAGCTGTCTACAACAATATAATTATGTTTCTAAATTTCAGTGGCGAAAAATCTGAAAAATGGTAAAATTTACCGACTCTAGACTCGATTGATGTGTCAGGCTATATCAGCAAAAAAGTCAAGCCGATGTAAATACTTGTTTTCATTTCATCTAATACCTTTTAACGAGCAATTATTGTTTATACAATCTATATCTCGGCAATGGCCCTAACGATTTTTATGAAATTTAGTAGGTATGCACACGGTTTCGGGGCCGATAAATCAATCTAGCTAGGTTTTATTTTTAGAATACATTGTTATCAAGCAATGAATAACTGATACAATGTCATTCGAATACGAAGGTAAATACTGCTTTACCGACAAAGTAACGTAAAGTACTTCAGTAGATGGCGTTGTCTAAAAGGCAACACCATGTATTAAATCTTTATCTACTTATTTAGTGACAAAATTAGGGATGGAATCAAAAGAACTTGGTAAATCGTGAATCAGCTAATTGATAGATTTACCAAAAAAAATACCGGTTTCCGGGCCCTATTTATTATGGTATCGTAGTTTAAATAAAATAAATAGAATTGACTTACACTGCGTTAATACCATGCCACCTTATTATGTGGATTATACACCGCATAAGAAATAAAACAATTAATGTTACAAAACCTTTTTTAAACAACATCACAACAAAGCAAATTGTAGAATAACAATAATATGTTGTATAAACCACCCAAATATGTTTGCTAGCAGCATGGCGTCTACATAAAATAGACCACAGATATTCATTTTGTTAAATGTAGCGTTGTGTAGTTGTTGAACATTTTTGAACAGTATTTTCTCTCGTGCTGTGAAATGGTAAAAAAACCTTTACGGATGGAGCAGCTGAAAACTCAAACGGCTGTAAACATTAAATCCTATAAAATTTACTTGTCCATTAAAATTTTCTTGGATGATATCGTATGCCTTCAATATTTCATCGTATGCTTCTAACATGGTAGTCCAGTAACTTTCTACTATAATAGAAGACTGGAACAAGAGTCTGATAATTCAATAGTATCATTACTTATCTTTATCCATACTTCTATATGTATACTTTATTATTTTATATTACTTTATAATATAATATTATAAAAATATTAAACCGACTTCAAAAAACATGAAACGTTAACTTGTTAAGTTTAAATTACCTAACCACTAAAAAGTATATTATAAAGTAAAATAAACTACCTCTTTTACTGATTTCAGTTAATATTAATTTAAATCAGTCAAATTCGAGCTGGTTTTAACAGTTCTAATCTTGGAAACATATATCATTTCACTTCATCAAAATGAAGTAATTGATCTATCAATTATTTTAATTGAATTACTAAATTGTCATATTTTGTCCATCATTAAATTAATAAATAAAAGACCTGTAATAAATGAAGTATTCTGTAATTATTTTGTTCAGTGCAAAAAAGTATTTTGTTAAGTAAATCAGGGTAACCAACAGTTCTTATCCAAAAAGCAGATATGCAAAGTAAACGTGTCATTTTATATGGCAAATAATATACCAATACTATCGATTGGTATCCATGGTATAATAATACCATATAGTAAGTGTACTGTGGTATTCTTAGTCAGAGGACAATGGTTTTGCAGTATCGCATATTTTCATAAAGCGGCCGTGGCTTTCGAAACAGTAAAAAAAAACTTCTGATAAAATCTGATACCTGTAAACTGTTTAAAAATACTTGCAAATAATTAAACCCGATTTGTTAGGTTTACATATGCGATCAAAATAGTAAATAATGGAGGGCCTAAGATGTAAGTTTATGATGCTCCTGATGAGGTTCCAGTTGGAGTTGGACAATTTAGAACGCAACAGCTTCACAGAAAATCGCCGTTAAGCATCACTTTTACTGTTTTAGTGTGTTGTGTGTGTGTTTTACTGTGTTTACCCTAACCCTTACACCTTAAATTCTGGTGAAGCATTCATAATGTAGCAATTTACTTGTTTAACAAACAACTAATATATAATTAAGAATTTTTAAGTGTCAAAGTACAAATGATTGATTGCTTGATGAAGCTGACAAAATTATGAAATGAACTGTCAAAATAGATACAAATTAAACAAATGAAAAGATTCGTGTCATTCATTTTATTAATGATTTATTTTTTGTTAAATATTTTTATTTAAACGTGTTCCAAGTTGGAAGAGTTATTTATTTATAATTTTCCCTTAAAGTTCTATTGTTAGAAGTAAGACATCAGATAAGTATTATGAATTAATACATATAACATAATTATTCATCACAAAGACTTTCTGCAGCACACCGTGAATAGCAAATATTCACGGTGTCAAGAAATAATTAAGTTCTTTTACCAGAAGAATGTTTTTTATTTTTTCTTGGTCCATACTACAATTAGAAAAAGTACCAATAGAAAACCAAAATAAATTGAAGGGTGAGACCAAAATTTATGTACATATGTCCAACTCCAAATTCTAGACCTGCTGACAAAACTGTCTTGTTTAGTAAACTAAAAAAGAACGTTTTTGAATGAAACTAGCTCTTGTAGGGTGGGACCAAACTCCATAAAAACTGCTTCACTTAGAGAGTTGATTAAAGTGAAAAACCGATATATGGGTGACGTCTCATGGCAGAGATACTGAAGTAACGAAAATAAAATTGTGCTCACCTGTGCCCTTCAGTCATCTTTAATCAGAGTATACCAAAAGCAATATTTTATGATTACATTCACATTTAGTTCAGGTACAGATGCAAATATAGAGACAGATACAGGTCCACATACAGATACGGATACAAGTATACATGAACACAACGTAACAACAACTATGTAAATTCAAATTGTAATAATACAATAACATACTGCCCTATAAGAGTAATTAATTTCTTCGGCAGAGATGAATCGACGTCGAAGATTCCGAATGCATTTATCTTCTGTGATCTTACACGATTCAAACGAATAACATTCTTGCATAGTCTTTTACTTCCATCTGGAATATGTTTTAGGAATAAATACATTATCTCAGTATTATTAGATCTGTATGATACTTGACCAAACAGTTCTAGACAAGTACCAAAACACTTAATGCAGATGAACTTCAATCTATTAATGTATAATTTTGTTTAGCTCACACTATTTTTATTGTGGTGTACCTACTTAACTAAAAATAAATACGCATTTGAACATTTTTATCGGTATTCATCCATAATACCTATTCCCAACATTTTATGTACGAGTATACTCGTATTCTCCAGAAAAAATATTATCAAATAGTCCTAAAAATTGACTATTTAATTATTACACAAACATTTGAATTAATGCAGAACGCTTTGAGATGGGTCTACTTCAATATCAATACACTTCACAAAGACTCTAATGGGCTTGGTAATATCTTCTGGTTGTAAGATAATTTGTGTTTCTGTTTCTATAAAAATTCGAATCGAAAATCAAAAACATTTCGATTTTATTCATGTATTGTAACAGTTTTATCAACGTTGAGCTATTTATTTCTTACCTAATTCTTGGTTAATACTAAATAAGCGATAACAAGTTTCGGCCACATCTTTTACAGTTTCATAAAATTTCTCGCAATTGTAACTGAACGCTGTGATAAGTAGAATATTTTTTGTTAACCAATACAATACTACGGACGGTTAAAAGCATCTGAAACAAGAACATTAGAATAAATACAGTGAAGAAAAATATTTTAAGCAATTTTCATGTTTTAAGTTACAAATTTTCTCTTAATGAACTAGTGTCTGAAGTGAATGAAAAAGAGATACACAAATAAAAAGTAAATGTTTATTGTTAGTGCTGTATAAGAAAACAAACCTTCTTATCTTCTGCATTCAAAAATGTTTTCTCAAGTGATATAAAGGTTTTTAAATGAAGTAATATTTGCAAAAATGTATAGCATGTTGTGAAAAATATCTGAAAAGAAGTGTTAAGTAATCAGTCTAAAGTAAGTATAAAAACTACTAAGAAAATAGTAATAGTCAAGCTTAAAGCTTCAGCTTAGCAGCAAGCTTCTAGCTTCAAGCAGTAGTGGATGTAGCGAAGCTCCGAAGGTAAAACAAATGAAATATGAGGCACATATTCAGAGATAACTCAGTGATCAATGGGTTTAACACCGGTAGCAATCACCGACTTTTTCAAAGCTCTCTGGATATCAACTTTAAGGCTGAACGTACCCAACTGCGGTTTAGACTATGACAGGATCTGAAATGTTCCATTTAAATCTGGAAAATCGATTCGTTGTCGTTGAAATCACAATAGATGCAAACTAGAAACTGTGACTAAATATGATGGTAAATTATAGAAGCCTCAAATTAGCGAAGGAGCAAAAATCCACTTTGTACTTCGTTAGCGTAGTGAGCCCTAAACCAAGAGATCAATAACCTCGTACAATATGACCTTCAGTGCTCCAACACTGTTTTCATTGAAAGGGCAATAGCATAGAATCGGGGGTCAAAAGTATTCGTAAAATCTTTTGGGAGAAAATGTAATAGGAATATCATATAGATGCATTAAATATTCATTCTTTAATATTGTAAGTTCATTTTTTGTTCCTTTTCATGCCTTCATATAATCTTATATATGATCATCACACTACTTTATTTATGCAAACTGGTGTGTTTTTAAAGTAAAAGATTGCTACTATGCCCTATGCATTCCATGGGTGTGATTAGAGGAGAGTTAGGGAGCAATCTAACAGGAAACGGGTAGTACCGTATTGGTTACTTCCACTCCTTAGACAGTCAATCATGTGACTCAGACTCAAATAGGGAAGAACCAAACATCATCTCGCATTATACTCATATGACAGTCAAGTGTTCTTCATGTCATATTAAATAGACCATACAAACTTTCAATACTGTCACAACCAAAGTCTAGCCAAAATATTAATTTGCAAGTTAAAATTACCAAAATCTGAAATACATCCTTGAAGACAGAAAAAGTTTCAATCAATTCCGTGTATACTTCAAATAATTTCGTCCACGTCTTTTCTTTCACATTTTTTAAACGTAGAAATACTTGGGTGTGATATTGGACTTCCAAAATCCATGGTTTGCTCAAACAAACACTGTAACTCACATATACGTCGAAATATACCATAGTAAAAAAAAACACTATGACATACATGTCAAGTCCCAAAAAAATAAATAGTAAGTAAGGTATATAATACCTTAAAGTGTGACTCCAATTTACCAAAATGATATTCTTATAATTGTTAAAATGAATATATCTGAAAGGTTTTTGAATAGTTACTATCATTCGCATATGTTTATTGCCTGCGAAAACATTATTAAAATAAAATAAAATGTAACCCATAGTATAAACTGTATAGGTTGTGGCAAAAATGAAACACATTAATTTACTACTTGCACATGTTTCAACCATGCTTGTAATATGGCCAGCATATAGATTCAAAAACATATAAAAGATCATGCCTAACAGAGATATGATGCAATATAATATCCCATTAGTCATAATACAATTACGTTTTATCTTAAATTTTGATAAGAAAGCTACATGTTGTATTATTTGAATAGGTAATAACACTTTTTGGAAATTAGAGTCTAAAAAAAATTTCACAAAATTTTATTTCAGTGGCCTTTACTTCCATATTGTACGTAATACTAAGTATTGACTGAGGCATCAATCGTACATCATATCAAATGACCTATAAGCTATCAAATTGAGTAACTAATCAAATTAAAAGCGAAAAAAGATCTGGAAAGTATAACTAATCATGAAAGTGGCATCATTATTAACTATCAAGTTTATCCATATTGGTATGGGACATTAATTATTTAGATTATAAGATACTAAAGAAACGAACTTTAAACTAAATCAAATCGTATTTTTGCTCAAGAAACGCATGAAAAAAATCTAGTTAGGTAGATTAGACTTAATAACTACGAATCACTGAATTATTGAGAGGGAGAGATAACTTCAGCACGCATGGGCCGGCTCGACCGGGATAGTACTACACGCTCACAGAAGATCAAATTAAAGCGCTAGCATCCATACCGTCGCATTTCGTTGGTGAGTGTGAGACCGGAGGTCAATTGATGCAGGAGTGCAGTTATCGTGGCAACTGTATAAGCCTTACATTGCTACGATGACTGTCATGCCTTTTATGCCCCCAAGCAGGCCGTAAAAAAGCATTTCACTATGGCGCCGTAGTGTGGGTCACCACAATGCATTGTCTGCATTTGCAATGAGTATGGTGGCCATAACACTTGGATTCTCCTCATGCTTTCCATCAGGTAGGGTAGAGTAATTTTGGCAGGCTGTTAATATAAAAAACAACTTATACAGAAATATAAAACGGAATCTAGATATTTATTATTGCCTCCTATCTCGATTTTTTTTGACTCGCTTTTATTAGCTTGGATTGTTTCTAAGTATGTTTGTAACGACATCTTTGAGCTTAATTTTCACCGGTTTCCTAAAATCTGATCAACTTGAAACTTTGCACACGTCTCAAGGACCGATGACAATACGATAATTTGAAAAAATTTTTCCATTATCCTTATTAGGATCGCCAGGATTAATAAATTCTTTTATAAATCGTCTGTAGTAGAGTAAGAGAGACAGAGCTAACGTGCGATTTACGCATGCCTGCAGTTCTGGACTCACTCAATTCCTCAATTTCTGAGTTTGTCACAGACTAAAAAATGAAAAATAAATGATAGTTTGAAAAAAATAAAAAAACACACTTTTATTGCTAATCGAACTAAAAACTAGAGAATAATATTTAATGTCAAAGAGTCTAATATTACAGTAGTAGAAGATCGAACAATCAATCATAGTGAATCGCCTCAAAATAAAATTTAAGTTATTAACAGAATAATTCAGAACAATTCAGAGTAAAAAACCTGAATACATTTTAGTGCGATTCATAACTATCCTCTCATAGATAGTTGCCAATAGAATGATTGTAATATTTAAAGTATCGAGCACCCGACGATTTTCATTTCACATTTCATTTACACATTTATTTAAAAAAAATCAGAACCTGTATATCTTCACCGGTAACTAGTAAAGTATTGAAATTCTCCGAAAATTATGGCACTTTTACAGGTATACTTTTTAAACCTAATCAATCAAATCAAACTAACTTGACTACACCTGGCTGGTTTTTATGTAAACCCTTGATATATTTTAGATTTTAGTAGATACTAAGAAACTACTTATTTTAAAACAAGTGTACAAAAATGAGTAAATGGAGTTGGCCAATTGGCTGTTTGCTTTTGCATAAGTTAAGATTCTAAATTACAATAGTATTTTAAAATTATGATTAGTGTTACTTCTTATCCTGAAATGCACCTACCTCTTCTTTTCTCTGCATCACCCAATCGGTTCACTAGCAGAAAATGCCTTAGGCATTAAGTCAACCGATGCATGTTTTTGTGCGTAAAGTTGTAAATAAATAAATATTTGTACATAAATACATATATAAAAATCACGCATGTTTCCTCAGAGGGGTAGGCACAGGCATATTGAACACTCACTTTTCACCAGTGATTTGGTCAAACGTTGCTGAACATAGGCCATAGGTGGCGAGAATATTACTGCCAATCGGTATGTTTTGTTTACCAGAGTCTTGAACGGTGACTAGCAAGTAAACCACTTGTAAGTGAGGTTGACTTGAACTTATAAGTTCTTGGTGGGAACCCTATGCGTAACATTAGAAGTTATGTTGTTTGTTGAATGTTTAAGTTTAACGGTCTTACATTGATTTTAGTTACCTACATCTAGTGTTTGACGATCACACAATAAGCATAGAAATTTTATTGAGAACACCTGAAAACTTTCTTTTTTAAGTTGAATTAGAAAAAAAGATATTATTGGTATTACGGGAACCAAACCTAAATGTTCTTTAAACTATCTCTTTCACTCAGTCTCATAAACGAAGAAATACAGTAGTTCGGCGTTCCTGATAAAGTACTTATCCATACTAATATTGCTAAGTACTTTATCAGGAATCTCCATTTTTTGCTAAAGAAAAATGTTTATCGTAATGGATAAACAAAAGATTCTAGTCAGAAAAATTAACAATATAATTTTAAAGATTATAAAATAAGATGATAGATGATGATGATGATGATATAGATTTACATATTTAACAAACGACTGTCTGATTGCAAATTAGATTAAGCTAATGTGTAACCAGACTGCTGATAAATATCCTTAATATATCTTAGTACATACATTCTTCTTCCTCTTCTTCTCGGCCATAAGACGTCCACTGCTGAACATAGGCCTCCCGTAAGGTTCTCCACAACACTCGGTCCCGTGCCGCCCGCATCCAGCAGTTTCCCGTGACCTTTATCAGGTCGTCGGACCACCTTGTGGGGCCTACCAACGCTGTGTTTCCCAGTATGCGGTCGTCACTCTGGAACTTTATAACAAACAATATTCTCTCTCCACCTGTGGAATATTATAAAAAATTTTACATATGGAGCAGCCAAAAAGAAATAACTTCAAGTTACAAATAATTGATTAAGAAGTATCTTACAGAAAGTAGTATTTTAAAAAAAAAAATCCGTTTTATCTTAGGCTATGATAAATCAAGCCAAAATACTGTTTAAGCAATTACAGCTGATTATTTTCCAGAAAGAGTCTGATTAAAAGATATTTATGAAAAATTATATGTCTACTTGTTTGCTCAAAGAAAACCAAACAGACAACATTTTCAAAAATAGTCTAAATCATTGATTTAGCACATAAATGACCATTAAGTCTTAATTTACATGACAATTTTGTTACTAAATATCTTATAGACTTGACCTGTATTGACTGAATAGTAGAATGACTGGCATTGGAAAGAATACTGAATGCAATATAAAGTTTTTGGGCGTCCAAACAATGAGCTTTAGTGATTTTAAATACTTTGCCTGCTTAAAATAAATTTGGTAGAAGTGGGTTTACTTTAATATAATGTAATTCACAAAATCTATATTTTTTTATTTTGACTCACCTCGTAATATAACAAGTACACGTATACGTCGTATATTTCTGTTTGATGTGCAAAAAGCTTTCAACCATATGGTACAGAATCTAAAAAAAGGGAAACTCAAGAATCTTGCCTTCAATCCAAACCAAACCTCCAAAATTATGGTAACAAATTTAGTAGCACTAGAGTATTTGATCATGTCCTTGAAACATGTTTCGCCACATCTGCTGGTTATGAGAACCACCAGAATTTGTAATTGTGTCATTCCAAAGCATAACAATTATGTTGTGACACAAATAACTATTTTGAAAGAAATTTAGTCGTAGTAATTCAAGGACTACATTTGTACCAAAACATAGGAACAGAATAATACTCCACGACAATGAAGTAGATTTATTTTCAATTTGCATATTACTGCATATGTTAAAAATTACATAGAAAACTGAGGATAAAATCATGATAATCCCATTGCGTATTCTGTATTTTTTAAAACTACATTTGAACAAAACGTTAACTTCTTGAATGATCATGACAAAATCACACATCATTCGTTTGAGTCATTGCAAGTATTGCACTTAATAGGAACCCAACTGAATAGAAGAGTACTTTAAAAATGTATAGAATTATAGCATATACGATAATACTCATAATAAAAATGGCTATGAACAAAACTGCTCCTAACACCGAAATGACCCGGAGTGAAAGTTATTTGAAAAAATAGAATTATTTCTAATATCATATTTATGACTAAATATGGTATTATATTCTGTATCAGATTTAATGGCCGAAACATCGTCAGTAAATCTGCTGTGATAAACTGGTTCATAAGAAAGGCGACTTGAAATACTTTAGAAGTAAATCGAATTGACTAGTACGAGTTATTTTTATCATTTGTTAACTTTAGTAGTTTTAGTATCGACATGGACAGGGAATCTAATATATGTATGTATTTATTTATTGGTTATACATAACCTTAATTACTTTTGAATACTTAATCAAATTACTTTACGTGTTACATCTTATAATTTGATAAAGATGACGCTGTCTTTTTAAATGTACTCTATTATTTAACAGTTCCGACCTATTAGAGCTAACGAACGTTAGCTCGAACAGGTAACAGGTAGAATTTCATATGTTAGTAGTTAGGACCGATACTAAACTAAACTAATAAACTAATCAACTACAAAACCTCTACTACAACTAATAAACTAATCAACTACAAAAACTCAAAAACTACTAAACTAATCGATATAAAACTTTACAATACAGCCCATACATCAGAATAATTTCTGATCTATGGGCTATGTTGTTATTAGCCTGTGTTAACATAGGCTGCTTTGCTGTGGGTGCCTGGCGTCCGGAAGCTTCCCTGAGTGCTGGAAAAGCGGGAAGCTGGTCCTATTAAAGAAGCCGGAGCGACCTACCGATACGGTAGCGGCCTATAGGCCCATTGTGTTGCTGGACGAGGCGGGTAAACTGTTTGTGAGGGTACTCTCTGCCTGCATCGTCCAGCACTTCTGCGAAGTGGGCCCCGATCTGTCGAACGCCCAATACGGTTTTCGAGCGGGGCGTTCAACAGTCGACGCTGTGTTGCGCCTGAGGGCCGTTACCGAAGAGGCGGTGAGCTGTGGCGGCCTGCTGTTGGCGGTGTCGTTAGACATCGCCAACGCATTTAATAGTCTGCCATTTAGCTGCATCAGGGAAGCAGTCCACTACCACGGGGTGCTAGAGTACCTGAGGCGGCTTGTGGTAGACCATCTTGAGAAGCATACCGTCATGTACGAGGGCCGAGATGGTATTGTGAAGCGGCGGCCTGTGTCGTGCAGTATTCCACAGGGGTCTGTCCTCGGACCACTCCTATGGAATATGGGATACGACTGGGCCCTTCGAGGTCGTCTTCCCCCCGGGCTGGGCGTAATTTTTTACGCAGATAGATGACACATTAGTCACAGCCCGGAGGACGAACTTTCAAGAGGCGGCGCGCCTGGCCACCACGGGTGTCTCTTTGATGGTCGGGCGTATTGAGGCGCTGGGTTTGCGGGTGGCCCTGGACAAGACGGCGGCCCTTTTCTTCCATGGGCCCCGTCGTGGTCCACTCACTGGCGCCTCCATCATAGTCAATTCGGTCCTTGTACCGGTTCAGATACTTCATCTGGGCCAGATCCTCGACGGCAGGTGGCTCTTCGACGAGCACTTCCGGCAGCTTTCTTCAAAGCTGGTCGGTGTTGCTTGAGCCCTTGGGCGACTCTTGCCCAATTTGGGTGGAGCCAACGTCGCGACGAGACGGCTATACACAAGGGTTGTCCAGTCAATGGCCCTGTATGGTGCACCGATATGGACGGCGGCTCTGACCACTTAGAATAGGGCTCGCCTCTGACGCTCTCAGAGGATATTGGCGGTTAGAGCCACACGCGGTTACCGCACCGTATTGAAGGAGGTGGGGTGCGCCTTCGCCGGCACTCCCCAGTGGGATTCGGAGGCCGAAGTGCTCGCTGAAATTTATCGGCGAACGGCTGACTTCCGGGCGGGAAGCGAAATACGGCACCCGTCCGAAGAAATACGCGAGTGGCGTGAGGCCACTTGTCGAGCCACGATGGCTCGTTGGTCATCCCGGCTGGAGGCTCCACGTGCTGGCTTTGCCACTGTGGAGGCTCTCCATCCGGTCATCGCCGAGTGGGCAGGGCAACAGCACGGGACCCTTTCCTTCCGACTGACGCAGATTCTTTCCGGGCACGGTTGCTTCGGGAAGTATCTGCACTCGGTCGCCAAGATGTGATTGAGTCCCACCTGTCACCACTGCGAATGCAGTGAGGACTCGGCTCAGCACACGCTAGCAGCTTGTTCTGCCTGGGCGGCGCAGCGTGGGTTCCTCACTGCACTTATTGGAGGAGATCTCTCGCTACCGGCCATTACACGGTCCATGGTCGGTAGCGACAGTTGCTTTACAGCGGTCGCAACCTTCTGTGAAGACGTAATTTCGCGGAAGGAGGCGGCGGAGAAGGCCCGGGAGAAGAACTTCCACTCGGATCCAATTCACCGCCGGCGAACCGGGCGGCAGAGGCGTGGGTACCAGCGCCTCATGCCGCCTTGAGTGTGGCCGCGGGTGGACGGGACGGGTTTTCCCCTCCATCCGCTATAGTGGCCAACCGCGAGGAGGTGACGTCCGCGTGTGCCGTACGTCGCCTAAATGGAGAGGTTGTCCGCAGAAGGTGCCCGCGCTAGCGGGCAGGCGCCAGGAGGGGTCTGGATGTCGTAATAACAGCTGTTCCCGGATCCCTCCTATGTCAGGCGCAGAGTGGCACACCGTGTGGTTTTAGTCGGTCCGATTCCGACACACCACCCCGCCGTAAACCCCGGTGGGGTGACGGCCCGAGGGAGTTTCCACACGTTAAAAAAAAAAAAAAAAAAAAAAAAAAGGTTTATGTTCAGCAGTGGACGTATTTTGGCTGAGATGATGATGATGATGATTATATTCTGTATTAGATTTAATGGTCGAAACACAGTCAGCAAATCAGCCGTGGTAAATTTCAAAAATAACTTGCAATAGTTTAGAAATAAATCGAATTGATTAGTATTTTTCTTTATTCGTGATTTGTTCGAGTTAACATGGCTTCGCTCGAACAAACTGGGACCGCTAGAATTTGATGTTAGTAGTTAGGACCGGTAGGATTTGATATATAAGTAGTAACATATCAAGTTCTACTAAAGTAATCGATATGAAACTTTACAATACAGCCCATACATCAGAATAACACATAGACTGCTTTTCTGTGGGTAAAAGTTGATCGAATATTCTCGCCAGGCTGTTCTTAGGAACAATTTTTTTTTCCATTCCTTGCTATCAAAGTAAGTTAATAACAAATAAGTAGGTTTGAACCGTTGATGTGAGTACTCACAGGGCTAAATAGCTTCAGAGATACTATGAACATGATGCCGTAATTCTAATGATATAGTAATATATTGATCATTAAGGCATTTGTGTAATGAATGGACTTTTTGATAAAAAGTTCTTTGTTATACATATTTCCTGTGCTGTAAATCAAACCAAAACATTTGTTTGTGTAAATGCTATACCTAGTTATGTGTGATCAACATCTACCACACACTATATTTGTAAAGTAGAATCAGTTGTACCATCAAATATACAACATCATATTACTGATTGTTAATAATCTGAAACTTGTCGACGACCAAATCTATAAAGATTAACGAATTCCATGCTCTCGTTTCAAGTAGCTAATTATTATAAACTTAATAATATCAGAAACAATTAGACCTTATGGTCTCCTGGAACAACGAACTATATTTATCTCAAGGTCTACACGGACACACACATGTAAACATTTATTCATATAAAAAGCCTTGGAAAGAATAACTTAGAGGTTCTTGTACAGTTGCACATCGCTGTTTCAGGGCGTGTATGTTATTAAATAAAATATTTTTCCGTTCACGTTCATATTTGATCACCTTGATCAAATATTATTGATATAGAGAAGTTTTCGTCCTTCATTGTATTCTTCAGAAGACCATAGTTATTAATAAAAATATTGATTGGCACACGTCACTACAGTCGATTGAAGGCAAGATTAAATTGTGTGTTGCTTTAGTTTTCATGGATGAGATCAGGTTACCTATTCGTCAATATAGAAAATCGTGCGCACCCACATTTCTGAACTTCAATTCCTCATCCACTCCTAGTTATTTAACACCACAAATTTAACTTTTAAGCAATAATCATAATAGAAACCTTCGTCCCAAGAAAATAATTAGTGAAATTGATTTTTCGGACATTTAAAACCAAAATTGTTTAGTTTCAAACTAAGCAAAGCTTGTGATATGATAACTAGACTGACTGATAGAATACATATATATTGTTTTTTGGAAATATATACATAGTATACATAGAAAACACCCAAACTTCGAAACAAATATTTGCAGATCATACAAACATTTGGTTCGACCCGGGAATCAAACCCGAGACCACAAACATAGCAGTCGCATTCATTACCACTGCAATACTGAGGCAGTTAATGATAATTGATGAAACGGAATATAATGCATCACAATGAATATAATGCATGCATCATGCATGAGTTGGTTTGCCAAATTTGCTATTAGACTACTGAATTGAAACTGCCTGAGTAGCGCAGTGATAGTGTATGCGACTGCTGTGCTTAAGGTCTCAGGTTTGATTCCCGGGTCGGACCAAGTGTTTGTATGATCTGCAAATATTTTTTTCGAAATTTGAGTGTTTTCTATGTATAATATGTATGTATTTAAAAATAAATATAAGTATTCTATTAGTCAGTCTCGTTATCATAGCATAAGCTCTGCTTAGTTTGAAACAAGATGACGTTGTGTGGCTAATGTCCAAAATATTTATTTAATATATTATTTATTACTATTTTTACAACCATGTTACTTAAGAGGATCATGATTCCGAGTTCTGAGCCAGAGTTCATTCTTTCTGATAGAACACTTCAAGTGCGTCCACAATTCAGTGGTTTGGGAGGTTTCAATCTACACTTTTATTCCATCTTTGAAGCTCCGTGTAGTGACGGATTCAAAATGCAGAGTATCACCACCCTTATTCTTCCCATGATTGTCGTCGGAGGACACTAAAGCAACAGAATATGCAAGACAATATCAGAGCAAAGAGAAGGAAAACTAGAAAGAAACTCCATACCAAGCCCTCTGGCCATGATGGTACAGTAGGTCAAAACCAAAACCAAACCCGGTCTATGTCCAATGATGGAAGTTTAAAGTCTGTTGATAAAAAAGAATAATAATGAAACTTTTTATTGCCTAATATAATTCTATACAAACATAATTTATCGAAAATTCATCATATATTCTAGTCGAGCCAAGAAGAATATGGAAGACTATCTAGCGTTTGTAACCGGTTTCATTCAAGAAATTAAGCGCTTGCGATATTTACGTCGTGGAGGCTGCAGTATTTGTAAGATTGGTAATTCTTCTAACTTCATATATTGTTGTTATTTTACAATTCCTACTGTTATATTGTTAACTTTGTGGCTTCTAATTGCTGTTTAAAGTAAATTAACGTGCATACATGTATAAGGGTATTGAAATGTTTAATGGCTAAATTTTCATATGTTCCTTGCAGAATAAATCTGTTCTAAGAAAACTTATGTTATAATTTGTATCCGTATCTGCAGTTGAAGAGTCAAGAGTACGTAATCGCGTTTTGAGTAATCTTAATTAAAAGTGTAGGGGATAGATTTAGCTCCATTAAACTACGTTACTCAGTAAACATAATGACCGGACTGCTAAAGACCGATTTTCTGTGAGATCTTGATATTACCTCGGTCGAACTGGGCCATATAATAGGATGAGTATTCAAGTACTCATTTTCGTTCGAGTTACTGCAGTCCTTTTCCCCGTCAATACTTGACAGAGACACCGTGGTCAGCTGGCATAACAGTGACGTAGGACTATAAAATTATGAATATTATCATTAATTACTAAATATATTCTTCTAACTATGTAGAATAATAATTAGAGTAATTGAATTGTTATTGATTTCACGTAGAATAATACAGTATACAATATTGTGGATCAGTAAGTTATTGGCCAGTAAACTAAGTGCTACAGCATACAAAACAAATTATAGTTAAAAAATAATTATAACAATATAATAATATATATTGCATCTATGGCACAAACGGCGTCAAAGAAATTATCAATTCTTTCAAAGGTTCGGCGGTACTTCAGCTCTGAACAGCTGCTTAATCTTTACACAGCCCAAGTTCGATCCTGCATGGAGTACTGTAGTCACCTCTTGGATGGTGCAGCCAAATATCACCTGGAAGCTTTGGACTCAGTTGACCGAAGAGCCCGTAGGTTAATTAACAACGAAAAGCTCTCAAATAGCAGACTGCACGCCCTTGAGCATCGTCGTCGTGTTGCCAGCTTGTCGGTTTTTTATAGGATACACTTTGGAGAGTGCGAAGGCTCTCTTCGAACTGATTGAGCCATCTCCATTCCTTTGTCGGACTACTAGGCGCAGGCAAAAATTTCATCCACACGTTGTTGACATACCCAAAAGTCGAACTAAACGGTTTGACAGCTCTTTTTTGGTGAGAGTCGCCAAGACTAGGAACGACCTGCCTGGGTCCATTTTTCCTGATGACATGAACTCTGGAGCCTTTAAGAGTAGAGTGAACAGGTATCTTTTGGATGGGCGTGTACCACCTTCGTCTTCATCTGCATTTTCCATCAGGTGAGATAGAGGACAAACGCCTATTCCATTACAGGCGTAAAAAAAAAAAAAAAGATTACTTATAAAGGACTAACAATTTACACGTTTACACAAACATTTATACAAAAAATGAAATGCGCAGCCCAGCTTTTACGTAAGCCTAAATCTAGCATCAATAAGTGCTCTACTATGTCTATTTCCTTATTCATTTTATAATTAATTTATTTGCAACAATTGTCACAAAACTTTTGCTTATACACTATATTTCAGAGGGAAGTAAAAGACTTTGCAAGAACATACTTCGGTTTAATCACACTAACTTTGGAAAGGCGAACGTGTTCAGAGCCTTCGAGATTGATTTATCCCTGCCTAAGGGATTAATTAGCCTAACACTGAACTACGTTATTGTATTATTACAGTTAGCTCTAAAATAGTTATAAATATATCTGTATGTTTAACTGTGTATCTGTGTCTCCACTAGTATCTGTGTATTATAATGCAATATGTAAGTGAAAATGATGACTTGATGACGGAAATGATGATGATCATTTCGTTTCTAAAAAACAAATATTGATTATGTAATGAAATATTTTTTTTTAACTTGATATTATGACATGTCCTTTTTTTTTTTTTTGGAACGAAGTTCCTTACGGCAGGCTTGGAGGGGATAGGGATTTCGCTGCGGGACCGAACTGAAAAAAATGTGATAGTAAAACCGTAAGAAAAAATCCGTGAAAAAGTGCGTGGAATAAATCTGTGGAATAAATCTGTGGAAAAAAGTGCGTGGAATAAAACCGTTAAATGAGTTTTTATTATTTTTTTCTATTTTTCTATTTCTATATAATTTTTAATTAATAATAATGTTGACAAAAAAAAATAAAGATACATATTTTTTTGGTATTTCAGTTGAAATTTGAATTACGATGTTTTTTTTATTTTAAGGAATTTATTATTTTATTATTTTAAGGAATTTATTATTTTATTTCCTAAAATACTGAATTTCCTAAATACTTTCTTGTACTTAAATAAAAACTAATCAGCAAAATTTAAGAGAAAAATCAAGAAAACCTACATAAAATTGAGCACGATTTTTTTTGCAAATTGTGTCGATTCCACATTATCCGAAGGAACTTCGTTCCTACCTGGTGTACCACGACACCATTCATTTTTTTTTTTTTCTGTGCGGAAATCCCCTCGGATACCACCTACTGGTGGTTATGTCGGACTCGAACCGGCCAAAATCCGCACGCCGTCTCAGGTACCAGTAGCCGGGGAATCAGGTGTAACCTAGAAAGGAAATCCCTGAAACCCCAACGTACCTCGGGTCATCTACCTGCGGCTTGCAGATGACCCCCCCTCTGCTCCAAAAGAGCGTGTGCTCCGTAGCACGTCCCGCTGCCATCCCGGCGTACTCCTGCTCGGGTGACGGATGGCCTCACCTATCACCCTCAGTCTAGCGCTTATGGAGGACGGAGATCGTTCTGCAATCTCCGGCGCCCGAGCCGTCTGTGATACCGGACACGTTCCCGGGCCTGGCGGACCGGGAGAGTTCTCAACCTCTCCCGGTCCCGCTCCGACATCTCCTTTGCAAGCATAACTTGCTCGCAAAAGGAGACGGCGGAGTTCCACGCGCTCTCGCTCCGCAACATGGCGGCGATCATGCTACCGAGCGAGAGAGTTTCCACTCCGATGGCCGTCACAAGGTCACGCCTCAGCTACGCCCACGCTGGGCATTCTGCCAGCGTGTGGAGCGCCGTGTCCACGGTCCGGCCATCGCAGTGGTGGCACTCAGGCGTTGGCTCCTTTCAGATCAGACACAGGTGATCTCCGAAGCATCCTTTTCCAGTGATCACCTGCGTCAGCCGATATGAGAGGGTCCCGTGATTCCTCTCGAGCCAATCCTCCATAACGGGTCTTACCGCCGCAATGACGGCGTGCCCGGCGCTTGGTTGCCCAAGTCGTTCCTTCCACTCCTCCACAAGGACCTGGCGGAGTTGGGTTTTCTGATTCTCGATTTCTCGAGTTTCAGGACTCCGGCCCAACTCCCGTGCCTCCTTGCGCCACTGATAAAGAGCCGCAAGGGCTCTCGCCTCCAGGTCCCATGGTGGAGTTCCAGCTAGGAGACTCGCCACTTCAAAGGAGATTGTGCGGTATCCCCTTATGACCCTGATGGCCAGCACTCGCTGTGGTCGTCGCAGTATTGCGACGTTACTCGCCTTGAGGGTCTCCGCCCACACTGGGGCCCCGTAAAGGGCCATTGACCGCACAACTCCTGCGTAGAGTCTCCTGCAGGAGTCATCGGGTCCCCTCATGTTAGGCAGCAGCCGCGCCAACGCCTGTGCTGCTCCCACCAACTTTGGGACCTGACTTCGGAAATGAGTTCCGAAGTCCCATCGGCTATCGAGTACGAGCCCCAGATACCTCATGGAGGACTCAATGCCGATGCGAGTATCTCCTACTATGAGGCTGGATCGATTTGGTGGCTTGTTCCGAGGCCCATGAAAGAACAAGGCCTCGGACTTGTGTAGAGCTACCTTAAGACCCAACCGCCGGATTCGCTGCACGACTTGGGCAACACCGGCCGTGGCCCTCAGGGTTGCCTCACGATGTGTCTTGCCGCACGCCGTCACAAGTGTGTCGTCCGCATAACACGTGACGACGACGCCATCTAAGAAAGCACCGCGAAGCACCCAGTCGTAGCCAATGTTCCACAGGAGCGGTCCTAGGACCGATTCCTGCGGAACTCTGCACGACATTTCACGTCTACCGAGACCGGTCTTACTTGGGTAGATGATGGTTCTTTCCGACAAATATGACCCGACTATTTGACGGAGGTAGAGAGGCACTTGGTGATATACGAGTGCCTCCTTGATGCAACTCCAGGGCAAAGTATTGAACGCATTGGCAATGTCCAAAGACACCGCCAATACTACTTCGCCCCGGGAAACTGCTTCCTCCGTCAGTCTTCACGCGCATGATCGCATCCACGGTGGAACGCCCTTGACGGAAACCATACTAGTTCTCCGCCAGATCCGGCCCCACCCTGAAGAGGTGCTTGACGAGGCGTCGTGCAATTACTCTTTCAAAGAGTTTGCATACCTCGTCAAGCAACACTATAGGCCGGTAGGCAGATGGTGAGTCTGCCGGGTATTATGACATGTCCTAATTTAAATAACAACCTAATATAACAATTTATTTGAACTCATTTCATTTTGTTTCAAAATCTTAATTTTTATTACTGATGCAATGAATTAGTATTTTTATATAAAAATGACAATAATAGTTTAATGGATAATAAGGAATAAGTTTTGTGAAAAAAATAATTATTTAGTAGTAGTTTATTCTTTTTTTATTTGCAACATGGATGTAATTGTACTTGATAGTGATGATGATGATGATGTAACTGTATATATTTGTTGTGGCTGTTCATGGACGGCGGTAGTCGTTTATCACACTGTTATCTTTAACCAAACGGGTCGATCATTTGCTACACCATAAAATCTCGTAAAAAGAATAAAATTTACTTAACTAAATATGTTTTTATAATACGACTGCGGGATTATAAACGAGGACGTATACATGCATAAACGACTCTCAGAAATAAAATACAACAGTGTTTATAATTAAATATTATTCTTAAATCTTCGCACTATTTCTTAACTATACAATAATTGTGTAGTAATCACACACAATGTAAAATGAGTTCGTATATAAAGTAAAAGTATTTTTAGAATATCTCTTAATCTCTAATCTTTCTTAATCTCTCTATTTTCAGATACAACTTTAATTGAAAGAGTTTTTGTTTTAAATATTATTCAAGACTCGCTTAATCTCTCATCTAATATTAATTGTAAAGAACATCTGTATTTGGATTTACTGAATGTATTTAACCATCAGAGAGCCGTACTTTTGCAAAAATAGGTTATATCCAACAAAGTGATATCTCGATTTTCGAAATCCCTTTTTAAGAAATCTCTCATTGCTTTCAACGAGTGTGTAAGGTTATCGAATCCAAACCAAACTACCTAAATCCAAAGTTATTGAAAGAGTGGTATGAGACCCTTGAGTTGCTAGTGTTGTGATGGATTAAGAATACAGAGTATCAACGTCCTAATCATTTTACTGATTAACCATGGTGAGTAAAAGGTGGCCAATGGAACAAAATATACAAGACAACACCTCTGCAAAAAGAAAGAAAACTTGAACAAATCCTGTTCTAACCGCCTGGCCCGCGTGGTACAATAAAAGCTCTTCTCGAAAATGAAGCTTATGTCTAGCAGTGGAATGTTAAAAGCTGTTGATGATGGTGATGATGATAATGATGATTAATAATGACCAGTAGCATGAGTCCACGGGCCGGAAGTAGTCTCCCACTAGTAGGTGACCCGACTGTTCGTTTGCCTTAAATATTCTGCGCCTCGGGGCTCGGCTCGTAAAGGCTCGGTTTTGCACCTGATCTTACCCTGGTCACGTCGAATAGCCGTCTCGTCGCATTGTGAGTGTGTCTACATTATCTTATATCTCCTGCTTCAACTACGCTGGTCTCCATCGACACGGACCGCCGTGGCCGAAATCGGCCAGGAGTACATCATCATCAAATATTAGAAGTGTAAATATTTAATATTAAAAGTAGAAATATTTACACTTCTAATATATTCTGCTCATAAAATTTTATCAGGCATCAAATAAATTCGCTTTTATGTAGTACGTAGAAAGACATATATTTGATGTACTCATATAATGCATGAGATTCGAAGCACACGTAGTAAATACTAGTAAGAGTTATAGATTATTTCTTAATTTTTTCATTGTTTCCGCTCCTATTCTAAAAATACTCATAAACCAAATGATTATTCTGTCTATTTAAGCGATAAAGATATAATTTAGTTGCAATAATTAATAAATTTACGATGTGATGTATAAAAAACGAACCTTTTAACTTTATGAAATTCATTTACCCTAATGACTTCGATTTCAATTTGTAATTTACTTCCTGTTTACTTCAATCGTACTATTGAAGGACAATATGTTAGTAATGGATACAAGAGTAAAATTTAGTAAAAACTTTTTAGGCAGACGTTCTCAAAAAGTATTACTGAAGACGCAAATTATACAACATATGTTTTTCTTATCAAAATTTTACATTAAAAGGAATTGTATCATATCATATTATTTGGTGTGCTGTTTTACATAGCCTTAAATCTAAGTGCTGTCAACGTCGATAATTTTACTCAAACGTTAGCAATCAGTTCACTCTTGAGCTTCACTTTTTTTTCGAGCTTTATTGTTACTGTTGCTGGTTACTTCATGTTTTACTTTCATAATGTATTCTCCAGCAACAAACACGTACGAATGATTATTATCATCCATCGATCTTTCAGAATTGTTCACTTTGATAAATATAAAAATATCATTTTTGACAATTGGTGTTATGTTTTCAGGTATCTCGTAATTTATTTAGTTTTTCTTCTTTTCAATTTAAGTGTGCCAGTCACTATGTACTACTTCTCTTTGGTTTACCTCGACGTATATATGTCGTATGGCGTTTGTTTAAGCAAACTCTTGCGTGGTGGTATACTTGCATGGATGTCGGCAATCCAGTGTCACACCCAAGTACCTCAAAATATAAATAATGAGGGTGATAAACCATGGAAACAGGCATTCTGTTTCCGACAGGCGTCCCGAGCGGACGTGTCTCTCAAGTGCTCCCGCTACTATGCGACACCGCGCCCCGCGCCACGCCGCACTCCTCGCTCCGCGCCACCGCAGCCCGTCGCACCGCGCCGCCTACGTCACCGCTGTGTGTCGTAACGGTCGCCCGGTTGCGCCGCACTGCGCTTAAGGTCAGCGTTTTTGTGAACAAGGCGCGTACATTCAAAGTCGTATTTTTGAATACGACGTTGTTTAGTGCGCCGTCTGTCACAAGCGCTAGTTTCTTGTAAACGATAAGTCTATAGGTCGGCGTTCTTTGTGAACGAGACGCGTACGTTTAACGTCGTATTTTTAAATACGACGTTGGACAGTGCGCCGTCCTTCACAGAGGCGCAAGTTTCTGCATTGCAGATTAATCTTTGGCCCCTTCAGGGTAAATCCAAATTTGGTCATTCGGTGGAAACCTAACGGTGCCAACGAAACCGAGTGGGCGGTGATCCGACCCGCCTGCCTAGCCCCTTCTGGGTTAGGCAAAGTCGGCTGGGGCTAGACAACCCGGCCTTGGGGGGACTCCTAGTCGAGCCTAGCCATCTCCCCCGAGGAGATCAAACAATCCCTGTCGAAGAACTACCCGGTGCATGAGGTACACCGGATGGTCAAAGGCCGCACCAATGTCGTCTACGACATGGTGATGGTCACGCTAGACAATAGCCCCGCCGGCAAGGACATTTTTAAGATGTCATCCGTCTGCAGGCTGTCAGGAATAACCGTAGAGCCACCTCACCGAAGAAGTGGCATCTCTCAATATCACCGCTGCCAGCTCTACGGGCACTCGGCGCGAAACTGTTTCGCGCGCCCCAGGTGCGTCAAGTGCCTAGAAGACCACGCGACGGAGGAGTGCAAAAGGCCCAAACACAGGACCAAATGTACTGAGCCAGTCGCGTGCATGCTGTGTGGCGAAACAGGCCACCCCGCCAACTATAGAGGTTGCCCGAGGGCGCCTAAAACCCCCAAGGCGAAAGGACCTCAGCGTCCCCGCCCAGTCGTCCCTGCTGCTGCAGGGACTGGGGGGAGCTGTACAGCTGCTCCTCTGCCGAAGACAAACGCCTGGGCCACTCCCAGGAAGACCGGGGAGACCTTCCCACCTCTGCCCGTGTGGAAGACGATGCAGGCCCCCAGCACCCGCAAAGGCAGCCCCTGTCGAGCGGCCCACAAAGCCTCTCCAGGGAGGGCCCAAGCCGCTCGTCGTCGACTATAGGAGTGCTCTCAATCAACTACCGCAAACCATCGACCCGGACCTATCCCTAGTGGCAAGGTTTGCGAGTGCGATTGATTTTAGCGAGCTACGCCAGCTCGCTAACCTAATTCGCCAAAACGAGGGCAATTTCTTGGTCCTCCTCAGTGTCAGCATTAGGTACTCGAGCGTACTCGAGAAGCTAGGCGCGTTTAAATGCAACCCATAATGGATTGCACACCAACATGCAGAGTCAAACCCAGATCACTCAAGCTAGGGTACTTCAACGCCAACGGCATCGGTAGGCAACGAGATGAAGTTGGCGTTTTTCTTAGGGCACACCAACTCGACATACTACTCGTACAAGAGACCTTTTTGAAACCCTCGCAGAGAAACCCAAACGTTGCGAACTACTCAGTGGTCCGCAACGATAGGATTGACTCTGCGCAAGGGGGAATTCTCATATATTACAAAAGGTCCCTTCACTGCGTACCTATGGATCCGCCTGCGCTGACTAGCATCGAGGCTTCGGTCTGTCGAATACCAATGACCAGACACCAATCGATCACTCTGGTTTCAGCCTATCTGTCACCCAATCGGCAACTACTCGAGAGCGACCTCCGAGCACTGCTAGAACTGAGCGACGCCGTCATAATCGGCGGCGACGTTAACGCCAAAAACACCCTTTGGAACTGTCACCAGTCCAACGCCAAAGGCAGAGCCCTGCAGTCGCTCTCGACTAGACTAACGTTCGACATCATCGCCCCGCTCGAACCGACCCACTATCCGCACATCGTGTCTCACCGACCCGACATTCTGGACGTGGCATTCCTAAAGAACATAAACCTACGTTTGTGTTCAGTATAGGTGCTACACGAGTTAACTTCTGACCACAGACCTGTGGTCATGGAGTTTGCACCCAGACTGGGTCCCATCGACACAGGTCATCGTACCCCCACTAGACGAATCACGGACTGGAGGCGCCTCGGGACAAAACTCGAGGCATCCTCGTCCGTGCATCTAGACAGGATACCCGACCACATAACCAGCCAAGAGGACACCGCGACGGCGATCGACTCCCTCACAGCACACGTGCAATCGTTAATTAACGAATGCACTGGGGAGGCACCAGCGACGAACGATCGCCGCTGGAACTTACCCGATGACGTATGTGAGCTGCTGAGGCGGAAGAACGCCGCCGTACGAGCCTATGACAGATATCCATGCGAAGCCAACAGGATCAGGTTACGAAGCTTAGAAAGAGCGGTCAAGTCGCGCATCGATCAAATGCGCCAAGACAGGTGGGATAGGACACTACAAGACCTCCAACCTTAAGAGAACGCTTAAAGAACGCTTAAGAGAGACACCATTACCTGTATGCCTCCTCTAAGCCGACCTAACCTTCCACCGGCCTTCGACGATATCGAAAAGGCAGAGTGCCTGGCCGAGAGTCTAGAGAATCAGTGCACGCCCAGCGTAACACACTGCGACTCAGACCAAATAGCTGAAGTTGACTCGGAAGTAGAGCGCATAACCTCACTTCCTACATCAACACTAGCCTCAACATCAACGCCGACGGGGACAGACGAACAAGACCTAGACACGGTCACCCCCGAAGAAGTAAAAACGATCGTCAAGGGCCTACACGCTCGCAAGGCGCCCGGTTCGGACGGTATCACAAACAGGGTAATAAAACTCTTTCCGGAGAGGCTACTGGTCCTTCTGACCTTCATTTTCAACGCAGCGCTCAAAAACAACATCTTTCCACAACAATGGAAAGAAGCCGTTGTTATTGGGATACCCAAACCTGGCAAACCAAAGTCCGAACCGACCAGTTATAGACCGATCAGTCTGCTTAAAGGATTAGGCAAGCTATACGAGCGTCTAATCTACAATAGGCTGCAAGCGTATGCCGATGCTAATCATCTCGTCCCCCACGAGCAATTCGGTTTCCGAACCGAACACTCGTGCGTCCACCAAGTCCACCGCATCGTTGAATACACCAGCGATCGGCTTCAACGCAACCTGTTCACAGGAATCCTTTTCTTTGACGTGGCGAAAGCTTTCGACAAAGTGTGGCACAACGGCTTATTATTTAAGCTATCCACCATGGGAGTGCCACAGTCTCGTGCTCATCATACGAGACTACTTGTCGAATCGAAACTTCCACTACCGAGTAGAAGGGTCACTATCCTCCACTCACCCCATACGAGCCGGTGTCCCACAGGGGTCCGTGCTCTCCCCCCTACTCTTCACGCTGTATACTAGCGACATTCCGAAGCATCGGTATGTACAGACGGCACTATTCGCAGACGACACGGCTATCTACTGCTCAGGAGTGAACCCCTCGACAGTAGCCAAAAAACTCCAGACCGCACCCAACGCACTGGGCGTTTGGTTCCGGAAATGGAGGATAGAGGTCAACCCCGAGAAAAGCCAGGCGGTGCTGTTTCACAGAAGACAGCTAAGCTTGTATCCTTTGGAGAAGACCCCTCAGATTAGGATGTTCGGCAAGTCTAACCCTTGGGCTAGGCAGGCCAAATACCTAGGCATAACCCTTGACGACCGTCTATCCTTCGGCCCCCACATCAAGGCAGTCCGCAGCCGGGCTGCCTTCGTGCTAGGACGTCTCCAAAGCTTACTAAACGCGCGTTCGAAGTTAGACTTAAAAAATAAAGTTAGGTTATACACGGCATGCATACGTCCTATAATGACGTACGGTAGCGTAGTATTCGCACACGTTAGGCCACACAGGATCCATAGGCTTCAAACACTACAGAATAATTTCATGCGCAAAGCTACGGGAGCACCGTGGTATGTACGCAACGTCGATCTCCACATCGACCTCAGATTGCCGACCATCAAGCAATTCATAAAACAGTGCTCCCTTAGCTACTTTGACTCTGCTCCAACTCACCCCAACCCTCTAGTGGTTGCGGCCGTAAACTACACACCCAGTAGGATCTCGAAACTACGTCGACCCAAACACGCGTTAGGGGAACTAGACGACGACATTACACTCGCTCAACGCAGAGCGAACACGCTTAATACGAACCGTCCGCGTTTTCGTCCCCGTCGGCGGGGGCGGAACACACGCCGCGTAAACCGTCCACAAAACATGGGAGTAGGCCGCCCCAACGTATCAGCAACACCCCATTTTTTTTTTTTTATTTTTAACGTGTGAAAACCCCCTCGGGCCGTCACCCCACCGGGGTTTACGGCGGGGTGGTGTGTCGGAATCGGACCGACTAAAACCACACGGTGTGCCACTCTGCGCCTGAGATAGGAGGGATCCGGGAACCGCTGCTGTTACGACATCCAAATCCCTCCCAGCGCCTGCCCGCTAAAGCGGGCACCATCTGCGGATAAACTCTCTATTTAGGCGACGTACGGCACACGCGCACATCACCTCCTCGCGGCTGGCCACTATAGCGGATGGAGGGGAAAACCCGTCCCGTCCACCCGCGGCCACACTCAAGGCGGCATGAGGCGCTGGTATGCGCGCCTCCGCCGCCCGGCTCGCCGGCGGCGAATTGGGTCCGAGTGAATATTGTCCTCCCGGGCCTTCTCCGCCGCCTCCTTCCGCGAAATTACGTCTTCGCAGAAGGTTGCGACCGCGGTAAAACAACTGTCGCTACCGGCCATGGAGCGTATGACGGCCGGTAGCGAGAGATCACCTCCAATGACTGCAGTGAGGACCCCACGCTGCGCCGCCCAAGCGGAACAAACCGCTAGCGTGTGCTGAGCCGAGTCCTCACTACAGTCGCAGTGGTGACAGGCGGGACTCAATTCCCTCCTGGCGACCGAGTGCAGATACTTCCCGAAGCAACCGTGCCCGGAAAGAACCTGCGTCAGTCGGAAGGAAAGGGTCCCGTGCTGCCGCCCTGCCCACTCGATCAGCAACACCCCAAGCCGAGGTTCGTACCCCACAGGGGGTGCCCTTAGGCAATGTTGCTTAACAAATGGCCGGTTGAGAGCCCTCAGCGCTCACCGTAAATTAATCTGGGTAAAGTTATAGAGGCCATCTGAGGCCAACAGCTAAAAGTCACTTCATAAAAAAAAAACAAAAACCATGGAAACAGTTGTTTCAAGTGTACAAGGATTTAATGGAAACATTTTCTATATTCAAAAGCGTTTTTCAAGTTCCAGTGTGTATTACTTTGTAATTTTAAATGTACCTAACAGTTTGCTTGACGCTTGATGACGTAACTATTGCTGCATATTGGCAAATACTTAGCTGAGTGGAATGAACGAATGAACACGACTTCACTTCAAGCTTGTATTTTGAAGCACAAAGAAGATATAGCATAAAGTACAGGGTGACTTAATTATTGACTTGAACTTAAGGTTTAAGGTCTACAAGGTTAACTAATTATATGATTAATTATTTGTTTCAGATATTTTTTACAACATGTGATACACTTTTGCATACATTACTTTATGTGCAAACATTTTAAACACTGGATAAAACACCCTCGATTGAAGTCAAAGAAACGGTAAGTTTTTTTTTTCTTTCTCTGTACTTATTGACATTTAGATATTAGTTTATAAAGAGTTTGGTACTCAAAAACAGATTTTGTTGAAAATATTTTCTTCATTGTAATCTTAACGTTTCTGTTTTAGGCGTCCTTTCGTTTGGGAGCATTGTACTGGGTAATAAAAAATGTATCAATTATTGCAATATTCAGTTATCATTGTGAGAAATTTTACGAAATTATCAATGACGTAAATGAAGTTTGCTACCGTTTGTTAAGCAACAACCAAGAATTAGGTAAGAAATATAGTTTTCTTTTTCTAAGTCCATAATACGTAAAAATAAATATAATATTTGTAAACGACTTCCACGTGATGAACAATAATATTATCCTTACACATCTACGGCCGTCTGGTCCCAAACTAGGCAGAACCTGTGCTACGGCAGCCAAACTATTGAGAAACACACGTATATATTTTTAATTCAAACATATCATAGATAAATTACATCCAGACGTAGAATGATTTTGTTCATCACACGTCACGTGTCCTGAGTAGAAATCGAACCCACGTACTATAACCTAACGTTCATAATCACTAATTACTAGACGAACGGATGAGAATGGTTTGGTACATTTGAAAATTGTTGTTTTTTTTATGGAACCTACGAAAGTGATGTTACTCTGCCTGATGGAAAACATGAATATAATCTAAAAGTTGTAGTCGCCATATGATGAACCACACAATGGTCGCCTAGTGAGATACTTTTTCACGTCCCGCTTGGGGACGCAAAAGGCTTGAAAGTCATCGTGGTAGTGTAAAACTCATACACTTACCCCGATGACTGTCAATCTAGCATCAATAAGTGCTCTACAATGTCTACTTTGTTATACGTTTTACAATTAATTTATTTACAACAATTGTCATAATTTTTTTTGTTAACACACTATGTTTCAGAGGGAAGTAAAAGACTTTGCAAGAATATACTTCGGTTTAATCACACTAGCTTTGAAAAGATGAACGCGTTCAGAGCCTTCGTGATTGATTCATCCCTGCCTAAGGGATTAATTAGCCTAACAGTGAACTATGTTATTGTATTATTACAGTTAACTCTGCAATAGCTATAAATCTATCTGTAGATTTAAATGTGTTTGTATCTGTATCTCCACCAGTATCTGTGTATTATAATCCAAAATGTAAGTGAAAATGATGACTTGATGACTGAAATGACGATGATAATTTAATTTCTAAAAACAAATGTTGATTATTTAATGAAATATTTTTTATTTTAACTTGATATTATGACATGTCTTAATTAAAATAATTAACTAATATAACAATTTATTTGAACTTATTTCATTATGCTTCAAAATCTTAATTTTTGTTACTGATATAATGAATTAGTATTTGTCAATGTTATGTTTTACAATTAATGGGTAATGAGGAATAAGTTTTCTGAAAGAAATACTTTTTCATTTTTATTTGTAACATGGATTTAATTGTCGTTGATAATGATGAAGATGACGTAATTGTATATACTCGTAATTAACATTTAGTATAATGCTTGTATGTTTGTATGGTTGCTGCTCGTTTTAACTGATGAATAAAATCTATTCACCTAAACTCTATTTTACTACTCGGACAAAGCAAATTGAATCAAAACAACAGTATAACTGGTAAGGAGACCTATTAACGTCAAAGGCAGTGCAGCGTCAATGTAGAATAAGCCACACACTGACATCCTCTTGCACGACGATCGATACAGCGTTGTACGTTCTTCGTCATTTTTAGTTCTAAATCTGTAAATAAATATTTATAGTAATTACGATGAAAGAAAGAAAATAATTGTATATACATACGTACATACATACATACATATATACATAGATACGTACATGTAAACATAAATTTGATAAAAGGGTAAGAAAATGATAAATAAATAGTATAATAATATGCGATATTATCAAATAGGCTAGATGATACCGTAGTCAAATTAGTTACGTTTTATTATCTGTCAAAACGATAATTTAGTGTGAAAAATGTACTAAATACAAAATTGTGACGTCGCTCTTTTAGACTACTCAATTGAACAATTTCACTGTATATTTGATTGAAATTCATAATAATAATAAAAAGCTATGTTAATTGTATTTTCCGAGATGTTTCGTGATATTAGTTTTAATGAAGTGGACGTTGGTATTTAGTTACGATACAGTCATCTACCCAATTGTATGTCAACCACGATCCTATTAGGAGAGTAAATTTAAAACGTGCCCTGGCAACTTGAATATCGGTGGAGATTCGAACAGTGATGAGACGAATTAACCAGTCGTTTCTTCGTTTCGAAGAAAGATCGAAGCGAAGACAAATGGAACCTATGTAAGTCCGTAAGGAATCGGTGTAATCAGGTGATACGCAACCCTGAACGTTGACATATGTTTCAAAACATAGAATTTTCTTCCTCGTCCTACACATGCTCTTCGTTCCCCTACGGAGAGTATGGAACGAAAAGTAACTTCACTTCGTAAAACAATATAAACTATAAACGATATAAAAATATAAACGATAAGATCCCGTGCTAAATAATAAAATTAGTTTGAATAATATCAACCGTCCTTTCTCATCCACAGCTACGCTGGATCTTCTAACTAAGTGTCAAACGCTATATTACATATTTGGTCTTACCATCCCACTACAGACTCATTTCATTTATTGAATTTTCTCCGGTGTCTCCTAAAAGATATCAAGACGTGGCTTATATCTTTTTCTTACAAAAAATAGTAATCCTTCTCTTCCTGAACACTTTCCACCTGTTTCCATGCTTCTCTTGTTATCTAAATTACTTGAAACTTGTATATTTAAACAACTCACAAAGTTTGTGTATAAAAACCAACTTTAACTTTCCATAATCAGGCTTCCAGCCTGGTCACAGCGCAGTTACCACTCTCTTTAAAGTGGCTGGCGATATTAGGAACAATCACCAAAGACACCAAAGTCACAGTTTTAGTTCATTTTTATAGTGCTTTTAATACTGTCAATCACGAGATCCTGTAATCCATTCTTGCATATTTTATGGCTCCTTCCGAGATACTGGATTGGTTCTCAACATATATTCGGGGCGACCTCTGTGCGTTCGTGTTGATGATTTGTCATCAAGTTGGTTTGATCTCTACACTGGTGTTCCACAAGGCGTCATTTTATCTCGTGTATTATTTTCAATTTTTATTAACCTCATAACTCAACATCTTCAATCTGCGTATGACAGGCAAGGGCGGAGGAAGTGACGCAGGCTATTGATGAGGTTAACAGGAATCTAAAGCTCATAAAATCCTTGTCGTTGATATTTGGACTTCTAATAAATCCAGCCAAATGTCAGACCATCATTACAGGTAGCAAATGTATAATGAGCACTGATTTTTTCAATGATTTAATCATTTCATATAATCCAGCCAGTCCAGAAGGAAGAACAACATACTCTCAGATGCACGGTTCGCGTTAATGGTAGACCGGTTAGAAATGAGACTACAGTCTTCAGTTGATATGTCAACCTACGGTGAACTCAATAGAAGAATCTGGAAGTGCATGCGACGCGATTAGCGTGCCTATAATACTTCGCGTATTTAGGTCACAATAGAGTGTAACTAAGGCTCCAAAGTGTTTGCAAAAGATTCGTTTATTGGCAAGCACCAAATGACAAAACTGAAGACCGACAATGGCAGTATTATTTCATCTAAGCCGGAGATTCAGAGAGAGATCAAAAACTTTTACGAACAGCTTTACACCCTAACATGCAAACTTGTTACTAACAATGCTCGGGACACAAGAGCCAAGTTAATCCGACACTACACCGAAGACATCCCGGACATCAGCCTGCGCGAGTTTGGAGTGGCTCTCAAACAGATTAAAAACAACAACGCACCAGGTGACGACGGAATTACTGCAGAACTTCTGAAAGCGGGTGGTAAACCGGTACTGGTAGTCCTCCAGAAGTTATTTAATTCTGTCGTACTTCAAGGTACAACGCCAGAAGCCTGACACAGGAGTGTAGTGGTGCTTTTCTTCAAAAAAGGTGAAAAATCCTTATTGAAAAATTATCGACCCATTTCACTCCTGAGCCATGTGTACAAACTATGTTCGAAAGTCATTACGAACCGTCTCGCGCGCGAGTTTGATGACTTCCAGCCTCCCGAACAAGCCGGTTTCCGAAAAGGCTTTAGTACCATAGACCACATTCTTACGCTATGCCAGATTCTTCAGAAGACTGAGGAATATAATCGGCCGTTGTGCTTAGCGTTTGTGGACTATGAAAAAACCTTTGATTCAATCGAGACTTGGGCAGTACTTGAATCCCTGCAGCGATGCCAAATTGACTATAGTTATATCGAAGGGTTAAAGTCTCTGTACAATAACGCCACTATGTCAATCCAACTACAGGACCAGTGCACGAGACCAATCCAATTAAAACGCGGTGTGAGATAGGGAGAAGTTATTTCTCCGAAGCCGTTCACAAACGCATTGGAGGACGGTTTCAAGCTCTTGGACTGGGAAGGATTTGGTATTAACATAAATGGCGAGTACATTACTCACCTTCGTTTTGCCGATGATATAGTCATAATATCAGAGTCGCTTGAGGATCTTAATACTATGCTCAACGACCTTAGCAGAGTTTCCCAGCAGGCTGGTCTTAAAATGAACATGGACAAGACGAAGATTTATGTCTAACGTCCATGTCGCATCTATACCGGTAATTGTTGGGAACGATGCAGTCGAAGTCGAAGTTGTTGACGAGCATGTCTAGCTTCTTTTTTTTTTTTAACGTGTGAAAACCCCCTCGGGCCGTCACCTCACCGGGGTTTACGGCGAGGTGGTGTGTCGGAATCGGACCGACTAAAACCACACGGTGTGCCACTCTGTGCCTGACATAGGAGGGATCCAGGATGTCTACCTAGGACAAGTAGTCCAGCTAGGTAGGTCCAACTTTGACAAAGAGGCCGCACAAAGAATCAAACTCGGATGGGTAGCGTTTGGGAAACTTCGAGATGTCTTTTGGTACAAGATCCCCCAGAGCCTAAAGATGAAAGTCTTCAACCAGTGTGTGTTGAACTGTTCGTTTTTTGTTCAAGCGATACCTCCCTGGAATGCGCTCCCGGAATCAGAATGTTCACAAATCGATTTAAATTCAAAAAGAAAGTTCATGATCTATTTCTCAATGAACTGGTAGAATTATCTAATTCACAGCATACCTTATATTTCGATATTCATAGCGTATATATATATATGTATATGTATGTGAGTATGTCCATTTGTATTAGTACATATTCCTTTATGTACGTTTATATTTGTATGTATGATATGTTCTATTGTGAGCATGTATACATGTATGTACCAACATAGTATATCTAACTTACCACTAATTTCTTCACCACCACATACATTCGAAGGTTGACTGCAAGAAAATGCCCAGGGTATTCAGTCTGCCGATGTGCAAATGTAGTGTATAACGTGTGTAAATGTAAAAAAATGAATAAAATATGGCTAATTGGTACCTGAGCGTCTTGCTTTGTAAATACGAGTTTGTAAGCAGGCGTTTTGGTTATTTTCCAAAGCTATATGAAACTTTTCACAATATATGCAAAATATTATTTGCAATAAGAAGGTTTTCATCAGCCAAGAGCATAATATGACAGCAGATGGCGTAACCATATTCTGTAAAGTAGCTTTTTTTTATTCTCACACAAAAAAATAGCAAGTTTGAAACAGATGTAACTAATATTTCAACACTTACTTTTCCAACTTTATTCGACAAATTAATGAGTCGAATGATCACTTCTACGTAAGTTAATGCATGAGAAAATAAATCTAGTACGTAGAAGGAAATCTGAAATAAATAGTTTGATGTTAAAATTTTTATATAATTTAAAAAAAAAAGAACAACATTCCTGATACCTATCTCAACAACATGTGTTCGCCACTTGCTTATTTAGAGTCATATAGCTGTCTAGATTCAGTGCCTAGCTTTTTTTGAGTGATCCTATTATAGACCCTCAATGGGCGAATTTCGGGATGAAGTTTCAGTTGGTTTGATAATATATTAAGCTTGATTGACGAGCTTTAAAAAAATTATCTAGTAATACATATTCATTACTGAGACGTATGTAAATTATCCACCTTTTTTTTGTACTTTGCGGCAATCCCCACGGATACCACCGAAGGGAACGTCGCACTTGAACCGACCAAAAACCGCACGTCGACTCAGGCACTACTAACCAGGGGACCAGGTGCACCCTAATAAGGAAATTCCTGGAACCCTGACATACTTCGGGCCACCTGCAGCTGTGGGTAGCCCCCTCCTTCGTGGAAACTTCATGGTTTCTTTACTGACATCAAAGAGTGCGTGCAGTCCGTAGCTCTCGCATTGCCACCCTGACCTGTTTCTGCTAGACCCCCCGACCCAGGCCTGCGCTTATGGAGGACGGTGATCTTCTAATGATCTCCGGCGCCTGAGTCTCCTACGGCACCTAGCCCGCTCCCGGGCCTGACGGACTGAGAGAGTCCTAAACCTCTCCCGGTCCCGCTCCGCCATCTCTTTCGCAAGCATAACCTGCTTGCAGAAGGAAACGGCGGAGTTCCACGTGCTCTCGCTTCGGATCATGGCCGCAATCATGTTACCAACCGAGAGAGTCTCAACTCCGATGGCCGCCATGAGGTCACGCCTTTGTTCCACCCATGCTGGACATTCTACCAGCGTTTGGAGCGCTGTGTCCACGGTCCGGCCATCGCAGTGATGGCATTCAGGTGTTGGCTTCCTACTTAATGGTTAATTATCCACCTACTGATTTTTATTTAACTAAACGTCATGCGTCAGAGTAGTTACTTACAAAGTACTTGAAGATCGATTTAAAAGTATCATAGCCCATTAGTATATCAGCGTACGTCTGAAACATTGCTTTGCAGTAGTCTTTCACGTCCATGTCAATCTTTAACCGAGGACATAAAACTTCTTCATTCCATAAATTGAGCATTTCTTTTAGAAACAATACACACTGTGTAGTGTAAAATATATTGACATCAAAACATATTGTACTCAAGGCTAGCAAAGTATGCGATAGTGTGATGGTACACCTTAGAACCCTAGTGCGAGTATAGTAATTTTTCGGCTATTTAATGAGGTATTTTTCTATAAGCCAGCACCCTCCAATGTGGAGGGAGGTCTAACGCTCCTCCAGAATCCGCGTTAGACTGTAGAACTCGACACCAGACTGGACATTCTCCCACTGGCTTATAACGATTCAAATAAATAATAAGAAACCGCGATAAGAGGGAATCAAAATGAGCGATTATGAAACAATTAAATACATTTCTGTTGGTTGTGCTTATCACTCTTCCATCCGTTGTGCACTTAAGATTTAGGTGAATTAACTGACTTTAACTCGAGGGGGTCAGGAACGCTAAGTTGGACTTAACCTATAACTCGCTTTGACAGGTGTATTCAGCTGTATACGACCGAAGCTAAACGCTTTCGTGCCTCCGCCCCGACGTGGGACTCCAACCCATCGGTTTCCTGTGTACTCAACCCGCTATATGAGTTAACCCGCCTACTGACCCCCGTGCATCCGCCCCTTAAGACCCCTAGCTCCCAAGCACACGGCACACACTCATACACGCTGTAACTACAATATAAATACACCACAGGGACAGATCACCCAGATATAATCGTGTAACGGAACCGTTCCGGCGATCAAATCGGATGGCTCCGATCGATCGTAAATCGGCTTTCCACACCGCAGCGACTTATAAAAAGTTCTACTCATTATCTCTATCAAAGGTACCGATAAACCAACAGTAATGCTCAGCGAGAAATAATAGAGAGATATCATCTAATTATTCAACGATTATTACTATACTCAGACCGGCATATAAATACATATAAATCATTATCCTACGAAATAATAGGTAACAAGGACTTACCTAGCTACTGCAGCGTTATATATGCTAACTTACTCAACGTCATGGTAACCCACACGACCGGCTATCCCCAGCTTTCACGAACGTCCTGCCTTTACCCTGCACCCTCACTCACTATCTCGACTCTCTCAAACCCTGTCGTTTTCTCTCAGCCCGCGCCCCGCTACCTATCGCCTTTTTTGTTTACAATTATTTCTCTCACAGATGTCTTGGAACCGATATCCAAAGGTCTGTTAAGAGTCCGTTCCAAAGAATTCGTTTTAAAAGTGCCATAAATATTTTGTTTTTACTTGTACAAGGATCGCTTAATAATCTGTTCGTTAAGTGACGGTCCTTTTCTGTTGTATAGACCCTTTTTTTACACATGCACGTGTTGCCAACGGCTAAGAATATATTCTTGCATAACCATAACAATAATTGTAAATTCTAAATTACGTAATATGATAATACTATCACATTTTCCCCCCTGAAATTCAGACGCGAAGAATGCTTCTAAGTGTATGGGATTTCACTTATCCTTAAATTGAGAACAGTGACTGAGTTAGATCTTTGTCTAAACTTGTCAAATCACATGTATTGTTATAATTGCATAAGTACATGATCCTCTACACATTTGGAAATCGATCTGGCTGTCACGTCCCGTGCTCCACTTCACACCTTAAAACCCAATAATGTCAGGATACTTTCCAAGCAGTCTTTGGTTCTCCAGAACTAACCGCTGTATTGGAATATTTCGTTGATAAGATTTAGTAGGTGATTACCACTATTGCGTGGCATCAGACTGGGATAGTAAGCGTGGTATTGTAGTATTTGGGTACGTTCGGCACATTGATACCAATGGTAGCTTTCTTTTATAAGTTCCACACGATTTGACTAGTTATGTATTTCCATTTCAACAGAAAACAATTCGGTAAGTTGATCTGGTAGATTTTTTTTTTTCGCACAAAGTTGGTACAAATAAGTTAGTCCCATTGGCTTATTCCTATAAGGCCTGCTAGATTCGTACAGGGTAGTTATAAATATGTTGTCTTTGGTGACTTATGCTCATAGGACTAGCTAGAGTTTTTATCAAACGACCATCTGCTCATAAGTTGTTTAAGGATTTGCGAAACCGTCTTAAGTTTGAACATTAATTACAATATTAAGTTCTTCCTTAACTATTTCTACATTTCACTTCTGCCTCATTATCCTGATACTCCTGCCAAGATTCACTAACATAAGTGACCGTGGCAATTTAGTTAAATACATTACAATTATAGTATCATATAAAAGTTACACATAAATATTTGTTTAGCTACTTGTCAGTTCCCTGTCATTAAATTATATGATGTTTACATACCTCGAACAGTCGAGTATTAACTAAAGTTACCAATTAAAATTAGCCTGCACATTCTTTGCCTGAAGCTATCACCACAGCAGTAGAACTTGATTTTCACCCCTTCAATTTCGCTCGGACTTCAATGTTCTGCTTCTATTTAGGTTTCAACGCTGCTCTGTCCTTTCTCACGATATAACTTCATTTATGTTATAAGTCGTGATTACATTGAGTAGCAGTCCCCGAAGAGATGTTCACGTCGCATTTGGCAATATCCACCTTCACTGAAACATGATAATACCACAGCAGAGGATTTGTTTGGTACGGATTGATATCCACGGTATTGACTCGTGATATCAACACAAAAGTGTTTTAAATATATATACACATGTAAACATCTAATTTCAGAATTAGTAATCTAACTAATTCAACAATAAAAATCCTATCATTAGCATTAACTTTCAATATCAATCTCAACTCAAGTTCCCATCATCAACATTATTCATGTGCGTCTGATGAATATAACTTTTTCTTAACAAAATCTACATCAATAGCGCCATTTGTATGTATTTTACATACATTAAATTGATTATTATTAGTCTAACGTCAATTTCAATAAAATTTCCATCATCAATATTAACTGCATACACATCTAATAATTAAACAACAACCAACCTTACTTTTATTTAACAAAGTCTACATCAATTGTCCCATTTGTATGTACTTTATTCTTATAGTCTAACTTTTAATTTAAAAAAGTTTCCAACAACAGTGTAATCTGTATGTATTCGTACGCATCGAATGAACTAAACGTTGCTAGTCTAATTTTTACCAACAACGTTCACATCATCACCATCTGTGTCTTATGCCTCGAGATTGTTATCTCTAGATACTCTTACTAATTTAATTATGAATGTATTGTATGTGAGTCTAATCTGCAACAGTCTGCTCTAACCAATATTATGATGGCTATTAGTTAGTTTAAAAGCTCTGCTCGTAACATACTTTTACATATAACAACCGCATCTACTATTAGATCAGTTCAACCAATCGAGAGATCGAACAACTTGTATGTAAAGTTCAAGCTCAGTTTTATTTACAAAATACTTCACTGTTACATTATCTACAACAAGTTCAGTCAATTCCTTGTCTCTCACTTTGCCATTACTCTCTATCAATAATATAAATTTTACGTTAACCAATGTTATTTTGTTGTGAACGTAATTTGAATAACTAACAGTTATTTTACCTGACTTTATAAATAATTTCCAACTCATCTATAAAGCTTATCTGACAACTTCAATCAATTTTATGTTCATTTTGAACATTAAAATATTACCACAAGTGTTTGTGTATAACAAAACTAAATATGTTTCATTTATTACCTTTCGCAACCGTGTTAAATTCAAACCCGTTGCTGAAAAAATAAACTAAATGTAGGGACAATCTTACTAGTTTATCTCTATAATTTAGTTCGGGAATCGAACCCATTCTAATTAGTTACAATTAATATCAAATCAATACATATACTTATCTCATTGCTCATATTTCATTTATGTTTCATTATTTTTGTTAACGTGTACAAATCCCTCGCGCAATGGTTTTGAATTCAACGAAGTCGAAGGAACTCTTAAAAGTAAACCTCATATAACTACACTATTCAGTCCAGGAATCGAACCCGGTAAGATCTCAAGAAATTCCAATCCGTAATAAATTACTTTCCTGGATGACATCTGGTTTTTCGAAATAGAAATCAATGACCCTTTTTTTTGTCATCATTTGAAGTTAGTCGACTCGACATGTTGAAGTGCACAATTCCTCAAATACTTGACTCTAACTTACTTTCACATGGTTTTTTTTTCTTATAGAATTTATGAAACACGTGAAATACATTTGATTATAAATTACTTGCAACCCATTTTGTCAAAGTTAGCAAGTTAACATTATATTTATTATCTAATTGAATAATACCGAAGTTGTCGCAATTTAACCATTATAACACAACTGCATATTTTCGTTACGCAATTCAAACTGATCTATAACTCACACAGATGTATTCAGCTACTTACAATGATTTCCTTGCCCGGATATCGAACCCAGTCAATTTCACAAGGTAATAAAACCACACTCGTGTTACATTACAAACCATTCCCCCCGCAATTTACGATTTATGAGACGTTATCGTAATACTCGTTACACTATATTAACTATTCGAAATATATGTCATCATCATCACCATAACATGACAAATATCTAATGTTAAATAGTTGGGCATCGAACCCAATAATTAATATACATTAGAGGCACGTAGTGAATAAGATTCCCCCCCTACAAAATGATTACAAAATATTTGTTGATATTGTATCATTATACATATTCAATTAGTCTAGCCGAGACCAAACCCGACAACCCTTAACATTAGAATAAATTAGTGAAATTTGAATTCTTGCACAAACTGCACAAATAGAAAACTAGTTGTTGTTTTTTTTTTAGTTTATCGTTAAATATAAAAATATCCGTCTGGGAGTCTAACCCAGTAATCTTTATAGTTTACAGTTGAACATATACGAAATCTCGATACGCAGACCACGCGATTGTACACATATAAATGAGATTAAGATTAACACTCAGCAATTTGTCATCATTTCATAATGTAACATATGACTTCCTGGCAGACGTACCTCGCCTGATTTTTCTACTAGTAACAACATACGAATAATTCTTTTTTTTTTTCTAAAACTAAAACTTCGAAATTAACTTAGCCAAACTAACAGTAGTCGTTGGGTAATTTAGCATAACTAAGAATATGGCATAAATTAAACATGACATGAAATTCTTATAACACAAAGCAATATAATCAGTGTTTTAAAAATACAATTATAAATACAAATATATCAAAGATATACAATTAATTCATCTAGTATTGATAATAAAAACATAATATCAGCAAAGTTGTGGCCTATGACATTATTTGTTTACGTTGTCGTAATTTAAATATGTTTACGTTGTGTTGTGTATGTAGTAACCCAATAAAGTTCATCCTCGTTGCACTGACGTAATAATTACGGCTCAGTACATTTAATGACGAGGATCCCGGTCACGCGGCACCATATGTGATGGTCCACCCTAGAACCCTAGTGCGAGTATAGTAATTTTTCGGCTATTTAATGAGGTATTTTTCTATAAGCCAGCACCCTCCAATGTGGAGGGAGGTCTAACGCTCCTCCAGAATCCGCGTTAGACTGTAGAACTCGACACCAGACTGGACATTCTCCCACTGGCATATAACGATTCAAATAAATTATAAGAAACCGCGATAAGAGGGAATCAAATTGAGAGATTATGAAACGATTAAATACATTTCTGTTGGTTGTGCTTATCACTCTTCCATCCGTTGTGCACTTAAGATTTAGGTGAATTAACTGATTTTAACTCGAGGGGGTCAGGAACGCTAAGTCCAAACCTATAACTCGCTTTGACAGGTGTATTCAGCTGTATACGACCGAAGCTAAACGCTTTCGCGCCTCCGCCCCGACGTGGGACTCCAACCCATCGGTTTCCTGTGTACTCAACCCAGTATATGAGTTAACCCGCCTACTGATCCCCGTGCATCTGCCCCTTAAGACCCCTAGCTCTCAAGCACACGGCACACACCCATACACGCTGTAACTACAATATAAATACACCACAGGGACAGATCAACCAGATATAATCGTGTAACGGAACCGTTCCGGCGATCAAATCGGATGGCTTCGATCGATCGTAAATCGGCTTTCCACACCGCAGCGACTTATAAAAAGTTCTACTCATTATCTCTATCAAAGATACCGATAAACCAACAGTAATGCTCAGCGAGAAATAATAGAGAGATATCATCTAATTATTCAACGATTATTACTATACTCAGACCGGCATATAAATACATATAAATCATTATCCTACGAAATAATAGGTAACAAGGACTTACCTAGCTACTGCAGCGTTATATATGCTAACTTACTCAACGTCATGGTAACCCACACGACCGGCTATCCCCAGCTTTCACGAACGTCCTGCCTTTACCCTGCACCCTCACTCCCTATCTCGACTCTCTCAAACCCTGTCGTTTTCTCTCAGCCCGCGCCCCGCTACCTATCGCCTTTTTTGTTTACAATTATTTCTCTCACAGATGTCTTGGAACCGATATCCAAAGTTCTGTTAAGAGTCCTTTCCAAAGAATTCGTTTTAAAAGTGCCATAAATATTTTGTTTTTACTTGTACAAGGATCGCTTAATAATCTGTCCGTTAAGTGACGGTCCTTTTCTGTTGTATAGACCCTTTTTTTACACATGCACGTGTTGCCAACGGCTAAGAATATATTCTTGAATGATTAAAATATAAGTAACAGATATCCACAAAACGAAAAGCCAGTTAATAATAGTGTAGGACCGAAGGCATTTCTTATTAAAAAATCTATGAATACCCTGAATAGTCAGAACAAATCTATGTTTCTATGGATATAAACAATAGTTAGGAAGCTATTCAAAAAAAAAAAACCAGTGGAATAAAAGCAGAAATCATAATACGCAGCAATATAAACGAAGCTCAAGTATTGTCTGATATCATTATTAAAATGAAATACAAGTAGACGAGTCAACAGTACGGCGTTGAAGAATAAAATCCCACATATAGATACTATATTCGAAAATCGACCCTTTGGATGTATGACGTTGTTCTTGATGTGGTATTTCGGGTTAAACCAAATAGTTTGCATTATGTTTAAAGGCCGAAGCATAGATTGAATGTCTTTGTCGATCACTTTGCGGTATACTCGAATGACATTACACCTTTTGCTACTTTCGCCAAAGATTATAGAGCACATAATTATTTTTTAAATATTTTTCATAAGTAATCAAGTAATAAAAATGTTACTACTTTAGAATCGACTTCGACATCTACTAGCACTTTAAGATTTATAACTTTATTATTCTCTAGGTCAAAATTTGAAAGTTTGTATTCAGTAATTAAATGGAATATTTCTTTTGCTTTCTGTTTATCTTGTCACATATGTCAACCAAAACATTTACATAAGTAGTTATGCATTCCGACCCCATACTCAGAACTGTGTTAGTACACTAAGGCCTCATTTACGGAGACGCGGCGCGTCGCGCGTCGCGTGTGGCGTGGCGTCTCGCGGCGCGTCGGACGTTTTTATTGTTTACGTAGCGGCGGCGCGTGAAGCGGCACGTATCATCGCACGCGTAAACACAAACTTATAGCAATATACGATGTTGTTTATAGAGACGCGAGGCGGGAAGAGTGGCGCGGCCCGCCGCTGCGCCCGCGTCGTATTCTCAAGCGTGTAGCGAAGCACGCGGCGGGCATCGCTGCGGCGCACGCGGGGTTCTCAGTTTACCGACTTAGTTTTAGGTTAGCGAGAGATGAGAGCGCACGTGTCGCAACTTACAGCATGAATGACGAAAAATTGGAACTAGTTATTTCTGCAATACAGGAGCGACCCCAGTTGTGGATGGCTGGTCATTCACAGCATAAAAATAGAGTGATAACCAAACGAAAGTGGGTGGAAGTATCAGAAATTGTGGATATGGATGGTAAGTAGGTACCTATTTAAATAACAAGCTGTTTAATATGCTTACTAAATATTTATTTGTTCACAAGTTAAACAGTAATACAAATAGTTATATTATTATTATTCTTTGTTATGGTGCCTCCACACAACATTTATCTTTTGTGGAGCAACCTTTACATGTGCTACAGAGTAGTTCCATCACTATTCAGTAAGTACCTACTATTTAGCATTAGCGTTCCTGCACACGATGCCGTCACCGTGCCGACGCCGTGCCGACGCCGTGCCGACGCCGCACAATTACACTGTAGATACGAGTCGCGCGAAGCTCGCCACCGCGCCGCCGCCGCGCCGCCACCGCGCTCGCCACCGCGCCACCGCTTACGAAAGTGCACTTTCGTAAGCGGTCGGAAAAGGAATGAAGACGGAGGGAGGGGAACGCGCGCGGTGGCGGCGCGGCGGCGGCGCGGTGGCGACTCGTATCTACAGTGTAATTGTGCGGCGTCGGCGCGGCGTCGGCACGGTGACGGCATCATGTGCAGGAACGCTTAGCAATAAGTTATCATTAGACAATTTTAAATAGCATTCATATATTAAACAAACGTAATATAATAGGTAAATGTATGTACTAACTGCGGTATGGAGCATCCCATTAAACAAGTAGGTATGTTGATAATTAGGTCTATAGTATACCTATTCTATATACAAAAAAAAACATTATAGTTGATTTTCTGTGAAGTAAGCCATAAACATATTACGTGTGCTAATTGCATTTGACGTAGAAGAATTGTTTCTCAGATGACGATTTCTAGAAGTTTCCATCACTATTGGGCGATTATAGTCCTTGTCAGTGTGTCCATCTATGTCGATTATAATATTGTGAATGAGACATATGGCTTTAATTATAATACATGCATTTTGATATTTAGTTTCCAAGGGTTTATTTAAAATTCGCCATTTTGCATTCATTATTCCGAAAGCACATTCTATGCATTTCCTTGCACGACTGAGTCGTTTATTAAAATTCTCTTTTTCGACAGTCAAATTTGTTGACGGGAATGGTCGAAGTAAATGAGTTTTTAAAGGATATGCTTCATCTCCTATCAGCACATACGGTAGAGTATACGAAGACCCTGGAACACGACTTTCTGGCGGAATATTGTATTCGTCACTTTCGATTAGACTATTTATCACTGAATAGTGAAATGTTCCACCGTCACTTTGACGACCTCTCCCACCTACTTCCACTGCTATAAACCTTTTGTGTGCATCCGCTATCCCTTGCAAAACCACAGAAAAATATCCTTTATAATTGTAAAAGTTAGACCCAGTGTTAGAAGGGCACTTTATTCTACAATGCTTCCCATCTATAGATCCAATACAGTTAGGAAATCCCCATAGTTCAAAATAGTCATTGGCAATCTTTTCTTGATCTTGTACTGACAGTTTCGGCATATGTATATTTACAAACTCAGACCATATTGCTGAACATGTTTTAACTATTATGTTGGATACTGTTGCTGTACCTATGCGGTAATGATAAGCTAATCTTCTGTACGGTATTCCGCTGGCTAGAAAACTGAAACAAAATAAAATAAGTTATTTTTTTAGGTTACCTAATGTTTTTATGTAATAAAACCCTAGTTATGAAAATTCTAAAAATACATTATATAATAATATATTTAAAAGTGATTATGTGTATATGTTACTGTAAAATCCCGAAATACGGTAAATCAATTTACCAACTAAATGGTGGTAAAAGTCCGAAATGTAAGTGTCGTACTTACATTTCGGACTTTTACCGTCACGAGTTGGATCCTAGGATTTTCCGTACTTCGGGCTTTTGACAGTGGTAGAAGTCCGAAAAGTTCTGCAAGTATCTTTCATTTCATGTATGTATGTATGAGTATGTCTGTCTAATTCGTGAGCATTCTAAATAATTAGACAGAGATACTCATATATACCACTGCCTGAATCGTTTGACACAGCCATATTTATTGTTCCATTTAATATTTTTACCTTGTCGATTGTTTCAGTTACAGAAGTTAAAAAAAAATGGAAGCACCTCCGCGATCAGTACAGAAAGGAACTGAAAAAGAAGCCCACACCTCGGTCGGGTGCTGCAAGTGAAGAAACCGAGTGGATACCGCAATGGAAATATTATAATTTGATGAGATTTCTTCAAGACGAAGTTTTACCGGCACCAAGTTCTGGTAATTTGTCTAGTCCAGCTAATTTATCCCAAGATAGTATGTCACCACTCTCTACTATTAATGACGATGATGAAAGAACGACAGAATCACGTCCATCCATTGATACGAATCTGTCGACGTGTGATAGTGCACCTCGACGTTCTCTTTCTGACCAGAGGAATGAAATGTTGAGATTAGAGAGGGAAAAACTTGAATTAATTAAAGCACGAATACAAGATAAGAAAGAAGAAGAACTGAAAAATGATGAAGATTACATGTTCTTTATGAGTATGCTACCTCCGTTTAAAAGGTTAACAAACCTACAAAAACTTCGATTTCGTCACAAAGTAAGTGAAATGATACTGGAAATGACAACTCAGAACGAGTACGCTAATATGTTTGAGAATAATACACCTGTTATGGGCGATTATGTTGTATCTCAATCTCAACCCCAATACTTTACATCGGATTCACACAATGCTGGTGGTTCGTCGAGCATGTTACCTTGTGCTTCAACACAAAATATAATATCAGGACCTAATATTGATTTTCAAGATGAACACAGGGCTCCTGCAGCGGATGATGGAAATGAAAATGAAAGTTCTGCACAGTGAACTTATAACTTAATTATTTTACTACAAAAATATAATAATTATGTTATTATACCTACCTACATTTAACGCGTTATTTTTTAATCATTTAGCGATTCGCGACGAGAACTGCGACACATGAGCGATTGAAACAAATGTACGAACGCTGACGTATGTGCCTACACAGATTGTTCTGATATTCAGAGAAGCCACATACGTGAGCATTGATACATTTGTTTGTTTCAATCGCTCATGTATCGCAGTTCGTGTCGCGCCTCAATGTAACCTCAACCTTAAGGGGTAATACAAAAAGTTGTCCATATTAATGGAAAGTCAATGTGTCAAATTAGTTAATTAGTTAAAAAATAGTTGATTTTATAAGAATATGTTGATTAAAAGATCTAAAAAAACACAAGTTTTTATTCTTACCTTAAAGTCAGTAGTAACTTTTCTTCGGCAGATATATTGCTATTACAAGTACTGATGCGGTGTTGTATTTTGTTTACTATGTAATCAAAAGTTGTACTAGACATCCGTGTATAACCATGAAATACATCATAACCTCTTTCTCTTATTGACTTATAAAGAGTTGCATATTCCCCAAACTTCTCATGTTCCGCTGCTGTAAACACTGGGCCACTCCTTATATTAAATAACTCACTTTTTAAGATACAATTTTCTTCTAAAAAAAAATCGATCATATCATACTCCATTGCGATGGTAACTACGTCTGTGTTGTACGATTACCAAATGAGACTGGCAGAAGGTTCCGCCACAGGCATCGCTTCATCGAGAATCGCCGCAGCGTGCGCCGCCGCGATAAACGCCGCGTGAGACGTGACGATGCCATCCGCGGGCTCGGCCGTAAAACACGCTCCATTTCAAGCAAACGCGTGTAAAATCGCTTCACCGTAAACGCACTCATCCAACGCCCTACATTTGAATTTAGTGCGGACCGCGCAGCCTATCGCGACGCGCGACGCGCCGCGTCTCCGTAAATGAGGCCTAAGGGCGCATCACGCCACCAACGCTGTCGATTAGCAATCTGACACCTACACCGATTTAGTATAATCATCATAAAACTAATGTAGACCAAACACATTAAATTAATTACCATGTACCAAGAAGCTACCCGTGGGTCCCATCACACGGACAGCACACACACACACTGTAATCCAGTATGTAAGCTAAGTTTAAGAATTAGATGATTCATTCTGGTCATTCTGTTCATTCTGTTAGTACCATCTTGCCAGTGACATACTGTCCTGCTAAAAACTTGTATTCTTAAATAAAGTATCTTTTTGTGAACAACAAGTGTTCATATTTGACTGGCGCAGCCGGGTCGGATATTTAAAGTCGCGAAAAGTCTTCGTTTTCGTACACAAAAATCGGTCGTAACTTAGTACTTAACGCCTAGACGACATATCCGCAAGAACCTACCAAATAAATTCGTCAACGAGCACTCGACAAGAAGACAGAATCAGCATGGAACTGAGAAGCGTAATGTGAGTAAACCCTTACCCTACTCCTTTCTATGTTTTACCACCCATAATTACTTACGTTTATTGGACTAAATCTCGTCAAATAAACGTTCTTGTAAAGTTGGTCAAAATCGCCGAATTACAAGATAATATTAAGCCGCGTATTCTAGACAAACATAGCTAGTTACGTATTAGTTATTTATTTGCCCTAAATTTTAATTATTGTGTAATTGTTAAATAATTCATTATGAATCAGATCCAGTTGATTCCTAAAGAGATCCAAAATATCATCCCGCGATTCGACGGAGATAAAAATTACTTAATTTATTTTTTAATAAATGTGAATATGTTATAAATAGTTTTAGGGGGGATAATAATCCCGCTCAACTAACATATCTATACCATTGCATTACGAGTAGATTAATAGGTAAAGCCGCAATTTTAGTCAGCGAAAGAGAAAACGTCACAAGTTGGGAACAATTGAAAGAGTTGTTCGTCCAACATTTCGGTGATCCTAGATCCGAGGCTTGCATAGCCATAGAATTAGAAAATATTAAAATAAAAAACGGCGAATCTTACATTGACTTATGTCATAGGATACAGAATACAAGAAGTTCCTTAATTTCCAAGGTAAACCTTTTAACCGACGAGGGTATCAAAGCAGCTAAATATATAATCTATAATAATACCGCGTTAAATGTTTTCCTATACAATTTACCTGAAGAATTACTGCGTTTTGTAAGGCTAAATAAATGCACTAATTTAGAAGCAGCTTTGAGCGTCGTAACTGAGGAAGTAAACTTCCAAACACGATACAATTTAAAGAATTATAAACCTAAACAAATAACTCCCAATTCACAAGGAGGTATTAATAATAATTTTAAACCTAACGTCCCTTCAACACCATTTAAATTTAACATACCACAAAATAAACCGCAAATAACGCCACAGTTTAGGCCGAACTTTGTACCGAATAATAATAGGTTCACTACACCACAGCCTTAAGGCTATAGACCTAATTTTAATACTTTCAATAATAGGCAGATAGGTAGTAGTCAACCTCAGTTTCCGAGAGCGTTGAACAACTTTTTTTTTTTTTTTTTTTTTATACCACGACGGTGGCAAACAAGCATACGGCCCGCCTGATGGTAAGCGGCTACCGCAGCCTATGGACGCCTGCGACACCAGGGGCATCACGTGCGCGTTGCCGACCCTTCAAAAACCTATTAACCCCCTTCTTGAAGAACCCCATGCTGTAGTTCCCAGGGAAAACCGTGGCAGGGAGCTCATTCCATAACGGGATTGTTCGCGGGAGAAAATTTCTCTGAAACCGCACTGTGCGCGACCATTTAGGTTCCAATGTATGTGGATGAGCTCCCTGACGATGGCGAGCGGTGCGATGGTAGAATGTGGCTGTGGGCATCATATCAAACAATTCTTCTGAACACAACCCATTGTAGAGACGGTAGAGTACACACAGGGAGGCAAAGTCTCTCCTAAGACTTAGTGGCTCAATACCGTCCGTGAGATCAGGATCGTCGACTAATCTCACAGCACGTCTCTGGACTGAATCGAAAGGCTCAAGCTGGTACTTCGGTGCTCCCGCCCAGAGATGACAGCAATACTCCATGTGAGGCCGAACTTGTGCTTTGTACAGTAGTAGCCTTTGTGCCGGTGTGAAATATCGCTTCGCTCTATTCAGAACACCAAGCTTTTTTGATGCCAGCCTCACCTTTCCCTCCAAATGAGTCCGAAATTGGACGTCACTGGAGATGTCGACACCGAGGATCCCAATACTCTGTGTCCCAACTATAAACAGTCAGGATTTTTCCGACCAAACCCGAATCAGCAGTTTAAATTTGGCATTAATCGACCGCCACCTAAACACGATGCAGATGTCTCAATGAGAACCGTAAGAAATAATATGATCCACGATCAAAATGATTTATATATGCTAGAACAAGATGAACTAGATCATCATAATGTTTCCCCAAATTTTCACATAGAAGCCTCCGAGGAAAATCCACCGAAATAATTAATTTAAATTATAATAATTCCTTAAGACTACCTCATATTAAACTACCAGAGGTAGACTCTATATTTCTTATTGATACAGGTAGCACTCGTTCGTTTATAAGCCCCGCGAAGGCAAATCAGTTTTTCTCTAAATATAAAATAAGTAAACTATTCGAAGTAATTAGTACTCATGGTCGTAGCAAGCATAATAAAGCGATACACATACCTTTAACTAAAACTTTTAATACTAATATTCAACATACCTTTTTTATTTACGACGTAGACTCAGTATATGATGGTCTTATAGGTACTGATCTATTGAAAGAGTTAGAAGCTAGTGTTGACATGAAGAGTCAAGTGTTAAAAACTAAATATGTAGACATTCCTATATGGTATACTCCATTTTATCAAATAAAAATACCACCACGTTCAGAATCAAGAGTAAAAATCCCAACAATTTTAAAAAACGGTAGTGCTATTTTAAATAAAATCGAATTCTATCCAGGCGTACGCATGCCTGACGCTTTTGTAAATTGTGTAGACTCGTTTGCTCAAACAGTCATACAAAACACAACACAAAAATATATAACCATCACGTTTGATAGGCCTATGGATGCTATTAAATTAAAAAACGAATCTTGTTATATTAATTACACTAATAATACTGATAGTTTAGATTTAAATATAGAAGAAATATTACAAAGTAATCTATCTAAGTTAAGGTTAGATCATTTAAATAATGAAGAAAAATCCTACATAACAAATCTATGTGAGGAATATAAAGATATATTTCACTGTGAGGAGATCCCTCTTTCTTTTACAAATCAAGTTAAACATAAGATTAGGACTAAGAATGAAGATCCTATATATATACATCCATATAGAAATCCTATAGCTCAAAACGAGGAAATTCAGAAACAAGTAAATAAATTATTAGAAAACAATGTTATTACAGAGTCTCACTCCCCATGGAGCGCCCCTGTACATCTTGTACCAAAAAAAATTGATGCCTCCGGCGAACGAAAGTTTCGTATGGTCATTGACTACAGAAGGCTTAACGAAATAACGATAGACGATAAGTACCCATTACCAAATATTTCAGATTTATTTGATAGATTAGGAAATGCTTCCTATTTTTCTACGATAGATTTAGCTAGTGGTTACCATCAGTTAGAAGTAGATAAAGCCGATCAACCTAAAACTGCGTTTACTACTCAATCAGGTTATTACGAGTTTACTCGAATGCCCTTTGGGGTAAAAACAGCCCCTGCTACATTTCAAAGGGCTATGGACAACGTACTCAGAGGATTGCAAGGAATACATTGCCTCGTGTACCTAGATGATATAATAGTATATTCAACTAGTTTACAAGACCACATTAATAAACTTAGAAAGATATTTGATAGATTAAGAGAAACTAATTTAAAAGTTACGTTAGACAAATGCAAATTTTTAAGAAAAGAAGTCCTATACTTAGGCCATACAATATCCAAAGACGGATTAAAGCCAAATAATGATAAAATAAAGGCAGTATTAGATTTCCCATTACCGAAAACCCCTACGGAAATAAAAAGTTTCTTAGGACTAGTAGGTTATTATCGTAAGTTTATTAAAGATTTCTCTAAAATAACTCAACCACTTACGAATTGTTTAAAGAAAAAGAATAAAGTTAATCTAACTGAGGAATACATAAATTCATTCGAAAAATGTAAAGAACTATTAACTAATGCCCCATTATTACAGTTTCCAGACTTTAGTAAACCATTCCTTCTAATCACTGACGCATCAAACTTTGCGATCGGTGTAGTACTATCGCAAGGCGCTATAGGTAGTGATAAACCTATTGCTTACGCGAGTAGAACTTTAAATGACGCCGAAACTCGTTATAGTACAATAGAAAAGGAACTTTTAGCCATAGTTTGGGCATGTAAACATTTTAGACCATATCTATATGGGATTAAATTTAAAATATTGAGCGATCATAAACCTCTTGCATGGATTCAATCTTTTAAGGAACCAGGTAGTAGATTAACAAGATGGAGACTTAGATTAGCTGAATACGATTATGAGATAGAGTATAAACCAGGTAAAAAGAATAATAATGCAGATGCACTGTCGCGTATAAAGTTAAATGCATTGGATGATGATATATCAATGATAGTAAACACTGGAGAACAAAATGATCCAATTCTTATTTCTTCAGATGATGAAAATAGTTTAAGTCCGCCTAACTATAAATCTAATTATTCTATACCTTCCGTTAGTAGCGTAACGCTTACCGCATCGGAAAAGCCAAACTCATCGATAGGAACGGTACATTCAGAGGAAAATACGGATTCCTCAGGTATTCCTATATTGCACGAAGCAATTGATACCAAGCCAAATCAAATATTAGTGTATACTTGGAATAGAAACGAAACTACGGTTAAGAATCTTTCGAGAGATAAACAAAAAGTACTTGAAGTACACATGCCTATAAATAATACAACACTAATAAAGAATTTCCTTAAAGAATATATTCGCCCTAAAATAAAATATTTCATTTATTTCGAAGATGAACGCCATCGTAAATTATTTATAAACGTAATCATAGAAATATTTAAAAAGGATTCCATTCAAATATATGAATGTACAGAAAGAGTAGTATACGTGGAGGATGAAACTGAACAACGAGACATAGTTCTAAAGTATCATGTAGGGAAAACATGCCATCGTGGCATCAAGGAAACCGTGGCACATTTAAAACGTACATATTTCTGGAATAATTTAGAACAAACAGTAGCCAGCATTATAAATTCTTGCGAAACTTGTAAACGTATGAAATACGATAGAAAACCCTTAAAACCAGAATTACAGTTAACGCAAACGCAAACAAAACCTTTTCAAGAATTATTTATGGATACCTTCTCAATCGAAGGAAACTATTTTTTAACAATTATCGATGCTTTTAGCAAATTGGGACAAGCATTTGAAATTAGTAATAGATCTACCCCAGAAATAATTAGAGCATTGCTAAAGTATTTTTCATTGTACGGAGTACCTACAAAAATCAGCACAGACCCAGGTTCTGAATTTAATAATAGCTTTTTAAAAGAAATGTTAACCTTTTATAAAATAAATTTACATATAGGGACACCACATAATCCTAACTCTATGGGATTAGTGGAAAGATTCCATTCCACAATTCTAGAAATTTACCGACTTGCTAAATACGAAAGAAAAATTACTGACCCTGTTTCAGTAATGACATACTCTATTATGTCTTATAATCAGTCGATACATTCAACAACCGGTCTTACACCTTTCGAAGTTATATTTGGTCATACCGACTCCTCGAATATATTCGATGTAGACTTCGATAGAAATTACACCCAACAACTAGTGAGAGAACACGTTAAACGCACAAAATATTTGTATAATTATCTAACAGATAAAATATTACAATCTAAGGTTAAAACTAAACAAAAACATGGTGGAGAAACCAACTTCAATATTAAACCGGGTGATAAAGTATTTATCAAAGGCGTTAATACCCGCCGTAGTAAAGATAAACCGCGATACCAAAAGGCAGTAGTCACAGATGACGTAAACAGAAACACAGTAAAAGTGCAAACACAAAATAGAAATACTAAAGTACCCGTTAAAGATGTTAAACGTCCTTCACAGGTTCGTCCTGATGATAGCGACGCAAACAACCCGCGCCCTTCAACTTCAAAAGATTGAAGAAAATCCAGGGGTTCTTCCCGTAAAAGAAGGTCAAGCATTTGTAAGCCTCTATAATTGGCACATATATAAAGTATTAGATCTCGATTTAGTTAGTAATAGTTTAAACTATAATATAGAAAAATATAATCAAATCATTAGCTATATAAAAGATAAGTTAAACATATACATTTTAGACGATAATATAGTAGACGCTGAACTACAAACCCAATATTTAATGAATTTAACTATAGAAAGATATAATCAATTAGTTCCTAACGTTAGAATAAAAAGAGGTATCATTGATCCCCTTGGATCTATAATAAAAGCAATCACAGGCAACCTAGATAATGAAGATGCCTTGAGATATGACAATTTGATTAACAAAATAGAATCAAAACAAAGCGCAATTGTCAATAAGATTACTTTAATTTCCGAAATAGTTGATACTTTTGTTAACTTAACGAATTCCACAAGAAATAACTTTATTGTACTAGATAAAACTATCAGGGAAATAGAAGAAATTTTAAATAAGACCCAGTATCAAAGAAGCAAGGATCTTGTCTTGCAGACGTTTAATTTAATAATTCATAATTTTCAAATAATATTAACACGATTGGATAAAGTGGAAACTGCTGTAGCATTTAGTAGATTAAATGTATTACACCAATCTATATTGGACTCAGATGAACTGTTTAACATCCTTAAAGAAATCGAGGAAACCGACAGATTAGTTTTTCCTGTCACTAAGGACAACTTGATTAATATAGAAAATTGCATAAATATAAAAGCCTATGTAAAGGGCAAACAGATAACATTTATCATGTCAGTTCCAACAGTCCAATTAGATGTGTTTGGATATTATAGACTACACCCTTTCCCAATGTACAACTCTGGTCCAAACCGTACATTCCTAATTATCCCGAAACATCCCTATATCCTTACAAAAGGGTCAAAAACTTTACCACTTTCTCAGCCGTGCAAAGAAGTCGACGAAGGAAAATTCTTGTGCTATGAAAACCACATCTCGTTTGAAGACGAAAGTCAGTGCATCAAAGACTTAATGAAGTTTTCAACTAGGATAACATCATGTTCCCCGTTATCAGTCGAAGCAGAAGACATTAAGTTGAAATCCATACAGCCAGACTCGTGGATACTATTTACGGGTCGTCAAACTATTCTTACCGAGATCTGCGAGAACGACATGAGCCAACATGATATTATGGGCACATACATAGTAACCATAAATAATAAATGTGAAATCAAGATCGAAAAACTTACTCTACGCAAGCGTCGTGTACAAGCAGGCAAAATCATATATACAAGCACACCTAATATACATTGGCCTAAAATTGTCACTCCACTGGATGTCTTGAAGAAACCAATCAACTTAGATAACATCGACTTGGAAAATCTACAGTTCTTATCACACGTTTTAAGCAGGAAAAGTGAAGTGCTAGATACTGAAAGTCATTTTGTGAAAGTGCATAGTGTTAGTTTATGGACTCTAATCATTTACTTAATACTTACCTTTGTACTATTTGTAATTCTGTATAAATATAAAAATGTATTGTTATGCAAAGGACAAAATCAACAGCCTCATAAATCGGATGATGATTTTGAACTTACGGAGGGAGGAGTTATGCATTCCGACCCCATACTCAGAACTGTGTTAGTACACTAAGGGCGCATCATGCCACCAACGCTGTCGATTAGCAATTTGACACCTACACCGATTTAGTATAATCATCATAAAACTAATGTAGACCAAACACATTAAATTAATTACCATGTACCAAGAAGCTACCCGTGGGTCCCATCACACGGACAGCACACACACACACTGTAATCTAGTATGTAAGCTAAGTTTAAGAATTAGATGATTCATTCTGGTCATTCTGTTCATTCTGTTAGTACCATCTTGCCAGTGACATACTGTCCTGCTAAAAACTTGTATTCTTAAATAAAGTATCTTTTTGTGAACAACAAGTGTTCATATTTGACTAAGTAGTAATACTTCAAATTATTGAGTTGTTTATTTTTTTTGCATTTTGTCTGCCGCTACTAGTGGTTCAAGCTACATCTTTTAGCATTTTATCGTGTACGCAGTGCTTTGGTTTGATGTATTATATATTATATATAGTGATATGTATCTAGCTGCTACTCCAATAGTATTTGTCTGTCTCTTTACGTGAGTTTTCGATGCAGCGTTCTATCAAAATTGAAAAGGCTAAATTCTGACCATCTAGAGGCAAACCGTTCTGTTCAGCTAACTAATTCGTGCCCCACCCTATATTTAGAAATTGGTGATGGTACATTGTTTTGATTAACCTACATTATGAGTATTATCATTTTAAACGTTTTAAATTATCTGATATTTAATAGAGTTGTGTGAAATAGTACAAGTAATTTTATTCAATAAGTGTAGCAAGTCCCACCAAGTACCATCAGTCAGTAGTATAAATAAACCTCAAGTTTTATATATTTTTATTGGATGGAAGATCTGGTGTATTGCTATAATTGACTTTATGACAAGTGTAGCCTTCACATAGGTGATTAATTAGTTTCTTACTATATTTATAAAGAATAAAATATATATTCAATTCATCAGTATCATTTTCTACCAAGAGTTTGAAGTTCCAAATAACGCTAAGTATAAACTTGTTTCTATAGCTATAGACCTTTGCCTTGATTACCTCTAAAGGCCTAACAATTTACACTTGTACACAATCATTTATACAAAAAATAACATGCACAGCCCTGCTTTCACGTAAGTCACTGCCGACGGACAACAAGTATTAGTTAATTGGTTGACCGTACCCTGCAACGTGTCCCGCAAACCATCAGGATAACCAATTGGATTGTCGACAATTACCATCATCCTCAAAGTGAGAATCATCATCTTTACCATCATCATCAGCCTACTACAGTCCACTGCTGGACATAGGTCTCTCCCATTGCATGCCTCTCTGATCGATTTTGGGCTCGTTATCCCACCTGGCCTGTGGGCACACTAAACTACGTTTGCCGAGTGCAGTCTCCACTCTAGAACTCGTTTAACCTAATAATTGTCGATTCTGTGGCTAAAAATTCAGAATATTTTGATCAAATACTAACTTTTCGGATTATTGAGTACTGTACGTTGCAGTTGTTATCTTTATAACAAAAGTCATCAATCAGACAAGAAGGAGTTACTATAGGTGAGGACCTAGAGTATATTTTTCTTCTATGTGTTGCTATAAGCCGAATAACGTTAAAACGCATACCATACTGGTCGAATCAGATGTGTACCAAAAAAGTGGCTCGCTAAAAGCAGCTGCAGTCAGTAAGTCTATATCAGAAGGCCTGATGAATGTGAAAGAGACCCGAGTATGTGACCCTACAAAGTAAAAGGGTAGTTACCCTTTACTAGTTAGTGAACTCTCCGTACCCCAGACCGGAATTAATTGATTAAGATTATAATTTCTATGTAGCGGTAACAGTATGAGTTGGTGTTTATCAACTTAATCTTAATTAATAATTGTATTATATAGTTTGTGTGATGAAATGTTATTCAACAATTAATTAATTAAAAACAAAATGACAAACGACAACATTAATACTGTTAGCACTACATAACATTTGATGTTAACATGATTGAATAATTAGTTTGAAATAAGTCTTCGTTCGTGTAGTATTTGAATCTTGAATTTATACATAAGATAAGTGGTTTTTCCTGCGTAAATGCCGATCCCGTGGTAAATCTGGGATAAAAAGTAGCCTATATGTCACCCAGTAACTTCCTCCATCTTCTAGTGAAAGTCCTGTTAAAATCTGTTCAACGGTTCCAGAGATTAGCTTGGATAAAAGTACAATAAGCAGATAGACAGACAGATAAAAATATTAAAAAAGTAGTTTATATTTTAGTATCGTGTAAAGAGCTATAAATACAGATTTGTTGTAATCACAGACAGACATTTCAGTTTTATTTATATGTATTGATTAATAAAAAAGAATACAAATGCAACACTGATACAAAGTAAAGACCAGAAAGTTATCAAACTAATTATTCAAGCATGTTAACATGAAATGTTTTTAACTACAATACCAATAGGTAAAAGCAATTTATCGCATTAATATAATTAATTTAATCTAATAGTTATCGATAAATGTAGAGTGAACAGTATTTTTCATAAGTCAAATGTATATTTGACATGGTTCAATCATGGTCTTTTATTTTAGACATAATTCTATTTCTAATAATAATGTCACCATGCAATCGGTACAGCAAAGAAATAATAATAATGAGGTTTTGTTGAATAATTTTGTGGAAAAAGACATACAAGCTATGCTGAGGCCCTTAAACATGATACCAACAATGTTCATCACTGCTAAATATCAAATTTGTCACAATTTTATCACTTTCAACACTTCTTTCTACAATATTTGTATATGTTTGGTTTCTGTTCTGTGTATATTTGCTTACCTCTTCCGTGTGTATCAAATATCAGATCAACAGAAAAATCCGTTTGGCATCATTCTTTTTTGGACTTCTATATCTGATTTCATTATGTACTCCTTCGGGTTTACGTTGAACATGTGCACGAACATATTAACTGGTCAGATTAATGTGTTTTTAGTTTTGACACTACAAAGAGTTTACAAGTTATTAAGTATTAATAAAAATAAAATTAAGGAAATCTTTTTTTTTAATTGGGCAAGCATCACTTCTTTATTTGTTTTTAATATTTTCTGGATAATTTTAGTTTATAATTTTACCAAGCAATTTAGTTTCCATGGATTAATTTTGACCATAATAGTCACTTGTTTTGACTTCAATGTGTTATATGCTAGTAGACTATTGCACATGGTACAAATTGCTTTCGAAATTTGGATTGAGACTATTAAATCGTCTGGAAGATCGGAAGAAACATTGGGAGAAAGTTTCTGGACTAATATGTTTGGAGTATATGATGAAATATTGAAAGTGTATGATATAATTGAAAAGACTTTTAAAGGGCAAGTAAGTTTAGTGGGATTCTACACTGTTAGTACTATTGTATTTTTTTTAGGTGCACAAACAATATATTGTATAATATCTTAATACACATAATGTTTTGATCTATTACATATATAAAAATTATATATCTATAGCTTCTACCATTTTCTACAATTAGAAATATAAAAAAAATACATTAAAAACTGTTAACGAATTCCTAAATTCAAATTTTAACAAAATATAACGATTATGAATAAGATTATGTACATAATATCCCACTATGTAACGATTGCCGATGAATGAAGAATTAGAATAGGACTAGAGTCCTAGTCCTAGTAGTCCTAGTAAACATTTGAAATATAATAATAGAAATATGATAAAGAATATTTATTTACAAAAAAATAATTACTTAGTTAAAATTTATTTTTAAAAATTATTTCGTCTAAATGACCAACGTTTCGACGGTTACACTCTTCTAAGGCAACATTTTAACTTTGGCCACCGGCAGGGACTCATTGGACGTGTGGCAAGTAGCTCCATCTTACTCAAACATGTGTTACGATTGTAGCCAGCAAATCTCCGTAGCATGGTCCCAAGAACTCCCGTAACATTTTCAGATATTCAGCAGAATTAACAATAATTCACAGTAATATTGTCGCAATGAAAGACCCATTGCGATAAAAATACCGAGAAACTGGCTAGTGGTCAGGCACCTCCCCGTGCCCTGCACGGCATTTGTTTGCGTGGGATGTTAGATTCAAATATTATCGAATTCCTGGCCCACCTGTATAAGCCGTAGGTGATCGAAGATATATCGGGGTTCCAAGGATTTCCTTTCTAGAGTATACCTGGTTCCCCATTACTAGTACCCGAGATAGCGTGCAGTTTTTGGTCGATTCGCCAGCCGGTGGCAACGGTGGTGATCGTAACTCTTGGAACACTTTGGCAGTCTCTTAAGGCAAAAATAAATAATACTACACAAAAAATTGAATTTTGAGTGACCCATACTAATTACTATCTTAATGATAGCTGGGACCTTTCATTAAAAGTAGAAGTGTGAATATAGGTCTATATACCCAAGTGACTACAGCTATTAGTTCTAATTTGTATACTAATGTATATCTTACTATTCCAGATTATATTTTACACAATGTTAACATTTGTGCGCGCTCTGTTGAATATACTTATTTTGGTATATTTAAAAAAAAATGTGGTTGAACATGTAAGTAAATTGAGCAATTTACTGCATGTCTTTCAAATGTTCTTTATGCTCAAACATATTTTGTAAATATTTTGCAGTTTTCTCTATTCTTATCAGTAAATTTGTTAAGCTTATGCAAAGACATGGTTATACATGTATATCTCAGTAAAGAGTGTGAGAATGTGTACTTAGCAATGGAAGATCTGAAGTCAGTATGTCTACTGCGTATGAATGAAGGTGAAACATCAAGTAAGTGACTTATAAAAATATTTTTGGTATTTCCTACGCTTATCCTTTTTCCGTGCTTACCCTGTTGAGCTAAAATTCGTGTTTTTATTTGCAACTAGGTGCAAATTCTTTAGGCTTTTTATTTATTTTATAGTCATACAATGTAGTGTACCTACGACTGTCGCTTTGAATTTTCAATTTGTTTAAAATCAGGCCGCCATACTCAAATTTTATTAATTTATGTAGCAAGTGGTATGAACAATGAAATACGTGACTTTTGGTGCCCCGCATGACGTTCTCAACCTCTAAGTTGATTAATGTAATCTTACAAATGAGTAACTTTAAACTGCAATGTAGCATTATACTTGTGTCGTTTTTGATCAATATCATTGAGTTTTAATGTTAGTAAAGCCTTATCTCAAATCTCAATCACATAGGTCGAGCCTTGCTCACATGTGCCGAAGCAATAGCTCTTCCTTGATAAATTTATAATTTATTCCAGCTGCCCAAAGAAGAACGTGCAAGAATATTCAGCGCCTACAAGCAGTTTCATTCAAAAAATTAAGAGCTTGCGGTGTTTACACCGTGGATGCTGCAGTACTCTTAAGATTGCTGTTTCTTCTTACTTCATACGTTATTGTTATTTTACAGTTTGCACTATTGTGATTGGACTCTGTACCTTATCCTATGGCTTTGATATTATGATATAACTTAAAAATAAAATGTTGATGACAAGATTAGCTTAACTTTCTTTGTAAAATGAATCTCCCAAATATTGAAACTAATGTAATATTCTGTACGTTACATTTTGACGATAGAAGGGGCTAAGCAAATGGGTCCACCTATGAGGCGATTAATGGGATGTGACTACCATCGTCTAAATAATGTAAGTGATAAAGAAGAGTGATGCTATAGTTCAGAGCAAACACAGTTAGGTTATCGTCCGAAATTAAGGACGTACACAACGGCAACAGATTTGATAATATCAGTTTAAATATATGTAGGTACATCAAAAGAAGTACAGGTTCTAGATCTTTGTTACACGTTGAATATGTGTACAAACATACTTTCTACTGAGATTAAGATGTTCTTGATATTAAGATTGCAGTGAGCTTCATTATCATCATCATCATCTCAGCCAAAACACGTCCACTGCTTGAGATAGGCCTCCCCAAAGGTTCTCCACAACAGCCGGTCCCGTGTCGCCCGTATCCAGCAGCTTCCCGCGACTTTCACCAGGTCGCTGGACCACCTTGTGGGGGGCCTACCAACGCTGGGTTTCCCAGTACGCGGTCGCCACTCCAGAACGTTACGCCCTATCGGCCATCGTTTCTGCGTGTAATGTGGGCCGCCCACTGCCACTTAAGTTTAGCAATTTACTGACAATATCGTTGACCTTGGTTCGTCTGCGGATCTCCTCATTCCTGATTCGATCACACAAAGAAACTCCGAGTATTGCCCTCTCCATTACTTTTTGGATGACTTTGAGCCTTCTTATCAAGCCCGTAGTGAGCGACCATGTCTCTGCGCCGTAAGTCATCACTGGCAACACACGCTGGTCAAAGATTTCTGTCTTGAGACACTGCGGTATTTGTGACGAGAAAACGTTACGTAGCTTCCCGAACGCTGCCCAACCTAGCTGGATTCGACGATTGACCTTGTGGCGACTTCCACATGATAGCACAAAGAAAATATACAACAGCGCCATCTAGAGAAGATACATTGAACTACGAAGTATGAACAAACGTATGAATGTAATGAAATACAATGCAACTACTAATCCTGTATCGCGATATAGAGATTCTCATGGCAATTAGCTTATATACAATATCCCAACATCAACCGTTGGGCCGTGGCCCGCCAGGCATGATTACCTCGCTTGGTCAGAGGATCCTCCCTTTGTGTCGGAGGGACATATAATAACCGTCCCTCCACAATGTATCGCGATATAGAATTAGTAGTTGCATTGTAATTCATTACATTCATACGTTTGTTCATACTTCGTAGTTCAATGCATCTTCTTTAGATGGCGCTGTTGTATATTTTCTTTGTACTATCATGTGGAAGTCGCCACAACCTCTTTATCGAAGTTGGACTTACCTAACTGAGTGTGCAGTGAGCTTACAAATTACTGAATGTCCACGAAATTAAACTAACGAATATGATCGTTTTTAATTAGGTAAGCATCATTAATTTCTTCAGTTTTAATGTTCTATGAGTCATGTTAGCCTACAGTAAAAACATTCGTTGCACTTTCTACGACGCAATTATGTATTTTCATCGTAGTCATTTGTTTTGACTACAATGTATTGTATGCTAGTAGACTAGTGTACCTAGTAGAAGCTGCTTTGCAAATTTGAGTCGACAATATTTAATCCTCTTCAATAGATCAGAAGAAAGAGTTAGAGATAGTTATTGGGCAACTATGTTTAAAATACATGACGAGATAATGAAGGTGTATAAAATTGTTGCAAAGACTTTTAAATGACAAGTATATCTTGTACGATTTAAATTGATTGAAATTGGTTAAGTGTCACATTTTGCATTTTTCAGTTTCCACTATTGATAATAGTGAATTTGTCATAGCTACGCAAACACATAGTCATAAAAATATATCTCAGCAAGGTGTGAATAGAAGTATGCATAGAAGAATGTAAGTCAGTATTTCTATTGTGTATGAATTAAAGAGGAGCTAAAAGTAAGTGAATCATAAAAACATTTATGGAATTAATAGTATTTATTTTTGTTCTTCATGTGAACAGGTGATCATCCCTTAATGCTATCTGTCGCAAATTTCACCACAGCCATTAGCCATGAGCCATTGTCCATTGCTCTCCACAATTTTTTTATAGTGCAACTGGTGGGTTTCAGTGGACAAGAAAGTAAATGTGACTTACTTTACAAAATTTGCTATTGACTACCCTGTTACTTAAGAGGTTCGCGATCCCGAGTTCTGAGCCAGAGTTCATTCTTACTGACAGATCACTTCAAGTGTGTCCACAATTCAGTGGTTTGGGAGGTTTCAATTTACATTTTCATTTCATCCATGAAGCTGAGTGTGGTGACGGATTAAGAATGCAGAGTATCACCACCCCTATTCTGCCCATGATTGTCTTAAGAGGTGACTAAAAGAACAGAATATGCAAGACAATATCACTGCAATGAGCAGGAAAACTTGAAAGATACTCTATAATAACCCGTCCGGCCAGCGTGGTACAATAGGCCAAAATCAAACCCGGTCTATGTCCAGCGATGAAATGTTAAAGCCTGTTGATAAAAAAAGAATAATAATGAAGCTTTTTATTACCTAATATAATTCTAAACAAACATAATTCATCTCAAATTCATCATATATTCTAGTGGAGCCAAGAAAAATGTGGAAGAACATCTACCGTTTGCAACCGGTTTCATTCAAGAAATTAAGCGCTTGCGATATTTACGTCGTTGAGGCTGCAGTACTTTTAGGATTGGCACATCTTCTAATTTCATATATTGTTGTTATTTTACAGTTCGTACTATTATATTGTTAACTCTGTGGCTTGTAATTGTTGTTGAAAATAAATTAACATGTCTATATATATATGTATGTATATATAACAAATTTACTTTAACAAAATTTATGTTGTAATTTGTGCCGTTACGGGGTTTTGAGTAATCTAAATTGAAAGTGTAGGGGGAGATTAAGCTCCATTAAACTACGTTACTCAGTAAACGTAATAACTGGATTGATAAAGACAGATTTTCTGTGAGATCTTGATATTACCTCGGTCGAACTAGTCCATATGTGCTCTCTCATGACCTTCAAATAAAAGGATGAGTATTCAAATACTCCATTCCGTTCGAGTCACTGCAGTCTTATTCTCCATCAATACTTGACTCCCTTACCTTACCCGTCCTTCTCATTATTATCAAATTTATTCCATTTGAAAACTCTACTTTTCTTACCAAAGATATGACAACATATTTTAATGAGACTTACATTCAAGAGACAAGGTAGGCAGCTGGCATAATAGTGGCATAGGACTATAAAATTATAAATATTACAATTAATTACTAAATGTATTCTTCTAAGTATGTATAATTATTATTATACATACTTAGAGTAATTGAATTATTATTGATTTCACGTAGAATAATACAGTATACAATGTTGTGGATCAGTAAGTTATTGGCCAGTAAACTAAGTGCTACAGCATACAAGACAAATTATAGTTAAAAAAAATAATTAAAACAATATCAAATTTCCAAATATGTTACCATATGATTTTTTTCTAGACAATTATGTTTCGGAACATACTTGCAGAATTTTTTATTATATGAACTTCACTTTGTCTATTTTATTCACAGCTAAATATAGTATTCAAGATAATTTTATAACTCCTACTAGCAATAAATATAACAGAATCGTATATTTTGCTGCTGGATTGGGAATTATATTTAAAATTTATACAATATACTTTCAAGAGCACATAAAAAAAACAAATATACTAGAAGCAGTTTTTTTCTATCGTTTTATTTACTTCTGCTTCGGTCTCATTACGTTTTGCTATGTCAATGTGAGTAAATCACATATTAATATTCTGCTCGTGTTAAAAATACAAAAAATACATAATGCGATTTGCAAAAATAAAAGTATTGACAACATTACCTTCTGGAATTTTCTTTTTTATTTAGTCGTATTCATTCGTGGACTAATGATGTTGTTAACATATTTATTGACTCCTTACTATAACGCATCAGACATTGGAAGCACCATACTTTTTTTAAGTTTTGATGCCAATTACTTTTATTCCATCCGTGTCTTAAACTTATTAAGAAAGTATCTTAAAGAGTGGAATAATGTAGTCAAACAAATGAATGATGAACTTGAACATGATGAACATTACAAGGAATTGTTTGAAGTGTATCAAAATATTTTAAAATCATTTAAATTATTCAAAGACGCCTTTCAAATATTGGTGATTGTTTTTCTTAAAATTTATCGTATTTGAATTTCTTTTCTAAATATTTATTTACAGTTTTAAACCTTTCCAGATGCTGATATGGCTATTACACAGTTTCTCTCACACTCTGCTTTATTTGATAATACTTTTGGAACTGTATGGATCACAAGTTGAAGTAAGTACAAAACTAAAACTTTATTTCATTTTAATACTACCGACTGGCTATTATAGGAATTCTCTTTAGCTTAAATTCTTGTAATTTAATAATACAGTGGAAGTTCCTTATTCGCGCTTCCTTTATTCGCGTTTTCACTATTCGCGGATTGAAAAAATGCGATCCAATTCTTATATTCGCGGTCTAAGATTTCTTTATTCGCGGATCGAATCGAAATATCGATGCGTACATGTACCTACCTAAAAAAATGCATTCGCTATCCTTTGTCGACACGTCAGTAGAAGGATAAAAAATAAAATAGACCTTATTACAACGACGTCTAGATTGTGATTTCTAAAGTGATCGGCGTTGTTTGTTTTATGTGGCAGTTTCTTTGACGTAAGCCGCCTTCGCCGCAGTCAGTGTTTTTGAGAATACACAAACAGAATGTGTAGGTAAAATTATGTATCTTATTACTCAAAACATAAAGTAATTTATTAAATGTTGCCACAATAGGACGTTCTGTCCTCGGGTAAGAGCCGCATTACGTGTTTCGTTGTTTTACTTTTCCATTCGTTACAAAAATTCTGATCGAGTAACACGTGTCTTTCGCTGTAATAATGTCAACCAAAAAAAATGAAAAACGTGTTTCGATGTGAAAAAAATCAGTGTTACCACTTAAAGTGAAAATAGAAATGCTTGATCGTTTACGACTTGGAGAGTCGTTTGCATCGATATCACGTTCATTCAATGTCAACGAATCAACTGTACGATCGATAAAAAAATCCGAAGATAAAATAAGGTCGTCTGTAGCTTCAACTTCAGTGTCAGCGAAAATTGTTCGTGATCCAGCAATAGAAAAAATGGAAGTGGCGTTGTCATTATGGATAGAAGACCGCAATCAAAAAAGGGTGCCTCTAAGTGGTCCATTGGTACGGGAGAAAGCAAAGCGTCTTTACGCACATTTTAAGGAACCTGGTGGTAGTGGTGGTGGTGAATGTATAGATGGAGGATTTCAAGCATCGGAAGGTTGGTTCAATAAATTTAAAATGCGACAATCATTGCATAACATGCAAATCGTTGGAGAAGCTGCATCTGCAGACACTGCTGCAGCAGAAAGATATCCAAACAAATTTGCGAACCTGATAGCTGATGGAGGGTATAAGCCTGAGCAAGTATTTAATGCAGACGAAACTGCACTGTTTTGGAAAAGAATGCCAAACAAAACATTCATTTCTAAAAGCGAAAAGTCTGCCCCTGAATTTAAGGCAGCAAAGGATAGAGTTAAATTGCTGCTTTGTTCTAATGCATCTGGAGATTGTGTTATTAAACCACTCATGCTTTATAGATCTTTAAATCCTCGTGCGTTAAAAAATCAAAACAAAGACGACCTACCAGTGTTTTGGCGTGCTAATAAGAAAGCGTGGGTTACAAGCGCTATTTTTTGTGACTGGTTCCGGAATTGTTTTGTGTCTGAAGTTGAAACTTATTTGAAATCAAAGAATTTAGACTTTAAAGCAGTTCTAGTTTTGGACAATGCACCAGGTCATCCACGCGAACTTGAAACTATGCATCCAAATATAAAAGTGACATTTTTACCTCCCAATACGACGGCTTTGCTTCAACCTATGGACCAAGGAATAATCCAGGCCTTTAAGCTTTACTACATTAGACGAACCTTCAAAATCATACTGGATAATATGGAATGTGATTCTGATATGAATGTTATAGAATGCTGGAAGCAATTTGACATAGCGAAATGCATCGTAAACATAAAAGAATCATTGCAAGAATTGAAGGCATACACATTGAAATCATGCTGGAAAAAACTGTGGCCTGTTCTGACAGCGGAAAATGAGGAAGAACCTGTGCAAATTCAAAGTTTAACTGCAAACATTGTCGAAATTGCGAGTGGAATAGGACGAGATGGGTTCGATCAGATGGAATCAAGTGATGTTCAGGAACTTCTTGAAGCACAAGATGAAGATTTGACTGAAACCGACTTGGAGGAAATGTTAAATTCGCAACCCATCGAAGAAGAGGCTTCAACAAGCGCTGAAAACGTAACATTTAATTTGAAAAATCTTAGTGAAGGTTTAAGAATGGCAAATGAGCTTTGTGATTTCTTTATGAAAATTGATCCATCTATGGAACGAAGCCTTATTTTTAAGAGGCAAATTGCTAATGCCACTGCTGAATATCAGTCTGAGTTGAAGGAGCTTTTAAAAAATGCCAAACAAGAAAAAATTACTAAATTCTTTAAACCATTGCCTAAACCTGATGATAATATGTAATTATTCAACCTGTATGATCAGAAAGTTCAATTAAACATTTTTTTATCTACAATTTGCTCTTTTATTTCGTCATCTAGGCACGTATCTCCTATAACCCCATACAAATTACCATTCCATATTCACGGTTTCTGTATTCGCGGCATATTTACGGAACGCATACCCCGCGGATAAGGAACTTCTACTGTATTCAAATCAGTGAACATAGACTTTATCATAATCTCCACTCCTAACAAATTTGCGAAAAATTGAACCGAACTGCGGCAATTTGCCTTCCAGCATCTTCTACCGCTATAAGTATGGTTACAGATGAACGAGATAAAATTTTTCCTCTACTTATTAAAGTGATCAGCAGCAAAGGGGTGACTGGTGAAGGTGATACCAGTGCTTTTGTGGACAGACATAAGTTCTGTTAAAAGATTAAAGACAAAAATCTCTTAATTTAGATCGATTCTGACACACTAACCCATCGTAAACCCCAATTGATTAATGACCAACCAGATTTCCTTACGTAAAAAATATATATACTGTTCGAGACATTGGTGTCTCACAGGTCTGATTCTTATCAGCAAATCTGCCCACTTTCATTTGTAACATTACGACTACTACGGAAACGAGTTTGAAACCACTAAATCAGTCAATTTTGTTTATTTTCTGTTGCAGTTTATTATCACATTATATCTTTCATTTTAACTGTAATCTTAAATTTACGCATTTTATATTTACAAAAATTTGGAGCTAATAGCATTCCTTGATATGTTTCAGAAAACAGACAGTTTTAGAATTTCAATGACTTTAATGTGGATATTAAAGTACTTTGTAATGGGAGTTACATTTTGTCTGTACTGTGAAAAATTTTACATATCTGTAGAGCGGACAAAGTTAACGTGTCTGGGGCATATGGTAAAAGCTCAATGTTCAGGTACTCGTATTTAAATACTCATACTTACTTGTCCTTCTTATATTATTGTAATTTACGGCTTCGGCGACACAGTTTCAACGATATTAGAATTATATGTAGTAACTTATTTCTATTTATAGTATAACAGACATCGATCACTCATTGTATGGGCTCCTCGCCTACTAAAGAGAAATTATTATTGAAATAATATTATTTTTCTGTTGTCTATACCCACTAGAAAACATAATATTATGAAATTTAGTATGAAGCCAGTTACATAATAAAATAGGTTTAAATAGAAAAAAAAGCACATATAAAATCACATCCACAGTACAAACGAGTGCATAAAAAACCCATTGACTGATGACACAGACAGGAAACATATCAAATGTCAAACGTTGCTAAGGTAGAAAAACAACTATCTTACTCGTGAAGTTATGTTACTCTACAATCAGTGCATTGCTTTTACGTTTATTAGACAATATCAGTTAAGAATATTAAAGAAAGGTACGTAATGTACTTACGAGAATTTACAGACATCGCTATCAGGTTTAATTTCATCTATTGATACAAACTACTCTTTGTGAACGACAATTGTCAGAAATATTTGTGTAAACAAAAAATAGATCACATGCAGGAAAAGCCATAATCTTCGCAAAGTACCTTTGTACACCTTTGTCAAGCATTTCCAGGCACAAATTGCGAACATAGCTCAAAAATAAAAAAAAATAGAAAATGTATTACAAATGCGTCCATTGATAAAGTGCACAAATCCCCAGGAAGTATCAAATGAAACACAAATGCCATGCCAAAACGGAAAATCTCATGGATATGACCTGATATATTATATATTTATTAACATGCAAACGTGTATGCTTCGATATCAACAAATTCTTAGTTTAAAACGTTGCTACCAGACTCACCTGATCATTCTCGTCGTAGGCCGGTGGTTACAAACTCATTCTCTTTAAAAGTATGTAAGTGTGTCGAAGGTAGAGAACACGACGACTGAACCAGAGTCAATTTCCTGAACCCAATCTCATTCTAGCAGTCCTGGCAACACAACTTCCAATTACGACATAACGGCTTTATAACTCTGATGCGTCCTACCGAAATGCGAAAAGAGACAAATTAGGCACGCCTTGCTACTGATGAAAAAAAATTGGTGTACTAACCGATTATATTTATCATATTGGCTGCATGTCCAACTTGGAACCACCTGTTAATAACGAAGGCGCAACGTTAAGCGTACATATAACCGGGAAGAATAATCACATTGAACTAGTCAACTAGCTGTTGGACTGGTGCACAAATATGAAATATAACACTGACCAACAACCCTCCTGAAAAGATTACCGAAAAAGGAAATTGTACAAATAATCAAGATATTTAACACCTGACTCAGGTTCTCGTATTTCCCCGCCTATTAATAGGTATTAATAACCGCCACAAGATGTTATTTTACATAGACTTATAAGTCTCTTGTCGATCACTGAGAAGTTCTTTAACAGAATAAAACCTCATCTTAAGGACATAATTATGAACCACCAATTTTGATTTCATGTCGAGAAATCGTGAGAAAATGAGAACGTCATGGTACTGTAAAACTGATAGATCGTGTTGTGGACACTACAAATTGAACGATAGATGGTAAACTATATTGTGCCGCTATCTTCTTAGAGATAGGGTTGGTTTTATAAAATTAAAGCAAAAATATCTAATTTAATAAGATTATATCTCCAAGACAGACGCTTTGAAGTGAAATTGAACATTGGCCTCAGCCGTGCAAGAAATAAATTCGAGCATACTACAGGGTACCATATAGTTGACCTACTAACTGTGGACTAAAGTTACCACATATACAGATGACACTATAATACTGCCCACACATATCAACAGTTACATCATCTGCACAGCTTCAATTACATCTCTATGAAGTGTAAATGACTAAAAATCTGTCGAACAAACACTCAGACGAAGAACTTGTCATCCAGTTACACTTAATGTTATGGTGATTCCATAGAAAGAATATACTAAGTATCTAGACATACACTTGAACGGAAGACTAACGTGGCAAAAGTATATCTATAACATGTACTGAATAATAGTTCGGCATTTACTAAATTATACAACAAGTGCTGTATAATACTCCAGCATTCACGATTTCGAGGATAAACTATCCAGTTAGGTAGGTCCAACCTCGAAAAAGAGGTCAATCATCGGATCTAACTAAGTTGAGCAGCTTTCGGAAGTTACGTAACGTTTTATCTTCACAAATATTGTAATTTTTCAAGATAAAAGTCTTTCTTCAGACCAGTGTGTGTCGCCAGTGATGACTTACGATATGACGATTCAATGCCTGGGGAATATCACGGATAGCCGTTGGATGCGAGCAGCACGGGGCTGGCAGTTGTAGAGAACCTTGGGGGAGGTCTTCATCCAGCAGTGACGTCCACTGTTGAAATGCTTTTGGCTGAGATGATGATGATGATTATTCGTGATTTAGCCTGGACAGTAAAATTGTAGACTATAAAGCTATCTTGAAACCAATATGGACCTACGGGATTCAACTGTGGTTTGTGGTCAGTTATAGTAATGTTGGAATTCTTGAGACATTCCAAAGCAAAATTTTGAGTTATCTTCAAAATTACACATTATGTAATAAATATATCTACAGTAATTTGAAAATTGGCGCCGTCAAGGAAAAGATCACTAATTATAGTATTAAAAATCAAAATAAAAACGACGTCGTGAGAATCTCGCATTCAATTTTCCGACTATTATCGGCCTTGAAGGTCTCTGGCACGGGTATACATTTGATAAATTAAATTTATTTCTGTAAGTAAAATTTGTTACAGATTTTTTACATGTCGGACACACAATGTGTTATTGTTAATGTTTCTTATTAGCCGGTCGACGTAACTATAACGCGTCTATTATCCCTCGACCTGTAGATCTGCCACATTGTTACGTGAACCCCGTGCGTATCGGCAAGACGGTCGCACACGGGCAGACTGTCATAACAGAACCGATGGCTTCCACTATCCTATTTTTACCATTATTGTTTTTACCAAAAGTTGTAGTTGGAAATTTGATCATGTTAAACGTTCTCTAACTGGCGTAATACCTTGGTTTAATAGTAAATGTTTATAAATACTTTATATTTATAACTAATATTAATAATTTTCATTTTTTAGAGAGTCAAAAACGTCTATTCAAAAATATCATACGATATAGTCGCTCCACATTTGGCAAGATGACTTTATGTGGACTCTTTGAAATAGATGCAGCTGTATCAATATCGCTAATAGCTTATTTAACAAACTATGTTATTGTAGTATTGCAATTTAAAATACTTTAACTTTTATTATGCAAATTAACTTCTTTGTGACATTTTATGATGTATTTTTTTGAAAAAGCATTAAATATATCCACAAGTAATTATTGCTATTATTTTTTATTCGTCTAACCCAAGAAAAATATGTAACACATAAAAAAGTTCCGAATTTGATTTCTATTAAACATGATAAGGTCACGATATAATTCCTACACCGCATGTTTAAAAATGTGTGTAAAATTGTACGTAGATATGTGATGAAATTATGGGGTCATTCATTTACTCAAAAAGCATATCTTAACTAACTGCTGACTGTCATCATGAAATCTTTTTCTTATTTCATAAATATAGGTATAACGTCCGACACCAGATATTTTTCTATGTTGCCTGTTTTAAATTTATCACTCTGGTATGGCCGGTTCAATAGTATTCAAGGACGATTATCTCACGTCTGTCAAATAATATGACGAATTTGCATATGACTTGATCCCTTTAGATTCTTCGTCCTATCCATTTTCTTTACTTTAATTGAATTCTTCCACTGCTTCCTTCTTGACACTTCCCCTCTCGACTCCTTCCCCCTAAGAATTGGTGATACGATTCAGCCACCTGACCGTAATTATACCGAGTTAGATTTTTTTGCAAAAATAGATTTACACAACCACGATGGTAGCGCCTTTTAGGGCTGCAGGGTTCGGGATACATAGTCACTATACATTATCGTAGTCTTACCAATGTTCATCCCAAGTTCTCTTGATCATGCAGAAATTCAGTTACAGTTTCAAAGATACAACGTCTCCCCGTCCTATCCCACAATGCAATTGAATTTGTCTTGACACCTATTCTTGTACTGAAACGTTCATCGTTGTGGCTTCGATGAGACATCGCAGTTTCGTAGAGACTTCAATTTTAGAGGTCACGGTTGTACCTTGTAGGTACTGTTCTATGTTTGGACATGTAACAACAGGAATCCTTATGCAACATCATCTCCTACTCTGTCTCTCGAACATCGAATGTCTCTTCAGATTAGATTCAGTCTGTTAAATAATAGAAGTGATTATTAATTTTTAGAATTATGTATTCTTCTAAATAAATTATTCAGGGTAATTGAATTGTTATTGATTTTATGTACAACAATATATTATTGAACATTACGTAACAGTAAGTTATTGGTTCTTGAACGTATCTTTAAATTTCGAAACAAAGTGCTACAATATACAAAAAAGTTTTTGAAATTGAAAAACATTTAAAAATTAAACAACATCAAGCATTCAGTTATGTTACCTTGCGATTTTTTTTCTAGATAATTATATTTCGGAACACATTTTCAGAGTTTTTTATTATACGAACTTTACTTTATCTGTTTTATTCGCAGCTAAATATACTATACAAAACAATTTTATAACTCCAACTGGGAATAAATATAATATAATTGTTTGCTTTGTTTTTGTATTAGGAATTATATTTAAAATTTATACAGAATTTTTTGACGGAGACTTAAACAGAACGAATGTTCTACTAAAAGCATTTTTTGTCTTTCGTTTTATTTACTACTGCTTTAGTCTCTTTGTAATATCAATATGTCACTAAATCACATACTAATATTTTGCTCGTGTTAAAAATACAAAAAATATATGATACAATTTGCGAAAATAAAAGTGTCGACAATGCTGCCTTCTGGAATTTTCTTTTCTATTTAGTTATACTCACACGTGCACTTATGATGATCGTTACATACTTGTTGACTCCTTATGATAATGTATTAATCATTGGAAGCACCTTTTTGCTTTTGAGCTTTGATGCCAATTGGTTTTATTCTATTCGTGTCTTAAATTTATTGAGAAAATTTCTTAAAGCATGGAATAATACAGTCAAGGAAATGAATGATGAACTCGAATATGATGAATATTATAAGGAATTGTTTGAAGTGTATCAAAATATTTCAAAATCATTAAAACTATTTAAAGACACCTTTCAATTATTGGTCTTTTTTATATTTATCATATTTGAGATTTTTACAGATCTATACTTTTTTCTATTTTTACCTTATTCAGATACTGATATGGTTATTACACATTTTCTCTCACACTCTGTTTTATTTGATAATGTTTTTGGAAGTAGTTCATGAGCTCTTTTAAGTAAATAACTAATAGATTTTTGTATTTTAATGTTAGCAATTAAACTTTTTTAAATCCTCGGCAGAGGAACGTCTGTCATATTCCTCTAACACAAAAGGAAGATTCTCCGACCAAGTTGGGTGATCATGTCCAGTGGGTTACGACCTTATTTTTAATGTTGAGAAGTTGCGTATATGCTAATTGGCGGAAAAATATCTATACCATGACACAGGATTAACAGTTACTCCGTAGTTCGGTATCTCTCTCAGTGGATGGCGATGCAGTAAGTTTTTATTGCTTTGTATGAAGAGGTCACCACTTCACTTCCTTCCAAGACTGGACGTCTATATATGGCGAGTGAATATCTGTTGTGGAGCGTGCTAGCGCCAGGAATAAGTAGTTTCAGTGAATTGGTACTAAGTTTGCTAGCTCCAGTGAGTTGGTACTAAGTGCTACTAGTCCTAGTGAATCGAAACTGAAGTTAACTGATCTTATAGGTCGAGATCACAAGCGGGGCTCGGTGCTGCGGTGAAATCTCCATTGAGTCGAGTCGGTTGCTGTGTAGTGATTCGAAGCTGCGTAGACGGGAGAGAAATACTCTTCTTAGATTGGTTAGGGAATTTTTGTGTCGTGATACAGGTTTACTAGTTGCTCCGTGTACGGTATGTCTTCAATAGATGTCGCTGTGGTATATTTTTATCACGCTGTATGTGGACGAGTGTCCACATACAGCGTAATAAAACGGTTTGGTATGAGTGTACCAAACCATTTCCAACGATATACTAGATGTGGAGGCATGCTTGCCAGCATCTCATATCACTATGAGCGTAAATACAGACAAATGGGACAGATATTTTTCTCATCTCCTCTATAGTGGTTTATAGGGATATTTTACTCTGTAGTGGTATGCATTAAAGAGACGACAACTCAGTCTGAGACTAAATGAAAATCTTATCAAAAGGTTGTGCCAGTGCTTTTATTGGCAGGTATTAATCTCAATAAAATGTGTTGTCTCTTAATTTAGGTGCAGTATTCGACAGCTTGGAGTGAGGCAAGAATAGCGCTCTGACAACTTAGTAACAACAATAAAATAAAAGGAAATAGGTTATTTCTTTGCATTAGATTTAACTGTAATAATAGTAATGGTAATGTAATAGATAAATAAATACACAAAAAGAATCGGGTAAGGAAGGAATTACTTTAGAGGTCCTATTAGCTGGACTAATTGCAACGTTAGTAGAGCTTTTAAAGCTGTTTAATTTCGTAGTACATACTGTTATAATGCTCTACCAGAGACATGGAACAAGAGCGTCGTAGTGCTTTATTTATCAAAGGAGACAAAAACTTATTGAAAAATTACCACCCCATATCACAACTGAACCATGTGTACAGTTGATTTCGAAGGTTTTTACGAACCATCTTGCCCAAAATTCGATAATATTCGGGCTGTGGAGTGACCTGAATTTTAAAAAAGTTTCAGCGCTGAGAACTACGCCCACGCATTAAAACAAATTGTTGAGAGGGCGGAAGAATACAATCAGCCTCTCAGCCTAGTGTACGAGGACTATGAGAAGGTTTTCGACACCATCCAGGCCTATGCCGCCCTGAAGTTTATATAAAGAAGCTTGGTCGAATGCCGACGTATTTAAGTACGGGTATATTTGGACAAAATCGCAACGATAACCATCCAAGTACAAAAACAGAGTACAAGACCTATTCAGTTGCATCGTGGAGTTTCATGAGGCGATATTATTTCTACGAAAATAGTTAACAATGCAGTGGAAGATATCTTGAAGACACTCCATGAGAATGGGCGCTGCATTAATATTAATGACAGACTGCATAGTAGATAATGGTGGAGTCACAGAACGTTTATTCGAGAACGTGCAGCAAGTTACCGTTTCTGTTTGCCGTAATCCAGATTTATCGACGCGCAACCGTTCGACTGAATTAGGGTTATCTCGCCCATCATTACAACATATTTTGAAATCGTATTTCATATAAGATCCAGATAGTGTTGGAACTATAACCTAATGATTTAAATTTGTACAAGTTGTATGCCGAAATAATCTTAGAACGGTTCAGTAATTTTGACAACATCTTATTTTCTGACAAAGCTCATTTTCACCTCAACAGACTTGTAAACAAACATAATTACAGGTATTGGAGAAGTGAAAATCGCAAAGCTAAACACGAGAGGCCACTTCATTCTCCCAAGGTAACGGGCTATGGGCTGCAATTTCAGCAAAATGAATCATTGGACCTTACTTTTTCAAAGATTCTCGTGGCTGTCCAGTTACTGTTAATTCTGCTGAATATGTGAAAATATTACGGGCGTTCTTGGGATCGATGGCACTGAAATTTGCTGATTACATTCGTAATATATGGTTTCAACAAGACGGACCCACTTGTCACACATTCAATAAGTCCCTGCCGGTTGTCAAAGACATGTTGATTTCCGGCCGAGGCGACATTCCATAATAACCCAGAAGTCCAAACCTATCTCCAGCAGACTTCTTTTTATAAGGTTGTTTGAAGAATCGTCTCTACATCAATAAATCAAATACACTACCTACTTCAACTAAAACAAAAATAGTAACGAAAAATCGACGATCTCGTGGTCTCTTTGCAGACGAGTGTTCGAAAATTTCGGTTCTCGCTTAGAAGAGCGCGAACGTCGAAACGGTGGGCATTTAGACAATGTAATTTTAAAAAATAAATGCCTACTAGTTAACTTACTTGAAGATAAACAATTTTTATATCATACCTGATGTTTTGAAAAGAAAAAAGACTGCCTCGTCCGGTCCACATAAGAACATTGTGGGCAGAGTTTAATTTGTTCGGCGTCATGAAACCTGTGTCATCCAACCAAATCGTAACCTTGGGTTCGCGTAGCCCGCTAGATGGTAGTCACTAGTATTGAGGTAAACACATCCTTTCTTCTCGCTCTGTTTTCTTTTTGCTTAGTAATTTACCCACAAACAGTGTTTAATTCGCCTCACATTTCATATTGTTGATGTTACTTGTAAACAAATGTGACACTTCTCAAGTGACATTTAGTCTGGCGAGTTGCGTTCGGATACACACATGTAACGTTCCGTTTCATGTTTGTTCTTTTTTTTTTGTTTTGTTATCTTAACCTATGTTTCCTCTGTGTTTGCGATCATTGTTCTTATATTATGTAGTGTGTGCTGGTGGGTGGTGCAGAGAATTTTTCTTACCTATTCACTAGGTGGGTTTAAATAGCACTATCTACTATCTTTAGGGATTATAGTGCATATAGTTATATTTATACATCTTTAATTCGCTGTACATTCTTATAAAATATATAGTTTAAATTGTTTTAAAACCGATGACTTCTGATAACGACGACTCTTGTAGTTCTGTCTATGAGCCTGCATTCTCCAGTGATGAAGACAGCTTCGCTTCTTTACCTGAGACTTTGGGCGATCGCTTGCGAAACATACTTAACCAGCAATCGAAACATTTACTAAATGTGTGTCACATTAATTCACAGAGTATTGCAAGCCACTTTGGGGACTTGACAGAAGCTTTCACTGACACGAACGTCCATGCCGTTCTGATCTCTGAGAGTTGGCTCAAACCTAACCTCGCCTCCACATCTTATTCTCTCCCTGGTTACATTCTGGTACGCAACGACCGAATTGATAGGAGAGGTGGTGGGGTAGCTATTTATATCCACAGTTCTCTACCACACAAAATTTTAGCTTCTTCTCCTGCCTCCTACTCTGCTGATTCTGAATACCTTTTCCTAGAAGTGAATGTCAAGGGAACCAAGATGGTCCTGGGTGTCGTTTATTGTCCTCCCTCTGTCGATTATTTCTCCAGCCTGGAAACAGTGTTGGAATCTTTAGGGTCAGATTATACACATCATGTCATCATGGGAGATTTTAATACTGATCTTACCCACCAAACCTCACGTTCTTGTAAACTCCTACAGATAATTGAATCAGCCGGCATGTAAGTCTTACTTCTTCAACCGACTCACCACAATAATCTGGGGAAAGATACATTGCTTGATTTGATCGTCATATCTAACCCAACACTCGCCCGTAAACACGGTCAACTTCCTGCACCCGGTTTTTCAAACCATGACCTCATTTTCCTTTCGTATACCCTGAAACCTCCTAAACATCCTCCCAGAGTATTGCACCGGCGTTGTTTTGGTCGTTTGGATGTGAACAGGCTACGTGGTGATGCTTCAGGACTCAACTGGGATAAATTTAATGCGGCTTCCACCTTGGACGATAAAGTTGAAGCTTTCAATAACGCGGTCAGTAGCTTATACCAGACACATGCACCTATTAAAAAAATCAAGCTCAAGAGACCACCTGCACCCTGGATGACAAGGGACATTCTTTTAGCTATGGGGCGAAGGGATAGGGCTTTTTGTAGATATAGGAGGGATCGCACAGATGAAAAATGGAATCTGTACAAAGGAGCAAGGAACCGATGTAACCAGACGATACGCAATGCTAAACGTCGCTTTATTTTAGACAACCTTGCCTATTCCTCCCCTGCCGATACCTGGAAATTCCTTGGAAGCCTGGGTATTGGTAAGCAGACATGTACTCACCAACCGATGATGGTTAGTTTGAACGACATTAATTTACATTTCTCTACTTCTACTTATTTGGATCCCCTAACTAAGCATCGTACTGTCAATTACCTGGCGAGGTTGATTTCTCCTACTATTAACTCTTTTCAATTTGTTCCAGTTACGCAGGATGAGATCAAAAAGATAATCCTTTCCATCAAATCCAACGCTGTGGGTTACGATCAAATTAGCAGACGCATGATCATAAATATACTTGACCAACTTCTCCCCGCCATTACCCACATCATTAATCATTCCTTACATTCTGGCACTTTCCCCTCCCTTTGGCGTAAAGCTTACATCATTCCTCTACCTAAGATCACAAATCTTGTTCTGCCCGATCACTTTAGACCGATATGCATCCTTCCATTCCTCTCCAAAGTTCTTGAAGCCTGTGTGCTTAAGCAGCTCTCTGACTTCATTTACAAAAATGATTTATTAAGCCCATTTCAATCCGGTTTTAGGCCTGGCTACAGCACCACCACTGCCTTACTCAAGGTGACTGGTGATATCAGAGCAGCTTTGGAGGATAAAAAAGTGACGGTCTTAGTTTTGGTTGATTACTCAAACGCCTTTAACACCGTCAGTCACGATATTCTCTTATCCATCCTCTCCTATCTAGCGATCTCGCCCAAAGCACTGGAATGGTTCTCATCTTATCTTCAGGGACGCCAGCAGTCCGTTCATGTGGATGATCTCTCCTCTGATTGGTGCGATGTCGACTCTGGTGTCCCTCAAGGCGGCATACTCTCTCCTCTGCTTTTCTCTTTGTTTATTAACCTCTTAACTCTTGAACTTCGTAGTGCGTATCATCTGTATGCTGACGACTTGCAACTGTACGCTCATGTCAGCGTTGAAGACATAGCAACAGCAATCGATTTTATTAACACAGATCTTAAAGCTATGCAAAACTGGTCGGAGAGGTTTGGGTTATCTGTGAACCCGACAAAGTGTCAGGCAATAATTATCGGCAGCAGCCGTTTGATGACCCGAGTCAACCTTGAGGTGCTGCCCAAAATTACTTTAAATGGTGTCACTATACCCATTTGTGCAACAGTGAAAGACTTAGGCTTACAACTTGATTGTACACTGAACTGGCGTGATCAAGTTACATACGTGTGCCAGAGGGTTACTGGAATCCTGAGAACACTATACCGCCTGAAAAACTTCCTTCCCGTGAAAACTAAGGCAACGCTCGTGCAATCTCTAATCCTCCTCGATACGGCAATGGAGATTGAGAGACAAACCAACCTCTCTCGAGTATGTGTGGTGTGGGGCATCGGCATGAAACTGAAATTCACATCGCACAAAACGTATATTAAATTTATTACCATAAAAATAAACAAGCAGAATAGCATGAATCGCACCTACACAGTATGAAAGGCAGAATGATAGAAAGACCAAATATGACGAATGAAAGTACGAGAAGAAGCAAAATCGAGAACTGGTATGAAGGAATATATGTAGTAGGAAATAGGCTCCAACTTAATATTGGAGGTGCTAGAATAAGGCAGTAACACCTTGTGATGGTTGGTGCCTGTAATAAACATAAAAGAATATTGTATTATATGTCACGTGACATCTGTCGCTTGATGAACTCGTGCGAGTGGAATAGCTGAGAATGATCAGCTGCACGGTAAAATTTAAACTCTTGAGTAGGACCCTACCAGTTGTCTACAACAATATAATTATGTTTCTAAATTTCAGCGGCAAACAATATGAAAAACGGTAACATCTACGGACTGGAGACTGATTGATGGGTCTGGTTATTTATATCAGACAAAAAGTTAAGCCGATGTAAATACTTGTTTTAATCTCATTTAGTAAATTAAACGAGCAATTATTGTGTATACAATCTGAATCTTGTAAATGACTAACGATTTTCATGAAATTTAGTGTGCACGCGGTCTGGGGGTCGATAAATCGATCTAGCTAGGTTTTATTTTTATAAAACGTTATTACAAGCAATGAATAACTACTACACTATCATTAGAATACGAACGTAAATACTGCTTTACCGACACAGTAATGTAAAATACTTCAGTAGATGGCGTTGTCTAATAGACAACATCATGTACTAAATCTTTATCTACTTATTTAGTCACAAAATTAGGAATGGAATCAAAAGAAGTTGGTAAATTACGAATCGACCATCTGGTAGATTTACCAAATAAAATAGAGAGAGGTGTCCATATAAAATAGACCACAGATATTCATTTTGTTAAATGTAGCGTTGTGTAGTTGCTGAACATTCTTGAACAGTACTTTCTCTTCTGCTGTGAAATAGGTAAAAAAACCTTTAGGGATGGAGCAGCTCAAAGCTCAAACGAAAATATAACATATGCTGATCATAAATGCCTGGCTAGTGTACAAGTTATAAAACCTCACAGACGATATCGGTCTGGAAATCGAAACATATTTTCAGCTATAAAGACCGTCTACAGGAACTCAAATCAAAATGTTAATTCAACATTTTTTATTACAATTTTTGCAGAGTTATAGTACGTTAATGAAATTTTAGGGAAATTGTATGCACAGATTTATTTACGGTAAAGTTTATAGAATCTTCAAAATTATGTAATTAGTCAAGCATTAATTACGAAGCAAAGTTCTTCCTCGAGCTATCTTAGACCTAAGAAAAACGTAGCTACTTTACTTAGAGTTGTCGTGTAAATGGTTACTGTAACTTTACAGATTGATAATATGTCGACTTACTTGATAGATTAGATCGACTTGATAATTTACAAAAATCTTGCCCTTTACTGATAGAATCATAGAATGATTGACATTGTAAAGACAACATTCCATGTCGTATAACGTTTTTAGAGATCCAAACAGCAAGTAAAATGGCGTGGCAAATACTGTTCTAAAAATAAAATTGGTTGACAATCTCCTTCTACAGTTTATATCTATGATATTTATTTATAACTACTTACCTCTGACACTCTGTTGTTCCCTATTAAGAAATCGAAACTTATTTTAACATATAATAACATATGCAAAAAGCTTTCAGCCATGTGGTACAGAATCTGAAAATTAGGCGCAATCAAGAAGTGAGTCTTACAATTAATCTTTACTAATAACGAAAATGATACTAACCGAGACTCCAAAAGTACGATTACAGATATTGTAGCACTTCAATATTTGATCATATGCCTTGAACAACTTTACACACATATTTTGATCACGAGTACCATCAGAATTTATAATGAGATTATTCCAAAGAACAACAGTTCTTTCAAGGAGTTTCAGTGAGCTGATGGCATATGCTATATTTACATCAAAATTTATTAATAAAAAAAAAGACCAAGAAAATACAGTATATTCACTTTCGAATAACACAGAGCAGCATAAGATAAACCCTACGTAAAAAACTGAGACGCAGATTACACCAATCCAGTTTAAATTCGTGTTCTTTTTATAGTTAAATTTGAATATAATGATAACTTCTTGAATGGTAACAACGAAGTCAATATTGTTTTTCGTTTGAGTCACAACAACCATTGTATTTAAGAAAAACCCGATGGAATAGAAAGTTATTTCAAAAAGGAATAAGGCAAGGCCAAACATGTCTAAGTAAACAACCGTATCTTCCTCAAGGTAGAGATTATAAGAAAAACAACTGTAAGTAACTATGAATGTAAATGCTGCTAGCACTGAAAATAGGACGGCTTGAAAGTTATTTGGAGAGATGTGGTTATTTCTAATAGCGTATTTAGGACAAAATAATATATTCTTTATCAGGTTTAACGGCCGAAGCATTGCCTGTATATCTGCATTGATCAAATGCTTCATTAGAAAATTGTCAAACTTGTAAGGGGAGATCAAATTTTTCAGATATAATTTTTGTACACTGCAGAGCGTAGTAGTGTCGACGTATTCAAAGTACCTAATGTATTTTTAGTTTGATATTCATAAAGTCAATTCAATTTAATCATTTCTACAAATTACTTTTGTGTATTTCTTATGATCAATAATGTAATTATGACAACGTTGTTTATCTTAATGTATACTAGAATGCGATCCCACATACTCGAATAATTGTTTACACCTCTTCAATACATATGTACTTCGAAGTTCTTCTTTTTATTCTAATACTCTTCTTTTTAAGCTTACTTTGCTACTGACTTTCCTATCTATAATTACCAAAGTTCTCAGATAACAATAACCAGTAGAAAATAAATTTGGACCCTGTTACTTGAGAAGACTAAACTTTTAAGTTGTGTTCGTTCTAAGTTTTAAGTTGTTTGTAGTTTTTGAATACAACTCTGGCTGGCCTTTCAAAGTTACTATAAAATTTAATACGGTTACAATGTAGAATTACGATTACATGTCTATTATATATATTGACAGTTATAAGGTAGATTTGCGAACATTCTAAGAGGGCAATCGTAAATGTGACTTTGAAGTATAAAAAGTTATGAGTTCTCATAGACACATAGATAATAATGGAGAACAAAATGAGAGCTAACTATTTAGGGACTTTAAAAAATTATTAGGGGTCAACACATACTTCGAATTACCTTTTTCATCCATTTAATGATAGAATGAAATTTGCCACAATATTCTGATTGAATTGACTTACTGAGAAAGAAACTCCAAAAGGGTACCGTATAAAGTAGATGAAAGATATAAATTAATTGAAATCTTGAACCATGATAAATTTCCTCAATAGATGTCTACCTCTTGAGATGGTAGTAAATAGATATGAACAGCGAGTTTAAGCTGATGAATCTTCTACTGTCATAATAGACGCCTATCTGTACTGGGCTTCATAAACAGACTTTACAGTCCACTACTGGACATAGCCGTCTCCTTAGCAAGGAGGTTTTGGTCTATTATGCCACGCTGGCCAGACGGGTTATTTCCTTCTCTTTGTAATGATGTTGTCTTGCATATTTTATTCCCTTAGTCGCCTTTTACGATACCCACGGGATAAATTGGGGTGGTAACACAATGAATTCTTAATCCGTTACCACACGGACACTGGGCTCCCACGGTTATAATAATGTATCGATAATAATGTAATAGGGACCTATTACTTATATCGGACAACATTTTTACCAATTCTTACTTTACATAAATAGAATTGGAATAAAAAGTTTTATATCATGTAACAATTTATTTCACTGAATATCATGTCATACAACCAGTTCATAGTTTAATATTGTCGGTAATAATACTTAAGTCCATGAAACAGTGTTATAAGTAACGGTCGTTGTTTACGGGACACGGGAACAACGGGTACACGTGGATCTGGTAGTATGCACTTTGTTACTGGAAGAAGCGGTAGCGTGGCCGAAGTTGTATAGGGTGGATCAAGAATTCGTTAATATTTGAATCTAACATCCCGCGCAAACATGTTACGGGAGTTCTTGGGACCAATGCTACTGAAATTTGCTGGTTACAATCGTAACACATGGTTTCAATAAGATGGAGTCACTTGTCACACATCAAAGATATGCTTCTGGAAAAACTGATTTGCAGACGAGGCGACATTTCATGGCCAGTAGCCCAGATCTATCCCCAGGAGAGTCCTTTATATGGATTTATTTGAAGAATTGTGTCTACACCAATAAACCAAATACACTACGTCAACTAAAAGAAAAAATCAGCGAAGAGTTGTCGGCGATCTCGTGGTTTCTTTGCCGACGAGTGTTGCAAAATTTCGGTTTATTAATATTTGCCATATACCTATAGTTGTTTTATTTAGAATAGCTTCTTCACTTCAAAAATATATCAACACGAAGAAAAGCGTGTTATTAGTGAGATAGACACTAAATTCAAATGTACTATAAACAGTAGTTTCAATACAGTCAATTTCAATTTATGTAGTACTTTTAACAAGAAATATTTCTCATCTATAAATAGAAATAATTGCACTGCTTTTAAAATGTAAGTGTGTTCAGTGTAGTCCTTTACAGAAAAATTGGGAATATTTTATCCTTTGCAATTGAACTTACAATATCTATTTTATACAAAGAATACATGTACATATACCGTAATGGACTACGAAAATGAAAGAAAGAAAGATAATCATTTATTCTGACATGCACAGGACAATACACTGTTAAATAGATACTGTATAAGAGCACTTTCTTATGTGTGTGTGAAAAAGTTCACTAGATACAAGTAAAATATTATCACTAGATATAAGTAATATATGTAGTGCCCTGTACAGCGCCAGAAAAGGCACCTATCTCAGCATAACGCCACTTCCTGAGGGCCTACAACACTGGTATTCTGATGTGGCCTGGTCAGGATTGATAGGAAAAATTGATATATAAAATGGCGATTCGTCAATATTTCACTATGGCTTGAAAAAAAATTACAATAAAGCAAACTATAGAATCACAATAATATGCTTAGTGATCCACTTGAATGTTTTTAATGGTAGCATTACGTCTACACAAAATAGACCGCATATATTTAACTTGTTAAATGTAGAACTGTACAGTCGTTGCACGTTCTTGATTAGTCTTTTCTCTTCTGCTATAGAATGTTAAAAAGTATGTTTCAGATTGCACAACTAAATAAAATTTAAATTCAAGTTATAGATGAATTTCTGAGAAATACCTAAAACTTTCAGAAAGTAGCAAGCTTAAAACAAAACTATATTTGGGTTTGAGTTTATCTGTGGGGAATCAATCCAAGACTACACGCTGAACAATTATATCAGAGTTGCTTTTCAATTAGATTCATTGTGAGATAATGATATTCGATGTTATACGTCTAGATATATATACGCAGATTTATTAGGAGAAAGATTTATCATAAGGTATCTTTAGTACACTTGCTGTCATTATAAAATTTGTTAAGCAATTATCTAGAGCATTAACCAAAACTCAGTTACTTTTTTTATAGATATTGTATCGACATACCTAATAGATTTGTCCGAGTTAATGTTTTACAAATATCTTGTCCTTCATTGTTGGAATTATAGAATGATTGACATTGTAGGGACAACGTTGTATGTAATGTAAAGTTTTTGAAAATCCAAACAATGACCATAATCACATGGAGGATATTTTCATCCTATAGAATGACAATTATAAGGAATACCTACTTTTTTAAATCATTTTGTCAATAATTTCTGCTATATTTCCTCGTTATTTATTAACATAAATACTTTCTCAATTGCGTTAAATGAAAATATGAAGTTATCTACAATTAGTTTAATGTGTAATAATATATGTAAGAAGCTCTTAGCCATATGGTACAAGATCTGAAAAAAGAGACCATTCAAGACTTCAGGCTATAAATATCTATTGATAACAAGATAGATATTTACCAGAATTCCAAAAGTACAATTATATATATATATTGGAGCACTTCAATATTCGATACTAAAGTGCAGTCTACCAAAGACGTTCATTAATCGTGACGATTAGATTAACCAAGAATCTTATTTTCAGATTCAATTCACTGTCTCATTACCACTTTATTTCGTATGGTAGCTAAAAGTCTTTTCGTTTTAAGTTGCATTGAGCCATTATTGTGAGAAATTCTACAAGGTGCTAGAAGAATCTCAGGAATGTTGTGTATTGAGGATGAAATCAAATTGTTCAGGTAAGTTTCTAAGGTTTACAGATGACTGAAAACCTCAAAGGTTCCTTCTTACTCCTGAAAGAGCGTGCGAGCACCGGTAGCGTATTGCGCTGTCGTCCCAGCCTATTTGTGCTTATGGAGGATGGAGATTGTTCTGCAATCTCCTGTCCTGAGATTTTTGGGGTACCGGGCCCATTGCCAGGCCTGGCCGTTCGACAGAGTTCCAAACCTCTGCCGCTCCCTTTCTGCCATATCCTTAGCAAGCATAAGTTGCTCGCAGAAGATGGTGCAGTTTTTTACCCTCTGGCTTCATATCACGACCGAAATCATGTTACCGAGTGAGAGAATTGCCACTTCGATAGCCGCTACGAGGTCAGGCCTCTGCTCCGGCCGTGACCCTCATGGTTACTTCTCGGAGCATCCTGGTGCATGCTTTCGCAAGAGTATCATCCGCATAACACGTGATAGTAACATCTAAGAAGTCACTATGAAGCACCCAACCATAGACGATGTTCTACAGGAGTAACCTCTATACTGACTTCTACGAGACACCGCACGACATTTCATGTCGACCTAGACTGGTTTTGCTTGGGTAAACGACGGCTCTCTCCAACAAATATGCTCTGACTGTATAGTCAATGACAATAGTAGAAGTGTACTCGACGATACACGAGCACCTCCCTAATGCATCTCCAGGGTAAAGTGTTGAATGCTTTAACGATACCCAATGACACAATGACACAACACCACTTCGCCGCGGCAAACTAAACAGTTTCCTCTACCAGAGCCCTCACGCGTATGAGTGCATCCACGGTGGAGCACCCCTGACGGAAACCATACTGGTTCTTTGCCAGATCTAACCCCATCCTGATGGCAGCATCTCTCCCACTTAAAGAGAAAGGCGCTGTCATTTTTGTCACACAAGTTGCACCAAGTGGAGGTTCCAGACGCCGCATCTCGCAGAAGCGGTATGTAGATGGCCTAGATCCTAGGTACATCAGGGTGTCAAGGATTTCCTTTCAAGCATAGATCTGGTTCCCCAGTTACTAATACCTAAGTTAGCGTACAGTTTTTGACTGATTAGAGTCCGACATAGGCCCAACATCTATTAGTAGGGGGGTAGGGGGATTTCTGCAAAGTCAAAAAAATAAATAAATATATTGTATGTGGTCACGTCAAAATTATTAGTTGGCAATTGCTGATTAGTAATTTTAAAGTAATTAACCTGAACTCTACTAGATCAAATTGTGAAAATAGACTAAACATACATTAAAATTATACTTGATAAAAACGTGTTAAAAGTGTTTCATTTCTTTTTGTAGTCTTGGAGAAAAAACTTTGCAAAAGTGTGCAACGAATCCATCAGTCACAGTTTAGAGTAATGCGAATTTATTGCTTATTCTCTGTTAACGCTATATTAATCTTGCAAATATTGCTTCTCTTTACTAACTACACTATTGTGTTATTGCAATTCGCTTTTCTGTAATGATAATCAAAATTCCTTTATGACTGACAATTATAATGTGTAACAAAAGTAATAATTTATATAGAGTTTCATTTACATCGGCTCGTTTCCTCAGTCTTGTTATCGAATCGAAGCTTAAATATTCGCTAAAGTTGTGTATCAGCGGATAGTCTAAATTATGCGGCGTAACGATTTATACCTAGTCTTGCCATAAATATTGTAATAAAGAAAAAAGAAAATTGTTAACTGCAAATAACATTTATTACTTTTACAGTGTGTCAGTTTAATACATAAATATAAAACAATTAAAAATATAAAAAGCTTATTCGAAGTGGTCTCCATTGGCTGCAATACAGTCCTTTAAACGATGAGGCCAGTTATCAATAGAAGCACGCACTCTTTCCATGGGAAAATTCTTCACTGCCAATCGTATAGATTGTTTTAGGGACTCCAAATTATCATGGCGTTTAGAGCAAGCTGTACTCTCTAAAACTGACCACAAATCATAATCCAGCGGATTAAGATCGGGACTAGACGACGGCCAGTCTTCAGCTCTGATGAAGTCCGAAACGTTCGATTCCAACCAAGACTGCGTGGACCGAGCTTTATGACCCGGCGCCGAGTCTTGCTGGAAGGACCATACTTGGTTATTGAACATGGTGATGTTAAGGGGCTTAACTACCTTCTCAAGAATGGTATCTTGATACACTTGTGCCGATGTTTTGATACCTTTTTCACAAAAATATGGCTCAGTCACTCCTTCATAGCTAACACCCCACCAAACCATCACTGAAGTCGGATAATGTCCACGTTGCACTCTGTCGACTAATTGGGAAGCTTCCTTAGAGCTTTGAGCATAAATACGGTCATTTTGTTTGTTAAAATGTTGCTCAATTGTAAAAATTTTCTCATCCGTAAACAAAATTTTTCTGTGACCTCCCTTTGCGTACCGCTTCAGTAGTTGTTTCGATTTTACCACCCTATTCTTCTTTAAATTATCAGTTAAGAAATGGCCAGTGCGTCTCTTATAGGCTGCAAGTCCTAAGTCATCTTTTAAAATACGCGACATGGTTCTAGGTGCTATCTTCATTTCCCGAGATAAAATCTTTTGCTTTCGGACAGGATTTCTTCGAATTCTTTCCCTTACTGCTTTGACCACCTTTTTCGTACGAACACTACGTGGACGGCCAGATCTTTTTCTGTCACAAACAGAGGAGGTCTCATTGTACCTATTAATAGCCCGGTACACAAACATTTTACTAATACCAAGTGTATGGAGAGTTTTAAAAATTGCATTTGGCTCCATACCTACTTTGTGTAATGCTATCACAGCGATTCGGTTCTCTTTATCACCCCACACCATTTTAATATCGCAAAATATTTTACAATGTATTGGCGCCAAAATGAGAAAACACAATGAACAATCGTATAAAAATGACAGATTCGAAATTCAAATGTAATATTTTTTTATAATTAAGTGTAACAGTATTTATGGCCAGACTAAGTATATAATACATTTATCATGACCATGATATTAAAGGCTCAATTAAAATTGTAATCGAGTAGAGTAAAGTACTCGTCGATGCTATACCTTCCACATACGGCTAAAATGTATACTACGGCGTTATCTACCGAAGACATCCCGAACCATGAGAATTTACTATGCTAATCCTGTGTCGTGGCATAAAAATTCTTACATAGGAGAATACATTTTTTTACATAGAGTGGTGCTTCGCGGCAGAGAATTTCCTTATACTTGAAGGCATGAAACATTGTGTAAAGCCAGAAGATGTGGAAGAAGGAGCTGCAGATGACGAGAAGACTCGAGCAAAATTGATTATGACAATCGACCCGTCGTTATACGTACATGTGAAAAGCGTAAGAACTGCTAAAGAACTCTGGGAAAACTACAACAATTATTCGATGACAACGGTTTTTCAAGAAGGATAAGTCTGTTACGAAATTTAATTTCGATAGGACTAGAAAACTGCAGTTCAATGACGTTGTACGTGACACAAATTATAGACACGGCTCAGAAATTAAGTGGCACGGGTTTCGAAATAAATGACCTATGGACAGGTTCATTGTTATTAGCAGGCTTGCCAGAGCGATTTTCACCGATGATCATGGCAATAGAGCATTCAGGCATTAGCATAACGGCTGATTCTATCAAGTCAAAATTGTTAGACATGGAATCAACCACGGAAGAACACGATGAAGTTGTCGGCGCATTTACAGCTCGTTCGAAGTTCATTGGTAAGAAAAATAAAATGGCGGCAAGAAAAATGTCAATGTTGGTAGCACTTCCGATCCGTCAAGCTCAAAGACAAACGTCAAGACAGTGACATGTTATCGATGTAAACAAAAAGGACATTATCGAAATCAATGTACAAATAACGAAAATAACGCGTTGAACTCCAAGGAAAAACCCCGAATGCAGTCTAATGCATTTAGTGCAGTGTTCCTGAGCGGCAATTTCAATAAAAATACATGGTATATAGACTCTGGAGCTAGTGTACACCTCACGGCGAATGAAAGTTGGGTTATGAATGCATCTTATTATCAGAAAAAGGAAATTATCGTTGCGAACAGTGAAAAGTTGTCAGTTACTCAAGTTGTTGATTCCTAAATTTAGAATTACTTTCCCTAAAATGAGTTCAAAAAATGACTATGATTACTTAAAAAAATATCACTTTCATAACATTTGGTGACATAAACGACTTAACTTATGACCTAGACAAATTATCTGTATCCCACACTCAAACAGCAGATTTAGAAAAATGCCAAGAGATTATTACTAATTTCTCATCTAAGCGCCTACTTATATTGTCACAGAATATACGTAGTATAAATCGTAACATATCAAGTTTAGAAATTGTGCTACACAGAATGAAATTAGAATGTGACATATTAATATTGACCGAGTGTTGGATATCCAGTGAATCTATCATACCCAATGTGGTTGGCTATCATCACGCCACAACAAAGATGAACTCTAAACAGAATGACGGAGTGGTTATATACTACAAAGAAATACTCAAAGTACATGTGATAGAACCTGACTTCCAAGATTGTAACTGTCTGGTGGTAACCGTTAACAATCGCACTGCCATCGTTGCGTTGTACCGATCGCCATCCTATGTAAAGATAGACCCATTCCTTTCTTCTTTGGATAACATTCTGCAAACGGTCTCATCATTTGAACACATCGTGGTCATGGGTGATATAAACATAGCAATAAATGCTAATAAAATAGATATCAACGGGGAAAAATATTTAACTCCAGCTGCCACACATGGCCTTTTACCAGCACATCAATTAATAACTCACGCCGATAGCGAGACCTGCCTTGACCACGCACTATTAAAAACAAAAAGTAGATCCATTACAATAGTCCCATGTGTAACGATAACAGACCACTATCCAGTTTTGACTTGCATTAATCTATTAAAGCCACGGGAATATACTACTACCACGATGACTAAAATTAACAACTTAGGATTGGGTAATGATATGCTGAACATTAACTTCGATCCAATTTATCAATCAGGAAATCCAACTACTAACCTAAACTATCTAACGCAATGCCTTCAAACCATTATCGAACAAAATACACTAACAATATCCAAATTACCAAGACGTAAAACAATTGTAAAACCTTGGATAACTCCCGGATTGTTAAGGTGTATGCAGAATAGGGATAAATTGCATAAAAAGTCAAACTTGAAACCAGATAATGAAATCTTAAAAATTAGTTACAAGCGCTATAGAAATTTTTGTAATGATTTATTACGAAAAGAGAGCATATGAAAGAGACTAAATACAAACTGCATAAAACGATAACAAAAGACTATGGAAAGTAATAAAAACAATCACCAACACAACAAAAATAACAAAACACCCCAAAGAACTACTTACATCTTCCACTTCTGCTGACCAATCGCTCAACGAAGTAAATAACTATTTCATAAATATGGGCAGCTCATTGGCGGATAAAATTAACAAATAAAATCTCATACATCGAACACCACTTCACAAAAATATATTAATAAAAATAAGAAGCTAAATTCATTGGCATTATTTGCCACCGACGAAGAAGAGGTGGAAAAAATTGTAATGGGCCTGAAAATTGATTGTGCCACGGGATACGATAAAATTAGCTGTAAATTCTTAAAAGAACACAAAGGTGTTCTTGTACCACCCCTAACAAAAATATTTAATGACAGACTAAGGTCAGGAATATTTCCCGATTCTTTAAAAGTGTCAGAAGTTTGTCCAATCTTTAAGAGCGGAGACAGAAATCTTATCAACAACTACCGACCAATATCTATCCTACCAGCACTCTCAAAAATTTTAGAAAAGATAATAAATAAATAATATATTATCTACAAATCAGTACGGTTTAAGGCATGGAATGTCAACTGAGCAAACTGTAAATAAGCTCACAAACTTTATCAGTACAAATTTGGATAAAGGAAAAAAATGTCTCTGTATCTTTTTGGATCTAAGGCATTTGATACGGTTTCTGTTTCCATCTTATTGAATAAGCTTGAGGGACTGGGAATTCGAGGCACTGAACTAGAACTTTTCAAAAGTTATTTATCCGGGCATGTTCAATATATGAGGGTGGGACAATATAAAAGTACTTTTCTTTCTGTGACACACGGTGTTCTACAGGGAAGTATCCTTGGACCTACTCTGTTTCTTGTTTACATCAACGAGCTCACGAATGTTAAACTCACTCTTGGTGAGATTATCTCCTTCGCGGATGATACAGCCTTGATGTTTGCTGCTGATACATGGAACGGGGTCTTTGATGCTGCCCAGAGCGGATTCAATGCCACAAGTGAATGGCTTCAGAAAAATAAATTAACACTAAACGTCGAAAAAACCAAGTACATCTGTTTCAGCATTAGGCGGGTAACAGTGCTTAGTAACAATCACAGAATTATATCACATGAGTGCTTCCCTGATATCGTCTGTGAATGTTTACCATTGGAACGCGTACAATTTATCAGATACTTAGGTGTTACTGTTGATAGTGCCCTCAACTTTAAAGAACATATCAAACTACTATGTGCTAGAGTACGCAAACTCACTTACGTATTTAAAACTTTACGGCACGTAGCTGAGCCTGAGTTAATGAAGTGTGTATACTACGCCCTCTGTCAGTCCATACTTACTTATTGTATATCTTCGTGGGGAGGTGCATGCAAAACCACAATGAAGCGCATTGAGGTCGCGCAGCGAGCAATTCTAAAGATAAGTAATTTCAGGCCCATCTATTTTCCCACCATGACACTTTACTACTCGTGCGAGATTTTAACAGTCAGGCAATTGTTTATCCTGAAAATTATCCTAAAATAACATACTGATCTAACTTATAATCCAAAGTTATTTGAGAAACGCCAAAAATATAGAGTATGTACGACACAGATCAGTTGGAAAACAAAATTTAGCAGAAGGTTTATTGGATTTCTTGGACCATATTTATATAACAAAATAAACAAATCATTAAACATTTACCCTCTGACAAAAAAACAATGCAAAGTAAAGGTGAGTCAGTACTTGCAGGGACTTGACTACGAAGAAACAGAAATACTGATAGCAATAACACAGTAATTAAAATTACACGTATTATATCACCCATCTATATAAACATTACACATATACACACCCTCTTTACACACCACTACATCGGCTTCACAACACTTATATAATTCATCACTTATATTACTCAAAAAAGGGGACATTTTTACACTTTCACAACTTTTTATTACACAAAAGAAAAAGAAAAAAAAAATCATTTACATTCAATTCTGGATGGGTATCAGGGTACGGTATGCTGTGGAAACATTCAAAACCACTAGAAAAATACTAAATACGAGCTGACATTACAAGCCTAGATTATATTCATATTACAATACATAAAAAAATCTATACAATCTAAATATACCTGCATATGACAAGAAAATAAAGAAAAATAAAAAAAATTGAAAGATGAAATACGGAATACTATATATACTCGTAAATATCTTTCAAACACGATAAATGTAAATGTGGGAGTGAGCAGAATAAATTTCAAGTGAATTCGTCCAACAAATATTCTAAAACTGTGTAGTAAGACTTCTCACGTTGCTTTATTGAGAACGTTATTGTTAATAATTCATTCTTAAATTTGTTTAGAATTTTATTGTAGAATCACACATTCCTTTAAATGAAAAATACTTGACAATACAGATTTATCATATATAAAGCTAAATTATGTAAACAATTAAATATTTGTTTACATTCATTAACTTATCATAAGTGTATTAAGATAGGATCGTCATGATATCAATTTCTTTAAAGTTATCCCTCAGTGACTGCCAACAACTGAGATTATAATTGCACAAATAACTCTTTTTTGCAACACAAAGATACTTTATTGTTGGCAGTGTTTCGGGCGCAAACACACACAAACACGCACACACATACACACACAGAACATAAAGATACTTTATTGTTAGCAAAATGGGTCAGGCACTAAGCCCTTTGAAACTTCCATACTGACCAGAATCGAATGCCTTAGGCAAATCAGGACAAAACATCCTTTTTTTTAACATGTGGCAACTCCCTTTGGGCCGTCACACCAGCGGGGTTTACGGCAGGCTGGTGTGTCAGAATCGGACCGACTAAAACTACACGGTGTGCCAGCTCTCTATTTAGACGACGTAAGGCACACGCGGACGTCACCTCCTCGCAGTTGGCCACTGTAGCAGATGGAGGGGAAACTCGTCCAATCCACCCGCGGACACATTCAAGGTGGCGTGAGGCGCTGGTACGTGCGCCTCTGCCACCCGGTTCGCCGGCAGTGAATTAGGTCCAAGAGAGGATCGTCCTCCCGAACCTTCTCCGCCGTCTCCTCCAACCTATTCCGCGAAATCACGTCTTTGCAGAAGATTGTGGCCCGCGCACGAAGAGGTAGGTGAGGTCGTTCGTCGAACCACGATGGCTCGTTTGTTGTCCCAGCTGGAGACTCCACGTGCTGGCGTTGCTAGGAGGGGATTGAGTCCCACTTGTCACCACTGCGACTGCAGTGAGGACTCGGCTCAGCACACGTTAGCAGTTTGTTTTGCTTGGGCGGCGCAGCGTGAGGTCCTTACTGCAGTTATTGGAGGAGATCTGTCGCTACCGGCCATGGATCATATGACAGCCTGTTTTTCTGCTGTTGCAGCCTTCTGTCAAGATATCACTTCACGATAGCCTATTTGTTACTGTAGCTGTAAACTGTTTTCATGTGAAGGGTAGCAACCATCTTCTTTCGAGTTATGTAGAGCTTTTATTGTGATCAATTCTACATGGTGCTGTAATAAGTTCAAGTAGCTTGTGTATTGATAAAGAAATCAAATCATTCAGGTACGTTTCATAAAAATATTAGTTGATTTTTGCATAGCTTCTCATATGTTGATCATTACTAACAAAGTATTTTACCTGATTTCCACTGTTTTCCATTTTCTAATTCATAATCAAGTATAATAATGATAATATTTTAAAACTGTATAAAATAACCATGTAAGAATTCCCTTTTTTCTTAATACTTGTTACCTTTGTGAACACTGATTCTGTTTACTTACTACACTATAGTGTTATTACAATTTGTTCGTCTGTGATCATCATCATTGTCGTGTTTCATATATATAACGTATGTGTATTTACAAAAAACGTGTGTATCAGAATACAGAGTCAGTCAGTGCCAGTATTTAGTCAGACTTTGAAACCAGACGATGTTACGTATCACATGTCCGAAAATATTAATATTTCTTTCGTGACCAATAAATATGTTATGTCACTAAATTATTATGTATAGTATATAAGTATTATGTAATGAAATTATTCAGAGCTTTATTGTGATCATTTTCCTTCCTAGCGAGGCTTGCCTGATAAGCGTCCCATGAAAAACGCAAGCACATACATGAGCACCTATATGCAAGAACTTCACAAAAAGTAGCAACAACTTTCAATGTAACAAACTAATAATATATAATTATTGGTATATGGCATCTATAATATTCTGGCATCAAATACCCACCATAGGAATCAAATAAGATATTGCTGATGAAGATTCGACAGCGCATAGGCTATTTTTTATGGTTTTGATATTTTGATAGCATTTGATGCGGGCGGCACAGGATCAGGAAAATCTTGGGGAGGCCTATGTCTATCAGTGGACATCTTTTGGCTGAGATGATGATGATGATGATTTAATAGAGAAATAATAAAGAACTTATTTTAGGCCAATCCATGAGGTGATACGTTTATACTAATTCGTCATTAATCAAGTTGAAGGCTTTATCTTGACTTATCTACAAGGTATAATAATTAAATTCAAAAATTAATGAAACTTTCTTAAATCGATTTTGCGGCTTAAATAACGTGCTACATGAATAGTTTCGTTCCTGAATTAAATTCACTACTCAGTAATAAGTCAAAATAGACCAATCAGTTTAACACCGTTACTATAATACTTTCTTCTATTAAATACCTTTTTTAAATGGTATTCTTTGGTGTACAGTTGTATAGTAAAGATCACTGATTATATTAGAAATGAGACACATGCACTTAACTTTTCAAAAAACCGAGTGGATAAAGATATCCATCCATCCTTTGAATTTATCGCAGACTATATTTCTTCAATTTAAGTATTTAATCAAAGATAATTTCATAAGGTCAAACACTCTTCTAACGAGTAATCTATCAACATGTAGTGCACATACGTACAACATAATACTGCATTTGTTTGAAGCCTACAATTTAGAAATTGACAATGTAAATATGTATATCTAAATTTTATTATTTTGCATTTCTCGTTGAATCCTGTTTTAATTGTAGTGCTTTTTTGTATATTTTATTGTTAATCACATTCAAACAGGAAAGAATATAGAATACATATTAAAAATGCAGAAGATCCATAGATACATTAACAAAAAAGGAAAATTGAAAATGTTTCAATTTAGGAACTGGTTCAGTATTGTACTTCTTTTTTCTGTACACATACTTGTCATTATAACAATAAAAACGTTTAACAAAAGATCGAGGTACAGTCAGCTAGTGATTGCATTTCTGTATGGTTTTTTTGACATGAATATGATTTACGCAATCAGATTCATAACATTATTAGAAGATAAAGTCAAGTAGTAAGTAACAAGTATTACAAAGAAATGTTTAAAGTTTACACTAAAATATTACACTGCTATAATTTGTATAAGTTGTGTTGCCGCCATGTGGTAAGTTAAATTTCAGTATTTAGTTAAATATAATGTATATTTCAAGTTATTTTATAAAATCTAGATTGAGTATAAAATCAAGATCTAAACGTTGGGTTCTTATTTCAATTTATTTTGTGAAAGCAATGGTAAGCAATTGCAATGAGGTGATCTGTTACTCAAAGCTTGTAAGTGTTGCAGTCCAAGCATGTAACTTGCACCTACAGTATTGGTCCAGAAACACTGCAGAGGTTAACTTGCTATTTAAATTGATTGTACAAGGTAAGAAAGGTCTAAAAAGCCTACAGTAGTGAAGTGCTAAGCATCTTTTTGATGGGAGTAAAAATTTTATTTTGTGAAATTAGGACATAAAATTGCACGGAGTACTGAGGTAGAAGCTGGTGTTGGGGTGTTCCAGCAAGGAATTGAAAATAGTTTTGTATATACTGCTGAACTTGTATCTTATAGATTTAGAGGTGGTGAGCTGGAGTGAAATGTTGCCTGTACGTGTTCAGCACACCGAGTTTCATCAAAACTAATTTAACCTTATCCCATAACTGGGACTTCGCTTGATATGGCTAATCTAATCTGAAACGACCACTAAAGATTTTTTAATTTGAAACACAAGTTTATTGCGACTTTCAACAATTTTTTTCGCAACATATTGAGGCAGCGGGTATAAAAGACGTCTCTCGTTTAATTTTTAGCATAGCAATGGATGCTACTGATTTACTTAGAAAAAAAGTGGAGTGAGGGATAGACACCTTGTGCAGCACAAACATTTTCAAATAATAATTAGTATTCGCAGCATAAAGTATCGATAATAATCTTTATGCATTTGTCTGTATGGAAACTGAAATCTCAGTTACACTATTTCTCAGGAAACCCATAGCAAGTTCAAAATTAATGCATAAAATTTGTCTTTAGTCTTAATTGTTAGTATACCATATAAACGATAAAATTATTTTGACCCAGAGCGATCAGAGCGAACTCGACGTAAACTATATAGTCAATCAAGGAGTATTAACGTGTGTAAAATTTAAAAATAATTTTGGCACGTTATGCCACCGACTACGTTACCTCGACTTTGAATCAATTTTGTATGTCAAAAGCCTACGGTTCATGATTGTAGATATGTTCTTTTTTAAACCACCACTTCTACGTCATGTCAAAGTAAATAAAATTTGTTTTTTTTCTTATTGTGCTTTCAGATATTATTTCACACTACACAGTGTTTATTTCAAGCATTATTTAATGTTCAAAGATGCATTTTTTATTTCTACAGCATCTTCTTTGAACATTAACACTTACGTGAGTATTGATATATTTTAGCTAGTAGTTACAATCATACATACATAAAAATCACACGTGTTTCGCCAGAGGAGTAGGCAGAGGTGTATTAAACATCTACTGTTCACCAGTGTTTTGGTCTAACGTAATAGGTGTAAGGCTATTGTCACTATCGAGATATTTGTTTGCCAGAGCCTCATCCGTCGATCAGCAGGTGCACCACTTGCAGAGGAGGTTGACTTGGGGCTTTAAGTTCTTGGTGAAAACCCTATACAAATTAGTACTTACTGGATCGTGTGAAACTAGTTCTTACTGGATCTTATTATATTTTTATACAGTCGCAGTTGGTACGAACTAATAGAAAATTCACAAAAACACACTTGGATTATCTTGTATTTTTATGGTGTGGTGGCTAAAAACCTTCTATTTTCAAGTTATATTCAGCAATCATTACGGAAAATTTTTACGGATTACACTGGGTCAATAAAGAGAATCGATCGAATCTATTGTGAAAATGTCTACTTTTGTGTCTAATAGTGTTTTTGCTGAGAATTTTATTGCACTGCTTTATTTAAAAGAAATCTGCAGTCGAATAATACAGAATTGTTGTTGAAACATATGCTCTGTCGAATACGATATGCAGAAACTGGTTTAGGTACTTTAGAAACAATGACTTTGATCTTAAAGATAAAGAACGTTCTTGAGCACCAGCTTCAAGACAAAGATAAGTTTGGCGACAAAGAATTGGAGGCATTACTTGATCAAGATCCATGTCAGATGCCTGTAGAGTTCGGAAAAACATTGTAAGTAGATGCATCAACAGTTTCAAAACGTTTTAAAGCGTTAGAAATGGTCCAAAAGCAAAGATATTGGGTGCCGTGTGAGTTGAAGCCGAGAGACGTTGAACGAAGTTTTCTGATGTGTGAATTGCTTATTCAACACGAGCAGTGACACGACAAAGTGATTTTGTTACATGGCAATGCTCGACCACATATGACAAAATCAGTCAAAACTTACCTAGAAACGCTTAATGGGAAATTCTACCCCACCCACCATATTCACCGGACAAAGACTTTCAGTTTACTACTTATTTCAGTTACTGGTGCACGGTTTGACCGAGCAGCGCTTCCATACTTTCGAAGAAACCGAAAAATGAATCGATTTATGAATTGCGTCAAAAGATAATTCGTTTTTTCGACGACGGGTTTAATTACTGCCAGAAAGATGGGAGAAAGTGCTCTCTATTAATGGACAATACTTTAAGTAACGCGGTTGTAACCCTTGTTTTATTTTAATTTCAATAAAAAAACAACGAGAACTTATTCAAAGTTCTAACACAAAATTTATTAAAATCGAGGTTGCATAGGCTGTCGTATGACTTGCCACGCCGATGACACTTTGGTCACGGCCCGGGGAGCGAACTTTCAAGAGGTGGCGCGCCTAGCCACCACGGGAGTCTCTCTGGTGGTCGGGCGTATTGAGGCGCTGGGTTTACGGGTGGCCCTGGACAAGACGGAGGCCCATTTGTTCCATGGGCCCCGTCGCGGTCCACCCTTCGGCGCCTCCATAGTAGTCAAATCGGTCCTCGTACCGGTTCAGGCCCAGATGAAGTATCTGGGTCTGACCCTTGACGGCAGGTGTGTCTTCGACGAGCACTTTCAACAGCTTTCTCCGAAGCTGGTCGGCACTGCTTCTGCCCTTGGGTGACTTTTGAGCAATTTGGGTGGGGCCAGCGTCGCGACGAGACGGCTATACACGGGGGTTGTCCGGTCAATGGCACTTTATGGTGCACCGGTGTGGGCGGCGGCTCTGACCGCCCAGAATAGGACTCGCCTCTGGCGTCCTCAGAGGATATTGGCGGTTAGACCCATACGCGGTTACCGCACTGTATCGACGGAGGCGGCGTGCGCCTTAACCAAAACTCCCCCGTGGGATTTGTAGGCGGAAGTGCTCGCCGAAATTTATTGGCGAACGACAGACTTCCGGGTGGGTAGCGGCATTCGGCCCCCACCCGGCGAGATAGGCTATGTCGTGGGTGGGAACCCTATGCACCCTAGTATTTACTGGTTGATGGGAAACTAGAAGCGACTTGACCTTACTACACTTTTGTACGGTCACATTCGGTACGTTAATACGTACCACTAATGTAGAAAAGTCACAAAAACAGACAGAGCTCCGTTAAACATCATTTAAAAATAAAAGTCAATGTTTTAGAGGTTAAACAAAGACAACACATTCGGTGGTAGGGATAAAGGGAATTGAAAATACTAAGACGCAGCGCATCTGACCTCCCCGGCGCCTCCATCATACTTAATTCGCTCCTCGTACCGAGTGAGGTCCAGATGAAGTATCTGAGCATGATCCTCAACGGGAGTTGGTTCTTCAACGAGTACTTCCAACAGTTTGCTCAAAGGCTGGTCGGCGCTGCTTCTGCCTTTGGGCGACTTTTGCCCAATTAGGGTGGAGCCAGGGTCGCGACAAGGCGTCAATGCCATTATGTGCTGCACCGATGTGGGCGACGACTCTGGCCGCCCAGAATAAGGCTCGCCTCTGGTGCCCTCAAAGGATATAGGCGGTTAAAGTCATATGTGGCTACCGCACCGTATCGACAGAGGTGGCTTGCGCCTTAGCCAGAACTCCTCAATGTTATATGGAGGCGGAAGTGCTTGTTGAAGTTTAACGGTGGACGGCCGGCCTCCGGACGGCTAGCGGCATGCGACCGCAGCCCGAAGTGCTACGCGAATGGCGTAAGGACGCTCGTCGAGCCGCGGTGCCTCGTTGGTTCTCTCATTTGGAGGTTCCACGTGCTGGCTTTATCACCGTGGATGTTCTGCAGCCGGTCATCCTCTAGTGAGTCATTTTCAAGTTATACTCGGCTTTTACTGTGAGAAATTCTATAAAGCGCTAGATAACACTCAAGAATCTTGTATGTTGATGTTGAAAACAAATTGTTTAGGTACGTTTCACAACAGGTCAAATAAATTTTGTAGATTCTGGCGTAGCTTCTGACTGTTGATCTTTATTTACAAAGTACCTTACCTGATATCCACTCTATCAAATTTTCTACCGTAAAATGAAATTTTAAAATGCATATATTTTGAAACAGGGCATACAACCGCAGCCCGAAGATCTACGCGAATGGCGTAAGGACGCTCGTCGAGCCACGATGGCTCGTTGGTGCTCCTATTTGGAGGTTCCACGTGCTGGCTTTATCACCGTGGAGGCTTTTTATTTATTTTTATTTTTTTTTTATACCACGACGGTGGCAAACAAGCATACGGCCCGCTTGATGGTAAGCGGTTACCGCAGCCTATGAACGCCTGCGGCACCAGGGGCATCACGTGCGCGTTGCCGACCCTTTAAAAACCTATTTACCCCCTTCTTGAAGAGCCCCATACTGTAGTTTCCAGGGAAAACCTCGGCAGGGAGCTCATTCCATAACGGGATTGTTCGCGGGAGAAAATTTCTCTGAAACCGCACTGTGCGCGACCATTTAGGTTCCAATGTATGTGGATGAGCTCCCTGACGATGGCGAGCGGTACGATGGTAGAAAGTGGCTGTGGGCATCATATCAAACAATTCTTCAGAACACATCCCATTGTAGAGACGGTAGAGCACACACAAGGAGGCAAAGTCTCTCCTAAGACTTAGTGGCTCGATACCGTCTGTGAGATCAGGATCGTCGACTATTCTCACAGCACGTCTCTGAACTGAATCGAAAGGCTCAAGCTGGTACTTCGGTGCTCCCGCCCAGATATAGACAGCAATACTCCATGTGAGGTTGAACTTGTGTTTTGTAAAGTAGTAGCCTTTGTGCCGGTGTGAAGTATCGCTTCGCTCTATTCAGAACACCAAGCTTTTTTGATGCCAGCTTGACCTTCTCTTCCAAATAAGCTCGAAATTGGACGTCACTGGAGATGTCGACACCGAGGATTCCAATACTCTGTGAGATGGTAAGGGGTGTATTCTGGAATTGTGGAACCACAGTCAACGGGGTTTTCTTAGCGGTAAGCGCACAGACTTGTGTCTTAGAGGGGTTAAATTGGACCAGGTTATCCCGACCCCAATCGGAGGCTCTGCAGCCGGTCATCCTCAAGTGAGTCATTTTCAAGTTATACTCGGCTTTTACTGTGAGAAATTCTATAAAACGCTAGATAACACTCAAGAATCTTGTATGTTGATGTTGAAAACAAATTGTTCAGGTACGTTTCACAACAGGTCAAATAAATTTTATAGATTCTGGCGTGGCTTCTGACTGTTGATCGTTATTTACAAAGTACCTCACCTGATATCCACTCTATCAAATTTTCTACTGTAAAATGAAATTTTAAAATGCATATATTTTAAAACAGGAAAAAATTACCGTGAAAGTAATTTTTTTTTTGTCCTAGTTCCAGAAAAAAAATTGTGCAAAAGCATACTGCGCCTGCATCAATCACAATTTGAAGTACCTAATACAAATTTCTTATTTATTCTCCGTTGACGCCATGTTACCTTTGCAAGTATTGGTTCTATTCACTAACTACACTATTGTATTGTTGCAATTCGTTTTTCTGTAATCATCTTTGTCATATTATTTTTGTGATTTATGAACGTTTTGCCCAATTATATTAGGTATTATAATAAGTTTCTTTAAATTGTCTTAATTTCAATTTATGTTAACCAAAACTTTACATGTTATTATACCTTATTATACCTTTCAAGTTATGTCGAAATTTTGTTGTGATCAATTCAACAAGGTGGTGGAAAAGCTCGAGAATCTTGTATATTGATGAAGTCAGGTACGTTTTACAAAAATATTTGTCGATTTCTGCAGTGCTTCTAATTTGTTGATCGTTACTTACAGATTATTTTATCTGATCTCCACTGTTTCTAATTGTCAAATTCAGAATAAAATACAAAATGGTAATACTTTAAAACTGTATAAAATTACTATGAAAGTAATTTCTTTTGGTTTCGTAGTTCTTAAACAGAAGTTCTTCAAAAATGTTCTGTCGGCGCACTACACTCTCAGTTCGGATTAAGACGAATTTGTGAATACTGATTCTGTTAACTTGCTGCACAATTGTATTTTATATTATATATCTATTATATACATTATATATTTATAAAATATTATGTATCAGTACACAGTATCAGTCTGAGCCAGTATTGAACTTTGAAACCAGATGACTAAAATACTATATATAGAATATCAGTATTACATATCCAATAAAAGTATTAAGGGTTTAATTGAAGTCATTTTACTTCCCAGCGAGGTTGGCCAGATAAGCGTCCTGTGAAAAACACACGTAAACATGCATTGACACATTTATACAAAAACTTCACATGAAGTAATACTATATTTCAATGTAACTACAAAGCTGGTATATTCTGGCATCAAGTAGCCACCATCGGAATCAAAAAAGATATCGGTATGATAAAGATTCAACAGTACATAAGCAATTTTTATGGCTTTAATATTCCAATAGCATTCGATAAAGAAACAATTAAGCATTTATTTTCAATCAATCAATGACGGGGTACATGGTTATTAATTTGTTAAACTTCAACACCTTGTCTTGGCGTATCTACAATCTTCATAAATTAATGGAACTTTATTAAATCGATATTCGACTTACTTAACGTGCTACACGAATAGTTGCCTGCCTCAAATTCATTGCTAAGTAATAAGCCATAATAGACGAATCATTTTAACACTGTTGTCACAAAATCTTCATTGGTTAAATGAATTGTTAAATGATATTCTTCAATGTATAGTTGTATAGTTTAGACAACTGATTAAATAAAAAATGAGAGTTACAAATACATATGGAGTTAAGTTTTCAAAAAACCGAGTGGATAAAGATATCCAGTCTGTATTACTTCCTTTGAATTTATCACAGACTATATTTGTTCAGTTTAAGTTTTTAATCAAAGATAATTGTATAAGGTCAAATACTCTTCTAACGACTAATCTGTCAATATGTAGTGTATTGTTTTTCGTAATTGTGCATTTGTTTGAAATCTACAAATTAACTATCGACGACAGTAGTATATCTAAATTTTACTATTTTGCATTCCTCGTGGAATCTTGTTTTAATTGCAGTGTTTTTCTTGCATATTTCATTGTTAATCATATTCAAACAAAGAATAACATAGAATTAATGTTAACAATGCAGAAGATCCATAGATACATTAACAAGAAAAGAAATTTGAAAATATTTCTATTTGGGAACTGGTTCTGTGTTATACTTGTTCTTGTCATACACGTACTTGTCATGATAACGTTAAAAACATTTAACAAAAGGTCAAGGATTAGTCAACTAATGCGTGTACTTTTGAGTGCTTTTTTTGACATGAATATGATTTATGCAATCAGATTTATAACATTATTAGAAAATAAAGTTACTTTGTGGAATGATTGCTTATTGGATTCGTCGATTAATTACCATAACAAATATTACAAAGAAATATTTAATGTTTATACTCAAATATCGCGCTGTTATGACTTGTACAAGTTGTGTTTCCGCCATGTGGTAAGTTAAATTTCTTTATTAAGCCCAATATAATGTGCCATTTACACTATTTTATTGTATTTAGTATATAGCTAGCTAGAATCTAAAACGATTTCTCTCTTTATAAGAAAGAGGTGACAAATGAACAGACAGATTACCTGATGGCAATTGACTGTTTTAAATTAATTTCAATGAGATGATCAGTTGCTGGTAACTTGTAACTTGCACTGGAAACACTGAAGCATTGATCCGGAAACACTGAAGAGGATAATTTGTTACAAAAATTGATTGTGCTAGGTAAAGAGGATCTCGAAAACTCACAGTAGTGAAGTGTTCATTATCACTTCGGTTTGTATAAAAATTTTACCTTACGAAACTAGGACGCAAAAATTGTAAACGATACTAGCCTGAGTAATTCCACGGAGCACTAGCCATGGTATACACGATAAATAAAGCAGAGATAATGGCAAGAAGTCAAACTTTATTCATGATTTGGCCATCGATGATTTGAGTCACGTTCCATTGGATTTAGTACAGAGGTAGAGGCAGATACTGGGGTGTCCTAGGAAGGAGTATATGATAATAGTTTTGTATATGCTCCTGAACCTGCGTCTTATAGAGTTAGTGGCTATGCGTTCGTGTGAAGTACTGCGTGTATCTGTTCAGCACACCGAGTTTCATCGAAAGTAATTCAACCTTACCTTCTAAAATAACTAACCCCATACCTAAGCTTCACTGGATATGCCTACGCATAAAATAACGATACTAGTTGAGGCTGAAATGCTCTCAAACTAATCTTTGTTGCGATGAAAATGTAAATATGTATGTTTTTAATTAAAATGTATTTGATGCTGTCGACCGCAATCTGAAACTTAAAGATTTTTTAATTTGGAAGATAAGTTTATCACGACTCTCGACAATCTTTCTCGCAACACATTGACGTGTATAATAGATGAAAAAGAGGTCTTCCGTACAATTTTCTGCATAGCTGATTAGCAATATGTCATTAAAACACAAAAAAAGTATAGTGAGGGATAGACACCTTGAAAGACACCAACATTTACAAATAATAATTAGAATTCCTAGCATACTATATCCATAACGACCTTTATGCGTTTGTCAGCATGAAAACTGAAAACCCCGTTATAAATTACTCAGAAAGCCCATAGGAAGTTGAAAATAGCCGCATAAACCTCGTCTTTAGTCTTAATTGTTAGTATACCACGTGAATGAGGAAATTATTATGACCCTGACTGATCTGAGCGAACCCGACGAAAACCATATCATCAGTGATTGAGTACTGTCGTGTATAAAATTTAAAAAATTATATTACCGAAAACTAATTTTGAAAACAACAGACTATGCTACCTTGATTTTTAGTCATTTTTTTGTGACAAATGCCTACGATTCATAATTGTAGATATGTTTTTTATTTAATCACCTTAATAAATATAATGTGTTTTTCTGAACCAGTTGTATACCACGTTACAGGCAATAAAATATCTTTATTTTCTTACTTTTTGTGCTTTCAGATATTATTTCACACTACACAATGTTTATTTCAAGCACTAGTTAATGTTGAAAAATGCATAACATTTTATACATTATCTCCGTCGAACACTAACAATCACGTAAGTATTTATATGGTTTAGTTAGTAGTGCCATAAAAATCACGCCGAAACATATTAAACACAATTCCATGTAATAGGTGGTGAGTCTATTGCCACTAACGAGATGCTTTGTTTACTAGATCCTCGTCCGTCGATCAACAGGTACTCCACTTATAGGTGACGTTGACTCGTGGTCCAAAGTTGTTGGTGGGAACCCTATGGATCTTAGTGTTTACTAGATGGCATGAAACTAGTGGTTGGAACTTATACTTTTGTGGCCACTTCCACATACAAACAAAAATATACAATAGCGCCATCTAGTGAAGATACATCGAACTACTAAGTGTAATAATGAACTACGAAGTAATTACTAATTCTGTGTTGTGAAATAGAGATTCGTGTGGCAATTAGCACATATACAACATCCCAACATAAGCCGTTGGGCCGTGGCCTGATCACCTCGCCTGGTCGGAGGATCCTCCCTTTGTGTCGGAGGGACGTGACACCCGTTTCCTCCACACTTTTAAACAGTCACAGTCGGTACAAAATAGTACAAAAGTTACAAAAGCACGTTTAGAGGTCCGTTAAGTTTCATTTAAAAACGATAATCAATGTTTTGGGGGTTAAACACGGACAACACGTTCGGAGGTGTTGTGGCCTAACACGTTCTACACTGAGGTAATAAAGGGATGTATATTAATTTCTAAAAAGATGGTGGCTTTCATCGAACTTAAACAGTAGCTAATTGCTCAATACTAATCGACTGCCGATGATTACTAAGTTAGATATGGAACAACAAAAATTTTGTTGACTTAAAAATATCCGTTTGTCTTTAATTTTCTTTTCAGATTAGCGCAACTGTCGTCATACTTCTTTTCTTCCTGTGGTGGCTAAAAACCTTCTTTTTTCAAGTTATACTCAGCATTCATTGCGAAAAATTTTATAAAGCACTAAATAAAACTCAAGAATCTTGTATGTTCATATTGAAAAGAAATTGCTCAGGTACGTTTCACAAGTGGAAAGATAAAAAAAAAAGTAGATCCTCGCGGGGCTTCTGACTGTTGATCATTAGTAACAAAGTGCTTCACGTGATATTCACTCGATCAAATTTTCTATTTTAAAATGAAATTTTAAAACATGAAAAAATTACCGTGAAAGTAATTTCTTTTTTTTTGTCCTAGGTCTGGGCAAAAAAATATGCAAAAATATACTGCGGCTACATCAATCACAGTTTGGAGTAATACAAATTTATCATTTATTCTCTGTCAACGCCATGTTACCTTTGCAAGTATTGGTTCTATTCACTAACTACACTATTGTATTGTTGCAATTTGCTTTTCTGTAATCATCATTATCATATTATTTTTGTGATTTATGAATTTATTGTATAATTATATTGTTATAATGAGTTCCTTTAAAGTGTCTTAATTTCAATTTAGATTAACAGAAACCTTACATATTATTATTATTTATTTTAATAGGCTGCCAAAGTGACTCTACTCTGCTTGATGGATGGCATGAATAGAATCCAAAAGTTGTAGTCACCATACTCATTGCGAATGCAAACAATGCGATATGGTGACTCACACTATGGCGGCCTATTACAATTTTTACGCCTCACTTGGGGACGTAAAAGACATGACAGTCATCGTAGCATTGTATTGCACACACTTACCATGACAACTGTCACCCTTGCATCAATGAGCCTCCGGTCTCGCACTCAGCAACATATATATATATATTATATATTAATAGCCTGCCAAAGTGACTCTACTCTGCCTGATGGAAAGCATGAATAGAATAAATGAGTTGTGGTCACCATACTCATTGCAATTGGAGACAATGCAGTATGGTGACCCACACTATGGCGGCCTAGTGAGATGCTCTTTCACACCACGCTTGGAGACGTAAAAGGCATGACAGTCATCATGACAGTGTAAGGCTTACACAGTTACCACGACAACTGTCACCCCTGCATCAATGGGCCTCCTGTCTCACACTCACCAATGAAACACGACAGCACGGATGTTGGTGCTTTAGGTTGTTCTTCTGTGGGAGGGTAGTACTGCCCCGGTCGTAGGCGCACCACAGTCTCAATTCGGATTAATATGGATTTATTACTAATTTAACATCGATGCTGTGTTACCTTTGTGAATACTGATTCTGTTAACTTGCTGCACAATTCTATTTTATATTATATATCTATTATATACATTATATATTTATAAAATATTATGTATCAGTACACAGTATCAGTCTGAGCCAGTATTGAACTTTGAAACCAGATGACTAAAATACTATATATAGAATATCAGTATTACATATCCAATAAAAGTATTAAGGGTTTAATTGAAGTCATTTTACTTCCCAGCGAGGTTGGCCAGATAAGCGTCCTGTGAAAAACACACGTAAACATGCATTGACACATTTATACAAAAACTTCACATGAAGTAATAATATATTTCAATGTAACTACAAAGCTGGAATATTCTGGCATCAAGTAGCCACCATCGGCATCAAAAAAGATATCGGTATGATAAAGATTCAACAGTACATAAGTAATTTTTATGGCTTTAATATTCCAATAGCATTCGATAAAGAAACAATTAAGCATTTATTTTCAATCAATCAATGACGGGGTACATGGTTATTAATTTGTTAAATTTCAACACCTTGTCTTGGCGTATCTACAATCTTCATAAATTAATGGAACTTTATTAAATCGATATTCGACTTACTTAACGTACTACACGAATAGTTGTCTGCCTTAAATTCATTGCTAAGTAATAAGCCATAATAGACGAATCATTTTAACACTGTTAAACATTAGCAGTCGTGGGACTGCCGATAGAAGTGAAAACGGAACTATTAAGTTGAGAGTAATTAAAACTATATGCAAAAATTATATGAAATTTTTTATGTTTCATATATAGCTATATATAATATATAATATCATATATAATATATAATAATAATAAATTTCATATATAATATATAATATCATATTCTCCATAGCTATAGATATAATAATAATAATAATATAGTTTATTTTCTCTTCACAAAATAGTTCTTAATAAAATAATACAGTTGAGTCAGGAATCACATTTTGTGAGAGACTGGTGCCTATGATAGGTATAGAATACCTGTGTTACAGGTCACCAGGTCCCCACACCACTTAGTTTACAAGTAAGTTAACATTTTAGACAGCGATAAACAAGCTGGAGAAGGAGAAAATTTAAAATTAAGTATTAACTTGAACATTACAATCGTTAGTGTGTGTGTGTGTGTGTGTGCGTGTGTGTGCATGTGTAAGTAAGCGAGAGTGAAGGACTATATATCAACCACTTAATTATTATAATGTTATTACTCATTTATATTTATATTACTTCACTTTTATGTCAAGACGGTGAGTAAATTTGCAGTGCTATCGTAGTCAAGAGTTTTCAGCCAATCACAAACCCTGTGTTTGCATTCTGATTTTGTGAGAGGATATATCGATAAGAAAGCGTTCACTTTGTTATATAGATACCCGCCGAGAAAACAGAAAAATCGATGTGACAGACTAGTGCGGAAGGTGACATTATTACATACAGAGCCCTTCCGACGCTTGCACTTTTTTAAATTTGGATCGTAAACTGTTTCAGTGTGCTTCTTCAAAATAACTGCCAATATAAAATTTTGTCTGACTGTCAGTACATCCCAAAATCCATAAAGCTCTCTTGTCGGGTAACGAAATGGTAGTCCAGCCCCAACCTTCAGCACAGCTCTCTGAGCTCTTTCTATTTCCAGAAACTGGACCTTACCCACTCCTCCCCACGAAAGAATGCAATAATTAATGATTGAATGGCATAGAGCATAGTATACCATTTTTATTGTTTTAACATCAGCTACCCGACTTAGTGTTTTAAAAATGTAAATTAGTTTGCGTATTCTAGAAACAAGAGTAACTATATGTGGCTTGAAGCACAGGGTTTGGTCTATCTGCACTCCGAGATATTTTATGGATTCCAACCTCTGAAGGGGGGAACAGGAGCAAAGTTCGCTATCCATTCGAGAGCATGTGTGGGCAGTAATGGAGAATGTATGAGGTGGTAGAAGATTCTTTCTATGGGCAAAAGCAATGTATTTAGTTTTGTCAACATTAAGAGATAAAATGTTAGTCTTTAGCCATTTGCAAACAATGTTCAAGCCAGACTGTGCACATGTAAATACGTCCTCCCAGGTATTTCCGCTGAAAAAAAGCGCTGTGTCATCAGCGTAAGACAATATTTTGCCACCATGAAGATCAAGCTGACAAAGGTCATTAATATATACAAGGAAGAGGCTCGGTCCCAAGATGCTACCTTGTGGCACACCATAGCACATAGTAAGCTCGTCGCTAACCCACGAATCAATCATTACTCGTTGACTCCTGTCACACAAGTAATCCCCAAATAATTCCAACGGGAGACCTCTGACACCAAGCCTATTCAGTTTCTGAATCAACAAGGGCGAGAGATGGTGTCAAAAGCCCTGGCAAGATCAAGGAATACTGTGAGACACTTGCTTCCCCTGTCCAGACTGACAGCAATAGAGTTAGTAAGTTCGTGGACAGCTTCATCGGTCGATTTACCGCACCGAAAACCATATTGGAATGGTGAGAGGAGGAAATTATTTTCAAGGAATTTCACGAGACGAACATTCATAAGACGTTCCAAGATTTTAGACATTGTGGGAAGAATAGAAATAGGCCTGTAATTACAAATATTATCTTTTTCCCCACCTTTGTGAACCGGTTTGACAAGGGCAATCTTAAAGGGTTTAGGAAAATCACCTGTTGTAAAAGCAAGGTTGCAGATGTATGTCAGAAGGGGTACGAATATATTCCTGTATCGTTTTATAATTTTCGCTGAAATTTGATCAATTCCCACAGCAGCGTCATCTCTAAGTCCCAGAATTATTTGTTCATATATACTATTATCATTAGCATGTCGGTGACGCGAACCGAGGATTTTACCCTCTACCAAAACGCTCAACGCGCCTAAAGAAGTTTTCACTTCAAAAATTATATTACCGAAAACTAATTTTGAAAACAACAGACTATGCTACCTTGACTTTTAGTCATTTTTTTGTGACAAATGCCTACGATTCATATTTGTAGATATGTTTTTTATTTAATCACCTTAATAAATCTAAAGTGTTTTTCTGAACCAGTTGTATACCACGTTACAGGCAATAAAATATCTTTATTTTCTTACTTTTTGTGCTTTCAGATATTATATCAATTTATATACTTACTAACTTTATGACTTACAACCCCCGGCTTCACCTACGACTCCTACTTTAATATGTCAAATTGTGTTAATGGGATAATATATTAACCTTTATTCGTTAGACATGATAACTCAGAACCATTAGTAACTCAGGCTACATTTCTTAGCTTGCTTAGCATATCTCATAAGTGAGATCTTGTTGCTAAAAGACCGCATAATGCGCATCGTCATACAGTCTCTTGAACCGTGTCTGCTTCTGGAGACATAAAGGAGTAGTAGTCATAGAATCCTACCACTGTTTAATCATTGAATCGAATCAAATAACGAGAGTACAGCAAAAAAAATTAAGCAGCTATGGTCAAGCAAGCATCAATATTCCAATATCGTCATTCCAAATTAAATATCATGTACGTAGTCTTCGTGTTTCAGTTATCATTAATTTTTAGTTTATGATGAAAAATTACAAGATATATAGAATAGTCAAATTAATTTACACATTTTATGTAATTGTATGCATGAACACCAGTTTCATTTCTGTAACACAATGGTAGAAAAATAAAGAAATTATATAAAGGCTATTTATGAAATATTTTAGAGTATTCGATAGCAGACTTGCTCAAACCTTGTTCCTAAGTAAATTAATTTAAAACGTACGTTTTTGTTTTCTTTTTTCTTATGGAACACCTGCGAATACTACCAGCAGGTGGTTATGTCGGACTCAGAGCGATCACAAACCGTATGCCGTCTAGGTTACCAGTAGCCGGGGAACAAGGTGCACTCTAATAAGAAAATCCCTAGAACCCCGATATACCTCGGGCCACCTTCGGTTTTAGATGGTCCCCTCCCGTGTACCTAACTTGTTCTAGGAGAATTCTAAACCTCTCCCGGTCCCACTCCGCTATCTTCTTCGTAAATATAGCCTACTCACAGAAAGAGACGGTAAAGCCCCACACGCTCCCACTCCGTATCATGGCCGCAATCATGTTACTGAGCAAGACAATCCTCACCCCGATGGCCGCCACGAGGTCACACCTATGCTCCACCCATGCCGGGTATTCCGCCAGCGTGTGGAATGCTCTGCACAAGGTCCGGCCGTCGCAGCTCAGGCACTCAAGCGATAGCTCCTTACGCATCAGTGATAGGTGATCTCCTAAACAGTACTAGTGATCACCTGTGGCAGCCCGTATGAGGGTGTCCCGTGATATCTTTCAAGAAAATCCTCCATAACGGTCTAACACCGAAATAATGTCGTGATCATTGGATGCTTGCTCTAAAATTTTTAACATATATGAAATGAAAATCACAAACTTATAAAATAATGAATCTAAGACAATGATACTGAAGGGAGACATGGAACTCAAAGGTCCCCATTATGCAGGTGTTCATGAGAAGTGGTAATCATTTATCTTCAGGTAATCTATATTTTCATAATCCCTTTATACGATAACTTATATATCAATATAGTCAAAATGTTTTCTAATCCGTTTGTGTTCTACATGTAATAAAAAATAATTTGTTATGACATTTGAAGACACGTTATAGAACGAAAATAAATATTTATATTTCCAGAAGCAATTGAGTAAATTATTGAATTCTAATAATTAGTACTTCTGTTTCTTTACTGTAGTTTACACACACATATCGTTTACTTATTACAATGAAAAATCCAATAAAAAATGAATTCGACTCAAAGAGTATTCTATTGAAGTTTCACATAATTTTGTTACAAAAGATTTGCAATCAATGCTACGTTCATTAAATTTGATGCAAAAAATCTTCTTTTGTCCAAAACATAACATAAAGGATAACTTTATCATACCAAACAATATCAAATCTATGTTAACTTCAGTATGTGCCACGCTAATCTCTAGCGCTATATGCTTTCAGTATAATTATTGCTTATTTTATTCTGATCCTGCTACTGTCACATATTCGATGGAAGTGCGTATTTCTTTCTTTATCTTTGAAATAGTTTTTTATTCAGTTGGATTTTTCTTAAGTACTATTGTCGCTGTCGCTCGAACGAAAGAAAATATTGATATCGTTTTAATAATTCGAGATCTTAACATCACCCTAAGTGAAAATTTAAGAAGATACACTCTGATGAACTGGATTAGCGCGACATTTTTACTTATTTTCTATGTATATACACCTACCTGGTAATCTACTATACTACTGGGACTATATTTTTACAATTTGGCTATTATTTAAGTTTAATATATACTAATAGGTTAATGAAACTTCTCACACAAAAAGTTATTCTTTGGAAAAAAGCAATTTCAAACCTGAAAAATATTTATGATGACCGTGTTTGCCGAATCTTTTTTAAAACTTATGGTCAGTTGTTAAAATATTACCAGTTCTGCAGAGATTATTTTTCAATTTGGTAAGTTTATAAGTAATTGAAATAAAAATGGTGTAACAAAGATTTTTCTTTAAAATATAAACGTTGTTAAGAGAATCAAAGGTGTAAAATCTATTGATATTATTTGAAAGAAAGATATAATATTATACGGCCACATACTGTTTTACTTTTTGTTGAATATCCAGTATGTATTGAAACAGCTATCTTTTAATTTTGCGTAAGCAACACTCACGAACTCGAAAGCTTTTGACATGAAAGATTTTTCGCTGACTTAAGCATATTTGTAACCATTATAAAGACTACATACTGAAAATAAATAGTAAACTTACCTCCACACTTCTGTTTCCTCGTTTGAAAAGCTGCTACTAAAGAAAATATATTCTGTCTCTATCGGTTTCTGTCCCGTATGTCTCTTAAGATTCTGTACAATTTAGAATACGATAAATCCTTTATTTGTTATATTTCCAATTATGTTAAGTTTTTCCAAACTTACATCATCTCTGCGTACTCTTCTTCTCAGCCAAAACAGGTCCACTGCTGGACATAGGCCTCCCCCAAGGTTCTCCACATCAACCGGTCTCGTGCCGCCCGCATCCAGCAGCTACCCGCGACCTTCACTGCGCACCATGTGGCTGAAATATGAAAAAATGCAATGTCAGATTTTTGAAAATATATTAGGTCCACAACTTTGCTCCCGCCGTTTTCCAAAAGATGGCGCTAGTAGCCAGCAATAGTTCAAATAAATAAATCACAGTTGTTTTCCATCAGTTTTGACATCTATAAATATAACCTTACATCGATATTAGTTAATTTTTGTTTGCGTCATATAGTTACACTTAATTAAATATGTCAACTTATAAACCGAATTCACGTCATTTGCGGGAGATTTTACTTTTTCATTTCAACATGAAAAAATCGGCGGCTGAGGCTCATCGGGTTATTTCAAGTACTTATGGTGATGATACTATTAGTGAAAGAACGTGTCGTGAGTGGTTCTAGCGCTTTAAAAGCGGTGATTTTGTTGTTGAAGATCGGCATAGCGGTGGTGGGATCAGCTTGTCGTAATTTATTATGAGCTGCTAAAACCTTCCGAAAAAATTACTGGTGCACTTTATCGAACGCAATTAATGCGTTTGAGTCGGGCATTAAAAGCAAAACGACCGCAATACGCTGATAGACACGAAAAAGTAATTTTGCAACACTGACTCACACACATGCTCGACCTCACGTGGCGAAACACTGAAATGGAACGGCCTGGCGGGCCAGTGCTTCGATTCTTTTGAAAAAGTGAAAGAATGGATCGATTCTTGGATCTTATCAAAGGATGAAGAATTTTTCCGACGCGGGATTCGTTTGTTGCCTGAAAGATGGGCCAAAGTAGTGGAAAGTGACGGACAATACTTTGAAACATAAATAAGATACCATTTTTTTTATATAATTTTTAAAATTAAAAAAAAAAACGGTGGGAGCAAAGTTGTAGACCTCATACTTCATGTTAAATTTTATTTTCATTTCGGATCTTGTATCAAATTATACAGCGTTTTTTATAAACATTATCGTACTTAATTCTTTCTGAACTCTTTGAAAAAGCACAACTCTTTTGCTTTTTTGATGAGTTTTCTTTATTTACATATTTATACTTTCTGCATATAAGTAACATTGCATAAGGCGAACTTAATGCCGTAGGCATTTTCTTCCAGTTGACCTTTGGGTGATGCAGAAATGTGTATAGCAGGTGTAACATTAGAGCTAGTCGGTTTGATTTTGTGTTTTAAATATGTAGATAATAACCGGAATTTTCGTTTAGTTATCATCATTTGTAACAACTGTAATATTTATATTTAAATAGTTTATAATGGTTAGTTTGGTAGATTTCTTGCTTTACAATTTATTATTTCTATATTTATTTCGTCTGAATCATTAAAATCAATATTTTAAAGAGTTAATGTTTGTCAGAATTTTTCCAATGACAATTTCATGCTTTTCCTGTTTTTTTATATCTTCAGTCGCTTTTACCTTTAAATCAATCAATATTAAGTATTAATGAATTCACAATAAGCGATATTTTTTCATACAAAAATATATTGCATCCATTGTTTCGTACAGAACAATGACAACAGTAAAATTAATTAATGCTTTTTTAGAAACAAGATTATTCTGCAGAAGTTATAATTGTAGTCTGGATGTGTAAAAACAGTTTATTACAAATAGCTCTATCAATACAATGTGAAAAGTTTTGTAAAGCAATCGGCTAGGGTCAAGACATGTGTAAATCAGCAGCACCTACTCATCCCATAGGTATATCACACGCATCATTATTAATTTGAAAAATTACATAAATGTTAATCTCTCCTCTCATGCGCATTGTTCAAGAACACATAAAAAAACTGTGATTCTCTCAAAATATGGTAGACATTTTTGCTGGGTATAGAGATCAATGCAAAAGATGCAAACTTGGGCTTATACTCGTACGAATTAACTAATTAACGTAAAATTTTAAATTATAACTAAAACTAAGATATTAACTTTGACTCACAGTAATTCAATGACAGTTAAAATTATATTTACAGCCACTCACTCCATAGAAACATCATCACTGTCTTTTGTGTTACATATGCGGAGTTATCTATACAAGTAAACAGTATAGAACCTGTTTAAAATTTACAGATTTGTTATTGTTGGCAAATTTTATTATGCAACCGATCTCTATATACTCTTTATATTAATAGCCATAAATTTAAATATTCAGTATGACTTACAATAAATTAGTTCGATCAGTTCTGATTTTATAGATCTATGGACTGGATTAGTTAAGTTTCTAACTTTTCCAGTTTACTTCTGATGAATTTCGTTGCGTGGTCTAAAATATCGTTGCTTTTCCAGGGACTTCCTAATTACTGAGTGCGTTTCTGGGATAATGGATGTATGGGATGGCCCCAATAAAAAACAAGCCAGTTCTGTAACAAGATGAAATCTTTCTAAGAAGCATGCTCATGCACAAAGTTAAACAAAATAATAAAAGCATAATATTACACATATATAAGTAGAAGGTAAATAAATAAATACAATAGCACAAAAATACTCTATCTTTATGCACAAACATGGCTAAGGTGGACTTAATACCGCAGGCACTTTCACTCAGTCGACCTCAGCGCGAAGCAGAGCCCAATAGATGCACAGAAAAAAAAAGTTGTTTTATAAATATATAGGGTAGGACACGAATTAGTTGACATGTGAAAAAAACGTATAAAAAACCATTTGATATATTATAAAAATTGTTTATAAATAGGAAAACTAGTAAGTTACAGTTTATTTTTTAAAATTACATCCTAATTTTTTTCTTGTCTTAGAAATTTTCGAATATTCTTTGTCAAAGAGACCGCTAGATCACCGACATCTCTTCGCTGATTTTTTCTTTTAGTTGACGTTGTGTATTTGGCTTATAGATGTAGACACGATTATTCAAATAACCTCATAAAAAAAAGTCTGCTGCAGATGGATGTGGACTTCTGGGTGGCCATGAATATCGCCTCATCTGGACATTAACTTTTCCAGAAACATGTCCTGACTGCCGGCAGAGATTTATTGGATGTGTGGCAAGTGGCTCTATCTTGTTGAAACTATGCAAGCATCGGTTCCAATAATTGCCGTAACATGTTTGATTCAAATGTTAACGAATTCTTGGTCCACACTATACCATATTTTACATGAAATCAACTGATCACCGAATCTTCTCGTTTTTCCAGCATTCAGGGAAGCGTCTGGACGCCAAACTAGCATCCTGAGATGGTCAGGCATGTGTTCGAGGACTCAGGTCAGCACTCGGACAGGTTTCCCGCCTGGCCGGGGGGACGGAGTGTCCGATTCCCTGACGGGCGGAACATTGACCTTGTTTCCCCGATCATATCCGACCAAGAAAGCCATCACAGGGGGTGTGTGTTCCAATGAAATCAAATCGTCACTAAACATTTTATTCGACGTCTTCTAACGTCAATATCGATAAGTCTTTGGCTTAAAGTCATTAAGATACTTGGCAATGCTCACTTTAAGGAACCATTCCTGAACAATTACTAAATTGGATATTTCTAGTAATCACACGGAGAATCAGTATGCTGAAGTGGAAGTGGGCTGACCATGTCTCCAGACGAACCGATGGTCGCTGGAACCGAAGCGTAATAGAGTGGATACCACGATTGGGCAAACGTAGTGTAGGGCGCCCTGCGGCGCGATGGACCGACAACTTGAAGAAGGTGGCTGGCAGCGGACGGATGCGAATTGCCCAAGACCGGGATCGTTGGCGTTCTTTGGAGGAGATCTTCGTTTGGTAGTGGACGGCGATAGGTTGATTGATGATTGATGATATTTCTAGTTGATATTATGAATGTCAAGAATAGTAGACCAAAACCTCCCTGCTGAGGAGATACCTATTTCCAGAAGTGGACTGTTAAAAGGTGTTGATAATGATGTTGATAACTTAGACGATAGTAGAGCTACGCTGATTTACACTGCAAAAACATAACTGAATTTCTGCTCAGTGTGGTAAAAAGACAAATAGCTTTTATTAAGTTAAGGAATAATAAGTGACTAAAAACTAAACGACGTTGCCTTTGATATATTTTAAAGTACGGTGTGGATAATTAACGGCGGAATCCCTGCTTGATCTGGAAGAAATATTCAACAGTCTTTACGATTCTTCAAAATGAGTGGGACTGGGATGTGAACATCGAAAAACGAAAATGCATATGCAATGCATTCATGCATAATAGGCATGAAACTCCGAGTTCCGTAACTGTAAATAGCGCTTCTATCGGGGTTTTGCAAGAATACATCTAACTTGGGCAAACTATTAAACTTGACCGGCACAGCTTGGATCGGAAGGCCGATAGGAGAATTTACCTGGCCATGGCAGCATACGAGAAGCTGTGTCACATCTTCGAGTCACCGATTCCACAATCATTAAAAACCAAAGTATTTGACCAGTCCGTCCTACCAGTAGTGACGTAGGGAGCCAAGACGTGGAAACTTACCATTGGACTGATCCACATGTTTAATGTAGCTCAGAGGGCGATGGAGCGTGTGATGCTGTGTACTTCTCTGGCTGATAAAATTCATAACGAAATTATACGACAGAGAACGAGAGTAACTGGTGTGGAAGAGAGAGTAGTAAGAGAGAGAGTAACTAGAGAGTGGAAGGGGGCTGGTCAAGTCTTCAGGCGAACCGATGGTCGCTGGAACCGAAGCGTGCTAGAGTGGAGACCACGATTGGGCAAATGTAGTACAGGGCGCCCTGTGGCGCGATGGATCGACGACTTGAAGAGGATGATTGGCGCTCCTTGGGGAGACCATCGTTTAGCAGTGAACGGTGATAGATTGATTTGATGTGGATAATGCCTACCGCGTAATATTACAATTTTAATAACATTGCTTGCTATCATTGTTCTGTATTCTAAAGTACTAAGTGAACAACATTTCTGTATCACAAAACCAACAAACAAAATACGCTCAAGTAAGCAGAGATACAATTAAAGGCTAGTTATATATAAACTGATATTTTGTATAAGTAAAAAGATAATTAAATAGAAACGCTCTGTTCCAATACTTAATAATACTGTAATAAATAATACGCGGTTTGTTGGAAACAACGCATTAGTAATTTATTGAAACATTCAGAAGAAATAGAAGTCATGAATAGACAATCGACAAATACATTAGATTCTCTGTCAAAGTCGACACTATTCAAATTAAAGGAAACCTATAAATAAAAATCGAATCTACTCCTGAAGTCTTCAGTTGCTGTTTTAATAAACCAGTTTAGTTTAGATTTCTTAATATATAAGGTGAGTATCTGCTTCTAAGTAGAAATGAAATGAATACCTAAATGACTGATGAATTGTACCTAATTTTGTTTTTAGTATGCAAACATTGCTCAATCGATTATAGTTGCTATATGGATGTCAAAAACTTTATGTTGCATGTAGCTCTATCCCTGAAATGTCAATCATTCTACAATTCCGTCAATAATGCACAAGATATTTGTAAAATATTATCATGATCGAATCTATCAGGTATGGTGATATAATATTTATTAAAATAATGTTTTTTTTGTTATTTCAAGAGCCTGCCAAAGTGACTCTACTCTGCCTGATGGAAAGCACGAACAGAGTCCAAGAGAATGTCACCACATTCATTGCAAATGCAGACAATGCAACGCGGTGACTCACACTATGGCGGCCTAGTGAGATGCTTTTTCACACCCCGCTTGGGGACGTAAAAGGCATGACAGACTTCGTGGCAGTGTAAGGCTCACATAGTTATCACGATAACTGTCACCACTGCATCAATAGACCTTCGGTCTCAAAACTAATGAATCTTTTACTCAATCATTTTTAATATTTTAAAGATCTCTTTCGAAAACAAACGTATATATTACTAAGCATTCACAGTCAGTTACAATAGGTTTAAGTAATCTTTTTCATTTTTAAAGACCACCAACCATAGTTTACCTTCAACTTACCATTTTCTATAAAAATAATTAACATAATATTTGATATCTATCGGAAAAAAAGTCGTTAAATCTAATCGTTCAATAACGAAGAATTTATACCTAAATATATTTGCCTTAGAGCTACTTTATACAAATTAAAAACACTTCCCAGGCGTTCTGTTGTAAGTTCGACGTTAATTTCTTTTGCAAAGTACTTTTAAATCTTACAGCAGAAGAGAGAATTCTACTTAAGAATGTCCAACGACTACACAACGCTACCTTCAACAAGATGAACATCTGTGGTCTGTTTTATATAGACGCTATGCTGCCAGTGAAAATATTTGTATGGATTATTCAACACATTATTGTTCTTCTACAGTTTGTTTTGTTGTAATACTTTTATTTTAACTTAATATGTATTGTTTATAAATATACTGGAACACTGTTTTTTCATTTTTCATCACTTCCCTCCTGGAAAATTTGGATGGGATAACTTCAAATTAAATATTTTAGAATTGAATGAATAGCTATTTATTTCGAAATTATATCCATTCGAAAGTCCGCTATATTGTAGGCACATATATTCTTTTGTTGTTTATTTATATTTCCTTTATAATTCAACAAGGTAAGATGTGTCAAGTTGCCTTATTAAAGAAATCACGCTAAGGTCAGTTACTTTCTGAAGATTATTTTAGTATTTCAATGCGTGTTCACTTCAATACTAAATTCAAATGAATTAGAAACTACCCACATTTTTTAATTCGTATGTAAGACTAGTATTTGCCGTATTACTGATATCTTTATCTGTATTTTAATTCGGAACGAAGATGATGTACTAAATAAAATAACGATGATTAGTGTATGTTTATTAAAAATGATATAACTAAGTAGTAGTGTCAATAACTTATATACCTATGTAAATTTAATAAAGTGAAACAGTTTTATTTTGATTTTGATTTAATAATAATAATAATCCCACGTTTATCGGTTATAAGGTTGTATATTCCGCGAAAGTTTGGAGGTCGTGGTCTATTAAATATCAAGACTTTATACAATCGCGAGATATACAATCTCAGAGAATAGTTTCTACCAATACTAATATGGGACTGCATCGCAATGTATTTGCAGTGGATACTGGTTTTACCCTGCTCGCTCTGGCTAAAGAGAATTGGCACAAACCTGTAGTACTTAGTACTACTGATCACAGGGAAGTATGGAAGGGTAAAGAACTTCAAGGTCGATTTTATCGGGTCCTACACGGGTCTGATATAGACTTTAAAGTATAGACATCTTGGCTACGATATGGTGATCTCTTTGGAGAAACCAAAGGTTTTTTTTTGTGCGATTATAGACGAAGTTATCATTACGAATAACTACCGGAAATATTTTCTGAAAGATAGTACATTTGACATCTGTCGGACGTGCCACCGTCCTGGAGAATCTATTAGGCATATTATTTCTGGTTGTTCTCGTCTTGCTAATGGTGAGTATTTGCACAGGCATAACCAAGTAGCCAGGATCGTACACCAACAACTTGGCCTTCAATACCAACTTGTCAATTTTGAAGTGCCTTACTACAGGTATGTGCCCGACCCAGTTCTCGAGAATGGTCGTGTTATGTTATATTGGGAATGATCTATTTTCACAGATAGGACTGTTGTTGCCAATAAGCCTGATATTGTGATGATAGAACGATTAGAGCGCCGCGCAATGATTGTCGATATCGCCGTTCCTCATGACGAGAATCTCGTGAAAGTAGAAAAAGAAAAACAATTGAAGTATTTGGATCTGTCTCACGAGGTTGCCGATATGTGAAATTTGGATTCGCCTCACGTTAGAAGGTGGGATCAAGAGAAGAAAGAAGAAAGAAGAAAGAAGAAATCTAAAGAAAACAAAATAAAATTAATTAAGTAAAACAAAGAAAACAAAAATTTAACAATCATGCATGTGTGTGTGTGTGTGTTTGTATGTCCATGTGTACGCGCGCGTGTGTGTATAATTATTTAAAACGTGTTTATTTCTACAATTCATGTTCCAATATTCTAATAACGTTTTCTATCGATAATGTGTATGTGACTCTAAGTAAACAGTGGCAGTGAAAGTAGATGTATAAAAAACTTGGTCGGTATGATTTTCTTTTATTTTAGTATTCACATATCTTCAAGTACATAATTTTCTAACTACGATCTCGGGTCGTTTAAGTGGGGCGTGAAAAAGCATCTCGCTGCGCCGCCGTAGCGTGGGGTGCCATACTGCACTGTCTTCATTCGAAGTGAGTATGGCGACCACTGTTCTTGAATTCTATTCATGCTTTCCATCAGGCAGAATAGAGTCACTTTGGCAGGTTTCTATATAAAAAAAGACATTCATAGTGCTTAGTATCTGGCTTAACTCTGCAATTCAAAAATTTTTGTAAAAGGTATCCTATACATGTAAAAATGGGTTTTTGTAATTTGCAGCAGAAAGCTACAATCCGGTCAAGTTGCCCTAAAATGCTTTTAAAAAGGAATTTTAAAATTGAAAACGTAGTATGTACGAGCACACTACTTCAGAAACCTGGCAAACAATATAACAATTTAAAATCCAGTAACGGATGTTCCTTATTAGGTTTTAAAGATTATCAAGTGATAAACTCGATTTTTATCTATAAATGGTAATATTTACAGGAAAAAGGTTGACATAAACAAAACTTAAGACATGTAATTAATGATACAAAAATAAGATTCATCTCAAATAGTTACTGATAACAGTATTTGTGTTAAGTACATCATTGCGGCTTGATCACATCAAGACATTAGGCCACAATGAAGTGAATAGGTTGATTATTGCTAGCGGCATCTGCCAGAATAGAGGCGAAATAGGTGTAGGAACAATCCAAGGAGACCTTGAAACCACAGAGTTTGTATCTATAGTAGGCCGTATGTGCCACTATCTTTGTGATTTTGGTGAAAACACCACAAACCCTTGACTCCTGCATCGTTGCAATGGTGATTTTCCGCCTCGTTACGAAAGAAAGGTTTTACTAGTTAATCACGAATTTGATTGGACCAGTATGGATGTTAGTTACAATATTGGTAAGTTGATTAATAAAGCTTTAGCGTGAACGAAACCAAGCGGCAAAAAAGAATGAAAATAGAAAATAATTTTAATTCGTAAAATAAGGCATACATCTTTTTTCACCATCATTTTACATTCACACTTGGCAATACTTGTCCTGAAAGTAGGTTAAAAAGCAGTAAACACGTAAATTACTTTTTATTTCAAAGACGTGACAAGATAAATCGATTTAACCAAGCACTCCATTCAATTAATTGAAAATTAATTATGAAATTTGTCTGCACCCTGTAACACAGACAGTTATTCCAAAGTTTTTATGGATATAGAAGTTGACCAAAACATTAATCTACTTATTGATTGTGAAAATAATTAATATATATTCAAGAACTCTGTAGCCATCGACAGAAATAATAAAAGGCATTTTGTAAAAATAATGTACCGTAAGTCAATGTACAACGGTATTCAATTCATGCTGTGACCTTTGAGCATAATACAACCTATTATTTTTGAATTCATTAAGAACAATGCCATTTATTCAAATTTAACATCTACCTTCGGAGCTAAATTATTAATTTCTGATTATTTTTTGAGGTTGTAGAGGAACGCGGGTCATGTCCCTCTGATACAAAGGGAAGGTGGTTTCTCCGACCAGGTGAGGTGACCATGCCTTTTGGGCCGCGACCCAACAGTGTTGGGGTATTGTATATATGCTAATCAACACGAGAATCTTTATTTCGCGATTAGTAATTGCTCCGTAGTTCATTATACTCTGTAATTCGATGTATCTCACTAGATGGCACTGTAGTATATTTTTCTGTTTGCGCTGTATGTAGAAGTTACTACAAGATTATATAAAATTGATTTCGATGATATTATTAGAAAATCTATTTTACCCCTATCTATTCTATCTTGTGATATAATTTCTGATTTTACTCTTATGGCTATATTATAAATTGTTTCTTAGCTACTATTCATGTAATTATTCATACAAATGAATACTACATTATTATGAATTATACTAATTGGCTTACTGCTATCGCTTTTTCACGGATTCTCTTTCTAATCTAAATAAATTAACAACACTGCTTCAAGGCAAGAATCAATTCTTTAATCAGTTTTGAGCAGATTTACAGTCTTTCATGTTTGCCGAATTTGATCGATTCTTTTTTAACGTGTAGAAACTCCTTCGGGCCGTCACTCCACCGGGGTTTATGGCAGGGTGGTGTGTTGGAATCGGACTGACTAAAACCACACGGTGTGACACTCTGCGTCTGACATAGGAGGGATCCGGGAACAGCTGCAATTACGACATCCAAATTCCTCTTGGCGCCTGCCTGTGCTAGTAGGCACCATCTGCGGATAAACCCTTTATTTTAGGCGACATACGGCCCACGCAGACTTCGGCAGTAAAACAACTGTCGCTACCGGCCAGGGACCGTATGATGGCTGGTAGCGAGAGATCTCCTCCAATAACTGCAGTGAGGACCCCACGCTGCACCGCCTAGACGGAACAATCTGCCAGCGTGTGCTGAGCTGAGTCCTCACTGCAGTCGCAGTGGTGACAGGCGGGATGCAATTCCCTTCTGGTGATCGAGTGCAGATATTTCCCGAAGCACCCAATCCCGAAAAGAATCTGCATCAGTCGGAAGGAAAGAGTCCCGTGCTGTCGCCCTGCCCACTCGGCGATAACCGGTTGGAGAGCCTCCACAGCGGCAAAGCCAGCACGTGGAGCCTCCAGCCATCTCTTCATTTCCAGTCATCGTGGACCAACGAGCCATCGTGGCTCGACGAGCGGCCTCACGCTGCTCACTTATCTCTTCTCATCTCCGGAAGTAAGCCGTCCGTTGATAAATTTCGGCGAGACATTACGTGGAGGACCAATGTGTCCTCCACGTAACAAATTACACCCAGCCGGGAGGAAGACAACTTCGAAGGGCCCAGTCGTATCCCATGTTCCACAGGAGTGATCCGAGAATAGACCCCTGTGGTCATATGAGTTGCCACCTCAAAAAATCGTCTCGGTCCTCGTACATGACGGTACGCTTCTGTAGATAATCTGCCATAAGCCGCCTCAGGTACTCTGGCACCCCGTAGTAGTGGAGTGCTGCCCTTATACAGCTAAATGGCAGATTATTAAATATGTTGGCGATATCCAACGATACCACCAACAGCACGCCGCCACAGCTTACCGCCTCTTCATGCCGGACGATGCGGGCAGAGAGTATCTTCTCAAACAGTTTACCCGCTTCGTCTAGCAACACGATGGGCCTATAGGCCGCTACCGAATCGGCAGGTCGTCCCGGTTTGCTTAATAGGACCAGCTTCCCGCATTTCCAGCATTTAGGAAAGCATCCGAACGCGAAGCTAGCGTCTAGGACCTCCCTGACATGGTCCGATATGTGTTCGAGGGCTCACGCCAACACTCGTCCAGGTATCCCGTCTGGCCAGGGGGCGGTGTTCTCAGAGCGGATCCGTAGAATAACCGCCCCTACCTCCGATTCCCTGACGGGCGGGACATTGACCTTGTTTCCCTCGTCATCTCCGACTAAGAAGGCCATCGCAGGGGGTGTGTGTTCCGCCCGCTGTAAATTTGGTCGTTTTGCACCAACCTCAGAAGGAAAATAAACACCTATCAACCGAAAAGACTGTATGAAGAGATTGAGAGGAGATTCCAAGAGTTCAGTGAAATCAAATCATCGCTAAATATTTTGTTCGACGTCTTTTAATGTCAATATCGATAGTCTTCGGCTTAAAGTCATTAAGATATTTGGCAATGCTCACCTAAAGGAACCATTTCTGAACAATTACCAAATTGAATATTTCTAGTTGATATTTTGAATGTCACGAATAGTAGACCAAAACCTCCCTGCTAAGGAGATACCTATTTCCAGAAGTGGACTGTTAAAGGCTGTTGATAATGATGATGATAACTTAGACGGTAGTAGAGCTACGCTGGTTTGCACTGCAAAAACATAACTGAATTTCTGCTCAGACAAGTAACCTTTATTAAGCTAACTTATTAAGTTAAGTGATTAGAAACGAGACGACGTTGCCTTTGACATATTTTTAAGTTTGCGGATTATTAACGGCGGAATCCCTGCTTGATCTGGAAGAAATGTTTAACAGTCTTTACGATTCTTCAAAACGAGTGGGACTGGGATGAACATCGAAAAAACGAAAATCATGCATAATAGGCATGTATCTCTGGGTTGTGCAAGAATACATCTACCTTGGACAAACTATTAAACTTGGCCGGCACAGCTTCGATCGGGAGGCCGATAGGAGGATTCAGCTGGGCATGACGGCATACGGTAAGCTGTGCCACGTGTTCGAGTCACCGATTCCACAATCATTAAAGACCAAAGTATTTGACTAGTGCGTCCTACCTGTAGTGACACAGGGAGCCAAGACGTGGAAACTTACAATTGGACTGATCCACAAGTTTAAAGTAGCTCAGTGTGCGATGGAGCGTGTGATGCTGGGTGTTTCTCTGGCTAATAAAATACGTAACGAGGTTATTCGACAAAGAACGAGAGTAACTGACATCCACTTAGAATCAGTACGCTGAAGTGGAAGGGGGCCGGTCATGTCTCCAGACGAACTGATGGTCGCTGGAACCGAAGTGTACTAGAATGTATGATTGGGCAAACGTAGTGTAGGGCGCCCTGTGACGCGATGGACCGACGACTTGAAGAAGATGGCTGGCAGCTTGGGCTGCAAATTGCCCAAAACCAGGATTGTTGGCGCTCCCTGGGGGAGACCTTCGTTCAGCAGTGGACGGCGATAGATTGATTTGATGTGGATAATTCCTACCGTGTAACATTACAATTTTAATAGATTGCTAACATTGTTCTGTATTCTGAAGTAGTAAATGAGCTACATTTCTGTATCGCAAAATCAACTAAAAAAAATACGTTCAGGTAAGCAGAGACACAATTAAAGGCTACTATATGTAAAAATTAATATTTTAAATGATATAAGTTAAAAGATAATTAAATAGAAACGCTCTGTTTCATTACTTAATGTAATAAATAATACACAGTCAGTTGTTTGTCGTTTGTTTTGGTCGTTTGTTGTTTCTTATCGACTCGTGAGTCAATTCTAAAATATTTATATTTAATAATTCATTGTGAACATGAACTCTATAATTTTTGGTAAAAGCAACAAAAGGTGCAATGTAAAAAGAATGTATCATGAGTCAGTGGACAAAGATATTCAATCCATGCTCCGGCCTTTGAACATTATGCAAACTATTTGCTTTTGCCCTAAATATCGCATCAAGAACAATATTATTTATCCAAACAGTCGTTTCTCGAATTTAATATCTATTTGTGGGACTATGTTCTTTATTTCTATGTTTTTATGTCGTGCTATCATCCTTTATTTAAATGATTTTGTCAGGCAACACATCAAATTTATTTTAATTGTCTCTCATTGTTATTTCTGGTTTTATTCTGCTGGATATGTTTTGAATTGTTTTTCAACTATTACTTTGGTTCACGATAATATTGAATTCACTTTGACCTTTCAAAGAATTCATAAATTTTTTAACAATAAGAAATGTCTAAAGTTCATTGCTTTAGTTAATTGGCTTTTTATTTTATGTATATGTGCTACATATATTTTATTTATTTATTGCAGTTATTGGACAACTTCTAGCTTATTTGCTTTACTTTTGATTTGTTTCGATATTAACATTATTTATGCTATACGGTGCATAGCATTTTTGAAAGGTATGCTCGATTTGTGGAATAAAGAAGTTCTGAATCCCCAGTTAATAAAAGACACGGAAATGTCAGACTACTGTAAAGCAATGTTTCAGACGTACACTGACATCTTGAGCGGATATGATACTTTCAAATTAACCTTCAAGTGGTTTGTAAGTAATTGCAACTTTCAGATATTTAGAAAAGTAATTAAAATTGTTGAATTTACATTATTATATCTTACTTTCTCATTTCAAAATACTTAATTATACATTATAATAAAGAAACATTATAAAACAACTAACCATTATTAACAAACAGGAATTTACGTGATTAATGTATTATGTGATAAATATTAATTTTGATTGATACGCTCATATTGCACTGGACAAAACTACGGATGGATCCTCTGTGCGATTCATGTCCTTCACCGTCAAGAACATGATTTAGAAGATTATATGTATATGAAGTCCCATAATTTCAATGTTTTTTGATGCATTTACTTAGCTATGTACCAATTTTTAATACATTTATTGGCCGCAACACACAAAAACTAATAATTAGACGCATAACATGAAAATATTTACAATTGACATACAAGCGTCAACAGATTCCTTAGCACCACCACCTTAGCTTCACATCACTTATACATTACAAAAAATAATTTTTTTTTCAGGTAACTTTTTACATACTACAATTCTTTTCACATACATTACTTTACGTGCAAGGTATGATTGAATCTTTTAAAGTTTTAAATACGTTTGGACAAGTAAGTTAAAAAGTTTTAATGTTGTGTAATACTATGTACATAAATAGATGCAACAACTGAATGAGTTTTGTTTTACAGGATATTTTCTCAAGACCTGTTTTTGAAGCGATTATATTCCTCTCTAAGGATTTTTCAATTTGTACACTACTGTGTCTGTATTGTGCTAAGTTCTACATAGCTTTAGAAAACTGCCAAAATTCGTGCGCACTTATTTCAACAACAAGAAGCTCAGGTATCAAACCTACGTTCTAAATGCGAAATTTGAATGAGTAGATGATTAAAGTCGTATGGTATTTTTTTTGGGAGAATGCTGCTGACACTCAAATTGTGTTTGTGCAGAAAAGAGGGCTACTTGTGCAATATATAATCTCAGTTATAGGCAGTCACTAAGGGGTAAGCTTAAAGAGATTGATATCATGACAATCACATCTTAATACGTTTATAAACTCGTATTACCAAAGACTAGATTACAAAAACTAACCTAGTTTTTTCGTTGTCAGGATGTGTGATTCTATAATAAAATTCCAAGCCAATTTCAAAAATTATATATTTAAGAAATTAAAGTCTTTAATAAAACAAAAACTACTTGACAAGGCTTACTACACAGTTTTACATTATTTAAGCGATAAGTTTTCTTAGGATTGTAGCTGCTAACCCTTGCATTTACGTTTGTTGTGTTTGAAAGTGATGGACATTTAATTTATTGCTGTATTCCGTATTTTCTGTTTTTATCTTCATGTTATCATTTACTTTTTTCTTACACAAAGTTGAATTGCAATAGTAAATGTTTTATGTATGTAAACTATAGTCTAGGCTTGTAGTGTTGCTTCATATTTAGTCTCTTTTTGATGGTTTTGAGTGTTTCAACGGCCGACCCAAATGTCCTGCTGGCTTTAGTGTCGCGCTTCGGCTTGTTTGTCTTGATTAATGCTGGTTAGGTGACACGATAGCTGAGGCTTGTATTCTATTGGTATAGAGAGGCCGACTTAAAACTATGGTCCTTTCTCAAAAAAGGTCAACCCAGACCCTATACTGTACTCGCTTAGTTTTAATTTAATCAACGTTTACAAACTTAAAAAAAAAATGGACACCTCTAACGTTCGTTTCGTTCAGAGCGAATCTTAGAAAGTGTCTGTGCTTTCTAACTGTAAAGTCCGACATGCAAAAATATCTGTAAAAGATTTAATTTCAGAAACAAATATATTTAAGTCTAAAATGATTAAATGGTTCTGGCAACAAGTTAAAACTTTTTAGTTTGGAAAAACTCAACTGATTGTTTGATAAATCTAACAATAACATTAGCATCTCCCGTGCAAAAGCAGATTCTTCACATCTAATTGATAAATACAATAATTTTAATCATCATTAACCTTTAATAATCTACTACTGGACATAGAACTCGCCTTAGGAAGATGGTTTTGGCCTATTATACAACTTTCCTGGGAGGTCAGTTTAAAATTTGTGTCAAATTTTCCTTCTCTTTGGGGAGCTGTTCTGTGAAGTTTTCTCCATCAGTCGGCTTTCACGGTATCCACGAGATGAATAGAAGTGGTAAAATTTGATATTCTTAATCTGTCATCACACGTTCTTACGTGAGTACGTTCGTACGTAATACGAGTATATGGCTATAGTAAATACTTATTTGTAAAATTTTATGTCACGTTGTGAACTAGAAATATGGATTTTTTTTAATGAAAAGTAATATTAACTTACAGATTCACAACTGAAATTGGCCAAGAACATACAACGGCTGTATCGATCTTCATTCAAGAGGATGTCAGCTTGTGGTTTGTTCTATATTGATGCTGCATTGCCGTTGTCTTTATTGAGTCTCGTTACCAGCTCGTTTGCAATATCTGATCAGTAAAATTTATTACTAAGGTATTATTATATATGTACATAAGTATTTAAGTATATTCTGTACGAAGGTGGTGACGTGTTGTTATGAGATCAGATGGCATTATGTACAATGTCTAAAATCATTATTAAGCAGCAGAAATTAACAATATAGTGCTGTATTTTTTTTTATTTTAAGAACTTTCCTTGGTGCCTTCCCTCCCTAAGCGCTGGGTTTACGGGTAACCCTAGATAAGACGAAGCCCCGTTTGTTCCATGTGCACCGTCGTAGTCCACCCCCCGACGCCTCGTCAATTCGGTCCTTGTACCGATTAAGGCCCAGGTGAAGTATCTGGACCTGATCTTCGACGGGAAATGGCTCTTCGACGAGCACTTCAGACAACTTACTCCAAAGCTGGTCGACGCTGCTTCTGCCCTTGGGCGACTTTTGCCCAATTTGGGTGGAGTCAGCGTCGCGACGAGACGGTTATACACTTGGGTTGTTCGGTCAATGGCACTGTATGGGGCACTGGTGTGGACAGCAGCTCTGAACAGAATGGAGCTCACCTCTGGCGCCCTCAGAGGACATTGGCGATTACAGCCATACACGGTTACCGCACCTTGTCGACGGAGGCGGCGTGCGCCTTGGTCGGAACAAAGTATTCGATGAAGTTTATTTTTATATAGCGACATATATAATTTAAAAATGGTGGATGTAACTTTATCATTTAGTTAAGACTTCTGTGACTAACAATATAATATGAATCTTAGTTCGAAATAAATAGTAACAATTTGTATAAAACTATGTGGGTGTATACCTTATAGGTGAATATCGTCTAGAGACGGAACTACGACTGTAAAAGGTTTACGAGGCACTCTAAAGCTGTGGGGTACTCTAAAGTCGAATCTATTAAATAACAACGTGTAGATTCTACTTTAAATAATTTAACCGATTGGGTGATGCAGAAAAAAGATAAGGTTGGTACACTTATGGACACGTGAATTATAGAAGTCCTATAACTTATAAACTACTTTGACCTTAATTAAGCAAATACATACCCATATATATACGAGTGCAGAATATGTATATCCATGCATATATATACCATAACAAGATATGTTAAGACTAGGTGATGAACTAAGTGCTCAAGAGTTCAGCCAATTAAGCCAGTTAAAGCTCCTACACTTTCATTTTAAAGGAATGACGACTTCTAGCCGACCTAACTTCGAAATTAAATGCGTTCCAGAAAAAGATGGATTACACGATGAACAAAGAGCCAATATAATGTATAATAATCTCCTAGTTATTTAATGTGGTGTTAAATAACTAGGAGAGGATGAGGAATTGAAGTATAGGAATGTGGGTGGGCAACGATTTTCTGTATTGACTAATAGGTTACCTGATCTGATCCATGAAAACTAAAGCAACACACAATTTAATCTTGCCTTCAATCGACTGTGGTGACGTATGACAATCAATATTTTTATTAATAACTATGGTCCTCTGAAGAATTCAATGAAGGCCAAAAACTTCTCTAGAACAATAATATTTGATTAAGGTAGTCAAATGTGGACCTGAATGTAAAAATATTTTATTTAACAACAAACACACGCCCTAAAGCATCGGTGTGCAACTGTACAAGAACCTCTAAGTTATTTTTACAAGGCTTTTTATATGAATCAATGTTTACATGTGTGTGTCCGTGTAGACCTTGGGATAAGTATAGTTTGTTGTTCCAGGAGACCATAAGATCTAATTGCTTCGGGTATTATTAAGTTTATAACAATTAGCCACTTGACACAAGAGCATGGAATTCGTGAATCTTTATAGGTTTGGTCGTCGATAAGTTTGAGATTATTAACAATCAGTAATATGATGTTGTATATTTGATGGTACAACTGATTCTACTTTACTAATATAGTGTGTGGTAGGTGTTGATCACACATAACTAGTTATAGCATTTACACAAACAAATGATTTGATTGGATTTACAGCACAGGATATATGTATGACAAAGAACTTCTTATCAAGAAGTCCATTCTTTACACATATGCCAAAATGATCAATATATTACTATGTCATCATAATTACGGCATCATGTTCATAGTATCTCTTAAGCTATTTAGCCATGTGAGTACTCACATTTCCGACTTTCAGGTTCAAGCCTACTCATTTGTTGTTAATTTACTTTGATAGCAAGGAATGGAAAAAAAGTTTCATATCGATTAGTTTATTATAATTTGATGTGTTAGTAGTACCGATATTAACTACTAACATCAAATTCTAACTGTCACGGCTTATTCGAGCGAACCTATGTTAACTCGAACAGGTCGGGAATAAATAAAAATACTAATCATTTTTATTTATTTCAAAAGTATTTCAAGTTATTTTTCTAATGAACGAATTTACCACAATTTATTTACTGGCAATGCTTCAATCATTAAATCTGATACAGAATTTAATATTTTGCCCTAAATATGGCATTAGAAATAATTATAACATATTTCACTAAATAACTTTCACTCCGGCCTCATTTCAGTGCTAGTAGCAGTTTTGTCCATAGCTACTTTTATTACTATACGAGTATAGTACAGAGTATATGCTATAATTCTATGCATTCTTAAAGTACTCTTCTATTCAGTTGGGTTCCTATTAAATGCAATAGTTGCTATGACTCAAACGAATGATGTGTGATTTTGTCACGATTATTCAAGAAGTTAATGTTGTGTTCAAATGTAGTTTTAAAAAATACAAAATATGCAATGGGATTACCGTGATTATGTCTTCAGTTTTCTATATAATTTTTAACATATACAGTAATATACAAATCAAAAATAAGTCTACTTCATTGTCGTGGAGTATCATTCTGTTGCAATGTTTTGGTACAAACGTAGTCCTTGAATTACTACGACTAAATTTGTATCTAAATAGTTATTTGTGTCACAACATAATTGTTATGCTTTAGAGGAACACAATTATAAACTCTGGTGATTCTCGTAACCAGCACATGTGCCGAAAGATGTTTCAAGCATATGATCAAATACCCAAGTGCTACTAAATCTGTTATCATAATTTTGTAAAATCCGAATAAGTTTTTTTAAAAATACTACTTTTCGCAAGATACTTCTTAATCAATTATTTGTAATTTGAACGTATTTCTTTATTTGTTTTTATTCTTCATGTGAAAAGGTGAACATCCCTTCTGTTTACCCCTCCCCTCTGTCACAAATTTTACTACAGCCATGTGCCATGAGCCATTGGCCATTACGCTCCACAATTTTTTATAGTGCAATTAGTGGGTTTCACTCGATAAGAAAGTAAACGTGAGTTTTTACAAAAAAATAATAATATAAGTATTCTATTAGTCAGTCTAGTTATCATAGCACAAGCTCTGCTTAGTTTGAAACAAGATGATGGTGTGTGGCTAATGTCCGAAATATTTATTTATTACTATTGTTACTACCCTGTTACTTAAGAGGTTCATGATCCCGAGTTCTGAGCCAGAGATCATTCTTTCTGACAGAACACTTCAAGTTCGTCCACAACTCGGTGGTTTGGGAGGTTTCAATCTACACTTTTATTCCATCTATGAAGCTCCGTGTGGTGACGGATTCAGAATGCAGAGTATCACCACCCGTATTTTACTCATGATTGTCGTCGGAGGTGACTAAAGGAACAGAATATGCAAGACAATATCACAGCAAAGAGAAGGAAAACTTGAAAGAAACTCTATACCAACACGTCAGGCCATGATGGTACAGTAGGTCAAAACCAAAACCAAACCCGGTCTATGTCCAATGATGGAAGGTTAAAGTCTGTTGATAAAAAATAATAATAAGGAAACATTTTATTGCCTAATATAATTCTATACAAACATAATTTATCGAAAATTCATCGTATATTCTAGTGGAACCAAGAAGAATATGGAAGACTATCTAGCGTTTGTAACCGGTTTCATTCAAGAAATTGTCCGTACTTATGCAAAAAGGAACCACCTAGCAAACACACATTTCTGAGATATCAGAGGGTTTACAAAAACATGTGCAGTTCTGTTAGATGAAGTAAAATTATTATTATTTATTTTATTTAAATCTATTCATAAATTACTTGTTTAACTATATGTATATACCTCTGCTCTGAATACCCTTAAATTTTCTGTATAATTAAGCAAGTGTGTATGTGGTTCCTTTTAACATGTTTAAAAAGATAGATTTTCTCATATACATAAAAGAACCACAAACCACGGATCTACTGATTAATGAAACTACGTATTTATGTATTATCGTAACAATAAGTTTAATAATATAAAATACTAAGTAATACAAATAGAGAGCATTTAGTCGACGTTATCATCAAACTGGATTTCAAAATCCATCGTATCTAGTCCATCTATATCGTCTTCTATTGCAACATCACAAATAAGACCATTGTAAAAACTCTGTGCATTTTGTGGGATGAGATGTAATATGGACTGAATATCAGACAGTTTCGCCGGTGAAACTGACTTTCCTGATGGCCACAGGGGAACTAAATGTTCCGTCAAGATTAAAGCTGGTCTGCCGCGTACAGGTACTCTCCCAATATTTATTTCCACAGAACTCCCAATGAAATCGGTTTTAAAATAAATTGAATTTGGTGAATCCCTTTTCAGACATAGTTTGCAGCCAATTAATACTTTCTTTATTAATACCACGTTTTCTGTTAATAATCATCTTTTCAATTTTATGAGCACCTTTAAAATCCGATTCTCTTAAATGTAACTGTAAGTGGGTTCTTCTTTTTGCAACCTTTGATAACCTGCACATAATCATCGGGAGTGTACAGTCTCGGATATTTATTCATTGTTGTTTCAATGTGGGAAAAATCCCTATCATTGGGTAGGTAACTATGTCCAGGTATCAAAAATTTTTGCGTTATTTTTTCCAAGGTGGGATGAGAATGTAAAAATGCTTTTAGCATCAAAACTATCTTTATGTTACGATTCTGTCTACCACATGAATCACTCCATAAAATTAGTTCCTTGATATCTTCAGAAATATGCTCGCTTAAGTATTTTAATAAGCAAGAGCCGACTTCCTGGGCACCTTTACCAGCCATTCCTTCTATCCAAACAAAGCACCCACTTAAGTTAGTCTTTGCAGAATAAATTCCCATATTGTACAACCATAGCTGTCATTTATAGTAAATTATTCCTGTAGGGATCTTAGGCATTGGCAGTGTTTTTGGAGATCAAACGTGAGACATTCTATTTCTTTACATTGCGTAGCCAGAATAAAGTCAGACTTCATTTTATTTCGAGCTTCTTCCCATTTTTGGCAATGTTATTCACGTTCTGCCTCTATAGCTGTTTTCTCCTCAGCAGTTTTGCAACGAGTTAGTTTCGCTTGTAATGTGCCACACTTGTTACATGTATCTTTCTTAAGAGGTGCTCTTTTAAGATTGAAATATTTATAAAATAACTTTGTATACATTGCTTTACTGACCTTATCAGCTTCTCCTATATGTTCACAGTATAAATCGTACATTTTGTCTAAAGTCGTGTCGGGCATAAGATATTCGGTCTCGTGCTCACTTCTTCTATAGTGTGATTTATATTTAGGAAGAGAGTTTATGTGGCATCTCACTTGTGAAATCATTTCGTCACTGCATTTGTTCTTACCCCCACTTTTCGATCCTCTTCTATTTAAAAAATCCCGTGATCTCATTTTCATCAAAGCCGTATTAACTCTCTTTGTAGAAATGCCTAGTGTTTTGACAAATAAATCCCGTCACACTTCGACTTTGTTCAACTCATATTTCCGAGAAATTTTTTTCTTCATATTACTGTTAGTCATCCTTCGTTTTACTTCAGCTTCTGAGACGTTAGCTGCTATGAACATATTTTGGGTATTGTAATTTTCTAATTTGTAGAAGTTATCAAATAATTTTTTTCGAATGTTACAATCGATTTTTTCCCAGCACTTTGTTTTGCAATTACATTTAAAATCAATAAATGTTTTCGGTTGGACTTCAACGTTTTTGTAGTTTTGAAAAGGCTTGTTAGAATGTCTGTTTTTCTTTATTTCCATTCTAGATAAACCACCGTACTTACATTTTCGGTCTTTTTTTGGTCTCCCTTGCTTGACTACTTCTTCATTGATGCTCACTGTCGTATCGTCATCAGAACATGGTATAAATATGGACTTTGCTGTACTTTCGCCTTCAGAGGCAGACTCTTCTACAATAATGCGCCTCGGTTTCCCATTGGGTAGCCTCCTTAGAAACTGTCTGGTTACTATGTAAACATAGTTTTATAGGCTCCCAAAAAATTATACATAAAATTTAGGTTTTATAATATAACGTTTAGTTACTGTATACGCTCCTTGCTCTCCCGATTACTGCTCACATTGAATGCGTCTGGCAAGATGATAGAACCTTCGAAACTATCCGGCTACTATGTAAACATAGTTTAATAGGCTCCCAAAAAATTATATATGAAACTTAGGTTTTATAATATAACCTTTAGTTACTGTATACGCTCCTTGCTTTCCCGATTATTGCTCACTTTGAATGCGTCTGGCAAGATGATAGAACCTTCGAAACTGTCCGGTTACTATGTAAACATAGTTTAATAGGCTCCCAAAAAATTATATATAAAACTTAGGTTTTATAATATAACGTAAGTATAATTATAAATTATAATAGTTTAGGGTTGTCCGGCAGAGGGTTGGAACCATACTAACTGTCTGGCAATGAGCAACGTGAGTTTTGATATTATTATGAATCAAATATAAAAAAATCAAGTTTTATTTCATGACGAATTTAAGATGGAATTTTACTCACCTTTGTTGCCTGTTATCTGCCAAAGCCACCGCTGCCTCAGCTTCATGTTTGGGGATCATTCTTACCTGTACTAGGGACACACATAGAAGAACTTTAAGCTTTTATAAAAAGACGAAGGTCTGGCACTCACGGGCTCTTGCTCTATTATGTATATAATCCCCCCTCCCCCCGCTGCGCATCGAAAGCGAGTAGACGCCAGTTGTGCTCCGTGAATATAAATTTTATATAACTCAAAAACTAATTTTTATACTATTTACTGTATGCAACGGTCTTTATAAGTGCTTAAGTTAACCGAAACTTTTTACAACGACTTTATTTGTGATTGAAAAGTGTTATTAAATATAAAGGAAAAAAATTTTTTCAACATTCGTAACAAAAATCTCAAATGAGTGACGGTAAGCAGAAATAAGTCAGTGCGTCAGTGGCCTAGAATTAATCCGAATATTGACCCTTGTTCCTTGAGATTCTGTTACGGAATCTTGAAAACAAATATTTACGCAACATTTCCAACGTTCATTTGGCCGAGTGGCTAATAAGAGAGACTTGCACCCAGATGGTTCACGATCGATTCTGGGAATCAAATTGGTCCTAACAGACACGAATGCTCTTTTTGCCTTTTTTTCGTAGTTGGCCGGTCTGAAATTTGGTGTCAGTTAAACTTTCTTAGCGTGCAACCTCTAAAGCTCCTGAGAATAATAATTAACAATTACACACTGAGGTGTAATTTATCCTAAAGTTGAAGGCACCTCTGGCTCGTGACTGTTTTGAATAAACATGTCGGTGAGACACTCTCCTCCGCACACATCTCCCTTGCGACACGGGTCCGACTCAACGCTACATGTAAAGAACCCCAAAAATAAAATAGCTGAACAATCTACTGCGCCGGGGTTGAAGGCAAAAACACCCCCTTCATTGCTGTGTGCGTCAGATTTTGCGCTTCATAATATACCCAAAGAAGACATTGCTGATAACCTCCTCAACGTCACGAAACGCCAAAAGCGCACCTTTAACGAATTCCCGGGAACGTCAGACGCCTACTTATGCGAAATTAAGAAAATGTGCGCTGAGCTGAAACTACAACAGGAACACAAGTTTGATTTGTTAAGTAACACCATTAATTCCTTGGTCAAACAAAGCGAGGCAATGGAAAAATCTGTTAAGTTCATGTCCAGTAAATATGATGACCTGATTAACAAAATTAAATGCTTAGAAGAAGATAACAGTAACTATAAAAAACGTTTATCGTTATTAGAAAACAAACTTGAAACGGCGGAGAGGGACTCTCGTCTAACTACAATTGAAATCCGCAATCTCACCCAACAACCGAATGAAAATAAGCAAACCATAATAAATGTCATCAAGGACGCTGGACAAGTGTTGGGTCCAGAAACTCCTATTCAAGACGTAGAAATAAAAGAAGTTTATAGGTCAAAGTCTGATGCTGTCATTTTAGATTTTACTACCAGAATAGGGAAAGATTCTTTTATAGCTGCCTATAAACAATTTAACAAAAGTAGACGTTTGAAAAATGAACCACAACTTAACACTGAACATTTTCGACTTGGGGGAGCACCTCGAGCTGTATTTGTCTCCTCAGAGTCTCTTACATATAAGGCTAAACATCTCCATTACATCGCTAGGGAACATGTGAAAAATAAAAGGCTGGCAGCGGCGTGGACATCTTTTGGCAAGGTCTATGTAAAAAGAGATGAGGGACAATCACCGAGGCGTATAGAGGAGGAGTCTGAACTGCATGAGCTGGTTTTGTGATTGGGAATCATAATTGATTTCAATATAAGTTTTGTAATAGAGCTTAGCTTTGCGTATCCAGCTTTGTTTCTGTTTTCTAATTGTTCTTTATTTGCTTTTTGTTTATATTATATTTCATATTCATTCACTTTTACATTCACTATACACCTATTCACTTTACATATATCAATCATACTCAAACAGTCTTCTAAATGTTCTGCTTGTTACATACACAAGAGTAAAACGTTACCAATGCTCATTATCGCTGATTTTATCTGTACTACATTAGCTATGCCTAAGGGCATTTTAGGTAAAATTCGATAGTCAAGGCATTGATACTGTTCACCATGAATTGGACTCCCTTTCGATAGCCAGAGCTACAAGGTGTGACATTGAGGACGTTAAAAATTTGATACCTCATGACAAAACTCTAAAACTTCTATGTCAAAATATTAGAAGTTTAAATTGCAATTGTCATAATTTTAATACACTTCTTTGTCGATCAGACATAGATTGGGATATGCTTGTCTTGACAGAGTGCTGGCTTTTCACTGCGCAAAATATACCAGTTCTTGAAGGGTACAGTTTTGTTGCTTCTTCCGCTCACAAAACACAAAATGAGGGAGTCGTGATGTATTATAAAAATGAATTTAAAATATTGTATGAAGAACCCTATTTAATTGACGCTAACTGTCTAATTTTAAAACTACGTGTCGATACTTGTATTATCGGTATTTATCGACCTCCTAGCCAGTACGATACTACTAATTTTAATGCATCACTAGACTCTCTGCTAAGTCAATTGTCCCACTACAAAAACATTATCCTCTGTGGGGATATTAACATTGATATTGCACAGGATACTAGCGATAGGCGTTCGCATGAGTATTTGAATGTCCTAGCGAGTCATTGTATGCTTTCAGCTCACTATGTGCCTACTCGTAAAAAAACGTGTCTGGATCATATTATGATGAAAACTAAATTAAATGGTACCTGTTTTATAATGGACTCTTCTATCACCGACCACGAATGTGTAGGCGTTATCCTAACACTAAAAATACAACCTGAAAAAGGATCTAAATCTATAATACGCATTAACTACGATAGTTTAGATATAGCTATTAAAAATATTAACTTTCATCATATCCTTGATTGTACTAATGCTACTATTGCTACAAATCTTCTTATGTCCACTATATCCAAAACAATTGAGAATTCTAGAATTCTAGAATTTTAAAGGTGGCTAACAGGAAGAGAATCAATAAACATTGGATTACTATTACTCTGTTACGTTGCATGAGGAATTGTGATAATTTATACAAGAAATTAAAAAGGAGACCCAAAGATGAAATCCTTAAGACAATATATAAGCGCTACAGAAATTATTGTAATGCTCTTACAAGAAAATTAAAAAGAGATTATAATAAACTGGAAATCAATAAGATAAAAAACAACAAGAAAAAATTATGGCCTACAATCAAAAACATATGCAACTTTTCTAAAAGAAACAGTGCTTCTAGTGTACTTATTAACTATGATAACCCTAAAATCCATATTGACAGCGTAAACCACTTTTTCACAAACATAGGCAGAAATTTAGCAGAGAAAATAATTGTTGATGGTGAACTGGCTGTGTGTACAGAGTTTTCTGACTGTTCGCCGGTTAACTCGTTTGCTCTTGTACCTACTGACGATACGGAGGTTGAACAAATAATTCAGGGACTTAGAGATGACGCTGCTGTGGGAATTGATCAAATTTCAGCAAAAATTATTAAACGATACAGGAATACATTCGTACCCCTTCTGACATATATCTGCAACCTTGCTTTTACAACAGGTGATTTTCCTAAACCCTTTAAAACTGCCCTTGTCAAACCGATTCATAAAGGTGGAAATAGAGATAATATTAGTAATTATAGGTCAATTTTTATTCTGCCCACTATGTCTAAAATCTTAGAATGCCTTATGAATGTTCGTCTCATGAAATTCCTTGAAAGTAATTTCCTTATCTCACCATTCCAATATGGTTTTCGGTGCGGTAAATCGACTGATGAAGCTGTCCACGAACTTACTAACTCAATTGCTGTCAGTCTGGACAGGGGGAGCAAGTGTCTCACAGTATTCCTTGACCTTGCCAAGCCCTTTGACACCGTCTCTGCCCCCTTGCTAATTCAGAAACTGAATAGAGTTGGTGTCAGAGGTCTCCCATTAGAATTATTTGAGGATTACTTGTGTGACAGGAGTCAACGAGTAATGATTGATTCGTGGGTTAGCGACGAGCTTACCATATGCTATGGTGTGCCACAAGGTAGCATCTTGGGACCGAGCCTATTCCTTGTTTATATTAATGACCTTTGTCAGCTTGATCTTAATGGTGGAAAAATATTGTCTTACGCCGATGACACAGTGCTTTTTTTCAGCGGCAATACCTGGGAGGACGTATTTAGATGTCTAAAACACTGTTTGCAAATGGCTAAAGACTAACATTTTGTCTCTTAATGTTGACAAAACTAAATACATTGCTTTTGCCCATAGAAAGAATCTCCTACCACCTAATACATTCTCCATTACTGCCCACACATGCTCTCTGATGGATAACGGACTTTGCTCCTGTTCCCCCCTTCAGAGGCTGGAATCTATAAAATACCTCGGAGTGCAGATAGACCAAACTCTCTGCTTCAAGCCACATATAGTTACCCTTGTTTCTAGAATACGCAAGCTAGTTTACATTTTTAAAATACTAAGACAGGTAGCTGATGTTAAAACAATAAAAATGGTATACTATGCTCTATGTCACTCAATCATTAATTATTGCATTCTTTCATGGGGAGGAGTGGGTAAGGTCCAGTTTCTGAAAATAGAAAGAGCTCAGAGAGCTGTACTGAAGGTTGGGGCTGGACTACCATTTCGTTACCGGACAGGAGAGCTTTATGGATTATGGGATGTATTGACAGTCAGACAAAATTTTATATTGGCAGTTATTTTGAAGAAGCACACTGAAACAGTTTACGATCCAAATTTAAAAAAGAGCAAACGTCGGAAGGGTGCTGTATGTAATAATGTCGCCTTCCGTACTAGTCTGTCACATCGTTTTTACTGTTTTCTCGGCGGGTATGTATATAACAAAGTGAATACCTTTTTGTCGATATATCCTCTCACAAAATTAGAATGCAAACATACGATATGTGATTGGTTAAAAACTCTTGACTACGATAGCACTGAAAATTTACTCACCGTTTTGGCATAACAATAAAATGGTATAAATATAAGTTAGTAATGACATAATAGCAATTAAGTGATTGATTCCTACGCTCTCGCTAACTTACACATACACACACACACGCACACACTCAAATATACACGCGAACACTCACCCTCACACACACACACACACACACACACACACACCACACACACACACACACACACACACACACACTAACGATTGCAATGTTCAAGTTAATGTTTAATTTAAAATTTTCTCCTTCTCCTGCATGTATATCGCTGTCTAAGAAGTTAACTAACTTGTAAACTAAGTGGTGTGGGGACCTGGTGACCTGTAACACAGGTATTCTATACCTATCATAGGCACCAGTCTCTCACAAAATGTGATTTCTAACTCTTTCTAACTCATTATATGTAAATGGTGATAGCAAAATATTATTAGTTGTTATAAAAGAAAGTCCACGCTAAGCAACTTTTGCACGGACACGGCTTTTTGTCACTACTGAAAGTTTTGTACAATCGCCATGTACAAAATCATGCATAACAGTGGCCAAACCTAGGCAAAAATATAATGAATTTCGCGGGCTAGTGAAGCAATCCACCTTGTTCCTCACAAAAGCCAGCTAATTTTAAAATCAAACAAATAAAAAAACAACTGACGGTTATTGGTAAATTGTGGGCATTTTGCTGATTCACAACAGTACTGTTAAACTTTCCTTAATGTATTTAACTGAACGTAATACTTAAACCATCAATAGTTCAAACAAAAATATTGTCAATATCGATCGTTAAAATGCGAGTAAAACGCATCCCTCAAAGTAACGTTTGCCCAATCCACTGTGGAGTAATGTGGATAAAGTTTACATCTGAGATTTATTAAGTAGGTACTTAAATGCTTTAAAGTAAAACACTTACCTGTTGTATCTTCGTTATTATCTTGGGTGTTCATTTCCAATGCTTTATTTACCAATCGCTTGCATCTGCTTAACATATTTAACACTCAATTTTAAAAGTTATTAACAAAAACAATAGAACTTTCTTCCCGGAGAAAAAAAACGGTCATCACGCATTCGAACTACTTCGTTGAATATCACCTATTTTGACAGATTGTTAATGTTTCCTATAAAACTTTGAATTACGGTACTTTGAGCCAAATTGCAATGCAATAAAGTAAAAATTTCGTTATTTGAAGATGAGAGGCACGTACATATCATGTCATTTGGTACCTTCGAGTGATGACGGGCTTTAAAACGTTATATGCATAATGGGATCACATACTAGTGGTTCTTTTGTTTTACAATATTTACTTATGCATGATAGAACCGAATGCTTGTGGCTCCATTTTGCAAAAAAATATTGTTAATAATTATTATGAATCTATTTTACGCATAACGATATCACAAAATCTTGGTTTCTTTTCGTGTATTATAAACAAATGTTAATAATAGAAATGTGTGCTTTGTATAAAGATACTAAGTATTTTTGGATCTGTTTTGAATAAAATGACAAGGTAGTAATATCGATTAATTGTTTGAACAATCGAGTCCCGTTGTACTGTGGTTCGATTTCGCGTTATACGTAATGATTGTTGTTACTGTTGGTTCTGTTCTGCTTTTTTTATAGCTGGTGAGGAAATGAAAAATCATGTGGTTCTTTTTTGTATAAGAATTTAAGCCACTTTTAAATCAATATTCTTCAAAAAAATTAAAAAAAAAAATTTGTCGTCTGGTTCCATTTTGCATAAATACGGACAATTAAGCACTTGCGATATTTAGGTCGTGGAGGCTGTAGTATTCGTAGGATTGACAATTCTTCTAACTTCATATACCTATTGTTGTTATTTTACAATTCGTACTGTTATATTGTTAACTCTGTGACTTCTAATTGTTGTTGAAAATAAATTAACGTGCATACATGTATAAGGTTATTGAAATGTTCAATGGCTAAATTTTCTTATGTCCCTTGCAGAATAAATCTGTTCTAAGAAAACTTGTGTTGTAATTTGTGCCCGTATCTGCAATTGAAAAGTCACGAGTACGTTATCGCGTGTTGAGTAATCTAAATTAAAAGTGAAGGGGATAGATTCAGCTCCATTAAACCACGTTACTCAGTAAACGTAATGACCGGATTGCTAAAGACCGTTTTTCTGTGAGATCTTGATATTACCTCGGTCGAAATAGTTCATATAATAGGTTAAGTATTCAAGTACGATATTCCGTCCGAGTTACTGCAGTCCTTTTCCCCGTCTTGACAGAAACACCGTGGTCAGCTGGCATAACAGTGGCATAGGACTGTAAAATTATGAATATTATCATTAATTACTAAATGTATTCCTTTAAGTATGTATAATAATAATTAGAGTAATTGAATTGTTATTGATTTCCCATAGAATAATATTGTGGATCAGTAAGTAATTGGCGAGTAAACTAGGTGCTACAATATATAAAATAAATTATGGTTAAAAAATAATATTTAAAACAATATCAAATCCCCAAAATATTTTTCTAGAAAATTATATTTCGAAACATATTTTCAGGATTTTTTATCACATGAATTTCACTTTGTCTATTTTATTCACAGCTAAATATACTATTGAAGATAATTTTATAACTCCTACTAGAAATGAATATAACAGAATCGTATATTTTGCTGCTGGATTGGGCATTATATTTAAAATTTGTACAATATACTTTCAAGAGCGCATAAAAAAAAAAATGTACTAGAAGCAGCTTTTTTTCGATGTTGTTTGTATATTGTTTTGATTAACCTACATTATGAGTATTATGATTTTAAATATTTTAAATTATCTTATATTTAATACAGTTGTAGTGAAACAGTACAAGTAATTTTATTTAATAAGTGTAGCAAGTCCCACCAAGTACCATCAGTCAATAGTATAAATAAACCCCAAGTTTAATATATTTTTAATGAATGGAAGATCTGATGTATTACTATAATTGACTTTATATCACATATAGGTGATTAATTAGTTTCTTACTAAATTTATTAAGAATAAAATATATATTCAATTCGTCACTATCATTTTCTACAAAGAGATTGAAGTTCCAAATAACACTGAGTGTAAGATTCTTTGCATAGATAGCTATATATAGACCTTTTAAATTGACAGTTTTACACAATTATTTATTACAAAAAATAATATACGTTCACGTAGGTCACTGCCGACACTTACTCCGATGACTGTCAATCCGATGCTAGCATCAATAAGTGCTCCATAGTGAAGAAAGGAGTCTACTTCGTTATACGTTTAATAAAGTACACACCATATATGATGATCCGCCCCCACTCGGCAGCAACATATCCAGTACCCTTGTCTTTTAGCGACAAGGGCGGGGAATGAGCCGCCGTGGAGCCGACGACTGCCACGGTGCCGGCCCGATCACCCAGCCAATTTGGTCAGGGAGGAACATAATAAGGCTCCGCAGCTACGGCAACCCCAACTGACCACTGTGCCATGGTTTGTAGAAAGAGGTCCTGTGCCGCGGCACAGTGGTTTAGGTTCGTCTGGACAATGAGGTTAGCGACTTGGTCCATTACCGGATTGTCTCTACAACCTCGTCCATAGGCGACGGTAGTGACGCACGGATTACAATAGGGGCAGCCTGGGCCGATTTGCTAGCCCTCGAAGTGCCATGAGTACTGGGTGGTTTACAACCCCCTTGCCCCATCTGATGATTGGCAGGTTTATTGCTCGTCGCACAAAGTGAGCAATGAGGAGCGGCAGAACATTCCGCAACTTTATGCCCCGGTTGACCACAACGGAAGCACAGTCCGCTGCAGTCAAAGCAACTTGCGCACTTGGCGCGTGTGTGTCCCGACGCTAGGCATTTGTAGCACCTCATCGGTCTTAACGCCAAAACCGTGACATTGGCGTTCACAAAACCAATGAGGACTTTTCCGGCGTCGCTCAAAATTTTGGCCAACGCTACGGGACAGCTGACCCACACAGAACCAAGCCCACCTGGACCAGGGCGGATGATACCAACCCTGATATTGGTGTCCTCGTTACTTTCTGTCTTCTCTTGAATAGCAACGCGGACATCCTCTGATGTTACAGAGTCGTTCAGACCCAAAATACGTAGTTCCGCACACTTAGTGGGCCTGGCGATCTTGATACCATCCGTCACTGGAAATATACTTCGCAGTTTCTCAGCAAAGGTATCGGCAACCTTAATACCTTCGATCCCGGTGAACTCGAGGATTCGAGCTCCCGTTTGGGCGAGGCGTATTCTCACTCCTGAGGCCCCGAATTCACTGGTTAGGCTATTTCGCGCCTTCTTAAAAATATCTGCGAAAGTTAGCCCACCTTATGCTGCTTTCGGTGACACGGTAACCACTATAGCCGCCGTTTTAGGCGGCTGCAATTTACGTACCTTTTTTGTGGCAGTGTCTGTCACCGGCGGTGGACTCGACTTAGACACTTTAATTTTCTGCTTTCTACGTCTTTTTTTACCTCCGTTAACTTTATGCCAGTCATCGTTAGAAGGTGCTGATGCGGAGGGGCCGGGTACAGGTTCTGAATTTGAGGGAACGTGAAGGACGTTCGTCGTTCCAGATACCAAAGTATGCGCTTGAACGGATTTCAAATCCCCCTTTGGTTTGATCTTAGTGGACTAGTCAGTTCAGTCTTCTTTGTGTCTGTCCTTGCCACAACCAATCACTTATCTTTCTTTGCAGTCACAGGCCTAGTCACTGATGCGACCGCAGCATAGGTTCCACTAACATGACCCTCCGAAACTGGAAGTGTTGTTGTGACTGTAGCAGCCTTCCACTTGTCTGTGGCTAGCGGTGGTCGAACGATTGGCGCCGGCGGCAGTCTTGCCTCAAGACCTACGAGGCGCCCGTCTATCATACGCCAGACAGCGTCAATTATTTGACGTAGTTGGGAATCCAGAAAAGTAGAGGAGGGAGAATTTTGCTCTTAAACCGAATTTGGCTGTTCAGGACATTCTGAATGCGCCTTAGCTCGAAATTGGGCGAATTTAGCGTTCAGTTCGGCCACTTGCTTCGTAAGGTGATCATTGGATGCTGCAAGACGGTCATTCGCCTCTTCTAGGCGGACCATGTCTTGGACAAGACATTCAACGACCTCAGACACCGCGGAGGAGGAGTCTTTCAGAGCCCTGACAAAGGAAAATTTCAGGTTGTTTGATTTTGTAGCTACTTTGTTGATAATGGCCACAGCCGCACGTGACCTCTCCATCAATATTGTTGCTGATTGAGGCACAGAATCCCCTTCCACCGGCACTCCGATCTTAGTCAGGAGATCTGCAATCTCCTCCTCAGCTATGACTTCGCCTTCCGCACGGGCTCGCCTATACACCTCCGCTTTAAAAAAAACGGAACTACCAGGAACTGAGACTGGGGTGCGCGACCTCGACCTCCCTCTTTGGCTACTTGCCACTTTAGGAGGTAACATTTCAGCATCATCCTCTTTCGAGCGAACTCGCTTTCTATTCTCGAGATCGTGTATTTCAGGCTTCATTTCCACCATTTCACGAGAATCAGATTTGGAACGTAGTCGTTCCAAATTTCGTCTGGCCCCAAGAGTCTGATTGACTGCTAGGAGTTCTCTGAAAATAGGCGTCTGGAGCAAAACTTCCTCGTCGTTAGACGAGGCATCATCCACCTTCAGCGTATCCTTGACCGTCTTTTGTTTATTTTTAGTTTGTTTATTGGTTTCCATAATATAACCCACGAGTGGGGGAGAATTAACGGTCGACCCGGGCAGAGATCCCCCAGTACCTGGCCAAGCGTAAATTTGTACCCAACCGAGGGATCCGCAGGTGCCTCGGCTGGGGGTGCGCTTGCGACTGAACTACCTATCAGCAATGCATCGCCTGGTCACGCACCAGAATACGGGATTCGGGGTAATTTTTAGAGAGGTTTTCTTCCTCGCAGTCCGGGCGGCTAAGCCAAGACCCTCGCCCCCGATCGGAGTTGTGAGACATAACCACGACACTCTTCTCGAGATTACGATATGATAACGGTGGCAGGAAGATTAAAACTTCCGATGCCTGCTCGGCGGCAGTGTGGGTACACACCGAGCCCGTACTCCTTTCTCCACCTTTGACAGTGGAGAAACTCCTATCCATGAAAGGGTCCCACCTTCATGATTTTTAACGAGGTTTTCCACCTCATTGCTCCGAAGAGCGAAGAGCCAACAGAGGAATCAACAGACACGCCCGCTCTGTTTGGCCAAACTTCAAGCTAATGGCCGAAAAGACTGGCCTCCTCTTCGTGCTAGAATATTAGCCGTTGGCGGTGATGCCAGCGTTTCCAGGCTGCACCACGTGGAGGTTTTCTAGCCCAGCACTCCTATAATATATAATTCTAGTCTATAATTTTTTTTCTTGTTTCCGCTCCTATTCTAAAAATAGTCATAAAGCATACGATTATTCTATTTATTTAAGCGATAAAGATATAATTTAGTTGCAATAATTAATAAATTTACGATGTGATGTATAAAAAAACGAACCTTTTAACTTTATGAAATTCTTTTAACGTAATGACTTCTATTTCAATTTGTAACTCACTTCTTGTTTTCTTCAATCGTACTGCTGAAGGACAACATGGTGGTAATGGATACAAGAGTAAAATTTAGTAAAAACTTTTTAGACAGACGTTTCCAAAAAGTATTACTACCGACACAAATTATACAACATATGTTTTTCTTATCAAAATTTTACATTAAAAGAAATTGTATCTTGCCCAACAATATCTCTTATCATATTATTTCACTACTTGGTGTGCTGTTTTACATAGCCTTAAATCTAAATGCTGTCAACGTTGATAACTTTACTCAAACGTTAGAAATCAGTTCACTCTTGAGCTTTACTTATATTTCAAGCTTGATTGTCACTATTGCAGGTTACTTCATGTTTTACTTTCATAATGTATACTCCAGCAACAAACATGTGCGAATGATTGTCATCATTCAACGATCTTTTAGAATCATTCACTTTGATAAATATAAAAATATCATTTTTGACAATTGGAGTTACGTTTTCAGGCATCTCGTAATCTATTTAGTTTTTCTTCTTTTCAATTTAAGTGTGCCAGTCACTATGTACTATTTCTCTTTGGTGTACTTCGACGTATATATGTCGTACGGCGTTTGTTTGAGCAAACTCTTGCGTGGTGGTATACTTGCATGGATGTCGGAAATCCAGTATCATACCCGAGTACCTCAAAATATAAATAATGAGGGTGATAAACCATGGAAACAGTTGTTTCAAGTGTACAAGGATTTAATGGAAACATTTTCTATATTCAAAAACGTTTTTCAAGTTCCAGTGAGTACTACTTTGTAATTTTAAATGTGCCTAACCGTTCGCTTGACGCTTGATGACGTAACTATTGCTGCATATTGGAAAATACTTCGCTGAATGGAATGAACCCTACTTCACTCAAAGTTTGTATTTTGAGGCATAAAAAAGATGTAGCATAAAGTACAGGGTACCTTAATTATTGAATCGAACTTAAGGTTTAACGTCTATGAGGTTAACTAATTACTTGATCAATTATTTGTTTCAGATATTTTTTACAACATGTGATACACTTTTGCATACATTACTTTATGTGCAAACATTTTTAACACTGGATAAAACACCCTCGATTGAAGTCAAAGAAACGGTACGTTTTTTATTTTTTTCTCTGTATTTTTGGAACGAAGTTCCTTACAGCAGGCTTGGAGGGGATAAGGATTTCGCTGCGGGACCGAAATGAAAAAAATGTGATAGTAAAACCGTAAGTGGAAAAAGTGCGTGGAATAAATCTGTGGAATAAACCTGTAGAAAAAAGTGCGTGGAATAAAACCGTTAAATGAGACGTGCGCAGGCGCGAAAGCGCGTCATATGTGCTATTTTATTATTTTAAGGAATTTATTATTTTATTTCCTAAAATACTGAATTTCCTAAATACTTTCTTGTACTTAAATAAAAACCAATGAGCAAAATTTAAGAGAAAAATCAAGAAAACCTACATAAAATTGAGCACGATTTTTTTTGCAAATTGTGTCGATTCCACATTATCCGAAGGAACTTCGTTCCTACCTGGTGTCCCACGACACCATTCATTATTTTTTAATTTTTGTTTTATAAGAACCCACCAAAGTGACTATATTCTGTCTGATGGAAAGCATGAAGAGAGACTTGATTGTTGACATTTAGATACTAGTTTGTAAAGAGTTTGGTATTCAAAAATAGATTTAGTTGAAATATTTTCTTCATTGTAATCTTAGCGTTTTTGTTCTAGGTATCCTTTCGTTTGGGAGCATTGTACTGGGTAATAAAAAATGTCTCAATTATTGCAATATTCAGTTATCACTGTGAGCAATTTTACGAAGTTATCAATGACGTGAATGAAGTTTGCTACCGTTTGTTAAGCAACAACCAAGAATTAGGTAAGGAATATAGCTTTCTCTTTTCTAAGTCAATAATACGTAAAACTAAATAAAATATTTGTGAAAGACTGCCACGTGATGAATAATAATATTAGCCTTACACATCTACGGCCATCTGGTCTGGCAGCTAAACTGTTGATACGTATATATTTTTAAATACATATATATCATAGATAAATTACATCCAGATGTAGAATGATTTTGTTCATTACACGTCACTTGCCCTGAATAGAAATCGAACCCACGCATTAAAACCTAACATTTAGAATCACTAAGTACTAGACGAACAGATAACAATGGTTTGGTACATTTGAAAATTGTTGTTTTTTTTTTTATGGAACCTGCCAAAGTGATGTTACTCTGCCTGATGGAAAACATGAATAGAATCTAAAAGTTGTAGTCACCATATGGTGAACCACACCATGGTCGCCTAGTGAGATGCCTTTTCACGTCCCGCTTGGGGACGCAAAAGGCTTTAAAATTACCATGGTAGTGTAAAACTCTTACCCTTATTACTCTCATAATAGCATCAATAGGTGCTCTAATATGTCTACTTCGTTATCCGTTGTATAATTTATTTATTTGCAACAATTGTCACGAAATTCTACTTAATAAACTATGTTTCAGAGGGGAGTAAAAGACTTTGCAAGAATATACTTCGGTTTAATAACACTAGCTTTGAAAAGATGAACGCGTTCAGAGCCTTCGCGATTGATTCATCCCTGCCTAAAGGATTAATTAGCCTAACAGTGAATTACGTTATTGTATTATTACAGTTAACTCTACAATAGTTATAAATCTATTTGTATCTTTAACTGTGTTTATATCTGTGTTTTCACCAGTATCTGTGTATTATAATCCAAAATGTAAGTGAAAATGATGACTTGATGACTGAAATGATGATGATAATTAATTTCTTAAAACAAATGTTGATTATTTAATGAAATGTTTTTATTTTAACTTGATATTATGACATGTCTTAATTAAAATAACAAACTAATATAACAATTTATTTGAACTTATTTCATTGTGTTTCATAATCTTAATTTTTATTACTGATGTAATGAATTAGTCTATAAAAATGATATATAACAGTTTTAATGAATAATAAGGAATAATTTTTGTGAAAGAAATAATTATTTTTATTTCTAACATTGATATAATTGTCGTTGATAATGATGATGATGATGATGACGTAATTGTATATATTTAACATTTAGTATAATGCATACAAGCTGCTTGTTTAGACTGATAAATAAAATCTATTCACCTAAAGCTACTCTATTTTACTACTCGGATAAAGCAAATTGAATCAGAACAACAGTATAACTGGTAATGAGACTTATTAACGTCAAAGGCAGTGCAGCATCAATGTAAAACAAGCCGCACACTGACATCCTCTTGAACGACGATCGATACAGGCGTTGTACGTTCTTCGTCATTTTTAGTTCTAAATCTGTAAATAAATATTTATCGTAATTACAATGAAAGAAAGAAAATAATTGTACAAACATCACATAAATTTGATAAAAGTGTAAGAAAATGATGAATAAATATTATAATAATATATGATATTATCAAATAGGCACCTTAGTCAAATCAGTTACTTTTTATTATCTGTCCAAACGACAATTTTGTATGAAAAATGTACTAAATACAAAATTGTGACGTCAATGTTTTAGATTACTCAATAAAACAATTAATTTCAATGTATATTTGATTGAAATTCATAATTATAATAAAAACTATGTTATCCCGTGTTTAATAATAAAATTAGTCTGAATGATATCAACCGTCATTTCTCATCCATAGCTACGCTGGATCTTCTAAGTTTCAAACACTATATTGCATATCTGGTCTTACTATCCCACTACAGACTCATTTTATTCATTGAATTTTCTCCGGTGTCTCCTAAAGATATCAAGACGTGGCTTATATCATTTTACTCCCAAAAAATAGTAATCCTTCTTTGCCTGAACACTTTCCACCTATTGCCATTCTTCTCTTCTTATCTAAATTACTTGAGACTTGTATACGTATACGTATACTTAAACAACTCACATAGTTTGTGTACAAAAATTAACTTTAACTTTCCATGATCAGGCTTCAAGCCTGGTCACAGCACAGTTACCGCTCTCTTTAAAGCGGCTGGCCATATTAGGAACAATCACCAAAGACACCAAAGTCACAGTTTTAGTCTTAGTTGATTTCTCTAGTGCTTTAACACTGTCAATCACGAAATCCTGTTATCCATCCTATATATATATATATATATATACATATATATGCATATTTTATGGTTCCTTCCAAGATACTGGATGGGTTCTCAACACATATTCGGGACGACCTCTGTGCGTTCGTGTTGATGATTTGTCCTCAAGTTGGTGCAACCTCTACACTGGCATTCCACAAGGCGGCATTTTATCTCCCGTATATTTTCAATTTTTATTAACCTCATAACTCAACAGTTTCAATGTGCGTATGACAGGTAAAGGTGGAGGAAGTAACGCAGGTTGTTGATGAGGTTAATAGAGATCTAGAGCATAAATCATAATTAAAATCCTGGTCGTAGATATTTGGACTATTAGCAAATTCAGCCAAATGTCAGACCATCATTATAGGCAGCAAATGTATAATGAGCAGATCAAATACCACCTCGGTCCCACTGATTTTGTCAATGATTTAATAATTTCATGTAGTCCAGCAGTAAAAGAGTTGGGTTTACTTATCGACTCGACCCTCGATTGGTGAGCTCGGGTCACCTGCGTGAGCTAGAAAGTAACTGAAAACCGTCTATATCTTACACTATATTTCCTCAAAAATTTCCTGCTTTATAACTCAAAAATTACACTTACGTAGTACCTAATTATTCAGTTAAACGGATATGTTAATGTATGTTAATTCGACCTGACTTAAGACCTCCTTAATAAGTTTGACCGCCTTATCAATAACTACATTCGATATGTTTTCAATATTCAGCAGTATCCGCAGTATGACCATGTGTCTGCTTTGTGTTCCTAGTTAAAATGGTTGGCGAAGCGCCAATGGCGCAATCAGCGAGCACTTACCTCAATATTTTTATTTCTCAACTCACCGTTCTTACCAACTTACCTTGCTACGTGTTTCCATTACCTGTGCTCTAACCACGATAGGAATGTTAGCTCAGTTAATAATCTGCTTCTCTCATGTCCCTCTCACAACTCTGACTTCGTGAACTGTTCATTTTTTGTTCAAGCAATACTACTCCGGAATGCACTCGCGAAATCAGAATGTTCACAAATCGATTTACATTTAAAAAGAAAGTTCATGATCTATTTTTCTATGAACTGGTAGAATTATCTAATTCACAGCATACCCTATATTTCGGTATTCATAGCGTTTAGATATGTATATTTGGGTGTCCCATATATGACAAAAAAAAATTTTTTTTCGAATTTCGAAATGCATACCCTCTATAACTTTTACTAATGCTATAAGATACTTAAATATAAAATTTTATCAATCTAGCATAATTGCAACCAGTGCCGACCGAGCTTCAAAGTTTAGTAAAAAACGTGTTTTGTCCTAAAATTTCAGTCTGCTATAATTTCACTATAAATGCAATGAATTAAGTGAATAAAATTAAATAATAAATTAGATGAACATTAATCTTTAATTAAAAACATAAAGAAATAAGAATCATTCAGGGTAACTTCGTTTTAGAGTAGTTTTTTTACAGTCTGGATACAATTTTAGATGTTCCTGGACACAGCGCAGCAAGAACTGTTTTTGTTCTTCTTCAGCCGTGATAAGTCCGTTAAAATCTTGCATTAATTTAACAGCCCTTTCAGCAGTATCATTTACAACTCTCAAATAACTTATTCTTCTTTTAGCCTCCAGAAAAGCAGCATTGTTATTCCAAGAAGATACATCTTCCTTTAGAAAACTGTCGTCGATCTGCAGTCGTGATAAAAATTGTTTGCTCTTTTCCGATACGAAATCATCCAGTGCTTTGTCTAAAAAAAAAGAAAAATAAGTTAAATAACAAATAAAAATCAACAACAATTTTGAAAATAAATAAATAAGTATTGGACATTGAAATTGAAATCCAACAAAAAGTCAATTTAACTTACCAAACAACTTTTGAGTCAGTTCTTCCTTCGACGGGTCATAGCGTTTGCTGAAATCCGAGATTTTGTCCCTGTTGAAGTTGGCAATCATCTTCTTCTTAGTTTGGTTGTCAACTTCATCATCAAATAGTGATAGAATGACTGTCTCTTCACAGAAATACCACAAGTGATGGCTGAACTTGCTTATAGAAGCTTTAGAAATTGTTGCGTCAACTTTTTCATACTCTTTTAACATCTTCAAGAAGCGCAAATCTTGATTAGGTGCTTTGGTCGCCACTGTACATTCGAGCCAAGGTTTAACATACAATATTACGAGAAATAAGCAGACATCTTGTAGAGCCTTTTGTCCTTCGCAGTTACTCTGCATTGTGACTGAAGTAAACATATTTTTAAAGAATAGATCGCTCTCGCCATCCAGCGTGCCTGATGTATAGCTCCGGGGGGCCTTAGTTTTAATTTTTCCTCTGTGTCTCCTCCTAAAAATATTACGCACAGTTCGACCAATTCGCGGTAATCATCTCTTACAAAACCTTTATCTAATTCTGCCTTATAAAATAGTAACAACGCTTGAATGTCTGTCTCGGCAACCCGTGCTTTTACGAAATTAAGAGATGGTTCAATTTTAGTACAATCAATGTTTTTCCAATTTTCTTGGAACTTTTTGAACATCGGAATATCTGGGCTACTAGTAATTTGCTTAATTTTGGTTTCAAAGACAGCTTTTAGGACCAATTCATAAACATAATGACGACAGGCGAAAAGCAACAATTCTCTTCCTAAAGTTTGCTCCAAAATAGCACGAGCTCCATTGAAACGGCCCATATTGGAAGCTGTTGTGTCGCAGCACATTATTTGCACTTTATCATAAAGGTTCCAGTCAAAGAGAGCTGCTGATACAGCCTTCGCTTGATGTTTTCCAGAAGAACTTTCTAGTTTCGGCACTGCAAGAAGCTGCTCTCTATCGTCAAATGAAGCTATAACTGGCAAGCGTTCTTCTTTTGAACTCCGTACATCCAATCCCGGTAATAGTTTTCCATCCCAATGGACTGTGACTATGTCGGGTACATTGTTTTGGAAGTTAGATTTTATTGCTTCTGCCCTTGATTTTCTAGTTTCAGTACGAATTCGCTGAATCGAGGATTTGTTAATACAGAAATCATCGCTGCTCAGACCAAGCGCTTCTACCACCGCATTAAGAATGTAAACGGTATCTCTAATGCTTAACTGGCATCGATCTAAAGCTGCAACTAGTTTAGGTGTTAAAAGATTCTTTCTACCTCTTTTTGAACTTTGTTCATGGCAGGGAACGTCCGGCAAGCTGGGTTAAGAATTCAAGATCTGTTCTTCGTCTGAATCTTCTACACTGTCTAAGTTATTTGTGGTGGAAGTAGATGCAACAGCTAGTGATTCTCTTTGTCTTACAATCCTTTCCTCTTCTTCCAATCGTCGTTGTCTAGATCTTTGTTCTTTTTCCGCCAATTTTTTATCTACACCACCTAAGCATCCCGGTCGACCTGGCTCTCTCTGTTTCATTAAAAATAATTTATCTTCCTCTATTTTCATTCTCTCAAAAGCATCAGCATGTGCAATATCAAACAAATTATCAAGATTAATTATAAAATTGTTCTCACGACTCTTAAACGTAATCTGAGTTTTCTTACAATTTTTTTGCAACTCTCTCCAAACATGATATAAATCAATAAGTTTCTTCACGCAGTTAGGAAATGCCCTTGTTGGAATTCTTGCTTTTTCCCAATATATGATGCACTCCCTAATCACAAGATTTGCACTTTCACTAACAGTCAATTTAACCTCACGAATATTGTAAAATAGGACTGAGAGAACTTGTCGATTAGATGGTAATTTTGCACCATTTATTTGGTAGCTAGTCAATCCGATAAGAAAAATATTTTGTTTATCACTCCGTAATTCCACCGACATGGTTACGTACTAAACAATGAAGCACTAATAGTCTCAAAAATCACGGACGAAATGGCAAATAAAACATGTCGTAACAGGTCACTGGGCAGTACTTAAGCAACTTGTATCGACAAGTTTAAATAGCAAGTCGGCACGGGTTATCGTTTATATATCGAACTAATATTCTTTTTCTAGACAATATAGGGTTATTACGAAACTTTTAAGAAGGTATGCGTAAAAAAATATCGAACTTGAAATTTTAGGGACACCCTAATGTATATGTGTATGTCTATTTGTATTAGTATATATTCCTTTATGTACGTATATTTGTGTATATGATATGTTCTATTGTAAGCATGTCTATATGTAACAATATACATCTAACCTTTGTGCATTTTACACAATTTCTACACAACTCGAAGGTTGACTGCAAGAAAATGCGCAAGGTATTCAGTCCACCGAAGTGTAAACGTAGTGCATAACGTTTGTAAATATAAAAATAAATAAAATATGGCTAATTTGTACCTGAGCGTCTTGCTATGGAAATACGAGTTTGTATGCAGGCATTTTGGTTATTTTCCAGAGCTATTTGAAACTTTTCACAATATACGCAAAATATTATTTTCAATACGAAGGTTTTCAGTAGCCAAGAACACATTACGACAGCAGATGGTGTAACAATATTCTGCAAAGTAGCTTTTTTTTATTCTCACACCAAAAAATATCTAGTTTGAAACAGACGTAAATAATATTTCAACACTTACTTTTCCAACTTTATTCGACAGTTTAATGAGTCGAATGATCACTTCTACGTAAATTAATGCATGAGAAAATAAATCTAGTACGTAAAAGGAAACCTGAAAGGAATAGTTTGATGTTAACAATTCTATTTATTATAATTTAATAAAAAAGAACAAAATCTCTGATAGCCATCAACATGTGTTCGCCACTTGCTTATTCAGATTCAAGTAGCTGTCTAGATTCAGTACCTAGCTTTTTTTGAGTGATACTTATTATCGAACCTCAATGGGCGAATCTTGGGATTAGGTTTCAGTTGGTTTGATAATATATTAAGCTTGATTGATGTGGTTTAAAAAAAATATATAGTAATACATATTCATTACTGAAACGTATGTAAATTATCCACCTTCTTTTTTGTACTTTGCGGAAATCTCCACGGATACCACCGTAGGGTAGTTATGTCGGACTCGAACCGACCAAAAACCGCACGCAATCATTACTGAGACGTTTGTAAATTATCCACCTAATGATTTTTATTTAATAAAACGTCTATGCGTCAGAGTAGTTACTTACAAAGTACTTGAAGATCGATTTAAAAGTATCATAGCCCTTTAGTACATCAGTGTACATCTGAAACATTGCTTTGCAGTAAACTTTTACGCCCATGTCCCTCTTTAACCGAGGACATAAAACTTCTTCATTCCATAAATTGAGCATTTCTTGCAGAAACGATACACACTGTGTAGCGTAAAATATATTGATATCAAAACATATTGTACTTAAGACTATCAAAGTATGCGATAGTGACTCATAAGAGAAGTGAACGATTAAAATATAGGTAACAGATATCCACAAAACGAAAATCCAATTCACGATAGTATAGGACCGAAGGCTTTTCTTATTAAAAAATCTATGAATGCCTTGAATAGTCAGAACAAAATCTATGTTTTGATGGTCATGAACAATAGCTAGGAAGCTATTCAGAAAAAAACCAGTGGAATAAAAGCAGAAATCATAATACGCAGCAATATAAACGAAGCTCAAGTATTGTCTGATATCATTATTAAAATGAAATACAAGTAGACGAGTTAAAAGTACGCCGTTGAAGAATAAAATCCCACATATAGATACTATATTCGAAAATCGGCCCTTTGGATGTATGACATTGTTCTTGATGTGGTATTTTGGGTAAAACCAAATAGTTTGTATTATGTTTAAAGGCCGAAGCATGGATTGAATGTCTTTGTCAATCACGTTACGGTATACTTTAATGACATTACACCTTTTATTACTTTTACCAAAGATTATAGAGCACATAATTATTTTTTAAATATTTTTCATAAATAATTAAGCGATAAAAATGTCACTGCTTGGAAGTCGACTTCGACATCTACTAGCACTTTGAGATTTATAATTTTATTATTCTCTAGGTCAAAATATGAAAGTTTGTATTCAGTAATTGAATGAAATATTTCTTTTAGCTTCTGTTTATCTTGTCACATATGTCAATCAAAATATTTACATTAGTAGTAATACTTCAAGTTATTGAGTTGTTTGTTATTTTTTGCATTTTGTGTGCCGCTATTAGTGGTTTAAGCTACAACCTTTTAGCATTTTATCTCGTACACAGTATTTTGGTTTGATATATATTATATACATAAATATAAATATATATCTAGCGGCCACCACAATAGTATTTGACGACTCTCAAGGTGTATTTCTTCAATTTATGGTACGTGTGAAAATCCTCGTTACCTGGATTTTCGATGGAGCGTTCTATTAGAACTGAAAAGGCTAAATTCTGACCATCTGGAAGCAAACTGTTCTCTTCAGTAAACTAAATCGTGGTCCACCCTGTATGTAGAAATTGGTGATTGTACATTGTTTTAATTAACCTACATTATGAGTATTCTGATTCACATTATGATTCTAAGCGTTTTTAATTATCTGATATCTAATACAATTGTAGTGAAACAGTACAAGAAATTTTATTTAAAAAGTGTAGCAAGTCCCTCCAAGTACCATCAATCAATAGTATAAATAAACCCCAAGTTTTATATATTTTTAATAAATGAAAGGTCTGATGTATTGCTATGAATGATTTTATGACATATGTAGCCTCATATACATGATTAATTAGTCTCTTACTATGTCAATAAACAATATAGTATGTATTTAATTCATCAGTATAATTTTCTACAAAGAGATTCAAGTTCCCAATAACATTAAGTGTAAACTTCTTTGTATTGCTATAGACCTTTGCCTTGATTACCTTTAAAGGACTAACAATTTACACTTTTACACAATCATTTATACAAAAAATAACATGCGCAGCCCACCTTTCCCGTAAGTCACTGCCGACACTTAATCCGATGACTGTTAATCATATCATATCATCAATAAGTGCGTTGCTATGTCTACTTCGTTATACGTTTTATAATTAATTTATTTGTAACAATTGCCACAAAATTTTTGTTTATACACTATGTTTCAGAGGGAAGTAAAAGACTTTGCAAGTATATACTTCGGTTTAATTACACTAGCTTTGAAAAGACGAACGCGTTCAGAGCTTTCGTGATTGATTTATCCCTGCCTAAGGGATTAATTAGCCTAACAGTGAATTACATCATTGTACATATTATTACAGTTAAATAGTTATAAATCTATCTGTATCCTTAACTGTGTTTGTATCTATGTCTCCACCAGTATCTGTGTATTATAATCCAATATGTAAGTGAAAATGATGACTTGATGACTGAAATGATGAAGATAATTTAATTTCTAAAAACAAATGTTGATTATTTAATGAAATATTTTTTATTTAAGCTTGATATTATGATGTCTTAATTAAAATAACCAACTAATATAAAAATTTATTTGAACTTATTTCATTGCGTTTCATAATCGTAATTTTTATTACTGATGTAATTAATTAGTATTTGTCTATAAAAAATGATATAAAATAGTTATAATGAATAATAAGGAATAGGTTTAGTGAAACAAATATTTTTTTTTTATTTGTAACATGGATGTAATTGTCGTTGATAACGATGATGATGACGTAATTGTATATATTTAAAATTTAGTATAATGCATACTTTTTTTTACTGTTGTAATAAATTAGCATTTATATAAGAATGACATATAATAGTTTTAATGTATAATAAGGAATAAGTTTTGCGAAAGAAATAATTATTTTTATTTCTATTGTTATTTGTAACATGGATGTAATTGTCCTTGATAATGATCATGATGATGATTTAATTGTATATGTTTAACATAACTTACCAAAGTGACAGCAATGCACTTGTAACTTGGAAGTTGTGGTAGTTTATGGACGGCGGTAGTCGTTTAACATACGGTTATCTTTGACCGAACGGGTCAATCATTTGCTGTGCTATAAAATCTCGTACAAAAATAAAGTTTACTCAACTAAATATGCTTTAATAATGCGACTGCGGGGTTATAAGCGAGGACGTCTACATGCATAAACGACTCTCAGACTAAAGTACAACAGCGTTTATAATTAAATATTATTCCTAAATTTTCACACTATTTCTTATTTATACAATAATTATGTAGTAATCACACACAATGTAAAATGAGTTCGTGTATAAAGTAAAAGAAATATCATCTTTCTCAATCTCTTTACTATCAAATACAAGTTTTATTGAAAGAGTTTTTGTTTTAAATATTATTCAAGACACGCCTAATCTCTCATCCAATATTAATTGTAAAGAGCATCTGTATTTAGATTTACTGAATGTAATTAACCATCAGAGAGCCATATTTTTGTAAAAATAGGTTATATCCAACAAAGTGATATCTCGGTTTCCGTAATCTGTTTTTAAGAATTCTCTCATTGGTTTCAACAAGTGTGTAAGGTTATCGAATCCAAACCAAACTCCCTAAATCCAAGGTTACTGAAAGAGTGGTAATGCTACGATACCTTTGAGTAGCTAGTGTTGTGATGGGTTAAGGATACAGAGTATCACCACCCTTATTAATCCCACGGATATCGTAAGAGGTGGTCAATGGAACAAAATACGCAAGACAACATCTCTGCAAAACGAAACAAAACTTGAACAAATCCTGTTCTAACCACCTGGCCAGCGTGGTATAATAGACCAAAAGCTCTTACCGAAGAAGAAGCTTATGTCTAGCATTGGACTGTTAAAAGCTGTTGATGATGGTGATGATGATAATAATGATTAATAATGACGAGTAGCATATGTCCACCGGCCGGAAGTAGTCACCCACTAGCAGGTGACCCGACTGTTCGTTTGCCTTAAATATTCTGCGCCTCGGAGAGTACGTAAAAGCTTCGGTCTTGCGCCTGATCTCACCCACGTAAATAATGTTATCAGGCAGCAAATAAATCCTCGTATGCAACATTTTATATAGTATGTAGAAAGACGTATATATGACGTACACGTATCATTCATTGAATTTCGAAGCACGCGTAGTAAATACTAGTAAGAGTAATAAATTATTTATGAAAGTTTTCATTGTTTCCGGTCTTATTCTAAAAATACTCATAAAGCAAATGATTATTCCATCTATTTAAGCGATAAAGATATAATTTAGTTACAATAATTAATAAATTTATGACGTTATGTCTAAATATCGAACGTTTTAACTATATGAAATTCTTTTAACGTAATGACTTCGATTTCAATTTGTAACTCACTTCCTGTTTTCTTCAATCGTACCACTGAAGGACAACATGGTGGTAATAGATACAAGAGTAAAATTTAGTAAAAACTTTTTAGACAGACGTTTCCAAAAAGTATTACTACCGACCCAAATTATACAACATATGTTTTTCTTATCAAAATTTTACATTAAAAGAAATTGTATCTTGCCCAATGATATCTCATATCATATTATTTCACTACTTGGTGTGCTGTTTTACATAGCCTTAAATCTAAATGCTGTCAACGTTGATAACTTTACTCAAACGTTAGCAATCAGTTCACGCTTGAGCTTCACTTTTTTTTCGAGCTTTATTGTTACTATTGCAGGTTACTTCATGTTTTACTTTCATAATGTATTCTCCAGCAAAAAACATGTGCGAATGATTGTCATCATCCAACGATCTTTTAGAATCGTTCACTTTGATAAATATAAGAATATCATTTTTGACAATTGGAGTTACGTTTTCAGGCATTTCGTAATCTATTTAGTTTTTCTTCTTTTCAATTTAAGTGTGCCAGTGACTATTTACTATTTCTCTTTGGTGTATTTCGACGTATATATGTCGTATGGCGTTTGTTTAAGCAAACTCTTGCGTGGTGGTATACTTGCATGGATGTCGGAAATCCAGTATCACACCCGAATACCTCAAATTATAAATAATGATTGTGATAAACCATGGAAACAATTGTTTCAAGTGTATAAGTATTTAATGGAAACATTTTCTATATTCAAAAACGTTTTTCAAGTTCCAGTGAGTACTACTTTGTAATTTTAAATATGCCTAACCGTTCGCTTGACGCTTGATGACGTAACTATTGCGGCATATTAGAAAATACTTAGCTGAGTGTAATGAACCCTACTTAACTCAAAGTTTGTATTTTGAGGCATAAAGAAGATGTAGCATAAAGTACAGGGTACTTTAATTATTGAATCGAACTTAAGGTTTAAGGCATATGAGGTTAACTAATTATTTGGTAATTTGTTTCAGATAGTTTTTACAACATGTGATACACTTTTGCATACATTACTTTACGTGCAAACATTTTTAGCACTGGATAAAATACCCTCGATTGAAGTCAAAGAAACGGTAAGTTTTTTATTTCTTTCTCAGTATTTTTTTATTATTTTTTTTTTAGGAACCTACAAAAGTAACTCTGTTCTGCCTGATGGAAAGCACGAATAGAGACATGATCATTGACATTTAGATATTAGTTTATAACGAGATTGGTAATCAACAACAGATTTTGTTGAAAATATTTTCTTCGTTGTAGTCTTAACGTTTTTGTTTTAGGCGTCCTTTCGTTTGGGAGCATTTTACTGGGTAATAAAAAATGTGTCAATTATTGCAATATTCAGTTATCATTGTGAGAAATTTTACGAAGTTATCAATGACGTGAATGAAGTTTGCTACCGTTTGTTAAGCAACAATCAAGAATTAGGTAAAGAATATAGCTTGTGAACGACTTTCACGTGATTAATAATAATGTTAGCCTTACACATTGTAATAGTCCCCCCTAAAAACCTAGTGCGAGTATAGTAATTTTTCGGCTATTTAATGAGGTATTATTATACAAGCCAGCACCCTCCAATGTGGAGGGAGGTCTAACGCTCCTCCAGAATCCGCGTTAGACTGTAGAACTCGACACCAGACTGGACATTCTCCCACTGGCTTATAACGATTCAAATAAATAATAAGAAACCGCGATAAGAGGGAATCAAAATGAGAGATTATGAAACAATTAAATACATTTCTGTTGGTTGTGCTTATCACTCTTCCATCCGTTGTGCACTTAAGATTTAGGTGAATTAACTGACTTTAACTCGAGGGGGTCAGGAACGCTAAGTCCAAACCTATAACTCGCTTTGACAGGTGTATTCAGCTGTATACGACCGAAGCTAAACGCTTTCGCGCCTCCGCCCCGACGTGGGACTCCAACCCATCGGTTTCCTGTGTACTCAACCCGCTATATGAGTTAACCCGCCTACTGACCCCCGTGCATCCGCCCCTTAAGACCCATAGCTCCCAAGCACACGGCACACACTCATACACGCTGTAACTACAATATAAATACACCACAGGGACAGATCACCCAGATATGATCGTGTAACGGAACCGCTCCGGCGATCAACCAAATGGCTCCGTTCGATCTATACCTTAGCTCTCCACACCGCAGCGACTTATAAAGAGTTCTACTCATTATCTCTATCAAAGGTACCGATAAACCAACAGTAATGCTCAGCGAGAAATAATAGAGAGATATCATCTAATTATTCAACGATTATTACTATACTCAGACCGGCATATAAATACATATAAATCATTATCCTACGAAATAATAGGCAACAAGGACTTACCTAGCTACTGCAGCGTTATATATGCTAACTTACTCAACGTCATGGTAACCCACACGACCGGCTATGCCCAGCTTTCACGAACGTCCTGCCTTCACCCTGCACCCTCACTCACTATCTCGATTCTTTCAAACCCTGTCGTTTTCTCTCAGCCCGCGCCCCACTACCTATCGCCTTTTTTGTTTACAATTATTTCTCTCACAGATGTCTTGGAACTGATATCCAAAGGTCTATTAAGAGTCTTTGCCAAAGAATTCGTTTTAAGATGCAATAAATATTTTGTTTTTACTTGTACAAGAGTCGCTTAAGAATCTGTCCATTAAGTGACGGTCCTATTCTGTTGTCTAGACCCTTTTTTTTATACATGCACGTGTTGCCAACGGCTAGGAATATATTGTTGCATTGATGTAACAATAATTGTAAATTCTAAATAACGTAATATGATAATACTATCACAACATCTACGGCCGTCTGGTCTGGTCTGGCAGCTAAATTGTTGATAAACATACGTATATATTTTTAAATACACACATGTCATAGATAAATTACATCCAGACGTAGAATGATTTTGTTCATCACACGTCACTTGCCATGAGTAGAAATCGAACCCACGCTCTAAAACCTAACATTTAAAATCGCTAATTACTAGACGAACAGATAAGAATGATTTGGTACATTTGAAAATTGTTGTTTTTTTTTATGGAACCTGCCAAAGTAACATTACTCTGCCTGATGTAAAACATGAATAGAATCTAAAAGTTGTAGTCACTACAGGGTGAACCATACAAAAGTCGCCTAGTGAGATGCCTTTTCATGCATGCTTGGTTAGTTATAAATCTATTTGTATCTTTAACTGTGTTTATATCTGTGTCTTCACCAGTATCTATATATTATAATCCTATATGTAAGTGAAAATGATGAATTGGTGACTGAAATGATAATGATAATTTAATTTCTGAAAACAAATGTTGATTATTTAATGAAATATTTTTTATTTGAACTTGATATTATGACATGTCTTAATTAAAATAACAAACTAATATAACAATTTATTTGAACTTATTTTATTGTGTTTCATTAATTTTTATTACTGATGAAATGAATTAGTATTTGTCTATAAAAATGACATACAACAGTTTTAATGAATAATAAGGAACAAGTTTAGTGAAAGAAATTATTATTTTTATTTCTAACATGGATGTAATTGTCGTTGATAACGATGATGATGATGATGATGATGATGATGATGTAATTGTATATGTTTAACATTTAGTATAATGCATACAAGCTGCTTGTTTAGACTGATAAATAAAAAAAAGCTACTCTATTTTACTACTCGGATAAAGCAAATTGAATCAGAACAACAGTATAACTGCTAATGAGACCTATTAACGTCAAAGGCAGTGCAGCATCGATGTAGAACAAGCCACACACTGACATCCTCTTGCACGACGATCGATACAGGCGTTGTACGTTCTTCATCATTTTTATTCTAAATCTGTAAATAAATATTTATTGTAATTACAATGAAAGAAAGAAAATAATTGTACAAAGATCACATAAGTTTGATAACACTGTAAGAAAATGATGAATAAATATTATGTTATAATAATATATAATATTATCAAATAGACTAGATGACACCTTAGTCAAATTAGTTACTTTTAATTATCTGACCAAACGACAATTTTGTATGAAAAATGTACTAAATACAAAATTGTAACGTCACTGTTTTAGACTACTCAATTGAACAATATATTTCAATCTATATTTGATTGTTAATCACAATAATAATAAAAAGCTATGTTATTTGTATTTTCCGAGATGTTTCGCGTCCCCCTAAGGAGAGTATGGTACGAAAAGTAACCTGCAACTTGTAAAAAAACAAAATAAAATATATAAACGACAAGGTCCCGTGTTTAATAATAAAATTAGTCTGAATGATATCAACCGTCATTTTTCAACCACAGCTACGCTGGATCTTCTAAGTGTCAAGCACTATATTGCATCTTTTTTTTTCTATATTAAGGCCTGCAAAAGTGACTCTACTCTGCCTGATGGAAAGCATGACAAGCATGACAGTCATCGTGACAGTGTAAGGCTTACACAGTTACCACGATAACTGTCACTTCTGCATCAATGGGCCTCCGGTCTCACACTCACCAACGAAACGCGACAACACGGATGCTGTCGCTTTAGATCGGTCTTCTGTGGGAGAGTAGTACTGCCCCGGTCGAGCCGGCCCGTTCGTGCTGAAATCAGCGTGGCTCTACTACCTACTAAATCTAATATCTGGTCTTACCATCCCACTACAGACTCATTTTATTCATTGAATTTTCTCCAGGGTCTCCTAAAGATATCAAGACGTGGCTTATATCATTTTTCTTCCAAAAAATAGAACCTTTCTCTGCCTGAACACTTTCCAGCTATTGCCATTCTTCTCTTCTTATCTAAATTACTTCAGACTTGTATACTTAAACAAGTTACATAATTTGTGTACAAAAATTAACTTTAACTTTCCATAATCAGGCTTCAGCCTGGTCACAGCACAGTTACCGCTCTCTATGAAGTGGCTGGCCATATTAGGAACAATCACTGAAGACACGAAAGTCACAGTTTTAGTCTTAGATGATTTCTCTAGTGCCTTTAATACTGTCAATCGCAAAATCCTGTTATCCATCCTAGCATATTTCATGGTTCATTCCGAGATACTGGATTGGCTCTCTACACACATTCAGGGCGAACTCTGTGCGTTCGTGTTGATGATTTGTCATCAAGTTGGTGCAACCTCTACACTGGCGTTCCACAAGGCAGCATTTTATTTCCTGTATTATTTTTAATTTCTGTAACCTCATAATTCAACATTTTCGATGTGAGTATGACAGGCAAGGGTGGAGGAAGTGATGCAGGTTGTTGATGAGGTTGATAGGTATCTTGATTTCATAAAATCCTTGTCTTAGATATTTGAACTATTAGCAAATCTAGCCAAATGTCAGACCATCATTATAGGCAGCAAATGTACAATGATCAGATCAAATAGCACCTCGGTGCCACTGATTTTTTTCAATGATTTAATCATTTCATATAGTCCAGCAGTAAAGTTGAGTTGGGTTTACTTATCGACTCGACTCTCGATTGGTGAGTTCAGGTCACTAGCGTGAGCTAGAAAATTTTCTGCTTTATAACTCAAAAGTTACACTCATGTAGTCCCTAATTATTCCATTAATCGGCTATATTAATGTATGTTAATTCGACTTGACTCAAGACCTCCTTAATAAGTTTGACCGCCTTATCAATAACTACATTCGATATATTTTTAATATTCTGCAGTATAACCATGTGTCTGCTTTGTGTTCCCAGTTAAAATGGTTGCCGATGCGCCAACGGCGCAATCAGTGAGCACTTACCTCTATGTTTTTATTTCTCATCTCACCGTCCATACCAACTTACTTTGCTCCGTATTTCCGTTACCTGTGCTCTGACCACGATAGCAATCTTAGCTCAGTTAATAATCTACTTTCTTCATGTCCCTTTCACAACTCTGACTTCGTGAACTGTTCGTTTTTTGTTCAAGCGGTACTACTCTGGAATGCGCTCCCGAAATCAAAACGTTCATAAATCGATTTACATTCAAAAAGAAAGTTCAAGATTTATTTCTCAGTGAACCAGTAGAATTACCTAATTCACAGCATACCGTATTTTTTGGTATTCATAGCGTATATATATATGTATGTGTGTAGGTCTACTTGTATTAGTACATATTCATTTCTGTACGTTTTTTTTTTTTGTAAGTATGATATGTTCTATTCTGAGCATCTATGTATGTAATAATATGTATCTAACCTTTGTGCACCTACCACCTTATGTAATTTCTACACCACTCGAAGGTTGACTGCAAGAAAATGCCCAGAGTATTCAGTCTGTCGATGTGCAAATGTAGTGCATAACGTTTGTAAATAAAAAAATGAATAAAATATAGCTAATTTGTACCTCAGCGTCTTGCTTTGGAAATACGAGTTTGTATGCAGACATTTTGGCTATTTTCCAAAGCTATATGAAATTTTTCACAATATATCCAAAATATTATTTGCAATAAGAAGGTTTTCATTAGCCAAGAGCATATTATGAGAGCAGTTGGCGCAGCAACCATATTCTGCAAAGTATTTTTTTTTATTCTCCCACTAAAAATAACAAGTTTGAAATAGACGTAAATAATATTTCAACACTTAATTTTCCAACTTTATTCGACAGTTTGATGAGTCGAATGATCACTTCTACGTTCATTAATGCATGAGAAAATAAATCTAGTACGTAAATAGAAATATGAAATAAATAGTTTGATATTAACAATTCTATTAAATTAAAAAAAAAGTACAACATTGCTGACAGCCATCTTAACAACATGTGTTCGCCACTTGCATATTTAGATTTGCTGTCTAGATTCAGTGCGTAGCTTTTTTAAGTGACACTTATTATAGATCTTCAATGGGCGAATCTCGGGATGAGGTTTCAGTTGATTTGATAATATATTAAACTTGATTAATGAGGTTTAAAAAGTATCTAGTAATACATATTCATTACTTGTAAATTATCGACCTAATGATTTTTTTTACAAAAATGTGTGAGAGTAGTTACTTACAAAGTACTTGAAGATCGATTTAAAAGTATCATAGCCCATTAGTATATCAGTGTACGTCTGAAAACCTTCCTTTGCAGTAGTCTTTTACGTCCATGTACCTCTTTAACTGAGGACATAAAACTTCTTCATTCCATGAATTGAGAATTTCTTTTAGAAACGATATACTCTGTATAGCGTAAAATATATTGATATTAAAACATATTGTACTCAAGAATATCAAAGTATGCGATAGTGACTCATAAGAGAAGTGAATGATTAAAATATAAGTAACAGATATCCACACAACGAAAAGCCAGTTAACGATAGTCTAGGACCGAAGGCGTTTCTTATTAAAAAATCTTTGAATGCCCTGAATAGTCTGAACAAAAGCTATGTTTTTATGGACATGAGCAATCACCAGAAAGCTATTACAAAAAAAACCAGTGGAATAAAAGCAAAGATCACAATACGCAGCAATGTAAACGAAGCTCAAGTATTATCTGATATCATTCTTAAAATGAAATACAAGTAGACGAGTTAAAAGTACGATGTTGAAGAATAAAATCCTACATATAGATATTATATTCGAAAATCGGCCCTTTGGATGTATGACATTGTTCTTGATGTGGTATTTTGGGTAAAATCAAATAGTTTGCATTATGTTTAAAGGTCGAAGCATAAATTGAATGTCTTTGTCGATCACGTTGCGGTATATTTTATTGACATTACACCTTTTATTACTTTTACCACAGATTATAGGGCGCATAATTATTTTTTAAATTTTTTTCATAAATAATTAAGCAATAAAAATGTTTCTGCTTTGGAATCGACTTCGACATCTACTAGCACTTTGAGATTTATAACTTTATTATTCTGTAGGTCAAAATTTGAAAGTTTGAATTCAGTAATTGAATGGAACATTTCTTTTAGTTTCTGTTTATCTTGTCACATTTGTCAACCAAAATATTTACATAAGTATTAATACTTCAAGTTATTGAGTTGTTTATTTGTTTTGCATTTTGCGTGCCGCTATTAGTGGTTCAAGCTATAACCTCTTAGCATTTTATCTTGTACGCAGTACTTTGGTTTGATGTATTATGTATACATTGATATATATCTAGCGGCCACCCCAATAGTATTTGACGACTCTCAAGGCATATTTCTTCAATTCATGGTACGTGTGAAAATCCTCGTCACCTGAGTTTTCAATGGAGCGTTCTATCAGAATTGAAAAGGCTATATTCTGACCATTTGGAAGTAAAACTGTTCCCTGTGCAGGTAAAGGCCTCATGGAGAAGTCTATACTCAAGCGGGTCAAAAGAAATTCGTGTGTTGAACTGTCTATACTGTTGTCACAACTAACACTGGGCTAAGAGAGTTACTTCCTAAAGCAAACGTGCCTGGAAAGAATCTGTGTTCATCGGAAGAAAAATATTAAGTCAGCAGATAGAGCTTCCAATCTAGACTATCAATGAGTAATAGTATCACTACTTCTGGATGGAATAGTTTCTTGATCGATTCTTCTGGATTGAATGGATTCCAACTATTTCTGGTCAGACTAGACTAGAATTTCACGATCGACTGCCGCTACCGCTACCAGGAACTCAGCCGTCCGCCGATATTAGGTTCTTTTATTCTCGTTGAATGATAATTTATCGATACAATTGTTTCATCGACGAATCACCTCACACCATCATCTTTTAAGAAGTTATAAAACAAACACAGATGTTAGCGAATTTACAAAGCATCGTGATAAATGCCAGTTAATGTTTATGGGGTAGTAGCCCGATTCGTGTTTTAAAAAAGTATAGGGTGGGCCAAGAATTTATTAACATTTGAATTTAACATCTCTTGCAAACATGTTACGGGAGTTCTAGGGACCGATACTACTAGAGCCACTTGTCATACATCCGATGAGACCCTGCCGGTGTTTAAAGACATACTTCCAGAAAAGCTGATTTCCAGATAAGGTGACATTCCATGGTCACAAAGAAGTCCAGATCTATCCCCAGCAGACTTCTTTTTATCCCGTTATTCGAAGAATCGTGTCTATATCAATAAACCAAATACACTACGTGAACTAAAAGAAAAAGTCACCGAAGAGATGTCGGCGATCTCGTGGTCTCTTTGCCGACGAGTATTCGTATATTTTTGTGCTCACTTAGCAGACAGCAAACGTTAAAATAGTGGCCATTTAAACAATGTAATGTTAAAAAAATAAAAACAAACTAATTAACTTTTTGTAAATTAACAATTTTTATAATATATCAAATGGTTTTTTATGCGATTTTTCGCAAATGTTTACTAATACGAGTTAGTTCACATTTGAAAACCGAGGCCAACCCTATATTTAGAAATTGGTGATTGTATATTATTTTGATCAACCTACATTGTGAGTGTTACCATTTTGAACGTTTTAAATTATCTGATATTTAATTAAGTTGTAGTGAAACAGTACATGTAATTTAATTTAATAAGTGTAGCGAGTCCCACCAAGTACCATCAGTCAATAGTATAAATAAACCCCAAGTTTTATATATTTTTAATGGATGGAAGATCTGGTGTATTACTATAAATGACTTTATGACATGTGTAGCCTAATATAGGTGATTAATTAGTTTCTTACTATATTTATTAAGAATAAAATATATATTCAATTCATCACTATCTAATAATATATAATCATTTATACAAAAAATAACATGCGCAGCCCTGCTTTCACGTAAGTCACTGCCAACGGACAACAAAGGATTAGTTAATTGGTTGACCGTACCCCGCAACGTGTCCCGCAAACCATCAGGAGGACCAATTGGGTTGCCTACAATTACCATCATCCTGAAAGTCAGTCATCCCATCTAGCCTGTGGGCATCCTACACTACGTTTGCCGAGACTCAGTCTCCACTCTAGAACTCGCTTAACAAAACGATTATCGATTCTGCGGCTAAAATGTCAGAATATTCTGATCAAATACCAACTTTTCAAATTATTGAGTACTTTAAATTGCAGTTGTTATCTTTATAAAAAAAGTCATCAGTCAGACAAGAAGCCAGTTACTAGAGGTGAGGATCTAGAGTATGTTTTTCTTCTACGTATTGCTACAAGCTGAGTAACATTGAAACCCATACTATACTGGTCAAACCGGACGTTTACCAAAAAAAGTGGTTCGCTAAAAGCAGCTGTAGCCAGTAAGTGTATATCAGAGGGCCTGATGAATGTGAAATAAACTCGAGTATGTGACCGAACAAAGTAAAAGGGTAGTTACCCTTTACTAGTTAGTAAACTCTACGTACCCCAGACAGGAATAAATCGCATGTTTTCAATAGATAGGTGATAAAAATTATAATTTTAATACAGCAGTAAAAGTATAAGAGTTGGTTGTTTATCATCTTAATTAATAATTGTATTATATAGTTTGTGTGTAATGAAATGTTATTCAATAATTAATTAATGGAAAACAAAATGACAACGACAACATTAATACTATTAGCACTATACGACATTTGATGTTAACATGGTTGAATAATTAGTATGAAATAAGTTTTCGTTCGTGTAGTATTTGAATTTTGAATTTTTACATTAGAGAACTGGGTTTTGTTGCGTAAATCCCGATTCCATTGTAAATCTGAGATAAAAAATAGCCTATGTATTAACCTGTAACTTCCACTCATTCCTTGTGCTAGTGAAAGTCCTATTAAAATCTGTTCAGCGGTTCCAGAGATTAGCTTGGATGACCAAGCAGATAGAATGATAGATAAAAATATTACAAAAATAGTTTATATTTTAGTATCGTGTAAAGAGCTATAAATACAGTTCTTTTTAAACCACAGACAGACATTTTAATTTTATTGATATGTATTGATTCATAAAAAGAATATAAAAGCAACATTAATACAAAGTAAAGACTAGAAAGTTATCAAATTAATTATTGAAGCATGTTAACATGAAATGTTTTTAACTACAATACCAATAAGTAAAAGTAATTTAACGCATTAACATAATAAATTTAAACAAACAGTTATCGATAAATAGAGAGTGAGCAGTATTTTTCATTAGTCGAATGTACATTTGACATGGTTCAATCATGGCCTTTTATTTTAGAAATAATTCCATTTCTAATAATAATGTCACCATGCAATCGGTACAGCAAAAAAGTAATAATAATGAGGTCTTATTGAATAATTTTGTGGAAAAAGACATACAAGCTATGCTGAGGCCCTTAAACATAATACCAACAATGTTCATCACTGCTAAATATCAAATTTGTCACAATTTTATCACTTCCAATACTTCTTTCTACAATATTTGTTCATGTTTGGTTTCTGTTCTGTGTATATTTGCTTACCTCTTCCGTGTGTATCAAATATCAGATTACGAAAAAAACCTGTTTGGCGTTATTCTCTATTGGACTTGTATATCAGATTTCATTACGTACTCCTTCGGGTTTACGTTGAACATATGCACGAACATATTCACTAGGCAGATTAATGTATTTTTAGTTTTGAAACTACAAAGAGTTTACAAGTTATTAAGTATCAATAAAAATAAAATTAGAGAAATAATTTTTTTTAATTGGGCAAGCATCACTTCTTTCTTTGTTTTTAATATTCTCTGGATAATTTTAGTGTATAGTGTTACCAACCAATTTAGTTTCCATGGATTAATTTTGACCATAATAGTCACTTGTTTTGACTTCAATGTGTTGTATGCCAGTAGACTATTGCACATGATACAAATTGCATTCAAACTTTGGATTGAGACTATTACATCGTCACGAAGGTCGGAAGAAACATTGAAAGAAAACTTCTGGACTACTATGTTTGCAGTATATGATGAAATATTGAAGGTGTATGATATAATTGAAAAGACTTTTAAGGGGCAAGTAAGTTTTGTAGGATTCTACAGTGTTAGTATTAGTTTACTTTTTTTAAGGTACACGACCAATATAACATACAATGATATGTTAAGAACTGAAGCAATACACATAATATATGTATATTAATATGTAAATACAGCTGTTGTGGCAATAACGGTGATGATAATATTAACAGCTTGTCCCATGCCACACACATCCAACGGTTTCCTGTGATCTTCACCAGGTCATTGGACTACTTTGTGGGGCGCCTTCCGACGCTGCGTTACCCAGTACGAGGTCGCAGCTACACAACTTTATGATCCCATCGGCCATCGTTTCTGTGTGTAATGTGCCTCGCCTACTGCCACTTAAGTTAAGCACTTTTACTGGGAATATCGGTGACCTTGGTTCGTTTGCAAATTTCCTCATTCCTGAATCGGTCACGCAAAGAAACTCCGAAAATTGACCTCTCTATTGCTCTTTAGTGACTTAGAACTTTCTTACCAGGCCCATAGTGAGCGACCACGTCTCTGTGCAGCAAATGTGACTGTACTGTAACCTGCTTCAAAATTTATTCTTTACATGTGTTGCTCCTTGCATTTCTCAACAGTTCACCAATACTAGCTTTTTTGTGGAATTTTACTGAGCTCAAGAGGAGCCAACTCCGGCGTGAGCGCTACATGGTACTACGGAACGTACCCTTTGTTGGCAGAAATAACACATCGAGGTTCCCACACAAGAGGGGACCATCTATAAGCTATAGGTGACCCGAGATACGTCGGGATTTCAGGCATTTCCCTTCTAGAATGTACCTGGCTTCCCCACTGCTAGTAACCGAGACAGCGTGCAGTTCTTGGTCGGTTCGAGTCCAACATATCCACTAGCCGGTGGCAACCGTGGAGATTTCCGCAGAAACAAAAAGAAAGTGGAAATTGGCTTGGCTCAAGCATTTTCATAAGTAGTATAGTGATTGTAACTCTTGAATTCTATACGTACTTTCCATCAAGTAGAGCAGAGGCACTTTAGCAGACTTTTGGAATAAAAATAAAAAATATTGAATTTTAAGTGACTGAGTAATTGCTAGCCTAATGATAATTGGGACCCTTTATTAAAAGTGGAAGTATAAATATCTTAATATATATAAATCTAGTGTCACAATGTTTGTCCTCAATGGACTCCTAAACCACTTAACCGATTATGATAAAATTCGCACACCATGTGCAGTTCGATCCAACTTGAGAGATAGGATAGTTTAAATCTCAAATTATAGTCGCAATTTTAATTTATTGCTAATTATTTGTCTGTTATTATTTGACAGTCACAATTATCTGTTAACTCCAAATGATTCTAACAGATGTCGATACCTTTCGACTGGGTTGAGTAAGTAATCAATAGATGGCGCTGCTATGGTAAACAGCCACAGCAACGCGTGGCCGGGTCAGCTAGTAGGCTTATATGTTTAAGTGGCTGCAGCTATTAGTTGTAATTCGTATATTAATGTACATCTTACTATTTCAGATTATGTTTTATACAATGTTAACATTTGTGCGCGCTCTGTTGAATGTACTGATTTTGGTATATTTGAAAAAGTTAGTGGTTGCACATGTAAGTATAGTAAATAGGGCAATTAACTGTGTGTGTTTCAAACATTCTTTATGCTCAAACAAATTTTGTAAACATTTTGCAGTTTTCTCTATTCTTATCAGTGAATTTGTTAACCTTATGCAAGGACGTGGTTATACATATATATCTCACTAAAGAGTGTGAGAATTTGTACTTAGCAATGGAAGATCTGAAGTCAGTATGTCTACTGCGTATGAATGAAATTGAAACATCAAGTAAGTGACTTCTAAAAATATTTTTGATATTTTCTCTACTAATCTTGTTGAGCTAAAATTTGTGATTTTTATTTGCTACCAGGTGCAAGTTCTTTAGCCTTTTCATTTATTTCATAGTCATACGATGCAGTATACCTACAACTGTCATTTTGAATTTTCAATTTGCTCAAAATCAGGTTACCATATTCAAAATTTATTTATTTACGTAGTAAGTGGCGTGAACAATGAAATACGTAACTTTTGGTGCCACGCATGACTTTCTCAACCTCTGTGTTGATTTATGTAACATTACGAATGAGTAACTTTAAACTGCAATGTAGCATTATTTTTGCGTCGTTTTTGATCAATATCATTGAGTTTTAATGTTAGTAAAGCCTTATCTCAAATTTCAATCACACAGATCGAGTCTTGCTCACACGTGACGAAGTAATAGTTCTCCCCTGATATATTCGTAATTTATTCCAGCTGCCCAAAGAAGAACATGTAAGAATATTCAGCGACTACAAGCAGTTTCATTCAAAAAATTAAGAGCTTGCGATGTTTACACCGTGGATGCTGCAGTACTCTTAAGATTGCTGTATCTTCTTACTTCATACGTTATTGTTATTTTACAGTTTGCACTATTGTGATTGGACTCTGTACCTTATCTTATGGCTCTGATACTATGATATAGGTTAAAAATAAAATATTGAAGACTAGATTGAAACTAATGTAATATTCTGTACGTTAAGTTTTGACGATAGAAGGGGCTAAGCAAATGGGTCCACCTATGAGGCGATTACTGGAAAGTGACTACCATCGTCTGAATAATGTGAGTGATAAAGAAGAGTGATGCTATAGCTCAGAGAAAACACAGTTAGGTTGTCGTCCAAAATTAAGGACGTACACAACGACAACAGATTTGATAATAACAGTTTAAACATATGTAGGTACATCAAAAGAAGTATAGGTTCTAGATCTTTATTACACGTTGAATATGTGTACAAACATACTTTCTAGTGAGGTTAAGATGTTCTCGATATCGATACTGCAGTGATCTTACTAGTTACTGAATGTCCACGAAATTAAACTGATAAAGATGATCGTTTTTAATTGGGTAAGCGTCTGTAACTTCTTTGGTTTTAATGTACTATGAGTCATGTTAGGCATTCGTTGCACTTTCTACGACGTAATTATGTATATTCATGGTAGTCATTTGTTTTGAATACAATATATTATATGTTAGTAGACCAGTGTACCTAGTAAAAGCTGCTTGGTAAATTTGGATCGAGAATATTTAATCATCTTCAATAGGTCAGAAGAAACAGTCGGAGGTAATTATTGGGCCACTATGATTCTAGTTTTAAATCTTTATTACACGTTGAATATGTGTACAAACATGCTTTCTAGTGAAATTAAGGTATTCTTGATATCGAGACTGCAGTGAGCTTCAACTTCATCATCATCATCTCAGCTAAAATACGTTCACTACTGGACATAGGCCTCCCAAAGGTTCTTCACAACAGCCGATCCTGTGCCACCCGCATTCAGCAGCTTCGTGCGACCTTCACCAGGTCGTTGGACCACCTTGTGGAGGGCCTACCAACGCTGCGTTGCCCAGTAGGCGATCGCCACTCCAAAACTTTACGGCCCCATCGACCGTCGTTTCTGCGTGTAATGTGGCCCGCCCACTGCCATGTAGTTCAGCAATTTTACTGGCAATGTCGGTGACCTTTGTTCGTCTGCCGATCTCCTCATTCCTGATTCGATTACGCAAAAAAACTCATTACCCTCTCCATTGCTCTTTAGTTGACTTTGAGCCTTCTTATCAAGCTCATAGTGAGCGACCATGTCTCTGCATCGTAAGTCATCACTGGTAGCGGTTTATAAAATTTGCTATTGACTAACCTGTTACATAAGAGGTTCGTGATCCCAAGTTCTGAACCAAATTTTAATCTTTCTGACAGAACACTTGAAGTGAGTCCACAATTCAGTGGTTTGGGAGGCTTCTATCTAGATTTTAATTTTATCCACGAAGCTCCGTGTGCTGACAGATTAAGAATGCAGAGTATCGCCACCCCCTATTCTCCCCATGATTGTCGTAAGAGGCGACTAAAATAACAGAATATGCAAGATAATATCATTGCAACGAGAAGGAAAACTTGGAAGAAACTCTTTATCAGCCCGTCTGGCCATCGGGGTACAGTAGGCCAAAACCAAAATTAAACCCGGTTTATGTCCAGTGATGGATTATTAGTCTGTTGATAAAAAAGCTTAATAGTGAAATTTTTTATTGCCTAATATAATTCTATACAAACATAATTCATCATATATTCTAGCGGAGCCAAGAAGAATGTGAAAGAATATGTAACGTTTGTAACCAGTTTCATTCAAGAAATTAAGCGCTTACGGTATTTACGTCGTCGATGCTGCAGAACTCGTAGGATTGGCACATCTTCTTATTCCATATACTGTTATTATTTTATAGTTCGTACTGTTATATTCTTAACTCTGTGGCTTGTAATTGTTGTTGAAAATAAATTAACGTGCATACATGTATAAGGTTATTGAAATGTTCAATGGCTAAATTTTCTTATGTTCCTTGCAGAATAAATTTGTACTAAGAAAACTTATGTTGTAATTTGTGTCTGTATCTGCAATTAAAAGGTCACGAGTACGTCACTGTGTTTTGAGTAATCTACGTTAAAAGTATAGGGGGAGATTAAACTTCTTTAAACTATGTTACTCAGTGAAGGTAATGACCAGACTGCTGAAGACCGATTTTCTGTGAGATCTTGATATTACCTCGGTCGAACTACTCCATACTTGCCTTAGTATGGCTCTCTCATGACTCTCGAATAGTAGGATGAGTATTTCCCGTCAATACTTGACTCCTTTACCTTACCCATCTTTCTCATTCTTATCAAATTAATTCCATTTGAAAAATTTACTTTTCTCACCAGACATGACAACATATTTTGGACCGTGGACAGCTGGTATAACAGAGCCATAGGACTTTAAAATTATTAATATTATCATTAATTACTAAATGTATTCTTCTAAGTATAAATAATAATAAGTAGAATAATTGATAGTCGATTTAATCGGGCCCTACACGGGTCTGATATAGACTTTAAAACGTCGACGTCTTGGCTACGGTATGGTGATCTCTTCGGAGAAACCGAAGGTTTTGTTTGTGCAATTATGGACGAAGTTATCATGACGAATAACTACCGGAAATATATCCTGAAAGATAGTACGGTTGACATTTGTCGGGCGTGCCACCGTCCTGGAGAATCTATTAGGTATATTATTTCTGGTTGTTCTCGTCCTGCTAATGGTGAGTATTTGCACAGGCATAATCAAGTAGCCAGGATTGTACATAAACAACTTGCCTTTAAATACCAACTTGTCAATTTTGAAGTGCCTTACTACAGGTATGTGCCCGACCCAGTTCTCGAAAACGGTCGTGCTACGCTATATTGGGATCGATCTATTATCACAAATAGGACTATTGTTGCCAATAAGCCTGATATTGTGGTGATAGATCGATTAGAGCGCCGCGCAATGATTGTCGATATCGCCGTTCCTCATGACGAGAATCTCGTGAAAGTTGAAAAAGAAAAACAATTGAAGTATTTGGATCTGTCTCACGAGATTGCCGATATGTGGAATGTGGATTCGGTGATCATTGTTCCGATTATCATATCTGTTCACGGATTGATAGCCAAGAGCCTCGACCAACACCTTAAGAGGCTCACGTTAGAAGGTTGGATCAAGGGTCTGATGCAGAAGGCAGTCCTCCTTGACACGGCCCGTATTGTTAGAAGGTTCCTGTCTCTGGAGCCCTAACCACCGGTATCTTGGTCCCTGTACCCGATGTCGGTGGTCTACTATTTTTTATATTTTTAAATATGTATTTTTTATTTTTTATATATTTAAAAATGTGATCAATATGTATATTTAAATGTAATAAAGAGAATAATTGAATTGTTATTGATTTCACGTAGAATAATACAGTATACAATATTATGGATCAGTAAGTTGTTGTCCAGTAAACTAAGTGCTACAGCATATAAAACAAATCATAGTTAAAAAAAATAATTAAAATAATATAAAATCCCCAAATATGTCACCATATGATTTTTTCCTAGACAATTATATTTCGGAACATATTTTCAGAATTTTTTATTATCTGAACTTCACTTTGTCTATTTTATTCACAGCTGAATATACTATTCAAGATAATTTTAAAACTCCTACTAGCAATAAATATAACAGAATCGTATATTTTGCTGCTGGATTCGTAATTTTATTTAAAGTTTATATAATGTACTTTCAAGAGCGTGTAAAAAAAACAAATGTACTAGAAGCAGTTTTTTTATATCGTTTTATTTACTTCTGTTTCGGTCTCATTACGCTTTGCTATGTCAATGTGAGTAAATCACATATTAATATCTCGCTCGTGGTAAAGAAACAAAAAATTAATAACGCAATTTGCAAAAATAAAAGTATTGACAACACTACCTTCTGGAATTTTCTTTTCTATTTAGTCATTATCATTCGTGCACTAATGATGTTGTTAACATATTTATTGACTCCTTACTATAACGCATCAGACATTGGCAGCACCATACTTTTTTTAAGTTTTGATGCCAATCACTTTTATTCCATCCGTGTGTTAAACTTATTAACCCTTAATCACTCGCGCTAAAAAACTTGCATTGATACTCGCATGGGGTCACAGAGACCCCAAACACAAATGGGCAAAAAATTCAAGAAAACAACTATTTTATGAAAATCAACTTTTATTAAACTTTAGGTAGGAATAATAGTAATGAGATCAAGATAATTATACTTTGCTAAATAGCTTTTCTGAAACAAAAAAAGTCTTCCAAAAATATACTTAAAAATCCTAACAATTATCACAATTTTTTTTTGAGTGGTCGCTGCAAATGTGTTTATTGCATTTCATGTACACATCCGATGTTTTTCGGTCCTTAGACCTTGGGCAAATTTCACAACGCAAGCGTTTTTTGGAAACGTTGGAAACTCTACTTGGACCAAGCGTTGCAGAATCTAAATTTTTTTGTAGGCACCTTTTTAGAACTCTTGGTAGTGACGGTATTTGCGTTCTTGTTTGGTGAAAGGGTTTGGTCAAAAACACCGCCAATAGCTTCAAATAGTCACGGCGAATCATTTTCGACTATGTGTTGTGCTTATAAACTATCAAAGAATTTATAGCTGTCACATTGAACAAGTGATAAAATATAACCAGAGGCCAGCGCTTTGTCCTGCGACCAACATTGTAAGTGGAACACATCTGATCATTGGTATCGACGCCACCTTTGGTTTTATTGTAGAATAAAATAATTTCTGGCTTATTCTTAGCCGATTCTACTACGGCATTATCGTCGTGTATAGTTGACAGTATAAGAACAGCCTTTGATTTTTTGGTCACATATGAACAGAGAGTCATATTTTCCTTGAAGCCAAATAGTGCACTTTGTCTACATCTTCATCGGAGCAGCTACAATTACCAGAGTTATTACTTTCCTCGTCTTCCAATAATTGAAGAATCTCATTATCTTGGAGCTGACTCATTGTCTGTAAGTAAAAGTGAACATAAATGTAATAATATCGAACTGGTAATAATGCAAAACAAATATTTTATTGCACACGAATTGAAGAATAACAGTATACAAGACTAATAGGTGATAGTAATACATAGACATTTAAATAAAACTAAAAAAAATGTGTTTTGAAATAAGAAATCGTTTCAAAAAACTTACGTTTACGCTCACGTGGTGTCAGGTCGACCCCAGCACTATCACAGAGACGCGTCCACTCTCCGACGCTGCTTGCCGGCAACTGACGTTAAAGGTTACGACAAGTTAGGAAGCTACCTGGACTGTTTTGTTTATAACTTAAAAACTCTAATAGTTATACGCTTTTAAATGCGCTCTGGGGTCAGACTGACCCCGCGCGAGTGATTAAGGGTTAAGAAAGTATCTTAACGTGTGGAATAATGCAGTCAAAGAAATGAATGATGAACTTGAAAATGATGAATATTACAAGGAATTGTTTGAAGCGTATCAAAATATTTTAAAATCATTTAAATTATTCAAAGACGCCTTTCAAATATTGGTAATTATTTTTTTTTTAAATTTATCGTATTTGAATTTCTTTTCATAATTTTTATTTTTTCTATTTTTAAATTTTTCCAGATGCTGATATGGCTATGACACAGTTTCTCTCACACTCTGCTTTATTTGATAATACTTTTGGAACTGTATGGATCACAAGTTGAAGTAAGTACATAATTAAAACTTCATTTCATTTTAATACTACCTTCTGTCTATTACAGGAATTCTTTTTCTCTTAAATTCTTGTAAGTTAATAATATTCAGATCAGTGTACTTAGACTTTATCATAATCTCCACTCGCAACAAATTCACAACTGTTGAACCGAACTGCGGCAATCTGCCGTCCAGCATCTTCTGCCGCTATAAGTACACATCGCCATTACAGATGGACGAGACAAAATTTTTCCTGTACTTGCCAAAGTGATCAGCAGCAAAGAGGTGACTGCCTAGTCTGTGACTTAATGAGAGCCTTAGTACAAGGTGATACCAGTGCATTTGTGGACAGACTTTAGTCTTGATAATCGTTATTACCTCTTAATTTAGATCGATTCTGGCACACTAAGCCATTGCAAACCCCAATTGATTAATGACCCAATCAGATTTCCTCACGTGAAAAATATATAAGCTGTTTGAGACATTGGTGTCTCAGAAGTCTGATTCTTACCAGCGAATCTTCCCACTTTCATTTATAACATTACGACTACTACGGGAACGAGTATCAAGCCGGTAAACCACTCAATGTTATTTGTTTTCTGTTGCAGTTTATTACCACATTATATCTTCCGTTTTAACTGTAATTTAAATCAAGATTTTTGGACTAATAGTATTCCTTGATATATTTTAGAAAACAGACAGTTTTAGAATTTCAATGACTTTAATGTGGATATTAAAGTACTTTGTAATGGGAGTTATATTTTATCTGTACTGCGGAAAATTTTACATATCTGTAGAGCGGACAAAGTTGACGTGTCAGGGGCATATGGTAAAAGCCCAATGTTCAGATACTCGTATTTAAATACTCACACTTACTTGTCCTTCTTATATTATTGTAATTTGCGGTTTCGACGACACAGTTTCAACAATATTACAATTGTATATGTAGTTATTTATATTTATAGTATAACTGACATCGACCACTCTTTGTATCGGCTTCTGACCTACTAAAAAGAAACTATTATTGAAATAATATATTTTTTGTTGCCTATATCCACTAGAAAACATAATATTGAGGAGGCGAATTGATGCAGGGGTGACAGTCATCGTGGTAACTATGTGAGGCTTACACTGCCACGATGACTGTCATACCTTTTACGTCTCCAAGCTGGGTGTGAAAAAGCATCTCACTAGGCCGCCATAGTGTAGGTCACTAAACTGCATCGTCTGCATTTGCAATGAGTATGGCGACCCTAGCTCTTGGATTCTATTCATGCTTGCCATGAGACAGAGTAGTCACTTTGGTAGGTTCTTAATATAGAAAAAAAATAATTAGTATCAAGCCAGTTACATAATAAAAAAGATTGAAATAGAATAGCAAATATAAAATCACATCCAGAGTACAAATAAGCGCATAAAAAGTGCATTGATTGGTGACGAAACAAATCAAATGTCCAACGTTGCTAAGGTAGAAAAACAACTATCTTACTCACGTAGTTATTTTACTCTACAATCGGTGCATTGCTTTTACGTTAATTAGATTCCTGGATAATTAGATCCTGGATATGACCTGATTTATTATATATTTATTAAAACGCAAATGTAGTTTAAACGCTTCGATGCCAATAAATTCTTAGTTTAAAAAGTACTAGACTCACTTGATTATTGTTGTCATAGGTCGGCGGTTATAAACTCATTTGTCCAAAAAAAATTGGTGTACTAACCGATTATATTTATCATATTTGCTGCACGTCCAACTTGGAACCACCAGTTAATACCGAAGGTGCAACATTAAACCTAATTACAATCTCATGATTGGAGGCGGTACGGGGACGGCAGTTGTGGAGAACTGCCAAAGTCTTTACCAAAAGTTGTAGTTAGAAAATTGATCATATTAAACGTTCTCTAACTGGTGTAACACCTTAGTTTAATAGTAAATGTTTATGAATACTTTATATTTGTAACTAATATTAATGATTTTCATTTTTCAGAGAGTCAAAAACGTCTATTCAAAAATATCATTCGATATAGTCGCTCTACATTTGGCAAAATGACTTTATGTGGACTCTTTGAAATAGATGCAGCTGTATCAATATCTCCAATAGCCTATTTCACAAACTATATTATTGTAGTATTGCAATTTAAAATACTTTAACTTTTATCCAAATTAACTTCTTTGCAACATTTTATGATGTATTTTATGGAAAAAGCATTAAATATATCCACAAGTAATTATTGTTATTATTTGTTATTCGTCTGACCTAAGAAAATATGTAGCACATGTTTGTAAGATTTCTGAATTTGATTTCTATTAAATCTAATAAAATAAATGCAATTATGAGGTCATTCATTATTCAAAAAGCGTATCTTAACTAACCACCCACTGACGTCAAGAAATATTTTTCTCATTTCATAAACATAGGTACAACATCCAACACGAGATACTTTCCTATGTGGCCTATTTTAAGTTTATCACTTTGGTATGGCCGGTTAAATAGTACCCAAGGACGATTATCTCACGTCTGTCAAGACTTATGCACAAGATAATGTAGACATAGCTAGCCAGACGGAGCTGAGACACTCACCATATGAGTTAGACATATGGTGAGTGTCCACGTCTCGGCTCCGTTTGTTATGACGGTCGGGATGCATTGGTTATTTGTTATGGTTTTTCAATGTGGCAGAATCGGTACCACGATTCAACCATCTGACCGTAGTTGTAGCGACCGAATTAGATTATTTTGCAAAAATAGAATTACATAACCTCGATGGTACTGGCCTTTATGGCTGCAGGATTCAGGATACACAGTCACTGTACACTATCGTAGTCTTACCGATATTCACCCTAAGTTCTCTAGGTCATGCGGAAATTCAGTTACAATTTCGAAGATATGACGTCTTCCCGTCCTATCCCACAATGCAATTGTATTTCTCTTGTCACCTATTCTTGTACTTAAACGTTCATCGTTATGACTTCGATGGGACATCGCAGCTTCATAGAGACTTCGATTTTAGAGGTCACGGTTGTACCTTGTAATGTTCTATGTTTGGACATGTCACAACAGGAAACCTTACGCAACATTGTCTCATACTCTCTCTTTCGAAAATCGAATGCCTCTTCAGATTGACTCAATAATAGATGTGATTATTAATTTTCAGAATTATGTATTCTTCTAAATAAATTATTCAGAGTAATTGAATTGTTATTGATTTTATGTATAACAATATATTATTGAACATTATGTAACAGTAAGTTGTTGGCTTTTCAATGTATCTTTAAATTTCAAAACAAAGTGCTACAATATACAAAATATTTTTGAAATTGAAAAACACTTAAAAATTTAACAACATTAAGCATTCAGTTATGCTACCTTGCCATTTTTTTCTAGATAATTATATTTCGGAACACATTGTCAGAGTATTTTATTGTATGAACTTCACTTTGTCTGTTTTATTCGCAGCTAAATATACCATACAAAACAATTTTATAACTCCAACTGGGAATAAATATAACATAATTGTTTGTTTTGTTTTTGTATCAGGAATTATATTTAAAATTTATACAGAATTTTTTGACGGAGACTTAAACAGAACGAATGTTCTACTAAAAGCAGTTTTTGTCTTTCGTTTTATTTACTACTGCTTTAGTCTCTTTGTACTCTGCTACGTCAATATGACTAAATCACATGCTAATATTTTGCTCGTGTTAAAAATACAAAAAATTCACGATGCAATTTGCAAAAATAAAAGTATCGACAACGCTGCCTTCTGGAATTTTCTTTTCTATTTAGTTATACTCACACGTGCACTTATGATGATTGTTACATACTTGTTGACTCCTTATGATAATGTATTAAACATTGGAAGCACCTTTTTACTTTTGAGCTTTGATGCCAATTGGTTTTATTCTATTCGTGCCTTAAATTTATTAAGAAAATTTCTTAAAGCAAGGAATAATACAGTCGAGGAAATGAATGATGAACTCGAATATGATGAATATTACAAGAAATTGTTTGAAGTGTATCAAAATATTTTAAAATCATTTAAACTATTCAAAGACACCTTTCAATTATTGGTCATATTTTTTTTGTATCTATCGTATTTGAAATTTTTACAGTTTTATACTTTTTTCTATTTTTACCTTTTTTAGATACTGATATGGTTATTACACAATTTCTCTCTCATTCTGCTTTATTTGATAATGTTTTTGGAACTACATGGATCACGAGCTCTTGTAAGTAAATAACTAATAGATTTTTGTGTTTTAATGTTAACAATTAAACTTTTTAAAATCGTCGGCAGAGAAACGAGTGTTATATTCTACTAACACATAGGGAAGATCCTCCGACCAAGTTGAGTGATCATGCCTAGTGGGTTACGACCTTATTTTGAATGTTGAGAAGTTGTAAATATGCTAATTGGCGGGAGAATATCTATATCATGATACAGGATTAATAGTTACTCCGTAGTTCGGTATCTCTCTAAGTGGATGACGCTGCAGTAAGTTTTTATTGCCTTGTATGAGGAAGTCACCACGTCACTTCGTTCCAAGACCGGAGGTCTATATATGGCCAGGGAATATCTATGGTGAAACGTGCTAGCGCCAGGAATGAGTAGTTTCAGTGAATTGGAACTGAGTTTGCTAGCTCCAGTGAGTTGGTACTGAGTGCTACTAGTCCCAGTGAATCGAAAATGAAGTTAACTGATCCTATAGGTCGAGATCATATGCGCAGCATAGTACTGCGGTGAAGTCTCAAATGAGTTGAGTCGGTTGCTGTGTAGTGATTCGCTGCTGCGTAGACGATAGAGAAATGCTCTTTTTAGATTGGTTGAGAATTTTTATGTAGCGATATAGGTTTACCAGTTGCTCTGTGTACGGTATGTCTTCAATGGATGTCTTTTATTAGCAAGTATTAATCACAAGAAAAGCAGTTGTCTTTTAATTTAGGTGCAGTAATCCACAGCTTGTAGTGAGACAAGAATGGCGCTCTGACAACTTAATAACAACAATAGAATAAAAGGAAATAGGTTATTTCTTCACATTAAGTTTACTTGTAATAATAGTAATGGTGATGTAATAGACATATAAATACACCAAAAGAAACGGCTAAGGGAGAAATTACTTTAGAGGTCCTAAAAGCTGCAGTAACTGAAACGTTAGTAGAGCTCTTAAAGCTGTTTAATTTTGTAGCACATACTGCTAGTAACCAGAGCCATAGAACAAGAGCATCGTAGTACTTTATTTATAAAACGAGACAAAAACCTACTGAAAAATTATCGCCACATATCACACCTGAACCATGTGTGCAGTTGATTTCGAGGGTCCTTACGAACCATCTTGCCCAAAATTTGATGATTTTCAAGTTGTGGAGCGGCCTAGATTTTAAAAAATGTTCAGTGCTGTGAACTACGTACATACATTAAAACAAATTGTTGAGAAGGTTAAAAAATACAATTAACCTCTCTGCCTAGTGTACAAGGACTATGAGAAAGACTTCGACACCATCCAGACCTATACCGCCCTGAAATCTATACAGAGACGCTTGATCGACTGCCGATATATCTAAGTATGAGTATATTTATACAAAGCCGCAACGATGACTATCCAAGTACAAAAACAGAGTACAAGACCTATTCAGTTGCGTCATGGGGTTTCACAAGGAGATATTATTTTTACGAATAGTTGCCAAAGCAGTGGAAGATATCTTGAAGACACTCAGTGTGAATGGGCGCGACATCAATATTAAGGACAGACTGCATAGTGATTCTGGTGGAGTCACAGAACGTGCAGACGAGAATATGCAGCAAGTTACCCCTTCTGTTTGACGTAACCCAGATTTATCGACGCGCAACCGTTCGGCTGAATTAGGGTTATCTCGTGCATAATTACAACATATTTTGAAATGCCGGAATAGTTGATTTCCAGACGAGGCGACATTCCATAGTAACCTAGAAGTCCTGACTTATCTCCAGCAGACTTCTTTTTACACGGTTATTTGGAGAATCGTCTTTACGTCAATAAATCAAAGATACTACTTCAACTAAAAGAAATAATCAGTGAAGAGAAATCGACGATCTCGTGGTCTCTTTGTCTACGAGTATTCGAAAATTTCGGTTCTCGATTAGAAGAAAGCGAACGTCGAAACGGTAGTCATTTAGATGATGTCATTTTTAAAAAGTAAATGCCTATTAGTTAACTTACTTGCAAATATATAATTTGTATGTATGCAAATATATAATGTGATGTTTTTTATACGATTTTTCAAATGTTAACTAATCGTGGCCCTGTAGTTACATAAATTTCAAACTTATAATGTTCTTGTTTCAAACTTATAGTGTAGATACATTTCAGGAAATGGACAGTTTGAGAATTTTGATGACTATTATGTATACAATAAAATACTTAGTAATGCAAGTCGCATTGTGTGTGTACTGCGAAAATTTTTACATATCTGTAGAGGAGACTAAGTTAACATGTTTGGGGCGCATGGTGAAGGTCCAATGTTCAGGTACTTATGTCACCTTCACTTGTAACTTAGCAATGCATCAGTTTGACTATACAGGTTCAACGATTTTATTACGTATTATTATTATTAAACCTACCTTTGTACATATGGGTACGTAAATAATGAATAAATAAACGTGAAAAACAAGACTTTAATGAACCCTAGAAATGAGCTGGGACAATATGGTGCAACGAGTTTTGCGTCGAAATTAGAATCGTACGAGTATATAAATACGAGGCCTCACTCCTTTACAGAATTTGCTAACCGAGGCTATAAACAACACAAAAAAAAAATGTCAAATGGTATTTGTAGTTGCCCGCACCGACAATCTCTAGTTATAAGTCCTTGTTTTCAAGAGTTATTAAAAATAGCACTTTTTAATATTTTTTTTGGTTTTAAATAATAACAAAATGTTTTATTTTTCAGAAAGTCAAAAACGCCTATGTAAAAATATCATACGATACAGTCGTTCAACATTTTACAAGATGTCCTTATGTGGACTTTTCGAAATAGGTGCAGCTGTATCCGTATCTCTAGTAGTTTGCTTCACTAATTATGTTGCTGTAGTTTTACAATTTAAAATACTTTAAGTTTTACTATCAAAATTTTAGTTCTTTGTAATATTCTAAAAATGTTTTATTGAAAAATATAAAACTTGTAATAAATTGTACAGCTTTGTGCATCTGTCATTCGACTGAATTATTTTATTGGTTTCTCCTTTTAATAGTTCTTTCCTACGTAGTCTAGTTACATTTTTTTTATTTTTTTTAATATATGCCGGGTAAATATGCGAGAAGTATAGGTATCTTTCGCATTGTAAGAAAGCGGTGCTAGTAGACACATAAAATAAAATCCAGAACGTTCATCTTGCTAGTTTGCGTATAAGCTATATGCAACAATATAATTAATACACGATTTACTTTATTATGTTTTTATTTATTATTTAATATATTACATTTGTAATCTAATATTCTTACGTAATGTTGGTTTGTTATATACTCAAACTATTATAGTTATTTGGTTGTTTACGTAATGTGAGTCGTGTAGTGGGATGCGTGAGTCCCCGCGTTGACATCGGAGTGTCAGTCGGTTGATCAGTATAGTATCTGTGATATTCTGTGCTTGCGAAAAACTAATAAGCTAACAGCTCATTAGTTTTTCTTCTTGCTCGTGATCCGGCAATACGGCAATGGAGATTGAGACACAAACCAATGCCTGTCTCGAGCATGTGTGGTGTGGGGTATCGGCATGAAAGTGAAATTCACGTCGCACAAAACGTACATTAAATTTATTACCAAAAAATAAAAATAAACAAGCAGAATAACAGGAATCGCACCTAGACAATATGAAAGGTTGTGCCTTTCATAGAAATACCAAATATGACGATAAATCATGATAGAAAGACCAAATATGACGAATGAAAGTACGAGAAGATGCAAAATTGAGAACTGAATGAAGAAGGAAGGAATATATATAGTAGGAAATGGGCTCCAAATTAATATTGCAAGGGCTTAAATAAGGCATTAACACCCTGCGATGGCGGGTGCCTGCAATAAATAAACATAAAAGAATACTGTATTACATGTTATGTGACATTTGTCGCTTGATGAACTCGTGCGAGTGGGATAGCTGAAAATGATCAGCTGCATAGTAAAATTTAAACTCTTGAGTAGGAACCTACGAGTTGTCTCATCATAATCATCATCATCATGATCAGCCGGAAGACTTCTACTGCTGAACATAGGCCTCCCTAGTAGAACGCCATGCCGCACGGCTGAATGCCAACTGCATCCATCGTCTCCCCGTGACTCGGACTATGTCGACGGTCCATCTAGTGAGAGACCTACCCACGCTTCGTCTTCCGGTACGCGGTCGCCATTCAAAAACCTTTCTTCCCCAACGGTTGTCGGTTCTACGAATGATGTGGCTTGCCCATTGCCACTTCAACTTGCTTATTCGTAGACCTATGTCGGTAACCTTAGTTTTCTTGTGGATATCTTCATTCTGGATCCTATCATGCAAGGAAATGCCGAGCATAGCCCTTCCCATAGCTCGTTCAGTGACTTTGCGACTTCTTTGTCGAAGTTGAACCTACCTAGCTGGACTATTTGTCCTAGGTAGACATACTCGTCAACAACTTCGACTGCATTGTTCCCAACAATTACCGGTATAGCTGCGATATGGACGTTAGTTATGATCTTCGTCTTGTCCATGTTCATTTTAAGACCAACCTGCTGTGAAACTCTGTTAAGGTCGTTGAGCATGGTACTGAGATCCTCAAGCGACTCCGCCATTATGACTATATCATCGGCAAATCAAAGGTGAGTAATATACTCGCCATTTATGTTGATACCAAATCCTTCCCAGTCCAAGAGCTTGAAGACGTCCTCCAATGCGTTTGTAAGTAGTTTCGGAGAAATAACGTCTCCCTGTCTCACACCGCGTTTTAATTGATTTGCTTCCGTGTTCTGGTCCTGTAGTTGGTCTGACATAGTGGCGTTATTGTACAGAGACTTTAACACTTCGATCTAACTGTAGCAAATTTGGCATCGCTGCAGGGATTTAAGTACTGCTCAAGTCTCGATTAAATCGAAGGCTTTTTCATAGTCCACAAACGCTAAGCACAACGGTCGATTATATTCCTCAGTCTTCTGAATAATCTGGCGTAGAGTAAGAATGTGGTCTATGGTACTAAAGCCTTTTCGGAAACCGGCTTGTTCGGGGGACTGGAAGTCATCAAACCTGCGTGTGAGACGGTTCATAATGACTTTCGAAAATATATAGCTTGTACAGATGGTTCAGGAGTGACATGGGTCGATAATTCTTCAATAAGATGTTATCAAGTTTTTTGAAAAAAAAAGCACCACTACACTCTCGTGCCAGGTTTCTGGCGTTGTACCTTGAAGTACAACAGAATTATATAACTTCTGGAGGACTACCAGTACCAGTTTACCACCCGCTCTCAGAAGTTCTGTAGTAATTCCGACGTCACCTGGTGGCTTGTTGTTTTTAAGCTGTTTGACAGCCACTCTAATTTCGCACGGGCTGATGTCCGGGATGTCTTCGGTGTAGTGTCGGACCAACTTGGCTCTTGTGTACCGAGCATTGTTAGGAACGGGTTTGCATGTTAGGGTGTAAAGTTGTTCGCAGAAGTTTTTGATCTCTCTCAGAATCTCGGGCTTAGATGAAATAATACTGCCATTGTCAGTCTTCAGTTTTGTCATTTGGTGCTTGGCAATAGACGAATCTTTTGTGAACACTTTAGGGCCTTGGTTACGCTCTATTGCGACCTTAATACGCGAAGTATTATAGGTACAAAAATCGCGTTGCATGCACTTCCAGATTCGTCTATTGAGTTCACCGTAGGCCAACATATCAACTGAAGACTGTAGTTTCATTTCACGCCGGTCTGCCATTAACGCGAGCGTTTCATCTGAGAGTTTGTTGTTCTTCTTTCGACGGTGAGTCTTGTAAAATTGAGATCCCACCGCTTGAAGAGCTTCCACTAACCCGTTGTTTAGCTCGTCCACTGTATCTAAAAAAATATAATTATATTTTAACCTTTAAGTACTGACGTTGGTGTCTCATAGACGGTGAGTTAACAAAAATAAGCCTTATTTCGAATCTGTTGAAGTTACCCCCGCGCTCTTCGCTGTAGCTTCGGGATTGAACACGTTGATTAATCAGTCGAACGCTCACTAGCTGCGCGGCAACACGTTCGGCTGTGGAGCTGCGCAGTGTCTCTCGGACGTAAGGTCAGTATTGATGTTGCAGATCTGTTAGACGTCAGATCATTATTAGTGTGTATTTTTCTAAGTGTCTATAACATGTAACCTCATTATTCATCGTATTGTTTTAGATGGATCAACCAAGTTCTTCGAAAAGTAGCCGCAAAAGAAAAAGAGTGGTTTGCGCTACTAGTGAAGACTTCGAAGATACTCTACAATGTTGGATAGAAAAGGAAATTGAGGGCAATTTTAGCGATGTTGACGATGATCAGGCAGACCGCAAAAAACCGCAAATAATAATGGATTACAATAAAACAAAAGAGGGTGTTGATGAAATTGACAAAAGTGTTCCAATTATTCATCAAATCATAGAACCAGGCGCTGGCCCCTCGCAATTTTTTTCAGAGTCTTGGATTTGAGTGGAGTCAACGCTTATGCTCTGTACAAGACCTGCACTGCTGTTCGTGATATTCCTAGAGCACAATTTCTTCAGAATCTTGCTTACAGTTTAGTTTTTCGCACTTGAAACGCCGAGTATACAATGATCGATTGCCGAGAGAATTGAGATTGACAATCGCACGCGTACTTGGTCTAAATAAGCCCCTGGAGCCTGAAATAATACCCCCTGAAAGTACAGAAACAGCAAGAAAAACATGCGAAATCTGTCCATCAAGACTCAAAAGACGTACTAAGCACAGTTGCATTGAATGCCGAAGCCTATTTGTCTGGGCTGTTCAAAAACAATACGCGTAGACTGTGTAGACAACAAGTAATATATTCCAAAATATTTACGTGATTTCAGAAGCATTTTCAACCTAAGTAGTACTATTATTAAGACTGATGTTTTAAATGTGAAAAAATTGCCAAAAAATATCTAAATAATTCTATTGTAGCTAAGATTAACATATACATTCTTTAAGTAAGCGAAACATAGGTCATATAATTTGTACCAAATAAATACTGATTTCATATGAAAATGTTGTTTTTTGTTACACTTTCTTAATAGAACAGTAATAAAAGGAAAATAATACAGTTAAATATGTGCAAATTAGTAAATAAAAGTAATCCTTTTCGATTATTTCGTAAACCGTCTGAGATACGTCACGTCACCATTCATGATATGACTAAATCACGTCAGTTCTTAAAGGTTAATTTCAGTGGCGAACAATCTGAAAAACGGTAACATCTGCCGACTGGAGATTCGATTGATAAGTCAGACTATTTATATCAGCCAAAAAGTCAAGCTGATGTAAATACTTGCTTTCATTTCATCTAGTACCTTTAAACGAGCAATTATTGTATGTACAATCTGAATCTTGCAAATGACTAACGATTTTCATGAAATTTAGTGTGCACGCGGTTTCGGGGCTGATAAATCGATCTAGGTAGGTTTTATTTTTAGAAAACGTTGTTACTACACTAATGGAAAAAATTAAGGGATCAAAAAAAAAATCCTAATTTTTGGGCAGTTTTCAACAGGCCATAACTTCGAGAGAAATGGTCGTACAGGAAATAAAAAAAAGAAAATTGTAGCTCCAAGTGTCTTGTTTTTGAATTTGAACGCCAAAATTTTATAGCTGCCGCGGTTTTTAAGTGATCCGAGAAAAAACAGCAACAAAAAATTTTCAAAATTTTTTTAGTTTTGTTTTTTGGTCTACGGACCTGGACAAATTCTTTTTACTTTAACCACTATAAGGATCAGATACCTTGTTTATTTATCTTCGATTTCCTTTGTTATGCACCCTGATACGCCCACTTCTAGCCGAGATATCGGTTTTCAAATGGAAAAGAATCTTTTTGTCTTTGATTATCGATATCTCGGCAAACAATGATCACACAGAAATTTAAAGGTGGGTTTCAAGAATTTGAATAATTTTTTCTTAACAACTGGCCATTGCTTTTCCGAAAAAAATTTTTTCTCTTTGTCACATGAATTTGAAAATGCAACAAAAAAAGGGCTTTTGGTGGTTTTTTGGAAAATCAAGCGCTGGATCGAAAATATTGAGGAAAGCACTAATGTTAAGTGTGCCTTTTACAGTTCAATATATCCACAAAACCCTACAAAAAACTAAATTAATCCAGCCAGCCGTTTTTTGTTTCACTCGATCGAATTTTTGAAAAAATTAAAAGATCACGTTTTTTGCTCTAAAAAGCTCGTAATTTTTAAAAATTAGAAAAAAAATACCCCCAATCGAATTTCGATCTTTTTCATACGCTTTTCGGTGATTGTTTTTTTTTACTTTTCGTGAATCCTCAGCAGATCTCTTAACTCAACAGTTTTTTCCAAAACAAATCCCTTTGCGCTAAAAGATTTTTTTTTCCATTTTTTGGTGAAACTTGGAAATTTCTTACTTTTTTGATTTCCAATCATGGTTAGACGACATTTATCGGAGGTGGAAGTTGCTCGGTTAGTGACTCTTATTGACGAAGATTAAGTCAACATGCAGTTGCATGCAGCACACACACACACACACACACTCACACACACTCACACACACTCACACACACTCACACAGAAGCGTAAATTCGACCGTGCGACCTCCACGTGGTACGTTTTGGATAACGCTAATGCCGGCGGAAGGAATTATTTTATTAGACTTTTCAAAAGAAAAATTTTGAAAAATTTTTTTTTCAATTTTTTTTTATTAAGCACTTTCTGGAACTAAAATGTGGGGGAAACTCGGAAAACATTTTTTTTTCTAATTTTTAAAAATTACGAGCTTTTTAGAGCAAAAAACGTGATCTTTTAATTTTTTCAAAAATTCGATCGAGTGAAACAAAAAACGGCTGGCTGGATTAATTTAGTTTTTTGTAGGATTTTTGTGGATATATTGAACTGTAAAAGGCATATTTAACATTAGTGCTTTCCTCAATATTTTCGATCCAGCGCTTGATTTTCCAAAAAACCACCAAAAGCCCTTTTTTTGTTGCATTTTCAAATTCATGTGACAAAGAGAAAAAAATTTTTTTCGGAAAAGCAATGGCCAGTTGTTAAGAAAAATTTATTCAAGTTCTTGAAACCCACCTTTAAATTTATGCACGATCATTGTTTGCTGAGATATCGATAATCAAAGACAAAGGAATCCTTTTCCATTTGAAAACCGATATCTCGGCAAAAAGTGGGCGTATCAGGGTGTATAAAAAAACAAATTAAAGGGAACTAACAATGTATCTGATTCTTATAGTGGTTAAGGTAAAAAAAAATTTGCCACGTCCGTAGACCAAAAAAAAAAACTAAAAAAATGTTGAAAATTTTTTTGTTGCTGGTTTTTCTCCGATCACTCAAAAACCGCGGCAACTATAAAATTTTGGAGTTCAAATCCAAAAACTAGACACTTGGAGCTACAATTTCCTTTTTTTATTTTCTGTACGACCATTTCTCTCGAAGTTATGGCCTGTTGAAAACTGCCCAAAAATTAGGATTTTGTTTTTGATCCCTTAATTTTTTCCATCAGTGTATTATAGCAATGACTGCTACAGTGTCATTAGAATACGAAAGTAAACACTGTTTTACCGACACAGTAACACAAAGCTAAATATTTCAGTAGATGGCGTTGTCTAAAAGGCAACACCATGTATTAAATCTTTATCTACTTATTTAGTGACAAAATTAGGGATGGAATCAGAAGAACTTGGTAAATCGTGAATCAGGTAACTGATAGATTTACTAAAAAAAATACTGGTTTCCGGGCATTATTTATTATGGTATCGTAGTTTAAATAAAATAAACAAATAGTATCGACTTACACTGCGTTAATACCATGCCACCTTATTATGTAGATTATACACCGCATAAGAAATAAAACAGTTAATATTACAAAAACTTTTTTAAACAACATCACAACAAAGCAAATTGTAGAAGAACAATAATATGCTGTATAAATCACCCAAATATGTTTGCTAGCAGCATGGCGTCTACATAAAATAGACCACAGATATTCATTTTGCTAAATGTAGCGTTGTGTAGTTGTTGAATATTCTTGAACAGTATTTTCTGTTGTGCTGTGGAATGATTAAAAAAACCTTTACGGATGGAGCAGCTGAAAACTCAAACGTAAATGTAACATATACTGATCATAAATGCCTGGCTAGTGTACAAGTTATAAAACCTCACAGAAGATATCGGTCTGGAAATCAAAACATATGTTCAGCTATAAAGACCGTTCATAGGAACTCAAAACAAAATGTTGATTCAACATTTTTTATAGTAGTTTTTGCAGAGTCATAGGATAGTCATAAAATTTAAGGAAAATTGTATGCATAGATTTATTTACGGTAAAGTTTATAGAATCTTCAAAATACTTGTGATCATTATGTAATTAATCAAGCATTCATGACGAAGCAAAGTTCTTCCTCGGGCCATCTTAGACCTAAGAAAAACGTAGCTACTTAGGGTTGTCGTATAAATAGTTATTGTGACTTTACTGAAAAATAATATGCCGACTTACCTGATAGATTAGACCGACTTGATAATTTACAAAAATCTTGTCCTTTACTGATAGAATCATAGAATAATTGACATTGTAAAGACAACATTCCATGCAGTAGAAAGTTTTTAGAGATCCAAACAGCAAGGAAAATGGCATGGCAGGTACTGTTCTAAAATTAAAATTGGTTGACAATCTCCTTCTAGAGTTTATATCTATAATATCTATTTATAACTACTCACCTCTGACATCCTGTTATTCCCTATTAAGAAATCGTAACTTATTTTAACATATAATAACATATGCAAAAAGCTTTCAGCCATGTGGTACAGAATCTGAAAATTAGGTACAATCAAGAAGTGAGTCATATAATTAATCTTTACTAAGATTCGAGAATGAAACTAACTAAGACTCCAAAAGTACGATTACAGATATTGTAGCACTTCAATATTTGATCATAGGCATTAAACAACTTTACGCACATAGTTTGATCACGAGTATCATCAGAATTTGTAATGAGATTATTCCAAAGAACAACAGTTCTTTCAAGGAGATTTAGTGAGCTGATGGCATATGCTATATTTACATCAAAATTTATTAACAAAAAAAAAGACCAAGAAAATACAGTATATTCACTTTCGAATAACACAGAACAGCACAAGATAAACGCCACGTAGAAAACTGAGACGCAAATTACACCAATCCAGTTTAAATTCGTGTACTTTTTAAAGTTAAATTTGAATATAATGATAACTTCTTGAATGGTAACAACGAAGTCAATATTGTTTCTCGTTTGAGTCATAACAACCATTGTATTCAAGAAAAACCCGATGGAATAGAAAGTTATTTCAAAAAGGAATAAGGCAAAGCCAAACACGTCTAAGTAAACAACCGTATCTTCCTCATGGTAGAGATTATAAGAAAAACAACTGTAAGTAACTATGAATGTAAATGCTGCTAGCACTGAAAGTAGGACGGCTCGAAAGTTATTCGGAGAGATGTGGTTATTTCTAATAGCGTATTCAGGACAAAATAATATATTCTGCATCAGGTTTAACGGCCGAAGCATTGTCTGTACATCTGTATTGGCCAAATGCTTCATTAGAAAAGCTGTCAAACTCGTAAGGGAAGATCAAATTTTCCAGATATAATTTTTGTCACTACAGAGCGTAGTAGTGTCGACGTATTCAGAGAAGCTAATGTGTTTATAGTTTGATATTCATAAAGTCAATTCAATTTAGTCATTTCTACAAATTACTTTAATGTGTTTCTTATGATCAATCATGTAATTATGACAACGTTGTTTATTTAAATGTATACTAGAATGCGATCCTGACATACTCGAACAATTGTTTACACCTCTTTAATACATATGTTCTTCGAAATTCTTCTTTTTATTCTAATACTCTTCTTTTTAAGCTGATTTTGCTACTGACTTTCCTATCCATAATTACCAAAGTTCTCAGATGACAATAACCAGTAGACAATAGACTTGGACCCTGTTATTTGGGAAGACCAAACTTTCAATGTAGTTTTTGAATAGAACTCTGGCTGACCCTTCAAAATTACTATAAAATTTAATATGGTTACAATGTAGAATTGCGATTATATGTCCATCATATATATTGTTAGTTATAAGATGGATTTCTGAATATTCTAAGAGAGCAATCGTAAATGTGCCTTTGAAGTATAAAAAGTTAACAGTTCTCATTGACACATAGATAATGATGGAGGACAAAATGAGAGCTAGCTATTTACGGACTTAATAAAATTATTATATTACTTTATCATCCATTTAATGATAGGTTAAAATTTGTCACAATACTGTAGTTGAATTGACTTATTGAGAAACTGCAAAATGGTACCGTATGAGGCAGATGAAAGATATAGATCAATTAAAATATTGATGTATGAAACATCTTCTTAATATATGCCTATCTCTTGAGACGGTAAAAAATATATATAAACAGTGGGTTGAAGCCGTTGAATCCTCTACTGTCTCAATAGACGCCTGTCTGTATTGGGCTCTCGTGGTTAAAATATGTATGTATATCTATGGTCCCTATTATCGGATATACTATTAACATTGGAACTATATTTTACCAGTTCTTACTTTTTTACACGAATAGAATCAAAAAACAACTTTTTATTATCTAACAATTTATTTCACTAAAAATCATGTCATAAAACCAGTTCATAGTTTAATAATGTCGGTAATAATAATTAAGTCTACGAAACAGTGTTATAAGTAGCAGAACGGACGTTGTTCACGGGGCACAGGAACAGCCGGTACGTGTTGATCTGGCAGTACGCACTTTGTTGTTGAAAGAAGCGCTCGCGTGTTCGAAATTGTATAGGTCGGTCAAGAATTCGTTAGTATTTGAATATATTATAACATCCCGCGCAAACATAATACGGGAGTTCTTAAGACCGATACTATTAGAATTTGCTATGCTTTTGCTGTACGCTTTGCTAATTCAACTAGATGGAGCCACTTGTCACACATTCAATGAGTCCCTGCCGGTGGTCAAAGACATGTTTCCGGAAAAGCTGATTTCCAGACGAGACGATATTTCATGGCCAGAAGCTCAGATCTGCCCCAGGAGACTCCTTTATATGGATTTATTTGAAAAATCGTGTCTACATCAATAAATCAAATACACTACGTCAACTACAAGAAAAAATCAGCGAAGACATGTCGCCGATCTTGTTGTCTTGTTGTAGTGTTCCAAAATTTCGATACTCGTTTAGAAGAGTGCAACGTTAAATCGTAAAGTAGCATCAGTCCCAAGAACTCCCGTAACATGATTGCGCGGGATGTTAGATTCAAATGTTAATGAATTCTTACCCCACCCTATAGTTGTTTTATCCAGAATGGCCTCTTCACTTGAAAAAATATATTAACACGAAGAAAAATCTGTTATTAGTGCGATAGACACTAAATTCAAATTTCAATTTATGTAGTATTTTTAACAAGAAATATTTTACATCTATAAATAGAAATAATTAAAATACTTTTAAGTTATAAATGTGTTTAGTGTAGTCTTTTACAGAAGAACTTGGAACAGTTTATCCTTTGCAATTGAACTGGAAATACCCTTTTATACAAAGAATATATGTAAATATACCATAATGGACTAAAAAAATGAAAGCAAGACAGAAAATCATTTATTCTGACATGCACAAAACAACACATTGTTAAAAAGGTACAGTATAAGAGCACTTTCTAATGTGTGTATGTGCAAAGAGGTTCACTAGATACAGGTAATATATCATATAATATAATGCCCTGTGCAGTGGCAGAAAAGGCACCTGTCTCAGCATATTGCTGCTTCCTGAGGGCTTACAACACTGGTATTTTGAGAGGGCTTGGTTAGGATTGATAGGTAAAAATGGTTTTATTCATTCGATTCACCAATATTTCACTATGGTTTGGTTTAGGAGACAAAGAAAAATTATTTAAAGCTTCACAACGGCATTAAGAATAAAACAGTTAGACTTATAAAACATTTTCTCTTCAATAAATTATAATAAAGCAAACTGCAGAATAACAATAATATGCTGAGTGACCCAATTGAAAGTTTTCAATGGTAGCATTGCGTTTACATAAAATAGACCGCATATATTGGACTTGTGAAATGTAGAGCTGTGCAGCCGTTGGACGTTCTTGATTAGTCTTTTCTCTTCTGCTATAGGGTGTTAAAAAGTTTGTTTCAGATAGCACAACTAAATAAAATTTTAATTCAAATTATAGATCAATTTGTGAGAAATACCTAAAACTTTCAGAAAGAAGCAAGCTTAAAATCAAAACTATATTTGGGTTTGAGTTTATTTCTGCGGAATCAACCCAAAACTACAAGCTGGTGAATTATACCAGAGTTGCTTTTCAATTAGATTCATTGTGAGATTATGATATTTGGCGTTATATGTCTAGATATATACATATATATGCAGTTTTATAAAGAGAAAAACTAGTCATATGGTATCTTCAATACATTTGTTATCATTGCAAAATTTGTTATACAATTATCTAGAGCATAAACCGAAACTCAGTTAACTTTTATAGATATTGTATCGACATACCTGATAGATTTGTCCGAGTTAATGTTTTACAAATATCTTGTCCTTCATTGATGGAATCATAGAATAATTGAGATTGTAGGGACAACGTTGTATGTAATGTAAAGTTTTTGAAAATCCAAACAATGTTCATAATCACATGGAGGATATTTTCATCCTGTAAAATGAAAATTATAAAGAATATCTATCTTTTTAAATCATTTTGTCAATAATTTCTACTATATTTCCTCGTTACTTATTAACGTACATACCTTCCCAATCGTGTCAAATGAAAATATGAAGCAATCTACAGTTAGTTTAAAGTGTAATAATATATGAAAGAAGCTCTCAACCATATGGTACAAGATCTGAAAAAAGAGACCTATCAAGACTCCAGTCTATAAACATCTATTGATAACAAGATAGATATATACCAGAATTCCAAAAGCACGATTAGATATATTGGAGCACTTCAATATTCGATCATATGCTTTGAAGAGCATTCGGTGCATGTGCTGATCACTAGTAGCACCAGGGCTCATAATTACATTATTCCAAAGAATAATAGTTTTTTGAAGTAGATTTACTGATCTTATAGCATATAATATATTTATATCGAAACTCAATAATAAAAGAAAACTGCACGAAAATAAAGTATACTTGCTATCGAATAGTATACAAGAGGATGTGATATAAAACGCATAAAACACTAAGAAAAGGATCACACTAATCCTATTGCCGATAGTGTGCTTTTTGAAACTAAATTTGGTCATAATGAGAACTTTTTGTATGGTAATAATGAAATCAATGTTATCATTCGTTTGTGCCACAGCAGCTATTGTATTCGTCATGAATCCTAGAGAATAAAAGATCAACTCAAAAACGTATACGCTAACACGAAATTTATTTGAAAAAAACATATCACTCTTAACGTAGAGACTATAAATTAGATAAGCAAACATAGCTGTGAACGCAACTGCTGCCAGCACAGAAATGAGTGCTGATTGCAAATTATTTTTAAAAATGTTGTTTTTTCTAATAATATATTTTGGACAAAATATTATATACTGCATCAGATTTAATGGCCGAAGCATTGCCAGCATATCTGAAGTAACGAACTGGCTCATTTAAAACACAAATCGACTGATAGACTATCTAATAATTTATATTCTATTAACACTGAAGTGTGCAGTAGTGTTGACTTATATAGAGAACCTAATGTATTAATTGATATTTATGAAGTAAATTAATAATATTCAATTCCACTAATTACTTTAACGTCTAACTTGTAACGAAAATTTTATGATTTAATTATAATAGTGATACTGCCCTCAATACACTAAACAAGTATACAACTCTAACGTGCCCGAGTTCGATCTATTACCTACAAGCAGAGTGAAGTTTCTTTCACTCTCATCCTAATTCTAGAGGAAGGGACTAAAAGAATACACATTTGACTATTAGGTTGAAACTATACACATGGGCGTTGGTATTCACTTACCATCAGGCAGTAATCCGTAAAAAAACTGATATTAAATCTTTTTTCTCCACATACTACCAAATGTTTTAGCTTTAATTTCCTAAATACTCGATTAAAGTAAATAAATTTGAACCCTCAATGAGATGAACAAAATACTCTATCAAAATTTTCAAAGAAGTTTGTACTGCATCAGGGAAGCACTCCACTTCCCCGGAGTGCCAGAGTACCTGAGGCGACTTGTGACAGACTATCAGGAGCGTACTGTCATGTACGAAGACTGTGATGGTGTTCTAAGGCAGCGGCTCATTTCGTATGGTGTTCCACAGGGATTTGACTGGGCCCGTCGAGGTTGTCTTCCCCCCGGGCTGGGCGTAATTTTTTACGCCGATGACACATTAGTCACAGCCCGGGGGACGAACTATCAAGAGGCGGCGCGCCTGGTCACCATGGTAGTCTGTTTGGCGGTCGGGTGCATTGAGGCGCTGGGTTTACGGGTAACCCTGGATAAGACTGAGCCCCATTTGTTCCATGGGCGTCGTCGTAGTCCATCCCCCGACGCCTCTATCATCATTTCGGTCCTTGTACCGATTAAGGCCCAGGTGAAGTATGTGGACCTGATCCTCGACGGGAAATGGCTCTTCGACGAGCACTTCAGACAGCTTACTCCAAAGTTGGTCGGCGCTGCTTCTGCCCTTGGGTGACTTTTGCCCAACTTGGGTGGAGTCAGCGTCGCGATGAGACGGTAATACACTTGGTTTGTTCGATCAATGGCACTGTATGGTGCACTTGTGTGGACAGCGGCTCTGATCAGACTGGGGCTCACCTCTGGCACCGTCAGAGGATATTGGTGATAAGAGCCATACATGGTTACCGCACCTTGTCGACGGAGACTTCTGTTACTAACAATATAATATGAATCTTAGTTCGAAACAAATAATAATAATTTGTATAAAACTATGTGCGTGTATACCTCATAGGTGAATATCGTCTAGAGACGGAACTACGACTGCAAAAGGTTTACGAGGCACTCTAAAGCTGTGGGGTACTCTAAAGTCGAATCTATTAAATAACAACATAATCTCCTAGTTATTTAATGTGGTGTTAATTAACTAGGAGAGGATGAGGAATTGAAGTACAGGAGTGTGGGTGGGCAACGATTTTCTGTATTGACTAATGGGTAACCTGATCTGATCCATGAAAACTAAAGCAACACACAATTTAATCTTGCCTTCAATCGACTGTGGTGACGTGTGCCAATCAATATTTTTATTAATAACTATGGTCCTCTGAAGAATACAATAAAGGACAAAAACTTCTCTAGAACAATAATATTTGATCAAGGTAGTCAAATATGAGCGTGAATGTAAAAATATTTTATTTAATAACATACACGTCCTAAAACAGCGGTGTGCAACTGTACAAGAACTTCTAAGTTATTCTTTCCAAGGCTTTTTATATGAGATTACTAACAATCAGTAATATGATGTTGTATATTTGATGGTACAACTGATTCTACTTTAAAAATATAGTGTGTGGTAGGTGTTGATCACACATAACTAGTTATATTTACACAAACAAATGATTTGATTTGATTAACAGCACAGGAAATATGTATGACAAAGAAATTCTTATCAAAAAGTCCATTCATTACACATATGCCTAAGTGATCAATATATTACTATGTCATCAGAATTACGGCATCATATTCATAGTATCTCTGAAGCTAGTTAGCCATGTGAGTACTCACATTTCAGTCTTTCAGGTTCAAACCTACTAATTTGTTATTAACTTACTTTAATAGGAAGGAAAGGAAAAAAAAATTGTTCCTAAGAATAGCCTGGAGAGAATAATCGATCAGCTTTTACCCACAGCAAAGCAGTCTTAGTGTTATTCTGATGTATGGGCTATATTGTAAAGTTTCATATCGATTAGTTTAGTAGAATTTGATATGTTACTACTTACATATCAAATTCTACCGGTCCTAACTACTAACATCAAATTCTAACGGTCCCGGCTTGTTTGAGCGAGCCTATGATAAGTCGAACAGGTCGGGAATATATAAAAATACAAGCCAATTCGATTTATTTCTAAAGTATTTCAATTCTATTTTTGGAATGAACGAATTTACCACGGCTGATTTACTGACTATGTATCGACCATTAAATCTGATATAGAATATAATTATCATCATCATCATCTGAGCCAAAATACGTCCACTGCTGGACATAGGCCTCCCCCAAGGTTCTACACAATGGTCAGTCCTGTGCCGCCCGCATCCAGCAGCTTCCCGCGACCTTCACCAGGTCGTCGGACCACCTTGTTAACTAGGAAACCAACGCTGCGTTTCCCAGTACGCGGTCGCCACTCCAGAACTTTATGGCCCCATCGGCCATCGTTTCTGCGTGTAATGTGGCCCGAATATAACAGAATATAATATTTTGTCCTAAATGTGGTATTTTTACGTTACCTGCTACTAGCACCGAAATGAGATCAGAGTGAAAGCTATTTAAAAAAAAGAATTACTACCACTAAATTTGTATCTAAATAGTTATTTGTGTTACAACATAATTGTTATACTTTGGAGTAACACAATTACAAACTCTGGTGGTTCTCGTAACCAGCACATATGCCGAAAGATGTTTCAAGCATATGATCAAATACTCAAGCGCTACTAAATCTGTTATCATAATTTTGCAAAATCCGAATAAGTTTTTTTAAAAATGCTACTTTTCGCAAGATACTTCTTAATCAATTATTTGTAATTTGAACGTATTTCTTTATTTATTTTTATTCTTCATGTGAACAAGTGAACATCCCTTAATGCTATCTGTCACAAATTTTGCTACAGCCATGAGCTATGAACTATTGTCCATTGCGCTTCACAATTTTTTATAGTGCAATTGGTGGGTTTCAGTGGACAAGAAAGTAAATGTGAGTTGGTTTGCCAAATTTGCTATTAGACTACTGAATTGAAACTGCCTCGGTAGCGCAGTGGTAGTGAATGCGACTGCTGATTTCACGTACACACACCAACACAATTAGTATAGTGATAGTGTATTGTGTGAAGTATAAATATTTACAGTTCTAATACATTCTGCACATATCGTTTATCAGGCGTCAAATAAATCCTCTTATGTAACATTTTATGTAGGACGTAGAAAGACGTATATATGATGTACACCTATCATTCATTGAATTACGAAACAACGCCTCATAAATACTAGTAAGAGTAATTTTATTAAGTAGTAATTGAATTATTTATTATTTTTTTCATTGTTGCCGGTCCTATTCTAAAAATACTCGTAAAGCAAATGATTATTCTATGTATTTAAGCGATAAAAATATAATTTAGTTGCAACTATTAATAAATTTACGATGTGATGTATAAAAAACGAACCTTTTAACTTTATGAAATTCTTTTACCCTAATAACTTCGATTTCAATTTGTAATTCACTTCCTGTTTACTTCAATCGTACCATTGAAGGACAACATGATGGTAATGGATACAAGAGTAAAATTTAGTAAAAACTTTTTAGACAGACGTTTCCAAAAAGTATTACTACCGACGCAAATTATACAACATATGTTTTTCTTATCAAAATTTTACATTAAAAGAAATTGTATCTTGCCCAATGATATCTCATATCATATTATTTCACTACTTGGTGTGCTGTTTTACATAGCCTTAAATCTAAGTGCTGTCGACCTTGATAATTTTACTCAAACGTTAGCAATCAGTTCACTCTTGAGTTTCACTTTTTTTTTGAGCTTTATTGTTACTGTTGCTGGTTACTTCATGTTTTACTTTCATAATGTATTTTCTAGCAAAAAACATGTGCAAATGATTGTCATCATCCAACGATCTTTCAGAATCGTTCACTTTGATAAATATAAAAATATCATTTTTGACAATTGGAGTTATGTTTTCAAGCATCTCGTAATCTATTTAGTTTTTCTTCTTTTCAATTTAAGTGTGCCAGTCACTATGTACTATTTCTCTTTGGTGTACTTCGACGTATATATGTCGTACGGCGTTTGTTTGAGCAAACTCTTGCGTGGTGGTATACTTGCATGGATGTCGAAAATCCAGTATCATACCCGAGTACCTCAAAATATAAATAATGAGGGTGATAAACCATGGAAACAGTTGTTTCAAGTGTACAAGGATTTAATGGAAACATTTTCTATGTTCAAAAACATTTTTCAAGTTCCAGTGAGTACTATTTTGTAATTTTAAATGTGTCTAACCGTTCGCTTAACGTTTGATGACGTAACTATTGCTGTATATTGGCAAATACTTAGCTGAGTGGAATGAACCCGACTTCACTCAGAGCTTGTATTTTGAGGCACAAAGAAGATACGGCATAAAGTACAGGGAACCTTAATTATTGAATCGAACTTAAGGTTTAACATCTATGAGGTTAACTAATTATTTGATAATTTGTTTCAGATATTTTTTACAACATGTGATACACTTTTGCATACATTACTTTATGTGCAAACATTTTTAACACTGGATAAAACACCCTCGGATGAAGTCAAAGAAACGGTACGTTATTTATTTCTTTCTCTGTATTTTTTTTTAATTTTTGTTTTATACGAACCAACCAAAGTGACTATATTCTGCCTGATGGAAAGCATGAAGAGAGACCTGATTGTTGACATTTAGATACTAGTTTGTAAAGAGTTTGGTATTCAAAAATAGATTTAGTTGAAATATTTTCTTCATTGTAATCTTAGCGTTTTTGTTCTAGGTTTCCTTTCGTTTGGGAGCATTGTACTGGGTAATAAAAAATGTGTCAATTATTGCAATATTCAGTTATCACTGTGAGCAATTTTACGAAGTTATCAATGACGTGAATGAAGTTTGCTACCGTTTGTTAAGCAACAACCAAGAATTAGGTAAGGAATATAGCTTTCTGTTTTCTAAGTCACTAATACGTAAAACTAAATAAAATATTTGTGAAAGACTGCCACGTGATGTATAACAATATTAGCCTTACACATCTACGGCCGTCTGGTCAGGCAGCTAAACTGTTGATACGTATATATTTTTAAATACATACATATCATAGATAAATTACATCCAGATATAAAATAATTTTGTTCATTACACATCACTTGCCCTGAATAGAAATCGAACCCACGCATTAAAACCTAACATTTAGAATCACTAAGTACTAGACGAACAGATAAGAATGGTTTGGTACATTTGAAAATTGTCGTTTTTTTTTATGGAACCTGCCAAAGTGATGTTACTCTGCCTGATGGAAAACATGGATAGAATCTAAAAGTTGTAGTCACCATGTGGTGAACCACACCATGGTCGCCTAGTGAGATGCCTTTTCACGTCCCGCTTGGGGACGCAAAAGGCTTTAAAATTACCATGGTAGTGTAAAACTCGTACACTTACCCCGATTACTCTCACTCTAGCATCAATGGGTGCTCTAATATGTCTACTTCGTTATTCGTTTTATAATTTATTTAGTTGCAACAATTGTCACGAAATTCTACTTAATGAACTATGTTTCAGAGGGGAGTAAAAGATTTTGCAAGAATATACTTCGGTTTAATAACACTAGCTTTGAAAAGATGAACGCGTTCAGAGCCTTCGCAATTGATTCATCCCTGCCTAAGGGATTAATTAGCCTAACAGTGAATTACGTTATTGTATTATTACTATTAACTCTACAATAGTTATAAATCTATTTGTATCTTTAACTGTGTTTATATCTGTGTCTTCACCAGTGTCTGTGTATTGTAATCCAAATTGTAAGTAAAAATGATGACTTGATGACTGAAATGATGATGATAATTTAATCTGGAAACAAATGTTAATTATTTAATGAAATATTTTTATTTGAACTTGATATTATGACATGTCTTAATTAAAATAACAAACTATTATAACAATTTATTTGAACTTATTTCATTGAATTTCACAATCTTAATTTTTATTACTGATATAATGAATTAGTATTAGTCTATAAAAATGATATATAATAGTTTTAATGAATAATAAGGAATAAGTTTTGTGAAAGAAATAATTATTTTTATTTCTAGCATGGATGTATTTGTCGTTGATAATGATGATGATGATGATGTAATTGTATGTATTTAACATTTAGTATTATGCATACAAGCTGCTTGTTTTGACTAATAAATAAAATATATTCACCTAAAGCTACTCTAATTTACTACTCGGATAAAGCAAATTGAATCAGAACAACAGTATAACTGGTAAGGAGACCTATTAACGTCAAAGGCAGTGTAGCATCAATGTAGAATAAGCCACACACTGACATCCTCTTGCACGACGATCGATACAGGCGCTGTACGTTCTTGGTCATTTTTAATTCTAAATCTGTAAATAGATATTTATTGTAATTACAATGAAAGAAAGAAAATAATTGTACAAACATCACATAAATTTGATAAAAGTGTAAGAAAATGATAAATAAATATTATAATAACATAATATATGATATTATCAAATAGGCTAGATGACACCTTAGTCAAATGAGTTACTTTTTATTATCTGTACAAACGACAATTTTGTATAGAAAATGTACTAAATACAAAATTGTGACGTTGCTGTCTTAGATTACTCAATAGAACAATTTATTTCCATGTATATTTGATTGAAATTCATAAATATAATGAAAAACTATGTTATCCCGTGTTTAATAATAAAATTAGTCTGAATGATATCAACCGTCGTTTCTCAAGTGTCAAACACTATATTGCATATCTGGTCTTACCATCCAACTACAGACTCATTTTATTCATTGAATTTTCTCCAGAGTCTCCTAAAGATATCAAGACGTGGCTTATATCATTTTACTACCAAAAAATAGTAACCTTTCTCTGCCTGAATACTGCCCACCTATTGCCATTCTTCTTTTCTTATCTAAATTACTTGAGACTTGTATACATAAACAAATCACATAGTTTGTGTACAAAAATTAACTTTAACTTTCCATGATCAGGCTTCAAGCCTGGTCACAGCACAGTTACTGCTCTCTTTGAAGTGGCTGGCCATATTAGGAACAATCACCAAAGACACCAAAGTCACAGTTTTAGTCTTAGTTGATTTCTCTAGTACCTTTAATACTGTCAATCACGAAATCCTGTTATCCATCCTTGCATATTTTATGGTTCCTTCCGAGATACTGGATGGGTTCTCAACACATATTCGGGGCGACCTCTGTGCGTTCGTGTTGATGATTTTTCCTGAAGTTGGTACAACCTCTACACTGCCGTTTTACAAGGCGGCATTTTATCTCCTGTATTATTTTCAATTTTTATTAACCTCATAACTCAACAGTTTCAATGTGCGTATGACAGGCAAGGGTGGAGGAAGTGACGCAGGTTGTTGATGAGGTTAACAGGGATCTAGAGCATAAAGCATACTTAAAATCCTGGTCGTAGATATTTGGACTATTAGCAAATTCAGCCAAATGTCAGACCATCATTATAGGCAGCAAATGTATAATGAGCAGATCGAATACCACCTCGGTCCCACTGATTTTGTCAATGATTTAATAATTTCATGTAGTCCAGCAGTAAAAGAGTTGGGTTTACTTATCGACTTGACCCTCGATTGGTGAGCTCGGGTCACTAGCGTGAGCTAGAAAGTAACTGAAAACCGTCTATATCTTACACTATATCTCCTCAAAAATTTCCTGCTTTATAGCTCAAAAATTACACTTACGTAGTACCTAATTATTCAGTTAATGGGATATGTTAATGTATATTAATTCGACCTGACTTAAGACCTCCTTAATAAGTTTGACCGCCTTATCAATAACTACATTCGATATGTTTTCAATATTCAGCAGTGTCCGCAGTATGACCATGTGTCTGCTTTGTGCTCCCAGTTAAAATAGTTGCCGATGCGCCAATGGCGCAATCAGCGAGCACTTACCTCTATATTTTTATTTCTCAACTCACCGTCCTTACCAACTTACCTTGCTCCGTGTTTCCGTTACCTGTGCTCTAACCACGATAGAAATGTTAGCTCAGTTAATAATCTGCTTCTCTCATGTCCCTTTCACAACTCTGACTTCGTGAACTGTTCATTTTTTGTTCAAGCAATACTACTACGGAATGCACTCGCGGAATCAGAATAGTCACAAATCGATTTACATTTAAAAAGAAAGTTCATGATCTATTTTTCAATGAACTGGTAGAATTATCTAATTCACAGCATACCGTATATTTCGGTATTCATAGCGTGTGTATGTCTATTTGTATTAGTACGTAGTCCTTTATGTACGTTTATTTTTGTACGTATGATGTGTTCTATTCTGAGCATCTATGTATCTATAGCAGAGCATCTATATATAAACGCTATGAATACCGAAATATACATTGTGGTATTCATAGCGTTTAGATATGTATATGTGTATGTCTATTTGTATTAGTATATATTCTTTTATGTACGTATATACCTATGGAAATTTAGTAAATTAAAGCTTTGAAAAGCGTTAAAAAGGTGGACTTTGTTGGCATTAGTCTTGCCATAAATATTGTAATAAAGAAAAAAGAAAATTGTTAACTGCAAATAACATTTATTACTTTTACAGTGTGTCAGTTTAATACATAAATATAAAACAATTAAAAATATAAAAAGCTTATTCGAAGTGGTCTCCATTGGCTGCAATACAGTCCTTTAAACGATGAGGCCAGTTATCAATAGAAGCACGCACTCTTTCCATGGGAAAATTCTTCACTGCCAATCGTATAGATTGTTTTAGGGACTCCAAATTATCATGGCGTTTAGAGCAAGCTGTACTCTCTAAAACTGACCACAAATCATAATCCAGCGGATTAAGATCGGGACTAGACGACGGCCAGTCTTCAGCTCTGATGAAGTCCGAAACGTTCGATTCCAACCAAGACTGCGTGGACCGAGCTTTATGACCCGGCGCCGAGTCTTGCTGGAAGGACCATACTTGGTTATTGAACATGGTGATGTTAAGGGGCTTAACTACCTTCTCAAGAATGGTATCTTGATACACTTGTGCCGATGTTTTGATACCTTTTTCACAAAAATATGGCTCAGTCACTCCTTCATAGCTAACACCCCACCAAACCATCACTGAAGTCGGATAATGTCCACGTTGCACTCTGTCGACTAATTGGGAAGCTTCCTTAGAGCTTTGAGCATAAATACGGTCATTTTGTTTGTTAAAATGTTGCTCAATTGTAAAAATTTTCTCATCCGTAAACAAAATTTTTCTGTGACCTCCCTTTGCGTACCGCTTCAGTAGTTGTTTCGATTTTACCACCCTATTCTTCTTTAAATTATCAGTTAAGAAATGGCCAGTGCGTCTCTTATAGGCTGCAAGTCCTAAGTCATCTTTTAAAATACGCGACATGGTTCTAGGTGCTATCTTCATTTCCCGAGATAAAATCTTTTGCTTTCGGACAGGATTTCTTCGAATTCTTTCCCTTACTGCTTTGACCACCTTTTTCGTACGAACACTACGTGGACGGCCAGATCTTTTTCTGTCACAAACAGAGGAGGTCTCATTGTACCTATTAATAGCCCGGTACACAAACATTTTACTAATACCAAGTGTATGGAGAGTTTTAAAAATTGCATTTGGCTCCATACCTACTTTGTGTAATGCTATCACAGCGATTCGGTTCTCTTTATCACCCCACACCATTTTAATATCGCAAAATATTTTACAATGTATTGGCGCCAAAATGAGAAAACACAATGAACAATCGTATAAAAATGACAGATTCGAAATTCAAATGTAATATTTTTTTATAATTAAGTGTAACAGTATTTATGGCCAGACTAAGTATGTGTACATGATATGTTCTATTGTGAGCATGTCTATATGTAACAATATATATCTAACCTTTGTGCACCTTATACAATTTCTACACCACTCGAAGGTTGACTGCAAGAAAATGTCCAAGGTATTCAGTCCACCGAAGTGCAAATGTAGTGCATAACGTTTTTAAATATAAAAATAAATAAAATATGGCTAATTTGTACCTGAGCGTCTTGCTACAGAAATACGAGTTTGTATGCAGGCATTTTGGTTATTTTCCAAAGCTATATGAAACTTTTCAAAATATACGCAATATATTATTTTCAATAAGAAGGTTTTCATTAGCCAAGAACACATTACGACAGCAGATGGTGTAACAATATTCTGCAAAGTAGCTTTTTTTTTTTTCTCACACCAAAAAATAACAAGTTTGAAACAGACGTATATAATATTTCAACACTTACTTTTCCAACTTTATTCGACAGTTTAATGAGTCGAATGATAACTTCTACGTAAATTAATGCATGAGAAAAGAAATCTAGTACATAAAAGGAAACCTGAAATGAATAGTTTGATGTTAACAATTCTATTTAATTTAATAAAAAAGTACAAAATCTCTGATAGCCATCTTAACAACATGTGTTCGCCACTTGCTTATTCAGATTCAGATAGCTGTTTAGATTCAGTACCTAGCTTTTTCTGAGTGATACTTATTATCGACCCTCAATGGGCGAATCTTGGGATTAAGTTTCAGTTGGTTTGATAATATATCAAGCTGGATTGATGTGGTTTAAAAGAAATATATAGTAATACATATTCATTACTGAAACGTATGTAAATTATCCACCTTTTTTTTTGTACTTTGCGGAAATCTCCATGGATACCACCGAAGGGTGGTTATGTCGGACTCGAACCGACCAAAAACCGCACTCATTCATTACTGAGACGTTTGTAAATTATCCACCTAATGATTTCTATTTAACAAAACGTCTATGTGTCAGAGTAGTTACTTACAAAGTACTTGAAGATCGATTTAAAAGTATCATAACCCTTTAGTATATCAGCGTACGTCTGAAACATTGCTTTGCAGTAGTCTTTCACGTCCATGTCCCTCTTTAACCGAGGATATGAAACTTCTTCATTCCATAAATTGAGCATTTCTTTCAGAAACGATACACACTGTGTAGCGTAAAATATATTGATATCAAAACAAATTGTACTTAAGACTATCAAAGTATGCGATAGTGACTCATAAGAGAAGTGAACGATTAAAATATAGGTAACAGATATCCACAAAACGAAAAGCTAGTTCACGATAGTATAGTACCGAAGGCGTTTCTTATTAAAAAATTTATGAATGCCTTGAATAATCAAAACAAAATCTATGTTTTGATGGTCATGAACAATAGCTAGGAAGCTATTCAGAAAAAAACAGTGCAATAAAAGCAGAAATCATAATACACAGCAATATAAACGAAGTTCAAGTATTGTCTGATATCATTGTTAAAATGAAATACAACTATACAAGTAAAAAGAACGGTGTTGAAGAATTAAATCCCACATATAGATACTATATTCGAAAATCGGCCCTTTGGATGTATGACATTGTTCTTGATGTGGTATTTTGGGTAAAACCAAATAGTTTGCATTATGTTTAAAGGCCGAAGCATGGATTGAATGTCTTTGTCAATCACGTCACGATATACTTTAATGACATTACACCTTTTATTACTTTTACCAAAAATTATAGAGCGCTTAATTATATTTTAAGTATTTTATATAAATAATTAAGCAATAATATTGTTACTACTTTGGAATCGACTTCGACGTCTACTAGCACTTTGAGATTTATAACTTTATTATTCTCTAGGTCCAAATTTCAAAATTTGTATTCAGTAATTGAATGGAATATTTCTTTTAGTTTCTGTTTATCTTGTCACATATGTCAATCAAAATATTTACATAAGTAGTAATACTTCAAGTTATTGAGTTGTTTATTTTTTTTTGCATTTTGTGTACCGCTATTAGTGGTTCAAGCTACAATCTTTTAGCATTTTATCTTGTACGTAGTATTTTGGTTTGATATATATTATATATAAATATAAATATATATCTAGCGGCCACCACAACAGTATTTGACGACTCTCAAGGCGTATTTCTTCAATTTATGGTACGTGTAAAAATCCTCGTCACCTGGGTTTTCGATAGAGCGTTCTATGAGAACTGAAAAGGCTAATTTCTGACCATCAAACAGGTCTGTTCAACTTACTGAAATATTCAGATCGCTCCTAGTGGCTGCTTGCAAACTTTCATTCCGTTCGGTATCATTTGTGTAACATCCGCTCACACACTTCCCTGTGCAGGTAAAGGCCTCATGGAGGAGTCTTAACTTAAGCGGGTCAAACCAACTGCGTGTGCTGAACTATCTTTACTGTAGACACAATTTCCACAGCGCTAAGAGAGTTACTTCCTAAAGCAGACGTTCCTGGAAAGAATCTGTGTTCGTCAGAAGAAAAAGATTAAGCCAGCAGATGGAGGTTCCAATCTGGACTACCAATAAGCAATGGATTCACTACTTCAGAATGTATTAGTTTCTTGAGTTCTTTCTAGATTCTTCTGGATTGAATGGATTCCACCTATTTCTGGTGGGACTAGACTAGAATATCGCGACCGACTGCCGCTACCGCTACCAGGAACTTAGCCGTCCGCCGATACTAGGTTCTTTTATTCTCGTTGAAAGATAATTTATTGATACAATTGTTTCATCGATGAATCACCTCACACCATCATCTATTAAGAAGTTATAAAATTCACAAAGATATTAGTGAATTTATAAAGTATTGTGATACGTGCCAGCTAATATTTATGGGACGGTAGTCTGATTCGGGTTTTAAAAAAGTATAGGGTGGGCCAAGAAATCATTAACTATTGAATTTAACATCTCGTGCAAACGTGTTACTTGAGTTCTAGGGGCCGATGCTACTTTAATTTAACTAGTTCGTGGCCAACCCTATGTTTAGAAATTGATGATTGTATATTGTTTTAATTAACCTACATTATGAATGTTATCATTTTAAACGTTTAAAATTATCTGATATTTAATACAGTTATAATGAAACAGTACAAGTAATTTTATTCAATAAGTTTAGCAAGTCCCACCAAGTACCATCAGTCAATAGTATAAATAAACCATAAGTTTAATATATTTTTAATGGATAGAAGATCTGGTGTATTACTATAAATGACTTTATGACATGTGTAACCTCATATAGGTGATTAATTAGTTCCTTAATAAATTTATAAAGAATAAAATATATATTCAATTCATCAGTGTCATTTTCTACAAAGAGACTGAAGTTCCAAATAACACTAAGTGTAAAATTCTTTGCATAGATAACTGTACATAGACCTTTGCCTTAATTACCTCTAAAGGACTAACATTTTACACTTTTAAACAATCATTTATACAAAAAATAACTTGCGCAGGCTGTTTTAGTTACGTGTCTAGCTAGTTCCTTACTAAATTTATAAAGAATAAAATATATATTCAATTCATCAGTGTCATTTTCTACAAAGAGACTGAAGTTTCAAATAACACTAAGTGTAAGATTCTTTGCATAGATTACTGTACATAGACCTTTGCCTTAATTACCTCTAAAGGACTAACAATTTACACTTTTACACAATCATTTACACAAAAAATAACATGCACAGCCCTGTTTTCACGTAAGTCACTGCCAACGGACAACAAAGCATTAGTTAATTAGTTGACCGTACCCCGTAACGTGTCCCGCAAACTATCAGGAGGACCAATTTGGTTGCCTACAATTACTATCATCCTCGAAGTCAGTCATCCCACCTGGCCTGTGGGCACCCTACACTACGTTTGCCGAGACGCAGTCTACACTCTGGAACTCATTTAATCCAACGATTGTCGATTCTGCGACTAAAAAGTCAGAATTTTCTGATCAGATATCAGCTTTTTAAATTATTGAGTACTGTGCATTGCAGTTGTTATCTTTATAACAAAAGTAATCAGTCAAACAAGAAGGAGTTACTCTAGGTGAGGATCTAGAATATGTTTTTCTTCTACGTGTTTCTATAAGCCGAGTAACGTTGAAAGGCATACTATACTGGTCAAATCAGACGTGTACCAAAAAAGGGGCTCGCTAAAAGCAGCGGTGGCCAGTAAGTGTATATCAGAGGGCCTGATGAATGTGAAATAGACCCGAGCATGTGACCCTATAAAGTAGAAGGGTAATTACTCTTTACTAGTTAGTAAACTCTCCGTACCTCAGACAAGAATAAATCGCATATTTTCAATAGGTAGTTAATAAAAATTATGATTTCCATGCAGCGGTAACAGTATAAGAGTTGCTGTTTATCATCTTAATGTTAATTAATAATTGTATTATATAGTTTGTGTGTGATGAAATGTTATTTAAAAATTAATTAATTGAAAAGAAAATGACAAACGACAACATTAATACAGTTAGCACTACATACTATTACCAACGAGTGAAAGCAATTTAACACATTAGTATAATAAATTTAATCAAATAGTTATCGATAAATGTAGAGTGAACAGTATTTTTCATTAGTCGAATGTACATTAGACATGGTTTAATCATGGCCTTTTATTTTGGACATAATTCTATTTCTAATAATAATGTCACCATACAATCGGTACAGCAAAGAAGTAATAATAATGAGGTTTTGTTAAATAATTTTGTGGAAAAAGATATACAAGCTATGCTGAGGCCCTTAAACATGATACCAACAATATTCATCACTGCTAAATATCAATTTTATCATTTCCAACACTTCTTTCTACAATATTTGTACATGTTTGACTTCTGTTCTGTGTATATTTCCTTATCTCTTCCGTGTGTATCAAATATCAGATCAACAGAAAAGTGTATTTGACATCATTCTTTTTTGGACTTCTATTTCTGATTTCATTATGTACTCCTTCGGGTTTACGTTGAACATTTGCACGAACATATTCACTAGTCAGATCAATGTATTTTTAGTTTTGAAACTACAAAGAGTTTACAAGTTATTAAGTATCAATAAAAATGAAATTAGAGAAATCATTTTTTTTAATTGGGCAAGCATTACTTCTTTTTTTGTTTTTAATATTCTCTGGATAATTTTAGTGTATAGTGTTACCAAGCAATTTAGTTTCCATGGATTGATTTTGACCATAATAGTCACTTGTTTTGACTTCAATGTGTTGTATGCTAGTAGACTATTGCACATGGTACAAATTGCATTCAAACTTTGGATTGAGACTATTACATCGTCAGAAAGGTCGGAACAAACATTGAAAGAAAGCTTCTGGACTACTATGTTTGGAGTATATGATGAAATATTGAAGGTGTATGATATAATTGAAAAGACTTTTAAAGGACAAGTAAGTTTAGCAGGACTCTACGGTGTTAGTACTAATTTACTTTTTTAAGGTACACGAACAATGTAACATACAATAATATGTTAAGAACTGAAGAAATATACATAACGTATGTGTATTGCTATGTGTATACAGCTGTTGTGGTAATAATGGTGATGATAATATTAACAGCTTGTCCCATGCCACACACATCCAACGGTTTCCTGTGATCTTCAGCAGGTCATTGGACTACTTTGTGGGGAGCCTTCCGACACTGCGTTGCCCAGTACGAGGTCGCAGCTACACAACTTTATGATTCCATCGGCCATCGTTTCTATGTGTAATGTGCTTCGCCTACTGCCACTTAAGTTTAGCACTTTTACTGGGAATATCGGTGACCTTGGTTCGTTTGCAAATTTCCTCATTCCTGAATCGGTCACGCAAAAAAACTCCGAAAATTGACCTCTCTATTGTTCTTTAGTGACTTAGAACTTTCTCACCAGGCCCATAGTGAGCGACCAGTCTCTGTGCAGTAAATGTGACATTTGCCGGTGTATTCTTCTATATAGAACTTATATAGCGCTCTAGCGTCAACATCCGTGCTTACTGTAACCTGCTTCAAAATTTATTCTTTACATGTGTTGCTCCTTGCATTTCTCAACCGTTCACCAATACTAACTTTTTTGTGGCATTTTACTGAGCTCAGGAGGAGCCAACTCCAGCGTGAGCGCTACATGGTACTACGAAACGTACCTTTTGTTGGCAGAAAAATACATCGAGGTTCCTACACAAGAGGGGACCATCTATAAGCTATAGGTGACCCGAGATACGTCGGGATTCCAGGAATTTCCCTTCTAGAATGTACCTGGCTTCCCCACTGCTAGTACCCGAGACAGCGCGCAGTTCTTGGTCGGTTCGAGTCCAACATATCCACCAGCCGTTGGCAGCCGTGGAGATTTCCGCAGAAACAAAAAGAAAGTGGAAATTAGCTTGACTTAAGCATTTTCGTAATGAGTATAGTGATTGCAACTCTTGGATTCTATACGTACTTTTCATCAGGTAGAGCAAAGACACTTTGGTAGACTTTTGAAATAAAAATAAAAATATTGAATTTTGAGTGACTCTGAGTAATTGCTAGCTTAATGATAATTGAAAATTAAAAATGGAAGTATAAATATAGACTTATATGTTCAAGTGACTAAAGCTATTAGTTGTAATTCGTATATTAATGTACATCTTACTATTTCAGATTATGTTTTATACAATGTTAACATTTGTGCGCGCTCTGCTGAATGTACTGATTTTGGTACATTTGAAAAAGTTAGTGGTTGAACATGTAAGTAAATAGGGCAATTAACTGTATGCGTTTCAAACGTTCTTTATGCTCAAACATATTTTGTAAATATTTTGCAGTTTTCTCTATTCTTAGCGGTAAATTTGTTAGGCTTATGCAAAGACATGGTTATACATGTATATCTCAGTAAAGAGTGTGAGAATGTGTCCTTAGCAATGGAAGATCTGAAGTCAGTATGTCTACTGCGTATGAATGAAACATCCAGTAAGTGACTTATAAAAATATTTTTGATATTTTCTATGCTTATCCTTTTTCTGTGCTTATCTTGTTGAGCTAAAATTTGTGATTTTTATTTGCAACCAGGTGCAAATTCTTTAGCCTTTTCATTTATTTCATAGTCATACGACGCAGTATATCTACGACTATCGTTTTAAATTTTCATTTGCTTAAAATCAGGTTACCATATTCAAAATTTATTTATTTACGTAGTAAGTGGCATGAACAATGAAATATGTGACTTTTGGTGCCACGCATGACATTCTTAACCTCTCAGTTGATTTATGTAACCTTACGAATGAATAACTTTAAACTGCAATGTAGCATTATTTTTGTGTCGTTTTTTATCAATGTCATTGAGTTTTAATGTTATTAAAGCCTTATCTCTGATTTCAATCACATAGGTCGAGCCTTGCTCACATGTGCCAAAGTAGTAGCTCTCCCCTGATATATTCATAATTTATTCTAGCTGCCCAACGAAAAACGTGCAAGAATATTCAGCGCCTACAAGCAGTGTCATTCAAAAAATTAAGAGCTTGCGGTGTTTACACCGTGGATGTTGCAGTACTCTTAAGATTGCTGTATCTTCTTACTTCATACGTTATTGTTATTTTACTGTTTGCACTATTGTGATTGGACTCTGTACCCTGTGTCCTATGGTTCTGATACTATGATATAGTTTAAAAATAAAATATTGATGGCTAGATTAACTTAACTTTCTTTGTAAAATGAATCGCCCAAATATTGAAACTAATGTAATATTCTGTACGTTAAATTTAGACGATAGAAGGGGCTAAGCAAATGGGTCCATCTATGAGATGATTAATGGAAAGCGACTACCATCGTCTGAATAATGTAAGTGATAAAGAAGAGTGATGCTATAGCTCAGAGCAAATACAGTTAGGTTGTCGTCCAAAATTAGGGACGTACACAACGGCAACAAATTTGATAATAACAATTTAAACATATGTAAGTACATCAAAAGAAGTATAGGTTCTAGATGTTTATTACACGTTGAATATGTGTACAAACATATTTTCTAGTGAGGTTAAGGTGATCTTGATATTGAGACTGCAGTGCAGACTTTAACTTCTTTGGTTTTAATGTTCTGAGTCATGTTAGGCTACAGTAAAAACATTCGTTGCACTTTCTACGACGTAATTATGTATATTCATCGTAGTAATTTGTTTTGACTACAATATATTGTATGCTAGTAGACCAGTGTACCTATTAAAAGCTGCTTTACAAATTTGGGTCGAGAATATTTATTCATCTTCAATAGGTCAGAAGAAACAGTTGGAGGTAATTATTGGGCCACTATGATTCTAGTTCTAGATCTTTATTACACGTTGAATATGTGTACAAACATACTATCTAGTGAAATTAAGGCGTTCTTGATATCGAGACTGCAGTGAGCTTCATCATCATCATCATCATCTCAGCCAAAATACGACCACTGCTGGACATAGACCTCCCCCAAGGTTCTCCACAACAGCCGATCCTGTGCTCGTCAGCTCGTCCACTGCGATACAATTTAGCAATTTTACTGGCAATGTCGGTGACCTTGGTTCTCCTGTGGATCTTCTCATTCCAGATTCGATTACACAAAAAAACTCATTGCCCTCTCCATTGCTCTTTGATTGACTTTGAGCCTTCTTATCAGGCCCATAGTGAGCGACCATGTCTCTGCGCCGTAAGTCATCGCTGGCAGCGGTTTATAAAATTTGCTATTGACTGCCCTGTTACTTAAGAGGTTCGTGATCCCAAGTTCTGAGCCAGAGTTTATTATTTCTGACAGAACACTTCAAGTGCGTCCACAATTCAGTGGTTTCCGAGGCTTCTATCTAGATTTTCATTCCATCCACGAAACTACGTGTGGTGACAGATTAAGAACATAGAGTATCGCCACCCCTATCCTTCCCATGATTGTCGTAAGAGGTAACTAAAATAACAGAATATGCAAGACAATATCATTGCAACGAGAAGGAAAACTTGAAAGGAACTCTATATCAGCCCGTCTGGCCATCGTGGCACAGTAGGCCAAAACCAAAACTAAACCCGGTCTATGGCCAGTGATGGATTGTTAGTCTGTTGATAAAAAATCATAATAATGAAACTTTTTATTGCCTAATATAATTCTATACAAACATCATATATTTTAGTGGAGCCAATAAGAATGTGGAAAAATGTCTAGCGTTTGTAACCGGTTTCATTCAAGAAATTAAGCGCTTACGGTATTTATGTCGTGGAGGCTGCAGAACTCTTAGGATTGGCACATCTTCTTATTCCATATAATGTTATTATTTTACAGTTCGTACTGGTATATTCTTAACTCTGTGGTTTGTAATTGTTGTTGAAAATAAATTAACGTGCATACGTGCATAAGGTTATGGAAATGTTCAATGGCTAAATTTTCTTATGTTCCTTGCAGAATAAATCTGTTCTAAGAAAACTTATGTTGTAATTTGTGTCCGTATCTGCAATTGAAAAGTCACGAGTACAATACCGTGTTTTGAGTAATCTACATTAAAAATGTAGGAGGGAGATTAAGCTCCTTTTAACTACGTTACTCAGTAAAGGTAATGACCGGACTGCTGAAGACCGATTTTCTGTGAGATCTTGATATCACCTCGGTCGAACTAGTCCATGTTTGCCTTAGTATGGCTCTATCATGACTCTCGAATAGTAGGATGAGTATTTCCCTCAATACTTGACTCCTTTACCTTACCCGTCTTTCTCATCCTTATCAAATTTATTCCATTTAAAAACTTTACTTTTCTCACCAAACATATTACAACATATTTTGGACCGTGGCATACTCGTAATAGAGGCATAGGACTTTAAAATTATGAGTATTATCATTAATTACTAAATGTATTCTTCTAAGTATGACTAATAATAATTAGGGTAATTAAACTGTTATTGATACATATGTATATAATACAGTATACAATTGAGGATCAGTAAGTTGTTGTCCAGTAAACTAAGTGCTACAACATATAAAACAAATTATAGTTAAAAAAATAATTAAAACAATATAAAATGCCCAAATATGTCACCATATGATTTTTTCCTGTACAATTATATTTCGTAACATATTTTCAGAATTTTGTATTATATGAACTTCACTTTGTCCATTTTATTCACAGCTAAATATACTATTCAAGATAATTTTATAACTCCTACTAGCAATAAATATAACAGAATCGTATATTTTGCTGCTGGATTCGGAATTTTATTTACAATTTATATAATATACTTTCAAGAGCGTGTAAAAAAAACAAATGTACTAGAAGCAGTTTTTTATATCGTTTTATTTACTTCTGTTTCGGTTTTATTACGCTTTGCTATGTCAATGTGAATAAATCGCATATTAATATCTCGCTCGTGTTAAAGATACAAAAAATTAACAACGCAATTCGCAAAAATAATGTTGACAACACTACCTTCTCGAATTTTCTTTTCTATTTAGTCATTTTTATTCGTGCACTAATGATGTTGTTAACATATTTATTGACTCCTTACTATAACCGATCAGACATTGGCAGCACCATGCTTTTTTTAAGTTTTGATGCCAATTACTTTTATTCCATCCGTGTGTTAAACTTATTAAGAAAGTATCTTAACGCGTAGAATAATGCAGTCAAAGAAATGAATGATGAACTTGAAAATGATGAATATTACAAGGAATTGTTTGAAGCGTATTTAAATATTTTAAAATCATTTAAATTATTTAAAGACGCCTTTCAAATATTGGTAAATGATTTTTTTTTAAATTTCTTTTCATAATTTATATTTTCTCTATTTTTAAACTTTTCCAGATGCTGATATGGCTATTACACAGTTTCTCTCACACTTTGCTTTATTTGATAATACTTTTGGAACTGTATGGATCACAAGTTGAAGTAAGTATATAACTAAAACTTTATTTCATTTTAATACTACCTTCTGGCTATTATAGGAATTCTTTTTCTCTTAAATTCTTGTAAGTTAATAATATTCAAATCAGTGTACATAGACTTTATCATAATCTCCACTCGCGACAAATTCACCACTGTTGAACCGAACTGCGGAAATCTGCCTTCCAGCATCTTCTGACGCTATAAGTACACATGGACATTACGGATGGAAGAGACAAAATTTTTCCTCTACTTGCCAAAGTGGTCAGCAGCAAAAAGGTGACTACCTAGTCTATGACTTAATGAGAGCCTTAATACAAAGTGATACCAGTGCATTTGTGGACAGACATTAGTCTTTATAAAAAATATTATTGTTAGTATTTTCTTATTTGTCTGACCTAAGAAACTTTGCAACGCATATTTTAAAAAGTTCTGAATTTGATTTCTATTAAACCTAATAAGGTAACGATATAATTCCTATACCGCATCTTTAAAAATGTGAGCAAAATTATGTGTAGATATGTGATGTGATTATAGGGTCATTCATTATTCAAAAAGCGTATCTTAATTAACTGCTGACTGACATCATGAAATCTTTTCTCGTTTCATAAATATAGTTATAACGTCCCACACCAAATACTTTTCCATGTGGCTTGTTTTAAGTTTATCACTCTGGTATGGCCGGTTCAATAGTACCCAAGGATAACTATCGCACGTCTGTCAAATAATATGACGAATTTGCATACGACTTGATCCCTTTAGGTTCTTCATCCTATCCATTTTCTTTACTTTAAATGAATACTTCCATTGCTTCACTTTTCTCACTAAATCGTATGTGAGACCATATTGTAAAGATTTATGCACAAGATAAAGTAGACATAACTAGCCGAGGACGTGTACACTCACCGTCTAAGTAAGACATATGGTGAGTATCCACGTCTCTGCTCCGTTTGTCATTACGGTCGGGATGCATTGGCTAATTGTTACGGATTTTGAGTAGATCGGATCCCAGAATCAGTGACACAATTCTATTACATTCAGGATTACATTCGGGTGACTATGTACTAAACACTACCGTAGTCTTACCAATGTTCATGCCAAATTCTCTAGATCATGTAGTAATTCAGTTACAGTTTCGAAGATATGACGTCTCCCCGTCCTATCTCACAATGCAATTGGGTTTGTATTGTCACCTATTCTTGTACTTAATTGTTCATAGAGACTTCGATTTTAGAGCTCACGGTTGTACCTTGTACTGTTCTATGTTTGGACGTGTCACAATAGGAAACCTTACTCTGTCTTTCGAAAATCGAATGTTTCTTTAGATTAGACTCAGTCTGTTAAATAATAGCTGTGATTATTAGTTTTCAGAATTATGTATTCTTCAAAATAAATTATTCAGAGAAATTGAATTACTATTGATTTTATGTATAACAATATATTAATGAACATTATGTAACATAACTTACTGTTATTGTATGTAATAACTTACTGTTATTGGCTCTTCAATGTATCTTTAAATTTCAAAACAAAGTGCTACAATACACAAAATATTTTTGAAATTGAAAAACACTTAAAAAGTAAACAACATGAAGCGTTCAGTTATGTTATCTTGCGATTTTTTTCTAGATAATTATATTTTGGAACATATTGTCAGAGTTTTTTATTGTATGAACTTCACTTTGTCTGTTTTATTCGCAGCTAAATATACCATACAAAACAATGTTGTAACTCCAATTGGGAATAAATATAACATAATTGTTTGTTTTGTTTTTGTATCAGGAATCATATTTAAAATTTATACAGAATTTTTTAACGGAGACTTAAACAGAACGAATGTTCTACTAAAAGTAATTTTGTCTTTCATTTTATTTACTACTGCTTTAGTCTCTTTATACTCTGCTACATCAATATGACTAAATCACATGTTAATATTTTGCTGGTGTTAAAAATACAAAAAATACATGATGCAATTTGCAAAAATAAAAATATCGACAACTATTCGACAGAGAATTAGAATAACTGACATCGCATAGAGAATCAGTATGCTGATGTTGAAGTGGGCCGGCCATGTTTCCAGACGAATCGATGGTCGCTGGAACCGAAGTGTATTAGAGTGGATACCACGATTGGGCAAACGTAGTGTCGGGCGTCCTGCAGCGCGATGGACAGACGACTTGAAGAAGGTGGCAGATAGCGGATGGATGCGGATTTCCTAAGTCCGGGGTCGTTGGCGTTCCTTTAGGGGGACCTTCGTTCAGCAGTGAACGGCGATAGGTTGATTGATTGATTTTTAAGAACTAAGAAGCCAAAAGAAATTACTTTCACAGTAATTTTATACAGTTTTAAAGTATCACCATTATGTATTTTATTCTGAATTTGACAATTTGAGGCAGTGGAATTCAGATAAAATAGTCTGTAAGTAATGATCAACAAATTAGTGCATTGGCGAAATTGATCAATATTTTTGTGAAACGTACCTGAACAATTTGACTTCAGTATTAATACACAAGATTCTTGAGCTTTTCCAGCACCTTGTTCAATTGATTACAACAAAGTTTCTATATAACTCGAAAGGTATAATAAGGTATAATAATATGTAAGGTTTCGGTTAACCTAAATTAGAATTAACACACTTTAAAGAAACTCATTATAACAGTATAATTGCACAATATATTCATAAATCACAAAAATAATATGATAATGATGATTACAGAAAAGCGAATTGCAACAATATAATAGTATAGTTAGTGAACAGAACCAATATTTGCAAAGGTAACATGGCGTCGACGGAGAATAAATAATAAATTTGTAATATTCCAAACTGTGATTGATGCAGGCGCAGTATATTTTTGCATAATTTTTTTTGTAGAACTAGGACAAAATAAAAAAAATAACTTTATATTTTTTTTCTTTCTGTTTTAAAATATTTGCATCTTTAAATTTCAGTCCAAAATAGAAAATTTGATGGAGTGTTCAGTGAGGTACTTTGTAAATAACGGTCAACAGTAAGAAGCCACACCAGAATCCATGAAAATTTTCTGACTTCTTGTGAAACGTACCTGAACAATTTGTTTTCAATATCAAGATACAAGATTCTTGGGTGTTATCTAGCGCCTTATAGAATTTCTCACAGTAAAAGCTGAGTATAACTTGAAAAAGGAAGGTTTTTGGCCACCAAAAGAAGAAAAGTAGTATCATGATAGGTAAGTTAATCTGAAAAAAGATATTAGGGATAATCTGGTTGCTACAAACCAAAAAAACGTTATTCCATATGTAACTCAGTGGTCATCAGCAGTCGATTGGTACACATTTCTGTAAAGTCGCGTAGCTGTATCTACACTGCGTTTTAGTATTTTCAATTCCCTTTATCCCTACCGCCAAATGTGTTATCTTTGTCTAACCTCTAAAACATTGACTTTTATTTTTAAATGATGCTTAACGGAGCTCTAAGTCTGTTTTTGTGACTTTTCTGCTAATACGTACCGAATGTGACCGTACAAAAGTGTAGTAAGGTCAAGTCACTACTAGTTGTCCATCAACCAGTTAGTACTAGGGTGCATAGGGTTCCCACCCACGACGTAGGACCCCAAGTCCCTAGGGTGCTTAGGGCTTCCACCCACGACTTAGGACACCAAGTCCCTAGGGTTCATAGAGTTACTACCAGGAACTTGGGGTCCCAACTCAACCTCATCTGCAAGTGGTGCACCTGTTGATCGACGGACGAGCATGTCGCGAACAAAGCATCTCGATAGTTGCAGTAGGCTTGCTGGATGTTTAATATGATTCTGCCTATCCCTCCGGAAAAACAGGCTTCATTTTTTTGTAACTAACTAGAATATATAAATACTCACGTAAATGTTAATGTTTGACGAAGATACTTTAAAAAAAACTATACATTTTTGAACATTAACTAGTGCTTGAAATAAACATTGCGTAGTGTGAAAAAATATCTGAAAGCACAAAAAGAGTGAAAATAAATATATTTTATTTCTTTTGAAATGTTGTACAAGTGGTTCCAGAAAAACACATCAGATTTACTATTATGAACTGTTGGCATTTGACATAATAGGACCTAGGATAAGTTCTCACTGTTTCTTAAGGACTGACACAGAGATATTCTGCGCATGGAATTTCGTAAAGTAACGCGTCAGCTAAGTGGTACTATATGTAAACTCAAGTTCTAGTAGATATAGTTTACCACAGTGTCAACCACGTGTTTATTTATGTGTTGTAAAAATGTCTACTTTTGTGCCTAATACTGTTTTTGCGGAGAATTTTATTGCACTGCTTTATTCAAAGGAAACCTACAGTCGAAGCATACAGAATTGTTGTTGAAACATATGCTCTGTCGAATACGATTTGCAGAGACTGGTTTAGGTGCTTTAAAAACAATAACTTTGACCGTAAATGTAAAGAACGTTCTTGAGCACCATCGAAGTTTGAAGACAAAGAATTCAAGGCATTGCTTGATCAAAATCCATGTCAAACGCCCGTAGAGCTCGAAAAAACATTGGAAGTAGATGTATCAATAGTTTCAAAATATTTAAAAACGTTAAAAATGATCGAAAAGCAAAGATATTGGGTGCCGTGTGAGTTGAAGCAGGGAGACGTTGAACGACTTTTTCTGATGTGTGAATTGCTGATTTAACGGCAAAAAAGAAAAGATTTCCTACATCCTAGGTATGAAATAGATTTGTAGAGTTACTACGACATTCCAAAACATGAAAAAAATGGAGTATGCCACCTAGAGTATGACAGGCGTGCTGTCACGCATCAACACCAAAACCTAATACTCATGGGTCGAAGCTTTTACTCCGATTTTGGTGGGACCACTAGGGTATTATTTATTACGAGCTACTGAAACCCAATGAAACTATAACGGGAGTTCACTATAGTCTTTAATTGATTCGTGTGAATGGAGCTCTAAAAGAAAAGCGACCACTATATGAGTAGAGACACGACAAAATGATTTTGTTACGTGGCAATGCTCGACCACATATGACAAAACCAGCCAAAACTTACCTAGAACGCTTAATGGGAAGTTTTACCCCACCTGCCGTATTCACCGGACATATACTCTCAGTTTACTACTTGTTTCGGTTACTAGCGTACGGTGTGAGCGAGCAACGCTTCCATGCTTTCGGAGAAACCGGAAAATGAATCGATTAATGAATTGCGTCAAAAGATAATTCGTTTTTCGGCGAGGGGTTTAATTACTGCCAGAAAGATGGGAGAAAGTTCTCTCTAATAATGGACATTACTTTGAGTAACGTCATTGTAAGCCTTGTTTTATTTGAATTCCAACAAAAAAACAGCGAGAACTTATTCAAAGTTTTAACACAAAATCGAGGTAGCATAGGCTGTCGTATGACATGCCACACTTATTTTTTATCAAAATAAATTTTTGAAAATATAGTTTTTCAGTTTTGCACACGATGGTAGTAAGACAGTACTCAATAACTCACAATATTGCTTTCGTCAGGTTTGTTCAGATCACTAAGGATGAAAATAATTGCCATGTTTATATGGAATACTAATAAGTAAGATTAAACATGAAATTTGTGCGGTTATTTTGTACTGGCTATGGGCTGCCTGAGAAATTGTGTAACTGGGATTTCAGTTTCCATGTAGACAGAAGCATGAAGGTCATTATGGACACTGTATGCTACGAATTCTAATTTTTATTTGTAATTGTTATGATTCACAAGATGTCTATCCCTCACTTCACTTTTTTCTGCGTTTCAATGACGTATTGCAAATCAGTAGCATTTATTGCTATACAGACAATTGTACGGGGAAGACTTTTATCCCTGCTGTCTCAATATTTCGAATCAAAAGACCGTTAAGAGTCATAATAAGTTTCTTGTCTCGTCTTGTGTTTCAAATTAAAATATCTTTAGTAGACGTTTTAGATTGAGACCGACAGCATTTAATAAATTTTAACCAAAAAACATGCAGCTAGGATCGTTATTTTATGTGTAACTATATCGAGTTATATCCAGTTATGGAGTCACTTTAGAGGTTAAGGTTAAATAAGTTTCCATTAAACTCAGTATGTTGAAGAGATACAGGCAATATTTCACTCTAGCTCACCGCCTCTAACTCTTTAAAACGTAAGTCCAACTGTGTATATAAAACCATTGTCAACTTCATGCTGAAACACCTCGGTACCAGCCTCTACCTCTGTACTAACTCCAACGGAACGAGATTTAAATCGTGGGTGACCTAATTGTCAATGGCTAAACCGTCAGTAGGATTTGACCTCATCTCTGCATTATCTATCGTAGTCACTATGGACAGTGCTCCTAGTAATTCCCATCAAAGCTATAATTAGCACTCTAATACCGTGAGCTTTTTAGCGAGAACCTGGTTGCCTCGCACAAATGAGTATAATAAATTAACTTCTGTGGTGTTTCTGGACCAATATTGCAGGTGCAAATTACAAGCTTGGAGTGTATCAGTTACAAGCTTCACTACATTTCGCTTTCATTGAAATGGAATTGCACGTAGTCAATTTCCATCAGATGATCTGTCTATTCTCTTACTACTGCTTCTATTGCATAAACTGGCTGACTCGGCGAACTTCGTAGCGTGTAACAGTCAATGAATGTCGTGTTAACTTTTAGATGAACTAATTTAGGCTTTGATAAACGTATTATAATGATACAAAATGAATAGGAATATAGATAGATATACAAAAATATTTTATTATGATAAATGATGGATACAGAAAGAGAATCATAATTTAAAAAAACATCAAAAATTAAGTACTTCAAACACATGTCAGAAAAAATAATTTAATTAAGCTTTGTTGTGCATCCCGCACTCGGATTAACTTTTTTTATTCACGGACCTTGTGGTAAATGACATTCTAGCCGATAGATCGTTCAACAATGCAACTCTCATATTTACTGGCAGTTAAAGTTTCTTCACATATCGCGACAGACTTGATGCTTTGAGGCCAGCGTTTATTTCGTTGACAGCAGTAGATCTTGGAATGACTGGTAGTGTTTGTCGGAAATTACCAGGTAGTAAAATCATTGCACAACCAAAATATCTCAAGTCATTGTGCAGATATTTTAATGTTCGATCAAGTGCTTCCAATTCGCGTTTGTGCACCATTGTGCATTCGTCCCATATGATGATTTTTGATGCTACTAGAACTTTATCTATTGCGGAGAATTCCGAAATGTTGCAAGTCGGTTGCTCAGTAATTTGAAAATTTAATTGCAATTTTAACGCTGAGTGAGCCATACAGCATCCATCTAACAATATGGCCGCTATTGCAGAAGAAGCAACTGTTACCGTAATTTCAGATCTCGCACGTACAGTGGCCAAAATCAGTGACATGAAAAATGTCTTTCCAGTTCCACCGCGGGCATCCAGAAAAAATAAGCCCCAATTTCTATCATCAATTGCATTAATCAACATATCATAGACTTCCCTCTGTTTAATTCAACAGTGGTACATTCGTTTCAACTGATTGGACTAATTTTTGAGGATCATATTCACGTTCACGTTTAATTCTCCATTAAATGCGTCATTCATACCGCGATCTGGTACTGGCAGTCCTAACCTGACTAGCAAACACATGAAGTAACACATATCTTCGATCAAGAGCAAAGCCTGGTTATGCATCTCCTCTTTCGCCTCAAGATCGGGATTTCTTGTGCTGACATGAATTCGACAGTTGATAGATGACATTTCACAAATCTAACAACTTGATAACACGTAATTTCATCATTAGTATTGGATTTTTGAATACCAAAAACCACCATATCGCTGCCTTTTGTGATATATTTGCAAATCTATTTAATTGACTTGACCAAATTGTATTATTCAACATTAAAATGTGTCTTAAATGTTTTGAAAAGAAGTGGTGAATATAGAACAATCCAACTGTTGTTGACTACGAAATTATCTACGATATTACCATTATCATCGGGCGATCAACGACGATACAGTGGATAACCATCGTGGCCTATAATAGTCTCTGCCGTCAATTTTCGTAGATACCGTTTGAAACACTTACCGTCGACCATGCACACTTTGATGGTGCCACACGGTCCATGAATCATATTCCTGATTACAAAATCATGTAGATTGGTTTCAGGGTCAGGAATTGCCGCACATATGATATCATCTATTTGATCTGGCCATTTTCTTTCGACTAACCAAGTCAAAATGTGCGCATGTGGCAAGTCTCGTTTTTGCCATTCGATTGAACACATCCAGCATTGAGTAATTCCAAAGACGTGATGCTTAACAATGTAATTCATCAGTGAGCTGATTTTTTGCTTGAAAACATGTGTGGTGATGTCGTGCCGATCACTTGATGATTGTCCGGGAAGCAGCAGTTGAAAAATTTTCATCCATTTTGGATTGGACGGATGTGGCCGACCATAATGACGAACATATGTCATTGCATTTTACGCATATTCATGTACATGACGCGAGCTATTTGTGTATGTCGCCGGTAAAATAGTCAATCGACAAATATTTTCTGCACCTCCTTCAGTGCTAATTGCACCGCGTAAATGGATATACTCTTCCGAACGCAATTTAATTTGGTTCAACCGAATGAAAGTCAGGCGCTCCGTGTCGATTTTAACGTACATGTCAACGCAATATTGTTTAAGCAGTCGACGAAATCGCAACAAACAAATGTCAGAATTTTCACGAATCATCAAACGATATGCGTAACAATTCATCGAACTAACCTTTTTAGTAGTTGCCTGACCTAAAACAAATTCAGTAAATTTTGTATTTTTAAAGATAAGTAAGTACACTACCACGTGTTTCTATGTTTTCACCAACAATCAGGATTGCCACTTCATCGATTATTGGAGTATTAAATGTGTGTTCGTGAGTTCCAGCTGGTCTTTTATCTGTTCTAATCACAACTTTATAATCATCACTTGGCATGCGCTCTAATGCAGTCTTTAACAACCTAACCAGTGCATGATGCAGCTGATGAAGCAGTTGCTGCAAATCTTGGAGAATTACTCGTTTCGTAGCTGTGTTGATCCTTTGACGCCGGTCAAGTTGTTCTTCTTAGTATATTGCCCATATTTGTAAGAATTATAGAATAAATCTTAGAAATTATTTTCGGTAATATAAAATTTAATTTACACTGCTTTGTCTAGCAGCATATTGTAGTTTCATTTTTTTATTAAATATGTTTATTTATTTTTCGACCAAAGAAAATTGTATTGACAAATGAATTTCTAATGCACAAAAACTGCTTTAAAATATTTATGGCCATATGCCTGTTCTGTTTTCCCGAAATAGTGAAATATAATATTATCTTAAATCTCAAATCGTTAAAGACTGTTTATATTATCTTATATTATTATTTCATATTATTCTTCTATCTGTTTCATATTATCTATAACGAAGAAAAAGAATTCTTTCTAAATTTTAAGGATAATTAGTGTTGTAGATTTAAGGACTAAACAGTTTTAAGATCCTCTTTAGTTTTATTGCCTCTGCGACAAATATATTTATTTTTACCCTCGATAAAACCATTACGGACATTCACGTGTACAACATCTGTTTCTGGAAATATTCTTTGAACACTTCAGATTATTTTCGTAAATATACAATTTTCATTTAGCAATAGTTTTACACCGTTCAGATAAACACACCTATCGAACCTTTCCTATCTTTCCAAGATATTGTAACCTCTTACCAACTTACTTCAACGTCTTTGAGTCAGTCCGCAACTCCACTCGCGACGAACAACAATCCTATCAAGCTATCATTCAATATTTAAAAGTCTATTGTACTACTATCTGTCAATAGTCGATAATTTATCAATTTTAACTATAAAGTAACCATTACAAAGTTATAAATTGAAGACCTTGTTTTTGTATTAAGTTTTAAGATTTGCAGTTAATTAAATTTAAAAAGCAATAAAACAAACTTCTAATTGTTAAAAATAATATCCTCACTCCATTAAATTGCAGTTAAGAATAAACATACACAAAATAAATTTATAAACACAGGCGTAAATGTCAATCATTCGTCATTATTTCTGTAGGTACGCATAAATATCTGAAGAACTTCTATGTACTTGCTTAATGCCCTTTTAAACCTTTTTAATTGATTTCAAAAGAAATACACACAATAGTTTATTCACCCTTTTTAAATAACTTACACAAAATACATTTCTAACCACATGCATAAATTTCTATCATTACTTACAGTATTTGACAGAATGGACAACAAATGTTTGACAGGTACGAAACAAAGAAACATTAAGGGGAAATTATTCATCTCTCATAAGTATGTATTCGATGAGTTTTCATTATTTATAAGATGTATTACGCTATTTGGGGCGTAGGCAAATCCAACGAATCAAAAACCATGAAAATTGGTCAAGCAGATCTAGAGTTATAAGTGCTGGAACAAACCCGTCTTTCTTTTATACATATAGATGAAAATGAGAAGTAAGTTTTTAGTTTATAGCTGCTTTAGATTCAATAAAATAACGTAAAATAATATTATTTTTAGTTATATAATAAAATTTAACTTACCACATGGCGGAAACACAACTTATACAAGTTGTAACAGTGTGATATTTGAGTGTAAACTTTAAACATTTCTTTGTAATGTTTGTTACTGTAATTAATCGACGAATTCAATAAGCGATCATTCCATAAAACGACTTTATCTTTTAATAATGTTATGAATCTGATTGCGTAAATCATATTCATTTCAAAAAAAACATACAGAAATACAATCATCAGCTGGCTGAAACTCGATCTTTTGTCAAATGTTTTTATTGCTATCACGACAAATAAGCGTGCAGAAAAAGTAAGTACAATAGAGAACCAGTTCCCAAATAGAAATATTTTCAACTTTCTTTTCTTGTTAATGTACCTATGAATCTTCTGCATTGTTAATATTAATGCTATATTCTTTTCTGTATGAATATGATTAACAATGAAATATACAATAAAAGCACTGCACTTAAAAAAGAATTCAAGGAGAAACGCAAAATAATAAAATTTAGATACACGAAGATTGTCGATTTCCAATTGGCAGCATTCAAACAAATGCACGGCTGTGAACAACAGTAGACTACATATTGATAAGTTAGTCGTTAGAAGAGTGTTTGACCTTATGACATTATCTTTGATTAAATACTTAAACTGATGAAAAATAGTCTGCGATAAATGCAAAGGAAGCAATACAGACTGGATATCTTTATTCACTTGGTTTTTTGAACACTTTAATCGGTGTATATTTGTAACCCTCATTTCTAATATAATCAGTGGTCTTAACTATACAACTGTACATTGAACAATACCACTTAACACTTCATTTAATAAAGGAAGGTATTGTGACAGTCGTGTTAAAATGATTGGTTTATTATGACTTATTACTTAGTGGTGAATTTGTAACCCAGTATCGACTTAATGAACCTTCATTAATTTATGAATTTAATTATTTTAGTTTGTAGATAAGCCAAGATAATTCCTTAAAGCTGATTAATGGCAAATTAATAACCAAGTATCTCCTCATTCATTGGTCGAAAAGAAAACTTGAATTGATTGTTCATCAAATGCTATCAAAATATTAAAACACCTTTGGATCTTTAATACTGATGTGTTTTTTGATTCCGATAGTGCCACTATAGGCCACTAGGGATGGCGATTCTTTCCAAAAAAATCGATTTTTAAATCGCTTCGAATCGTAGTCTAATAAATCGATACACCAAAAAAATTGAGGTAAATTAATCGATTTTGCAAAAATCGATTAATTTACCTCGATTCTCTTTTTCCGATTTGCTTATTGAGTCTATGTTTTCAATACAAATACAAACTCATTTACTAATTAAAGAGTTTTTACTACAAAATCAAAGTAACAGGTATTAAAAAAGATATTTATTTGAGTTAGGTACATTAAAAAGTTAAAAAAAATATGTAGTTTGTAGTTCCCAGTCCTTAATATCGAATCTCTAAACATGAAAAAATGGAATCTCGATTTTAGAGGGTGAAATATCGGTTCGATTGATCGATTCAGTACACAATATCGATTTAAAAATCGATTTTTTTGATCTACAAAATCGATTCTTTGATAAATCGATCTCAGATCACCATCCCTAGATAGTGGCTACTCGGTGTCAGAATATTCCAATTTTGAAGTTGTATTGCAGGTTAGTACTACTTGTTGCAAAGTTTTTGCATATACATATGTGTCAATGCATGTTTGCGCGTGTTTTATTACGGAACGCTTATCTGGCCAGCCTCGCTTGGAAGTAAGACGACTTCAATTAAACTTAGTACTTTCATTACATACTACTGATATACTATATATATTATTTTAGTCGTCTGGTTTCAAAAACTAATACTGGCACTGACTGATACTTTATGCTGATATTAATCATTTTTTAAGTACATAATATACACATTATACGTATTAAATTTAATTGTGTAATAAGTAAACATAATCAGTATTCACAAAGGTAACACGTAATCGATGTTAAATAAGCAATAAATTCATATTAATCTAAACTGAGACTAGCACACCGAAAGAACATTTTTGAATACCTTCTTTATAAAAACTAAAAAACCAAAAAAATACTTTCACAGTAATTTATACTGTTTTAAATTATCATTATTTTGTATTTTATTCTGAATTTGACAATTAGAAACAATGGAAATAACCTAAGATACTCTGTTAGTAATGATCAGCAAATAAGAAGCCATGGAAAAATCAACAAGTACTTTTACGAATCGTACCTGAACGATTTGACTTCAGTATTAATACATAAGCTTCTTTAGCTTTTTCCAGCAACTTTTAGAATTAATCACAATAAAATCTCTATATAACTGAAAAGGTATAATAATATATAATAATATGTAAGGTTTCGGTTAACTTAAATTGGAATTAAGACACTTTAAAGAAACTTGTTATAACAGTATAATTGCACAATATATATTTATAAATCACAAAAATAATATGATAATGATGATTACAGAAAAGCGAATTGCAACAATACAATAGTGTAGTTAGTGAATAGAATCAATACTTGTAAAGGTAACATGGCGTCGACGGAGAATAAAAGATAAATTTGTATTACTCCAAACTGTGATTGATGCAGGCGCAGTATATTTTTGCATAATTTTTTATCCAGAACTAGGACAAAAAAAAAGAAATTACTTTCACTGTATTTTTTCCTTGTTTTAAAATATTGTCATATAAAAATTTCATTTTAAAATAGTACATTTGATAGAGTGGGTATCATGTCAAGCCACGCCAGGATCTATTTTTTTTTTTTAAATTTCTACTTGTGAAACGTACCTGAACAATTTGTTTTCAATATCAACATACAAGATTCTTGAGTGTCATCTATCGCTTTATAGAGTCTATCACAGTAAAAGCTAAGTATAACTTGAAAATAGAAAGTTTTTAGCCACCACTGGAATACAAGTAGTATTACGACAGTTAAGCTAAACTGAAAAACAAAATTAAAGATTATGTGATGGTTATATGTAAATAAAAAAAAATGTTGTTCCATGTCTGACTTAGTGGTAGCAGTCTTAGTAGACTAGTCTAAGTTAGTGGTGACAGTAGTTTAGCATTGACCTATCAGCCACTATTTAAGTTCGGAAAAAACCACCTTCTGTTTGGGTAATAATACTCGATTCCCTTTATTGACCTAGTGTAATCCGTGTATAGCCACCACTATGTCTACCCCCGAACACGTTGTACATGCTCAACCCCCAAAACATTGATTTTTATTTTATATGACACTTAACAGAACTCTAATTATGTTTTTGTGACTTTTCTACTAGTTCGTACCAACTGCAACTGTATGAAACTATAATAAGATCAAGTAATTACTACTTTCACACAATCCAGTAAGTGCTACAGTGTATAGGGCTCTCACAAAGAACTGAAAGCCCCAAAACAAACCTCCTCCGCAACTGGTGCACCTGGTGATCGACGAATGGGGCTCCGGCAAACAAACATCTCGATAGCGGTAATAGGCTCACTACTTATATATTACGTGGAACCTAAATACGGGCGAAAAGTGGCCACCCCCTTGAGGAAACAGGCGTGATTTTTATTTATATATGTTTGTAACTACTAGCAAAAATGTATATTAATACTCACGGGCAGGTTAGTTTCCGAAGAAAATACTGTAGAATAAATTATGCATTTTTCAACATTAACTAGTGCTTGAAATAAACATTGTGTAGTGTGAAATAATATCTGAAAGCACAAAAAGAAAGAAAATAAATATATTTTATTTCCTTTAGCATGGTATACAAGTGTCTCTAATAAAAACACATCAGATTAATTACTGTAATTAAAAAAAAACATATCTGCAATTATGAATTGTAGGTGTTTGACATGTAAAATTGATTAAAAGTCGAGGTTGTCGAGTCGAATTTTACACATGACGGTACTCTATGATTTACAATATGATTTTCGTCGGGTTCACTCAGATCGCTCCGGGTCAAAACAATTTCCTCGTTGATATGGCATACTAACAATAAAGATGAGATTTATGCGGTAACTTGAAAGATGCTATGGGCTACCTGAGAAATTGTGTAACTGGGATTTCAGTTTCCATTCAGACAGAAGCGTAAAAGTTATTATCGATACTATACGCAACGAATTCTTATTATTATTTGTAAATATTGGTGTCTCATAAAGTATCTGTATTTTAATAACATATCGCAAAGCAGTAGCATCTATTACTATGTAGAAAAATGTACGAAAGACGTTAGTTACACCTGCTATCTCAATATGTTGCGAAAAAGATTGTCGAGAGTCGTGATAAACTTGTGCTTCAAATTAGAAAATCTTTACTAGACATTACAGATTGGGGTCGACGGCATCCAACACATTTTAATTAAAATACGTACATATTTACATTTTCATTGTAATAAAGATTAGTTTGATAGTATTTTTCTAATAGCCTCAGCCAGTATTGTTATTTTGTGCGTAGTCATTTCAAGTGAAGTCTAGGTATGGGGTGACTTTAGAGGATAAGGTTAAAAATAATTTCGATAAACCTCGGTGTGTTGAACAAATACCTGCAGTATTTCATTCGAACCCATCGCCTCTAACTCTATAAGACGCAAGTCCAGGTGCATATAGAAAATTATTGTCAACTCCTTGCTGGAACACCCCAGTACCAGCTTCTATCTCTGCACTAAATCTAAAGGAACGTGTCTCAAATTTTCGATGGTCAAATCTTCGATAAGGTTTGACCATGGCTAGTGCTCTGAGGAATCTCTCGGAATAGTACCGTCCACAATTTTGCGTCCAAGTTCCATAAGGTAAATTTTTTATCAACATCAAAACGATAATTAACAGTTTACTGAGTGCATCTATGGATCTTTGGCATTGTTAATATTACTCTTGTTTGTTTGAATATGATAAGCAAAAAAATATTTAAAATAGCACTGCACTGATAAATGTAAAATAATAGAATTTATTAATAATAATATAGTAGATATTTAATTTGTAAACTTCAAACAAATGCATAACTGTATGCAACAATATACTACATATTGACAGATTAGTCGTTAGAAGAGTATATGGCCTTACGAAGTTATCTTTAATTAAATATTTAAATTGAAGAACTATAGTCTGCAAAAACTTCAAAGTCTATTTGGTTTTTTGAAAACTTAAGTCCGTGTGTAATTATAACCCTCATTTTTAATATACCGAATATAGATATACGAGTGTGGCAAGTCACAGGTTCGATTCCCGTCCGGGCCTAAATAATTGTATGATGATTTCAACGATCCACGAGGCACAGAATCATCCGATTTGCCTCGTATCGCGTGATGTAGGCGGTGTCAATAGACCACGGCTGAACTACCGGTGCGTCTATTGTTCTGACGCCCGAGCAACAGGAATGGAAGTCGTGCGGCTATGTTCACTCAATGTCTTAACTATACAACTGTACATCGTAGAATATCATTTAACAACTCTTTTATTCAAGGAAGGTATTGTGACAGCGGTGTTAAAATGATTAGTCTATTACGACTTATTACTTAGCAGTAAATTTGGGACGGGCACGAAACTATTCGTGTAGCACGTTAATCAAGTCGGATATCAATTTAATAAAGTTTCAATTATTTATGAATTTCATTACGTTGGTTGTAACCAAGACAAAGTTTTAAAGCTGAATAATGCCAAAGTATTATTACTTTACTTATTAGTATATAACAATTTTGGAAAAGGTATACACTACTCTCTTGAGACTAAATTTTTATTTAAAGTTGCTTGCAACAATTAATTTTTTATTTTTTTTCTTTCCCTGGTTTGACCTTGTTTGTTGTTATTTTTATATACTAATTTTAGGAATATTTTATGTATGGTGCGACAACTTAAATTTTTATTAAGTGTATATTTTTACAATTACTTTCACAATTCTTATATAGGTTCTCTTGATAATATTTTTTTTTATGCAGATTATTAATTAATAGGTACTGTTTTGGTTTCCATTCAGTGTGTCATTTTATTTTTATTTGTGTGGTATTTCATTTACTTTTATTGAGTTTTTTTTCTGCTTCATAGCAATCTGTTTTTCCAACAATAAGCTACATCTTTGTTTGATTTCTCAGTTTATGTTTTCCTCAATACCATACTTGTATGAAACTTTTCACACGACTCTCTTGATGTCAAGTGGTAAATCTTTTATGTAGGCTCGGTACGTCATTTCTATTTAGCCGGGTATGCTGAATGGTGCTTCTCCTTTTAGAGCGTGTGCCAGTTTGTTTACATGAACGGTCAGTTTCTCCTGGTATTGCAGGCTGTTTTGGGCTATTTCCTGCCGAACTGTTTTTAGGCCGAGGTCGAGGTATATGTATTTATTACTTACACAGTGAGGAATGCCAAACATTGTTCTCAATGCTTTGGTCTGAAATCTCTCCAGGATATCTATATTACTGTTGCTGGCCGTTCCCCACAGTTGTATTCCGTAAGTCCAAATTGGTTTTATGGTAGTTTTATGGACTAGTAACTTGCTGTTAGGATTTAGTTGTGATTGGCGCCCTAGCAGCCAGTTCAGTGATCGCAGTTTCCCATCCAGTTGTTTGCGCTTTGTCCAAATATGTTTCTGCCACGTAAGTCTCCTATCCAAGTGTATGCCCAAGTATTTTGCATTATTTTCTTGAGGGATAACTTTGGAGTTTAGCGTTACAGGTGGACATGTTTCTCTTCTAAGTGTAAACGTTACATGTACCGATTTACTCTCATTGGCTTTTATTCTCCACCGCTTCAGCCACATGTCAACCTCTGCCAAATGGTTTTGCAACTGTGATGATGTCGTTTCTGGGTTGCTATGAGCCGACAGTAACGCCGTATCATTAGCGTATGTCGCGGTCGTGGCGTAATCAGTTGTTGGGATATCTGCTGTAAAAATGAGGTATAATATAGGGCCCATGATACTGCCCTTGGGGGCCCCTGATTTTATTTCGTGTACTTCTGAAAGATCATCGCCATGTCAGTATTCTGAATAGACAATGTGGGAGATGCTTCTTTACCTTGAACAGGAGACCGTCATGCCAAACCTTATCAAACGCTTGGCTGATGTCCAAAAAGACTGCGGAACAGTATAATTTGTTTTCAAGGCATCTGCCAATATTGTCAACTATACGGTGTACCTGTTCAATGGTTCCATGCTCTTCCCGGAATCCAAATTGGTAGTTCGGTAACACTGAGCTTAGATGTTCTTTCATCCTGTTCAGCAATATCCTCTCAAACAGTTTGCCAATAACTGGTAGCAGGCTGATAGGTCTATATGAAGTGGCTTCGTGCAGGGGTTTACCGGGTTTCAGCACCATAACTACGTGTGCAATTTTCCATTGCCCAGGGTAATGTTCAAGCCTTAAGCTGGCATTGAAGATGTTTACTAATTTCATTACACCTTTATGTGGCAGGTTTTTAAGTAATGTGGCATCAATAAGGTCATAGCCGGGTGCTTTACCATCCTTGAGGTTCCTTATTTCTTTCACAATTTCTTTTGGGCTGGTACTTTTTAGTGGTAGACATATTTGATTTGCTGATTCGAGGTATTCAGTGATTTCCGTAGTATGTTCGGGATTGTTTTCAGGAAATAGTTGGAAAACTGTTCGCAGATGTTCCGCAAAGGTTGTTGCCTTTTCTTTATCTGATCTAGCCCATCCTCCTTTTTCGTCATTGATGGGTGATATGTGTATTTTCGGGCGCTTTAGATTCTGAGTAGTCTTCCATAACGAGTAATTTGTGTCTTTTGTTGGATCAAGATTTGAGAGATAGTCTTGAATGTTGTCATTTTCTAGAGTACTGATAAGGGCTTTAAGTTTATTTGAGAAACCATTGAATGCAGTTTTATCACTCGGATATCCTGTATTATGCCAGACTTTTCTCAAACGACGGCGCTCTTGTATTTTCTCTTTAATATCCTTTGGGTATGATTTATGTTTCGAAGGTTGTCCTTTACCTAATTTTTTTAGAGTTGCAGTGTTGACAGTAATGTGGATAGCCATATTAAATTCTTCCAGTTGTCTTTCAAGTTCTTTTACTGTATTAATTTTGTTCTTCAGCTCGGTCTCTGTTGAGATAATGTTTTTATATATTGTCCAGTCTGTAGTTTTTGAGTTGTATAGCCTTAAGGGTGGTGCTGCCAGATTAACCGTTGTAGTGACATTCAATAAAACTGGAGTGTGTTCAGATGTGAGATCTATCCGTGTTTCAATGCTTAAATAGTTACTATCTATGTTTTTGACAATTTAAAAGTCCAGCAAATCTGGGGTTCTTTGTCTGTCGGTAGGCCAATAGGCCAATTCTCTGCCGGAATGACATTCTAGTTTCATCTCTTCTGTGGCTTTGGACAGTTGTCTTTCTCTAGTGTTGGTCAGCCTAGATCCCCAATTTAAATATTTAGAGTTCCAGTCGCCAGCACATATAAATCGGTTACCTAGTGTAGTAAGATATTTAGCAAAGCCGTTGGCAGATATGGTATGTTTTGGAGGACAATACACAGCGGAGAGTACAGTTTCTAGCTTACTGTCTACTAGTTTAATAGATGTTGCTTGTATTTTATCTGTTCGATATAGGGTAGTGTTTAATATTACTTTTAATAATTACCACCGTTCCTCCATGGCTGTTTCCAGTTGGGTGATTGGTTGTGTACACTGTATAATTATTAAAGTTTATGTGTGTCTTCGGTGCGAATCTTGTTTCAGAGATTAGTGCTATGTCAATCATCTCTGTTTTGAGAAAAATCTCTAATTCTTGACGTCGTTCCGTCAAGCCGTTGGCGTTCTAAGTAACTAATCGGAAGTTTCGGGTCACTTTTTCACCAGGCTGCTAACTAGCTGGACCATACGGACCATCATTTTGTCCATGATTTTTTCCATCATTGTCACCATTGAATGTTGTAGTTTATTAAACACTGTGTCCATCAAATCAGTAATGTCGGTCAAGTCGTTCTTTGTGTCTTGCTGAGTATGTTCTACTTTAGTTTTCATTGCTTCTGAATAGGTTTTAATTAAGTTTTGATTATCGGTTCGGTTAGTCTTAGAATTTTTTTCACTTTGGGAATTCGAGTTTTTGATCTCTATATTGGTAGGCATTGGTTTTTCTTTTGACTTAGAGTCTAATTTAAGAATTCTTTCTCTATATTGTTTGTATATTTTGCATCCTTTATAACTGACGGGGTGTTTTTCGTCACAGTTCGCGCAAGTGGCGTCAGTGTCTGGTGTTTTAGTACATGTTGTTGCAGGGTAAGCGCTACCGCATTTGACACAACGATAGGGCCTAAAACATTGGTTCTTGGAATGCCCAAACCTCTGACATCTCTTGCATTGGATGATTTTCCTTTTCTTATATGGGGCTTCAAAAGTAATCTTCATGTTATTCAAGTTTTTCACATCGAATATAGCTTTGTTGTTTGGCTTTGGTTCTAGTTCGACATAGAATACAGGCAACGGTTCCTTTGTAGCTCGATGTCTGATATTGACTATTTGTCTCACTTCATGTCCAATTTCATGCAATTCATTTGAGATTTCTTTGGTATTTTCTGATGCATGGAGTCCGCGTAGTACTACTCTGTATGCTCTCTCACTTTTAAGTTGGTAAGTATAGTGTGAGATATTATTGGTAATGAAGTTCTCGCGAATCATTTTGTATGTCTGGATGTCTTTAGATATGATTTTTGTAATGTGTCCAGACCTGAGTGTGATCATGAGGTCAAGTTCACTCTTTATAAATTTGTTTAGTACTTCTTTAAGAGAATTTACATTAATTACACCAGTAACAAAGGTGGGTTCTGGCTTTGGTACATATACTTTATCTGTATAGTTGGTTTTTTCCGTAGGCTCCGTATCAAGTAGTTCAAAACTATTGCTTGTAGGGATCCCAAACTCTGGGAAATTTTTCAGTTTTTTATTCCCGTCGTTGTAGATTGGACTTGTTTCTTTTCTTTTCTTTCTTATGGTGGGAATTTCGTCCCTTTGCCATTTTTCATGGTCTGTGATTATGTTGTCTCTCTCAAATTGGGTCTCGGTCTGTGAATCTAGATGATCTTTCTCCTTGTTTTGTTGGTTAGAGTTATGTTCATTTATCTTTGCTGGCAGAGACGATGTCGAGTTGCTCCTGTTCCGAGTAAACATACTTTCATGCAAAGTTTGTTGGATCATGCTGTTGGAGTTGGTTGGTTTATTAGGGTTTGGTAGGATAGGTTGTTTATTTGTTTTTAATTGGTTCATTTTAGTCCCACGAGTAAGGCCGATATAACGGGTTGATAGGAAGGTGACGCCTAATCTCCCTAGAAGGCTAATACAACGACGTTTGCCAGGTCCGTCGAGGTGGATAGTTTACGACTGGTCTCCCACCAGCCACACAGTCCCTTGGCACGAGTCTCACCGTAGACTTAGGATGATTTTTTATGGAAGTTGTCTTCTTCATAGTCCGGGCAGTTAAGCCAAGGCTCCCGATCCTGCAAACAGCGTTCACAGGGTTGCGGTTTGTGACAGTCATTTCCTACTCTCACTGGTGGACCGAGCTGGTTAGGCTGGTTTGGTCGGGTTAATTTACCGCCGCCCGAGACCCGGCATTGTTATTCATTTAGCACCACCCAGGGGGCACGTGTAGGGTAGTGGTTGGGTAGTTCCTACGGACGTGAATAACTCTATCCCCCTAAGAGAGTATTAATTAATAGGTACTGGTTTGGTTTCTATTCAATGTGTCATTTTGTTTTTATTTGTGTGGTATTTCCTTTACTTTTATTGAGTAATAATTATATTCTCTTCTATGTTATTTTTGCATACCAATATAGTAGGTGGTGAAAGTGAAAGTAAGGCAACTCTGCCACAGTCTGAGGCATGTAAGGTGATAGTCAAGCTACCTCCATTTTGGTAAAATAAATCCGCGTTTTGCTTTGCGCAAGTGGAGGCGCGATTTGACTTTGCTGGCATTGTTGCAGTTTCCACTAAATACAGTTATATCGTAGGTCAGATTGACTTCTAATATGCTAGTGATATTGAAGATATTCTTGTGCAGCCGTCAGAGAAGGGCAAACAATATGAAACCCTTAAGGCTGTGCTTATCAATAGGCTTTCTCTGTCAGAAGAACAGAAGGCACACCAACTCCTCAGTGAGTAAGAAATAGGGGATAGGAAACCATCCCAATTATTTCGTCATCGGAGGCCTCTAGCAGGGATATCGCTGTCTGATTAAAATATTTTAAAGCATTTGTGGTTGAGGCAGTCGTCACACAATCCAAATGAAGCCGCGCAAGCTACAGATGCCAAAGACTGCGCCTGTGGTGATCCTTGTATCACTGGAGGCGGCAAATGGCAGGCTATCCTATGCGGCCGTATTCAAGAAGGCAAAAGGGGATAGTCTCGCAAATCAGTTCGGGACTATAGGTCTCAAGATGCACCTCACCCAAACGGGTAATCGAGTTCTGGAGTTTCCTGGGGCTGAAGGTGCTAAGACAGCGGGTACTTTAGCCGAAAAGCTGCGGAGTATGTTTTCAGCTACGTATGGTATAAAGATCGCCAGGTCTACCAAATGTGAAGAATTGCGTATCTCAGGCCTGGACAACTTCGTGACGGTTGAAGATGTGAAAACAGGGTGCAACGCGTACAACATTAGGGTTGGTACCATCCGTCCCAGTCCAGGAGGCCTTGGTGTGACGTGGATAAGGCCATGGTACTGGTGCGGCGTGGGGTGCAAGGAATCCCCAGGATACGGCAGGGTACCACCGGCACCTGTACCTGGCGACGTATAATGAACGCACGTTGCGGCTGGACGATCGTCTTTCCGAATAGGAAGCGGATGTACACCATATCAATTGGCATATTTTGGGGCTATCAGGATTTCGAAAATAGGGTGGGTCACCTACTCTACTTCCGACAAGGAGACTAACCATCCCAAGGGTGGATAGTCTCCCTGTCGGAAGAAGGTCGGATTTATGATCCATTAGTCGTTCAAGGGCAGCGAGGAGGAAGTTGGCAGTGTATCGTCAAGGGTACCGTATCTCATTTTAAAAATAACCAATAGGTATTCCCTGAAGGTTATATAAGTGTACGCACCCACGTCTACACATATTGACGATGAGGTTGAGGCCATGTACGAAGACATAGCTAAAGCTCTGACTCGTACCAACACTTATGACACAGTTGTCATGGACGATTTCAAGGCGTAAACGGGAGTACATGATTATGGCGAAACCGAGGTAGGAGCGTTCGGCTATGGGCACAGAAATCGAAACTGGTAAACTTTCTCGAGGCCCAGGGTCTCTCTCTGATCAGTTCCTTTTTTCAGAAGAAATCTCAAAGAAAATGGACCTGGCTAAACCCCGACTGACTCCTGGTGAAAACGGAATTACAACAGAGCTCCTACAAGCCGGCGGAATACCTATATTAGTAGAAATCTCATAGCATTTTATTTCGTCATTCATACTGGTACTATACCGGAGGCATGGAGCAGGAGCGTGATAGTGCTTATCTTCAAGAAAGGAGACAAAACTCTACCGAAGAACTACCGCCCAATTTTACTCCTGAGCCAAGTATATAAGTTATTTTCGAGGATTATTACGATTCGTGTTGCCCAAAATTTCGATTACTTCCAGCCCGTGGAGCAAGCTGGGTTTCAAAAAGGCTACAGTATCGTGGACCACATACACACTTTAAGGCAATTAATCGAAAAGACAGAGGAATATAACCAACCTCTCTGTCTGGCGTATGTGGACTACGAGAAAGCTTTCAATACCGTCGAGACCTAGGCTGTCCTCGAATCCATGCAGAGATGCCTGGACGACTGCCGATATGTGATGAGATGCCTCTATGAAGCTGCATCAATTACCGTCCAAGTACAGGAAAAGAGCACGAAGTCAATCCAATTGCATCGTTGGGTAAGACAGGAAGATATTACATCTCTGAAACTATTTACCAATGGATTGGAATACGTCTTCAAAACGCTCGATTAGAATGGACGGGGAATCAATATCAATGGCCAGTACCTGACACATATGCGGTTTTCAGACGACCTAGTCATCTGATGGAATCTCTGCATGATCTGGAGGAAATTTTGAACAATCTGTCTCACTTGTTTTTAAGAATAATCCTTCAAAACGAGTGGGACTGAGGATGAACACTAAAAAAACAAAAATAATGAATAATAGGCATGTGACCCGAGTCCCGTAACTGTAAATGCCGCTGTTATCGGGTTTGTGCATGAATATATTAACCTTGGGTAAACTATTAAACTTGGCCGGCACAACTTCCGGATGGATTGCGTTCCTTGGGGGAGACCTTCGTTCAGCCCTATTTCGTTCCTACCGGTCCAAACTGGTTGGGTAACCGAGACGGTTCCGTGGCAGTCGTCGGCTCCACGGCGGCTCATTGCCCGCCCTTGTCGCTAAGAGACAAGGGCACTGGATATGTTGCTGTTGAGTGGGGGAGATCACCATACATGGTGTTTACTTCTCCCCCAACCAGAGTCTGGGCGACTTCGAGGTTTTCTTAACAACTTGGAAACCTCGATGCGGTGACAAACGTCTGGGCCCTTCATAGTGCTGGGGGACTTTACCCCTGGGGAGTACCGAGAGGCGCGAAAAGAAGATGCTGGAGATCGTGACCCCTGGGGTCGTCCTTATCATACGACGCGACAAAAGCTCCGCACGTCGGGTACCCCCCTTACACAGACGGAAGTGGTAGAGAGCCTTTTCCCTCAGCGGGTGGAACATACACCCCCGTCGATAGCCTTCATGGTCGGAGACGACGGGGGCAACGACGACAATGTTCGGAGGAAATCGGAGATAGGGGCGGTTGTTCTATGGATACGCTCTAAGAACACCGCCCCCGGGCCAGACAGGATACCTGCCCGAGTGCTAGCCCGAGCCCTCGAACACATGTCGGACCGCCTCAGGGAGGTCCTGAACGCTAGCTTGGCGTCCGGACGCTTCCCTGAGTGCTGGAAAAGCGGGAAGCTGGTCCTATTGAGGAAGCCGGGACGGCCAGCCAAATCGGTAGCGGCCTATAGGCCCATCGTGCTGCTGGACGAGGCGGGTAAACTGTTTGAGAGGATACTCTCTGCCCGCATCGTCCGGCACCTCCGCGAGGTGGGCCCCGATCTGTCGGACGCCCAATTTGGTTTTCGGGCGGGGCGTTCGACGGTCGATGCCGTGCTGCGCCTGAGGGCCGTAACCGAAGAGGCGGTGAGCTGTGGCGGCGTGCTGTTGGCGGTGTCGTTGGACATCGCCAACGCATTCAATAGTCTGCCATTTAGCTGCATCAGGGAAGCACTCCACTACCACGGGGTGCCAAAGTACCTGAGGCGGCTTGTGGCAGACTATCTTGAGGAGCGTACCGTCATGTATGAGGACCGAGACGGTGTTCTAAGGCGGCGGCTCATGTCGTGCGGTGTTCCGCAGGGGTCTGTCCTCGGACCACTCCTGTGGAACATGGGATACGACTGGGCCCTTCGAGGTCGTCTTCCCCCCGGGCTGGGCGTACTTTGTTACGCAGATGACACATTGGTCACGGCCCGGGGGATGAACTTTCAAGAGGCGGCGCGCCTGGCCACCAGAGGCTGCTTCTGCCCTTGGGCGACTTTTGCCAACCTGGGAGGAGCTAGCGTCGCGACGAGACGGCTATACACGGGGGTTGTCCGGTCAATGGCGCTGTATGGTGCACCGGTGTGGGCGGCGGCTCTGACCGCCCAGAATAGGGCTCGCCTCTGGCGCCCTCAGAGGATATTGGCGGTTAGAGCCATACGTGGTTACCGCACCGTATCGACGGAGGCGGCGTGCGCCTTGGCCGGAACTCCCCCGTGGGATTTGGAGGCGGAAGTGCTCGCCGAAGTTTATCGGCGGACGGCTGACTTCCGGGCGCGTAGCGGCATACGGCCCCCGCCCGAAGAGATACGCGAGTGGCGAGAGGCCGCTCGTCGAGCCACAATGGCTCGTTGGTCGTCCCGGCTGGAGGCTCCACGTGCTGGTTTTGCCGCCGTGGAGGCTCTCCAGCCGGTCATCGCCGAGTGGGCAGGGCGGCAGCACGGGACCCTTTCCTTCCGACTGACGCAGGTCCTTTCCGGGCACGGTTGCTTCGGCAAGTATCTGCACTCGGTCGCCAGGAGGGAATTGAGTCCCGCCTGTCACCACTGCGACTGCAGTGAGGACTCGGCTCAGCACACGCTAGCGGTTTGTTCCGCTTGGGCGGCGCAGCGTGGGGTCCTCACTGCAGTTATTGGAGGAGATCTCTCGCTACCGGCCGTCATACGCTCCATAGCCGGTAGCGACAGTTGTTTTACCGCGGTCGCAACCTTCTGCGAAGACGTAATTTCGCGGAAGGAGGCGGCGGAGAAGGCCCGGGAGGACGATATCCACTCGGACCCAATTCGCCGCCGGCGAGCCGGGCGGCGGAGACGCGCATACCAGCGCCTCATGCCGCCTTGAGTGTGGCCGCGGATGGACGGGACGGGTTTTCCCCTCCATCCGCTATAGTGGCCAGCCGCGAGGAGGTGACGTGTGCGTGTGCCGGACGTCACCTAAATGGAGAGTTTATCCGCAGATGGCGCCCGCGAAAGCGGGCAGGCCCTAGGAGGGATTAGGATGTCGTAATAACAGCTGTTCCCGAATCCCTCCTCTCTCAGGCGCAGAGTGGCACACCGTGTGGTTTTAGTCGGTCCGATTCCGACACACCGCCCCGCCGTAAACCCCGGTGGGGTGACGGCCCGTGGGGGTTTCCACACGTTAAAAAAAAAAAAAAAGGCACAGTATATTTTACATAGTTTCTTTTTCAAAACTAACACAAAAGGAACAAATTATTTGCCCTATTTTTTTTTGTATTTGTAAATATTTTCATATTAAAATTTCATTTAAAAAAGAAAATTTTATTTAATGGATATCAGTCGTGATACCTTGTGACTTTGTTTTTAATATCAACATACAAGATTCTTGAATTTAATATAGTGCTTTATAGAGTTCTTCACAGTAAAGACCGAGTATAACTTGAAAATAGAAGGTTTTTAATGACCACAAGAAAAAGTAGTATTACGACAGTTAAGTTAATCTGAAAAAAAAAGCTTAGAAATAATCAGATTGTCGTAACCCAAAACATTGTTCTTCTATATCTATCTCAATGGTCATCAGAACATCAAAATTAATATTCGATTCCCTTTAGTAACCCAGTATAGTCCGTGTTAACCACCACTATCCCTACCCTCAAACGTGTTGTTCTTATCCTATTTAACCTCCAAAACATCGTTTTTTATTTTTAAATGATGCTTAACGGAGCTCTAAGCCTGTTTTTGTGACTTTTCTTCTAATTTTTGCCGAATGCGACTTTATAAAAGTATAATAAGGTCAAATCACTACTAGTTTCCTATCAACCATTAAATACTAGGGTGCACAGGGTTCCCACCAAAAACTTAGGACGTCAAGGTAACCTCATCTATAAGTGGTGCACCTTTTGATTGGCGGACGCGGATGTGACAAACAAAGCATCTCTATGGTGGTAATATGCTCTCTATCTATTATGTGGCTCCTATATACAGTAAGTGTTTAATATGATTCTACCCATCCCTCCAGGAAAACAGGTGTGATTTTTATGTAACTACTAAATAAAATAAACTACTAACTAAGAAGAAAACACGGGTAAATTGCAAGTTGTAAGGGCCACAGAAGTTAAGTTTTGGTTTCATTAAATTTATTATAAAAAAAATGTTGCTAGGCATTTTACTTGTATTTATGCAATAAAACTAATTGCAAGGCACCACCTGCCAGTGTGAAAAAGTCTTATCAATTTTCCTCACGTATTTACTATAATAATTGAAGATGAAATCACTGCTGAGCGTAGTAATGCAGCCGAGTAAGTATGAAGCTACTCTCCAGAATAACACAAGCCCCCTGACTAACATGACTGGATTAGCCGAAGATCTCCATATTTCACCTAGTATATTTATAGTATTTTTCAACTAGTATATAATATGGACCAATTAGAGATACAGGTTCGAAAGAAAAATTCTTCTTATCTATGGTGTTGAGGAAGAAATAGAATAAGATCTTGCTCTCAAACCCAAAATATAATACAGATTCGGCTTAAAGTTGAGGATTTCTTTCTAAGTGACATAAAGTGTTGTCATTACCCCCATTCTTGTTAAGCTGCAGCATGTGCCTATTCGGGGCAAGGTGTGGTTTTCAAAAACCAAACTTAAATTCAATAATTGTTTGCCGTAATTTCCATACCAGTAGAGGAAAGTTGATTTCATAATGCTTTTTATTTATGTTACCCACTCGTATTACACATATAATGTTCGAAAATCAATTGCAATTAAATAAGTTTACTGTATTATTTTTTAACAAATTTCATATGCACGGTTTTTTTATTCATAATATGTTTATATACAGTCCAATGTCAAAATAAACTGTCACTCGTTAGACATCAAATTATTATCGATATCAAATTACAAAGTACATTAATACACTTACGTTCCGACTGACATTCTCATCATATAACTATGCTTATAACCAATAAAATAAATTGTCATTATACGCAATTTACTTAAAATTTCACTTTAAACATATCTTAAATTTACATTACGAGTATTGTTAAACTTAACACTAAATGTTAACTATATGTTTGCTATATATATTAATTAATTTTAGATTTTATGTTTTGTAATGTAACAAACGTAATGTAATGTTATGTCATGTAATGTAAAACACATAAATATATATCACATACATATACAATACAGACACATATAACTCATACATATCCGTGCATGCATATTATCACTATAAAATAAAATAATATCAGGTGATGAACTAAGACGTCGCTAATTCAGCCAGTAAAAGTTTCTTCATTTTAATTTTAAACAAGTCGCGACTCTTAGCCATCTTGACTTCGAGGGGAAGCGCGTTCCAAGAAAGGATGGCCTGCACGAAGAATGAAGAACCGACAAACCCAGTGGAGTGAGAAGGACAGAGTAGAAGGAGATTATTAGCCGAACGTTGGTTTTTGTTGTGGTTGCTGCTCAATAGTTGAATTTGTGATGTTAAGTGGGAGGGGATGGGGAATTGAGAAAAGTATACAGTAGTGGGAGTGCGCGCAATTTTCTGCGTTGACGGATAGGTAGCCATGTGAGCTGGGACCGGAAGCTGGAGATATGATCATAGTTACGAAAGTTAAAGATGAATCGAATGCAGTTATTGAGAAGACGTTCTAGCTTGTTGAGGAGATCTGTATTCAGGTCGTAATAGCACACGTCACCATAGTCAATCAGAGGGAAGATTAGAGATTGCACGAGCATTGCCTTTAGTAGTTTTCACGGGGAGGAAGTTTTTCAAGCGGTATAGTGTTCTCAGGACACCAGTAAGCCTCTGGCATACGTATGTAACATGATCACGCCAGTTCAATGTACAATCAAGTTGTAAGCCTAAGTCTTTCATTGTTGCACAAATAGGTATAGTGGCACCATTTAACGTAATCTTAGGCAGCACCTCAAGGTTGACACTTTGTCAGGTTAACGGATAACCCAAACTTCTCCGACCAGTTTTGTATAGCTTTGAGATCTGTATTAATTAAATCGATTACTATAGCTATGTCTTCAACGTTGGCTTGAGCGTACAGTTGCAAGTCGTCAGCGTACAGATGATACGCACTACGAAGTTCAAGAGTTAAGAGGTTAATAAACAAAGAGAAAAGCAGACGAGAGAGTATGCCGCCTTGAGGGGCACCAGAGTCGACATCGCACCAATCAGAGGACAGATCATCCACATGAGCGGACTGCTGGCGTACTTGAAGATAAGATGAGAACCATTCCAGAACTTCGGGTGAGATCATTAGATAGGAGAGGATGGATAAGAGGATATCGTGACTGACGGTGTTAAAGGCGTTTGAGTAATCAACCAAAACTAAGACCGTCACTTTTTTATCCTCCAAAGCCGCTCTGATATCACCAGTCACTTTGAGTGGGGCAGTGGTAGTGCAATAGCCAGGCCTGAAACCAGATTGAAATAAGCTTAATAACTCATTTTTGTGAATGAAATCAGAGAGCTGCTTGTGCACACAGACTTCGAGAACTTTGGAGAGGAATGGAAGGATGGATATCGGTCTGAAGTGATTGGGCAGAATAGGATTTGTGATCTTAGGTAAAGGAATGATGTAAGCATACACATTATTGATATTGTAACTAAATAAATTTCTTCTACTGTTATTTATTTACTATTTTATTTACTTATTATAATACTTTTTCACTTCATTGATTTTTTTTTCAAATCTTATAAACTCTGATAGTAATGAATTTTATTTATATTTAATTTTATGCAACGATAATGACAGTTTTGTTAGTGATTCACCACTGGCTGAAACACTTCAGTGACAATTTGGCGATGTTACGGGCAATTTCAATATCATCCATTTCAATGTCCTAAGTATTCTGGTCCATTTCCCTGACATGCTGTCTAATCTTGACTGCCAGGATGTTTTACACTCATAAGAAACGATCGAACAGTGTGGTACGATAATGTGGTACGTAATATCTTCGGTATTACGTACCACACAAAGTGGTGAGTACATCTTCACAATCACCCCCGTTAAACGCTGATGAACACTTGTTCGTGCAAGTCGAGCTGCGCCACTTAAAATTATTATTAGGTGTTTACTACTGTGCCTTTTTATGTGTCACCTTTTTTCTTCCCTTGAGAAAATCCTACAATACCTTTTACTATTGTATAATCAAACCATTATTATAGGTGACTTTAAAACTTGCTTACTGAAGAATGACTACCACTCTGAATCACTACTCTTAATCGTAGAATCTAATAACCATGCCCTTCTTCCTCTAAACGCCACCCATAATTTTCCTAATTGTACTCCTTCTCTTCTTGATCTAATTTTTGTTTCGTCAAACGATCGCATTGCCAAATACGGACAGTGCTCAGTAGACGAATTTTTACATGAGAACCTTCTTTTTCTCTCACATAAAACCCGTTCCTCTAAGATAAAGTCAAAAATTTAAATGCAGTGCAACTTTAATGGTTAAGTTAGACTGGGTTCCTCTTTTGTCGGCATCCTCCACTGACGAAATGATAGAGATATTTAACAATAATCTGGTAGCCTTGTATGATGTACATGCACCGGTGCGATCTGTTAAGCTGAAACATTTACCATAACCCTAGCTTACAAATAAAATAAAAAAACTTAAGCGCAAAGCAACGGTAAAATCGAAATTTAAGGCTAGACCAAAAGATTACAATAAAGAAAAATGTATAAATTTGCAAAATCACTGCAACAAGCTATGTAGGAACACAAAACGCCAATATGTTCATAGTTCCGTACAAAACGGTGGTCCAACCAACGTCTGAAAATTTCTTCGGTCATTAGGGATTGGAAAACAGCGTCAAGAGTTTTCTCGTAACCAGCTTGATATTAATTTACTTAACTAATATTTCTATACTTTGTGTGCATTTAATAAGATAACCAAAACTAATACATTCTATTTTCCAACACTTCCAACCCCTGGCAATTCCGTTTTAGTTTTTATTTAAGTATCTGCTTGGGATATTGAGAAGACTATCCGGTCCATTACATCGCATGCTACTGGCTCCGAGTCTATCAGTCGCAACATGGTGTTCCTTATCCTTGATCAAATCTTAGCCATAATCACCCGTATATTGAATGAATCCAATAATAACGGCGTATTGCCATCAAAATGGAAAGAAGCTCGGATTATTCCTTAACCAAAGAATCGTAACCCTGTATCCTATTTCGGATATCGATCGACCTACCTCCATCTTACCCTTCCTTTCAAAGGTCATTGAACGCCTTGTCCACAATCAACTCAATTCATTTCTTTGTAGAAATAACCTCTTTCACCTATTTCAATCCAGTTTCCGTCCCGGACACAGCACAACTACCGCTGCTGTTAATATAACTGATGATATAAGGACAGCTATGGACAGTGGAAAATTCACTGTGCTATGTCTACTAGACTTTAGCAATGTCTTCAATACAGTTGACTTCGACGTTCTCCTTGCCATATTAAACTCTATCAGCATATCTCCATCAGCTGTTAACTGGTTTCATGATTACCTGTTTGGTCGCCGGAAACGTACCCGTATTGATGATAGCTACTCCGTCTGGTTGAATACGTCCGCCGGTGTGCCACAGGGTGACGTTTTATTTCCTTTGTTATTTTGAATTTTCATTAATAACATCACTAATAAACTTATCTCTTCCTACCACCTATACGCAGACGATTTACAGGTATATTTTCAAACTCTTTCTAATGAACAGCCTCTTGGCATTGATGCTATAAACAGAGATCCGAGTAACATATGTCGATGGACTACAATGTATGGGCTCAAAGCTAACCTTTATAAGACGCAAACGCAACAGTCATCGGTTGCTCCAGTCTTATCGCAAAAGTTGACTGTCTTGAACTACCATAAGTATCTTTCGAAGGAGCCATAATACCAATCAGTGATAACTTATAAAAATGGAAATATATATCGACAAAATACTTTATTCGAATACTTAAATTAAAACACCTCTGCAGATTGTTTAAGAAGACTAAAGCATTTTCTTTCAACTGTCACTAGAATTAAACTCGCACAATCAATATATTTATTATGTTTTCTCGATAGATTTTGTGCATATGAATAACAATTTAATAGAATTTTAAACATCAAGAGTAAAATTTTAGACCTGGTACTTACTAAATATTCACAGTGCAGAGTGGAAAAAACCCGTCATAGTCTAGTAAGAATTGACCTATATCACCCTCCTTTATAAATAGCTTTGCCATCTAAATTGGATAAAAAATTAAATTATAATGACAATACCACCCGTTTAAACTTTGAAAGGGCAAACTATTCCAACATTAAACATGATCTTAATGCAATGAACTGGCCTGAAGTTTTCCATGGTCATGACGGACCTAACGATATACTTGAGATATTCTATGCCGCTGTAAATCAAATAATAAGAAACATGTACCCTTAACTACAGTCCCAAATAGATTACATCCGCCATGATTTAGTAAAGGTCTTGTGAGATTGATTCGTGAAAAGAATAACTACAGGAAGAGGTACAAGCATAAAAACCCAATGCAGAAAGCAGTGTGAAACGTTATCAGTGGAATGCTATAACTCTTATATTGCTCATATAAAACAATAAATTTCGAACAATCCAAAACTTTTTTGTGCTTATATAAAAACAAAGCGTAGTGTTACAGGGGCATACCCGGCTTCGATGTCTGATGGTTCAGTGACGTCAAATAACGGCGATGATATTTGCAATATGTTTGACTCATACTTTTTCTGGTGTTTATTCATTATCTAGCCCCCAGTGAACATGTATGATATTACTAGTCATTTTGGGCATGTTGGTAATGCTGACTGTTTTAATAAATATAACCTATCTGAGCCGTAAAAATATACTAAAATGACTTAAATCTTTGGATGAACTTAGTAGTACTTTGTTACTTTAATTTTTTTTTAATTTAACCCCTTTTTATTACATAAACGGTGTTTACCTATAAGTAGCTGTTGCATTGTTTTTTTCTTTGTGATATGAACATGTTTAGATTTAAGGAATTGATGTAAACAGTTGTTGGTGAACCTTAATAAATAAATAAATAAATAAATAAATACCTCAGGGCTCACACCTAGGTCCACTACTATTTATTATTTTCATAAATGATCTATCGGGCTATTTGAAACATTCGGTGCCATTTTTGTTCACAGACGACCTAAAGTTAGTTAGAAAAATAAAATTAGATCTGGACGTAGTGTTGCTACAGGATGATATAAGCAACACAAATAATGAAAATATAGCAGAAAAGAAAGAGAAGAAGAGGAGTGCGAAAAAGAAGGATACAAGAGCGGGCGACCTCTCGTCTGACGTAGAGGATGTAATGGCTGGAACACCTATCTCGGTGGGGCTCCCAGAAGTCATTTTGGCTACTGGGAGCCGAAGAACATCGGAACGATTGCGTTCCAGATCCACTGCGGGTGGTAACTCTAGTGCAAATATGGATGCATTGGGGCTTACAGAAATGGAGTTGTACGAGAGCCGGAAACGCGGACGCTCCAGGGATGATGAGAGTGACATGTCCGAGGACATGTTGCCTCCTAAAGTCACCAGCAGCCGTAGAGGGAGGACACGAACTCCGATCTCGGCCCCGTCAGGCTCCGTCTTCTGCAAGGCGGAAGCCTATAGACGGGTCAGGGCAGACGGCGAAATCTTGGCGGAGGAGGAGATTGCGGATCTCCTGCTGAAAATAAAGGAGCCGATGGTGGGGGATTCAGTTCCTCAAACACCATCGTCCATGCAGGAGAGAGCGAATACGGCGGTGGCCATCATTCACAGAGTGGCCACCAAGTCGAGTAACCTTAAGGGCTCCTTTGTGAAAGCCCTTAAGGACTCCTCTTCCGCTATTGCGGGGGTCGTGGATACCCTCATCGGGGACGTGGCTCGGCTCCAGGCGGCCAACGATCGCCTGACGGGGCAAGTGGCTGAGCTCAGCGCTCAGTTCGCCCAATTCCGGGCGCATCGCCCGACAGAGGATCCGGTCACGTCCCCGTCTCAGTCTGCCCCCTCTTCCAGCCTCGGTGGCATTCCTGATGCCCATCTGCGCCAAATAACCGATGCAGTATGGCGCATGATGGACGGGCGTCTGGCTGGCCTGGAGGCAAGGCTGCCACCAGCTCCTGTTGTCCGGCCGCCGCTTGCGGGCCATAAAGCGAAGGTTGCATCGGTGACAGCATCGCTTCCCGTTGCGACCGGTCGCGTGTCCTACGCGGCGGCGGCAGCAGTTTCTGCTGCTCCTGCAAGTGCTCCGAGGGCACGGCAGGCGGCCAAGGCAGCAGCCCGGACGCCCGCACCGAGGGCAGGACTCAAAACAGCGGCAAAGTCTGGAGCGGAGTTCCCTCCGCTCCCCACTCCAACCGCTGTATCTGGCACCTCAACGAGTGCTCCCTCCACATCTGCCCCTTCTACAGATGGTTGGCAGGTAGTCGGGGGGGCTAAGAAGTCCCGAAAGCGGGGTAAGAAGGCTGCACAAATGGCAGCCTCTACCCCGCAGGCGCCATCGGCTGCAGTGGCTGCCACAAAGACGCCGCGCAAACTACAGGCGCCTAAAAGCGCGGCCGTGGTAGTCACCGTGTCACCGGAGGCAGCTAGCAGCGGGCTGTCCTACGCGGCAATTTTCAAAAGGGCCCGGGACAGTCTCGCACACGATTTCGGGACAGTAGGTGTCAAAATCCGCCTCGCCCAAACGGGAGCTCGAGTCCTCGAGTTCCCTGGGGCTGAAGGTGCTAAGACGGCGGACACAATTGCCGAGAAGTTGCGAGGTATGTTTACGGCTACGGATGGTGTCAAGATCGCCAGGCCCACCAAGTGCGCAGAATTGCGCATTTCGGGCCTGGACGACTCCATAACGACCGGGGATGTCCGCGTTGCAGTAAGAGAGAGGACGGGTTGCAACGCGGACAACATTAGGGTCGGCACCATCCGCCCCGGTCCAGGAGGGCTTGGCGCAGTGTGGGTCAGCTGTCCCGTAGCGTCGGCCAAAATGTTGGGCGACGCTGGCAGGCTGCTCATCGGTTTCGTGAGCGCTAGGATCACAGTCCTGGCGGCGAGACCGATGAGGTGTTACAAATGCCTGGCATCGGGGCACACACGCGCCAAGTGCGTCAGTTGTTTCGACTGCAGCGGGTTATGTTTCCGCTGCGGTCGACCGGGGCACAAGGCGGCAGAGTGCTCTGCCGCCCCTCACTGCCCGGTGTGTGCGGCAGGCAACAAGCCTGCCAATCACCAGATTGGGCAGGGAGGCTGTAAACCTTCCCGCAACTCTCGGCAGGCGTCGGGGGCTAGCCAGTCGGCCCAGGCTGCTTCTGACGTCGTTCGCATGTCGGCATCGTTGCCCATGGAGGAGGTTGTAGAGACGGTCGAGTAATGGCCCAAGTCTCCAACCTCCTGGTCCAGACGAACCTGAACCACTGTGCCGCGGCGCAGGACCTTTTCCTGCAAACCATGGCACAGTGGTCGATCGGTGTTGCCGTAGCCGCGGAACCCTATTATGTTCCTCCCCGTCCAAACTGGTTGGGTGACCGGGACTGTTCCGTGGCAGTCGTCGGCTCCACGGCGGCTCATTCCCCGCCCTTGTCGCTAAGAGACAAGGGCATTGGATATGTTGCTGCCGAGTGGGGGGGGATCACTACTGTATATGGTGTATACTTCTCCCCCAACCGGAGTTTGAACGACTTCGAGGTTTTCCTTAACAACTTGGAAACCTCGATGCGGCGTCTAGCGTCTGGGCACGTCTTAGTGCTGGGGGACTTCAACGCAAAGTCCATTGCGTGGGGTTCCCCCAGGACGGACGCTAGGGGCGAGGCCGTAGAGGAGTGGGTGGCCTCGGTGGGCCTCTGTTTACTAAACAGGGGCTCCACCAACACGTGTGTGCGACAGCAGGGAGGGTCGATAGTGCACCTTTCGTTCGCTACCCCTGCCCTCGCCGCACGAGTAAGGAACTGGCGGGTCCTGGAAGAGGTTGAGACGCTCTCGGACCATCTCTATATCCGGTTTGAGCTCTCCCGGTCCCAGGACACCAGTAGGGGTCACGCGGCGTGGCGTTCTTCTCGCTTTCCGCGGTGGGCTGTAGCCAAATTAAATAGGGACCTACTAAAGGAGGCGGCCATTATTCACTCTTGGCTGTCTCCGCAGGCCCCGACCGAGGAGGTCGACATGGGGGCTGGTCGCTTCTGCGATGCCATTGCGCAGATATGTGATGCGGCCATGCCCCGCATCCGAGGTTGCCGGCCTCCACGGAAGGAGGTTTACTGGTGGTCCCAGGAGTTGGCGGACCTCCGTGCGGCCTGTACTCGTGCCCGGAGGTCCTACACCCGTAGTCGGCGGCGACACCGCGAAGAAGGCGGGGAGGACCAGCTTCATGAGGAGTACCGAGAGGCGCGGAAAACTCTGAAGCTGGCCATCAGCCGCGCCAAAGAAATTAAGAGAAAGGAAATGCTGGAGGGTCTCGATCGTGACCCCTGGGGTCGCCCTTATCGTGCAGCGCGACAAAAGCTCCGCACGTCGGGCCCCCCCCTTACAGAGACCCTCCAGCCCAGCTTCCTGCGGGAAGTGGTCGAGGGCCTTTTCCCGCAGCGGGTGGAGCATACACCTCCATCGATGGCCTTCATGGTCGGAGACGACGGGGAGAACGAGGGCAATGTTCCGCCCGTCAGGGAATCGGAGGTAGGGGCGGTTGTTCTACGGATCCGCTCTAAGAACACCGCCCCTGGGCCAGACGGGATACCTGCCCGAGCACTGGCCCGAGCCCTCGAGCACATGTCGGACCGCCTCAGGGAAGTCCTGGACTCTAGCTTGGCGTCCGGACGCTTCCCTGAGTGCTGGAAAAGCGGGAAGCTGGTCCTGTTAAGGAAACCGGGACGGCCTGCCGATTCGGTGGCGGCCTATAGGCCCATCGTGTTGCTGGACGAGGCGGGTAAACTTTTTGAGAGGATACTCTCTGCTCGCATCGTCCGGCACCTCTGCGAGGTGGGCCCCGATCTGTCGGACGCCCAATTTGGTTTTCGGGCGGGGCGTTCGACGGTCGATGCCGTGCTGCGCCTGAGGGCCGTTACCGAAGAGGCGGTGAGCTGTGGCGGCGTGCTGTTGGCGGTGTCGTTGGACATCGCCAACGCATTTAATAGTCTGCCATTTAGCTGCATCAGGGAAGCACTCCACTACCACGGAGTGCCAGAGTACCTGAGGCGGCTTGTGGCAGACTATCTTGAGGAGCGTACCGTCGTGTACGAGGACCGAGATGGTATTCTAAGGCGGCGGCCCATGTCGTGCGGTGTTCCGCAGGGATCCGTCCTCGGACCACTCCTGTGGAATATGGGATACGACTGGGCCCTTCGAGGTCGTCTTCCCCCCGGGCTGGGCGTAATTTGTTACGCCGATGACACATTGGTCACGGCCCGGGGGGTGAACTTTCAAGAGGCGGCGCGCCTGGCCACCGTGGGAGTCTCTTCGGTGGTCGGGCGCATTGAGGCGCTGGGTTTACGGGTGGCCCTAGATAAGACGGAGGCCCTTTTGTTTCATGGGCCCCGTCGTGGTCCACCCCCCGGCGCCTCTATCGTTGTCAATTCGGTCCTCGTACCGATTAAGGCCCAGATGAAGTATCTGAGCCTGATCCTAGACGGCAGGTGGCTCTTCGACGAGCACTTCCGACAGCTTACGCCAAAGCTGGTCGGCGCTGCTTCTGCCCTTGGGCGACTTTTGCCCAATTTGGGTGGAGCCAGCGTCGCGACGAGACGGCTATACACGGGGGTTGTCCGGTCAATGGCGTTATATGGTGCACCGGTGTGGGCGGCGGCTCTGACCGCCCAGAATAGGGCCCGTCTCTGGCGCCCTCAGAGGATATTGGCGGTTAGAGCCATACGCGGTTACCGCACCATATCGACGGAGGCGGCGTGCGCCTTGGCCGGAACTCCCCCGTGGGATTTGGAGGCGGAAGTGCTCGCCGAAGTTTATCGGCGGACGGCTGACTTCCGGGCGAGTACCGGCATACGGCCCCCGCCCGAAGAGATACGCGAGTGGCGAGAGGCCGCTCGTCGAGCCACGATGGCTCGTTGGTCGTCCCGGCTGGAGGCTCCACGTGCTGGCTTTGCCACCGTGGAGGCTCTCCAGCCGGTCATCGCCGAGTGGGCAGGGCGGCAGCACGGGACCCTTTCCTTCCGACTGACGCAGGTCCTTTCCGGGCACGGTTGCTTCGGGAAGTATCTGCACTCGGTCGTCAGGAGGGAATTGAGTCCCGCCTGTCACCACTGCGACTGCAGTGAGGACTCGGCTCAGCACACGCTAGCAGTTTGTTCCGCTTGGGCGGCGCAGCGTGGGGTCCTCACTGCAGTTATTGGAGGTGATCTCTCGCTGCCGGCCGTCATACGCTCCATGGCCGGTAGCGACAGTTGTTTTACCGCGGTCGCAACCTTCTGCGAAGACGTAATTTCGAGGAAGGAGGCGGCGGATAGGGCCCGGGAGGACGATATCCACTCGGACCCAATTCGCCGCCGGCGAGCCGGGCGGCGGAGGCGCGCATACCAGCGCCTCATGCCGCCTTGAGTGTGGCCGCGGGTGGACGGGACGGGTTTTCCCCTCCATCCGCTATAGTGGCCAGCCGCGAGGAGGCGACGTCCGCGTGTGCCGTACGTCGCCTAAAATAGAGAGTTTACCCATAGATGGTGCCCACATTAGCGGGCAGGCGCTAGGAGGGATCTGGATGTCGTAATAGCAGCGGTTCCCGGATCCCTCCTATCTCAGGCGCAGAGTGGCACACCGTGTGGTTTTAGTCGGTCCGATTCCGACACACCACCCCGCCGTAAACCCCGGTGGGGTGACGGCTCGAGGGGGTTTCCACACGTTAAAAAAAAAAAAAGGATGATATAAGCAATCTTTTGGATTGGTGTACCAGAAGTAAGATGCAACTCAACATCAATAAATGCAACCAAATTACTTTTACCCGAAAACCACAATGTTTTACATAATAAAGCTTATCATATAAAAGGTTGTTATCTGAGCAGAAGAGAGACTATAAAAGACTTGGACGTTACTCTGGGTAGAAAACTAACTTTTATACCTCATATTGATACAGTTATTAAAAGGGTTTCGAAAGCACTTGGCTTTATAATTTTTAGTCTATAGCCTAGCTCTAAGTTCAACAAAGTAACGTAATACACATTGTAGGAGTATATAGCTAAATAACGAAATTAGACTTACCACATGGCGGAAACATAACTTATACAAGTTATAACAGCGTGATATTTGAGTGTACACTTTAAACATTTCTTTGTGATACTTTTTGTTCTTGTTAATCGATGAATTCAATAAGCGATCATTCCATAAAACGACTTTATCTTTCAATAATATTATAAATCTGATTGCGTAAATCATATTCCTGTCAAAAAAAGCATACAAAAATACAATCATAAGCTGACTGAACCTCGAGCTTTTGTTAATCGTTATAATTGTTATCATGACAAGTATTTCGGTTTAACGATCTTTATTTCCCATTAAGACAATTGTCACTTACATGAGAACAATATTAAACAAATAACATAACATTAATATCTCGGTGCGGGTAGAACAAAAATAAAGTTGCTACCGCGTAAGGAGCGAGTTCTCTGCATTCCTGTGATAAGGTGGTGGTCCAAGTGAAAACATGTTGCTTAAAATGTTTCATTATTATATATCTGAATAAATAATTTATTTTTGAATGTTTTCAGAGAATTCGCTTCTTTTACATCCGCGGGAAGTTTGTTGTAAATCTGTGCTCCCCGAAACGTTAAGTTGCGTTTTCCATAGTTAGTTCTTATGTTAGGCAATACGAGGTGATTGGCGCGACGTGTGGCGTATTTATTGGCTTTACCTTTCATTATGAAACTAATTTGTGAATGTATGAGTTTATGATTTATTTTATAAATTAGTATACATGTGTTGTACATAAAAAGTTGTTTTATGTTTAGTAGTTTAGTGTCTCGGTAAATAGTTTTAGTTGGTGTAAGAAAGTCATAATTATGTAATACTTTGATTATTTTATTCTGTAAAATTTGAATTGGTCTTAAGTTTGTATCAGATGCATTTCCCCATAACTCTATGAGGTACAATAAATGAGGCCTAACAAGGGCATTGTAGATTAGAGGCCGAACTTTTTTGGGAATACATTTCACTATTCTGTGTAATGAGCCCACAAGTGTGGAAAGTTTATTTGTGATATGTTGTATATGGGCGTTCCATGTTAAGTTGCAATCCAGTATCAATCCAAGATATTTTTCTTGTTTACTAATTCGCAACACTTCCCCGTTTATTCTAAGTTGAGGATAATCGGCGAGTTTTTTATTTTTGGCTTTAAATATTAAGTATGATGTTTTAGAAGTATTGACTGTAAGGAGATTGTGCTGAAACCATTTTTGTAGTATGTCAAGATCAGACTGAGCACGCTCAGCGATTTCAGTGATATTACTTCCAAAATAAAACAAACATGTATCATCTGCATATAAAGTTAAATGTCCCTGTAGCCCTGCTTGGTGTATGTTGTTAATGTACACTAGAAACAATAAAGGTCCTAGGACAGATCCCTGAGGTACCCCGCAGGTCAACCGTTCACGACTACTTTGGTATTCTCCCACTTTAACCACCTGATATCGATCACTCAAGTAAGATTCAAGGATGTTGTAGGCGGAACCGGCAATACCAATTCTCAATAGTTTCTTGAGTAGCAGAGAATGACTGACGGTATCAAACGCTTTTTTTAGATCAATGAACACCCCCAGTGCTATCTGTTTTTTATCTATTTTGGTTTTGATATTGGTAATTAAATCAATAGTAGCACTGAGTGTGCTAGATTGAGGTCGAAAGCCGTATTGTTGATTGTATATAAATTTAATTTTACTTAAATACTCATCCAGTCTTTTATATATAATCTTTTCTAATATTTTGGAAAGTATCGGCAACACTGAAACCGGTCTGTAATTGCCAGGATTTGATTTAACACCTGACTTGTAGATAGGAGTGACTCTAGCAATCTTTAACTTATCCGGAAAGGTCCCACTCTTCAGAAGCGAATTTAAGCAATATGTTAGGTTTTGAATGACAAGGTCTTTTATACATTTTAAAGCTTTCGTACTTACACCATCAATTCCTGTACTTGTATTGGGATCTAATCCATCAATAATATAGGACACTTCTTTGATAGTACATGGGTGGAAATAGGTTAGTTCATAGTGTAACAAATTTTGGCTAAGTTTAGGTAGTGTATATGTGTCAGCATTGCCGTTAGTGGTAGGTATCTAGTTTGCTAATTGTGTTCCTATGCCTGCAAAAAACCTATTGAAAATCTCACATACCTCTGTGGGTGTAGTAGCTATAGTGCCATTATCAAGCCTCAAATTTGGGGGAGTACAACTAGCAGGTGCCCTATTATTTGAAAGGTTACTGATTAATTTCCACATGTTCTTTGGCTTTCCTTCAGATTTTATAAATTCACTGTAAAAGTATTTTTCCTTTGTATCCTTTATTTTTTGCGCTAAGAGATCTCTTTTGGTTTTGAATTGCATTTGTAAAGTACGGTTGTTAGGGTCCTGTTTTAATCTAGCCCACAGCGCATTCCTTTCGCTTATACCTGAAATCACTTGTCGGTCAATCCATTCCTTTTGGGGTTCATTAATTATATTATATTTTTTTATTTTGGCTTCAGTTATAACCTTTTTTATGTAGTCGTCCAATACATTATAATTATGTGTATTATTTTCACACTGTGTAGATTCCACGATTTTATACAGTTTCGAATATTCTATAGCCTCATACTGTATTTTCTGCTTCTGTGGTGGAATAACTCTTTTAAGTTCTAGATAGATGTTCTTGTGATCTGATAATGATGACTCAATTATAGCCATGTGGAAGCTGCTTTGTTTCATGTTAGTTGCCACATGATCTATTATTGTTTTTGTCGACGCTGTTTCACGAGTGCAGTATTCTGGATCTTTCTTATTGATAAGTTTATAACCGGACTCAGTTAGCATTGTATTGTATCGTCTAGTTGAACTGTCATTATTAAGTAAATCAATGTTTGTGTCTCCAAAAATTAAGGTTTTTGTCTTATGTAGGAATTGTTTCTCATAGGTGGTTAGAAATTCATTCAAATTTGAGTATCCCGGCTTATAAACAACTCCAACATTTATTCCATACTTGTGCAAATGTACACATAAAAAGTTATTTCCGCCCGCAAAGATAGATGTTTTCAACTCTTGTGTTATACTATTGTGGACATATATTGATACACCACCACCAATGACTCCAGGTCTAAGGTTGTAATAATGAGTATAGTTTTTTATTTGAAACTGCCGAGCTTGATTGTCTGATTTTATCCATGTTTCCGCTAACAGTATGATATGGATACACTTTTTGAAGGAATGCAATATGCACATAAGTTCATCAAGCTTGCCTGTGCTGCATATACTTCTTACATTTACTAGTATTTGCATGGAAGAAACAAGTACAATACAGAACCAGTTCCCAAATATAAATATTTTCAATTTCCCTTTCTTGTTAATGCATCTATGGATCTTCTGCATTGTTAATATTAATTCTATGTTCTTCTTTGTTTGAATAAGATTAGCAATGAAATATGCAAAAAAGCACTGCAGTTTAAACAGAGTTCAAAGAGAAATGTAAAGTAATAAAATTTGGAAAAAATAATATCATCGATATTTAATCTATAGGCTTCAAACAAATACACGGCTACGAACAACAGTAGACTACATATTGATAGATTAATCGTTAAAAGAGTGTTTGACCTTATGAAATTATCTTTGATTAAATACTTAAATTGAATAAATATAGTCTGCGAAAAATTCAAAGGAAGTAAAACAGATTGGATATCTTTATCCACTCGATATTTTGAAAACTTAAGTCCGTGTGTATTTATAACTCTTATTTTTGATATAATCAGCGATCCTTACTGTGCAACTACACACCGAATAATACCAAGGTTTCGTGATAGAGATGTTAAAATGACTGGTCTATTTTGAGTGATAACTTAGTAGTAGACGAGACCGTAACTATCCGTGTAACACATTAATCAAATCGAATATCGATTTAATGAAGTGACACTAAATTATGAATTTATTTATTTTGGTTTGTAGATAAGCCAAGACCTTAACCTTCAAGCGGGCGCGTGTAGTCAAATCGACCGCGCTTAATACATTTTCGTTCATATTATTATTATTAGTCATTATATGCATTTCTCATTTCTAGTAGCCTGTCGCTATGTCATTGGGAATAAAATAAAGACAATACCGTCGCTCGGGGTGCTCTTCTCACTCCACAAATGGAAATTGTTTTCGTTCCGGCGCAGTCGTCGAAAAGACAACATGCGCCTGTCGTCAAAAAGGTTACGCGTGACGCTCAACGCGACATACACTTATTAAGCGCTTGTAGTAGTTCTTCTAACAAAAATCTAACAATAACAGAGTGAGGCATCAACTGCAAAACATTCTCACGGAAGATGCTTCTAGTCGTAGAAATGGTGTGGGAGAGACAACATTTATGCAAACCTATTCAGTGCTGTTTGGTCGAAAAAACTGATTCTGATGAAAACTAAATCAAAGTTAACTATTTTTTATTCTTATTCTGTAACTTTTATTATTTGACTATGTGTATAAATTAGTCTGAGGTGTGGCAAACAGGCGTGGTTATGTATTATGTATGTATATTTGTAACTACTAGCCAAGATATATATCAATACTCACGGGAAGGTTAATTTTCGAAGAAGATACTGTAGAATAAATTATGGATTTTTGAACATTAACTAGTGCTTGAAATAAACCTTGCGTAGTGTGAAATAATATCTGAAAGCATAAAAAGAAAGAAAATAAACATATTTTATTGCCTATGACATGGTGTACAACTGGCTCTAGCAAAATACATCAGTTTGGTTATTGTGATTAAAAAAACATATCTACGATTATGAATCGTAGTGGTTTGATATTCAAAATTAATTAAAAGTCGAGGTAACATAGTCTGCGGGATAACGTGAAAAAATTTTTTTTTATTAAAATCAGTTTTTAGAAATGTAGTTTTTGAATTTTACAAACGACGGTACTACATGATCGACAATATAGTTTTCATCGGGTTCGCTCAGACCGGTTCGGTTTAAAATAGTTTCCTCGTTTATATAGCACGCTAACTAAAGACGAGGTTTATATTGTAATTTTGAACTTGTTTTGGGTTTTCTGAGATATTGTGTTACAGGGATATTAATTTTCATGCAGACGGAAGCATAAAAGTCGTTATCGATACTATATGCTACGAATTCTAATTATTTTTTGTAAATGTTTGTGCCTCAGAAGGTGTCTATCCCTCTCTGCACTTTTTTCTGTTTCAATGACATGTTGCAAATCAGTATCATCCATTGTTATGCAGAAAATTGGATAAAAGACGACTTTTATACCTACTACCTCAACATGTTACAAAAAATATTGTCGAGAGACGTAATAAACTTGTGTTTCAAATTAAAAAATCTTTAGTGGGCGATTCAAATTGGGGTCGATAGCATCCAGTACGTTTTAACTAAAAAACATACATGTTTACATTTCCATCGCCACAAAGATTGGCCGACTGCACGGTTGACCTAGTGGTTTATAAGTGGGCGCCACGCCGCTCCCTATTGCGCTGAGTGTTGTGGGTTCAAATTCTACACGGCACAACACTGTGTGTGATCCATAAATTATTGTTTTGAGTCAGGGCTTGGTGTCTATTTCTTGCATGTTTGCAAAATCACCCGCGATACTGAATTTATTTCTAGTGCGGTGTTAAATTTTATAAAAGAGATAACAGAGAAGAAAAAACAGAAAAAAAAATTGATTAATTTGAGAGCATTGCTTTAATAGCCTCAGCCAGTCTCGTTATTTTACGCGTAGCTATATCCAGTGAAGTCTTGGTATGGGGTAATTTTAGAGAGTAAGCTTAAATTAGTTTCGACGAAACTGGGTGTGCTAAACAGATACACGCAGTATTTCACTCGAACCCACCGCCTCTAACTCTATAAGACACAAGTCCAGGAAAATTTATAAAACTGTTGTCAACTCCTTGCTGGGACACCCTCTGCCTCTGTACTAAATACAACAGAACATGACTTAAATTGTCGGTGACCAAATCGTCGATAGGGTTTGACAACTTGGCATTATCTCGGCGTTATATATAGTGTACACCATGGATAGTGCTCCGAGAAATAATATATGTCGGTGCCGTCGGCAACTTTGCGTCCTAGTTCCATAAGGTAAAATTTTTATCCCTACCAAAGGGATAAATAAAACTTTACTACTGTGAGTTTTTGAAACCCTTGTTACCTAGCATAATCAATTTTTGTAACAAATTATCCTCTTCGGTGTTTCCGGATCAATGCTGCAGGTGGAAGTTATAAGTTTGGAGTAACCGATTATGTCATGAAATTGATTTACAATAGTCCATTGCTATCAGATGACTTGTCTATTCACTTGTCACTTCTTGCTTACAAATACAGAAGTCATTTTTCATTCTACAGCTAGTTATATACTAAATATAATATAATAGTATAAATGACCCATTACATTCTGCTTAATAGTGAAATTTAACTTACCACATGGCGGCAACGCAACTTATACAAGTTATAACAGTGTAATATTTTAGTGGGAATTATAAAAATTTATTTGTAATACTTGTTACCGTAATTAATCGACGAATTAAATAAGCGATCATTCCATAAAACTACTTTATCTTCTAATAATGTTATAAATCTGATTGCATAAATCATATTTATGTCAAAAAGCACTGAGTAGTTCATACATTAGTTGATTGAACCTCGACCTCTTGTTAAACGTATTTATTGTTATCATGACAAGTATGTGTACGGAATAAATAAGTACAACACAGAACCAGTGCCCAAATAGAAACATTTTCAATTTTCCTTTCTTGTTAACGCGTTTATGCATCTTCTGCATAGTTAATACTAATTCTATATTCTTTCCTGTTTGAATATGATTAGCAATGAAATATGCAAAAAAAGCACTGTGACTGAAATAGGATTCAACAAGATATGCAAAATAATAAAATTTAGTAATAATAATGCTGTCAATATTTAACTTGTAGGCTTCAAGCAAATGCACTATTACGAACAAAAGTACAGTACAAATTGATAGATTAGTCGTTAGAAGATTATTTGACTTAATGAAGTTATTTTTGATTAAATACTTAAATTGAAGAAATAAAGTCTGCGAAAATTTCAAAGGAAGTAAAAAAGACTGGATTTTTTTTTTTTTTACGTCTGTTATGGAATAGGCGTTTGTCCTCTATCTCACCTGATGAAAAGTGCAGATGAAGACGAAGGTGGTACACGCCCATCCAAAAGATACCTGTTCACTCCACTCTTAAAGGCTCCAGAGTTCATGTCATCAGGAAAAATAGACCCAGGCAGGTCGTTCCAAGTCTTGGCGACTCTCACCAAAAAAGGGCTGTCAAACCGTTTAGTTCGACTTTTGGGTATGTCAACAACGTGTGGATGAAATTTTTACCCGCGCCTAGTAGTCCGATAAAGGAATGGAGATGGCTCAATCAGTTCGAAGAGAGCCTTCGAGCACTCTCCAAAGTGTATTCTATAAAAAACCGACAAGCTGGCAACACGACGACGATGCTCAAGGGTGTGCAGTCTGCTATTTGAGAGCTTTTCCTTGTTAATTAACCTACGGGCTCTTTGGTCAACTGAGTCCAAAGCTTCCAGGTGATATTTGGCTGCACCATCCAAGAGGTGACTGCTGTACTCCATGCAGGATCGAACTTGGGCTGTGTAAAGATTAAGCAGCTGTTCAGAGCTGAAGTACCGCCGAACCTTTGAAAGAATTGACAATTTCTTTGACGCCGCTTGTACCGTAGACTCAATTTGTTGGCCAAAGTTGAGGTTAGAGGTGATGGTAATACCTAGAAGCCCTAGATGGTTAGTAATCGGTAAGGATACACTTTCGAAAGTGGGTGTTAAATCGTAGGTACTCTTTTTCGCGGAGAAAAGACACGCTTGTGTTTTGGAAGGGTTGAACTGGACAAGATTGGCGTCACCCCAATCGGACATCCACTGTAATGTCACGTTCACCCGTTCAATCATGGACTCTCTCAAGGACCGTATTTCCTCTAGACTAGCTCGCGGGTTGGACATGTACCTCTCAATTAAGGTGCTGTCATCGGCGTGGCTAATAATACCGGGTGTTAAAAGATCGTTTATATGCAGCAGAAACAAGGTTGCAGCGAGAACAGATCCCTGAGGTACACCAGAATTGATTGCCATTAGATCGGAAGAGCAGCCATCCAAGACAACTCGAATCGACCGTTCCCTCAGGAAGTCACGTAACCAGTCACAGAGCTCAGTAGGTATGCCGTATGCTGGAAGCTTACTAAGTAGTGCCTCGTGCCAGACCCGGTCAAAGGCCCTTGAGATGTCTAATGAAACGGCTATTTCTTCACCGTGACCCTCCAAGGCCTCGCTCCAAAGGTGGGTGGCATATATTAGCATATCTCCGGTCGAGCGTCCCCTGCGAAAACCATATTGGTTATCGCTGAGGAGTTCGTTTGCTTCAAGATATGTCAGGAGATGATTATTTAAGACACGCTCCATAACCTTACAAATTATAGAGGTGATCGCGTTATCTTTATCCACTTGGTTTTTTGAAAGATTAAGGCCGTGTGTATTTACAACTATCATTTCTAGTATGCGATATTAAATCTTCATCAGCAATATCTTATTTGATTCGTCTGGTGCCTATTTGATACCAGAATATTATAGATGCCAGATACCAATAATTATATACCCACTGTTAGTTAGTTACAGCTGTGAGCGCCTGAGGGCCGTGACCGAAGAGGCGGACATCACCAACGCATTTAATAGTCTGCCATTTAGCTGCATCAGGGAAGCATTTCATTACCACGGGGTGCCCGAATATCTGAGGCGGCTTGTGCCAGACTATCTACAGGAGCGTACTGTCATGTACGAGGATCGAGACGGTGTTCTGAGGCGGCGGCTCATGTCGTGTGATGTTCCACAGGGGTCTGTCCTCGGACCACTCCTGTGGAATATAGGATATGACTGGGCCCTTCGAGGTCGTCTTCCCCCCGGGTTGGGTGTAATTTGTTACGCAGATGACACATTGGTCACGGCCCGGGGGATGCACTTTGCAGAGGCGGCGCGCCTGGCCACCACGGGTGTCTCTCTGGTGGTCGGGTGTATTGAGGCGCTGGGTTTGCGGGTGGCCCTGGACAAGACGGAGGCCCTCTTGTTCCATGGGACCCATCGTGGTCCACCCTCCGGCGCCTCCATCGTAGTCAATTCGGTCCTCGTAACGATTCAGGCCCAGATGAAGTATCTGGGCCTGATCCTTGACGGCAGGTGGCTCTGGGACGAGCACTTCCGACAGCTTCCTCCAAAGGTGGTCGGCGCTGCTTCTGCCCTTGGGCGACTTTTGCCCAATTTGGGTGGAGCCAGCGTCGCGACGAGACGGCTATACACGGGGGTTGTCCGGTCAATGGTGCTGTATGGTGCACCAGTGTGGGCGGCAGCTCTGAACGCCCAGAATAGGACTCGCCTTTGGCGTGCTCAGAGGATATTGGCGGTTAGAGCCATACGCGGTTACTGCACTGTATCGACGGAGACGGCGTGCGCCTTCGCCGGAACTCCCCCGTGGGATTTGGAGGCGGAAGTGCGCGCTGAAGTTTATCGGCGTACGGCTGACTTCCGAGCGGGTAGCGGCATACGGCCCCCGCACGAAGATATACGCGAGTGGCGAGAGGCCGCTCGTCGAGCCACGATGGCTCGTTGGTCGTCCCGGCTGGAGGCTCTACGTGCTTGCTTTGCCACCGTGGAGGCTCTCCAGCCGGTCATCTTCGAGTGGGCAGGGCGACAGCACTGGACCCTTACCTTCCGACTGACGCAGGTCCTTTCCGGGCACGGTTGCTTGGGGAAGTAACTGTACTCGGTCGCCAGGAGGGAATTGAGTCCCGTCTGTCACCACTGCGACTGCAGTGAGGACTCGGCTCAGCACACGCTGGCGGTTTGTGCCGCCTGGGCGGCGCAGCGTGGTGTTCTTACTGCAGTTATTGGAGGAGATCTCTCGCTACCGGCCATCATACGCTCCATGGTCGGTAGCGAGAGTTGTTTTACAGCGGTCGCGAACCTTCTGCGAAGACGTAATTTCGCGGCAGGAGGCGGCGGAGAAGGCCCGGGAGGACGACCTCCACTCGGACCCAATCCGCCGCCGGCGAACCGGCCGGCGGAGGCGCGAGTACCAGCGCCTCATACCGCCTTGAGTGTGGCCGCGGGTGGACGGGACGGGTTTTCCCCCCATAGTGGCCAACCGCGAGGAGGCGACGTCCGCGTGTACCGTACGTCGCCTAAATGGAGAGGTTATTCGCAGAAGGTGCCCGCGGTAGCGGGCAGGCGCTAAGAGGGATCTGGATGTCGTAATAACAGCTGTTCCCGGATCCTTCCTATGTCAGGCGCAGAGTGGCACACCGTGTGGCTTTAGTCGGTCCGATTCCGATACACCACCCCGCCGTAAACCCCGCTGGGGTGACGGCCCGAGGGGGTTTCCACACATTAAAAACAAAAAAAAAATGGGGTACCCCGGGCAAGAAATTGACATTAGTTTTCTATATGCAGCTGTACTTATGTTTTATAGAGTTAGAAGTGGTGGGCTCGAGTGAAATGTTGCCTGCCTTTAGCATACCGAGTTTAATCGAAACTTATTTAATCTAAACCTCTAAAACAACTCCATAACTGGAATTAACTCAATATGGTTACATATAAAATAACGATACTAGTTGCATATCTTTACCATTTCCATATCTACTAATAATATCTTAATTTGAAACACAAGTTTATTATGACTCTCGATGACCTTTCTGTGCGAAATATTGAGACAGCAGGCATAAAAGACTTGCCCCGTACAATTTTCTGTATAACAATAGATGCTAGGGATTTACAATATGTTATTAAAACGCTGAAAAAAGCACAGACACCTTGTAAGTCACCAAAATTTACTAATAAAAATTAGGATTCATAGCATAACAGTATCCATAATGTCCTTCATGCCTCTGTCTGTGTAGCGGCTTCTACATTATAACACAAATAAAAATGTACAACAGTGCACATAAACCTCCGTTATTAGTAAGCCGCAGAGATATCCTTCATCACAAAGTGAACAATACACACTGTACGCCGCCAAAGGTATCAAAATTAAGACGTATGGTGAAAAAACACGTACTTTAAATTGGTGACCCCGACGTGATTGGAAGCAGCCTTCAAATCAATAGCAGCAGCGTCACTCCCACAACGATGAGCGGTAATCAAATCTCAACCAGCCAGCAACCTCGGCCTCAACAGGGATACCACACGCAGGTAGCGACCGCTCCAGCCTGGTTACCCTGTGGCCTCATCAGTGTCTAGGCACAGCACACTGCACCTACGGTCCATGTAAGCAGAGCATCTCTCTCCCGTCTATGCAGCAGCCAGCCACTACGCAGCAACCGCCCCGACTCACTGGGGACTTCACCACAACACCGCACACCGCATTCAATCCCGACTCACTGGGATCTGCGGACTCTAGCCCCGACACACTGGGACTAGCGGCATTCAGTTCCGACTCGCTGGAACTAGCGGCACACAGTTCCGAATCACTGGAACTTCTCACTCCTGGCACTGGCACGTTCCAGAACAGTTCTAGCAGTCACGGAGGACATGGACATCAACAAAATGAGCCAGATCGCCGACAAATTATTAACGAATGCAAGACTCACAGAAGTGTCAGCTGTGGATGAAAATAAAACAGTCGACAACACAACGTCATTCATATTAGCCGAATTAGCAAAAATGCAGTTAGAAATATGTGCAATTCAACGAGGCCGTAGAAACTATAAACGCAGCAAAAAACTTCAAACAAACGACACACCACGTCGAGTACGTCAATTGGATTTTATCTCACAGTATTGCACTAATATTCAACACATAAGCAGACGTGACAATATTGTCCCAGACGCATTATCACGTATCGAGGAAACCAAGATGTCATCGCCGATCAATTACGATGAATTATCAAAATGCCAATACAGTGATCAAGAATTAATTAGACTTCGTGACAATAACAATTTAAAATTTATAAACATCATACTGCCGGATTCTACGAAAAGTATCAGCTGTGACATATCTACTGGAAAAAATCGACCTCTGGTCTTTGAGAGGAGTGATGTAGCGGCTTCTACATTACAACACAAAGAAAAATGTACAACAGCACACATAAACCCACGTATTAAGGAAGCTGCATACTCTCACATTATCACGTGCCATATTAGTATATAAGCATTAGCACAACTACAAATAGACAGACTAAAACAACAACTCGTGTCTCATTTATTCCTTGCCACACATATGGCAAATCTGCATGATAATTGAAAGTCCAGTTACATAATTTCTCAGGAAGCCGATAGCAAGTTCAAAATAACCACACAAACCTCATGTTTAATCTTAATTGTTAGTGTTCCTTACAAACGAGCGACCCTGAGCGATCTGAGCAAACCCGATGAAATAATTTATGTTAAAAACTTTATTTTCTATGATTGTAAAAAAAGTCTGGCATGTAGTTTATTAGATTTCTGTATTTGTCTTTAAAATAAAAATGGTATGTTATTATTTGAAAAAAGAAGTGTTTGTAAATCTGACTATAACTATGGCTTTGACTTTACAGATTCAAGGCCAGATTTGCCATCACAACATATTGCAGATAAACAGCATAAATTCTTGCAAATATACTTCATGAGCAATATGGAAAAACAAATTGACCGGCGTCAAGGGATGAACACAGTTACGAAAAGAGCAATTCTACGAGATCTGTAGCAAATGCTTCATTAACATCATGCATTGGTCATGCTGTTCAAAGCTGCTTTAGAGCGCATGCCAGGTGATGACTATAAAATTATGATCAGAGCAGATAAAAGACCAGCTAGAAGACATGAACGCACATTTAATGCTCCAACAATCGATGAAGTGACAATCCTGATTGTTGGTGAAAACTTGGAAACACATGATATTGTACTTACACGACGCAATACTGGGCAACTACAAAGAATATATGAAACACACCGTTCGTATGACGCGTTACAATACCCGCTGATGTTTTGGCAAGGAGACGATGGATATCACTTTAATATCAAAATGATTAATCCGTTGAATGGTAAGATCAATGTCATTGTTTTCATTTTAACTTGATATATATTTTATTCTGTTTACTTTTGGTACCCAAAAAAAGTTATCACTCCAAATTTAGAAGAGAGTAGCTGTAAGAGTCGTTAACAAATTAGGGGTTCTAAATACAATTTTTACTGTATTTGTTTCAGGTGAGAAAACACCTTGGTATGCGCATACCGTTTGCTGATTCGTGAAAATTTTGATAATTATTTGTTGCAATTTCGTCGACTGCTTCAACAAGATTGCGTTGACATGTATGTTAAAATTGAAAAGGAGCGCCTGACTTTCATTTGGTTGAATCAAGCTAAATTGCGTTCGAAAGAGTATATTCATTTACGCAATACAATTAGCACAGAAAGAGATTCAGAAAATGTTGGTCGATTGACTATTTTACCGGCGACATCACAGGTAGCCCGCATCATATGCATGAAATTACGCAAGATGCAATGACATATGTTCGTCATTATGGTCGGCCTGATATATTCATAACATTTACATGTAATCTGATGTGGATAGAAATTATTCAATTGCTGCTTCCCGGACAAACATCAAGTGATCGACATGACATCACCGCATGTGTTTTCAAGCAAAAACTTCGGTCACTAATGAATTACATTGTGAAAATGCGTGTTTTTCTCATGGTCAATTATACGTGACATGCTCACGTGTCGGTAAACCATCCACTTTATTTGTTCTTGCGCCTGACCAAAAAACAAAGAATGTCGTTTACCACAAGGTGCTTGAATAAAAATCCGATTAATGCATTTATCCGAGTGTATCTCGATCTGCACAACATAGTTTTCAATCATTTTTTTCTGACATATGTTTGAAGTATTTAATTATTATTATTATTTTAATTTTTATTCTCATTCTGTATGTATTCATCATCATTCATCATAATAAAACACTTTTATACCTCTATCAATATTAATATTATTTTGTATCATTGTATTACGTTCATCAAAGCCTAAATTAGTTCAGCTAAAAGGTAACACGATATTCATTGACTGTTACGTGGTACGAAGTTCACCGGATCAGCTAGTATTGAACATGGATGCTGTGTTACGTTTATTAGGTAGTAGAGCCACGCTGATTTCAGCACGAACGGGCCGGCTCGACCGGGGAGTACTACCTTCCCACAGAAGACCAACTTAAAGCGCCAGCATCCGTGCTGTCATGTTCCGTTGGTGAGTATGAGACCTTAGGCCCATTGATGCAGGGGTGACAGTTATCGTGATAACTGTGTGAGCCTTACACTGCCACGATGACTCTCATGCCTTTTACGTCCCCAAGCGTGGCGTGAAAAAGCATCTCACTAGGCCGCCATAGTGTGGGTCATCACACTACATTGTCTGTATTCACAATGAGTAAGGTAACCAGAACTCTTTGATTTCAATTCATACTTTCCATCCAGCAGAGTAGAGTCCCTTTGGCGGGCTTTTCATATAGAAAAAAAGTCTGTGTTAATACTGATTGTATGTACTTACTATACAACTGTGTTTTACATGTATAATATGTATATTGTATTTAAACAAAATATTACGAATTAGTATACAGTTCCAGTCTGAGCCAGTATTAGACTTTGAAACCAAATGACTAAAACACCCTACATCAGTACTACCTAATAACTGCATTAAGGGTCTAATTGAAATCGTCTTACTTCCCACCTAGGCTGACCAGATAAGCATCCTGTTAAAAGCGCACGCAAACATGAATTGATACATACATACAAAAACTTCGCAAGAAGTATTACTAACTAGCAATGTAATTACAAAATTAAAATATTCTAGCATCAAGCAGCTACTATCGGAATTAAATGAGATATCGGTGATTATACTACTATTATGATAGCATTTGGTGAAAAAACAGTTAAGGATTTCTTATCGACCAATCAATGAGGAGATACGCAGTTATTAATTTGCTTTAAAACTTTCTCTGGGCTTATCTATAAACCAAAAGGATTAAATTCATAAATTAACGGAAATTTATTCAATCGATATTTGACTTGATTAACGTGCTACACGAATAGTTTTGTTCCCACACCAAATTCACTGCTAAGTAACAAGTCCTAATATATTAGATCAATAATTTTAACACCGCTATCACAATACCTTCCTTTATTAAATGAAGTGTTAAGTGGTATTGTTCAATGTACAGTTGTATAGTTAAGACCACTGATTATATTAGAAATGAGGGTTATAAACACACACGGACCTAAGTTTTCAAAAAACCAAGTGGATAAAGATATCCAGTCTGTATTATTACTTTTCAATTTTTCGCAGACTAATCTATCAGGGATGCGGGTTGGGTAACCTCCACGTGCGTTGTCATGTTTCTTGTCCTTTCTGATCACTACGGTCGGCGGTCGGAAGGAACGGAAGCAGGGGACCGATGCACCCTGGGCGGCGGCCAATGACTTCCTTTGTAGGATGGGTATTGGTCGCTGGTGAATAACTCGACAGGGGGAGTAAACGCTCTCGTTACTCTTCTGTTCGATCAGAAGAGACTGGACGAGTGACGGCAGGGGCTGAGGTGGGATCCATAGGGAATTCAGGGGCAGGCGGGCCCATTGCTTACGCAGGGGCTGTCAAGCATTAGTGCTGCTGCCGGTGAAAGAGGATTAGCTATCCACTCGCGTTCCGTAATAAATAGGTACTCAATAACGACCCGACTAGTGGCTCCAGGAGGGTACGCTGAGAACCTATTGACCGGAGCGCTAGCTTTAATTGGCCGGCCCATGACAAGGATAGTCTGTAGCACCAGACAGCAAAGTCGTAAAAACCTGTGGACACCGGCCGACACAGTATATAGGCTTATCCGGGTGCAGGGGGTACCACCTGGATGGACTTCATTTCCCCCGTACTCGTGGGATTTAGTATGGATTCTTTAAACTCTAAAAACAAAATAACAACGGACGGATCTTCAAACGAAACTGGCTTATCAAAAACTGGACTGATTAACATTAGGTACAGAAGGTGAGGAAAGGCAGTTGTGACACCGATCGCAACTGCTTAAAACATCTTTCGCCAGACCCACAACTCCGCTTCCCCTAGATAGGGATGAGCGAGACGAAGACAGCGATAGCTAGACAGCCTCAGTGGGGTCGGAGAGAAAAACACACCGGCAGACTCAGAAGGGTGGGAACGATGCTTTGGACGGGTCTGGACAGGCAAAACGGGCACATAGTGGCAGTGACGCAAACCATATGAGCTCAGCACAGGTTGGCGCCCAAACGCTGGTTAGTTTGTTCGATGTCGAGGAGGTATTAGACAGACCTCGCTGCACGAAGGCAGAATTAATGAGCACCATTCGTCGGGCTCTACGGACTCTACAAGATGGTGTCAAGGAGCACTGCAATAGGGCAGTGTCACGTGAACAAGAAGAAGTGTCTCCACGGAACCGGGTATCAGAGCTAGCTGCCCAGGTGAGGGTTTTCCGACCGGAGACTAAATGCTTCACCCATGCAAAGTTAATGGCAATGTTTCCGGCATTGCCGCTTGCCTCTTCAGTTATGAACGTAGTGAGAGAGATCCCAAGGGTGATAAGTGACCAGGCAGCACTAGTAGCAGTAGCCTGCCGTGCTAGGACGCAGCACCCGGACTGAGAGCAAATTGAGGTCATTATGAACTGAAAATTTATCAGATTCCAGTCTGGGCTTTTAGACAGGTTCTTTCCAGAGAGGGGTGCCAGACCCCTTTAGGTCAAGGACAGATTTTAGGGACCCAACAGCCTACTATTGCGGTCACGATTCTTTTTCCCCTTTCAGGGAAGAATAAAAAGCAGAGAAAAAAGAAAAAGGACAGGAAGGTGAAAAGCCCTACCGTACAAGTAGTCCCTGTAGCGTTGCCTTCAAGGCAGGCATCGGGAAAAAAGACCCTGCCGGAATCAACAGTGAGGCAGGAAGGGGGCACCTGGGCTCAAGTTATTGGGCGAAAAGCTAAGGCTGCTGCTCCAAAACAAAGCCCAGTGGTTACATCCACCACGAATTGTGGTCCGCCACAATCACCACCGCCAATACAACCACCAATACCGCTATTGTGGTCATAGTACCTCCTGAGTCTAGTATCTCAGTGGCGGAGGTAATGCAGGCTGCAAAAGCCCGTATAAAGCTGGTGGAACTTGGAATTATGAGCCGGGTTCGCCAGCGAAAGGCGGTAACAGGGGACTTAGTACTAGACCGGACAGTATAGCCAAAGTAGACGCTCTGGTCGAACGCTTGCGTGCGGTCCTGAGCGATACGCACGTGCGATTTGTACGTCCGTGTAAGACCGCTGAACTGCAGGTGATGGATTTAGACGAATCCATCTAACCTTCGTTAATAAGTGTCACTAACTGAGCAACTTCCACCTCCGATAAATGTCGTCTAACCATGATTGGAAATCAAAAAAGTAAGAAATTTCCAAGTTTCACCAAAAAAATTGAAAAAAATGTCTTTCAACGCAAAAGGATTAGTTTTGGAAAAAACTTTGAGTGTAGCGATCTGCTAAGGATTCACGAAAAGTAACAAAAAACAATCACCGAAAAGCGTATGGAAAAGATCGAAATTCGAATGAGTTAACTTTTTTTTAATTTAATTCAAAGGAGATCAGAAGAATCAAGGAATGTAGCGGCGGAAACGCGATAAAAATGATTAGGCGATAGTTTTTTGAATATCCTTAACTTGTCGAGAAAAACTTTTTTTTTAAATTTCTTTTTTGAATTTAGGCAGTTTCTGGAACAAATATGTGGGGAAAGCTCGGTAAAACAAGTTTTTTTCTCTCATTTTAAAAATTACGAGCATTCAGAGCAAAAAACGTGATCCTTTCATTTTTTTCAAAAATTCGATCGAGTAAAACAAAAACACAGCTGGCTAGATTAATTTGGTTTTTTGTGGGGTTTTTGTGGACATATTGAACTGTAAAAGGCACACTTAACATTAGTGGTTTCCTCAATATTTTCGATCCAGCGCTTGATTTTCCAAAAAACCACCAAAAGCCCTTTTTTTGTTGCATTTTCAAATTCATGTGACAAAAAGAAAAAAAATTTTTTCGAAAAAACAATGGCCAGTTGTTAAGGGACATTTATTCATGTTCTTGAAACCTACCTTTAAATTTCTGTGCAATCATTGGTTGCTGAGACATCGATAATCAAAGACAAAAGGATCTTTTTGCATTTGAGAACCGATATCTGGGCGAGAAATGGGCGTATCAGAGTGTAAGTGGAAACCACTAATGTTAAGTGTGCCTTTTACAGTTCAATATGTCCACAAAAACCCCACAAAAAACCAAATTAATCTAGCCAGCTGTGTTTTTGTTTTATTCAATCGAATTTTTGAAAAAATGAAAAGATCACGTTTTTTGCTCTGAATGCTCGTAATTTTTAAAATGAGAGAAAAAAACTTGTTTTGCCGAGCTTTCCCCACATATTTGTTCCAGAAAGTGCTTAAATTGAAAAAAAAGGAAATTCAAAAAAAAAAAATTCTTTTGAGAAGTTTAATAAAATAATTATAATTATCGCCGGTATTAGCGCTATCCAAAACGTACCACGTGGAGGTAGCGCGGTCGAAGAATTTACGCTTCTGTGTGTGTGTGTGTGTGTGTGTGTGTGTGTGTGTGTGTGTGTGTGTGTGTGTGTGTGGGTGTGTAGTATTTCAGGTGAATTGAGAACCGGTGGCTCGTCAGTTCCACCGTATTTAATGACTCCAAACTCATATTCCGAAGATTTTTGTTTATTTAATACGGGTTATTACCACCTCTGTTTTCAATAACGGCTTTCAAACGTTCAGCCATGTTAATGCAGACGGTAATTTGAGGCTGCGGAATGGTATTCCAAATGTGCTGAAGCGCGCGTTCCAAGGCGGTTAAGTTCTGCAAATTTGTATACTCTCTGCGCAACCGACGGCCCATTATGTCCCAAACGTGCTCTATGGGGTTGAAGTCTGGACTCATTGCTGGGTGTCGCAACAATATGATGTCATGCCGCTCAAAGAAGCGCCTAGTAATGTTGGCTGTGTGTGGACGTACGTTATCTTGCATCAATATGAACGATCTCAGATGTTCTCGTCTGCGCAGAACAATGGGCCTTAAAATTTGGTCGATGTAGCGTCTAGCTATTAAATTTTCACGTAAAATTACCAAAAGTGTTCTCCAATTTCGTGAAACGCCGCCCCACACCATAACTGATCCGCCGCCGTAGGCAACGACTGGACGGACAAAGTTCTCGCGAAAACGTTCTCCACGACGGCGCCAAACGAGAGGACGTCGGTCGTTACCATGCAGATTGAAACGAGTCTCGTCAGTGAATAAAACATTTGTCCATTGTCTCAAGTTCCAGTTTCGATGATCGTTAGTATACGCTAAACGAGCTCGACGATGTCTCGCTGTCAACAGGAATACACGATTAGGGTGTCGTGCGTGTAACCCAGTTTCACGAAGACGGTTGATAACTGTTCGAGAGCAAATGTTTCGCACTTGATGTCGTCGTCGCTGTTGCTGTTGTTGTTGTTGTCTACGATTGGGGAAGTTTCCAGCAACAATATTCGCATGGACGAAAGGTTGTCGTCGAACTTCTCTAACAATTGTCCGATCATCGCGGGCATTAGTGACTCGATGGCGACCTTGTCCGGGGCGACGATTGTATTGGTTCGTCTCTTGGTATCTGGTATAAGCTCGAGATACGACGGATTGACTTACACCCATCCGGATGGCAACGGCATGTTGAGTGAACCTTCGTTAATAAGTGTCACTAACCGAGCAACTTCCACCTCCGATAAATGTCGTCTAACCATGATTGGAAATCAAAAAGGTAAGAAATTTCCAAGTTTCACCAAAAAAATTGAAAAAAATGTCTTTCAGCGCAAAAGGATTAGTTTTGGAAAAAACTTTGAGTGTAGCGATCTGCTAAGGATTCACGAAAAGTAACAAAAAACAATCACCGAAAAGCGTATGAAAAAGATCGAAATTCGAATGAGTTAACTTTTTTTTTAATTTAGTTCAAAGGAGATCAGAAGAATCAAGGAATGTAGCGGCGGAAACGCGATAAAAATGATTAGGCAATAGTTTTTTGAATATCCTTAACTTGCCGAGAAAAACTTTTTTTTTAAATTTCTTTTTTGAATTTAGGCAGTTTTTGGAACAAAAATGTGGGGAAAGCTCGGAAAAACAAGTTTTTTTCTCTCATTTTTAAAAATTATGAGCTTTTCAGAGCAAAAAACGTGAGCCTTTCATTTTTTTAAGAATTCGATCGAGTAAAACAAAAACACAGCTGGCTAGATTAATTTGGTTTTTTGTGGGGTTTTTGTGGACATATTGAACTGTAAAAGGCACACTTAACATTAGTGGTTTCCTCAATATTTTCGATCCAGCGCTTGATTTTCCAAAAAACCACCAAAAGCGCTTTTTTTGTTGCATTTTCAAATTCATGTGACAAAAAGAAAAAAAAATTTTTCGGAAAAACAATGGCCAGTTGTTAAGCAACATTTATTCATGTTCTTGAAACCTACCTTTAAATTTCTGTGCAATCATTGGTTGCTGAGACATCGATAATCAAAGACAAAAGGATCTTTTTGCATTTGAGAACCGATATCTGGGCGAGAAATGGGTGTATCAGAGTGTATAGAAAAACAAATTAAAGCTAAGTAAACAAGGTATGCAATCTTTATAGTGGTTAAGCTAAAAAAATTTTTCCACGTCCGTAGACCAAAAAAAAAACTAAAAAAATTTTAAAAAATTTTTTATTGCTTGTTTTTCTACGATTATTCAAAAACCACGGAGTCTATAAAATTTTAAAGCTCAAATCCAAAAACCAGACACTTGGAGCTACAATTTTCTTTTTTTTTATTTTCTGTAAGACTATTTCTCTCGAAGTTACGGCCTGTTGAAAACTGCCCAAAAATTTGGAGTTTTTTTTTGATCCTTTAATTTTTTCCAGTAGTGTATGTAAAATATTATTATTATTTATTTATTCGTGTAACATTTGTTACATTATATTGAAATTAAATATATATTATTTTAATGTGTACTCGTTTGTAAAGATGATGTATGATAACGATTTTTATTTTTCTGCAAATGACTCATCTGGAGACGAGAGCTTCAGTTCCCTACCTGACACCTTGAATGAACAATTACGCCTGTCATTTAACAATCAATCTCGATCGCTATTGAATGTGTGTCATATTATTGCTCAGAGTGTTCCCAGCCACTTTAGTGAATTAACTGAAACTCTCTCTAATAATAATGTGCATGCCATCCTGATTTCGGAAACTTGGTTATAGCCGCATCTTGTTTCCACCGCTTATTCACTCACTAGTTTCGTACTCATTCGAAACGACCGGCTTGAGTCGAGAAGGGGTGGTGGAGTTGCCATCTACCTGCGTGAGTGTTAACCCTACAAAATCCTCGCCATTTCCTCTTTCGATCTTTCTTATACTGCTGAATATCTTTTTCCTGAAGTCTGCGTCAAGGGATCTAACGTCTTACTAGGTGTCGTTTATTGTCCCCCCGCTGTTAACTACTTCTCCAGTCTAGAAACAGTTCTGGAATCTTTAGGGTCAAAATATTCTCACCACATCATTATAGGCGATTTTAATACTGATCTCCTAGCATCTTGTTCGCTCCGTACTCGTAATTTGCTCCAAATCATCCAATCCACTAGCCTTTATATCCTCCCCCTTCAACCAACTCACCACAATATTGAACACCAGGATACTTGGCTTGACCTAATGCTCACCTCTGCTCCAAACCTAATCTATTCCCATGGTCAACATTCTGCTCCAGGATTTTCTCATCATGACCTGATTTTCCTCTGTTATATCCTGAAACCTCCTAAATCCCCTCCCAAAATTCTGCATATTCGTAGTTTCAGACAAATAGACGTCGAAAGACTGTGTACAGACGCTTCTGCTTTAGACTGGACCAACTTGGCAACAGCTACAGACATTAATGATAAGGTCAGTTTTTTTAACGACACTGTTCTGAAATCATATGATAGCCACGCACCTGTGAGGAAAGTAAAGTTGAAGCGCTGAACAGATATAGGAGGAACCGTTGTGTGAAGAATTGGGATCTTTTTAAGACCGCTAGGAATCGGTGTAATCAGGTGATACGTAACGCCAAACGCCGCCACATAATTCATAATTTAGAAACCTCTTTAACTTCCAATATGTGGAAGTTCCTTGGAATGTTCGGCATTGGAAAGCAGCAATGTCCTAAGCTTAAGACTACAATTGGTTTAGATAACATGAACGCTCGAGAAGTGAGCGTCCATGTTATCATGAACCACACCTCAGATGGATCATCAAATCAAAAGTCAAACCTTGAGCTACATATCCCGCTTAACGCATCCTGACATCAAGTCAATCATCAGTATCTTCTGAGGACATCAAAAAGATTATCCTGTCCTTGCGTTCCAATGCTGTAGGATGTGATGGCGTTAGCCGTTACATGATCGTTACTATCTTGGACCACATCCTTCCAGAAATATCTCACATCATTAATTTTTCACTTGACTCTGCAACCTATCCCTCTCTCTGGCGTAAGGCCTTCATAATCCCTCTACCTAAGAGAACTAACCCCTCGCTCTCAGAACACTTCCGACTCATTTCTATACTTCCATTTCTGTCTAAAGTCCTTGAAGCCTGTGTTCATAAATAACTCTCACAGTTTGTATATGAACATAGCCTCCTTAGTCCGCTACAATCTGGCTTTAGACCCGGTCATAGCACAACCACTGCTCTCCTCAAAGTGACTGGTGATATTAGGGAGGGTATGGAGGACACCAAAGTCACAGTGCTGGCTTTGGTAGATTTCTCGAATGCCTTCAATACCGTTTGTCATGAAGTCATACTGGCTATACTCTTTCATCTTATGATCTCCTTAGAAGCTCTGGAATGGTTCTCTTCCTACCTTCAGGGACGTCAACAGTGTGTTCACATTGATGACTTATAGTCGAGTTGGTGTTAACTTCTCACTGGTCTCCCTCAAGGCGGTATATATTCTCCCTTATTGTTTTCAATTTTTATTAATATCGTAACCCAACACCTTCAGTGTGTGTATCACCTGTACGCTAATGACCTTCAAATTTATACACTGTCAAGAATTGAGAATATATCAGATGCCATAGAGAAAATCAACAAAGACTTAGAATCTATAAGGAGTTGGTCTACGAAAATTGGTTTGTCAGTAAGTCCAACTAAGTGTCAAGTGATTGTCGTGGGGAGCAAACAAATGTTCAATAGGTTGGGCATGGCAGCTATCCCACCTGTTATTTATGACAATCTGACTATACCTCTGAGTGCAGTAGCTAAGAACCTGGTTCTATATACCGACTCGACACTTGATTGGCGTGCTTAAGTTACACACGTGAGCCAGAAAGCTACCTCGTGCCTCCGTGCGTTGTATCGTTTAAAAAAATTTCTTCCGATTAAGACTTAGGTTACGCTTATGCAGTCCCTAATTGTTCTCCTAATCGATTAATGTGATGTGTGCTATTTTGACCTGAATGCGGTCTGCATTAATTCCTCAACAAACTAGATCGATCTTCTCAATAACTGCATTCGATTCGTTTACAATCTTCGCAAGTATGATCATGTGTCTGCTTTACGTTCCCAGCTACAATGGTTCCCAATTCGACAGCGCCGTAGTTTGCGTGCACTCACTTTTCTTTTTTTGTTACTAAACTCTCCATCGCTACCTGAATACCTTGTTCCCCACTTCCGCCTCTTATGTTCCACCCATGATCGAAATCTTCGATCAAAACACAAGATGCTTCTTCTATGCTCCCCTCACTCCTCCGACATTATCAATTCCTCCTTCCTTGTGCAGTCAGTTCTTCTGTGGAATGCACTGCCCGCCGATATCAGGATGTCCACAAATCGCCACATATTTAAGGCGAAAGTACGTGATCTACTTAGAGATAATTTGGTGGAATCATCTTAACGAGTACCCGAGTTAGTATTTATATTTATATAGAATATTGTATTAATTTTATATACATGTATGTTTATGTATTGTTTATGTACTGTTTATGTAAAATAATATTTTATTAATAATGTATCTCAACTTTATTATTTTACCTTTGCACCTACTGCATCGTGTTTCTATATCACCTAAAGGTTGACTGGGAGAGAACGCCCCATGGCATTAAATCCGCCTTTGTACAACATGTGCATTAAGTATAAATAAATAAATATGGTTTATCGAAGAATGTCCACTTATGAAGCCGACTTGTTCTATCGGTTGATGTATCTCTATACTCTTTCTAATCTTTTGTTCAATAATTGATGTAAAAATTTGTAGAGTGATGACAGTAGACTAATAGGGTGATAATTGCCTATATCCTTTGGGTCGCTTTTTTTTTTGTAGAGCAGGATCATGAATGACTCTGACCATTGAAAGGGTATGGTACTTGACTCAAGTATAGAATTAAAAAAACATGCCAGAGGACGTGTAAGATAGTGACAACCTTCTTTTATCGCTTCATTTGTAACACCATCTAGGCCTAGGTACTTCTCAACATACAAGCAAGCAAGCTATCAAGCTTAGACACTTTTAGCTCGTCTATCGATTCTATTTCAGAGACATCTTCTATAATATATTGCAAGTTGGTGTTATCGATTTTGCCCATATTATTTTTCTCTTGGGAATCATACAGTTTTTTGTAGAAATTTATTGCAATTTTAATAATTTCAGGCCTATGGAATAAAAGTTAATTTATCTCTTTTAGTTCCTTTATCCATGTCTTGTGTGTATTAAGCGCTTTATATACTCTTTTAGTACTACAAGTAGTACTTATATGTTTTTCAAATGTTTTGGATCTATGGAGCGTGTAGTCCCTTTTTATGCTTTTGCTTACGAAAAAGCTAAAGTAGAGCTTTTAGTTGATTTTCCTGTGTTCGTTTTTCATGTTTAGATTCGTGTAGTTGTTTTCTCTGAGCTATGAGATTCTTAGTGTATGCTGATAGCACTCCCGGGTTGGTGGTGTGTTGTTTGGCATTATGTAAACTTCCTTCTATGCTTTGAATAATTTTGTAGTAGTTTACTTTGACGGTAACCTCCTCTTGAAATTGAAGTTGGGCTTCGTGTTTTCCTAAAAATATTCTGTAATTGGCTCTATCTTAGGCAGTCTTTAGTGGATTTTTTTATATTTTTTCTGTATTTTATATGGTTTTTCTTCATGTTTTTCAGTTGAAGAGATTATTTTAGATGTCTATGTTCTGAGGGAAGATTAATATATAGTACTTGTACATTTTTAACATTTTTATCTTGGTTTGTTAATTCATGATTTGTTGATTTCATTTTTTGTGACTCTGTCTGGGGATTTTCAGGTCCATCTTTGGTTTTTGGGTTTTTTAAAAAAGGTGTCATTATACTCATTTTGTTTTCGTTTACGAAGTTTATCAGGCGTTCACTACTACTACTTTTTACTCCGCATCCATAATTTTTCATTACTAAACGTTCTTTAGTTAGTAGTGTAGTTAGTAGTTAGTTTCCCAGGACTTTTACCTTTTTTGTACTGTTTTTCCAGCTTTCATTGAGAGTGTTGTAGAAATGATTCACTTCATCGTCATTTGATGTTTCTGTGGGTGCATTGACTTGGAGTATGTCTAGTTGATACCCATTCATATTAAGTCTTAGGAGAACTATTCGTTCCGACATTCCACTAAAACTCATAATGTTTCTTTTCAGGTACTTTTTAACGGTGAAACCCACACCATATAATCCGTGTGTCTCTCCTGTATAACAAAATCTGAAGCTGTCGTACTCCTAGAAAGATGTACCGAGACGTCGGACTTCTAAGATCTCGATTACATCGTGTGTTTTCAGTAGGTGGTGTATTCCAGTAGGTGGTGGCTGGTTGATAACATCCTGACGTTGTATGTTGCTACATGGAACAATTCATCTTTTTTCTTTTTATCTGCTGCCGGTCGGTTTTAGTTCATGATTTTGTTTGGTGCTGTTATTTCTGGGGATTGTGGTTTTCTTTGCAGGGTTATGGGCACGATCTTCCGCGGTGACCAACCAAGTTGAAGAATTTGTTACGTTTTTGTGTTGAAATATTTCTGTGTTGAATCTGTTCGGGTAGGGTATTTAATTGCTATGCATTGTTTTTGGAGGTTTCTTGATTAAGTGCACTGTTTTTATTTATTAAGGAGTTTAGCATGCTCGGTTCAACTACTCCTTCTGAGATTCTCTTCGATCTTCTCACCGGGGGGTCATGCTGTTGTGATTTGTTCTTCTTATTTGTTTGTGTTTTTCTCTCATTTGGTATGTCCTCGGTGTGTTTTGTTGGTGAGGAAGAAAGCTTTCTATTATATGTTTGCTTAAGTATGACCCGTTTGTCAAATCTTAGAAAAACCGTGTTTCCTTTTTTGCTCTCTGTTTTTAGCTGTTCTTGTAACTTGTTTTTTTTTCTAAAACGTGTTTAGGATAGTCTTCTTTTACGTAGTAATTTGTGTCTCTCAGTGCTCTTTTTTGTTTTAAGATTTTGATCTTTATGCCCAGGTTTAAAAAGTATACCACCACTAGGCGTGGTCTATTGTCTTTCTTCCCAAACCTTTTAACTTTTTATAGGTCGCTATAGGATAGCTTGATTGAGGGTGCTTAGCTAGAAAACCTCCACGTGGTGCACCCTAGTAACGTTGGCGATGGTGCTATTCATCACCGCCAACGGCTAATTTTTTAGCACGAAGAGGAATCCTTGAGGTTTGGTCCGTCAGAGCGGGTCTTTCTGTTGATTCCTCTGCTTAGACGTCTCGTGGGATTTGAGATGAGGCTATCTCCAGCCCCTGTAATTCGACCACCACTCGCAGCGGATGGGGCGAAGATCAAACGATTGAAGACGACGCCGGCTCTGCTTCCCGTTGCGAATGGTCGTGTGTCGTATTTTTAAGAGCATTCCGAGTTTCATCCATGTTTTTATTTTAGTTTTACAATAACAGCTTATTTATCTGAATACATTATTCATCTATATATATCTTATTCATCGTTGGGCATACAGTTAACACTTAAGGACTCGCTAATGGGTCCAATGGACCCAGTCCCTTGTATTTTGTTGCATTACTTAAAAATTACGACGTTTGCGACGTTGCCGTTCTTAGTACCTTTCGACCATGGTATAGGGCGGTAGATAACGATCTAATTTGTCAGTTAGCACGGTGCGTGTGAGTGCTACGGACGTATAAGGTGAGTGTGGGTCCGTTGGACCCAGTAGCGATTAAATACGTAAGTGTTTCTTTCATCTAAATATTTTTATTTGTTTACTGTTTTTGTTACTTTATTTCATAGAAAATGGCGACTAACCGCCCTTTGAGACCTTACGAAATAGAAGAATGTGTAAATGAAGAAATAGAAGACGAAGACTGTTCTGAGATTGAAGATAACCTAGAAATAAGCGAGCATGAAACAGATTCCGAGCAAGAAAGTGACCACGAGGAACAAAATATTCAAGATGAGTATGAATTAACCTCACAGCCAAGACAAAGCATCCGTCGACCTGCACCTGATCTTCGCCGTTCGGATTTAGAGTGTGTTCCATTGTTATTCTTACAAAAAGGTTATTTCATTGGTAAAGATAAAAGTACTGTATGGAATATTGAAGAACCGGCAAGAAACGTAAGAACCCGGAGTCATAATATTATATGTGAAGTTCCTGGGCCCTGTTTGGAAGCACTAAACTCAACAACACCTTTAGAAATATTTAGTCTTTTCTTACCAGATGATACTTTGTCGAAAATTGTGAATTTTACAAATGTTTATATGACAGAAAAGGTTCGAGACAAATTTTGAAAGAAAGAGAGTCTGTAAACCTACAGATATAAGTGAAATAAAAGGTTTGTTAGGACTTCTTTTTTATATTGGAAAGCTAAGAGGAGCACATTTGAATACAAAAGATTTGTGGGCCACCGATGGTTCAGGATGTGATATCTGTATATCAACAATGTCAAGAAATAGATTTCATTTTTTGCTTAGATGCTTACGGTTTGATGATATCAGGACTAGAGCAGGAAGAAGAGAAACTGATAAATTGGCACCAATCCGAGAAATTTTTGAAGAATTTGTATCAAATATTCAAAAATATTACAAACATGGAGAGCATGTCACTATAGATGAAATGTTATTAGCTTTCCGTGGTCGATGCACATTCCGACAATATCTTCCTAGCAAACCAGCTAAATATGGGCTCAAAGTACTTGCGGTATGTGATTCAAATACTTTTTATACTTCAAATCTTGAAATTTACGCCGGTACACAAAACGATGGCCCATACCAGGTCAGCAATTCTCCAAGTGATGTGGTAAAAAGACGGGTGGTTCCAATAAAAGGTTCTAACCGAAATGTCGTCATGAATAATTGGTTTATGAGCGTTCCATTGATAACTGAATTATTAGACGACTATAGCTTGATTTGTTTAGGAACTCTGAAGAAAAAGAAAAGAGAGATTCCTGTAGTATTTACACAAACAAGAGGAAGAGAGAACAGTTCCTACTTTGGATTTCAAAATGATGCCACACTGGTATCTTACGTACCCAAACGTGGCAAAGTGGTTCTCTTAGCATCTACTATGCATCATAATGCCAAGATTAATGAAGACACTGGTGACAAAAAGAAACCTGAAATAGTAACTGATTACAACGCCTTCAAATGCGGAGTTGATGTAGTTGATTAGACGACTGAAACATATTCTGTGTCAAGACGAACTCAAAGAGGGCCTCTTTGTATATTTTTTGCGTTATTGAATATTAGTGACTAAACACTTACATTATTCAAAAGGCTATAATACCTTCCTATGATCTCACACGAAGAGATTTTATCAAAACGTTGGCTATTTCTTTGATTAAACCATATCTTCATATAAGAATTTGTGTCACTAATATTCCACAGCATATCAAAACCCGTATTCGAAACATAATACCAGAATTAGAACCAACTGCAGCATCCAACGCACCCCTACCAAAGAGGAGAACGAAAAGTAAGTTGCGGTCTGTGTAACTGGAAGAAAGATAGGAAAACCAAAGTTTTTTGCGTAAAATCTAATACACCAGTTTGTGGAAAACACATGAAACAGATTTGTGCAAATTGTTATAGCTTAGTTTGATAAATAAAAATTAAGAACGGTTGAAAAGTGATTTTAACCCAAAAATATAATCCAAAATTTGTTGATTTTGAAAGTTGATTTTGCTTGTTCCTATTAAGATTGATCTCTTATTCATATTATGTCTTAGTAGATACATTATAGTAGTATATTAAGGTAAAGAAGATTTTGTTTAGAATATATCATTACAGAATTTAGAACTATTAGTCTGAATTTAGTCATAAAACTATACCAAAATTCTTTATATTTTGTACTGACTATTTGATTAAGTTAAAACAATAAATATTTCTATTTTATTAAATATTTGTTTTCTTTTTGCACTTTATTAACGATATTAAAAGATACCCACTACTTTCATTGAGCAGTTTTAAAAAAAAAAACCTGAGTTGTCTGGGTTCGCTGGACCCGGTAGCGAGTGTTTATGTTGCATTCTGGAGCGCGGGTCCTCAAGTGTTAACGTGGACGTGTTTGTCGGTTCAGTTGCATTTAATTAAAAAACTTACTTAACTTTTAAACTTAACGTATTAGTATTAAAGTTTAAGGCAATCTTGTAAATTATTGTATGACAAACGAAGAGTGAAAAGGACAAGATACAATGCGTTGTATTTTCCTTACGTCTTAATAATAGTCATCAACAACTTACGAACTCAGGCGTAGTATATGCAAAAAAGAGATATGCCACTTCAACGCTCACCATCGACAGGTATTTGCTTATCACAACGTTACCTAAATAGGCAAGATGATGGGGAAGCTAATGTAAGGATAAATACAAGAAAAAGAAAAATACAGATAATGGGAAATTTGAAGAATTTTGTTCTGATATAAAAGTAATTCTTCAAGAATTTCAATCAAAACAAGATACGAAATATAAAAACCTGGTTAAATCTATAGATACGCTAACCACACAAAATGTAAAATTGATTGAAAGCAATGGAGACATAGAAACAATCCTGCATCAACACATAGAGCAACAGAATGTGTTGAAGAAAAAAGTATACAGTCTGGAAGTGGAATGCGCTAACGCTAACAACAAGATTGACCAACTGGAGGAGCAATTAGATCAATGTCACAGAAACCAGCTGAAGACTGTTCTGGAAGTGAGAAATGTTCCAAGAAGAGAAAAAGAAGATTTGAATAAGATTGTTACTAAACTGATAGGGATTGTGGATGGTGACGTGAACGTGGAAAATATCAGACAAGTATATCGTGGGGGAAAAGGAAATGCTCCGATTATTATTGAATTTATAAACTTCAATCATAAAATAAAGCTATTAAAGTTGGTGACAACATATAATAAAATTAATAAAAATAATAAATTGCACAGCGAGAATTTAGATATTGAGGGTTCTAAAACTTCTATTTATATTTCTGAGAAACTGACTCTTAAAACAAAAACGCTACTCGCTGCAGCCAAACAACTTGTCAAGAATGGGTTATTTAAGTACTGTTGGGTTTCAAGGGGAATCGTGCTGGTAAAAAAAAAGTAAAGACGAAACTTCGATATGTATCGAAAAGCCTAAGGACTTAGAAAAGATCCAATGTGACGAGATGTCAAAGTGACTATTTAAAAATAATAGCTTAATATTTACACTATCTTGTTGGTTTACTGTATACTCTCTTATTTATTATTATTTAAATATTTTGCTTCAAAGTTATATTACAACTGTGTCAACAAATATTATATGTTTCATATCTATTACTAAGGTATTAAGAATTAATATTGATCTATATAATTCATTAAACTACATTTATTTACTAAAAATTTGCACAATTTGCATAGATAAGTTCATCATCTGGAATATGCTAACAGCATTGTCCCCTCATAGCACTACTTTAATCTCATCCAGTAAAGTTTACGTGATTGGAGCCAAATGATCAGGAGCGTCAAACCATTATGTGTTATCCTATATAAATAACAATTCAAAAAAATATGATAAACGACATACAACAGGTTAGCACTGACATTGACGTCGATGTTAGTGTTAGTGAAGCGTTCCTGATCGACGACGCTGCTGATTGCCGGGGTCTGTTGGGCCAAACTCATAGTAACCTTAATAAAATTGTTCAGAATATTCGAAGCATAAATTGTAACTTAAATGATTTTACAGTTCATCTTGCAAGATTAAGAGTTAGATTTGATCTCATTATCCTTACAGAATGTTGGCTTCCTCATTTAAAGAGCGTCCTGGGTTTGCCTAACTATATTTGCGATCCCTCTAAGCAATACATTAATCTAAATAGTGGTGTCGTAATATATGCTAGAGACAATCTAAATATTAGAGTTTATGAACCCAAAATGAATGATGCCGACTATTTGGTTGCCGAAATTAACAACCAATACGCCGTTGTAGCTATATATAGGTCACCTTCGGTGTACACTATCGACCACTTTAAAGAATCCCTTGATCGTATTTTGTATAGTCTCAGACATTTCAAAAATCTTATAGTAACGGAAGACTTAAATATTGACATAAAATAGACTAATATAGAATCAAGATCTTCAGATTACCTAAACCAGCTTTCCATGAATGGACTCTTGCCCAGTCATTTTTTTCCTACCAGACAATCAAGCTGTCGATGACCTAAGATGTGTTGACTGGACAGAGTTTTATGGTTGTACATGCCCTGAGGGCGCAACTGATGTACTTCTCGGCATGTTATCGACTATAATAGACAATTGCACTTTGAAACTGAAAGTTAGTACCAGGAATGTAAGCATTAAGCCATGGATGACCCCAGGCTTGATTAGGTGCATTAGGTGGAGAGATAAATTACATTCAAAGCTTAGAAAGGATCCAAACAATGTTGTTATACAAGTAACATATAAAAGATATAGAAATTTCTGCAATCAACTTCTTCATAAAATGTAGACAGACATTGAGAAATCTGAAATATGTAAACATCAATATGGTGTAAAAATACATGGAAAACAATAAGTCAAATATGTAATCTGAATATGAAATTAAAGACTGCCGTTACATTATTGTGTATTAAAGATACTCCCGAGGCTTCAGTAAAGGCTGTAAATAAATATTTTACCGATGTGGGCAAGTCACTTGATACTGAAATTTTATCGAGGTAAAATAGAAGCGAAGGCAGCTTAGCTAGTGATTTCAGATGTAAGGATAGCCCGAAAAATTTAATTGTAATGTTACCTATATAAAATAAAAAAAATCATAAAATCTCTAAAAAACACCTCGGCTTCTGGATGGGATGGAGTGTCTTCAATCTTTACAAAACATGGTATCAATTATCTTGCGGAACCAATCTCCTACTTATGCAATTTGTGTTTATCGACTGGTGTCTTTCCAAAAGCATTAAAAAGATCAATCGTCATACCCATTCACAAGTCTCGAAATAGAGACAGTGTTTCTAACTATAGACCGATCTCTCTTCTTCCCACACTAGGCAAAATAATTGAAAAAGCTATCAATATAAGATTAACAAAGTATCTTGAGGCTATTTCTTTTTATTTCTCTAACCAGTATGGTTTCAGGCAAAAGCTATCAACTTCTGATGCTATTGATGACCTTGTTCAACATGTCACACAAAATTTAGATGTTCGAAATAAATGTTTAGCAGCTTTTTTTTGTATCTAGCAAAGGCGTTTGACACAGTATCTATTCCTAGATTGACTCGTAAGCTGGAGGGTGCAGGTATACGTGGTGTTCCTCTAAAACTTTTTGAATCTTATCTCAGTGATCGTACTCAGTCCGTGGCAATAGATGGTGTGGTTAGTGAGCCTCTAAATATAGATTTCAGTGTACCGCAGGGCTCAGTCCTCGGATCGACCCTCTTTCTACTATATAAGATATATTAGAAAGAGGGTCGGTCCGAGGATGTGTGGAATGATCTTAGGGAAACTATCATGAATAACGGCAAAATATTGTCTTTTGCTGATGACACGGTACATCTTTTTAACGCGCCATCGTGGGATGAGGTCCATACGGTCATTGAAGACTTACCGCAGACTGTTCTTGAATGGTTAAATAATAATTTACTAACAATTAATTCCAAGAAATCTAAATACATTACTTTTAGTATTTATGATAATAAACAAACTTTAAATTTCAGCATAAAAACCCACGTAAATACATGTAGCCGTTGTACAAGCTCGTCCTGTCATTGTTTACCACTTACTGTTGTCTGCTCCATCAAATACTTAGGTGTAATTATCGACCGGAATTTGAATTAGAAATGTCATATTGAGATGCTCAGTAATCGATTGCGAAAACTAATATGTATTTTCAAGAAAATAAGGCACATTCGGGATCCTAAGATAAATAAGATAGTATACTACTCTTTTTGTCAGTCCTTATTAACATATGGCATCTCAGCTTGGGGCAGTGCTAAAAAAAAGTAACATGATTAGAGTGGAACGGGCACAAAGAGCGGTAATAAACGTTCTAAATTTTAAAAACATCTTATACCCCACTACAAACTTATACGAGGAATTTCCAGTACTGACCTTACGTCAGCTATTCATTCTACGAATAGTTTTGATACAACATCGAATCACACCTCCTTTAGTCATCTCAAGAAGGCGATTTGCTACTGTCTATGCAGTGCCTCGCTTTAAAACTATGTTTGCTCGTAATTGTTTATCATATCTGGGTCCTTGGATATACAATAAACTTGGTCAGGTAACAGCTCCGTCCCTTAGAGATTTGACTCTTAAAGCTTGCAAAAAAATAATTACCGATTATCTATGAACATTAGACTATCAATCTACTGAAACTATTTTACAGACATTAGTTTGAAATGTATATATGTATATATATATAGGTGTTTGCGTTTTCATATAAATTATATGAGACTAGACTATATACTTGTTTATCTTTTCCTCTAATAATATTCTATTATATCTTTATTCTAATTATATATAAATAAAAAGAGCATAATTACATAATTAAGTGTATATGTATGCGTGTGTATATGTGAATATTTGCGCATGCATACATGTGTATATATATATGCATATGTATGTGTGTGTGTGTGTATGTATGTATATATATACATTAATTGAACCAATATATATGTGGTATATACTGTGTACATGATACATATGTTAGTATAATTAATTTAAGTTGACACAGTTTCTTAGTTCCTTAATTAAAATACTACACTTTTTTTCCCTTTTTTTTCATACTGATTTAGTTTTATTTGTAAATTTTGCGTTTACTATGTCTGCCATTCTGTGCAAACAATTATTGTAGAACTGTTTTCACAAACACCTTACTTTTAAAATTTATAACTAAGTCGATGATAGCTACGCTGCCGCAACACTGTTGTTACTAGTGCGGAGGGTAGTTGTCGCTACTTTCTTTTACCACTTATTAGGATTAAGTTATTTTATCTCATTTATTGTCCATTTATGTTATTGGATTAGTTATGCCATTACCTGGGCCATGTCTGGGCCATTTGCAGAGACCTTCATTGAACAGTGGACGGTGATGGGTTGATTTTGATTGAAGTATATATCACACATATCTCCCTCAGAATGTCACTTAGTAAACATTAAATAATCAATAATTGCCGACAAATTATTGTAGGTAATTCACAGATATTATAGGTAGAAACTACCTGTTCTTTGTGATATAAGGTTTATGCACCTACGGATGGTGGATTAATTAATGCTAATGAATTTATATTCCTTGCATACATTCATACATTGCATTGTTTTTTTTTTTAAATTTTATATAATAGTAATTTAACTTTAAACAATGTTTCTATTTTGATCGATTAAACGTTGTATGGTGTCTGAACTTTGTTACATTGTATTTAGTTTTTTGTTTATTCTTATATTTCTGCATATAGTAAGTTGTATTTCTTTTACATAATTCCCTTTTGTTGTGGTTATGGATAGAAGGTACTCTATTTTTGTATTTTGTACTATTTCCTTCTTTATTTTTATTTGTTATGGTTTGTTTTGTGTACAAATAGAATAAATAAATACAAATACAAAGATGTCGCTCTCTAGTGGCTTGTCTTAGTATTTTTGAACAAAGTGCTAGATCGATGCGCTTACACCGAATCCAAACACTGTTGTTTCGTGCTTGTTTCAACAGACGATGTTACTAGTTTTATAATATTGTTGGATGGCTTTGGAAAATATGGTTCCTTATTGACAAAGAAGTTATATAAATATTTTACCTAAAATGTATTTAATAGCACTATTGTTAATTTTTAATCACTCCTGAGCACTGAATAAATGATCACAGACCGGCCATATTATTTTCTTAAAGGTAGTATACACGAAAAATTTACATGAAAAAAGTTCACAGTTTCTGCTGTTTTTTTATCGTTTAACTTTCTTCAGAATGGTCTTTGTTGGTTTCTTCAATATATCAATAAAATTATCAAGTTTGCTTCCACAATAACATTTTACTTTGAATTAACATATTTTTAAATATTTTATTTGGATGCTTTCAACAGAGCTGATGTAAACCGTGGCACATTAGCGCTCCCCTGGCACATTATGGATTTCCATAACATATTACAAATCAACAGTATCCATTGCTATGCAGAAAAATGTACAGAAGACGTCTTTTATACCGGCTACCACAAAATTTTGCGCAATCAAAAAATCTTTAGTAGACGTTTCAGATTGGGATCGATAGCATCTAACACATTTTAACAAAAAAACGTACATATTTACATTTTCATCACAACGAAGATTAGTTTGAGAGTATTTCTTCAATAGCCTCAGCCAGTTTAGTTTTTTTTTGTAATAACAATAATAACAATTGAAGGTTGGATTAAGGGTTTGATGCAGAAGGGAGTCCTCTTTGACACGGCCCGTATAGTGAGGAGGTTCCTGTCTTTAGAGCCCTAACCACCGGTGTCTTGGTCCCTGTACCCGATGTCGGTGGTCTACTATTTTTTTATATTTTTAAATATGTATTTTTGTATTCCTTTTATATGTTTTTAAAAATTTAAACAATATGTTTATATAAATAAATAAAGAGAATAAAAATAATAGAATCTGTGAGATACTGTCGTTTTATAAATAATGTTATCTTGAAAAATTCTATGTTTACGTCGCTTTGTTATATTAATTAGAGGATCATAGTTTGTAAGTGAGTGGGACTCAGTAATTCAATGGAAAACAAAAAGTTCTGGAGTTCCAAATACAGTTGTAAAGACATTAAATTTCTTGTACAAGTCTCCCGTGGTATGTAAAAAAGGTAGTCAAAACACCACCCTTAAAATTGCCCTTTGAGCACGTTCTAATTTTATCAAAATGATCTTAGTAGCATTTGTACCCAAGTATGTGGTGTAGGGTGTCCCTTATATGACAAAAAAAAATTTTTTTTCGAATTTCGAAATGCATACCCCCTATAATTTTTACTAATGCTATAAGATACTTAAATATAAAATTTTATCAATCTAGCATAATTGCAACCAGTGCCGACCGAGCTTCAAAGTTTAGTAAAAAACGTGTTTTGTCCTAAAATTTCAGTCTGCTATAATTTCACTATAAATGCAATGAATTAAGTGAATAAAATTAAATAATAAATTAGATGAACATTAATCTTTAATTAAAAACATAAAGAAATAAGAATCATTCAGGGTAACTTCTTTTTAGAGTAGTTTTTTTACAGTCTGGATACAATTTTAGATGTTCCTGGACACAGCGCAGCAAGAACTGTTTTTGTTCTTCTTCAGCCGTGATAAGTCCGTTAAAATCTTGCATTAATTTAACAGCCCTTTCAGCAGTATCATTTACAACTCTCAAATAACTTATTCTTCTTTTAGCCTCCAGAAAAGCAGCATTGTTATCCCAAGAAGATACATCTTCCTGTAGAAAACTGTCGTCGATCTGCAGTCGTGATAAAAATTGTTTGCTCTTTTCCGATACGAAATCATCCAGTGCTTTGTCTAAAAAAAAAGAAAAAAAAAATGAATGGTGTCGTGGGACACCAGGTAGGAACGAAGTTCCTTCGGATAATGTGGAATCGACACAATTTGCAAAAAAAATCGTGCTCAATTTTATGTAGGTTTTCTTGATTTTTCTCTTAAATTTTGCTGATAAGTTTTTATTTAAGTACAAGAAAGTATTTAGGAAATTCAGTATTTTAGGAAATAAAATAATAAATTCCTTAAAATAATAAAAAAACGTAGCACACATGACGCGCTTTCGCGCCTGCGCACGTCTCATTTAACGGTTTTATTCCACGCACTTTTTTCCACAGATTTATTCCACAGATTTATTCCACGCACTTTTTCCACGGATTTTTTCTTACGGGTTTACTATCACATTTTTTTCAGTTCGGTCCCGCAGCGAAATTCCTATCCCCTCCAAGCCTGCCGTAAGGAACTTCGTTCCAATAAGTTAAATAACAAATAAAAATCAACAACAATTTTGAAAATAAATAAATAAGTATTTGACATTGAAATTGAAATCCAACAAAAAGTCAATTTAACTTACCAAACAACTTTTGAGTCAGTTCTTCCTTCGACGGGTCATAGCGTTTGCTAAAATCCGAGATTTTGTCCCTGTTGAAGTTGGCAATCATCTTCTTCTTAGTTTGGTTGTCAACTTCATCATCAAATAGTGATAGAATGACTGTCTCTTCACATAAATACCACAAGTGATGGCTGAACTTGCTTATAGAAGCTTTAGAAATTGTTGCGTCAACTTTTTCATACTCTTTTAACATCTTCAAGAAGCGCAAATCTTGATTAGGTGCTTTGGTCGCCACTGTACATTCGAGCCAAGGTTTAACATACAATATTACGAGAAATAAGCAAACATCTTGTAGAGCCTTTTTGTCCTTCGCAGTTACTCTGCATTGTGACTGAAGTAAACATATTTTTAAAGAATAGATCGCTCTCGCCATCCAGCGTGCCTCCGGGGGGCCTTAGTTTTAATTTTTCCTCTGTGTCTCCTCCTAAAAATATTACGCACAGTTCGACCAATTCGCGGTAATCATCTCTTACAAAACCTTTATCTAATTCTGCCTTATAAAATAGTAACAACGCTTGAATGTCTGTCTCGGCAACCCGTGCTTTTACGAAATTAAGAGATGGTTCAATTTTAGTACAATCAATGTTTTTCCAATTTTCTTGGAACTTTTTGAACATCGGAATATCTGGGCTACTAGTAATTTGCTTAATCTTGGTTTCAAAGACAGCTTTTAGGACCAATTCATAAACATGATGACGACAGGCGAAAAGCAACAATTCTCTTCCTAAAGTTTGCTCCAAAATAGCACAAGCTCCATTGAAACGGCCCATATTGCAAGCTGTTGTGTCGCAGCACATTATTTGCACTTTATCATAAAGGTTCCAGTCAAAGAGAGCTGCTGATACAGCCTTCGCTTGATGTTTTCCAGAAGAACTTTCTAGTTTCGGCACTGCAAGAAGCTGCTCTCTATCGTCAAATGAAGCTATAACTGGCAAGCGTTCTTCTTTTGAACTCCGTACATCCAACCCCGGTAATAGTTTTCCATCCCAATGGACTGTGACTATGTCGGGTACATTGTTTTGGAAGTTGGATTTTATTGCTTCTGCCCTTGATTTTCTAGTTTCAGTACGAATTCGCTGAATCGAGGATTTGTTAATACAGAAATCATCGCTGCTCAGACCAAGCGCTTCTACCACCGCATTAAGAATGTAAACGGTATCTCTAATGCTTAACTGGCATCGATCTAAAGCTGCAACTAGTTTAGGTGTTATAAGATTCTTTCTACCTCTTTTTGAACTTTGTTCATGGTAGGGAACGTCCGGCAAGCTGAGTTCAGAATTCAAGATCTGTTCTTCGTCTGAATCTTCTACACTCTCTAAGTTATTTGTGGTGGAAGTAGATGCAACAGCTAGTGATTCTCTTTGTCTTACAATCCTTTCCTCTTCTTCCAATCGACGTTGTCTAGATCTTTGTTCTTTTTCCGCCAATTTTTTATCTACATCACCTAACCATCCCGGTCGACCTGGCTCTCTCTGTTTCATTAAAAATAATTTATCTTCCTCTATTTTCATTCCTTCAAAAGCATCAGCATGTGCAATATCAAACAAATTATCAAGATTAATTATAAAATTGTTCTCACGACTCTTAAACGTAATCTGAGTTTTCTTACAATTTTTTTGCAACTCTCTCCAAACATGATATAAATCAATAAGTTTCTTCACGCAGTTAGGAAATGCCCTTGTTGGAATTCTTGCTTTTTCCCAATATATGATGCACTCCCTAATCACAAGATTTGCACTTTCACTAACAGTCAATTTAACCTCACGAATATTGTAAAATAGGACTGAGAGAACTTGTCGATTAGATGGTAATTTTGCACCATTTATTTGGTAGCTAGTCAATCCGATAAGAAAAATATTTTGTTTATCACTCCGTAATTCCACCGACATGTTTACGCACTAAACAATGAAGCACTAATAGTCTCAAAAATCACGTACGAAATGGCAAATAAAACATGTCGTAACAGGTCACTGGGCAGTACTTAAGCAACTTGTATCGACAAGTATAAATAGCAAGTCGGCAGGGGTTATCGTTTATATATCGAACTAATATTTTTTTCTAGACAATATAGGGTTATTACGAAACTTTTAAGAAGGTATGCGTAAAAAAATATCGAACTTCAAATTTAAGGGACACCCTAATGTGGTGTAATATATTAGTATCAATTGGCATAAGGTAAAATACATTATTTTAAGAACCTTTTTATCACATACATGTCTCAATTTTTTGAAAACATAAATTAGTTTCCCAGTTCTACAAGATAACACATTTGTGTGAGTTTCAAAGTTTAAGTTTTTGTCAATAATGATTCCTAGGTGTTTAATTGTTTCAACCATTTGCAGTCTTCTGCTGGTACATGGAACAGGAGTTACATATTGATTATCGCATAGATGTGCAATTATGCTCAGAGGTGTTTCAAAATTTAGTTTTATATGTTTTAGTTGGTATGCTATCTACTTAGATCTATCGATATTTAACAATAGAAGATTGCAGTTAAGTCAATAAGTTACTCGATTCATGTCCTCTTGTGCAATCTGATATTTGTCCTCCCAGGAATCCACCAGAAAAATTAGTACGGTGTCGCCTGTAAAAGTAATTATTTTGCCAGTGTTAGGTACATGTAACTGGCAAAGGTCATTTATAAAAATTAGAAAGAAGGTTGGTCCGAGGACATTGCCTTAAAGCGCACCTATATCAAAAGGTAGATCATGAAATCGTATACCGTCAATCTGTACACACTGTGAGCGATCTGTGAGATAACTACTGAGAAACCATTACTGTACGCCACGAACACCCATCTCTTTAAGTTTGTTAAGAAGTAGTGGGACAGAAACTGTGTTAAAAGCCTTGGCCAAATTTAAGAATATGGCTAGTACCTTTTTCTTGTCGTCAATATTCGTGACTACATAATTTTTGAGCTCATCTACTAGGGGCCGTTCAAGTATTACGTAAGCAGATTTATTGCAATTATTTACTCCCCCATCCCCCTTGTCAGCAAAAGTAAGCAAAGCTCTTACCCCCTCCCCCCATGCTTACGTAAACATTTGTCAATTAATGTATTGTTTTTTTAATTTTATAATGTTATAATTATAATTTGAAAAATAAGAAAATAGATTTAGGATAGAGATTATATTTTACTGAAACGGTATTCAACATAGAGTAAAGGACAAAAATATTATATCTTACTAACATAACAAACTTATTTTAAATTTTTGGTACATATATTAAATTCAAATTAACAGTCTTCAGTCCATGAAACCCGAATCCATGATTCTAAGTTTTCGATGACATTGGATTGCTTTGATTGCTGCTCAGTGTTGTGAGTCTGCTCGCTTTCATCCGATTTTGGAATGTCTACGTCATTCTCATCGAGCCATTCAACATCATGGTGCTCTAAATTTTGAATAATGCACATCAGTTCATTAGCACGACGAGCAGCGACTCTTACAGGTCTAACTTTCCTATCAGTGTGCGTGTTTACTTTCTTATGGATCTTTTCGATGTGACGATTTAGTGACTTGACGGAAGCATGATAAAGACCACACGTTTTGCATGTTCGACTTGATAGCCTCAATTGTACCGTCGGACAAAAATAATCGTATGGCATTTGCAGGAAATCTTTGAGTGAAGCACTTAAGCGTAGAGCTAAATTGACTGGAAGATTAAGAAATTGCCCTCCTTCATCTAAAACCAAGTCATCAACTGTTTGTTTTACTTTTACAGGTGGTGGAAGAAACCTGTTGTCTAGTAATCTAAATAGTCCACTTCTTGGACGACAGCATTCTGTATTTCTACATTTTACAATTTGGAGCAAGTATTGGCTTTCACGCACATGTTCTGAATACCATTTAATGTCTGGAAAATCAGGAAGATCTTGTTCACCTGCCCCAACATATTTTGCATTAACATTATAGCCATCAATTTCCATTGAACTCCATACTTCAGCTAATACTTTTCCTGCAAATTCGAAATTAGATCTTTCTAAATGTTCATCAATTGTAACGCCACGTTCATCCAAATGAGACCCAAAATGGTCATGAGGCAATATTAAACCAGCCAGTTCCCGACTAAGAGGAGCCATTCTGCGCTCTACTCTGTTATACGCACTTCTTCCGGGAGCATTGGTAGCTAAAAACAATGCATCGAGATCATGTCGCTTAAAGTGTTGTATAGCAAACCCTATGACTTTTTGATAACGCAGATTTTCATCTGGCCCTCCATCAACCGTCATGATTACCACTGGTTTTACTAGTCCATGGTCAGTTTTAGCTAATGGTCGAAACTCTTCAAGTTCGAGAAGCGTCTCGAAATCCTGAGCATGAGTATTAGCAGTAGATGAACTATGCTTTCCACTTCGAATAGCGATGTATGTTGGTCCAGAATATCCAACGGCTTGCGGTTGTCCTAGCATATTGGAAGTGATTTTGATACCAGCATAAACAGATGGTATTAATTTATGACGCTCAGCGATTACCCAATCGTGATCAGGCAATTTGATTCTATATTCCATGTGCATTAGAAGAGGTGCTTGCTTATTTGCCGCAGTTACGCCAATAGGGACTCGAGCTTTATCATCTTGAGATATGAAAAATACTTGATCTGGTCCTAGTATGGATGCTATGTTCTCTAAATAATGGATTGATGTTTCAGCGAACTTGCTATCTAAGTGGCTCTTGTGGTGATCAGTTTGAGCCCGAATGAGCTTAACAGGGACTGTCGATACATGTCTTCGTCCCTCTGCAGAATTAGATTTTCTGGGAATCAAACGAAGATATGTCCCACTGCGACTAATGTCAAATCCCATTTTACATAATTCTTGTGTGAGTTCATCAAGAGTTTTTACGCTGCGAATTGATTCCGTTCGTCTTCTATCATCTGCTGCACTTCCAAATAAAGCTATATCCGCGATTGTTTTCAATAGTAAAGGTTGATTGCTTTCAAGATTAGGACGTCCCACTGAATCCCTCAGAGATAGTCTTTTTTTCATTTCTGGATTTTCATGACAAATATCTTCTAACTTTCTTTTCATACCATCCCTGTGTTTCTTCTGGGCAACTGCGTTTTGAACCTTCCTGTTTAAAAAATTTTTTGCTGTTTTTATTTCCTCGCGCAACTTAATGATCTGTTTATCAACTTCAGCACGGATTGACATAGTATCTCTGGCAGAATACAAAGCATTCAAATTTTTATCGAGTAGAGCAATCTTATTTTTCATAGCCTCCTGAGAAGGTTTTGGTCTCTGTTTATCTGTATTTTTATTAATTTCGCATTGCTGTTGTGATTCATTACCGGTTTTTATTTTATCTTCTTCCTGTTTTTTAATATTTGAAGCTGGCTGTGTAATTTGTGTTTTTTCTGCAGGTTTACAGGTTGCCTAAAAATAAAAACTTTCTATGAGTTCTGCTAAAGATTCTCTTATTAAGCTACATAAATACAAAGTATGGCAATAAATATGGTAAATACAAAACCCTATGGCTTTAAATCTAATATCTTTAAACGAGCAAATTGTTCCGGTCACAAAATACAGGGTGTTATAGTCTAGTCAAGTAGGTATTTAAAAGAATATAAACAATCTTGATATGTCTTTTTATTGAAATATGCAATTATAAAATCAGATATCTGTAAAGGTGCGTACAGACATCGCGAGGCTTGCGCCGCGAATGGTTCGTCTCGAATACATCAACCTGAGGCATGCTACGGCACATGTATACATGCGAACCATTCGCGGCGCACGCCTCACGATGTTTGTACGCACCTTTATGTACTTACAGAAAAGCAATTTTTTAATATTGGTTGAGTTTTTAAATGAATCACAACAGATTTTACACAGTTTACAATTTTAAACCACATATTTCAATAAAAAGACATATAAAGATTGTTTACATTCTGTTAAATACCTATTTGAATAGAGTATCGTTTTCTGTAGGTATATATATATATATATATATATGTATAAAACTGGCATCCTGTATTTTGTGACCAATTGACGGAATCAATTATAAGAAATAAATCTATATAATGAATATTACCTCTATACTTTAAGATAGGCCATAATATTTTCTAATTAGCAAAGAGAAACTTTTTGGCGATTTCTAATATTTCTAGTAGGTACTCATAGGTACCTAAAATGATTTCGTCACTCACCTTAGAAAAAAAATGTAGTAAATTGGATTTATTCTTAGTCGCTGCTTGCAATTCTTCTTCGATTCTCTTAGATACAATAATATCTAGTTCCTTGTCGGATTTTGCTTGTAATTTATAATTTCGCTACACTTCGTTAACTAACTTTTGTACATTTTGTACTTTCGTACTTATATGAGATTTTTTAAAACTTTCAAACAATTTTTGGTATAACTTAGATTTGTCTATTTGAAATGACATCTTATTTAAACATTAAACTTTGGATAATGGAATGAATGGTAACACAAATGTTAACTTGCTTTACTATGCTTACAATACGTCTACTCGCTATAGCAGCCAAACGAAACAATACACTGATAGAGAAAATTTAGACCAGTGAACAGCGCGCGGTAATTCCCTTACTCAGTTCTAAAGCGAGTAGGGGAATTACCGCGCACTGTTCACTAAATGTATGTATTACTTGCGGGAATCCCCGAAAATGCTTTTCGTTTTCAAGCAAAGACAATGTGTGGCTTGCCATTCGTGTAAAGAAGAAAATAACTACCGACGACGTAATCATCATCTAGACTCCCCTACCCCCCATATCATCCAAAATAAGCAAAGCAAAGACCCCCCCGCCCCCCCATAGTGCTTACGTAATAATTGAACGGCCCCCTACGTCATTGGTAGACCTGTTTCTATGAAAGCCAAACTGTGAATTTGAAAGAAATTTTCTGGCTTATTATTATTTTATACGTAGCCATATCCAGTGAATATAGGTATGAAAACACTTTAGAGATTAAATTAGTTTCGATCAAACTAGATCTATTGAATAAATGATACACACAGTATTACACTCGAGCCCACCGTCCCTAAGTCTATAAGATACAATTCCAACAGCATATAGAAAACTACTGTCGACTCCTTGCTGGGATACTCCAGTACTAGCCTCTACTGGAGTAACTGATCATCTCATTGAAATTGTTTTATAATAGTCCATTGCCATCAGGTAATCTGTCTATTCACTTGTCACCTCTTCCATACAAAAATCAAGAAATTCAGTTTTTGCTTCTAGAGCTAGCTATATTCTAGATACAATAAAATAGCGTAAATAACATATTACATTCGGTTTAATAATAAAATTTTACTTACAACATTGCGGAAACACAATTTATACAAGTCAGAACAGTGTAATATTTTAGTGTAAACTTTAAGCATTTCTTTGTAATACGAGGGTGGTCTGAAAAGTTTCCGACCTGAGAAAGATACAAGAATTTTTTTCAGAATTTTTTATCTTATTTTTCAACGTAGTCTCCTTGTAGCTCTACACACTTCTCCCAGCGATGCTTCTATCTCTGTGGCCCGCCCAAATAGTACTCGGCGTTATTCTCTGCAAAACAATTGTTCAAGAAGGTGATTGCCCCTTCATTTGATGAAAATTTCTGTCCTGCGAACGGAATTTCTAGACGAGGGAACAGAAAGATGTCGCTTGAGGTTAGGTCTGGTAAATAAGGTGGATAGTGAAGCAGTTTTAACCGTAATTCGTAGATTTTCACCACGGCAACCGCTGAGATGTGAGACGGTGCGTTGTCTTGGTGAAACTGGATTTTCTTTGTATGCAAATATGGCCGTTTTTCGCAAATTCTTCTTCTCCTGCTCCTCCGCTTGTTAAATAATGATGCATAATATGCTCCTGTAATGATTTTTCCTTTTTAAACATAATCAATTAAAATAACTCCATAACTATCCAAAAAAACAGTCACCATTACTTTTCCAGGCGAAAAAACAGTTTTTGCTCTTTTTGGACCCGGTTCCCTCTTTGCAGTTCACTGTTTGGACTGTATTTTTGTTTCGGGCGTATAATGGTGTGTCCAAGTTTCATCTATAATAATTAATCGACGCCAAAACTCGGATTTATTGCGCTTAGACCGCGCCAACAGAGCGATGGAAATTGAACACGTTTTTGTGGTCTAACGTGAACAAAGCGGCACCCAACGCGCGAACAGCTTTCTCTGGCCTAAATGTTGATTTAATATGTGATAAACACATTTTTTTGAAATGTTCATAGCTTCTGTTACCTCCCTCACTTTAATTCGGCGGTCATCTACCATCATTTGGTGAACTTTGGCGATGTTTCTGTCGGTAGTTGCAGTTTTTGTATGCCCCGAACGTTCATCATCTCCCAAGCTCTGACGGCCACGTTTAAGTTCAGCTGCTCCAAATTTCACTACGGTAAATGGTGGTACAGAGTCCACCTCATTTTTTACTTGCGTAGGCGTATTGTCTTTCAAAAATAAATATTTAATGACAGCTCGATACTCGATTTGGTCCCTTTTCATAAAAGCACTCACATTAACTCACTCAAACGCCTGTTACATAACATCTGCACGTCCAAAATGGCTGAAACTTTGGTAAGTAACTGTCAACAGATGAGCATCTAAATTCACTAGCTTTTATTTACGAGTGCTGCTATCTTCATGTTGAGGTCGAAAACTTTTTAGATCACACTCGTACATGTTACCGTAATTAATCGACGAATTCAATAAGCTATCATTTCATAAAAAGACTTTATCTTTTAATAATACTATGAACCTGATTGCTTAAATCACTCGAAAGGTATAATAATTTATAATTTAATATGTAAGTTTTTGGGTAACCTAAATTAGAATTAAGCCATTTAAAAAAACATGAAAATAACTGCACAATATATTTATAAACCACAAAAATTATATGATAATGATGATTACAGAAAAGCAAATTACAACAATACAATAGTGTAGTTAGTGAATAGAATCAATATTTGCAAAGGTAACATGGCGTCGACGGAAAATAAATAATAAATTTTTATTACTTCGAACTGTGATTGATGTAGGCGCAGTATATTTTTGCAAATTTTTTTTCCAGAACTAGAACAAAAAAAGAAATTACTTCCACAGTAATTTTCGCCTGTTTAACAATATTTTTATATTAAAATATTAGTCTAAAATGGAATATTTGATGGATTGCATATCATGTGAAGTACTTTGTAACTAATAATCAACAGTCAGAAGGCACGCCAGAATCTAAATATTTTTTTGACCTTTCCACTAGTGAAACGTACCTGAACAATTTGTTTTCAATATCAACATACACGATTCTTGAGCGCTATCTAGCGTTTTATAGAATTTCTTACAGTGAAAGCTGAGTATAACTTGAAAATAGAAGGTTTTTAGCCACCACAGGAATATAAGTAGTATTACAACAGTCAAGCTAAGCTGAAAAAAAAAATTCAAGATAATCTGATTGTTATAAGCCGAAAAGATTTTTACTGTTCCATGTCTGACTTAGTGGTAACAATCTTAGTGGACTAGTCACAGTTAGTGGTGGCAGTCGTTTAGCATTGACCAATTAGCCACTATTTAAGTTCGGGAAAAACTACTTTCTTTTTGGCAATTCATATTCGATTCAGCGGTGCCCGGTAAGAATCTGCGTCAGTCGGAAGGAAAGGGTCCCGTGCTGTCCCCCTGCCCACTCGGCGATGACCGGCTGGAGAGACTCCATGGCGGCAAAGCCAGCACGTGGAGCCTCCAGCCGGGACGACCAACGAGCCATCGTGGCTCGACGAGCGGCCTCTCGCCACTCGCGTATCTCTCCGGGCGGGGGCCTTATGGCGCTACTCGCCCGGAAGTCAGCCGTTCGCCGATAAACTTCGGCGAGCACTTCCGCCTACAAACTCCACGGGGGAGTGCTGGCCAAGGCGCACGCCGCCTCCGTCGATACGGTGCGGTAACCGCGTATGGCTCTAACCGCCAATATCCTCTGAGGGCGCCAGAGGCGAGCCCCAAAAAGTCACCCAAGGGCAGAAGCAGCGCTGATCAGCTTTGGAGAAAGCTGTCGGAAGTGCTCGTCGAAGAGCCATCTACCGTCAAGGATCAGGCCCAGATACTTCATCTCAATTGAATTGATTACGATGGAGGCGCTGGTGGGTGGACCACGACGGGGCCCATGGAACAAAAGGGCCTCCGTCTTGTCTAGGGCCACCCGCAAACCCAGCGCCTCAATACACCCGACCACCAGAGAGATTCCCGTGGTGTGACCAATGTGTCATCTGCGTAACAAATTACAGCCAGCCCGGGGAAAAGACGACCTCGAAGGGCCCAGTCGTATCCCATATCCCACAGGAGTAGTCCAAGGATAGATCCCTGTGGAACACCGCACGACATGCGCCTTCGTCTCAGAATATCATCTCGTTCCTCGTACATGACGGTACGCTCCTCAAAATAGTCTGCCACAAGCCGCCTTAGGTGCTCTGGCACTCCGTGGTAGTGGAGTGCTTCCCTGATGCAGCTAAATGACAGACTATTAAATACATTGGCGATGTCCAACGATACCACCAACAACACGCCGCCACAGCTCACCGCCTCTTCGGTAACGGCCCTCAGGGGCAACACAGTATCGACTGTCGAACGCCGCGCTCGAAAACCGAATTGGGCATCCGACAGATCGGGGTTCACCTCGCAGAGGTGCTGGACGATGTGAGCAAAGAGTATCCTCTCAAAAAGTTTACCCGTCTCGTCCAGCAACACGATGGGCCTATACCGCCACCAAATTGGCAGGCCGTCCCTGCTTCCTTAAAAGGACCAGCTTCCCGCTTTTCCAGCACTCAGGGAAGCGTCTGGACGCCGTACAGGACTTCCCTGAGGCGGTCCGACATGTGTTTGAGGGCTCGGGCTAGTGCTCGGCAGGTCCCGTCTGGCCCAGGGGCGGTTTTCTTAGAGCAGATCCGTAGAACAACCGCCCCTACCTCTGATTCCCTGACGGGCGGCACATTGCCCTCGTTGTCCCCATCGTCTCCGACCAAGAAGACCATCAATGGAGGTGTGTGCTCTGCCCGCTGTTGGAAAAGGCTCTCGACCACTTCTTGCAGGAAGCTGGGCTGGAGGGTCTCTGTAAGGGAGGGACCTGGCGTGCGGAGCTTTTGTCGCGCTGCACGATAAGGGCGACCCAAGGGCTCACGATCGAGACCCTCCAGCATCTCCTTACGCTTAATTTCTTTAGCACAGCTAATGGCCAGCTTCAAAGTTTCCGCGCCTCTCGGTACTCCTCATGAAGCTGGGCCTCCCCACCATCTACGCGGTGTCGCTGCCGACTACGGGTGTAGGGCCTCCGGGCACGAGTACAGGCCGCACGGAGGTTCACCAACTCCTGGGACCACCAGTAAACCTTCTTCCGTGGAGGCCAACAACCTCGGATGCGGGGCATGGCCGCATCACAGATCTGTGTAATCACATCGAGGAAGCGACCAGCCCACATGTCGACCTCCTGGGTCGGTGCCTGCGAAGACAGCCAGGAGTGAATAATAGCTGCCTCCTCTAGTAGGTCCCTATTCAGTTTGGCTACAGCCCACCGCGGAAAGCGAGAAGAACGCCGCGCCGTGTGACCTCTTCTGGGGTCCTGGGTCCAGAAGAGCTTAAATCGGATGTAAAGGAGATCCGAGAGCGTCTCAACCTATTCCAGGGCACACCAGTTCCTTACTCGTGAGGCAAGGGCAGGGGTAGCGAATAAAAGGTTCACTATTGACCCCCTCTGCTGTCGCACGCACGTGTTGGTGGGCCTCTGTTTAATATACAGAGGCCCACTGAGGCCGCCCACTCCTCTATGGTCTCACCCCTTGTGTCTGTCCTGGGGGAACCCCAAGCAAAGGACTTTGCGTTGAAGTCCCCCAGCACAAGGACGTGCCCAGACGTTAGGTCGCATTGAGGTCTCCAAGCTGTTGAGGAAAACCTCGAAGTCGCTCAAACTCCGGTTGGGGGAGAAGTATATACCGTATATGGTGATCCCCCCCCACTCAGTAGCAACATATCCAGTGCCCTTGTCTCTTAGCGACTAGGGCGGAGAATGAGCCACCGTGGAGCCGACGACTGCCACGGAGCCATCTCGGTCACCCAACCAGTTTGGTTGGGGAGGAATATAATAGGGCTCCGCGGCTACGGCAACACCAATCGACCACTGTGTCATGGCAAAAGGTCCTGCGCCGCAGCACAGCGGTTCAGGTTCGTCTGAACTAGGAGGCTGGATACTCGATCCATTACTGGATCGTTTCTACAGCCCCCTCCAAAGGCGACGACGTTGACGCACGAACTACATCGGAGGTAGCCTGGTTTGACAGGCTAGCCTCCGACGTTTGCCGAAAACTGCAGAAAGACTTGCAGCTCCCCTGTCCCCTGTGAACCTGTTGATCGACAGATGAGGCTCTGACAAACAAACATCTCGATATTAACAATAGGCTCACCATCTATTACGTTGAACTAAAACACTGGTGAACAGCAGGTGTTTAATATGCCTCTGCCTACTCCTCTCAGGAAACAGTCGTGATTTTTATATATGTATGTTTGTAACTACTGGCTAAAATATATCAATACTCACATTAGTGTTAATGTCCGAAGATTCCGTAGAAAAAATTATGCATTTTTGAACATTAACTAATGCTTGAATTAAACACTGCGTAGTGTGAAATAATATCTGAAAACACAAAAGGAAAAAGAAACAAATTTTATTTACTTTGACGTGGTGCACAAATGGTAATTTAAAAAAGAACAAATCTACAATCATGGACCGTAGGTTTTAACATACAAAATTGATTAAAGTCGACGTAACATAGTCAGTGGCATAACGTTTTGATGAAACTCGGTATGCTGAACAGGTACAGACTACATTTCATTATAAGATGTAAGTCCAGCAGTATATACAAAACTATTGTCAACTTCTTGCTGGAACACCCCTACACCATCTTCTATCTCAGTACTCCGTGCAATTTGACCTCCTAATTCCAGAAGCCAATTTTTTTTTTCAATCAAAGGGATACTTAGCACTTCACTACTGTAGGCTTTTCGAGACCTTTCTTACCTTGTAACATCAATTTAAATAACAAATTACCTCTGCGGTGTTTTTGGACCAATACTACAGGTGCAAGTTAAATGCTTGGAGTGCAACACTTACAAGTTTTGAATAACAGATCACCTCATTGAAATTGCTTACCATCGCTTTCACAAAAAACATTGAAATGAGAAATCAATGTTTAGATCATAACCTACTATAGATTTTATGAAATAACTGGAAGTACTAATTATATTCAACTAAACAACGAAATTAGACTTACCACATGGCGGAAACATAACTTGTACAAGTTATAACAGCGTGATATTTGAGTGTAAACTTTAAGCATTTCTTTGTAATACTTATTACCGTAATGAATAGACGAATTCAATAAACAATCATTCCATAACACGACCTTATCTTCTAATAATGTTATGAATTTGATTGCGTAAATCATATTCATGTCAAAAAAAAACATACAGAAATACAATCATCAGCTGACTGTACCTCGATCTTTTGTTAAACGTTTTTATTGTTATAATGACAAGTGTGTTTACAGAAAAAAAGAAATACAATACAGAACCAGTTTCTGAATTGAAACATTTTCAATTTTCCCTTCTTGTCAATGTGTCTATGGATCTTCTGCAATGTTAATATTAATTCTATGTTCCTCCCTGTCTAAATATGATTAGCAATGAAATATGCAAAAAAAGTACCGCAATTAAAACAAGATTCAACGAGAAATGCACAATAATAAAATTTAGATATATTAACATTAACATTGTCGATTTCTAAATTGCAGGCTTCAAACAAATGCAGTATTACGAACAACAGTACGCTACATATTGATAGATTAGTCGTTAGAAGAGTATTTGCCCTTATGAAATTATCTTTGATTAAATACTTAAATTGAAGAAATATAGTTTGCGATAAATTCAAAGGAAATAATACAGACTGAATATCTTTATCCACTCGGTTTTTTGAAAGTTTAAGTCCTTGTGTATTTATAACCCTCATTTCTAATATAAGTAGTGATCTTTACTATACAACTGTACACCGAAGAATACCATTTAAAAATTTAATTACTGGTTTATTTTGACTTATTAATTAGTAGTAAATTTAGGATAGGCATGAAACTATTCGTGTAGCACATTAATAAAGTTCAATATCCATTTAATAAAGTTCTATTAATTTATGAATTTAATTATTTTACCTTGTTCATAAGTCAAGGTAAGACTTTCAACTTGATTAATGACGAATTAATACAAACGTATCTAATCATGGATTGGCCTAAAATAAGTTCTTTATTAGATCTCTATTAACTAATCATCATCATCTCAGCAAAAAGATGTCCACTGCTGGACGTAGGCCTAACCCAAGATTTTCCACAACAGCTGATCCCGTGCCGCCAGCATCAAATACTGTCAAAATATTAAAACCATAAAAAATAGGTTATGCGGTGTTGAATCTTTATCATCAATATCTTATATGATTCCTATGGTGGGTATTCGATGCCAGAATATTATAAATGCCAGATACCAATAATTATATATTATTAGTTAGTTACATTGAAAGTTATTGTTACTTTTTGTGAAGTTTTTGCATATACGTGTTCATGTATGTTCTTGCATTTTTCACGGGACGCCTATCTGGTAAACCTCGCTAGGAAGTAAGATGATCACAATAAAGCTCTTAATAGTTTCATTACATAATACTTATAAACTATACATAATAATTTAGTGACATAACATACTTATTAGTCACGAAAGAAATATTAATATTTTAGGACATGTGACACGTAACATCGTCTGGTTTCAAAGTCTGACTAAATACTGGCTGTGACTGACTCTGTATACTGATACACACCTTTTTTTTGTAAATACTTACATATAATATTAGCACAAAAATGATGATGATCACAGATGAGCAAAATGTAATGATAGGTACTAAAGATAACACGACATCGATGTTAAATAAGCAATACAGTACATTTTTGAATAGCTTCTTTTCAAGTATTAAGAAAAAAGGGAATTACTTTTATAGTTATTTTATACAGTTTTAAAAAATTATCATTGTTATACTTGATTATGTATTAGAAAATGGGAAACAGTGGAAATCAGGTAAGATACTTTGTTAGTAATGATCAACATATGAGAAGCCATGCCAAAATCAACTAACATTTTTGTGAAACGTAGCTAAACGATTTGATTTCTGTATCAATACACAAGCTACTTGAACTTTTCCCAGCACCGTGAAGAATTTATCACAACAAAAGCTCTACATAACTCGAAAGAAGATGGTTTCTACCCTTCACATGACGAAAAGCGTTTAGAAAACAGCTTACAGCTACAGTAACATACATGCTATCTTGAAGTTATATTTTCACAGAAGGCTACAACTGCTGCAAAACAGCTGTCGCTACCGGCCATGGAACGTGTAACGGCCGATTTTTCCCAAATAAGTAAAGTCTGTAATATATAATTGAACAAACAATAGCCAGCATTTAGACAGAAGAAAGAAATTTATATTGTTGGACAATATAACTCAGCTTTATTTACGCTACGACTCACATAAGTTATCGGACGACCATCACTATTACAAAAAACGAATCTTGAATCCAATCGTAATGTCAATTTCAATATCATCGTAACCAATACTCTTCAAAACAATATCATCAAGTTTGATTGAAATTAGCCGACGATTGTGTCAATACATATGAAGTTAATTACAACCGGGGGTAAAACTTCGAAAGGTTAGTCTTTTAAAAAGAAGGCTAATAAAAAATACAATAAAAAAATTATGTGCTGATTGAGTGGAACACTCTTAACTTTCTTGCTAGCAAATGTTTTATTTTTTAGTTTAACTATGCTTTTGCTTTTGGTTGTACGTAATGACACCGTAATTTACTATAAAGTGCCTTATTTTATAGACGATGAAAATGATCAATTTAAAAAACCCGAGAAGACAAAATGGACATGTGGCTTTTACTAGTATTAATTTTTGATAGATTTTTCGTTTAATTTTAGAAAAATATGAGTACTAATATAGATCTATTTCAGTGTAATACTGAAATAGATCTATACTAGTACTTTCAGACATTTTTTAAAAAAAATAATTAGATATTCAACAAACTGACTTTTGTGAAAACAATATTCTCCACAGGAAACAGTGTTAGGACTTTTTGTTATTTGGGCCATATGCGGTTATAGCACCGTATCGACGGAGGCAGCGTGCGCCTTGGCCGGAACTCTCCCCGTGGGATTTGGAGGCGGAAGTACTCGCCGAAGTTCATCGGCGGACGGCTGACTTCCGGCGGCCCGTGCCCGAAGAGGTACACGAATGGTGTGAGACCGCTCGTCGAGCCACGATGGCTTGTTTATCGTCTCATCTGGAGGCTCCACGTGCTGGTGTTGCTAGAAGGGCACTGAGTCCCGCTTGTCATATCCGCTACAGTGGTCAGCCACGAGGAGGCGACGTCCGCGCGTGCCGTACGTCGACTAACTAGAGCGTTTACCAGTATAGTATATAGTGCCCGCAGTAGCGGGTAGGCGCTAGGAGGGATCTTGATGTCGTAATAGCAGTTGTCCCCGGATACCTTCTATCTCAGGCGCAGAGTGGCTCACCGTATAGCCTTAGTCGGTCCGATTCTGACACACCACCCCGCCGTAAATGACACGTAAAAAAAAATGAGAAGCTGTACTATACTTTATACATTTGGAATATACCTATATTAGCATATGCTAATCGATGTGAGAATTTTTATGCCACGATACAGGATTAGCATAGTAAATGCTCATGATTCGGTGTGTCTTCGGTAGACGACGCCGTAATATATTTTTAGTCGTATGTGGAAGGTGTAGAATCGACGACTACTTTACTCTACTCGATTACAATATTAATTGAGGCTTTAATATCATGGTTATGATAAATATATTAGATATAAATCGTTATGCCACATAATTTAGACTATCCGCTAATACACAACTTTAGCAAATATTTAAGATTCGCTTTGATAATAAGGCAGAAACGAGACGATTTAAATGAAACTCTGCATATCTTATTATTTTTGTTACACATTATAATTGTCTGTTATAAAGGAATTTTAATTATCATTAGAGAAAAGCGAATTGCAATAACACAATAGTGTAGTTAGCAAACAGAAGCAATATTTGCAAGATTAACATAGCGTTGACGGAGAATAAACAATAAATTCGCATTACTCTGAACTGTGACCGATGAATTCGCTGCACACTTTTGCAAAGTTTCTTCTCCAAGACTACAACAAGAAATAAAATATTTTTAACACGCTTTTATCAAGTATAATTTTAAGGTACGTTTAGTCTATTTTGACAGCTTCATCTAGTAGAGATCAGGTTAATTACTTTAAGATCACTAATCAGCAATTGCGAGCTAATAATTTTGACGTGACCACATACAACATACTTATTCTTTTTTTTTTGACTTCGCAGAAATCCCTTTACCACCTACTGGTGGATGTCGGACCTATGTCGGACTCGAATTGACCAATAACTGTACGTTTACTTAGGTACTTGTAGCTGGGGAACCAGGTGTATGCTTGAAAGGAAATTCTCATTCTCGGCACCCTGACGTACCTTGGGCCATCTACATACAGCTTCTGCGAGATGCAGAATCTGGAACCTCCATGTGATGCAACTTGTGTGACGAAGATGGCAGCGCCTCTCTGTTTAAGTGGGAGAAGTACTGTCATCAGGATGGGAATGGATCTGGTGGAGAACCAGTACGGTTGACGTCAGGAGTGCTCCATCGTAGATGCACCTTTACGCGTGAGGGCTCTGGTACAGGAGAAGCAGTTTTCTTTGCCGCGGCGAAGTGGTGTTGGCGGTGTCATTGGACATCGTCACAGCATTCAACACTTTACCCTGGAGTTGCATTAGGGAGGTGCTCGTGTATCACCGAGTACGCTTCAACTGTTGTCGTATAGACAGAATACATTTGTTGAAGAGAGCCGTCGTTTTTTCAAGCAAAACCGGTCGACATGAAATGTCGTGCGGTGTCTCGTAGTAGTCAGTATATAAAAGGTGCTCCTGTAGAACATCATCTATGATGATTGGGTACTTCATAGTGACGTCTTAGATGTTACTGTCATGTACTATGCGGATGATACTCTTGTGAAAACATGCACCAGGACGCTCCGAGAAGTAACCCTGAAGGTCACGGCCGGAGTAGAGGCCTGACCTCGTAGCGGTAATGAAAGTGGCAATTCTCTTGCTCGGTAACATGATTTCGGTCGTAATATGAAGCCAGAGGGTAAACAACTGACCATCTTCTTCTGCGAGCAAGTTATGCTTGCCAAGGATATGGCAAAAAGTGATCGGCAGAGATTTGGAAATCTGTCGGTCGGCCAGGCCTTGCAATGGGCCTTGTACCGCAGAAATATCAGGACAGGAGATTGCAGAACAATTTCTATCCTCTATAAGCACAAGTAGGTTGGGACGACAGCGTGACACGCTACCGGTGCTCGCACGCCCTTTCAGGAGTAAAAAGGACCCATTGAGGTTTCCAATCGGGAGGGAGTTATCTGTAAACTTTAGAAACATACCTGAACAATATGACTTCATCCTTAATACACAACATTCTTGAGATTCTTCTAGGGCCTTGTAGAATTTCTCACAGTTATGACTCAACGCAACTTGCAACAAAAAAACTTTTAACCACCATACGAAATAAAGAAGTAATGAGATAGCAAATTGAATCTGAAAATAAGATTCTTAGTTAGTCTAATCATCATGATCAATAAATATTTTTGGTAGACGGCGCTGGAGTATGTTTCTGTTGGGCTGTATGTGGAAATTGTCATACACGTACTTACCTTAAATCTGTTTTTCGTGTGCTTTCGACCAATTGTTTGTGCTTTGGAGGTACTTATACAATTTTGGACATTAATTAAAGCTTGAATTAGACATTCAGTGGTTTGGAATAGTATCTGGAAATATAGAAAGAAAGACAATATCTTTTATTTCATACAGCAAGATATACAATAGGTTCAAAAAAAGAACTAAATACTTAATATAATTACTTGTATTATATTTCAAAGAGTCAAATAGTACAAATAAAATTAATTAAAAGTTGAAATAATGTTATAATACGTCGTATGACGTAGCATGTTCACAAAACAGTTGGCCACGTTCATTACATAATTACAAAAGTAATGAAATGATAAGTATAAGCTAATAATTTAAAATATAAAAATATATACGTAACAAATATAAAGTTATTGACGAGGGTTTTGAGGGACATGCCACCACACTGTTATTTAGTTTACACCGTAATACTCGAGTAATAAGGAACTAATCTAAAGTAAGCAATATCTAACATTAACTTTCATTTATTCGTGTAAATAATAAAACAAAACTTACCACATGGCGGAAACACAACTTAAAGAGCTGATAACAATGTGATATTTGAGCGTACGCTTTGAGCATTCTCTTGGAAAATTTGTCTTCGTAACTGATCGGCGAATTTAACAAACGGTCATTCCATAAAATAACTTTGTCTTTTAAAAATATTATTATCTTAATCGAGTAAATCAAGTCCAAGTCAAAATATGCAGTAATAATTACACGAATTAGTAAACACAGCCTCACTCTTGTGATAAGAATATGAGAAGTCATTATTGCAAATGTATAGATAAAGTAAAGAAAAATGACACTTATCCAGTTCCCGATGATAAATCTTTTTAATTTTCTTTTATCGTTTATAAATCTGTGAATCTTTTGAATGGTTAAAACCAATTCTATATTTTTCTCTGTTTGCATATAGTTAACAATAAAAGACGTAATAAATTTGCTACAGTTTAAACAAAATTCAAAAAGAAACGTGAAATCAAGATAACTGAAATCAGCAATGCTGAGAGTCCATAACACATAATTTTCATAAAAATGTGAGATCACAAATGATAGAATACTACATATTGATAGACCATTCATTAGAAGAGTGTTTGATCGTATAACATTATTTTTGATCAAATACTTGAATTGAAGAAACACAATCTGCGACAAATTCAAAGGAAATAACACAGACTGGATGTCTCTATCCACTCTGTTTTTTAAAAACTTATTATTGAGTCTATGTGTATTTATAACTTTCATTTTTTGAGTTTAGCTGTCGGTCTTTGCTACACAGTTGTTCACTTTAAAATACAACTTACTATTTCTCTGTCCTTGGCAGCACTTACTGTAATAAGAAATACTGAAATGGAACTCTATAATGTCTGTTTTGACACAGGACATCACATTAAATTTAAAACAGAAACAATATCGTTAAGGAAATTAATCCATTCTTACAATTCCATAGATAACAAATCTATAAATTGAAATCAATAAACCTTAAACCAGGCATTGACGTAAAAGAAATTTTTAACGTTTTTATTTAAATACTGTAAAACATTTGTTTTATTTTCTAGTATTTTAATTTCTTAAAGAAGATTCCGATGCAGATATATCATGAATTAAATACAAACACACATGCATTAAAGGAAAGCATGAGTTCGATCATTTCAGTTTTAAAATATGTCAATTTAAAAACCATGATTTTAATAATAATTTATTAATATTCATTATGTTTAAGAAGTACATGTTACACAAATTAATTCTACACCATATACAATATCTAACTGACTCGGTGACGCAGCGGTAGTGAATGCGACTGCTGTGCTTGAAGTCTCGAGTTCGATTTACGTTGGTCCAACTCGTTGGACCAAATGTTTGTATGATCTGCAAATATTTGTTTCGAAGTTTGATTGTTTTCTATGTATAATATGTATGTGTTTACAAAAATAGTAAATAAGTATTGTATTAATCAGTCTAGTTATCATAGGACGAGCTCTGCTTAGTTTAAAACTAGACGACGTTGTGTGTCAAATGTCCGAAATATTTATTTATTTATTAATATTTGATAACAAGCTTTAAAGAAAATCATTTCAATAAAACTTACTAAAATACAAAATTTAATTATAAATACTTCATAGATACCATAGAAAAAGGTATATAGAAACGGTTAAAAATATCAAAATTTACTTATTATATGAAATATAAAATTTATTATACTTATAATAATCCATTGATTCAATAGAAAAACGTATATAGAAACGGTTAAAAATGTCAAAATCGGGCAACACACATTTGCTTGTTGAGATCATGTGTTGTCTGATAACTGACTGACAGTTTGTACACCACCAATGCTTCATGATAATACTCGTATATGTTACCACTGCTATCTCTCTCAATTTATAATTATAATTTGTATTATTTATTAGTTAATATATATAAAATCACGTCATCATATTGTATCAACGGCATTTGATAGTCCACTGCTGACAATAGGCCTCTCCTTCAAAGGATTTTTTTGGTAAATTATAGCACGCTAGCCAGACTAGCGTATTAAGGTTTTTTTCAAGTTTTCTTTATCTTTACAGTACTTTCCTGGTGCATAGTTTGCTCTCTTAGTTGCCTTATACGTAAGTGACACTGTATTCTTAACCCGGAGACAGACTACTTAATATCATAAATCAAAATGTTTATGGATGTTTGATAGTTTTTCTCAAAAAAAATATTTAATGAATTTAGAAGAAATTTTCCAGTACTATAACTTATGTTTAGATTTTGTGTAATTTAACCATAATATAACGATAAATATCAAAGAATTTGTACAAGTTTCTGGAGCTTGAGAATTATCTTGACACGCGTTCCCTAAATCTGTAGAGTTACACGACAATAATATCTAGTGGGATTTTTCGTCTTACGAGTAAATAGTTCTTAATAAAAATCTACGGGCCAGTATATTCTAAATATTGAACTATGAATACATTTTACTCGATTACTTTTTAACAAGGCACATTTTAGAGCACTTATAATTTTTTCACCAAAATTGATACATTTCTGTATTTGTTAAAGGTATCTGATAACGATCATTACAGAAAAGCGATTTGTAATAACACAACAGTATAGTTAGTGAACAGGACTAAAATTTGAAATGGTAACATAGCGTCAACGTTAAATAAACAATAAATAAGTATCACCCCGAACTGTGACCGATGTAGCCGCTGGACACTTTTGAATAACTTTTTACCAAAAGCTACAACAAGAAAAAAACATGTTTGACAATCAGAAATCTTCTGAAATTAACTAAAAATTTTGAAATGGCTCCCTATGGAACATACCTGAGCAATTTGACTTCAGTCTTGTCGCAAAAGATTCTTGAGTTGCTTCTAGCGTCTTATAGAATTTTTCACAATTAAAGCTTAGCAGAACTTGAAACAAAAATGTTTTGAGCCACCAACTGAAGTAAAGGCATGATTTGACAAGTAATCTGATCTGGAAAAGGTTTTGTTTAATCTTAAGTTTGTAGAATAGGTTCTTTTATAATAAAAATATTGTTACTTTAATCGAAATATTTTTACTCTTAGTAGAAATATCTGACTGTTGATTGATAATATGACTGAGTCGAGCTGAAATACTTGGACTTAGTATCAATAAATTTAGAAAAAAAGAATTTCTTTAGTAAAAGTTAAAGTAACTAACTTAAAGTTCTTAAATGTAAAAAAAATGAAGTTACGTTTGTAAATATTTACTTACTCATCTCATTGCTCGATTTGTGTGATTTATAAGTGGCTATCAGTCTCTGGACATAAATTAATGAGTGAAGTAAGCATTCAGTAGTATGGAATAATATCTGGAATCGTAATTTAAATTTATCTTCTATTTAGACCTGATTTATAATTAATAAAAGAATATATTATAGAAAATATACATTTTAAGTTATCGCTTTTAATTCAACACTTAATTTTATCTTGCATGTATTAGAAAAGCCGTGACGTGACGAATAAGAATACATAGCGTTACCACCCCTATTCATTTCGTGGATTTCGTAAAAGGCGACTGAGGGAACAAAGTATGCAAGACAACATCATTATAAAGAGAAGGAAAACTTGAAACAAACCCTATTCCAACCCATCTGGCCAGCGTGGTATAGTAGGCCAAAACCTCCTTGCCAAGGGGAGGCCAATGTCCAGCAGCAGACTGTAGAATATTGTTTAATAGAGACTGTAAAATAGAGTAAAAGATATAATTTTACAATTCTGTCACGACATGGTAGTAAAGTAATTGATCAGCCTAGTTATCGATTAGTCTATTTATTGATTTAATTTAGTAAACTCATTAGTTGATTGTATTAAATAATAATTTTGACATATACACATACACACACTCATTTGTTACCATGACATTGTAATATTGATTGGTATGTTTTTATAACGAGGACACTGTTTATTTTTGACGCTGTTGAACTCTAAGTCTATACTTTTATTTACTATGCTGGTGTAATAGATAACACACTCAAGTAGACTATTGAAGTGGTTTTTAATTCATTAATGCGGTTAAAGAAGAACTTATGACATTGTTAAACGTATGAAAATTAAACACATTAAAATGTGGTACGTCATCATTATTATTGTCATCAACAGTCTTTAATAGTCCACTGTTGGTCTTAGGACTTAGAAAGTATGTCAATCATACTATGTTATGTACCATCAAACGCGATCTACTTTTTTACGAATTTTACTTTATGCAAAACAAGTAAGTGCGACCATAAGCGTAACACATACGAGTAATATACAAAACCCGCTATTATCGACAATTCTATCGTTATTATTGAATGTACTCTTCTAAGTAATAGCTGTTTAAGCAAAAAAATTTTTATTTTTCGCGTGTGCCGTACGTCGTCTAAATGGAGAGGTTTTCCGCAGACGGTGCCCGCTTTAGTGGGCAGGCGCTAGGAGGGATCTGGATGTCATAATAACAGCTGTGCCTGGATCCCTCCTATGTCAGGCGCAGAGTGGCACACCGTGTGGTTTTAGTCGGTCCGATTCCGACACACCACCTCGCCGTAAACCCCGGTAGGGTGACGGCTCGAGGGGGTTTCAACACGCTAAAAAAAAAAAAAAAAGGGGAAATAGTGTGTGTTTGTGCGCCCTAGAAATATTCGATTATTATTACTTATTGATCAACTCTCGTATATTAGGAAATAGCTATTAATAATTTGTTGAAAACAATAACCGTTTAGATATCCTAAGGCCTATGTATAATTACTAATAGTAGGTATCTATAAATGTCTGTCATACTTATTTGGTTAACCTCTTTGCTTCAATCATAGTGTAAGAATGGAACTGAAAAATATGACAATTTATGAGTAAATAAAAATCGTTAAAATGCTTTAGTTACATAATATAATTATTAATCACAAAGCAATGAATAATGAACTGATGACAATTATAAATAAGCAAATTGTAATAACACAACTGTGTAGTTAGTAAAAAACACCGATATTTGCAAAGGTAACATAGCATCGACGTAAAATAAGCAGTAAATTCGCATTACTCCAAAATGTGATCGATGTAGGCGCTGAATAATTTTACAAAACTTCTTTTCAAGAGCTAAAACAAAAAAATGTATTTTTAAGGTAAATAATTTTGATTGAATATTCATGTATTCAGCAGTGGATGTCTTTTTTGTCTTCTTTACGGCTGAGATGATGATGTAAAAGAAAAATTTGACACGAATGCTATATCAATCTCTTCAACTACCGTAGTGAAGTAGGCTGAAACTACTTTTTTAAGGAGAGCTCTGAAGTATTAATGTCAAAATTGGATCTTACCTGAATATTGTGTTCTTAGTATCAAAAAACAAGATTCTTGGGTGTCTTCTAGCGCTTTGTAGAATTTCTCACAATAAAGGCTCAGTGCGACTTGGAATAGGAAAGTTTTAACCCACCAAGTGAAGTAACATAATGATATGATCTTAAACTCAATCTGAAGTGAAAACTCGAGTCATGATTAATTGATGATCGTGAGCGTTGATTATTCCACTCCACAAATGGAAACAGAAATATTTACTTAATGAATTAATTATGCTACTTGTGGTTCTAATTATAATTCCAGAATAGTCACTAACAATCACAATATAGCCAGATTTCTGGAATGACCAATACTAACTTTGATTGGAAATATGAATAGTTAAAACAAACCAAATGGTGATGATAAACAATAATTATTTATAGACCAAGAACGGAATCAGTGGATGGTAGACGTAGCGCAGATACAAAAGAAGGATGGCTACAGTATTGACTTCGTTTCAAGACTCACGCAAGGTCCATACAATAATGATAAAGCCTGTTATCCTTCCTTGGATTGTCTCGAACAAATAACTTTACTAATACATATACCTATATAATCCACTAAACTACTTGTGTTCCTATTATAATATCTATTATATTGTTCTTTTTACAACGCTATCAATCGCTAGAGGGGAGCAAGTGGAAAGTGTCCGCGATCGAAAAAAGCGTGCATTCAAACTTTTGATAATTCGCCCGAGGTTTTGAAAGCATTACTAAATGGTCCATCTACGCTAAATCACGGACACTAGTTAGTGTTTAGTAAAAACATATAAGAACTCACATTAATCTGATTGTTTGATATATAAAATTTATAAGTGCTTATAAATTTTTGGACATAAATTAATGAGTCAATTAAACATTGAGTAGTGTGGAGTAGTATCTGGAAAAAATATAAATCTTCAATTTCAGTTTTACATACGTTTAAGTATCTTAATCGTCAACAGCTTTCAATAGTCCAATGTCGGACATAAACCTCTCCTATGAAAGGAGGTTTCGGCCTACTATACCACGCTGATTAGATGGGTAGACACAAGATTTGTTTAAGTTTTTTTTTTTACAGGTGACGAATTTCTTTCTCGGTGTGTGTGACGAATTAGAAAAAGTAGGTACCTTAATGAGAAACTTTTATTCTGTAATATAAAATTGTAATGTTCTGTAATGTAAAATTACAAATATACAAGAAACAGACACAAAGAAAACTCAGACTCAGTACAACAATCTGTGGATCACATAAAGTGTTGTCCCATGTAAGGTTTAAACCTACAATACTCAGCGCTGTAGAGTGTGGCGTGGCGACCGTTTAAGCCCTCAGGCCCTCAGCTGCAACACATCATCGACTGTCGAAAATCCCACTCCAAAACCGAACTGGACGTCCGCCAAATCGGGGCTGACCTCGCAGAGCTGCCGGACGTCGCGGGCAGAGAGTACCGGGATTACCGGGTGCGGGCAGCGTCCGGACGACAAGCTATCGTCAGAACTTCCCTGAGGCGATCCAACATGTATTCGAGAGCTCGGGCCAGCACTCCGGCGCGAATACCATCTGGCCCGGGGGCGGTGTTTCTAAAGCGGATTCGTAGAACAACCGCCCCTATTCCCTGACGGGCGGAACAATGACCTCATTCCCCGTCGTCTCCAACCAAGAAGGCCATCGACAGGGGTGTGTGTCCCACCCGCTGCGGGAAAAGGCCCTAGACCACTTCCTGCAGGAAGCTGGGCTGGAATGTCTCTGTAATTGGGAGCGATGTGTGGAACTTTTGTCGCGCCACACTATAAAGTTGACGCCAGGAGTCACGACCGAGACCCTCTAGCATCTCCTTTCTATTAATTTCTTTGACACGGCTGATGACCAGCTTTATAGTTTTCCGCGCCTCTCGGTACTCCTCATGAAGCTGGCCCTCCTCGCCTACTTCGTGGTGTTACCGCCGACTACGAGTGTAGGACTTCCGGGCACGAGTACAGGCCACACTGAGATCCGCCAATTCCTGGGACCACCAGTAAACCTCCTTCCGTGGAGGCCGACAACCTCGGATGCGGAGCATGGCCGCATCACAGATTTGCGTAATCGCATCGCGAAAGCAACCAGCCCTCAGGTCTACCTCCTCGGTCGGTGTCTGCGTAGATAGCCAAGAGTGAACGATAGCCGCCTCCTCTAGTAGGTCCCTATTAAGCTGGGGTCCTGGGTACGGGAGAGCTTAAATCGGATGTAAAAGTGATCCGAGAGCGTCTCAACCTCTTCCAGGATACACCAGCTCCTTGCTCGGGCGGCGAATGCTGGCGTAGCGTACAAAAGATCCACTATCGACCCCCTGCTGTCGCACGCACGTGTTAGTGGAGCCTCTGTTTGGAAAACAGCATCCTAGCGTCCGTCCTGGGGGAATCCCACGTAATGGATTTTGCGTTGAAGTCCCCCAGCACTAGAACGTGCCCAGACGTTAGTCGCCGCATCGAGGTTTCCAAATTATTAAGGGAAATCTCGAATCTCCATATGGTGATCCCCTCCACTCAACAGCAACATATCCATTGCCCTTGTCTCTTAGCGACAAGAGCGGGGAATGGGCCGCTGTGGAACTGACGAATGCCACGGAACCGACCCGGTCACCCAACCAGTTTAGACCGGGAGGAACGTAATAGGGCACCGCGGCAACGGCTACATCGATCGACTACTGTGCCATGGATTGCGGGAGGAGGTCTTGCGCTGCGGCACAGTGGTTCAGACTCGTGTGTACAATGAGATTGGAGACTTGGATCGTTACTGGATCACCTCTACAGCCTCCTCCATGGGTGACGATGTTGAAGTACCAACTAAACCGGAGGCAGTCTGGGTTGGCTGGCTAGCCCCCCAAGGCTTACCAAGAATCGCGAGGAGGTCTGCAGCCCCCTGCCCAATTTGATGCTTGGCAGGCTTGTTGCCCGCCCCATACACCGGGCAGTGCAGGGTAGCAGAGCACTCTACCACCTTGTGCCCCGGTTGACCGCAGCGGAAACATGGTGCGTGTGCGTCCCGATGCCAGACATTTATAACACCTCATCGGTCTCGCCACCAGGACTGTGATCCTAGCGTTCACGAAACCGATGAGTAGTCGGCTTGCGTCGCCCAAAACTTTGGCCGACGCTACAGGGCAACTGACCTACACAGGGCCAAGTCCTCCTGGACCAGGACGGATGGTGCCGATCCTAATGTCGTCTGCATTGCATCCCGTCTTTGCTCCAATTGCAACACGGACATCTTCAGTCGTTACAGAGTCATCGAGGCCCGAGATGCGTAACTCCACGCACCTTGTAGGCCTGGTGATCTTGACACTATCCGTGGCAAGACTGTTTAAACCACTAGGCCAACCGTGTAGAGATGAAGAAATAATAAGCCAAGACTCACCACATGACGGTAACATAACCTATATAAGTGATAACAATGTGATATTTGCGCATATACTTTAATCATTTCCTTGTAATACTTGTCTTCAATATATATCGGCCGATGCAATAGGTGATCATTCCACAAAACAATTGTTTCTTTCAATAAAGCCATTAGTCTGATTGCGTAAATTATATTTATGTCAAAAAATGCGGTCATTAAAACACGGATTTCATCAATTATCTTAGTTTTTGTAAAAGTATGACCAATTATTATTATGAAAATGTACAAGAATAAAATAAAAAGGACAGATATCCAATTTCCAATCATAAACATAGTCCATTTTTTTTTCACATCTATTGATCTATGAACTTCTTGAATAGTTAAGACTAATTCCATATTCTTCTCTATGTGAATAAGGTTAAGAATGAAATATACAATATATGCACTGCAATGAAAACAGACTTGAAAGAAAAACACACAATTAAGGAAACCAAATTTTACAACGTCGGCAGTATATAATGTATAAACTTCCTGCAAATGCACCATCACGAATAAAAGAATACTACATATTGATAAAATAATCGATAAAAGATTATTGGATTTTATTAAATTATTTTGAATTAAATACTTGAATTGAAGAAATGTAGCCTGCGATAAATTCAAAGGATTCAATAAAATCTGGATGTTTTTGTCCACTCTATGTAAATTTACAATACTCATTTCTAGCATGCTCCTAAGTCTTTACCATATAGTAATGCGTACCAGAAATCAATTTAACTATTGTATTTATCAGCGTTCAAATTTATTATTTTACTTGATGAAATAATGTTTTACGATTGTCTTGTCAAAACGTGACTGGTCTGTTTAAACACTTAACATCACACTGAATATAGAGTAGCCTATAACTATTCCTATATGTAAATTAAACAACTTTCAACATTGAAATCAATAAAAATTCTATACATTTATGAGGCATTCAATAATTTTTCATCGTCAAACATAAGGAAGTCGAGTGCAGTACTAAACGACGACTTTGTACGACTTTCTGACGCCTGTAACACAATGTATTACCAAAATTATCTGGTTACATTAAATTGTAAATTTTAATTGAAATTAAGAGAAATTTTGTATAACAAAATGGTAAATGAATAAATAATTTGAAATAATTTGAAATTTGAAATTTTAAAAATTTATTTCAGTAATATAACATATCTATGGGTAACTCTAAGATACATATGTATAAGGTTCGTTTTACTCTTGGAACTGGGAGTCAGAGTTAAGGTATTTCATTACAATCAAGATTTACCGTGTGACACTCAGTACTTTTAATACTTCATATTAAAAATACAGTGTCACCTCCTCTATTCATCCAGTGGCTGTCATAAGAGGCGGCTAAGGGACAAGCTATATAAGACAACATTAGTGCAAAGAGAAAGAAGCGGATCCTATAGCAACCAGTCTGACTAGCAAGGTATTGTCAACTAAAACCTCTTCTCTTAGGAGTTGCCTATATTCAGCCATGGATTATTTAAGCCTGTTGATGATGATGACATGATATCAGTATTACAATACATCAGCATCCAACACGTCCTCGTTGCAGGACCGCCCACGCCTACAGTAATAATGTGCAGTCAATTCCAAGCCATAGACGAATATTAGTACTCCTTATTTCATGACATCTGTAAAATCTGCCTACATGTATTTATTGAGTGGCAATGTTACCATCAATTAATGAAGTTGTGTCACATCTTGTCTCTGTCACATCTGTCTTCATTCTTGTTTTATTTTTTTTAATCAACGCCCACTTTAAGTATATATTTTGTATCGCCAAAGACCTTACGAAAACACGAGAAACGGACTTAAAGAACACCCAAACTCAGAAAACAATTTGGGGATCATACAAAGTATCGTCTTATGGGGGGTTTGAACCCTCACCAGGTGTTTAAACCACTACGCCATCCATGCCTAGTCCTATTTTTCTTCTAAAAATTAAATATGATATTATGTATGTCAATTAGAATTTCGGTAAGTTGCCCTTGCGGTTCTTTATCAGTGGCGTGAAGAGACGCGAAAGTTGGATAGAGGTCTTGAAACTCGAAAAATTGAGGATCAGAAACTCCGCCAGGTCCTCGTGGAATAATGCAAGGAAAGACTTGGTCAACGAAGCGCCGGGCACGCCTTTGTTGCGGCGGTAAGACTCATTATGGAAGTTTAGCTCAAAAGGAATCACGAGAACCTCGCACTTAGTGTGCGACGCAAGTGGTCACTGACAAAGGATGTTTCAAAATCACCTGTGTCTGATCCGAAAGGAGCTAACACCTAATTGCCTTGCAATGCTCTTTAGGTAGTAAAGCCACACTGATTTCAGCACGAGCGGGCCGGCTCGACCGGGGCAGTACTACCCTCCCACAGAATACCCACCTAAAGCGCCGTTAAAGCGTTAAGCGGTAAGCGTTAAGTGCGTTATCTTCATGTTGATGCTCCAAGATCCAGCAGTAGACTGATTTCACATAAGGATAAAAACTGTATTTATAAAATTAGATTTGTAGGTGCTAATCACAATTATTTACAGATAATATAATTCACACCTTTGCGTTATATATTTATAGCAAACTGTACTAACCACGAGGGGCTTCCGAGTATTCATTTCTTATGTACTATTTTTTATGAATATCTTATGCTAACACTGTTTTTGTTCACACGTTTTTTAACTTTGCTTGTAAACTTGATTACCAATTTTGTAAATGTAAACAAGTTTTAAAAGTTTAATTTAACTCCTAACGGTCATATCAAAATTAAACCTTGTCTGTTGTTGAAGTACCCGCTATTATTAAATAATTGTGGGAAACTTAATATTCTGCTCATTTGTTTGTTGTACTAGTGTAAGTCATCATAGTGTAGTCACCGTTTCAGAAAGGTAGACCTACGCTCCCGAACTAAGCGGTTCAGTTCTTCCTTCCTGTGCAAATCAGTTAAAGCTTGGAATTCATTACCAGCGCACGTGTTTCCCTCCCACTACGATCCCAGGTCCTTTAAGAGAGGCGTGTTAAAGCATCTCACTAGGCCACCATAGCGTGGGCCGCCATACTGCACTGTCTCCATTCGCCGTGAGTACGGTGACCACCGCTCATGGATTCTATTCATGCTTTTCATCAGGCAGAATAGAGTCACTTTGGTAGGTGTTTAAAAAAAAAATAGCATCTAAGTTTCAGATGTCACGTCTCACGATACTCACTATTAAGCTATCCATTTGTGTATCTTTTTCGTAACTGGATATATAAGACTGGATCCATAATCCAAAACTTCTAATCTTTGAGAAAAAACATCTAAATTTCACCAGCAGAAAGTGAAAATATTATATGAACCCTGTTTTCAATACGTGTATTGAATGTGTTTTATTTCCTAACCTATGGAAGCATAGACAGTTCATTTGTTAGTGGAGCGCCTGGGGGTTTTCACCTCGGATTAGAGTTATAGTGAATGAATTAATATGATTGATGTGGGATATTGTTTTTTAGACTATAAATTGCAATGTTTACCCAAAATTTTTTTGTGCACTCCATTTTTTCATTGTTTAAACAAATTATTATAAAAAATCAATGTTTTACCATATATTTTCACTTTAAACAGTATTTTTTTTTATTTATATGTTAAATCTTACCTGAGTAGACATATAGGAACATTTTTCAAAGATACTTGTGTATAAAAATAGCAGTAGGGATCTCGAACAGGTGAAAAACGTGGAGGTGAGAGCAGAGCGACAGCTGCTATTATATGTACAATAGAATTTCTCGGCTAGTTTAGTTGAAAGTAACACGTGTTCTGTGAATATTGTGCTTCTATAACAGTGAAAATTTGGTATTTTAGTAAAAAATTCTTGTATATTCTTGTACAGGAAAGTGTATTGAAGACGACGTTTTTATATTAAACTATTACAAATTATTTTGTATTGCTTAATTTGATAAGTAATTTGATTGAAAACTGCAGTTCATTATTGAATTAATTAAATAATAAATAAATCGAAAATTAAAGATCAGATTTAATAAAAAAAATATATGATAATAATGAATCAAACGCAATTAATTAATTATTAATTGTTTTTTATTAGATTTCGAAGAATGGATAAACCAAGGGCTACCAGTATGGCAGATGAAAATAGCTGCATAATATGTATACACCTGGGTTCTAGGTGCAATTTTAGGTGAAATGATAAAAATTAGTAGAGGAGTAACCTCTTTACAAGCTGCTTCAACCGAACGACCAAATGGATTGTTATCTCACCTACAAATTAAATTTGTTTATGCTCATTCAAGTTGTCGACAAAAATATATTAATAAAAAGTATATTGGAATGTATAAAAACAAGGTCCGTGAAAATCTCTCATTTTCTAAAACCATCCCGAGGCAAAGTTCAACATAAGATATTTTTATCGAAATGTTTAGAAAAATCATTACCAAATTGTAAAGAACATATTCTTTTTTTACGTGCCTTTACGGGTTATACTACACTACTGCGTTTTTCAATGAAGGAAAACTTAAGTTTGCCAAAGATTTTGAGAAACGGATTGATTTACATGACTTAGTAAAAGTATTTAATAATATCAATGAAGACCCCAATAATATATTGCAAGCAAGTGTAGCATGTATTTTGAGTTTATATGGCGCTCCGTCTAAAACTCATGATTTTTTCATCACTGTCTCCAACAACTGATGCACCGTTTGAGCACCTTGAAAGAGTGTACCTACAAATTCAGATATGGCTAGGAAATGACGTAGTTATTGAAAATTGGGGATGAAAGTATTCCAATAACATGTACATCCCAATAACAATGAATAATTTACCTGCTCCGGATAATTTATTGCAAATGTTATTTTGTAATTGCAAAAAGGGATGTGGAGCTGCGTGTGTATGCAAAAAAAGTGGTTTATACTGCAGTGTAGCATGTTTACAGTGCAGCGGAAATAGTTGTTCCAATACTTCACTTATTATACAGATAGACGAAGTAGAAGAAAATATTTGATGTAGACAACAATGTAATATATTTAAGTAAACAGATTTTGTACTAATATTTTTTTTCTTTTCATTAGTCGTAATTAATTACCTTATTTTTTTTATGTACACAATCGAGTACATTTCATTTATAAGTAAACTGGCCGAGAAATTCTATTGTACATATAATATCAGCTGTCACTTTGCTCTCACCTCCACGTTTTTCACCTGTTCGAGATCCCTACTGCTATTTTTATACACAGGTATCTTTGAAAAATGTTTCTATATGTCTACTCAGGTAAGATTTAACATATAAATAAAAAAAAATTACTGTTTAAAGTGAAAATATATGGTAAAACATTGATTTTTTATAATAATTTGTTTAAACAATGAAAAAATGGAGTGCACAAAAAAATTTTGGGTAAACATTGTAATTTATAGTCTAAAAAACAATATCCCACATCGATCATATTAATTCATTCACTATAACTCTAATCCGAGGTTTTACGGTTTTGAATGCTCCAGGCACTAAAATAGCTAGCATATTTGATGCTACAAATTATAAACCTATTACACTGTTGACCTACCTGAGCTATTTTGCTGATAACATTTCTCTTTATAATGTGAATAATTTACTTTTAAATGAGAAAAAACTAAATGTGCTACATTTTTACATATACAGATAGACAGCGAAAAAAACAATATTCCCAAAACACACTTCAATAATGTTTTTTAAAAACCATTGTCCCAAATAATATTAAAATCAATTACGAACATAACCACCATAAACTATTTGAATTGTGCAAAATCATACCTGTACATGAAAAGACTAAGTTAATATTACTGATAGAAGAATTTTTTAACAAAAATCTCAAGAGAACCAAAATAATTGATAACAGCGAAATTAAGACACGTACCATTACAAACCCAAAGCTATTACTCTCTAAATATAAAAATCTGCATGGTAAAAGGACACTACAATATGCAATCCCAAATCTTATCAATCAGCTACCAATATCTTTGAGAGACATAATAACTCAATAATAACTCACAAGAATATTAAAAAATAAATTACAACAATATTTCTTATCATATAAAAAAATGAACAATTTAAAAACGATACACAATAAAAATAATAATAAAACAATTAATACAAACTTGTTAAAATGCAGCAACAGACTGTATCACAGTATTTTTTTTTAATGTCTCTATTCGCTGCCTCGTGCCTGAAGTTATGATATTTTAGAAAAAGTGATTCGTGTCGCCAGCGAGCGTTGTCTGCGCCCATACAATCGACATAAATTTATTGGTATCTACCCACATTGAACATGTATTAAATATTACCGTAGTTATGCATTCCGACCCCATACTCAGAACTGTGTTAGTACACTAAGGGCGCATCACGCCACCAACGCTGTCGATTAGCAATTTGACACCTACACCAATTTAGTATAATCATCATAAAACTAATGTAGACCAAACACATTAAATTAATTACCATGTACCAAGAAGCTACCCGTGGGTCCCATCACACGGACAGCACACACACACACTGTAATCCAGTATGTAAGCTAAGTTTAAGAATTAGATGATTCATTCTGGTCATTCTGTTCATTCTGTTAGTACCATCTTGCCAGTGACATACTGTCCTGCTAAAAACTTGTATTTTTAAATAAAGTATCTTTTTTGTGAACAAAAAGTGTTCATATTTGACTGGCGCAGCCGGGTCGGATATTTAAAGTCGCGAAAAGTCTTCGTTTTCGTACACAAAAATCGGTCGTAACTTAGTACTTAACGCCTAGACGACATATCCGCAAGAACCTACCAAATAAATTCGTCAACGAGCACTCGACAAGAAGACAGAATCAGCATGGAACTGAGAAGCGTAATGTGAGTAAACCCTTACCCTACCCCTTTCTATGTCTTACCACCCATAATTATTTACGTTTAATTGGACTAAATCTCGTCAAATAAACGTTCTTGTAAAGTTGGTCAAAATCGCCGAATTACAAGATAATATTAAGCCGCGTATTCTAGACAAACATAGCTAGTTACGTATTAGTTATTTATTTACCCTAAATTTTAATTGTTAAATAATTCATTATGAATCAGATCCAGTTGATTCCTAAAGAGATCCAAAATATCATCCCACGATTCGACGGAGATGAAAAATTACTTAATTTATTTTTTAATAAATGTGAATACGTTATAAATAGTTTTAGGGGGGATAATAATCCCGCTCAACTAACATATCTATACCATTGCATTACGAGTAGATTAATAGGTAAAGCCGCAATTTTAGTCAGCGAAAGAGAAAACGTCACAAGCTGGGAACAATTGAAAGAGTTGTTCGTCCAACATTTCGGTGATCCTAGATCCGAGGCTTGCATAGCCATAGAATTAGAAAATATTAAAATAAAAACGGCGAATCTTACATTGACTTATGTCATAGGATACAGAATACAAGAAGTTCCTTAATTTCCAAGGTAAACCTTTTAACCGACGAGGGTATCAAAGCAGCTAAATATATAATCTATAATAATACCGCGTTAAATGTTTTCCTATACAATTTACCCGAAGAATTACTGCGTTTTGTAAGGCTAAATAAATGCACTAATTTAGAAGCAGCTTAGCGTCGTAACTGAGGAAGTAAACTTCCAAACACGATACACTTTAAAGAATTATAAACCTAAACAAATAACTCCCAATTCACAAGGAGGTATTAATAATAATTTTAAACCTAACGTCCCTTCAACACCATTTAAATTTAACATACCACAAAATAAACCGCAAATAACGCCACAGTTTAGGCCGAACTTTGTACCGAATAATAATAGGTTCACTACACCACAGCCTCAAGGCTATAGACCTAATTTTAATACTTTCAATAATAGGCAGATAGGTAGTAGTCAACCTCAGTTTCCGAGAGCGTTGAACAACTATAAACAGTCAGGATTTTTCCGACCAAACCCGAATCAGCAGTTTAAATTTGGCATTAATCGACCGCCACCTAAACACGATGCAGATGTCTCAATGAGAACCGTAAGAAATAATATGATCCACGATCAAAATGATTTATATATGCTAGAACAAGATGAACTAGATCATCATAATGTTTCCCCAAATTTTCACATAGAAGCCTCCGAGGAAAATCCACCGAAATAATTAATTTAAATTATAATAATTCCTTAAGACTACCTCATATTAAACTACCAGAGATAGACTCTATATTTCTTATTGATACAGGTAGCACTCGTTCGTTTATAAGCCCCGCGAAGGCAAATCAGTTTTTCTCTAAATATAAAATAAGTAAACTATTCGAAGTAATTAGTACTCATGGTCGTAGCAAGCATAATGAAGCGATACACATACCGTTAACTAAAATTTTTAATACTAATATTCAACATACCTTTTTTATTTACGACGTAGACTCAGTATATGATGGTCTTATAGGTACTGATCTATTGAAAGAGTTAGAAGCTAGTGTTGACATGAAGAGTCAAGTGTTAAAAACTAAATATGTAGACATTCCTATATGGTATACTCCATTTTATCAAATAAAAATACCACCACGTTCAGAATCAAGAGTAAAAATCCCAACAATTTTAAAAAACGGTAGTGCTATTTTAAATAAAATCGAATTCTATCCAGGCGTATGCATGCCTGACGCTTTTGTAAATTGTGTAGACTCGTTTGCTCAAACAGTCATACAAAACACAACACAAAAATATATAAACATCACGTTTGATAGGCCTATGGATGCTATTAAATTAAAAAACGAATCTTGTTATATTAATTACACTAATAATACTGATAGTTTAGATTTAAATATAGAAGAAATATTACAAAGTAATCTATCTAAGTTAAGGTTAGATCATTTAAATAATGAAGAAAAATCCTACATAACAAATCTATGTGAGGAATATAAAGATATATTTCACTGTGAGGAGATCCCTCTTTCTTTTACAAATCAAGTTAAACATAAGATTAGGACTAAGAATGAAGATCCTATATATATCCGTCCATATAGACATCCTATAGCTCAAAACGAGAAAAGTAAATAAATTATTAGAAAACAATGTTATTACAGAGTCTCACTCCCCATGGAGCGCCCCTGTACATCTTGTACCAAAAAAAATTGATGCCTCCGGCGAACGAAAGTTTCGTATGGTCATTGACTACAGAAGGCTTAACGAAATAACGATAGACGATAAGTACCCATTACCAGATATTTCAGATTTATTTGATAGATTAGGGAATGCTTCCTATTTTTCTACGATAGATTTAGCTAGTGGTTACCATCAGTTAGAAGTAGATAAAGCCGATCAACCTAAAACCGCGTTTACTACTCAATCAGGTCATTACGAGTTTACTCGAATGCTCTTTGGGTTAAAAACAGCCCCTGCTACATTTCAAAGGGCTATGGACAACGTACTCAGAGGATTGCAAGGAATACATTGCCTCGTGTACTTAGATGATATAATAGTATATTCAACTAGTTTACAAGACCACATTAATAAACTTAGAAAGATATTTGATAGATTAAGAGAAACTAATTTAAAAGTTACGTTAGACAAATGCGAATTTTTAAGAAAAGAAGTCCTATACTTAGGCCATACAATATCCAAAGACGGATTAAAGCCAAATAATGATAAAATAAAGGCAGTATTAGATTTCCCATTACCGAAAACCCCTACGGAAATAAAAAGTTTCTTAGGACTAGTAGGTTATTATCGTAAGTTTATTAAAGATTTCTCTAAAATAACTCAACCACTTACGAATTGTTTAAAGAAAAAGAATAAAGTTAATCTAACTGAGGAATACATAAATTCATTCGAAAAGTGTAAAGAACTATTAACTAATGCCCCATTATTACAGTTTCCAGACTTTAGTGAACCATTCCTTCTAACCACTGACGCATCAAACTTTGCAATCGGTGCAGTACTATCGCAAGGCCCTATAGGTAGTGATAAACCTATTGCTTACGCGAGTAGAACTTTAAATGACGCCGAAACTCGTTATAGTACAATAGAAAAGGAACTTTTAGCCATAGTTTGGGCATGTAAACATTTTAGACCATATCTATATGGGATTAAATTTAAAATATTGAGCGATCATAAACCTCTTGCATGGATTCAATCTTTTAAGGAACCAGGTAGTAGATTAACAAGATGGAGACTTAGATTAGCTGAATACGATTATGAGATAGAGTATAAACCAGGTAAAAAGAATAATGATGCAGATGCACTGTCGCGTATAAAGTTAAATGCATTGGATGATGATATATCAATGATAGTAAACACTGGAGAACAAAATGATCCAATTCTTATTTCTTCAGATGATGAAAATAGTTTAAGTCCGCCTAACTATAAATCTAATTATTCTATACCTTCCGTTAGTAGCGTAACGCTTACCGCATCGGAAAAGCCAAACTCATCGATAGGAACGGTACATTCAGAGGAAAATACGGATTCCTCAGGTATTCCTATATTGCACGAAGCAATTGATACCAAGCCAAATCAAATATTAGTGTATACCTGGAATAGAAACGAAACTACGGTTAAGAATCTTTCGAGAGATAAACAAAAAGTACTTGAAGTACACATGCCTATAAATAATACAACACTAATAAAGAATTTCCTTAAAGAATATATTCGCCCTAAAATAAAATATTTCATTTATTTCGAAGATGAACGCCATCGTAAATTATTTATAAACGTAATCATAGAAATATTTAAAAAGGATTCCATTCAAATATATGAATGTACAGAAAGAGTAGTATACGTGGAGGATGAAACTGAACAACGAGACATAGTTCTAAAGTATCATGTAGGGAAAACATGCCATCGTGGCATCAAGGAAACCATGGCACATTCAAAACGTACATATTTCTGGAATAATTTAGAACAAACAGTAGCCAGCATTATAAATTCTTGCGAAACTTGTAAACGTATGAAATAGGATAGAAAACCCTTAAAACCAGAATTACAGTTAACGCAAACGCAAACAAAACCTTTTCAAGAATTATTTATGGATACTTTCTCAATCGAAGGAAACTATTTTTTAACAATTATCGATGCTTTTAGCAAATTGGGACAAGCATTTGAAATTAGTAATAGATCTACCCCAGAAATAATTAGAGCATTGCTAAAGTATTTTTCATTGTACGGAGTACCTACAAAAATCAGCACAGACCCAGGTTCTGAATTTAATAATAGCTTATTAAAAGAAATGTTAACCTTTTATAAAATAAATTTACATATAGGGACACCACATAATCCTAACTCTATGGGATTAGTGGAAAGATTCCGTTCCACAATTCTAGAAATTTACCGACTTGCTAAATACGAAAGAAAAATTACTGACCCTGTTTCAGTAATGACATACTCTATTATGTCTTATAATCAGTCGATACATTCAACAACTGGTCTTACACCTTTCGAAGTTATATTTGGTCATACCGACTCCTCGAATATATTCGATGTAGACTTCGATAGAAATTACACCCAACAACTAGTGAGAGAACACGTTAAACGCACAAAATATTTGTATAATTATCTAACAGATAAAATATTACAATCTAAGGTTAAAACTAAACAAAAACATGGTGGAGAAACCAACTTCAATATTAAACCGGGTGATAAAGTATTTATCAAAGGCGTTAATACCCGCCGTAGTAAAGATAAACCGTGATACCAAAAGGCAGTAGTCACAGATGACGTAAACAGAAACACAATAAAAGTGCAAACACAAAATAGAAATACTAAAGTACCCGTTAAAGATGTTAAACGTCCTTCACAGGTTCGTCCTGATGATAGCGACGCAAACAACCCGCGCCCTTCAACTTCAAAAGATTGAAGAAAATCCAGGGGTTCTTCCCGTAAAAGAAGGTCAAGCATTTGTAAGCCTCTATAATTGGCACATATATAAAGTATTAGATCTAGAATTAGTTAGTAATAGTTTAAACTATAATATAGAAAAATATAATCAAATCATTAGCTATATAAAAGATAAGTTAAACATATACATTTTAGACGATAATATAGTAGACGCTGAACTGCAAACCCAATATTTAATGAATTTAACTATAGAAAGATATAATCAATTAGTTCCTAACGTTAGAATAAAGAGAGGTATCATTGATCCCTTTGGATCTATAATAAAAGCAATCACAGGCAACCTAGATAATGAAGATGCCTTGAGATATGACAATTTGATTAACAAAATAGAATCAAAACAAAGCGCAATTGTCAATAAGATTACTTTAATTTCCGAAATAGTTGATACTTTTGTTAACTTAACGAATTCCACAAGAAATAACTTTATTGTACTAGATAAAACTATCAGGGAAATAGAAGAAATTTTAAATAAGACCCAGTATCAAAGAAGCAAGGATCTTGTCTTGCAGACGTTTAATTTAATAATTCATAATTTTCAAATAATATTAACACGATTGGATGAAGTGGAAACTGCTGTAGCATTTAGTAAATTAAATGTATTACACCAATCTATATTGGACTCAGATGAACTGTTTAACATCCTTAAAGAAATCGAGGAAACCGACAGATTAGTTTTTCCTGTCACTAAGGACAACTTGATTAATATAGAAAATTGCATAAATATAAAAGCCTATGTAAAGGGCAAACAGATAACATTTATCATGTCAGTTCCAACAGTCCAATTAGATGTGTTTGGATATTATAGACTACACCCTTTCCCAATGTACAACTCTGGTCCAAACCGTACATTCCTAATTATCCCGAAACATCCCTATATCCTTACAAAAGGGTCGAAAACTTTACCACTTTCTCAGCCGTGCAAAGAAGTCGACGAAGGAAAATTCTTGTGCTATGAAAACCACATCTCGTTTGAAGACGAAAGTCAGTGCATCAAAGACTTAATGAAGTTTTCAACTAGGATAACATCATGTTCCCCGTTATCTACCCGTGGGTCCCATCACACGGACAGCACACACACACACTGTAATCCAGTATGTAAGCTAAGTTTAAGAATTAGATGATTCATTCTGGTCGTTCTGTTCATTCTGTTAGTACCATCTTGCCAGTGACATACTGTCCTGCTAAAAACTTGTATTTTTAAATAAAGTATCTTTTTTGTGAACAACAAGTGTATGAACACTTTTTCATTTGACTCCGTAGTAGGATGTGTTTTGTAATTTGTTTATTATGAATCGAGGACCTTGATGCACGGTAAAGCTCGAATGAGATTATGATTGCATCAGTACTGTAAGCACTATTGTAACTCTTTTATATGCATAATTTATTAAAAAAAAAAGAAACCAAGCGAGTACAGCATATGACCTGGGTTGGCCTTTTCAAGGATCATAGTTTTGAGTCGGTCTATCCGTACAGATCGCATACGAGCTCCAGCTCCACTGTCACCTAACAAGTATTCAGATAACAATAACATGAAAATTATGGACCTGAAGTGCGTCACTACCGCCAGGAGGTCATTTGGGCCGAAGTTTCTTAATATGAATTAATATTACCAGCCTAGATTACACTTGCAGGGGTTAGTAAACGAAAATTAAAGAAAAAAAATACTTAGTTTACAGTTATAAATTTAATTTTAAGCTCCCAAAAACGAATAAGGATAGTAAAAACTCAAGAGATACAATTTATGAAGCTGGAAGAACAGAATAGCAGAGTAATCTTTCAGTGATCTTTATACGTATGTAATATTATAATTCAATTTCTCTGTAAGAAAACAAAAACAAGCAATAATATATGAAAAATAAAAAAGCGAAATACGAAATATACCAATATATTAAATATTAGGGCTGTTTGAAAGTTATTGGGAAAAATAAAGATATTTTTGTTAGACGATATGTTAAATTCTGCACCAAATTATTCTGTATGTTATTTACAGTGACAAAACAGTTACTTAAAATTCAACTTTTAAGAATTTACTTGTAATTATTTTTCTGCTTTTTTTTTTCAAAACAAAGAGTCCTTTTAATTCAAATAATAGTAGTGTAAATTTAGATTAGAAATCTAACGTACTTATTGATTTTTTACTTATTATTATTCCATTACTTAATTTAATTTTGAGCACTTCAACTAATTACTTCAACGTGTTACTGCTAACAGAACTTGTAATGTTGATAATGATACTTATCTTGAATATTTCTGACAGATTATTTTTTTCAAATACAATTGAATTACATCGATAGTCTATAAGGCCTTCTGATCCTAAAATAGACAAAGCCTGTATTAAGAGAATTAAACTGCTGATAAATATACTTAAATGTTTCTAAATACTTTAACATTATAGATTAGTTACACGCAGGCAGATTAATTGATCATGTACATCACAAAATACTTGCGTTCCATTGGTGTTGATTTCACGATCCCTGGATAAGCAATCAACTTTACACTCCAGAACAGACTCATCAATTCATTTTAATACAAAATTATACTCTGTATACGAAAAATTAAGCCCATCGAGTTATTTTCTTTCTGTTACGCTTTAGGCATTGACACGTTAAACGTTATCTAAAGACTATGATATTAGTTTCGATTAGGAAGATTAACTTTGCAGGAGAGGTCAAAATAAACTGGCCAATAAACATTGTCATACACTAATTACACTACACTTAATTCGATATACTTAATATTTTATTTTTCAAATACTAAAGTTACAGAATCAATTTAATAGTGCAAACTGTAAAATAGCAATAACATATGAAGTGAGAATATGCGAAAATCTTAAGAGTGCTGCGGCATCCACAACGTAAACGTTGTAAGCACATAATTTCTTGAATGAAACCGCTTGCAAGCGCTGAATATTCTTACACATTCTTTTTTGCTCAACTGGAATACAAGATAAAATATAATTAAATATTAATATTTGTTACTTTATCATCAGGATCAAGTCTCTAATAGTCTTTTGTTGGTCATAGGTTTCTTCTTAAAAAGAAAAATTTGGCTAGTTATGTCATTCATACGATCTAAGGCAATAAAAAAATATCATGGTGTTATCGATACTTTATTTAGGGTCAAGGAAACCAAGAACCAAGTGGAGTGAAATTAGAGAAACCTAAGTTTGGTGGTGGACTGCGATAGGCTAATGAACATACTCGTCATCGTAAATCAACCAATAAAAAGCGACAATAAAAGCCAAAGCTGACTTAGCCAGCCAGTCACACAGTAACTGAGCAGGCTAAGTCGCTGAATGCCTAATTCGTGAAATGCATAACATTTTTTTTTCTATGTAAAGAACCTACCAAAGTGACTTTACTCTGCCTGATGGAAAGTATGAATAGAATCCAAAGAGTTGGGGTCACCATACTCATTGCAAATGTAGAAAATGCAGTGTGGTGACCCACACTGTGGCGGTTTACTGAGATACTTTTTCACGCCACGCTTGGGGACGTAAAAGGCATGACAGTTATCGTGGCAGTGTAAGCCTCACATAGTCATCATGATAACTGTTACCCCTGCATAAATGGCCATCCGGTCTCGCACTCACCAACGAAACACGACAGTATGGATGCTGGCACTGGGAGGATAGTACTGCCCCGGACGAACCGGCCCGTTCGTGCTGAAATCAGCGTGGCTCTACTACCTTAAATTCTGTAAAAGGACTAATTTTCTAAATAACTGTGTCTGAGAATCCATAGCAAAGGCCAAGATGTGAAATATATAATATCCAAAGACGACCTCGGTCTTTATTACCCTGTAAAGAATTTAGAGGACTGAGGAAGCTGCTGACAGACATAGATGGGGTAGTAGCAGTAGCTAAAGATAATTACTTCTAAGATTGTTTTTATCTCCTTTTTACGTTAGTTTTGTTCTGATTATGATCTGACAACACCATAGCAAAGTGTGATAAAGTATAGTTGTTTTTTTTTATAATTCACTTACCTGATGCTCCCCTTTCACTCATACGCAGTAGACATACTGACTTCAGATCTTCCATTGTCAAATATACGTTCTCACACTTGTGACTCACATATATTTGTATACATAAGTCTTTGCCTACCCATACCAAGTTTACTGCCAATAATAGAGAAAACTGGAAAGTATATGGAGTTATAAAGCATACTAAATTTAGTTATGAGCATTACTAAATATAAATCATGAGCACTACTGTAAATTACTTAATATGTGTACTTACACTGGTGAACGGTATTGTTTTCACATGAACCAAAACTAATACGTTAAACAGAGTGCGTACAAATGTTGCTATCGCGTAATAAACTATCTGAAAAGGAATTTCACATGTACATTAATTAACGAATGGCAACTAATCGCTGTAAACATTAAATTCTATGAAACTTACTTGTCCTTTAAAACTTTCTTGTATGATATCGTATGCCTTTACTATTTCATCGTATGCTTCTAACATGGTAGTCCAGTAACTTTCTGCTATCATTTCTTCTGAATTTTCAGTTGATTTAATATCCTCGATCAAAACTTTCGAAGCAGTTTGTACTAAATGCAACAATCTACTAAGATACAATATGCTGTAGTCAAAAATAATAACTATTATGGCGATAGTTAAGTCATACATACTAGGCACCAGATTATAAGTCCAATAAAAAATGGCCCTTAGAATATAAGATGTAAGTAAAGAAGTGGAGCTTGCCCAATTACAAATAGTAATTTTTTTAATTTCTTTTTTTTCGATGTTCAGCAACTTGTAAACAAGCTGAAGTCGCAAAACCAAAAGCACATTAATGTAAGTAGAACTTATATTTGTGCATATATTTAAAACGTACCCGAAGAAGTACATAACAAAATCGGAGACGTAATACCAATACTGAACAATATGAAAAAATTGATTCGCGTTTTGATATGAATATGTTATCAAATATGCACGTAGGAAAAAAATAGATACACAGAGAATAGTAGCCAGAAATGTACAAGTATGGTAAAAAGAAGTGTTCGAAGTGATGAAATTGTCAGAAATTTGATATTTAGCAGTGATGAACATTGACGGTATCACGTTTAAGGGTCTCAGCATGGCTTGAAAATCCTTTTCAACAAAATTATTTAATAAAACCTCATTATTATTAGGCTTTAATCTTTTTGGTTGAATGATAACTTCAGTATTAGAAATATAATTATTTTTAAAATAAAAGGCCATGTTTAGACAAAGGTACATTCGTCTGATGGAAAATATTGTTCAAATGTATTAACACAATTGGTACTTATTTAATTAAATTAAATGGAGCTATATATTCCATTATTGAAATTGTAGATGTAATCATTTTATGCTACCTTAGTTATAATAATTAGTTTGAAATTACTTTCTAAGACTTCTGAATAAAAACAATACAATTGAGATTTTAGAAATTTGGAATATGGAGTCGATGATTTCCGTTCCGATAGTCGTATCTGCTCCCCTAGCTAGTTTGACATTCTGCAAACGAATTCTGTACATGTTATTAGAAAACTAACAAATACATGAGAATGACGTCTCTCAACACGAAGTCATATGGTCAGAATAAAATATTAGCCAATAATACAAGAGAATAGAGACGTTAGCGACTGTGTAAAGAGAATAGACGCGAACACTTAAATTTTAGCAAAGGGGCTGTTCACGCCTTGATAACCAAGAACCTCGACTCACACCTTAGAGGCTCGCGTAAGAAGACTGGAACAAGAGTCTGATAATTCAATACTATCATTACGTATCTTTATCTATACTTCTATATGTATACTTTATTATTTTATATTACTTTATAATATAATATTTTAAAAATATTAAACCGACTTCAAAAAACATGAAACGTTAACTTGTTAAGTTTAAATTACCTAAACACTAAAAAGTGTACTATTAAGTAAAATAAACTACCTCTTTGACTGATTTCAATAAATATTAATCAGTCAAATTTGAGCTGGTTTTAACAGTTCTAATCTTGGAAACATATATCATTTCACTTCATCAAAATGAAGTAATTGATCTATCAATTATTTTAATTGAATTACTAAATTGTCATACTTTGTCCATCATTAAATTAATAAATAAATGACCTGTAATAAATAAAATACTCTGTAATTATTTTGTTCAGTGTAAAAAAATATTTTGTTAAGTAAATCAGGGTAACCAACTACTTGCATTTTTTTATCCAAAAAGCAGAAATGCCAAGTAAACGTGTCATTTTATATGGCAAATAATATACCAATACTATCGATTGGTATCCATGGTATAATTATACCATACAGTAAGTGTACTGTGGTGTTCTTAGTCAGAGGACAATGGTTTTGCTGTATCGTGTATTTTCATAAAGCGGCCGTGGCTTTCGAAAAAGTAAAAAAAAACTTCTGATAAAATCTGATACCTGTAAACTGTTTAAAAATACTTGGAAATAGTTAAATCTGATTTGTTAGGTTTACATATGCGATCAAAATAGTAAATAGTGGAGGGCCTAAGATGTAAGCTTATGATGCTCCTGATGAGGTTCCAGTTGGATATATATCCAAGAAGACCTACATTGTCACAATTTAGAACGCGACAGCTTCACAGAAAATCGCCGTTAAGCATCACTTTTACTGTTTTAGTAGAGTGCATGGAGTTGCTATTCACCCTAACCCTTACACCTTAAATTCTGGTGAAGCATTCATAAAGTAGCAATTTACTTCTTTAATAAACAACTAATATATAATTTAGAATTTTTAAGTGTCAAAGTACAAATGATTGATTGCTTGATGAAGCTGACAAAATTATGAAATGAACTGTCAAAATAGATACAAATTAAACAAATGAAAAGATTCGTGTCATTTATTTTATTAATGATTTATTTATTTATTTTTTGATAAATATTTTTATTTAAACGTGTTGCAAGTTGGAAAAGTTATTTATTTAAAATTACCCTTAACGTTCTATTGTTAGAATTGAGACATCAGATAAGTATTATGAACTAATAAATACAACATAACTATTCATCACAAAAACTTTCTGCAGCACATTTGCTATTCACGGTTTCAAGAAATAATTAAGTTCTTTTACCAAAAGAATGTTTTTTTATTTTTCTTGGTCCATGTTACGATTAGGAAAAGTACCAATAGAAAACTAAAATAAATTGAAGGGTGAGATCAAAATTTAGGTATGTACAACTCCAAAATCTAGAACTGCTGACAAAAGTGTCTTGTTTAGTAAATTAAGCAAGAACGTTCTTGAATGAAACTAAGATTCACACGTAGCTCTTGTAGGGTGGGACCAAACTCCATAAAAACTGCTTTACTTAGAGACTTTAAAAAAGTGAAAAACCGATGTAATGATGACGTCTCATGGCAGAGGCACTGAGGTTACGAAAATAAAATTGTACTCACCTGTGCCCTTCAGTCATCTTTAATCAGAGTATACCAAAAGCAATATTTTATGATTACATTCACATTTAGTTCTGGTACAGATTTAAATACACAGACAGACACAGGCCCACATACAGATACAGATACAAATATACATGAATACAACATAACAACAACTTTGTAAATTCAAATTGTAGTAATACAATAAAAAAATGTTTGCTGATATGCCCTATGCATTCTATGGGTGTGATTAGAGCAGAGTAAGGGAGCAATATAACAGGAAACTGGTAGTACCGTATTGGTTGCTTCTACTCCTTAGACAGTCACTCATGTGACTCAGACCCAAATAATGAAGAATCAAATGTCTTTTCGCATTATACTCATATGACAGTCAAGTGTTCTTCATGTCATATTAAATAGACTACACAAACTTCATTACTGTCATAACAAGAATCTAGCCAAAATATTAGTTTAAAAGTTAAAATTACCAAAACCTGAAATACGTCCTTGAAAACAGAAAAAGTTTCAATCAATTCCATGTATACTTCAAATAATTTCGTCTATGTCTTTTCTTTCACATTTCTTAAACGTAGAAATATTTGGGTGTGATATTGAATTCCATCCAAGCATACCACCATGTACAAGTTTGCTCAAACAAACACTGTAACTCATATATACGTCAAAATATACCATAGTAAAACAGAACACTATGACATATATGTCAAGTGCCAAAAAAATGAATAGTAAGTAACACTTCAATTTTCTAAAATGATATTCTTGTAACTGTAAAATGGATATTTCTGAAATTTTTTTGAATAGTTATCATCATTCTCACATGTGTATTGCCTATTATGTCTAACTCATATGGTAAGTGTCAATCAAATTCAGAACATTTTTAAACCTGTGTTACATGTTTTCTTAGGTCAGACGAATAAAAAATACTGACAATAACTACTTGTGGATATATTTAAAGCTTTTTCAACAAAACACATCATAAAATATTACAAAGAAGGTAATTTGGATAATAAAAGTTAGAATATTTTAAATTGTAATACTACAATAACATAGTCTGTGAAATAGACTATTAGAGATATTGATACAGCTGCATCTATTTCAAAGAGTCCACATAAAGTCATCTTGCCAAATGTGGAGCGACTACATCGTATTATATTTTTGAACAGGCGTTTTTGACTCTCTGAAAAATGAAAATAATTAATGTTAGTTACAAACATATAGTATTTATAGGCATATCTAGAATTTCTAATGAAAATACGTAAGAGATCATATATAACATCGGCAAGCAAACTCCATAAAACTGTAGGTACTCTACAATTCTAATTTACAACGATCAACGTGAAAAACGTCGTAGTATATCGGCCCGACCAAATTCTAAAGCTCTTTTAAATCTTTTACGTTTATTTATACATATTTTCATTCATACTCGTAATTTTACGACGAAATGCAATGTTTCGAAATACAGACTTAATGCCTAAATTTCTCTGCTAGCAGATTATCAAGGTCTGGCCATTGTCTTTTCGTACCATCGTCGTTATCAATCAGTATTCTTATCGTCACCTAGTGGTCACCAGCCATATTAATATTGCATTCTCTATAGGCATATTTTTATTTTATTTTTATTAACAAACTTTATGCATTACATTGGAGTACTTAGTTTCCAGGCTATCTTCCAGTCAACCTTCGGGTGGAGCAGAAATTTTATAAGGTAGTAGGTGCACAGAGGTGAAATATATATTATGTATACCTATAAATACACACTTAGATATATATAGACATAGGAATACCGGAATATTAGGTATGTTATGGATTTGATAGTTGTATCAGTTCATTGAGAAGGAATCCGAACTTACTAAATAAAACAAAACCGAACAGTTTACGAAGCCAGAGGCGTGAGAAGGAAATGAGAGAAGAGAGAGAGAGAGAATGCCAACATTTACTATAACTGACCGCACACCAGAATTGTATCCTGTAGGTTCATATTGGTTTCTAGATGGTTTTGTAGACTATAATTTTACTGTCTAGGCTGAATCGCGAAAAATCATCATCATCATCTCAGCCAAAAGACGTCCACTGCTGGATATAGACCTCCCCCAAGGCTCTCAACAATTGCTGGCCCCGTACCGCTCGCATCATGCGATTGAGATTAGGCTTAACGTTGCACCTTCGGTATTGACAGGTGGTTCCAAGTTGAACGTGCAGCAAATATGATAAATATAGTCGATTAGTACACCATTTATTTTTGACAAATAATTTTACCACCGGCCTACGACAAGAATGATCAGGTGAGTCTAGTACGTTTTAAACTAAGAATTTGCTGGTATCGAAACTTTTAAGCTACATTTGCATTTTAATTAATAAATATATAATATATCAGGTCATATCCAGGAGATTTTCATTTTTCAGCATTTATGTTTCATTTAAAATTTGGATTTGTGCACATTACCAATAGACGCATTTGTAATACATTTTCTATTTATTTTTTTTGAGTTATGCTCGCAGTTTCTGCTTGGAAATGGTTGAAATAATTTACAAAGATACTCTGAGAAGATTGTAGCTTTTCCTGCATCTGATGTATTTCTCATTTGCACAATTATTTCTGACAGTTGTCGTTAATAATAAGTAGTTTGTGTCAATAGATGAAATTAAGCCTGACAGCGATGTCTGTAATTTCTCGTAAGTACATTATGTACCTTTCTTCAAAATCCTTAACTAATTTTGTCAACAAAAGGTTAAAGCAATGCACTGATTGTAGAGTAAAATAACTACGCGAGGAAGATAGTTGTTTTCCTACTTTAGCAACGTTTGTCATTTAATATGTTTCCCGTCTGTGTCACCAATCAATGCGTTTTGTATACACTCGTTTTTACAGTATATGTGATTTTATGTTTGCTTTACTATTTCAACCTATTTTATTATGTAGCTGGCTTCATATCAAATTTCATAATATTATGTTTTTAGTGGGTATAGGCTATAGAAAAAATATATTATTTCAATAATAATTTCTCTTTAGTAGGCAAGGAGCCCATACAAAGAGTGGTCGATGTCTGTTATACTATAAATAGAAATAAATTACTACATATACAATTGTAATATCGTTGAATCTATGTCGTCGAAGCCGCAAATTACAATAATATGAGAAGGACAAGTTAGTGTAAGTATTTAAATACGAGTACCTGAACATTGGGCTTTTGCCATATGCCTCAAACACGTTAATTTTGTCCGCTCTACAGATATGTAAAAATTTTCGCAGTAAAGACAAAACATAATTCCCATTACAAAGTACTTTAACATCCACATTAAAATCATTGAAATTTTAAAACTATCTGCTTTCTGAAACATATCAAAGAATACTATTAGTTCGAAATTTTTGTAAATATAAAATGCATAAATTTAAGATTACAGTTAAACTGGAAGATATAATGTTATAATAAACTGCAACAGAAAATAAACAACATTGACTGATTTAACGGCTTCAAACTCGTTCCGGTCGTAGTCGTAATGTTACAAATGAAAGTGGGCAGATTTGCTGATAAGAATCAGACTTGTGAGACACCAATGTCTCAAACAGGTTATATATTTTTTAGGTGAGGAAATCTGGTTGGGTCATTAGTCAATTGGGGTTTGCAATGAGGTAGTGTGCCAGAATCGATCTAAATTAAGAGGCAATAGCTTTTAAAAAGACTAACGTCTGTCCACAAAAGCACTGGTATCATCTGTACTAAGGTTCTCATTAAGTCACAGACTAGGTAGTCACCGTAGTAGAAAAATTTTGTCTCGTCCATCTGTAATGTCCATGTGTACTTATAGCGGCAAAAGATGCTGAAAGGCAGATTGCCACAGTTCGGTTCGACAGTGGCGAATTTGTTGCGAGTGGAGGTTATGATAAAGTATATGTATACTGATTTGAATATTATTAAATTACAAGAATTTAAGTGAAAGAGAATTCCTATAATAGCCAGAAGGTAGTATTAAAATGAAATAAAGTTTTAGTTATGTACTTACTTCAACTTGTGATCCATACTGTTCCAAAAGTATTATCAAATAAAGCAGAGTGTGGGAGAAACTGTGTAATAGCCATATCAGCATCTGGCAAAGTTTAAAAATAGAAAAAAAGATGTAAATATTGAACTAATTTAAATACGATAAATTTTAAGAAAACTAATCACCAATATTTGAAAGGCGTCTTTGAATAGTTTAAATGATTTTAAAATATTTTGATACACTTCAAACAATTCCTTGTAATAGTCATCATATTCAAGTTCATTATTTATTTCTTTGCCTGCATTATTCCACACTTTAAGATACTTTCTTAATAAGTTTAAGACACGGATGGAATAAAAGTAATTGGCATCAAAACTTAAAAAAAGTATGGTGCTTCCAATGTCTGATGCGTTATGGTAAGGAGTCAATAAATATGTAAACAACATCATGAGTATACGAATGAATATGACTAAATAGAAAAGAAAATTCCAGAAGGTAGTGTTGTCAATACTTTTATTTTTACAAATTGCGTTATTAATTTTTTGTATTTTTAACATGAGCGAGATATTAATATGTGATTTACTCACATTGACATAGCAAAGCGTAATGAGACTGAAGCAGAAGTAAATATAACGATAGAAAAAAACTGCTTCTAGTGCATCTGATTTTTTTATGCGCTCTTGAAGGTACATTATATAAATTTTAAATATAATTCCGAATCCAGCAGCAAAATATACGATTTTGTTATATTTATTGCTAGTAGGAGTTATAAAATTATCTTGAATAGTATATTTAGCTGTGAATAAAATAGACAAAGTGAAGTTCATATAATAAAAATTCTGAAAATATGTTCAGAAATATAATTGTCTAGAAAAAAATCATATGGTGACATATTTGGGGATTTTATAATCTGTTAATTATTAATTTTGATATCTATAGTTTGTTTTGTATGCTGTAGCACTTAGTTTACTGGCCAATAACTTACTGATCCACAATATTGTATACTGTATTATTCTACGTGAAATCAATAACTATTCAATTACTCTAATTATTATGTTACATACTTATAAGAATACATTTAGTAATTAATCATAATATTCATAATTTTATAGTCCTATGCTACTGTTATGCCAGCTGTCCACTGTGTTTTCTGCACGTAAGTCTCATTCAAATATGTTGTCATATGTTTGGTGAGAAAGGTAGAGTTTTCAAATCAAATAAATTTGATAAGAATGAGAAAAATGGGTAAGGTAATGGAGTCAACTATTTATGGGGAATAGGACTGCAGTAACTCGAACGGAATGGAGTACTTGAATACTCATCCTATTATTCGAGAGTCATGAGAGACCCATACTTAGGCATATATGGACTAGTTCAACCGAGGTAATATTAAGATCTCACAGAAAATCGGTCCTCTGCAATCCGGTCATTATGTTTACTGAGTAACGTAGTTTAATGGAGCTTAATCAGCTCCCTACATTTTAATTTAGAAAACGCGTGACTATTCAATTGCAGATACGGGCACAAATTGCAACATAAGTTTTGTTAGAATATATTTGTTCTGCAAAGGACATAAGAAAATTTAGCCATTAAACATTTCAATATCCTTATGCATGTATGCACGTTAACTTATTTTCAACAATAATTACAAGCCACAGAGTTAACAATATAACAGCACAAACTGTAAAATAACAACAATATATAAAATTAAAAGATGTACCAATCCTTGGAGTACTGCAGGCTCCTCGGCGTAAATATCACAAGCGCTTAATTTCTTAGACCGATTACAAACGCTAGATATTCTTCCACATTCTTCTTGGTTCCACTAGAATATATGATGAATTTTCGGTAAATTATGTTTGTATAGCATTATATTAGACAATTAAAAGTTTCATTATTATTCTTTTTTTATCAACAGACTTTAACATTCCATCATAGGGTAAATATAAATAAAATATGGCTAATTTGTATTATTGTATTGTATATGTAGTCTTATTCTATTACGTTAATTATTCATTGCATTGTTTTAATCTTACAAAGTTATTCTTGGAAATACAACTTTAATTTTGTTTGTGTACCTGCTGGCGGGTGGTATAGTTATACTATCTGGTAATTCTTTTTCTTTTTTTTTTAATTACACAGTAATTTTATATTAAAATAGTATTTTTATAGGTTTTCTTTATAATTTTTTTTTTTTATAGATATATATTTGGATATTAGTACTTATGAGTGATAATGGATCTGATGTATTCTTTTCTGCTGAGGATTCTTCAGACGACGTTAGTTTCAGTTCCATGACTGAGACGCTGGGTGAGCAATTGCGGCACATATTTCACACTCAATCTCGTCCTTATTTTAATGTTTGTCACATAAACGCACAAAGTGTCCCCAGTCATTACGATGATTTAGCTGAGACCTTCTCTGATGATAATATTCATGCCATCCTGATTTCGGAGACCTGGCTCAAACCCCACTTACCCTCTACCTCATACGCTCTCCCTGGATTTGTCCTTATCCGAAATGATCGTTTGGATAAAAGAGGTGGCGGTGTTGCCATTTACCTTCGCAGCTTCTTACCCTATAAAATAGTCGCCTCTTCTACTTCTCATCTCACCACCACTGCGGAATATATTTTCCTACAGGTTTGTGTTAAGGGAGCTAATGTCATTCTAGGTGTAGTTTATTGCCCTCCAACTGTTAACTACTTCTCCAGTCTGGAAACAGTTCTGGAATCTTTAGGGTCGGAATATTCTCATCACATCATCATGGGAGATTTTAACACTGATATCCTAGCCTCAAACTCAAGTCGCACACGCAGCCTCCTTCACATCACACAAGCAACCAGCCTCCACGTCCTGCCCCTTCAAGCCACTCATCACAACATAGACTATCAGGACACATGGCTTGATCTAATCCTCACCTCTTCCCCACACCTTGTCGCTTCCCACGGTCAGCTGCCAGCCCCTGGTTTTTCCTATCACGACTTGATTTTCCTCTCCTATATCCTGAAACCATCCAAATCACCACCTAAAGTCGTGCAGACTCGCAGTTTCCGACGCATGGATGTAGAAAAATTACATGCAGATGCTGTGAGGATAGATTGGACGAACATGGCAGCTGCTACTGACGTAGACAACAAAGTCTCTATTTTTAATGACACCATCGTCAAACTATACGACCTCCATGCTCCAATTAAGTCTGTAAAGGTAAAGCGGGCACCGGCGCCTTGGATGACGGAGGAGGCCCGAACAGCTATGAGGCGACGGGATCAGTCATTTGGTCGGTTCAAACAAAATCGTTGCGAAGACAAATGGAACCAATATAAGGCTGCTAGGAATCGGTGCAACCAGGTGATACGCAACGCTAAACGCCGACATATTCTTCAAAACATAGAGTCTTCTTCTTCTTCCAGTATCTGGAAATTTCTTAATACCTTAGGTATTGGTAAAAAACAACAGCTCTCTTTCAGTAATACAATTAGTTTGAATGATTTAAATCTTCATTTCTCATCTGCAACTATGATGGATCTTCAAACTAAGTGTCAAACACTGAACTACATATCTGGTCTTACCAGTCCTACCACTGACTCATTCGAATTTTCTCCGGTGCCTCCTGAGGATATCAAAAAAATTATCCTATCTATCCACTCTAATGCTGTAGGATGCGATGGCATAAGTCGTCGCATGATTGTTACCATCCTGGACTATATCCTCTTAGCAATCACTCACATCATCAATTTCTCTCTCGACTCCGGCACCTTTCCCTCTCTATGGCGAAAGGCTTACATCATTCCTCTTCCAGAAAACAATAATCCTTCTCTCCCTGAACACTTCCGTCCTATTTCTATTCTTCCCTTCCTGTCCAAAGTACTCGAGGTCTGTGTTCATAAGCAACTTTCCCAATTTGTTCACAGAAACCACCTATTAAGCCCTCTACAATCTGGCTTTAGGGCTGGTCACAGCACAGTTACTGCTCTCCTTAAAGTGACTGGTGATATTAGGAAGGGCATGGAGGACACCAAAGTCACAGTACTTGTACTAGTTGACTTTTCCAATGCCTTTAATACCGTCAGTCATGAAATCCTTTTATCTATCCTCAAATATCTCATGGTTACCTCTGGGGCACTGGAATGGTTTTCCACTTATCTTCAGGGGCGACAACAGAGTGTTCACGTTGCTGACTCGACATCGAGCTGGTGCGATCTCCTCGCTGGCGTCCCTCAAGGCGGCATTCTATCTCCTCTCTTATTCCCAATTTTTATTAATCTCATTACTCAACAACTTCAGAGTGCGTATCACCTATACGCCGACGATCTGCAAGTGTATACACAGTCAAGGGTGGAAGATATAACACAAGCTGTTAACATGGTCAACAGAGACTTGGAGATCATAAACTCGTGGTCGACGAATTTCGGATTGACGGTTAACCCAACCAAGTGTCAGGCGATCATAGTGGGCAGCAAACGCATTATGAGCAGACTCGATACTGCCTCAATCTCACCAATTATCTTTAACGGATCAGTCGTACCGTTCAGCCCCGTGGTCAAAGATCTGGGCTTACTCATCGACTCTACCCTTGATTGGCGAGCTCAAGTTACTCATGTCAGCCAGAAAGTAACGAAAAATCTGCGAACATTATATCGTCTGAAGAACTTTCTGCCTTCTAATACCAAAATTACTCTCATGCAGTCCTTAATAATCCCAATAATCGACTATGGTGATGTGTGTTATTACGACCTGAATGCAGACCTTCTTAACAAACTAGACCGACTTCTCAATAGCTGTATTCGATACATTTTTAATCTTCGAAAGTATGATCATGTGTCTGCTTTACGTTCCCAATTAAAATGGTTACCTATTCGCCAGCGCCGCAATCTGCGAGCACTAACTGCCCTATTCTCATTTTTCAACTCACCGTTTTCACCTACATATTTGACTCCGTACCTCCGTTATCTATCCTCTAATCACGACAGAAACCTTCGCTCAGAAAATAATCTGCTTCTCTTATGTCCCTCTCACAACTTTGATTTCGTGAACTCTTCGTTCTTTGTTCAGGCAGTACTACTCTGGAATGCGCTCCCGCTCGAAGTCAGGATGTCCACAAACCGTTTTACATTCAAAAAGAATGTACATAATCTCCTTCTTAACGAGATTGAAGAATCGTCTTATCGATAGTTGGCTCAGCTTACAGTCAAGTTGTCATAGTGTACGAATATAATCTAAATGTGTGTATGTGTATATTTATGTATATATGTGTATATTTATATGTGTAATTATAACGTATGTATTGTATGTGTTCATGTATGTATGTCAACTCATGTATTATATATCTTAATTGTCAATATAACCGCTGTGCACCTCCCTTATAATATTTCTATACCACCTTAAGGTTGACTGGAAGAGAATGCCTTGGGCATTAAGTCCGCCGCTGTACAAAGTGCATAAAGTGTAAATAAATAAATAAATAAATAAATGTAGTATGTATGTATATGTAGTATTGTATTATCCATTATTATTAATAAAAATCATGAGGTGGATAATTTACAAGCGTCTCAGTAATGAATATGTATTACTAGATATTTTTTTAAAAATTATCAATCAAGCTTAATATATTATCAAATCAACTGCAACTTCATCCTGAGATTCGCCGATTGAAGATCTATAATAAGTGTCACTCAAAAAAGCGAGGCACTGAATTTAGACAGCTATCTAAATCTAAATATGCAAGTGGTGAACTCATGTTATTAAGATGGCTGTCAGCAATGTTATTTTTTTTTTTTTAAATTAAATAGAATTGTTAACATCAAACGATTTATTTCAGATTTCTTTTTACGTACTAGATTTATTTTCTCATGCATTAATTTACGTGGAAGCAATCACTCGACTCATTAAACTGTCGAATAAAGTTGGAAAAGTAAGTGTTCAAATATTATTTACGCTTATTTCAAACTTGTTATTTTTTAGTGGGAGAAAAAAAAGAAACTGCTTTGCAGAATATGGTTACGCCAACTGCTGTCATAATGTGCTCTTGGCTAATGAAAACCTTCTTATTGCAAATAATATTTTGCGTATATTGTGAAAAGTTTCAAATAGCTTTGGAAAATAATCAAAATGCCTGCATACAAACTCGTATTTCCAAAGCAAGACGCTCAGGTATAAATTAGCCATATTTTATTTCTTTTTTTATTTACAAACGTAATGCACTACATTTGCACATCGGCGGACTGAATACCCTGGGCAATTTCTCGCAGTCAACCTTGGAGTGTATGTGGTGGTGAAGAAATTTTATAAGGAAGTAGGTGTACAAAGATTAGATATATGTTGTTACATATATGTAAGCTCACAACAGAACATATCAAACATACAAATATAAATGTACATAAAGGAATATGTACTAATACGAATAGACATACACACATGAATATGTATACGCTATGAATACCCAAATATAAGGTATGCTGTGAATTAGATAATTCTACCAGTTTATTGAGAAAGAGATCATGAACTTTATTTTGAATGTAAATCGTGTCTGAACATTTTGATTTCGAGAGTGCATTCCAGAGTAGTACCGCTTGAACAAAAAACGAACAGTTCACGAAGTCAGAGTTGTGAGAGGGATATTATGGAAGCAGATTATTAACTGAGCTAAGATTTCTATCGTGGTTAGAGCACAGGTAACGGAAATATGGAGCGAGGTAAGTTGACAAGAACAGTGAGTTGAGAAATAAAAATAGAGAGGTAAGTGATCGCTGATTGCGCCGTTGGTGCATCGGCAATCATTTTTACTGGGTACACAAAGTAGACACATGGTCATAGTGCTGAAGATTGAAAATGTATCGAAAACAGTTATTAAGAAGGCGGTCAAACTTATAAAGGTCTGTAGTCAGGTCGAATTAACATACTTTACCATAGCCGATTAATGAAATAATTAGGGACTACATGAGTATAATTTTTGAGTTATAAAGCAAGAAATTTTTGAGTAGATATAGTGTACGATATAAGCAGTTTTCAGTTACTTTCTAGCTCACGCTAGTGACCCGAGCTTACCAATCGAGGGTCGAGTCGATAAGTAAACCCAACTCTTTTACTGCTGGACTATATGAAATAATTAAATTATTAAAAAAATCTGTGGGACCCAGGTGGTATTCGAGCTGCTCATTATATATTTGCTGCCTATAATGATGGTCTGACATTTGGCTGGATTTACTAATAGTCCAAATATCTACTACCAGGATTTTATGAGCTCTAGATCCCTGTTAATCTCATCAACAGCCTGCGTCACTTCCTCCACGCTTGCATGATGTACGCACATTGAAGATGTTGAGTTATGAGGTTAATAAAAATTGAAAATAATATAAGAGATAAAATATCACTTTGTGGAACGCCAGTATAGAGGTTGCACCAACTTGATGACAAGTCATCAACACGATCGCACAGAAGTCGCCGCGAATATGTGTTAAGAATCAATCCAGTATCTCTGAAGGAACCATAAAATATGCAAGGATGAATAACAGGATTTCGTGATTGCCAGTATTAAAGGCACTAGAGAAATCAACTAAGACTAAAACTGTGACTTTAGTATCTTTGGTAATTGTTTCTAATATCGCCAGTCACTTTAAGGCGAGTGGTAACTGTGCTGTGACCGGGCTTGAAGCCTGATTATAGAAAATTAAAGTTGATTTTTGGACACAAATTGTGTGAGTTGTTTAAATATACAAGTCTCAGGTAATTAAGATAAGAAGAGAAAAATGGAAATAGGTGGAAAGTGTTCAGGAAGTGAAGGGTTACTATTTTTTTAAAGAAAATGATATAAGCCACGTCGTGGTATCTTTAGGAGACACCGGAGAAAATTCAGTGAATGAAATGAGTCAGTAGTGAAATGGTAAGGCCAGATATGTAATATAGCGTTTGACACTTAGTTAGAAGATCCAGCGTAGCTGTAGATGAGAAATGACGGTTGATATCAATTAAACTAACTTTAATATTAAACACGGGATCTTATCGTTTATATTTTTAATTTTGTTTTTTAGTAATCCCCCTATAGAGGGTATGGTAAGGACGAAGGGAGTGTGTGGGACAAGGAAGAAAACTCTATGTTTTGAAGTATATGTCGACGTTCAGCGTTGCATGTCACCTGATTGCATCGATTCCTTAAGGACGTATATAGGTTCCACTTGTCTTCGCTTCGATCTTTCTTCGAAAAGAAGAAAAGACTGGTTAAATCATTTCATCACTATTCGGATCTCCTCCGACTTTTGAATTGCCAGGGCACATTTTAAATTTACTCTCCTAATAGGATCGTGGTTGACATACAATTGGGTAGATGACTGTATTGTAAATAAACACCAATGTCCACTTTATTAAAATATCACGAAACATCTCAGAAAATGTAATTAACATAGCTTTTTGTTATTATTATAAATTTCAATCGAATTTACAGTGAAATATATTGTTCAATAGAGTAATCTAAAACAGTGACGTCACAATTTTGTATTTTGTACATTTTTCGTACAATATTGTCGTTTTGACAGATGATAAAAAGTAACTAATTTGACTAAGGTATCATTTAGCGTATTTGTAAATGTCATATACTATTATAATATTTATTCATCATTTTCTTACCCTTTTACCAAATTTATGTGATGTTTGTACAATTGTTTTCTTTCTTTCATCGTAATTACTATAAATGATTATTTACAGGTTTTGAACTAAAAATGACGAAGAACGTACAACGCCTGTATCGATCATCGTTCAAGAGGATGTCAGTGTGTGGCTTATTCTACATTGATGCTGCACTGCCTTTGACGTTAATAGGTCTGCTTACCAGTTATACTGTTGTTCTGATTCAATTTACTTTGTCCGAGTAGTAAAATAGAGTAGCTTTAGGTGAATAGATTTTATTTATCAGTTAAAACAAGCAGCTTGATATGCATTATACTAAATGTTAAATATATACAATTACGTCATTATCATCATTATCAACGACAATTACATCCATGTTACAGATAAAAACAAATATAGCAAAATATTCCTTTCCGAAAACTTATTCCTTATTATCCATTAAAATTATTTTATATTATTTTTTATAGATAAATACTAATTCATTACATCAGCAATTAAAATTAAGATTACGAAACACAATGTAATAATTTCAAATAAATTGTTATATTACTTTGTTATTTTAATTAAGACATGTTATCGTATCAAGTTCAATTAAATAATCAACATTTGTTTTTAGAAATTAAATAATTATCATCATTTCAGTCAACGAGTCATCATTTTCACTTACATATTGGATTATAATACACAGATACTGGTGGAGACGCAGATACAAACACAGTTTAAGATACAGACAGATTTATCACTATTGTAAAGTGAACTATAATAATACAATAACGTAGTTCACTGTTAGGCTAATTAATCCCTTAGGCAGTTATGAATCAATCACAAAGACTCTGAACGCGTTCATCTTTTCAAAGCTAGTGTGATTAAACCGAAGTATATTCTTGCAAAGTCTTTTACTTCCCTCTGAAACATAGTTTATTAAGAAAAATTTTGTGACAATTATTGTAATGAATTATAAAACGAATAACGAAGTAGACATATTAGAAAGCCTATTGATGCTAGAGTGAGAGTAATCAGGGTAATGAGGTATGAGTTTTACACTACCACGATTATTTTCAAGCTTTTTGCGTCCCCAAGCGGGACGTGAAAAGGCATTTCACCAGGCCACCATGGTGTGGTTCACCATATGGGGACTACAACTTTTAGATTCTATTCATGCTTTCCATCAGGCAGAGTAAAGTCACTTTGGCAGGTTTCCTTTAAAAAACAACAATTTTCGAACGTAACAAACCATTCTTATCTGCTCGTCTAGTAATTAGTGATTCCGAATGTTAGGTTTTCTAGCATGGCTTCGATTTCTGCTCAGGACAAGTGACGTGCGATGAACAAAATCATTCTACGTCTGGATGTAATTCTAATATATAATCTATGATATGTGTGTAATTAAAAATATATACGTATGTTTATCAACAGTTTAGCTGCCGGACCAGACCAGACGACCGTAGATGTGTAAGGCTGACATTATTATTCATCACGTGGAAGTCGTTCACAAATATTATATTTATTTTAACATATTATTGACTTATAAAAGAGAAAGCTATATTCCTTACCTAATTCTTGGTTGTTGCTTAACAAACGGTAGCAAACTTCATTCATGTCATTGATAACTTCGTAAAATTTCTCACAGTGATAACTGAATATTGCAATAATTGACATATTTTTTATTACCCAGTACAATACTCCCAAACGAAAGGACGCCTAGAACAAAAACGTTAAGTCTACAATGAAGAAAATATTTTCAACAAAATCTATTTTTGAATACCAAACTCTTTATAAACTAGTATCTAAATGTCAATAATCTTGCCTCTATTCACGCTTTCCGTCAGGCAGAATAGAGTCACTTTGGTAGGTTCCTATAAACAAAAAAATTATATTAAAAAAAATGCAGAGAAAGAAATAAAACTTACCGTTTCTTTGACTTCAATCGAGGGTGTTTCATTGAGTGTTAAAAATGTTTGCACATAAAGTAATAAAGTGTTTCACATGTTGTAAAATATATCTGAAACAAATAATTATTCAAATAATTAGTTAACCTCATAAACGTTAAACCTTAAGTTCGGTTCAATAATTAAGGTTCCCTGTACTTTATGCTATATCTTCTTTGTGCCTCAAAATACAAGCTCTGAGTGAAGTCAGGTTCATTCCACTCAGCTAAGTATTTGCCAATATGCAGCAATAGTTACGTCATCAAACATCAAGCGAACGGTTAGACACATTTAAAATTACAAATTAGTACCCACTGGAACATCAAAAACGTTTTTGAATATAGAAAATATTTCCATTCATTCCTTGTACACTTGAAACAACTGTTTCCATAGTTTATCACCCTCACTATTTATATTTTGACGTACTCGGGTGTGATACTGGATTTTCGACATCCATGCAAGTATACCACCACGCAAGAGTTTGCTCAAACAAACGCCATACGACATATATACGTCGAAGTACACCAAAGAGAAATAGTATATAGTGACTGGCACACTTAAATTGAAAATGATATTTTTATATTTATCAAAGTGAAAGATTCTGAAAGATCGTTGGATGATAACAATCATTCGTACGTGTTTGTTGCTGGAGAATACATTATGAAAGTAAAACATGAAGTAACCAGCAACAGTAACAATAAAGCTCGAAAAAAAAGTGAAGCTCAAGAGTGAACTGATTGCTAATGTTTGAGTAAAATTATCAATGTTGACAGCACTTAGATTTAAGGCTATGTAAAACAGCACACCAAGTAGTGAAATAATATGATATGAGATATCATTGGGCAAGATACAATTCCTTTTAATGTAAAATTTTGATAAGAAAAACATATGTTGTATAATTTGCGTCGGCAGTAATACTTTCTGGAAACGTCTGTCTAAAAAGTTTTTACTAAATTTTACTCTTGTATCCATTACTAACATATTGTCCTTCAATGGTACGATTGAAGTAAACAGGAAGTGAATTACAAATTGAAATCGAAGTCATTAGGGTAAATGAATTTCATAAAGTTAAAAGGTTCGTTTTTTATACATCACATCGTAAATTTATTAATTATTGCAACTAAATTATATCTTTATCGCTTAAATATATAGAATAATCATTTGGTTTATGAGTATTTTTAGAATAGGAACGGAAACAATGAAAAAATTAATAAATAATCTATAACTCTTACTAGTATTTACTACGTGTGCTTCGAATTTCATGCATTATATGAGTACATCATATATATGTCTTTCTACGTGCTACATAAAATGTTACATAAGCGGATTTATTTGATGCCTGATAAAATTTTATGAGCAGAATATATTAGAAATGTAAATATTTATACTTTTAATATTATATATTTACACTTCTAATATTTGATGATGATGTACTCCTGGCCGATTTCGGCCACGGCGGTCCGTGTCGATGGAGACCAGCGTAGTTGACGCAGGTGATATAAGATAATGTAGACACACTCACAATGCGACGAGACGGCTATTCGACTTGACCAGGGTGAGATCAGGTGCAAAACCGAGCCTTTACGTACTCCCCGAGGCGCAGACTATTTAAGGCAAACGAACAGTCCTACTGGTGGGAGACTACTTCCGGCCCGTGGACTCATGCTACTGGTCATTATTAATCATCATTATCATCATCACCATCATCAACAGCTTTTAACATTCCACTGCTAGAAATAAGCTTCATTTTCGAAAAGAACTTTTGGTCTATTATACCACGCGGGCCAGGTGGATAGAACAGGATTTGTTCAAGTTTTCTTTCTTTTTGCAGAGGTGTTTTCTTGCGTATTTTGTTCCATTGGCCACCTTTTACGATATCAGTAAAATGATTAGGACGTTGATACTCTGTATTCTTAATCCATCACAACACTAGCTACTCAAGGGTCTCATACCACTCTTTCAATAACTTTGGATTTAGGGTGTTTGGTTTGGATTCGATAACCTTACACACTCGTTGAAAGCAATGAGAGATTTCTTAAAAAGGGATTTCGAAAATTGAGATATCACTTTGTTGGATATAACCTATTTTTGCAAAAGTACGGCTCTCTGATGTTTAAATACATTCAGTAAATCCAAATACAGATGTCCTTTACAATTAATATTAGATGAGAGATTAAGCGAGTCTTGAATAATATTTAAAACAAAAACTCTTTCAATTAAAGTTGTATCTGAAAATAGAGAGATTAAGAAAGATAATATTTCTTTTACTTTATATACGAACTCATTTTACATTGTGTGTGATTACTACACAATTATTGCGAAATAGTGCGAAGATTTAAGAATAATATTAAATTATAAACACTGTTGTATTTTATTTCTGAGAGTCGTTTATGCATGTACACGTCCTCGTCTATAACCCCGCAGTCGTATTATAAAAGCATATTTAGTTAAGTAAATTTTATTCTTTTTACGAGATTTTATGGTATTGCAAATGATCGACCCGTTTGGTTAAAGATAACAGCGTGATAAACGACTACCGCCGTCCATGGACAGCCACAACTTCCAAGTTACAAGTGCATTGCTGTCACTTGGGTTAGTAATTTTAAATATATACAATTACATCATCATCATCATTACTATCAACGACAATTACATCCATGTTGCAAATAAAAAAGGAATAAACTACTACTAAATAATTATTTTTTTCACAAAACTTATTCCTTATTATACATTAAACTATTATTGTCATTTTTATATAAAAATACTAATTCATTACAACAGTAATAACAATTAAGATTTTGAAACAAAATGAAATGAGTTTAAATAAATTGTTATATTAGGTTGTTATTTTAATTAAGACATGTCATAATATCAAGTTAAAAAAGATATTTCATTACATAATCAATATTTGTTTTTTAGAAACGAAATAATCATCATCATTTCCGTCATCAAGTCATCATTTTCTCTTACATATTGCATTAAAATACACAGATACTAGTGGAGACACAGATACACAGTTAAACATACAGATAGATTTATAACTATTTTAGAGTTAACTGTAATAATACAATAACGTTGTTCAGTGTTAGGCTAATTAATCCCTTAGGCAGGGATAAATCAATCTCGAAGGCTCTGAACACGTTCGCCTTTCCAAAGTTAGTGTGATTAAACCGAAGTATGTTCTTGCAAAGTCTTTTACTTCCCTCTGAAATATAGTGTATAAGCAAAAGTTTTGTGACAATTGTTACAAATAAATTAATTATAAAACGAATAAGGAAATAGACATAGTAGAGCACTTATTGATGCTAGATTTAGGCTTACGTAAAAGCTGGGCTGCGCGTTTCATTTTTTGTATAAATGATTGTGTAAACGTATTTATTGTTAGTCCTTTAGAGGTAAGCAAGGCAAAGGTCTATATATAACTATCTATACAAAGAAGTTTACACTTAGTGTTATTTGGAACTTCAATCTCTTTGTAGAAATGATACTGACGAGTTGAATATATATTTTATTCTTTATAAATATAGTAAGAAACTAATTAATCACCTATATGAGGCAATATGTGTCATAAAGTTATTTGTAGTAATACACCAGATCTTCTATTCATTAAAAATATATAAAACTTGGGCTTTATTTATACTATTGACTGATGGTACTTTGCGGGACTTGCTACACTTATTGAATAAAATTATTTGTACTGTTTCACTATAACTGTGTTAAATATCAGATAATTTAAAATGTTTAAAATTATAATACTCATAATGTAGGTTAATCAAAACAATGTACAAACAGCATAGAAAGAAACTACTTCTAGTACATCTGTTTTTTTTATGCGCTCTTGAAAGTATATTGTACAAATTTTAAATGTAATTCCGAATCCAGTAGCAAACTGTACGATTCTGTTATATTTGTTGCTAGTAGGAGTTATAAAATTATCTTGAATACTATATTTAGCTGTGAATAAAATTGACAAAGTGAAGTTCATATAATAAAAAATTCTAAAAATATGTTCCGAAATATAATTATCTCGAAAAATATTTGAGGATTATTATATATTATTATTATAAAGAAAACGACGAACCTCATTTATTCAATACGTCACTTTCTTAATGGTAAAACGTCAATACTCTGTGGTCTGGATTCTAACAAAAAAATATCGATAGTCGAAGAATAAGAAGAAGTGTATTAAAATAATTAATCTTAAATATCACCTGGAGTAAAAACTTTTAATGTTGTTTTCTGTTTTTATTTCAGGTAAGGCTATTTATAACTGTCTTGTGTATTCTTATCTTGTAATTAGAAGATAAATAAATAAATCTGTTTTTATTTCAGAAATCCAACTGAGTTTTTATTTCAAGAAAGAGTAGTGTAATAACATTATTACAAAACAACATTATTGTGGAAACTTCGTGAAAATGGAAAAACTAAGGTTCGATTTTAAAATGCGAGGAACGTCAGATGGAAAAACTACAATTTTGTGCCTAACCTCAATCGGCACATTAGATGGTCGTTCATTTGCAATACCAGATGAATATCAACCAACAAGTTTACACAAAGAATTGATAACGTCACAAGTGTATGGCAGAGTGAAAAACACATTGGGAAAAAGAAATCAATACAGGAAAGTTTGGATAACTTTAACAGAAAATATGAAAAAAGCTTATTCAGATGAGGAAGGTAACTTATTATTTGAAAATTTTTATTTGGAAGAGATTCCAGACAAAGCAGCTGAAATATCTACCACAAGCTCGTCAGAGGACACAATAAAGAAGTTGCTAGAAAAAGTTCTAGAATCCAAAGAACAAACCTCTGAAGTTAAGAACTTAAACAAAATCGCTAAAGATTTCATGATTGGAAAATTTGATGAAAAAACCTCCAATGCCAGCCAATGGATTGATCAATTTGAAAAAGAATGTGTTCGCTGCGTAGTGACAGAAGATAGGAAAAAAATTGAGATCCTGAAATTTTTCCTTGAAAAATGTAGTGCTGATTGGTACACTTGCATGATTTTAAAATACTCTATCGAATCGTATTGGGAGAACTGGAAGAAAAATTTCATTGAAACTTTTGGGAACAAAGGTTGGTCTCCAATCAGATATGCTTTTAACTTCAAATATCAAACAGGTTCACTGCTTGAATATGCCCTGAAAAAAGAAAAGCTACTACTTCAAATTAGAAAATCCATGGATACTGAAACATTAATTGATCTTATTGCTATTGGTTTACCAAACTATATATCCGACAAGATTGACAGAGAAACACTTCAAGAAACTCAAGATCTGTACAATGAAATATCTAAATTAGAACACCTTGTCAAGAAAAATATAACTGAAAAAAAGGAAAACCTTTCTGGGATAACAAACACACAAAAAATGAAGAGAAAAATCCAAGTGAAATATGTGAAAAGGCAAACAAAGGGAAGCGTTTTCATTCTGAATCAATTTGCTGGTTTAGAGAAAAAGAAGAGAAAAACAAAAACATTGGATCACTTAAATCAGTTAATAATTCAGAACTGGAGGTGGAATTAAATACAGAAAATTCAAAAAACTAAAAGTACTACCATTAATAAAAATCAAGCTATTACTAAATGACACATTGGAAATTTCTGGTATCTACGATTCCGGTTCAAACGTATCATTGATAAATGCAAAATTATTAAAAATTAAAGAAAAAAACGTGCAAAATTTACAAAAAATAAGCTTGAGAACTATTAATGGTGAAGGAAAAACAAAAGGTATGATAACAATAAAAGTGAAAATTTACGATGTTGAAAAAATGATCAAAGTGTTTGTTGTAGACAGTGAGAATTTCAATTATGATTTTTTGGTTAGATTAGATTGTATTAAAAATTTTAAATTGATCCAGACTGAAGATCTAAGGATTATTCAGAACAAAGACTTCCAAAAACAAGTAAATGAAATTTACAGGGAAGAGGCAGAAAATCAAACAAATGTCAAAATTCCTGTTTTGACAGGTGACATAAAAGAAAAAACGTACAATCCAAGAAAATATGAAATAAACTTCAATAATCATCTAAATACGGATGAATTTCAGATGATTGTAAATCATTTAGATACATATGAACAGTCGGAAATCGACAAGTTGTTAAACAAATATAAATCCGTATTTGCCAAAGATAAGTACGACATTGGTACTGTTAAGGATTATGAGGCTCATATTGATCTAATGGAAGAAAAATATTGTTATTAACGACCTTACAGATGCTCATTTGAGGATAGAAAAGAAATAGAAAGTCAAGTAGCTAAGTTATTAGAAAAGGGTCTTATTGAGGAGTCATACAGCCCTTTTGCTGCGCCAGTTACTATGGCATTTAAGAAAGAAGATAATAAAAAAACAAGAATGTGTATAGACTTTAGAGATTTAAATAAAATTATAACTTCCCAAGCACAGCCATTTCCACTAATAGAAGACTTGATAATAAAAAGTGTGAACTGCGAATATTTTATAACATTGGATATAAATTCTGCATTTTGGTCAATCCCTCTAAGGATTCAAGACAGACCTAAAACTGCATTTGTAACACAGGAAGGACACTTTCAGTGGACTTGCCTTCCTTTTGGATTAAAAACAGCACCTGCAATTTTTCAAAGGATACTGAATAATATAATAAGAAAATATAAACTTTCGGATTTTGCAGTGTCTTTCATCGACGATATATTAATCTTCCCACAAAATTTCGCACAGCATATACAGCATCTTTCAAGACTATTGGAAGCAATTGAGAAAGAGGGATTCAGATTAAAATTTTCAAAATGCTCATTTGCGAAAAATCACGCAAAATACTTAGGTCATATTATTGAAAAGAATTCTGTAAAACCACAGAAAGATTATTTAATTGCAGTGAGTAACTTCCCAGTTCCAGAAACAAGAAAAAATGTAAGACAGTTCCTTGGGAAAATTAATTACCACCATAAATTCATCCCTCGCATGGCACAAATCTCAGACCCATTACATAATCTTTTGAGGAAAAATGTGAAATTTGTTTGGTCGACAGAATGTCAAGATTCATTTGAGAAAATTAAAACATTACTTTGTTCGGAACCAGTTCTGAAAATTTTTGACCCTAATTCTCCAATTACAATTTATACTGATGCTAGGACGGATGAAGAGTTAGGAGATTTGACATATTACCTATCTCAATATGATTTCAAGATAAAATACAATCCTGGAAAATGTAATCAAGAAGCAGACTGCCTAAGCAGAAATCCGGTTTTAGAACCAAATGATAACACAGATGACATTCTGGAAGTCGTAAACCAAATAAGTCTTGAAGACATAAAAAAGGACCAGAATGAGAATATGTACTTAAAAGAAAAGAAGAAAAACATTATATTAAAAGATGGCATTTATTTCAAAAAGTTAAGAAAAAAAGATAAAATTCTATTGTCTGAAAACCTCAGTATGATATTGATAAAAGAAGTACACGACACTTACTGTCATTTAGGGAGATCGCAAATGATCAATAAAATAACTCCATTTTATTCAGCGACAAACATGATAATGAATATAAAAAAAGTTTGCGATGATTGTTCTATATGTCAAAAAAACAAATCAAGAAAAAATCAAGATATGGATTCCTACCACATTTAGGTCCAGCTACCTATCCATTCGAAATTATGTCCATCGACACTATTGGTGGATTTGGGGGTTCGCGATCAACAAAAAAATATTTACACCTTATGGTGGATCACTTTACTAGATACGCTTATATTTTAACATCGAAAAACCAAACCGCTAATGACTTTATTAAATTAACAACGAAAGTAACAGAAAGCAATGATATAGGAACAATACTAACAGATCAATACCCTGGCATAAATTCAAAGGAGTATAAAAATTTTTTAAAGCAGAAAAGGATAAAGATGGTTTTTACAGCCGTAGATGCTCCATTTTCAAATGGGCTTAACGAAAGATTAAATCAAACTCTGGTAAATAAACTACGATGCAAAATAAATGAAAACAAAAATAAAAAGACATGGTCAACAATAGCTCAGGAATGTGTTAGAAGATACAATGAAACGGAACACACAGTGACTGGATTCGCTCCGAAATACTTAATGGAAGGTGAAAGTGTAAATATTTTGCCCCACGAATTGAAAACAAATTGTACAAAAGAAGATCTAGGAAGAGATCGGGAATTGGCACTGGAAAACACGAAAAAGTCCCATAATCAAAATGCAGAACGATACAATAAACACAGGAAAGAAATTACATTGGATGCCGGAGACTTAGTGTATGTAGAAAATGGAAACCGCCTCGATAGAAAGAAGCTGGATGAAATACGAATCGGGCCATACAAAATACTTAAGAAAATCTCCAACACAATATACGAGGTTGAAACTGGACACAGGAAAACAGAATCAAACCTTTTTCATATAACAAAATTGATTCCGATAGCTGGCGACGCGACTGGATGAACAGTCACATAACAGTTATGTGATTGTTCTTCTTTGAAGGGGGGAGATATAAAGAAAACGACGAACCTCATTTATTCAATACGTCACTTTCTTAATGGTAAAACGTCAATACTCTGTGGTCTGGATTCTACCAAAAAATATCGATAGTCGAAGAATAAGAAGAAGTGTATTAAAATAATTAATCTTAAACATCACCTGGAGTAAAAACTTTTAATGTTGTTTTCTGTTTTTATTTCAGGTAAGGCTATTTATAACTGTCTTGTGTATTCTTATCTTGTAATTAGAAGATAAATAAATAAATCTGTTTTTATTTCAGAAATCCAACTGAGTTTTTATTTCAAGAAAGAGTAGTGTAATAACATTATTACATACTGTTATAATTATTTTTTAACTATAATTTGTTTTGTATGCTGTAGCACTTAGTTTACTGGCCAATAACTTACTGATCCACAATATTGTATACTGTATTATTCTACGTGAAATCAATAACTATTCAATTACTCTAATTAATTTTCTACATAGTTAGAAGATAGTCCTGTGTCACTGTTATGCCAGCTGACCACGGTGTCTCTGTCAAGTATTGACGGGAAAAAGGACTGCAGTAACTCGAACGGAAATGAGTGCTTGAATACTCATCCTATTATATGGCCTAGTTCGACCGAGGTAATATCAAGATCTCACAGAAAATCGATCTTTAGCAGTCCGGTCATTACCTTTACTGAGTAACGTAGTTTAATGAAGCTTAATCTGTCCATTACACTTTTAATTTAGATTACTCAAAACACGGCAACGTTCTTGTGACTTCTCAATTGCAGATATGGGCACAAATTACAACATAAGTTTTCTTAGAACAGTTTTATTCTGCAAGGGACATATGAAAATTTAGCCATTAAACATTTCAATAACGTTATACATGTATGCACGTTTATTTATTTTCAACAACAATTACAAGCCACAGAGTTAACAATATAACAGTACGAATTGTAAAATAACAACAATATATGAAGTTAGGAGAATTGCCAATCCTACGAATACTGCAGCCTCCTCGACGTAAATACCGCATGTAAATACCTAGTTTCTTGAATGAAACCAGTTACAAACCCAAGATATTCTTCCACATTCTTCTTGGCTCCACTAAAATATATGATGAATTTTCGATAAATTATGTTTGTATAGAATTATATTAGGCAATAAAAAGTTTCATTATTATTCTTTTTCATCAACAGACTTTAACCTTCCATCATTGGACATAGGCCGGGTTTGGTTCAGGTTTTGACCTACTGTACCACCCTGGCCAGACAGGTTGGTATGGAGTTTCTTTCAAGTTTTCCTTCTCTTTGGTGTCATATTGTCTTGCATATTCTTTATTTTAGCCACCTCTAATGACAATCATGGGAAGGATAGGGTTAGCGGTACTCTACATTCTTAATCTGTTACCACAAGTAGCTTCGTGGATGGAATGAAAATGTAGATAGAAGCCTCTTAAACCACTGAATTGTGGACGCACTTGAAGTGTTCTGTCAGATAGAATCAACTCTGGCTCAGAACTCTGGATCATAAACCTCTTAAGTAACAGGGTAGTAACAATAGTAATGAATAATTTAATAAGTAAATATTACGGACATTAGCCACAAAACGTCATCTTGTTTCAAATTAAACGGAGCTTGTGCTATGATAACTAGATTGACTAATAGAAAACGTATATTTTTTGTAAATACATACATATAATACATAGAAAACACTCAAATTTCCAAAAAAATATTTGCAGATCATACAAACACTTGGTCCGACACGGGAATCAAACCTGAGACCTTAAGCATGCAGTCGCATTCACTACCACTGCGCTACCGGCGCAGTTTCAATTCAGTAGTCTAATAGTCAATTTGGCAAACCAACTCACATTTACTTTCTTGTTCACTGAAACCCACCAATTGCACTATAAAAAATTGTGGAGCACAATGGATAATGGGTCATAGCTCATGGCTGTAGTAAAATTTGTGACAGATAGCATTAAGGGATGTTTACCTGTTCACATGAAGAATAAAAATAAATAAAGAAATACGTTCAAATTACAAATAATTGATTAAGAAGTATCTTGCGAAAAGTAGTATTTTTAAAAAAGCTTATTCGGATTTTACAAAATTATGATAACAGATTTAGTAGCACTTGAGTATTTGATCATATGCTTGAAACGTCTTTCGGCACATGTGCTGGTTACGAGAACTACCAGACTTTGTAATTGTGTCACTCCAAAGCATAACAATTACGTTGTGACACAAATAACTATTTAGATACAAATTTAGTCGTAGTAATTCAAGGACTACGTTTGTACCAAAACATTGCAACAGAATGATACTCCACGACAATGAAGTAGACTTTTTTTTTATTTGTATATTACTGTATTGTTAAAAATTTTACAGAAAACTGAAGACATAATCATGGTAATTGCATTGCATATTTTGTGTTTTTTAAAACTACATTTAAACAAAATGTTAACTTCTTGAATGATCATGACAAGAACCCACATCATTCGTTTGAGTCATAGCAACTATTGCATTTAATAGGAACCGAACTGAATCGAAGAGTACTTTAAAAATGCATAGAATTATATCATATAGGCTCTACTATACTCGTATAGTAATAAAAGTAGCTATGGGCAAAACTGCTACTAGCACCGAAATGAGTCCGGAGTAAAAGTTATTTGGCAAAATATGTTATAATTATTTTTAAGCCATATAATATGCCCAAAATATTGGTTGAAACATTGCCAGTAAATCAATTGTGGTAAATTTGTTCATTAGAAAAATAGCTTGAAATACTTTAGAAATAAATAGAAATGTGTGTATGCATTTTTATTTATTCCCGACCTGTTCGAGTTAACATAGGTTCGCTCGAACAAGTCGGGACCGTTTGAATTTGATGTTAGTAGTTAATACCGGTACTACTAACATATCAAATTCTACTAAACTAATCGATATAAAACTTTACAATATAGCCCATACATCAGTATAACACATAGGCTGCTTTGCTGTAGGTAAAAGCTGATCGATTATTCTCGCCAGGCTATTCTTAGGAATAATCTTTTTTTTTTCGTTCCTTGCTATCAAAGTAAGTTAACAAGAAATTAGTAGGTTTGAACCTGAAAGACTGAAGTGTGAGTACTCACATGGCTAACTAGCTTCAGAGATACTATGAATATGATGCCGTAATTCTGATGACATAGTAATATTGATCATTTAGGCATATGTGTAATGAATGGACTTCTTGATAAGAAGTTCTTTGTTATGTATATTTCCTGTGCTGTAAATCAAATCAAATCACTTGTTTGTGTAAATGTTATACCTAGTTATGTGTGATCAACACCTACCACGCACTACATTTGTAAAGTAGAATCAGTTGTACCAACAAATGTACAACATCATATTACTGATTGTTAATAATCTCAAACTTATCGACGGCCAAACCTATAAAGATTAACGAATTCCATGCTCTCATTTCAAGTGGCTAATTATTATAAACTTATAATATCAGAAACAATTAGACCTTGTGGTCTCCCGGAACAACGAATAATATTTATCCCAAGGTCTACACGACACACACATGTAAACATTTATTCATATAAAAAGCCTTGGAAGGAATAACTTAGAGGTTCTTGTACAGTTGCACACCGCTGCTTTAGGACGTGTATTTGTTGTTAAATAAAATATTTTTACATTCACGTTGACATTTGATTGCCTTGATCAAATATTATTGTTCTAGAGAAGTTTTTGTCCTTCATTGAATTCTTCAGAGGACCATAGTTATTAATAAAAATTTTGATTGGCATACGTCACCACAATCGATTGAAGGCTAGATTTAATTGTGTGTTGCTTTAGTTTTCATGGATCAGATCAGGTTACCTATTAGTCAATACAGAAAATCGTTGCCCACCCACATTCCTGTACTTCAATTCCTCATCTTCTCCTAGTTATTTAACACCACATTAAATAACTAGGAGATTATTATACATTATATTGGCTCTTCGTTCACCGTGTAATCTATCTTTTTCTGGAACGCATTTAATTTCGAAGTTAGGTCGGCTAGAAGTCGTCATTCCTTTAAAATGAAAGTGTAGGAGTTTTAACTGGCTTAATTGGCTAAACTCTTGAGTACTTAGTTCATCACCTCGTCTTAACATATCTTGTTATGGTATATATATGTATGGATATACATATTCTGCACTCGTATATATATGGGTCAAAATAGTTAAAGAACTTCTTTAATTTACGTGTCAATAAGTGCACCAACCTTATCTTTTCTCAGCATCACCCAATCGGTTAAATTATTTAAAGTAGAATCTACACGTTGTTATTTAATAGATTCGACTTTAGAGTACCCCACAGCTTTAGAGTGCCTCGTAAATCTTTTACAGTCGTAGTTCCGTCTCTAGACGATATTCACCTATAAGGTATACACGCACATAGTTTTATACAAATTATTATTATTTATTTCGAACTAAGACTCACGGTATATTGCTAGTTACAGAAGTCTTAACTAAATGATAAAGTTACATCCACTGTTTTTAAATTATATATGTCGCTATATAAAAATAAACTTCATCGAACACTTTCACCTCCAACTCCCACCGGGGAGTTCCGACCAAGGCGCACGCCGCCTCCGTTGACAAGGTGCGGTAACCATGTATGGCTCTAACCGCCAATATCCTCTGAGGGCGCCAGAGGTGAGCCCCATTCTGTTCAGAGCCGCTGTTCACACCAGTGCACCATACAGTGCCTTTGACCGAAGAACCCAAGTGTATAACCGTCTCGTCGCGACGCTGACTCCACCCAAATTGAGCAAAAGTCGCCCAAGGGCTGAAGCGCTCTTGGCGCTTAGCGCAGTGCACTCTTAGCGCAGTGGAAATTGTATTTGACCCGCTTGAGTATAGACTTCTCCATGAGGCCTTTACCTGATCAGGGAAGTGTGTGTGGGGATGTAACTTAAATGATAACGAAATGAATGAAAGTTTTGCAAGTCATTAGAAGCGATCTGAATATTTCAGTCAGTTGAACAGAACAGTTTACTTCCAGACGGTCAGAATATAGCCTTTTCAATTTTGATAGAAAGCTCCATTGAAAACCCAGGTAAAGAGAATTTTCACACGTACCATGAATTGAAGAAATGTGCCTTGAGAGTAGGCAAATACTATTGCGGTGGCCGCTAGATATATTTCAGTATATATATAGTACATCAAATTAAAGTACTGCGTACAAGATAAAATGCTAATAGGTGTAACTTGAACCACTAATAGCGGCACACAAAATAAACAACTCAATAACTTGAAGTATTACTACTTATGTAAATGTTTTGATTGACATATGTGATAAGATAAACAGAAACTGGAAGAAATATTCCATTCAATTGTAGTGTGTAAGTGCATAACCCATGTAATCTATGTTAATTATTTCATCATTTATAATGTACACGTGTAACCCCATTATCCTAACTATATTTAAGCAATGTTTAATATGAATAAATGTTTAGTCTTAATTATGATTTCAGTGTTTTAATTCGTCTCCTAATACACTCCGTACATGGCGACCCTGCCAGTAGCCAAGCAGCCGCGCGACTTGGTTATTTGATACGACTTTGCCTAAAAAAGAGTGGAACTTTTATTAGGCTTTGTGCATAACGTAGTGGAAAATAATTGAAGCAATAATTATGGCGCGATTAGAACAAAGACATCGATCTGTCGATTCGGACGTTGCGATTCGTGTGTTCCGTGAATCTTCAAATCATCGTGATGGGTAACCAAAAATCCCAGGCAGTTGTTATCGCTCAGAACGCAGCGGATGGGAAGAATGTGGCCAGGGCAGATGAAATACAACAACATATGTCCACTACAAATTTACTGCTCATGGTCATGTGTATAGGCATGCTTCTGGGTGTGCTACATTTCGCATATGTGCTATACAAAAAATGCCATATGCAATGGATATCGCGGCAGATCAATAGAGCTGCATTGAGAGCGTCTTTCTTTCGGCGACCACCAGAAATCTCCGGGTGTCTTGAGAGTAAAGCTCAGGCACAGGCTCCGAATAAGCTGTATCCAGGTGTTGGTTAAAATCGGTTAAATATAATGCGTGTGGTGCTAACTGTTCGGTTAAATCTATAAAAAGCGTGCAGATTGTGCGTACGGTACGGCTCGCGTAACACGGTATACAACGGAAACTATAGCTGTATTTAATGAACTATTTAATGGACTTTAGTTGTTATTAATATAATGCACTATAGTATAATAATGTGACGTACATACATATATTCTACTTGAATAAAGTTTGATCAAATTTTGATGATTATGGCCAGCAAATATCAGAATTGTTTGTGGACCTTACGATATCGCAAGCGAATGGAAATTCAGAAAATTATAAAATATTGAAACCTTTAAATGAAAATATAGCTATTAAAAAATTTGCTGAGGGTTTGCGAAATCGTAGGCTCAGTACGATCATAGCCGCTAGGAATTTCACCACCCTAAAGGACGCAATCCAAGGGGCTCTCGATGAGGAAGGCACCAGTACATCCGCTTCTGGAGAAATGTTGGGTATGAATAAAAATTATTATTTTAATTCCAATTATAGAGGTCATCATTTTAGAGGTCAGCGAGGAAGATACAACAACCAGTCTCCCTCTTATAGTTCTTATAGGGGTCAAGGTCGAGGTTTTCGAGGCAACCAGCGAGGGCAGAATCATTAGTTCGCCTTCAGGGGTACTTCAATGCGAGGTCACCAGTTTCGAGGTCAGCAGAATGGAGGTATGTCTAGAGGAAACCGAAGGATAAGCCAACAGCCAAATGTTCACATTATGACTGAAAACCAGCCTGTAAATTCTATAAATACAGAAAAAAATTTCCGTGACTAATGACATTAATCATACAATTTTATCTTGCCATAGTGATTTTTACATAAATTTTTCAGTAAATGGCGTAACATTTCCTTTTTTATTAGATACTGGCGCATCCTTGTGTGCAATTAAATATAAACATGTTTTAGATTTGAATCTTACGATATACAGTGAAGATATAATAATCAATGGTCTCGGGGGCAAAGTCCAAGCAATTGGATATGTGTTTATACAATTGAGGTGCGATGATTTAATTGTTAGTCATAAGTTTTATGTAATTGATACATTGCCAATTAAGTGTAGCGGTATAATCGGTAGAGATTTTTTAAGCAGGTTCAATTCCGTTTTAGATTTCAATAAAAATATTTTGATAATGCGTGATAGTTTAAATAAAAGAATTAATTTACCCATTAGAAATACATTTAATAGTCAATTGGAAATATCTCCTAGGTGCGAGTCTGTTCATTATATCCAGACAAACTGTCAGGAAGATTGTGTGCTTTTTTCAACTGAGATACAAGATGATATTTATTTAGCTAGTTCAATTGCTACTCCTTTAAATGGCGTTATACCTATTAAAATACTGAATACAACGGCAGATTGTGTAACTTTGCAAAAAATTAATTTTGATATACATAAATTAAGTGATTATAATATTTGTTCTTTTAATAAAGCAGAAAATAAAGCAGAGAGAGTAAAACAGCTATTTTCTTGTATGAATTTTTCACATATGAATAATGAGGAACAGACTTCTATCGAAAATTTATGCGCCAAGTATGCTGATATTTTTTATTTACCGGGTGATAAATTAAAGACAACTAATATTTATACACATACTATAACTTTAAAACCAGATACCACTACAATATTTTCTAAGCAGTATAGGTTACCTCAAGCTCAGAAACATGAAATTAAACAACAGATAGATATAATGATTGAAGAAGGCATAGCAGAACCAAGTCAAAGCGATTGATCTAGTCCTGTGTTGTTAGTTCCGAAAAAAGCAGACTCAACAGGCGCTAAAAAATGGCGATTAGTTGTTGACTATCGAAAGTTGAACAATTGTATAGTCGATGACAAGTACCCTTTACCGGATATTACTGAGATATTAGAGTCTTTGTCTGGGAGTGTTTATTTCAGTCATTTAGATTTACACCAAGGGTACTATAATGTAAATTTAGATGAAAACAGCCGTAAATTAACAGCATTTAGTTCTGGTCAATATCAAATGACCAGAATGCCAATGGGTTTAAAGACAAGTCCTAGTTCCTTCTCTCGCATGATGAACATAGCTTTAGCAGGTCTTAACTATGAAAAATGCTTAATATATTTGGACGATTTAGTCTGTTTCGGGAGATCATTAAATATTCATAACAAAAATTTACAGGATATTTTTGAAAGGTTACGTAAAGTCAATTTAAAACTGAACCCTTCTAAATGTGATTTCTTGAAAAAGGAAATTTTATACTTAGATCATATAATATCTAATCTAGGCATACAACCTGATCCGGCAAAAATTGATACAGTAAAAAATTACCCATGTCCAAAAAATTGTGATGAAGTTAAGAGATTTATAGCTTTTGTAAATTGTTACCGAAAGTTTATAGAAAAGTTCGCAGAAATCGCACAGCCTTTAAATGCACTTTGTAAAAAAAAATGTACCATTTCATTGGGATCAAAAGTGTCAGCATGCATTTGAAACACTTAGAGAGAAAATTATTTCTCCTCCCATTCTACAATATCCCGATTTTTCGGAACAAAATGAATTTATTCTAGGGACAGACGCATCTAATTATGCCATAGGATCCGTTTTAGCGAATAAAGATGGACGTCCTGTTGCTTTTACAAGCAGAACACTAAACAAAGCCGAAAAGAACTATCCTGTAATAGAGAAAGAATATTATTGGCAATAGTGTGGGCGGTCAAATATTTTCGTCCATATTTGTATGGTAGACATTTTACGATTCGTACAGATCATAGACCCTTGATTTACCTTTTCAATATGAAAGATCCATCAAGTCGACTAATGAAATTCAGACTTGCTCTGGAAGAATATAATTTTAATGTAGAATATGTAAAAGGTTGTAATAATAGTATTGCAGATGCTTTATCTAGAATTTCCTTAAATGAACTAAAAGAAATGCATGAGCATAATGTTAATGTTTTAACGCGTAGACAAGCCAAGAAACTTCAAGATTCTTCGGTTGATATAGCACCCTCAGATAATTGGCCTGATCAACCAAAAATCGTAGGGACTCATATTAAACCAAAGAAAAAGTTATGAAAAAATCAAGAAAAAGAAGATAATAAATTATGAAACTGACTTATTTTGTTACGCAAGTAGTAAGCGAACAATTTATATTAAATATTTAGAATCTCAATCGCGAAGTTCACGAGGTGACTTTGTGAGAGAGCTATATAAAATATGTAAATATGTAAATGTTGAAGAAGTTTGTATAGTAAAAAATAAAGATAATACAGAATTTATTTGTAAATTGTTAGAAGCAATAAAGAATATGACAGATAGGTCCGGACCACGAATATGTATTACAAAAGATATAGAGCGAATAAATGATAAAGATGACAGACGTGTAATTTTAAACGACTTTCATCTCTTACCTAGTAGTGGCCATGCTGGTATGAGACGAATGTCAAATAATATTAAAAAATATTATTATCGGCCTAGAATTGACAAAGATGTAAAGGATTTTGTGAAACGTTGTGATAAGTAATGAGCATTACAACGACAGCTAATTCAGCATTTGAAAAAGTATTTTTAGTTCTAGTTGGACCATTAGAAACTGATAATGATAACTTTTCTTATATACTAACTTTACAGTGTGAACTCAGTAAATATGTTGAAGCTTACCCTTTAGTTTCCAAAAGGACTGATGATGTTGCAAAATCATTTGTTAATAATTTTACTCTTAGATATGGTGTTCCTAAAGAGATAGCTTCTGACAGAGGTAAGGAATTTATATCATTTACATTCAAAGAAATTTGTAAATTATTGCAAATTAAACAATTAAATTCTACTGCCTACCATCATCACAGCATAGGGGCATTAGAAGTTTCTCATAAACATCTTAACTCTTTTCTTATAATTCATACAGATAAGCACCCAGAGACTTGGAGCCATTGGCTTCCCTTTTGGTGTTTTGCATACAACACTTCGGTGCATTCCGAAACGAAGTTTACGCCTTATGAATTAGTATTTGGTAAAAGATGTATACTTCCAAGTAACTTGTGTAAAGATTTAGTTGATCCTATATATAATTATGAAAGTTATCCAAGTGAATTAAAATATCGTATACAGCTTTCACAGAAAGAAGCCAGAGATAATCTACTTAAAAGTAAATTCAATAGGAAGATAGGTTATGATAAATATACAAATCCAGTTACATATAAGGAAAATGATTTAGTGTTAGTGAAAAATGAAGTAGGTAACAAGCTCGATGACTTATTTTCAGGTCCTTACAAAGTTGTCAGGGACATACCACCAAATGTAGAAATTATGAAAAATAATAAGTTAGATATAGTACATAAAATAGGACAAAATTATGTATATCTTAATAAACATTATGATACTTATAATGATTATTTCAGTGTTATATTATATTACTATAAATGCAATTGTACTCTTTTATATATATACTCATTTATATAAAAAAAAACTAATGTAATTGTTTTTTTTTTCTATTAGAAGGGAGGTGTAGTGTGTAAGTGCATAACCCATGTAATTTATGTTAATTATTTCATCATTTATAATGTACACGTGTAACCCCATTATCCTAACTATATTTAAGCAATGTTTAATATGAATAAATGTTCAGTCTTAATTATCATTTCGGTGTTTTAATTCGTCTCCTAATACACTCCGTACACAATTACTGAATACAAACTTTGAAATTTTGACCTAGAGAATAATAAAGCTACAAATCTCAAAGTGCTAGTAGATGTCGAAGTCGATTCCAAAACAGTAACATTTTTATTGCTAATTTATTTATGAAAAATATTTAAAAAATAATTATGTGCTCTATAATCTTTGGTAAAAGTAATAAAAGGTGTAATGTCATTAAAGTATACCGCAACGTGATCGATAAAGACATTCAATCTATGCTTTGGCCTTTAAACATAATACAAACTATTTGGTTTTACCCAAAATACCACATCAAGAACAATGTCATACATCCAAAGGGCCGATTTTCGAATGTAGTATCTATATGTAGGATTTTATTCTTCAACGCCGTACTTTTAACTCGTCTACTTGTATTTCATTTTAATAATGATATCAGACAACACTTAAGCTTCGTTTATATTGCTGCGTATTATGATTGCTGCTTTTATTCCACTGGGTTTTTTCTGAATAGCTTCCTAGCTATTATTCATGTCCATAGAAACATAGATTTTGTTCTGACTATTCAGGGCATTCATAGATTTTTTAATAAGAAATGCCTTCGGTCCTACACTATCGTTAACTGGCTTTTCGTTTTGTGGATATCTGTTACTTATGTTTTAATCATTCACTTCTCTTATGAGTCACTATCGCATACTTTGATAGTCTTGAGTACAATATGCTTTAATATCAATATATTTTACGCTACACAGTGCGTATTGTTTCTAAAAGAAATGCTCAATTTATGGAATGAAGAAGTTTTATGTCCTCAATTAAAGAGGGACATGGACGTGAAAGACTACTGCAAAGCAATGTTTCGGACGTACGTTGATATACTAAAGGGCTATGATACTTTTAAATCAATCTTCAAGTACTTTGTAAGTACTCTGACGCATAACGTTTAGTAAAATAAAAATCATTAGGTGGGATAATTAATCATTACGTAAGAAGCTTCTTCTTCTGTCCTACTTTCTAGTTAGCAGCCAGGCCCCGTAGCGGGCTAGGTACCGCAGAAGACTCAGGCGCCGGAGATCACTAGACGATAACCGTGCTCCTTAATCGTAGACCTGGGGGTGACAGATGAGGCCATTTGCCACCCTATCAGATACAGATCGGGGTTGCAATGCGAGTTCTATGGACTGCACGCATCCTTTTCTTAGTAGAGAAACCATGAGGTTTCCACACAGGAGGGGGCTACTCACAGCTGCAGGTGGCCCGAAGTATGTCGGGGTTACAGGGATTTTCTTACTAGGGTGCACCTGGTCCCCTGGCTAGTAGTGCCTGAGACAGCGTGCGGTTTTTGGTCGGTTCGAGTTCGACATAACCACCCTTCGGTGGTATCCGTGAAGATTTCCACAAAGTACAAAGAAGGAAGGTGGTTAATTTACAAACGTCTCAGTAATGAATATGTATTACTAGCTATTTTTTTAAAGCTCATCAATCAAGCTTAATATATTATTAAACCAACTGAAACCTCACCCCGATATTCGCCCATTGAGGGTCTATAATAGGATCAGTCAAAAAAAGCTAGGTATTGAATCTAGATGGCTATGTGAACCTAAATAAGCAAGTGGCGAACACATGTTGTTGAGATGGGTATCAGGAATGTTGTTCTTTTTTTTAAATTAAATAAAAATTTTAACATTAAATTATTTATTTCAGATTTCCTTTTACGTACTAGATTTATTTTCTTATGCATTAATTTACGTGGAAGCGATCATTCGACTCATTAGAACTGTCTGTCTGCGACTGTCGAATAAAGTTGGAAAAGTAAGTGTTGGAATATTATTTACGTCTGTTAGAAACCTGTTATTTTTTGGTGTGAGAATAAAAAAAGCTACTTTGCAGAATATGGTTACGCCAACTGCTGCCATAATATGCTCTTGGCTAATGAAAACCTTCTTATTGCAAATAATATTTTGCATATATTGTGAAAAGTTTCATATAGCTTTGGAAAATAACCAAAATGCCTGCATACAAACTCGTATTTCCAAAGCAAGACGCTCAGGTACAAATTAGCCATATTTTATTCAATTTTTATTTACAAACGTTATGCACTACTTTTGCACATCGGCAGACTGAATACTCTGGGCATTTTCTTGCAGTCAACCTTCTAGTGGTGTAGAAATTATATAAAGTGGTAGGTGCACAAAGGTTAGATACATATTATTACATACATAGATGCTCAGAATAGAACATATCATACGTGCAAAAATAAACGTACATAAAGAAATATGCACTAATACAAATAGACATACACACGTACATATATATACGCTATGAATACCGAAATATACGGTATGCTGTGAATTAGGTAATTCTACTGGTTCACTGAGAAATAAATCTTGAACTTTCTTTTTGAATGTAAATCGATTTATGAACGTTTTGATTTCGGGAGCGCATTCCAGAGTAGTACCGCTTAAACAAAAAACAAACAGTTCACGAAGTCAGAGTTGTGAAAGGGACATGAAGAAAGTAGATTATTAACTGAGCTACGGTTGCTATCGTGTTTAGAGCACAGGTAGCGGAAATACAGAGCAAGGTAAAGTGGTACGGACGGTGAGTTGAGAAATAAAAATATAGAGGTAAGAGCTCACTGATTGCGCCGTTGGCGCATCGGCAACTATTTTAACTGGGAACACAAAGCAGACACATGGTTATACTGCAGAATATTAAAAATATATCGAATGTAGTTATTGATAAGGCGGTCAAACTTATTAAGGAGGTCTTGAGTCAGGTCGAATTAACATACATTAACATAGCCGATTAATGGAATAATTAGGGACTACATGACTGTAACTTTTGAGTTATAAAGCAGGAAATTTTCTAGCTCACGCTAGTGACCTGAGCTCACCAATCGAGGGTCGAGTCGATAAGTAAACCCAACTCAACTTTACTGCTGGACTATATGAAATGATTAAATCATTGAAAAAAATCAGTGGCACCGAGGTGGTATTTGATCTGTTCATTGTACATTTGCTGCCTATAATGATGGTCTGACATTTGGCTGGATTTGCTAATAGTTCAAATATCTACGACCAGGATTTTATGAAATCTAGATCCCTGTCAACCTCATCAACAACCTGTGTCACTTCCTCCACCCTTGCCTGTCATATTCACATCGAAACTGTTGAATTATGAGGTTATAGAAATTGAAAATAATACAGGAGATAAAATTCCGCCTTGTGGAACGCCAGTGTAGAGGTTGCACCAACTTGATGACAAATCATCAACACGAACGCACAGAGTTCACCCTGAATGTGTGTTGAGAACCAATCCAGTATCTCGGAATGAACCATGAAATATGCTAGGATGCATAACAGGTTTTCGCGATTGACAGTATTAAAGGCACTAGAGAAATCAACTAAGACTAAAACTGTGACTTTCGTGTCTTCAGTGATTGTTTCTAATATGGCCAGCCACTTTATAGAGAGCGGTAACTGTGCTGTGACCAGGCTGAAGCCTGATCATGGAAAGTTAAAGTTAATTTTTGTACACAAATTATGTGACTTGTTTAAGTATACAAGTCTCAAATAATTTAGATAAGAAGAGAAGAATGGCAATAGGTGGAAAATGTTCAGGCAGAGAAGGGTTACTATTTTTTGGAAGTAAAATGATATAAGCCACGTCTTGATATCTTTAGGAGACACCGGAGAAAATTCAATGAATAAAATGAGTCTGTAGTGGGATGGTAAGACCAGATATACAATATAGTGTTTAACACTTAGAAGATCCAGCGTAGCTGTGGATGAAAAACGACGGTTGATATCATTCAGACTTATTTTATTATTAAACACGGGATAACATAGTTTTTCACTATAACTATGAATTCCAATCAAATATACATTGAAATAAATTGTTCTATTGAGTAATCTAAGACAGTGGCGTCACAATTTTGTATTTAGTACATTTTTCATACAAAATTGTCGTTCGGACAGATAATCAAAAGTAACTAATTTGACTAAGGTGTCATCTAGCCTATTTGATAATATAATATATGATTATAATATTTATTCATCATTTTCTTACACTTTTATCAAATTCATGTTTGATGTTTGAACAATTATTTTCTTTCTTTCATTGTAATTACAATAAATATTTATTTACAGATTTAGAACTAAAAATGACCAAGAACGTACAACGCCTGTATCGATCGTCGTGCAAGAGGATGTCAGTGTGTGGCTTATTCTACGTTGATACTGCACTGCCTTTGACGTTAATAGGTCTCCTTACCAGTTATACTGTTGTTCTGATTCAATTTGCTTTATCCGAGTAGTAAAATAGAGTAGCTTTAGGTAAATATATTTTATTTATCAGTCTAAACAAGCAGCTTGTATGCATTATACTAAATGTTAAATATATACAATTACGTCATCATCATCATCATCATTATCAACGACAATTATATCAATGTTAGAAATAAAAATAATTATTTCTTTCACAAAAATTATTCCTTATTATTCATTAAAACTGTTATACCTATATCATTTTTATAGACTAATTCATTACATCAGTAATAAAAATTAAGATTATGAAACACAATGAAATAAGTTCAAATAAATTGTTATATTAGTTTGTTATTTTAATTAAGACATGTCATAATATCAAGTTAAAATAAAAACATTTCATTAAATAATCAACATTTGTTTTAAGAAATTAATTATCATCATCATTTCAGTCATCAAGTCATCATTTTCACTTACATTTTGGATTATAATACACAGATACTGGTGAAAACACAGATATAAACACAGTTAAAGATACAAATAGATTTATAACTATTGTAGAGTTAACTGTAATAATACAATAACGTAATTCACTGTTAGGCTAATTAATCCCTTAGGCAGGGATGAATCAATCGTGAAGGCTCTGAACGCGTTCATCTTTTCAAAGCTAGTGTTATTAAACCGAAGTATATTCTTGCAAAGTCTTTTACTCCCCTCTGAAACATAGTTTATTAAGTAGAATTTCGTGACAATTGTTGCAAATAAATAAATTATACAACGGATAACGAAGTAGACATATTAGAGCACCTATTGATGCTATTATGAGAGTAATTGGGGTAAGTGTACGAGTTTTACACTACCATGGTAATTTTAAAGCCTTTTGCGTCCCCAAGCGGGACGTGAAAAGGCATCTCACTAGGCGACCATGGTGTGGTTCTCCATATGGTGACTACAACTTTTAGATTCTATTCATGTTTTCCATCAGGCAGAGTAACATCACTTTGGCAGGTTCCATAAAAAAAAAACAACAATTTTCAAATATACCAAACCATTGTTATCTGTTCGTCTAGTACTTAGTGATTCTAAATGTTAGGTTTTAATGCGTGGGTTCGATTCCTATTCAGGGCAAGTGACGTGTAATGAACACAATCATTCTACATCTGGATGTAATTTATCTATGATATATATGTATTTAAAAATATATACGTATCAACAGTTTAGCTGCCAGACCAGATGGCCGTAGATGTGTAAGGCTAATATTATTATTCATCACGTGGCAGTCTTTCACAAATATTTTATTTAGTTTTACGTATTATTGACTTAGAAAAGAGAAAGCTATATTCCTTACCTAATTCTTGGTTGTTGCTTAACAAACGGTAGCAAACTTCATTCACGTCATTGATAACTTCGTAAAATTGCTCACAGTGATAACTGAATATTGCAATAATTGAGACATTTTTTATTACCCAGTACAATGCTCCCAAACGAAAGGATACCTAGAACAAAAACGCTAAGATTACAATAAATAAAATATTTCAACTAAATCTATTTTTGAATACCAAACTCTTTACAAACTAGTATCTAAATGTCAACAATCAGGTCTCTCTTCATGCTTTCCATCAGACAGAATATAGTCACTTTGGTGGGTTCTTATAAAAAAAAAATTAAAAAATAATTAATGATGTCGTGGGACACCAGATAGGAACGAAGTTCCTTCGGATAATGTGGAATCGACACAATTTGCAAAAAAAATCGTGCTCAATTTTATGTAGGTTTTCTTGATTTTTCTCTTAAATTTTGCTGATTAGTTTTTATTTAAGTACAAGAAAGTATTTAGGAAATTCAGTATTTTAGGAAATAAAATAATAAATTCCTTAAAATAATAAAATAGCACACATGACGCGCTTTCGCGCCTGCGCACGTCTCATTTAACGGTTTTATTCCACGCACTTTTTTCTACAGGTTTATTCCACAGATTTATTCCACGCACTTTTTCCACTTACGGTTTTACTATCACATTTTTTTCATTTCGGTCCCGCAGCGAAATCCCTATCCCCTCCAAACCTGCCGTAAGGAACTTCGTTCCAAAAATACAGAGAAAAAAATAAAAAACGTACCGTTTCTTTGACTTCAATCGAGGGTGTTTTATCCAGTGTTAAAAATGTTTGCACATAAAGTAATGTATGCAAAAGTGTATCACATGTTGTAAAAAATATCTGAAACAAATAATTGATCAAGTAATTAGTTAACCTCATAGACGTTAAACCTTAAGTTCGATTCAATAATTAAGGTACCCTGTACTTTATGCTACATCTTCTTTATGCCTCAAAATACAAACTTTGAGTGAAGTAGGGTTCATTCCATTCAGCGAAGTATTTTCCAATATGCAGCAATAGTTACGTCATCAAGCGTCAAGCGAACGGTTAGGCACATTTAAAATTACAAAGTAGTACTCACTGGAACTTGAAAAACGTTTTTGAATATAGAAAATGTTTCCATTAAATCCTTGTACACTTGAAACAACTGTTTCCATGGTTTATCACCTTCATTATTTATATTTTGAGATACTCGGGTGTGATACTGGATTTCCGACATCCATGCAAGTATACCACCACGCAAGAGTTTGCTCAAACAAACGCCGTACGACATATATACGTCGAAGTACACCAAAGAGAAATAGTACATAGTGACTGGCACACTTAAATTGAAAAGAAGAAAAACTAAATAGATTACGAGATGCCTGAAAACGTAACTCCAATTGTCAAAAATGATATTTTTATATTTATCAAAGTGAACGATTCTAAAAGATCGTTGGATGATGACAATCATTCGCACATGTTTGTTGCTGGAGTATACATTATGAAAGTAAAACATGAAGTAACCTGCAATAGTGACAATCAAGCTTGAAATATAAGTAAAGCTCAAGAGTGAACTGATTTCTAACGTTTGAGTAAAGTTATCAACGTTGACAGCATTTAGATTTAATGCTATGTAAAGCAGCACACCAAGTAGTGAAATAATATGATAAGAGATATTGTTGGGCAAGATACAATTTCTTTTAATGTAAAATTTTGATAAGAAAAACATATGTTGTATAATTTGTGTCGGTAGTAATACTTTTTGGAAACGTCTGTCTAAAAAGTTTTTACTAAATTTTACTCTTGTATCCATTACCACCATGTTGTCCTTCAGTGGTACGATTGAGGAAAACAGGAAGTGAGTTACAAATTAAAATAGAAGTCATTACGTTAAAAGAATTTCATAAAGTTAAAAGGTTCGTTTTTTTATACATCACATCGTAAATTTATTAATTATTGCAACTAAATTATATCTTTATCGCTTAAATAAATAGAATAATCGTTTGCTTTATGAGTATTTTTAGAATAAGAGCGGAAACAAGAAAAAAATTATAGACTAGAATTATATATTATAGGAGTGCTGGGCTAGAAAACCTCCACGTGGTGCACCCTGGAAACGCTGGCATCACCGCCAACGGCTAATATTCTAGCACGAAGAGGAGGCCAGTCTTTTCGGCCATTAGCTTGAAGTTTGGCCAAACAGAGCGGGCGTGTCTGTTGATTCCTCTGTTGGCTCTTCGCTCTTCGGAGCAATGAGGTGGAAAACCTCGTTAAAAATCATGAAGGTTTCATGGATAGGAGTTTCTCCACTGTCAAAGGTGGAGAAAGGAGTACGGGCTCGGTGTGTACCCACACTGCCGCCGAGCAGGCATCGGAAGTTTTAATCTTCCTGCCACCGTTATCATATCGTAATCTCGAGAAGAGTGTCGTGGTTATGTCTCACAACTCCGATCGGGGGCGAGGGTCTTGGCTTAGCCGCCCGGACTGCGAGGAAGAAAACCTCTCTAAAAATTACCCCGAATCCCGTGTTCTGATGCATGACCAGGCGATGCATTGCTGATAGGTAGTTCAGTCGCAAGCGCACCCCCAGCCGAGGCACCTGCGGATCTCTCGGTTGGGTACAAATTTACGCTTGGCCGGGTACTGGGGGATCTCTGCCCGGGTCGACCGTTAATTCTCCCCCACTCGTGGGTTATATTATGGAAACCAATAAACAAACTAAAAATAAACAAAAGACGATCAAGGATACGCTGAAGGTGGATGATGCCTCGTCTAACGACGAGGAAGTTTTGCTCCAGACGCCTATTTTCAGAGAACTCCCTGCAGTCAATCACACTCTTGGGGCCAGACGAAATTTGGAACGACTACGTTCCAAATCTGATTCTCGTGAAATGGTGGAAATGAAGCCTGAAATACACGATCTCGAGAATAGAAAGCGAGTTCGCTCGAAAGAGGATGATGCTGAAATGTTACCTCCTAAAGTGGCAAGTAGCCAAAGAGGGAGGTCGAGGTCGCACACCCCAGTCTCAGTTCCTGGTGGTTCCGTTTTTTTTAAAGCGGAGGTGTATAGGCAAGCCCGTGCGGAAGGCGAAGTCATAGCTGAGGAGGAGATTGCAGATCTCCTGACTAAGATCGGAGTGCCGGTGGAAGGGGATTCTGTGCCTCAATCAGCAACAATATTGATGGAGAGGTCACGTGCGGCTGTGGCCATTATCAACAAAGTAGCTACAAAATCAAACAACCTGAAATTTTCCTTTGTCAGGGCTCTGAAAGACTCCTCCTCCGCGGTGTCTGAGGTCGTTGAATGTCTTGTCCAAGACATGGTCCGCCTAGAAGAGGCGAATGACCGTCTTGCAGCATCCAATGATCACCTTACGAAGCAAGTGGCCGAACTGAACGCTAAATTCGCCCAATTTCGAGCTAAGGCGCATTCAGAATGTCCTGAACAGCCAAATTCGGTTTAAGAGCAAAACTCTCCCTCCTCTACTTTTCTGGATTCCCAACTACGTCAAATAATTGACGCTGTCTGGCGTATGATAGACGGGCGCCTCGTAGGTCTTGAGGCAAGACTGCCGCCGGCGCCAATCGTTCGACCGCCGCTAGCCACAGACAAGTGGAAGGCTGCTACAGTCACAACAACACTTCCAGTTTCGGAGGGTCATGTTAGTGGAACCTATGCTGCGGTCGCGTCAGTGACTAGGCCTGTGACTGCAAAGAAAGATAAACGATTGGTTGTGGCAAGGACAGACACAAAGAAGACTGAACTGACTAGTCCACTAAGATCAAACCAAAGGGGGATTTGAAATCCGTTCAAGCGCATACTTTGGTATCTGGAACGACGAACGTCCTTCACGTTCCCTCAAATTCAGAACCTGTACCCGGCCCCTCCGCATCAGCACCTTCTAACGATGACTGGCATAAAGTTAACGGAGGTAAAAAAAGACGTAGAAAGCAGAAAATTAAAGTGTCTAAGTCGAGTCCACCGCCGGTGACAGACACTGCCACAAAAAAGGTACGTAAATTGCAGCCGCCTAAAACGGCGGCTGTAGTGGTTACCGTGTCACCGAAAGCAGCATAAGGTGGGCTAACTTACGCAGATATTTTTAAGAAAGCGCGAAATAGCCTAACCAGTGAATTCGGGGCCTCAGGAGTGAGAATACGCCTCGCCCAAACGGGAGCTCGAATCCTCGAGTTCACCAGGATCGAAGGTATTAAGGTTGCCGATACCTTTGCTGAGAAACTGCGAAGTATATTTCCAGTGACGGATGGTATCAAGATCGCCAGGCCCACTAAGTGTGCGGAACTACGTATTTTGGGTCTGAACGACTCTGTAACATCAGAGGATGTCCGCGTTGCTATTCAAGAGAAGACAGAAAGTAACGAGGGCACCAATATCAGGGTTGGTATCATCCACCCTGGTCCAGGTGGGCTTGGTTCTGTGTGGGTCAGCTGTCCCGTAGCGTTGGCCAAAATTTTGGGCGACGCCGGTAAAGTCCTCATCGGTTTTGTGAACGCCAATGTCACGGTTTTGGCGTTAAGACCGATGAGGTGCTACAAATGCCTAGCGTCGGGACACACACGCGCCAAGTGGGCAAGTTGCTTTGACTGCAGCGGACTGTGCTTCCGTTGTGGTCAACCGGGGCATAAAGTTGCGGAATGTTCTGCCGCTCCTCATTGTTCACTTTGTGCGACGAGCAATAAACCTGCCAATCATCAAATGGGGCAAGGGGGTTGTAAACCACCCAGTACTCATGGCACTTCGAGGGCTAGCCAATCGGCCCAGGCTGCCCCTATTGTAATCCGTGTGTCATTACCGTCGCCTATGGACGAGGTTGTAGAGACAATCCGGTAATGGACCAAGTCGCTAACCTCATTGTCCAGACGAACCTAAACCACTGTGCCGCGGCACAGGACCTCTTTCTACAAACCATGGCACAGTGATCAGTTGGAGTTGCCGTAGCTGCGGAGCCTTATTATGTTCCTCCCTGACCAAATTGGCTGGGTGATCGGACCGGCACCGTGGCAGTCGTCGGCTCCATGGCGGCTCATTCCCCGCCCTTGTCGCTAAAAGACAAGGGTACTGGATATGTTGCTGCCGAGTGGGGGCGGATCATCATATATGGTGTGTACTTTATTAAACGTATAACGAAGTAGACTCCTTTCTCCACTATGGAGCACTTATTGATGCTAGCATCGGATTGACAGTCATCGGAGTAAGTGTCGGCAGTGACCTACGTGAACGCTGGGCTGCGCATATTATTTTTTGTTATAAATGATTGTGTAAAACTGTCAATTTAAAAGGTCTATATATAGCTATCTATGCAAAGAATCTTACACTCAGTGTTATTTGGAACTTCAATCTCTTTGTAGAAAATGATAGTGACGAATTGAATATATATTTTATTCTTATAATTGATATAAAGTCAATTATAGTAATACATCAGATCTTCCATTCATTAAAAATATATTAAACTTGGGGTTTATTTATACCATTGACTGATGGTACTTGGTGGGACTTGCTACACTTATTAAATAAAATTACTTGTACTGTTTCACTACAACTGTATTAAATATAAGATAATTTAAAATATTTAAAATCATAATACTCATAATGTAAGTTAATCAAAACAATATACAAACAACATCGAAAAAAAGCTGCTTCTAGTACATTTTTTTTTTATGCGCTCTTGAAAGTATATTGTACAAATTTTAAATATAATGCCCAATCCAGCAGCAAAATATACGATTCTGTTATATTTATTTCCAGTAGGAGTTATAAAATTATCTTAAATAGTATATTTAGCTGTGAATAAAATAGACAAAGTGAAATTCATGTGATAAAAAATCCTGAAAATATGTTTCGAAATATAATTTTCTAGAAAAATATTTTGGGGATTTGATATTGTTTTAATTATTATTTTTTAACCATAATTTATTTTATATATTGTAGCACTTAGTTTACTCGCCAATTACTTACTGATCCACAATATTATTCTATGTGAAATCAATAACAATTCAATTACTCTAATTATTATTATACATACTTAAAGGAATACATTTAGTAATTAATGATAATATTCATAATTTTACAGTCCTATGCCACTGTTATGCCAGCTGACCACGGTGTTTCTGTCAAGACGGGGAAAAGGACTGCAGTAACTCGAACGGAATATCGTACTTGAATACTTAACCTATTATATGAACTATTTCGACCGAGGTAATATCAAGATCTCACAGAAAAACGGTCTTTAGCAATCCGGGCATTACGTTTACTGAGTAACGTGGTTTAATGGAGCTGAATCTATCCCCTACACTTTTAATTTAGATTACTCAACACGCGATAACGTACTCGTGACTTTTCAATTGCAGATACGGGCACAAATTACAACACAAGTTTTCTTAGAACAGATTTATTCTGCAAGGGATATAAGAAAATTTAGCCATTGAACATTTCAATAACCTTACACATGTATGCACGTTAATTTATTTTCAACAACAATTAGAAGTCACAGAGTTAACAATATAACAGTACGAATTGTAAAATAACAACAATAGGTATAAGAAGTTAGAAGAATTGTCAATCCTACGAATACTACAGCCTCCACGACCTAAATATCGCAAGCGCTTAATTGTCCGTATTTATGCAAAATGGAACCAGACGACAAATTTTTTTTTTTAATTTTTTTGAAGAATATTGATTTAAAAGTGGCTTAAATTCTTATACAAAAAAGAACCACATGATTTTTCATTTCCTAACCAGCTATAAAAAAAGCAGAACAGAACCAACAGTAACAACAATCATTACGTATAACGCGAAATCGAACCACAGTACAACGGGACTCGATTGTTCAAACAATTAATCGATATTATTACCGTGTCATTTTATTCAAAACAGATCCACAAATACTTAGTATCTTTATACAAAGCACACATTTCTATTATTAACATTTGTTTATAATACACGAAAAGAAACCAAGATTTTGTGATATCGTTATGCGTAAAATAGATTCATAATAATTATTAACAATATTTTTTTGCAAAATGGAGCCACAAGCATTCGGTTCTATCATGCATAAGTAAATATTGTAAAACAAAAGAACCACTAGTATGTGATCCCATTATGCATATAACGTTTTAAAGCCCGTCATCGCTCGAAGGTACCAAATGACATGATATGTACGTGCCTCTCATTTTCAAATAACGAAATTTTTACTTTATTGCATTGCAATTTGGCTCAAAGTACCGTAATTCAAAGTTTTATAGGAAACATTAACAATCTGTCAAAATAGGTGATATTCAACGAAGTAGTTCGAATGCGTGATGACCGTTTTTTTTCTCCGGGAAGAAAGTTCTATTGTTTTTGTTAATAACTTTTAAAATTGAGTGTTAAATATGTTAAGTAGATGCAAGCGATTGGTAAATAAAGCATTGGAAATGAACACCCAAGATAATAACGAAGATACAACAGGTAAGTGTTTTACTTTAAAGCATTTAAGTACCTACTTAATAAATCTCAGATGTAAACTTTATCCACATTACTCCATAGTGGATTGGGCAAACGTTACTTTGAGGGATGCGTTTTACTCGCATTTTAACGATCGATATTGACAATATTTTTGTTTGAACTATTGATGGTTTAAGTATTACGTTCAGTTAAATACATTAAGGAAAGTTTAACAGTACTGTTGTGAATCAGCAAAATGCCCACAATTTACCAATAACCGTCAGTTGTTTTTTTATTTGTTTGAATTTAAAATTAGCTGGCTTTTGTGAGGAACAAGGTGGATTGCTTCACTAGCCCGCGAAATTCATTATATTTTTGCCTAGGTTTGGCCACTGTTATGCATGATTTTGTACATGGCGATTGTATAAAACTTTCAGTAGTGACAAAAAGCCGTGTCCGTGCAAAAGTTGCTTAGCGTGGACTTTCTTTTTTAACAACTAATAATATTTTGCTATTACCATTTACATATAATGAGTTAGAAAGAGTTAGAAATCACATCTTGTGAGAGACTGGTGCCTATGATAGGTATAGAATACCTGTGTTACAGGTCACCAGGTCCCCACACCACTTAGTTTACAAGTTAGTTAACTTCTTAGACAGCGATATACATGCAGGAGAAGGAGAAAATTTTAAATTAAACATTAACTTGAACATTATAATCGTTAGTGTGTGCGTGTGTGTATGTGTGTGTGTGTGTGTGTGTGGTGTGTGTGTGTGTGTGTGTGTGTGTGTGTGTGTGAGGGTGTGTGTGTGTGTGTGTGAGGGTGAGTGTGCGCGTGTATATTTGAGTGTGTGCGTGTGTGTGTGTATGTGTAAGTTAGCGAGAGCGTAGGAATATATATCAATCAATCACTTAATTGCTATTATGTCATTACTAACTTATATTTATACCATTTTATTGTTATGCCAAAACGGTGAGTAAATTTTCAGTGCTATCGTAGTCAAGAGTTTTTAACCAATCACATATCGTATGTTTGCATTCTAATTTTGTGAGAGGATATATCGACAAAAAGGTATTCACTTTGTTATATACATACCCACCGAGAAAACAGTAAAAACGATGTGACAGACTAGTACGGAAGGCGACATTATTACATACAGCACCCTTCCGACGTTTGCTCTTTTTTAAATTTGGATCGTAAACTGTTTCAGTGTGCTTCTTCAAAATAACTGCCAATATAAAATTTTGTCTGACTGTCAATACATCCCATAATCCATAAAGCTCTCCTGTCGGGTAACGGAATGGTAGTCCAGCCCCAACCTTCAGTACAGCTCACTGAGCTCTTTCTATTTTCAGAAACTGGACCTTACTCACTCCTCCCCATGAAAGAATGCAATAATTAATGATTGAGTGACATAGAGCATAGTATACCATTTTTATTGTTTTAACATCAGCTACCTGTCTTAATATTTTAAAAATGTAAATTAGCTTGCGTATTCTAGAAACAAGGGTAACTATATGTGGCTTGAAGCAGAGAGTTCGGTCTATCTGCACTCCGAGGTATTTTATAGATTCCGGCCTCTGAAGGGGGGAACAGGAGCAAAGTCCGTTATCCATCAGAGAGCATGTGTGGGCAGTAATGGAGAATGTATTAGGAGGTAGGATATTCTTTCTATGGGCAAAAGCAATGTATTTAGTTTTGTCAACATTAAGAGACAAAATGTTAGTCTTTAGCCATTTGCAAACAGTGTTTTAGACATCTAAATACGTCCTCCCAGGTATTGCCGCTGAAAAAAGCACTGTGTCATCGGCGTAAGACAATATTTTTCCACCATTAAGATCAAGCTGACAAAGGTCATTAATATAAACAAGGAATAGGCTCGGTCCCAAGATGCTACCTTGTGGCACACCATAGCATATGGTAAGCTCATCGCTAACCCACGAATCAATCATTACTCGTTGACTCCTGTCACACAAGTAATCCTCAAATAATTCTAATGGGAGACCTCTGACACCAACTCTATTCAGTTTCTGAATTAGCAAGGGGGCAGAGACGGTGTCAAAGGGCTTGGCAAGGTCAAGGAATACTGTGAGACACTTGTCCCCCTGTCCAGACTGACAGCAATTGAGTTAATAAGTTCGTGGACAGCTTCATCAGTCGATTTACCGCACCGAAAACCATATTGGAATGGTGAGATAAGGAAATTACTTTCAAGGAATTTCATGAGACGAACATTCATAAGGCGTTCTAAGATTTTAGACATAGTGGGTAGAATAAAAATTGGCCTATAATTACTAATATTATCTCTATTTCCACCTTTATGAATCGGTTTGACAAGGGCAATTTTAAAGGGTTTAGGAAAATCACCTGTTGTAAAAGCAAGGTTGCAGATATATGTCAGAAGGGGTACGAGTGTATTCCTGTATCGTTTAATAATTTTTGCTGAAATTTGATCAATTCCCACAGCAGCGTCATCTCTAAGTCCCTGAATTATTTGTTCAACCTCCGTATCGTCAGTAGGTACAAGAGCAAATGAGTTAACCGGCGAACAGTCAGAAAACTCTGTACACACAGCCAGTTCACCATCAACAATTATTTTCTCTGCTAAATTTCTGCCTATGTTTGTGAAAAAGTGGTTTAGGCTGTCAATATGGATTTTAAGGTTATCATAGTTAATAAGTACACTAGAAGCACTGTTTCTTTTAGAAAAGTTGCATATGTTTTTGATTGTATGCCATAATTTTTTCTTGTTGTTTTTTATCTTATTGATTTCCAGTTTATTATAATCTCTTTTTAATTTTCTTGTAAGAGCATTACAATAATTTCTGTAGCGCTTATATATTGTCTTAAGGATTACATATTTGGGTCTCTTTTTTAATTTCTTGTATAAATTATCACAATTCCTCATGCAACGTAACAGAGTAATAGTAATCCAAGGTTTATTGATTCTCTTCCTGTTAGCCACCTTTAAAATTCTAGAATTCTAGAATTCTCAATTGTTTTGGATATAGTGGACATAAGAAGATTTGTAGCAATAGTAGCATTAGTACAATCAAGGATATGATGAAAGTTAATATTTTTAATAGCTATATCTAAACTATCGTAGTTAATACGTATTATAGATTTAGATCCTTTTTCAGGTTATATTTTTAGTGTTAGGATAACGCCTACACATTCGTGGTCGGTGATAGAAGAGTCCATTATAAAACAGGTACCATTTAATTTAGTTTTCATCATAATATGATCCAGACACGTTTTTTTACGAGTAGGCACATAGTGAGCTGAAAGCATACAATGACTCGCTAGGACATTCAAATACTCATGCGAACGCCTATCGCTAGTATTCTGTGTAATATCAATGTTAATATCCCCACAGAGGATAATGTTTTTGTAGTGGGACAATTGACTTAGCATAGAGTCTAGTGATGCATTAAAATTAGTAGTATCGTACTGGCTAGGAGGTCGATAAATACCGATAATACAAGTATCGACACGTAGTTTTAAAATTAGACAGTTAGCGTCAATTAAATAGGGTCCTTCATACAATATTTTAAATTCATTTTTATAATACATCACGACTCCCTCATTTTGTGTTTTGTGAGCGGAAGAAGCAACAAAACTGTACCCTTCAAGAACTGGTATATTTTGCGCAGTGAAAAGCCAGCACTCTGTTAAGACAAGCACATCCCAATCTATGTCTGATCGACAAAGAAGTGTATTGAAATTATGACAATTGCAATTTAAACTTCTAATATTTTGACATAGAAGTTTTAGAGTTTTGTGATGAGGTATTAAATTTTTAACGTCTTCAATGTCACACCTTGTAGCTCTGGCTATCGAAAGGGAGTCCAATTCATGGTTAACAGTATCAATGCCTTGACTATCGAATTTTACCTAAAATGTCCTTAGGCATAGCTAATGTAGTACAGATAAAATCAGCGATAATGAGCATTGGTAACGTTTTACTCTTGTGTATGTAACAAGCAGAACATTTAGAAGACTGTTTGAGTATGATTGATATATGTAAAGTGAATAGGTGTATAGTGAATGTAAAAGTGAATGAATATGAAATATAATATAAACAAAAAGCAAATAAAGAACAATTAGAAAACAGAAACAAAGCTGGATACGCAAAGCTAAGCTCTATTACAAAACTTATATTGAAATCAATTATGATTCTCAATCACAAAACCAGCTCATGCAGTTCGGACTCCTCCTCTATACGCCTCGGTGATTGTCCCTCATCTCTTTTTACATAGACCTTGCCAAAAGATGTCCACGCCGCTGCCAGCCTTTTATTTTTCACATGTTCCCTAGCGATGTAATGGAGATGTTTAGCCTTACATGTAAGAGACTCTGAGGAGACAAATACAGCTCGAGGTGCTCCCCCAAGTCGAAAATGTTCAGTGTTAAGTTGTGGTTCATTTTTCAAACGTCTACTTTTGTTAAATTGTTTATAGGCAGCTATAAAAGAATCTTTCCTTATTCTGGTAGTAAAATCTAAAATGACAGCATCAGACTTTGACGTATAAACTTCTTTTATTTCTACGTCTTGAATAGGAGTTTCTGGACCCAACACTTGTCCAGCGTCCTTGATGACATTTATTATGGTTTGCTTATTTTCATTCGGTTGTTGGGTGAGATTGCGGATTTCAATTGTAGTTAGACGAGAGTCCCTCTCCGCCGTTTCAAGTTTGTTTTCTAATAACGATAAACGTTTTTTGTAGTTACTGTTATCTTCTTCTAAGCATTTAATTTTGTTAATCAGGTCATCATATTTACTGGACATGAACTTAACAGATTTTTCCATTTCCTCGCTTTGTTTGACCAAGGAATTAATGGTGTTACTTAATAAATCAAACTTGTGTTCCTGTTGTAGTTTCAGCTCAGCGCACATTTTCTTAATTTCGCATAAGTAGGCGTCTGACGTTCCCGTGAATTCGTTAAAGGTGCGCTTTTGGCGTTTCGTGACGTTGAGGAGGTTATCAGCAATGTCTTCTTTGGGTATATTATGAAGCGCAGAATCTGACGCACACAGCAATGAAGGGGATGTTTTTGCCTTCAACCCCGGCGCAGTAGATTGTTCAGCTATTTTATTTTTGGGGTCCTTTACATGTAGCGTTGAGTCGGACCCGTGTCGCAAGGGAGATGTGTGCGGAGGAGAGTGTCTCACCGACATGTTTATTCAAAACAGTCACGAGCCAGAGGTGCCTTCAATTTTAGGATAAATTACACCTCAGTGTGTAATTGTTAATTATTATTCTCAGGAGCTTTAGAGGTTGCACGCTAAGAAAGTTTAACTGACACCAAATTTCAGACCGGCCAACAACGAAAAAAAGGCAAAAAGAGCATTCGTGTCTGTTAGGACCAATTTGATTCCCAGAATCGATCGTGAGCCATCTGGGTGCAAGTCTCTCTTATTAGCCACTCGGCCAAATGAACGTTGGAAATGTTGCGTAAATATTTGTTTCTAAGATTCCGTAACAGAATCTCAACGAACAAGGGTCAATATTCGTATTAATTCTAGGCCACTGACGCACTGACTTATTTCTGCTTACCGTCACTCATTTGAGATTTTTGTTACGAATGTTGAAAAAAATTTTTTCCTTTATATTTAATAACACTTTTCAATCACAAATAAAGTCGTTGTAAAAAGTTTCGGTTAACTTAAACACTTATAAAGACCGTTGCATACAGTAAATAATAATAATAATAATAATAATACTGGCGTCTACTCGCTTTCGATGCGCAGCGGGGGGAGGGGGGATTATATACATAATAGAGCAAGAGCCCGTGAGTGCCAGACCTTCGTCTTTTTATAAAAGCTGAAAGTTCTTCTATGTGTGTCCCTAGTACAGGTAAGAATGATCCCCAAACATGAAGCTGAGGCAGCGGTGGCTTTGGCAGATAACAGGCAACAAAGGTGAGTAAAATTCCATCTTAAATTCGTCATGAAATAAAACTTGATTTTTTTATATTTAATTCATAATAATATCAAAACTCACGTTGCTCATTGCCAGACAGTTAGTATGGTTCCAACCCTCTGCCGGACAACCCTAAACTATTATAATTTATAATTATACTTACGTTATATTATAAAACCTAAGTTTTATATATAATTTTTTGGGAGCCTATTAAACTATGTTTACATAGTAACCGGACAGTTTCGAAGGTTCTATCATCTTGCCAGACGCATTCAAAGTGAGCAATAATCGGGAAAGCAAGGAGCGTATACAGTAACACAAGGTTATATTATAAAACCTAAGTTTCATATATAATTTTTTGGGAGCCTATTAAACTATGTTTACATAGTAGCCGGACAGTTTCGAAGGTTCTATCATCTTGCCAGACGCATTCAATGTGAGCAGTAATCGGGAGAGCAAGGAGCGTATACAGTAACTAAACGTTATATTATAAAACCTAAATTTTATGTATAATTTTTTGGGAGCCTATAAAACTATGTTTACATGGTAACCAGACAGTTTCAAAGGAGGCTACCCTATGGGAAACCGAGGCGCATTATTGTAGAAGAGTCTGCCTCTGAAGGCGAAAGTACAGCAAAGTCCATATTTATACCATGTTCTGATGACGATACGACAGTGAGCATCAATGAAGAAGTAGTCAAGCAAGGGAGACCAAAAAAAGACCGAAAATGTAAGTACGGTGGTTTATCTAGAATGGAAAGAAAGAAAAACAGACATTCTAACAAGCCTTTTCAAAACTACAAAAACGTTTAAGTCCAACCGAAAACATTTATTGATTTTAAATGTAATTGCAAAACAAAGTGCTGGGAAAAAATCGATTGTAACATTCAAAAAAATTTATCTGATAACTTCTACAAATTAGAAAATTACAATACCCAAAAGATGTTCATAGCAGCTAACGTCTCAGAAGCTGAAGTAAAACGAAGGATGACTAACAGTAATATGAAGAAAAAATTTTCTCGGAAATATGAGTTGAACAAAGTCGAAGTGTGACGGGATTTATTTGTCAAAACACTAGGCATTTCGACAAAGAGAGTTAATACGGCTTTGATGAAAATGAGATCACAGGATTTTTTAGATAGAAGAGGATCGAAAAGTAAGGGGGTAAGAACAAATGCAGTGACGAAATGATTTCACAAGTGAGATGCCACATAAACTCTCTTCCTAAATATAAATCACACTATAGAAGAAGTGAGCGCGAGACCGAATATCTTATGCCCGACACGACTTTAGACAAAATGTACGATTTATACTGTGAACATATAGGAGAAGCTGAGAAGGTCAGTAAAGCAATGTATACAAAGTTATTTTATAAATATTTCAATCTTAAAAGAGCACCTCTTAAGAAAGATACATGTAACAAGTGTGGCACATTACAAGCGAAACTAACTCGTTGCAAAACTGCTGAGGAGAAAACAGCTATAGAGGCAGAACGTGAATAACATTGCCAAAAATGGGAAGAAGCTCGAAATAAAATGAAGTCTGACTTTATTCTGGCTAAGCAATGTAAAGAAATAGAATGTCTCACGTTTGATCTCCAAAAACACTGCCAATGCCTAAGATCCCTACAGGAATAATTTACTATAAACGACAGCTATGGTTGTACAATATGCGAATTTATTCTGCAAAGACTAACTTAAGTGGGTGCTTTGTTTGGATAGAAGGAATGGCTGGTAAAGGTGCCCAGGAAGTCGGCTCTTGCTTATTAAAATACTTAAGCGAGCATATTTCTGAAGATATCAAGGAACTAATTTTATGGAGTGATTCATGTGGTAGACAGAATCGTAACATAAAGATAGTTTTGATGCTAAAAGCATTTTTACATTCTCATCCCACCTTGGAAAAAATAACGCAAAAATTTTTGATACCCGGACATAGTTACCTACCCAATGATAGGGATTTTTCCCACATTGAAACAGCAATGAAGAAATATCCGAGACTGTACACTCCCGATGATTATGTGCAGGTTATCAAAGGTTGCAAAAAGAAGAACCCACTTACAGTTACAATTATGAGAAAATCGGATTTTAAAGGTGCTCACAAAATTGAAAAGATGATTATTAACAGAAAACGTGGTATAAATAAAGAAAGTATTAATTGGCTGCAAACTATGTCTGAAAAGGGATTCACCAAATTCAATTTATTTTAAAACCGATTTCATTGGGAGTTCTGTGGAAATAAATATTGGGAGAGCACCTGTACGCGGCAGACCAGCTTTAATCTTGACGGAACATTTAGTTCCCCTGTGGCCATCAGGAAAGCCAGTTTCACCGGCAAAACTGTCTGATATTCAGTCCATATTACATCTCATCCCACAAAATGCACAGAGTTTTTACAATGGTCTTATTTGTGATTTTGCTATAGAAGACGATATAGATGGACTAGATACGATGGATTTTGAAATCCAGTTTGATGATAACGTCGACTAAATGCTCTCTATTTGTATTACTTAGTATTTTATATTATTAAACTTATTGTTACGATAATACATAAATACGTAGTTTCATTAATCAGTAGATCCGTGGTTTGTGGTTCTTTTATGTATATGAGAAAATCTATCTTTTTAAACATGTTAAAAGGAACCACATACACACTTGCTTAATTATACAGAAAATTTAAGGGTATTCAGAGCAGAAGTATGTACATATAGTTAAACAAGTAATTTATGAATAGATTTAAATAAAATAAATAATAATAATTTTACTTTATCTAACAGAACTGCACATGTTTCTGTAAACCCTCTGATATCTCAGAAATGCGTGTTTGCTAGGTGGTTCCTTTTTGCATAAGTACGGACAATTTCTTGAATGAAATCGGTTACAAACGCTAGATAGTCTTCCATATTCTTCTTGGTTCCACTAGAATATATGATGAATTTTCGATAAATTATGTTTGTATAGAATTATGTTAGGCAATAAAAAGTTTCCTTATTATTCTTTTTTATCAACAGACTTTAACCTTCCATCATTGGACATAGACCGGGTTTGGTTTTGGTTTTGACCTACTGTACCATCATGGCCTGACGTGTTGGTATAGAGTTTCTTTCAAGTTTTCCTTCTCTTTGCTGTGATATTGTCTTGCATATTCTGTTCCTTTAGTCACCTCCGACGACAATCATGAGTAAAATACGGGTGGTGATACTCTGCATTCTGAATCCGTCACCACACGGAGCTTCATAGATGGAATAAAAGTGTAGATTGAAACCTCCCAAACCACTGAGTTGTGGACGAACTTGAAGTGTTCTGTCAGAAAGAATGATCTCTGGCTCAGAACTCGGGATCATGAATCTCTTAAGTAACAGGGTAGTAACAATAGTAATAAATAAATATTTCGGACATTAGCCACACACCGTCATCTTGTTTCAAACTAAGCAGAGCTTGTGCTATGATAACTAGACTGACTAATAGAATACTTATATTATTATTTTTTTGTAAAAACTCACATTTACTTTCTTATCCAGTGAAACCCACTAATTGCACTATAAAAAATTGTGGAGCGTAATGGCCAATGGCTCATGGCACATGGCTGTAGTAAAATTTGTGACAGAGGGGAGGAGTAAACAGAAAGGATGTTCACCTTTTCACATGAAGAATAAAAACAAATAAAGAAATACGTTCAAATTACAAATAATTGATTAAGAAGTATCTTGCGAAAAGTAGTATTTTTAAAAAAACTTATTCGGATTTTACAAAATTATGTTAACAGATTTAGTAGCACTTGGGTATTTGATCATATGCTTGAAACATCTTTCGGCACATGTGCTGGTTACGAGAATCACCAGAGTTTATAATTGTATTCCTCTAAAGCATAACAATTATGTTGTGACACAAATAACTATTTAGATACAAATTTAGTCGTAGTAATTCAAGGACTACGTTTGTACCAAAACATTGCAACAGAATGATACTCCACGACAATGAAGTAGACTTATTTTTGATTTGTATATTACTGTATATGTTAAAAATTATATAGAAAACTGAAGACATAATCACGGTAATCCCATTGCATATTTTGTATTTTTTAAAACTACATTTGAACACAACATTAACTTCTTGAATAATCGTGACAAAATCACACATCATTCGTTTGAGTCATAGCAACTATTGCATTTAATAGGAATCCAACTGAATAGAAGAGTACTTTAAGAATGCATAGAATTATAGCATATACTCTGTACTATACTCGTATAGTAATAAAAGTAGCTATGAACAAAACTGCTACTAGCACTGAAATGAGGCCGGAGTGAAAGTTATTTAGTGAAATATGTTATAATTATTTCTAATGCCATATTTAGGGCAAAATATTAAATTCTGTATCAGATTTAATGATTGAAGCATTGCCAGTAAATCAATTGTGGTAAATTCGTTCATTAGAAAAATAACTTGAAATACTTTTGAAATAAATAAAAATGATTAGTATTTTTATTTATTCCCGACCTGTTCGAGTTAACATAGGTTCGCTCGAATAAGCCGTGACAGTTAGAATTTGATGTTAGTAGTTAATATCGGTACTACTAACACATCAACTTATAATAAACTAATCGATATGAAACTTTTTTTTCCATTTCTTGCTATCAAAGTAAATTAACAACAAATGAGTAGGCTTGAACCTGAAAGTCTGAAATGTGAGTACTCACATGGCTAAATAGCTTAAGAGATACTATGAACATGATGCCGTAATTCTGATGACATAGTAATACTGATCATTTAGGCATATGTGTAAAGAATGGACTTCTTGATAAGAAGTTCTTTGTCATACATATATCCTGTGCTGTAAATCCAATCAAATCATTTGTTTGTGTAACTGCTATAACTAGTTATGTGTGATCAACACCTACCACATATTAGTAAAGTAGAATCAGTTGTACCATCAAATATACAACATCATATTACTGATTGTTAATAATCTCAAACTTATCGACGACCAAACCTATAAAGATTCACGAATTCCATGCTCTTGTGTCAAGTGGCTAATTGTTATAAACTTAATAATACCCGAAGCAATTAGATCTTATGGTCTCCTGGAACAACAAACTATACTTATCCCAAGGTCTACACGGACACACACATGTAAACATTGATTCATATAAAAAGCCTTGTAAAAATAACTTAGAGGTTCTTGTACAGTTGCACACCGCTGCTTTAGGGCGTGTGTTTGTTGTTAAATAAAATATTTTTACATTCAGGTCCACATTTGACTACCTTAATCAAATATTATTGTTCTAGAGAAGTTTTTGGCCTTCATTGAATTCTTCAGAGGACCGTAGTTATTAATAAAAATATTGATTGTCATACGTCACCACAGTCGATTGAAGGCAAGATTAAATTGTGTGTTGCTTCAGTTTTCATGGATCAGATCAGGTAACCTATTAGTCAATACAGAAAATCGTTGCCCACCCACATTCCTGTACTTCAATTCCTCATCCTCTCCTAGTTATTTAACACCACATTAAATTACTAGGAGATTATTATACATTATATTGGCTCTTTGTTCATCGTGTAATCCATCTTTTTCTGGAACGCATTTAATTTCGAAGTTAGGTCGGCTAGAAGTCGTCATTCCTTTAAAATGAAAGTGTAGGAGCTTTAACTGGCTTAATTGGCTGAACTCTTGAGCACTTAGTTCATCACCTTGTTATGGTATATATATGCATGCATATACATATTCTGCACTCGTATATATATGGGTATGTATTTGCTTAATTAAGGTCAAAGTAGTTTATAAGTTATAGGACTTCTATAATTCACGTGTCCATAAGTGTACCAACCTTATCTTTTTTCTGCATCACCCAATCGGTTAAATTATTTAAAGTAGAATCTACACGTTGTTATTTAATAGATTCGACTTTAGAGTACCCCACAGCTTTAGAGTGTCTCGTAAACCTTTTACAGTCGTAGTTCCGTCTCTAGGCGATATTCACCTATAAGGTATACACGCACATAGTTTTATACAAATTATTACTATTTATTTCGAACTAAGATTCATATTATATTGTTAGTCACAGAAGTCTTAACTAAATGATAAAGTTACATTCACCATTTTTAAATTATATATGTCGCTATATAAAAATAAACTTCATCGAATACTTTGTTCCGACCAAGGCGCACGCCGCCTCCGTCGACAAGGTGCGGTAACCATGTATGGCTGTAATCGCCAATGTCCTCTGAGGGCGCCAGAGGTGAGCTCCATTCTGTTCAGAGCTGCTGACCACACCAGTGCATCATACAGTGCCATTGACCGAACAACCCAAGTGTATAACTGTCTCGTCGCGGCGCTGACTCCACCCAAATTGGGCAAAAGTCCCCCAAGGGCAGAAGCAGCGTCGACCAGCTTTGGAGTAAGTTGTCTGAAGTGCTCGTCGAAGAGCCATTTCCCGTCGAAGATCAGGTCCAGATACTTCACCTGGGCCTTAATCGGTACAAGAACCGAATTGATGATAGAGGCGTCGGGGGGTGGACTACGACGGTGCACATGGAACAAACGGGGCTCCGTCTTATCTAGGGTTACTCGTAAACCCAGCGCTTAGGGAGGGAAGGCACCAAGGGAAGTTCTTAAAATAAAAAAAAATACAGCACTATATTGTTAATTTCTGCTGCTTAATAATGATTTTAGACATTGTACATAATGCCATCTGATCTCATAACAACACGTCACCACCTTCGTACAGAATATACTTAAATACTTATGTACATATATAATAATACCTTAGTAATAAATTTTACTGATCAGATATTGCAAACTGAATCAAAACAACAGTATAGCTGGTAACGAGACTCAATAAAGACAACGGCAATGCAGCATCAATATAGAACAAACCACAAGCTGACATCCTCTTGAATGAAAATCGATACAGCCGTTGTATGTTCTTGGCCAATTTCAGTTGTGAATCTGTAAGTTAATATTACTTTTCATTAAAAAAAAATCCATATTTCTAGTTCACAACGTGACATAAAATTTTACAAATAAGTATTTACTATAGCCATATACTCGTATTACGTACGAACGTACTCACGTAAGAACGTGTGATGACAGATTAAGAATATCAAATTTTACCACTTCTATTCATCTCGTGGATACCGTGAAAGCCGACTGATGGAGAAAACTTCACAGAACAGCTCCCCAAAGAGAAGAAAAATTTGACACAAATTTTAAACTGACCTGCCAGGAAAGTTGTATAATAGGCCAAAACCATCTTCCTAAGGCGAGTTCTATGTCCAGTAGTAGATTATTAAAGGTTAATGATGATTTAAATTATTGTATTTATCAATTAGATGTGAAGAATCTGCTTTTGCACGGGAGATGCTAATGTTATTGTTAGATTTATCAAACAATCAGTTGAGTTTTTCCAAACTAAAAAGTTTTAACTTGTTGCCAGAACCATTTAATCATTTTAGACTTAAATATATTTGTTTCTGAAATTAAATCTTTCACAGATATTTTTGCATGTCGGACTTTACAGTTAGAAAGCACAGACACTTTCTAAGATTCACTCTGAACGAAACGAACGTTAGAGGTGTCCATTTTTTTTTTAAGTTTGTAAACGTTGATTAAATTAAAACTAAGCGAGTACAGTATAGGGTCTGGGTTGACTTTTTTGAGAAAGGACCATAGTTTTAAGTCGGCCTCTCTATACCAATAGAATACAAGCCTCAGCTATCGTGTCACCTAACCAGCATTAATCAAGACAAACAAGCCGAAGCGCGACACTAAAGCCAGCAGGACATTTGGGTCGGCCGTTGAAACACTCAAAACCATCAAAAAGAGACTAAATATGAAGCAACACTACAAGCCTAGACTATAGTTTACATACATAAAACATTTACTATTGCAATTCAACTTTGTGTAAGAAAAAAGTAAATGATAACATGAAGATAAAAACAGAAAATACGGAATACAGCAATAAATTAAATGTCCATCACTTTCAAACACAACAAACGTAAATGCAAGGGTTAGCAGCTACAATCCTAAGAAAACTTATCGCTTAAATAATGTAAAACTGTGTAGTAAGCCTTGTCAAGTAGTTTTTGTTTTATTAAAGACTTTAATTTCTTAAATATATAATTTTTGAAATTGGTTTGGCATTTTATTATAGAATCACACATCCTGACAACGAAAAAACTTGGTTAGTTTTTGTAATCTAGTCTTTGGTAATACGAGTTTATAAACGTATTAAGATGTGATTGTCATGATATCAATCTCTTTAAGCCTACTCCTTAGTGACTGCCTATAACTGAGATTATATATTACACAAGTAGCCCTCTTTTCTGCACAAACACAATTTGAGTGTCAGCAGCATTCTCCCAAAAAAAATACCATACGACTTTAATCATCTACTCATTCAAATTTCGCATTTAGAACGTAGGTTTGATACCTGAGCTTCTTGTTGTTGAAATAAGTGCGCACGAATTTTGGCAGTTTTCTAAAGCTATGTAGAACTTAGCACAATACAGACACAGTAGTGTACAAATTGAAAAATCCTTAGAGAGGAATATAATCGCTTCAAAAACAGGTCTTGAGAAAATATCCTGTAAAACAAAACTCATTCAGTTGTTGCATCAATTTATGTACATAGTATTACACAACATTAAAACTTTTTAACTTACTTGTCCAAACGTATTTGAAACTTTAAAAGATTCAATCATACCTTGCACGTAAAGTAATGTATGTGAAAAGAATTGTAGTATGTAAAAAGTTACCTGAAAAAAAATGATTTTTTGTAATGTATAAGTGATGTGACGCTAAGGTGGTGGTGCTAAGGAATCTGTTGACGCTTGTATGTCAATTGTAAATATTTTCATGTTATGCGTCTAATTATTAGTTTTTGTGTGTTGCGGCCAATAAACGTATTAAAAATTGGTACATAGCTAAGTAAATGCATCAAAAAACATTGGAATTATGGGACTTCATATACATATAATCTTCTAAATCATGTTCTTGACGGTGAAGGACATGAATCGCACAGAGGATCCATCCGTAGCTTTGTCCAGTGCAATATGAGCGTATCAATCAAAATTAATATTTATCACATAATACATTAATCACGTAAATTCCTGTTTGTTAATAATGGTTAGTTGTTTTATAATGTTTCTTTATTATAATATATAATTAAGTATTTTGAAATGAGAAACTAAGATATAATAATGTAAATTCAACAATTTTAATTACTTTTCTAAATATCTGAAAGTTGCAATTACTTACAAAACACTTGAAGGTTAATTTGAAAGTATCATATCCGCTCAAGATGTCAGTGTACGTCTGAAACGTTGCTTTACAGTAGTCTGACATTTCCGTGTCTTTTATTAACTGGGGATTTAGAACTTCTTTATTCCACAAATCGAGCATACCTTTCAAAAATGCTATGCACCGTATAGCATAAATAATGTTAATATCGAAACAAATCAAAAGTAAAGCAAATAAGCTAGAAGTTGTCCAATAACTGCAATAAATAAATAAAATATATGTAGCACATATACATAAAATAAAAAGCCAATTAACTAAAGCAATGAACTTTAGACATTTCTTATTGTTAAAAAATTTATGAATTCTTTGAAAGGTCAAAGTGAATTCAATATTATCGTGAACCAAAGTAATAGTTGAAAAACAATTCAAAACATATCCAGCAGAATAAAACCAGAAATAACAATGAGAGACAATTAAAATAAATTTGATGTGTTGCCTGACAAAATCATTTAAATAAAGGATGATAGCACGACATAAAAACATAGAAATAAAGAACATAGTCCCACAAATAGATATTAAATTCGAGAAACGACTGTTTGGATAAATAATATTGTTCTTGATGCGATATTTAGGGCAAAAGCAAATAGTTTGCATAATGTTCAAAGGCCGGAGCATGCATTGAATATTTTTGTCCACTGACTCATGATACATTCTTTTTACATTGCACCTTTTGTTGCTTTTACCAAAAATTATAGAGTTCATGTTCACAATGAATTATTAAATATAAATATTTTAGAATTGACTCACGAGTCGATAAGAAACAACAAACGACCAAAACAAACGACAAACAACTGACTGTGTATTATTTATTACATTAAGTAATGAAACAGAGCGTTTCTATTTAATTATCTTTTAACTTATATCATTTAAAATATTAATTTATACATATGCCTTTAATTGTGTCTCTGCTTACCTGAACGTATTTTTTTTAGTTGATTTTGCGATACAGAAATGTAGCTCATTTACTACTTCAGAATACAGAACAATGTTAGCAATCTATTAAAATTGTAATGTTACACGGTAGGAATTATCCACATCAAATCAATCTATCGCCGTCCACTGCTGAACGAAGGTCTCCCCCAGGGAGCGCCAACAATCCTGGTTTTGGGCAATTTGTAGCCCAAGCTGCCAGCCATCTTCTTCAAGTCGTCGGTCCATCGCGTCACAGGGCGCCCTACACTACGTTTGCCCAATCATACTCTACATTCTAGTACACTTCGGTTCCAGCGACCATCAGTTCGTCTGGAGACATGACCGGCCCCCTTCCACTTCAGCGTACTGATTCTAAGTGGATGTCAGTTACTCTCGTTCTTTGTCGAATAACCTCGTTACGTATTTTATCAGCCAGAGAAACACCCAGCATCACACGCTCCATCGCACACTGAGCTACTTTAAACTTGTGGATCAGTCCAATTGTAAGTTTCCACGTCTTAGCTCCCTGTGTCACTACAGATAGGACGCACTAGTCAAATACTTTGGTCTTTAATGATTGTGGAATCGGTGACTCGAACATGTGGCACAGCTTCCCGTATGCCGTCATGCCCAGCTGAATCCTCCTATCGGCCTCTTGATCGAAGCTGTGCCGGCCAAGTTTAATAGTTTGTCCAAGGTAGATGTATTCTTGCACAACCCAGAGATACATGCCTATTATGCATGATTTTCGTTTTTTCGATGTTCATCCCAGTCCCACTCGTTTTGAAGAATCGTAAAGACTGTTAAACATTTCTTCCAGATCAAGCAGGGATTCCGCCGTTAATAATCCGCAAACTTAAAAATATGTCAAAGGCAACGTCGTCTCGTTTCTAATCACTTAACTTAATAAGTTAACTTAATAAAGGTTACTTGTCTGAGCAGAAATTCAGTTATGTTTTTGCAGTGCAAACCAGCGTAGCTCTACTACCGTCTAAGTTATCATCATCATTATCAACAGCCTTTAACAGTCCACTTCTGGAAATAGGTATCTCCTTAGCAGGGAGGTTTTGGTCTACTATTCGTGACATTCAAAATATCAACTAGAAATATTCAATTTGGTAATTGTTCAGAAATGGTTTCTTTAAGTGAGCATTGCCAAATATCTTAATGACTTTAAGCCGAAGACTATCGATATTGACATTAAAAGACGTCGAACAAAATATTTAGCGATGATATGATTTCACTAAACTCTTGGAATCTCCTCTCAATCTCTTCATACAGTCTTTTCAGTTGATAGGTGTTTATTCTCCTTCTGAGGTTGGTGCAAAACGACCAAATTTACAGCGGGCGGAACACACACCCCCTGCGATGGCCTTCTTAGTCGGAGATGACGGGGGAAACAAGGTCAATGTCCCGCCCGTCAGGGAATCGGAGGTAGGGGCGGTTATTCTACGGATCCGCTCTGAGAACACCGCCCCCTGGCCAGACGGGATACCTGGCCGAGTGTTGGCGCAAGCCCTCGAACACATATCGGACCATGTCGGGGAGGTCCTACACGCTAGCTTCGCGTTCGGATGCTTTCCTAAATGCTGGAAATGCGAGAAGCTAGTCCTATTAAGCAAACCGGGACGACCTGCCGATTCAGTAGCGGCCTATAGGCCCATCGTGTTGCTGGACGAAGCGGGTAAACTGTTTGAGAAGATACTCTCTGCCCGTATCGTCCGGCATGAAGAGGCGGTGAGCTGTGGCGACGTGCTGTTGGTGGTATCGTTGGATATCGCCAACATATTTAATAATCTGCCATTTAGCTGTATCAGGGCAGCACTCCACTACTACGGGGTGCCAGAGTACCTGAGGCGGCTTATGGCAGATTATCTACAGAAGCGTACCGTCATGTACGAGGACCGAGACGATTTTTTGAGGTGGCAACTCATATGACCACAGGGGTCTATTCTCGGATCACTCCTGTGGAACATGGGATACGACTGGGCCCTTCGAGGTTGTCTTCCTCCCGGCTGGGTGTAATTTGTTACACATTGGTCCTCCACGTAATGTCTCGCCGAAATTTATCAACGGACGGCTTACTTCCGGAGATGAGAAGAGATACGTGAGCGGCGTGAGGCCGCTCGTCGAGCCACGATGGCTCGTTGGTCCACGATGACTGGAAATGGAGAGATGGCTGGAGGCTCCACGTGCTGGCTTTGCCGCTGTGGAGGCTCTCCAACCGGTTATCGCCGAGTGGGCAGGGCGACAGCGCGGGACTCTTTCCTTCCGACTGATGCAGATCCTTTTCGGGATTGGGTGTTTCGGGAAATATCTGCACTCGATCACCAGGAGGGAATTGCATCCCGCCTGTCACCACTGCGACTGCAGTGAGGACTCAGCTCAGCACACGCTGGCAGTTTGTTCCGTCTAGGCGGTGCAGCGTGGGTTCCTCACTGCAGTTATTGGAGGAGATCTCTCGCTACCAGCCATCATACGCTCCCTGGCCGGTAGCGACAGTTGTTTTACTGCCAAAGTCTGCGTGGGCCGTATGTCGCCTAAAATAAAGGGTTTATCCGCAGATGGTGCCTACTAGCACAGGCAGGCGCCAAGAGGAATTTGGATGTCGTAATTGCAGCTGTTCCCGGATCCCTCCTATGTCAGATGCAGAGTGTCACACCGTGTGGTTTTAGTCAGTCCGATTCCAACACACCACCCTGCCATAAACCCCGGTGGAGTGACGGCCCGAAGGAGTTTCTATACGTTAAAAAAAAATCGATCAAATTCGGCAAACAGGAAAGACTGTAAATCTGCTCAAAACTGATTAAACAATTGATTCTTACCTTGAAGCAGTGTTGTTAATTTTACTGGTGGTCCCAGGAGTTGGCGGACCTCCGCGCGGCCTGTACTCGTGCCCGGAGGTCCTACACCCGTGGTCGGCGGCGACACCGCGAAGAAGGCGGGGAAGACCAGCTTCATGAGGAGTACCGAGAGGCGCGGAAAACTCTGAAGCTGGCCATCAGCCGCGCCAAGGAAATTAAGCGTAAGGAGATGCTGGAGGGTCTCGATCGTGACCCCTGGGGTCGCCCTTATCGTGCGGCGCGACAAAAGCTCCGCACGTCGGGCCCCCCCCTTACAGAGACACTCCAGCCCAGCTTCCTGCGGGATGTGGTCGAGGGCCTTTTCCCGCAGCGGGTGGATCACACACCCCCGTCGATGGTCTTCATGGCCAGAGACGACGGGGGGAACGAGGACAATGTTCCGCCCGTTAGGGAATCGGAGGTGGGGGCGGTTGTTCTACGGATTCGCTCTAAGAACACCGCCCCTGGGCCAGATGGGATACCTGCCCGAGTATTGGCACGATCCCTCGACCACATGTCGGACCGCCTCAGGGAGGTCTTGGACGCTAGCTTGTCGTCCGGACGCTTCCCTGAGTGCTGGAAAAGCGGGAAGCTGGTCCTATTAAGGAAGCCGGGACGGCCTACCGATTCGGTGGCGGCCTATAGGCCCATTGTGTTGCTGGACGAGGCGGGTAAACTGTTTGAGAGGATACTCTCTGCCCGCATCGTCCGGCACCTCTGCGAGGTGGGCCCCGATCTGTCGGACGCCCAATTTGGTTTTCGGGCGGGGCGTTCGACGGTCGATGCTGTGCTGCGCCTGAGGGCCGTTACCGAAGAGGCGGTGAGCTGTGGCGGCGTGCTGTTGGCGGTGTCGTTGGACATCGCCAACGCATTTAATAGTCTGCCATTTAGCTGCATCAGGGAAGCACTCCACTACCACGGGGTGCCCGAGTACCTGAGGCGGCTTGTGGCAGACTATCTTGAGGAGCGTACCGTCGTGTACGAGGACCGAGATGGTATTCTGAGGCGGCGGCCCATGTCGTGCGGTGTTCCACAGGGGTCCGTCCTCGGACCACTCCTGTGGAATATGGGATACGACTGGGCCCTTCGAGGTCGTCTTCCCCCCGGGCTGGGCGTAATTTGTTACGCAGATGACACATTGGTCACGGCCCGGGGGGCGAACTTTCAAGAGGCGGCGCGTCTGGCCACCGTGGGAGTCTCTTTGGTGGTCGGGCGCATTGAGGCGCTGGGTTTACGGGTGGCCCTAGATAAGACGGAAGCCCTTTTGTTTCATGGGCCCCGTCGTGGTCCACCCCCCGGTGCCTCCATCGTTGTCAATTCGGTCCTCGTACCGATTAAGGCCCAGATGAAGTATCTGGGCCTAATCCTCGACGGCAGGTGGCTCTTCGACGAGCACTTCCGACAGCTTACTCCAAAGCTGGTCGGCGCTGCTTCTGCTCTTGGGCGACTTTTGCCCAATTTGGGTGGAGCCAGCGTCGCGACGAGACGGTTATACACGGGGGTTGTTCGGTCAATGGCGCTGTATGGTGCACCGGTGTGGGCGGCGGCTCTGACCGCCCAGAATAGGGCTCGCCTCTGGCGCCCTCAGAGGATATTGGCGGTTAGAGCCATACGCGGTTACCGCACCGTATCGACGGAGGCGGCGTGCGCCCTGGCCGGAACTCCCCCGTGGGATTTGGAGGCGGAAGTGCTCGCCGAAGTTTATCGGCAGACGGCTGACTTCCGGGCGGGTAGCGGCATACGGTCCCCGCCCGAGGAGATGCGCGAGTGGCGTGAAGCCGCTCGTCGAGCCACGATGGCTCGTTGGTCGTTCCGGTTGGAGACTCCACGTGCTGGCTTTGCCCTCGTGGAGGCTCTCCAGCCGGTCGTCACCGAGTGGGCAGGGCGGCAGCACGGGACCCTTTCCTTCCGACTGACGCAGGTCCTTTCCGGGCATGGTTGCTTCGGGAAGTATCTGCACTCGGTCGCCAGGAGGGAATTGAGTCCCGCCTGTTACCACTGCGACTGCAGTGAGGACTCGGCTCAGCACACGCTAGCGGTTTGTTCCGCCTGGGCGGCGCAGCGTGGGGTCCTCACTGCAGTTATTGGAGGAGATCTCTCGCTACCGGCCGTCCTACGCTCCATGGCCGGTAGCGACAGTTGTTTTACCGCGGTCGCAACCTTCTGCGAAGACGTAATTTCGCGGAAGGAGGCGGCGGAGAAGGCCCGGGAGGACGATATCCACTCGGACCCAATTCGCCGCCGGCGAGCCGGGCGGCGGAGGCGCGCATACCAGCGCCTCATGCCGCCTTGAGTGTGGCCGCGGGTGGACGGGACGGGTTTTCCCCTCCACCCGCTATAATGGCCAGCCGCGAGGAGGCGACGTCCGCGTGTGCCGTACGTCGCCTATATAGAGAGTTTATCCGCAGATGGTGCCCGCTTTGGCGGGCAGGCGCTAGGAGGGATCTGGATGTCGTAATAGCAGCGGTTCCCGGATCCCTCCTGTCTCAGGCGCAGAGTGGCACACCGTGTGGTTTTAGTCGGTCCGATTCCGACACACCACCCCGCCGTAAACCCCGGTGGGGTGACGGCCCGAGGGGGTTTCCACACGTTAAAAAAAAAAAAAAAAAAAAAAAAGTGTTGTTAATTTATTTAGATTAGAAAGAGAATCCGTGAAAAAGCGATAGCAGTAAGCCAATTAGTATAATTCATAATAATGTAGTATTCATTTGTATGAATAATTACATGAATAGTAGCTAAGAAACAATTTATAATATAGCCATAAGAGTAAAATCAGAAATTATAACACAAGATAGAATAGACAGGGGTAAAATAGATTTTCTAATAATATCATCGAAATCAATTTTATATAATCTTGTAGTAACTTCTACATACAGCGCAAACAGAAAAATATACTACAGTGCCATCTAGTGAGATACATCGAATTACAGAGTATAATGAACTACGGAGCAATTACTAATCGCGAAATAAAGATTCTCGTGTTGATTAGCATATATACAATACCCCAACACTGTTGGGTCGCGGCCCAAAAGGCATGGTCACCTCACCTGGTCGGAGAAACCACCTTCCCTTTGTATCAGAGGGACATGACCCGCGTTCCTCTACAACCTCAAAAAATAATCAGAAATTAATAATATAGCTCCGAAGGTAGATGTTAAATTTGAATAAATGGCATTGTTCTTAATGAATTCAAAAACAATAGGTTGTATTATGCTCAAAGGTCACAGCATGAATTGAATACCGTTGTACATTGACTTACGGTACATTATTTTTACAAAATGCCTTTTATTATTTCTGTCGATGGCTACAGAGTTCTTGAATATATATTAATTATTTTCACAATCAATAAGTAGATTAATGTTTTGGTCAACTTCTATATCCATAAAAACTTTGGAATAACTGTCTGTGTTACAGGGTGCAGACAAATTTCTTAATTAATTTTCAATTAATTGAATGGAGTGCTTGGTTAAATCGATTTATCTTGTCACGTCTTTGAAATAAAAAGTAATTTACGTGTTTACTGCTTTTTAACCTACTTTCAGGACAAGTATTTCCAAGTATGAATGTAAAATGATGGTGAAAAAAGATGTATGCCTTATTTTACGAATTAAAATTATTTTCTATTTTCATTCTTTTTTGCCGCTTGGTTTCGTTCACGCTAAAGCTTTATTAATCAACTTACCAATATTGTAACTAACATCCATACTAGTCCAATCAAATTCGTGATTAACTAGTAAAATCTTTCTTTCATAACGAGGCGGAAAATCACCATTGCAACGATGCAGGAGTCAAGGGTTTGTGGTGTTTTCACCAAAATCACAAAGATAGTGGCACATACGGCCTACTAGAGACACAAACTATCTGGTTTCAAGGTCTCCTTGGATTGTTCCTACACCTATTTCGCCTCTATTCTGGCAGATGACGCTAGCAATAATCAACCTATTCATTTCATTGTGGCCTAATGTCTTGATGCGATCAAGCCGCAATGATGTACTTAACATAAATACTGTTATCAGTAACTATTTGAGATGAATCTTATTTTTGTATCATTAATTACATGTCTTAAGTTTTGTTTATGTCAACCTTTTTCCTGTAAATATTACCATTTATAGATAAAAATCGAGTTTATCACTTGATAATCTTTAAAACCTAATAAGGAACATCCGTTACTGGATTTTAAATTGTTATATTGTTTGCCAGGTTTCTGAAGTAGTGTGCTCGTACATACTACGTTTTCAATTTTAAAATTCCTTTTTAAAAGCATTTTAGGACAACTTGACCGGATTGTAGCTTTCTGCTGCAAATTTCAAAAACCCATTTTTACATGTATAGGATACCTTTTACAAAAATTTTTGAATTGCAGAATCAAGCCAGATACTAAGCACTATGAATGTCTTTTTTTATATAGAAACCTACCAAAGTGACTCTATTCTGCCTGATGGAAAGCATGAATAGAATTCAAGAACAGTGGTCGCCATACTCACTTCGAATGAAGACAGTGCAGTATGGCACCCCACGCTACGGCGGCGCAGCGAGATGCTTTTTCACGCCCCACTTAAACGACCCGTGATCGTAGTTAGAAAATTACGTACTTGAAGATATGTGAATACTAAAATAAAAGAAAATCATACCGACCAAGTTTTTTATACATCTACTTTCACTGCCACTGTTTACTTAGAGTCACATACACATTATCGATAGAAAACGTTATTAGAATATTGAAACATGAATTACAGAAATAAACACGTTTTAAATAATTATACACACACGCGCGCGTACACATGGACATACAAACACACACACACACATGAATGATTGTTAAATTTTTGTTTTCTTTGTTTTACTTAATTAATTTTATTTGGTTTTCTTTGGATTTCTTCTTTCTTCTTTATTCTTTCTTCTCTCGATCCCACCTTCTAACGTGAGCCGAATCCACATTTCACATATCGGTAACCTCGTGAGACAGATCCAAATACTTCAATTGTTTTTCTTTTTCTACTTTCACGAGATTCTCGTCATGAGGAACGGCGATATCGACAATCATTGCGCGGCGCTCTAATCGTTCTATCTTCACAATATCAGGCTTATTGGCAACAACAGTCCTATCTGTGAAAATAGATCAATCCCAATATAACATAACACGACCATTCTCGAGAACTGGGTCGGGCACATACCTGTAGTAAGGCACTTCAAAATTGACAAGTTGGTATTGAAGGCCAAGTTGTTGGTGTACGATCCTGGCTACTTGGTTAGTCCTGTGCAAATACTCACCATTAGCAAGACGAGAACAACCAGAAATAATATGCCTAATAGATTCTCCAGGACGGTGGCACGTCCGACAGATGTCAAACGTACTATCTTTCAGAAAATATTTCCAGTAGTTATTCGTAATGATAACTTCGTCTATAATCGCATAAACAAATCCTTTGGTTTCTCCGAAGAGATCACCATATCGTAGCCAAGATGTCTATACTTTAAAGTCTATATCAGACCCGTGTAGGACCCGATAAAATCGACCTTGAAGTTCTTTACCCTTCCATACTTCCCTGTGATCACTAGTACTAAGTACTACAGGTTTGCGCCAATTCTCTTTAGCCAGAGCGAGCAGGGTAAAACCAGTATCCACTGCAAATACATTGCGATGCAGTCCCATAGTAGTATTGGTAGGAACTATTCTCTGAGATTGTATATCTCGCGATTGTATAAAGTCTTGATATTTAATAGACCACGACCTCCAAACTTTCGCGGAATATACAACCTTATAACCGATGAACGTGGGATTATTATTATTATTAAATCAAAATCAAAATAAAACTGTTTCACTTTATTAAATTTACATAGGTATATAAGTTATTGACACTACTACTTAGTTATATCATTTTTAATAAACATACACTAATCATCGTTATTTTATTTAGTACATCATCTTCGTTCCGAATTAAAATACAGATAAAGAAATCAGTAATACGGCAAATACTAGTCTTACATACGAATTAAAAAATGTGGGTAGTTTCTAATTCATTTGAATTTAGTATTGAAGTGAACACGCATTGAAATACTAAAATAATCTTCAGAAAGTAACTGACCTTAGCGTGATTTCTTTAATAAGGCAACTTGACACATCTTACCTTGTTGAATTATAAAGGAAATATAAATAAACAACAAAAGAATATATGTGCCTACAATATAGCGGACTTTTGAATGGATATAATTTCGAAATAAATAGCTATTCATTCAATTCTAAAACATTTAATTTGAAGTTATCCAATCCAAATTTTCCAGGAGGGAAGTGATGAAAAATGAAAAAACAGTGTTCCAATATGTTTATAAACAATACATATTAAGTTAAAATAAAAGTATTACAACAAATCAAACTGTAGAAGAACAATAATGTGTTGAATAACCCATCCAAATATTTTCACTGGCAGCATAGCGTCTATATCAAACAGACCACAGATGTTCATCTTGTTGAAGGTAGCGTTGTGTAGACGTTGGACATTCTTAAATAGTATTCTCTCTTCTGCTGTAAGATTTAAAAGTACTTTGCAAAAGAAATTAACGTCGAACTTACAACAGAACGCCTGGGAAGTGCTTTTAATTTGTATAAAGAAGCTTTATGGCAAATATATTTAGGTATAAATTCTTCGTTATTGAACTATTAGATTTAACGACTTTTTTTCCGATAGATATCAAATATTATGTTAATTATTTTTATAGAAAATGGTAAGTTGAAGGTAAACTATGGTTGGTGGTCTTTAAAAATGAAAAAGATTACTTAAACCTATTGTAACTGACTGTGAATGCTTAGTAATATATACGTTTGTTTTCGAATAAGATCTTTAAAATATTAAAAATGATTGAGTAAAAGATTCATTAGTTTTGAGACCGAAAGCCTATTGATGCAGTGGTGACAGTTATCGTGATAACTATGTGAGCCTTACACTGCCACGAAGTCTGTCATGCCTTTTACGTCCCCAAGCGGGGTGTGAAAAAGCATCTCACTAGGCCGCCATAGTGTGAGTCACCGCGTTGCATTGTCTGCATTTGCAATGAATGTGGTGACACTCTCTTGGACTCTGTTCGTGCTTTCCATCAGGCAGAGTAGAGTCACTTTGGCAGGCTCTTGAAATAACAAAAAAAACATTATTTTAATAAATATTATATCACCATACCCGATAGATTCGATCATGATAATAAATATACAAATATCTTGTGCATTATTGACGGAATTGTAGAATGATTGACATTTCAGGGATAGAGCTACATGCAACATAAAGTTTTTGGACATCCATATAGCAACTATAATCGGTTGAGCAATGTTTGCATACTAAAAACAAAATTAGGTACAATTCATCAGTCATTTAGGTATTCATTTCATTTCTACTTAGAAGCAGATACTCACCTTATATATTAAGAAATCTAAACATACTTTAATGTATAGTAAAGTGTGCAAAAAGCTTTCGACCATATGGTAGAGGATCTGAAAAAAAACGATCAATCAATAATCCATTCTACAATCTTATATTACTGATAACAGAACAGAACAGATACTAACCAAAATTTCAAAAGTATTATTACAGATATTGTAACACTTTAGTATTTGATCATACGCCTGGAACATCTTTCAGCACATGTGCTGATCACGGATACCACGGATAAGAGTTTATAATTATATTATTCCAAAGTATAATATTTTCTTGAAGGAGATTCACTAAGCAAGTAGCATATACAATATTTATATCAAAACATAATAACAAAATACTCCATGAAAATGAAGTATATTTGCTGTCAAATACCACATAGTTACAAAAAATATAAGCTACATAGAAAACTAAGGACATGGTCACGCTAATCCAATTATAGATCGTGTACTTTTTACAATTGTATTTGAACATAATGACAACTTCTTGAATCATAATGATGAAATCAATATTGTCATTAGTTTGAACCACGGCGGCAATTGTATTCATCAAAAACCCGACTGAATCATCAAAGAAGATCACTTCAAAAAAGAATAAGAAAATTGAATATATGTTTGAGTAGACAGCAGCTTCGTAGAAGATACTGCGATTGCGACAAACGAACGTCACTATAAATACAACTGCAGCTAATGCTGAAATTTGGGCGGATTGATAATTATTTGGAGAAATGTAGTTATTTTTAATGGCATATTTGGGACAAAATATGATATTTTGCATCAGATTTAATGGCTTAAGCATTGCCTGAATATCTACTGTAATAAACTGGTTTATTAAAACAGCAACTGAAGACTTCAGGAGTAGATTCAATTTTTATTTATAGGTTTCCTTTAATTTGAATAGTGTCGACTTCGACAGAGAATCTAATGTATTTGTCGATTGTCTATTCATGACTTCTATTTCTTCTGAATGTTTCAATAAATTACTAATGCGTTGTTTCCAACAAACCGCGTATTATTTATTACAGTATTATTAAGTATTGGAACAGAGCGTTTCTATTTAATTATCTTTTTACTTATACAAAATATCAGTTTATATATAACTAGCCTTTAATTGTATCTCTGCTTACTTGAGCGTATTCTGTTTGTTGGTTTTGTGATACAGAAATGTTGTTCACTTAGTACTTTAGAATACAGAACAATGATAGCAAGCAATGTTATTAAAATTGTAATATTACGCGGTAGGAATTATCCACATCAAATCAATCTATCACCGTTCACTGCTAAACGATGGTCTCCCCAAGGAGCGCCAATCATCCTCTTTAAGTCGTCGATCCATCGCGCCACAGGGCGCCCTGTACTACATTTGCCCAATCGTGGTCTCCACTCTAGCACGCTTCGGTTCCAGCGACCATCGGTTCGCCTGAAGACTTGACCAGCCCCCTTCCACTCTCTAGTTACTCTCTCTCTTACTACTCTCTCTTCCACACCAGTTACTCTCGTTCTCTGTCGTATAATTTCGTTATGAATTTTATCAGCCAGAGAAGTACACAGCATCACACGCTCCATCGCCCTCTGAGCTACATTAAACATGTGGATCAGTCCAATGGTAAGTTTCCACGTCTTGGCTCCCTACGTCACTACTGGTAGGACGGACTGGTCAAATACTTTGGTTTTTAATGATTGTGGAATCGGTGACTCGAAGATGTGACACAGCTTCTCGTATGCTGCCATGGCCAGGTAAATTCTCCTATCGGCCTTCCGATCCAAGCTGTGCCGGTCAAGTTTAATAGTTTGCCCAAGTTAGATGTATTCTTGCAAAACCCCTATAGAAGCGCTATTTACAGTTATGGAACTCGGAGTTTCATGCCTATTATACATGAATGCATTGCATATGCATTTTCGTTTTTCGATGTTCACATCCCAGTCCCACTCATTTTGAAGAATCGTAAAGACTGTTGAATATTTCTTCCAGATCAAGCAGGGATGCCGCCGTTAATTATCCACACCGTACTTTAAAATATATCAAAGGCAACGTCGTCTAGTTTTTAGTCACTTATTATTCCTTAACTTAATAAAAGCTATTTGTCTTTTTACCACACTGAGCAGAAATTCAGTTATGTTTTTGCAGTGTAAATCAGCGTAGCTCTACTATCGTCTAAGTTATCAACATCATTATCAACACCTTTTAACAGTCCACTTCTGGAAATAGGTATCTCCTCAGCAGGGAGGTTTTGGTCTACTATTCTTGACATTCATAATATCAACTAGAAATATCATCAATCATCAATCAACCTATCGCCATCCACTGCCAAACGAAGATCTCCTCCAAAGAACGCCAACGATCCCGGTCTTGGGCAATTCGCATCCGTCCGCTGCCAGCCACCTTCTTCAAGTTGTCGGTCCATCTCGCCGCAGGGCGCCCTACACTACGTTTGCCCAATCGTGGTATCCACTCTATTACGCTTCGGTTCCAGCGACCATCGGTTCGTCTGGAGACATGGTCGGCCCACTTCCACTTCACCATACTGATTCTCCGTGTGATTACTAGAAATATCCAATTTAGTAATTGTTCAGGAAAAGTTCCTTTAAGTGAGCATTGCCAAGTATCTTAATGACTTTAAGCCAAAGACTTATCGATATTGACGTTAGAAGACGTCGAATAAAATGTTTAGTGACGATTTGATTTCATTGGAACACACACCCCCTGTGATGGCTTTCTTGGTCGGATATGATCGGGGAAACAAGGTCAATGTTCCGCCCGTCAGGGAATCGGACACTCCGTCCCCCCGGCCAGGCGGGAAACCTGTCCGAGTTCTGACCTGAGTCCTCGAACACATGCCTGACCATCTCAGGATGCTAGTTTGGCGTCCAGACGCTTCCCTGAATGCTGGAAAAACGAGAAGATTCAGTGATCAGTTGATTTCATGTAAAATATGGTATATTGTGGGCCAAGAATTCGTTAACATTTGAATCAAACATGTTACGGCAATTATTGGAACCGATGCTTGCATAGTTTCAACAAGACAGAGCCACTTGTCACACATCCAATAAGTCTCTGCCGGCAGTCAGGACATGTTTCTGGAAAAGTTAATGTCCAGATGAGGCGACATGCATGGCCACCCAGAAGTCCACATCCATCTGCAGCAGACTTTTTTTTATGAGGTTATTTGAATAATCGTGTCTACAGCCAAATACACAACGTCAACTAAAAGAAAAAATCAGCGAAGAGATGTCGGTGATCTAGCGGTCTCTTTGCCAAAGAATATTCGAAAATTTCTAAGACAAGAAAAAAATTAAGATGTAATTTTAAAAAATAAACTGTAACTTACTAGTTTTCCTATTTATAAACAATTTTTATAATATATCAAATGGTTTTTTATACGTTTTTTTCACATGTCAACTAATTCGTGTCCTACCCTATATATTTATAAAACAACTTTTTTTTTCTGTGCATCTATTGGGCTCTGCTTCGCGCTGAGGTCGACTGAGTGAAAGTGCCTGCGGTATTAAGTCCACCTTAGCCATGTTTGTGCATAAAGATAGAGTATTTTTGTGCTATTGTATTTATTTATTTACCTTCTACTTATATATGTGTAATATTATGCTTTTATTATTTTGTTTAACTTTGTGCATGAGCATGCTTCTTAGAAAGATTTCATCTTGTTACAGAACTGGCTTGTTTTTTATTGGGGCCATCCCATACATCCATTATCCCAGAAACGCACTCAGTAATTAGGAAGTCCCTGGAAAAGCAACGATATTTTAGACCACGCAACGAAATTCATCAGAAGTAAACTGGAAAAGTTAGAAACTTAACTAATCCAGTCCATAGATCTATAAAATCAGAACTGATCGAACTAATTTATTGTAAGTCATACTGAATATTTAAATTTATGGCTATTAATATAAAGAGTATATAGAGATCGGTTGCATAATAAAATTTGCCAACAATAACAAATCTGTAAATTTTAAACAGGTTCTATACTGTTTACTTGTATAGATAACTCCGCATATGTAACACAAAAGACAGTGATGATGTTTCTATGGAGTGAGTGGCTGTAAATATAATTTTAACTGTCATTGAATTACTGTGAGTCAAAGTTAATATCTTAGTTTTAGTTATAATTTAAAATTTTACGTTAATTAGTTAATTCGTACGAGTATAAGCCCAAGTTTGCATCTTTTGCATTGATCTCTATACCCAGCAAAAATGTCTACCATATTTTGAGAGAATCACAGTTTTTTTATGTGTTCTTGAACAATGCGCATGAGAGGAGAGATTAACATTTATGTAATTTTTCAAATTAATAATGATGCGTGTGATATACCTATTGGATGAGTAGGTGCTGCTGATTTACACATGTCTTGACCCTAGCCGATTGCTTTACAAAACTTTTCACATTGTATTGATAGAGCTATTTGTAATAAACTGTTTTTACACATCCAGACTACAATTGTAACTTCTGCAGAATAATCTTGTTTCTAAAAAAGCATTAATTAATTTTACTGTTGTCGTTGTTCTGTACGAAACAATGGATGCAATATATTTTTGTATGAAAAAATATCGCTTATTGTGAATTCATTAATACTTAATATTGATTGATTTAAAGGTAAAAGCGACTGAAGATATAAAAAAACAGGAAAAGCATGAAATTGTCATTGGAAAAATTCTGACAAACATTAACTCTTTAAAATATTGATTTTAATGATTCAGACGAAATAAATATAGAAATAATAAATTGTAAAGCAAGAAATCTACCAAACTAACCATTATAAACTATCTAAATATAAATATTACAGTTGTTACAAATGATGATAACTAAACGAAAATTCCGGTTATTATCTACGTTTAAAACACAAAATCAAACCTACTAGCTCTAATGTTACACCTGCTATACACATTTCTGCATCACCCAAAGGTCAACTGGAAGAAAATGCCTACGGCATTAAGTTCGCCTTATGCAATGTTACTTATATGCAGAAAGTATAAATATGTAAATAAAGAAAACTCATCAAAAAAGCAAAAGAGTTGTGTCTTTTTCAAAGAGTTCAGAAAGAATTAAGTACGATAATGTATATAAAAAACGCTGTATAATTTGATACAAGATCCGAAATGAAAATAAAATTTAACATGAAGTATGAGGTCTACAACTTTGCTCCCGCCGTTTTTTTTTTTTAATTTTAAAAATTATATAAAAAAAAATGGTATCTTATTTATGTTTCAAAGTATTGTCCGTCACTTTCCACTACTTTGGCCCATCTTTCAGGCAACAAACGAATCCCACGTCGGAAAAATTCTTCATCCTTTGATAAGATCCAAGAATCGATCCACTGTTTCACTTTTTCAAAAGAACCGAAGCACTGGCCCGCCAGGCCGTTCCATTTCAGTGTTTCGCCACGTGAGGTCGAGCATTGTCGTGTTGCAAAATTACTTTTTCGTGTCTATCAGCGTATTGCGGTCGTTTTGCTTTTAATGCCCGACTCAAACGCATTAATTGCGTTCGATAAAGTGCACCAGTAATTTTTTCGGAAGGTTTTAGCAGCTCATAATAAATTACGCCAAGCTGATCCCACCACCGCTATACCGATCTTCAACAACAAAATCACCGCTTTTAAAGCGCTAGAACCACTCGCGACACGTTCTTTCACTAATAGTATCATCACCATAAGTACTTGAAATAACCCGATGAGCCTCAGCCGCCGATTTTTTCATGTTGAAATGAAAAAATAAAATCTCCCGCAAATGACGTGAATTCGGTTTATAAGTTGACATATTTAATTAAGTGTAACTATATGACGCAAACAAAAATTAACTAATATCGATGTAAGGTTATATTTATAGATGTCAAAACTGATGGAAAACAACTGTGATTTATTTATTTGAACTATTGCTGGCTACTAGCGCCATCTTTTGGAAAACGGCGGGAGCAAAGTTGTGGACCTAATATATTTTCAAAAATCTGACATTGCATTTTTTCATATTTCAGCCACATGGTGCGCAGTGAAGGTCGCGGGTAGCTGCTGGATGCGGGCGGCACGAGACCGGTTGATGTGGAGAACCTTGGGGGAGGCCTATGTCCAGCAGTGGATCTGTTTTGGCTGAGAAGAAGAGTACGCAGAGATGATGTAAATTTGGAAAAACTTAACATAATTGGAAATATAACAAATAAAGGATTTATCGTATTCTAAATTGTACAGAATCTTAAGAGACATACGGGACAGAAACCGATAGAGACAGAATATATTTTCTTTAGTAGCAGCTTTTCAAACGAGGAAACAGAAGTGTGGAGGTAAGTTTACTATTTATTTTCAGTATGTAGTCTTTATAATGGTTACAAATATGCTTAAGTCAGCGAAAAATCTTTAATGTCAAAAGCTTTCGAGTTCGTAAGTGTTGCTTACGCAAAATTAAAAGATAGCTGTTTCAATACATACTGGATATTCAACAAAAAGTAAAACAGTATGTGGCCGTATAATATTATATCTTTCTTTCAAATAATATCAATAGATTTTACACCTTTGATTCTCTTAACAACGTTTATATTTTAAAGAAAAATCTTTGTTACACCATTTTTATTTCAATTACTTATAAACTTACCAAATTGAAAAATAATCTCTGCAGAACTGGTAATATTTTAACAACTGACCATAAGTTTTAAAAAGGATTCGGCAAACACGGTCATCATAAATATTTTTCAGGTTTGAAATTGCTTTTTTCCAAAGAATAACTATTTGTGTGAGAAGTTTCATTAATCTATTAGTATATATTAAACTTAAATAATAGCCAAATTGTAAAAATAATACTCCCAGTAGTATAGTAGATTACCAGGTAGGTATATATACATAGAAAATAAGTAAAAATGTCACGCTGATCCAGTTCATCAGAGTGTATCTTCTTAAATTTTCACTTAGGGTGATGTTAAGATCTCGAATTATTAAAACGATATCAATATTTTCTTTCGTTCGAGCGACAGCGACAATAGTACTTAAGAAAAATCCAACTGAATAAAAAACTATTTCAAAGATAAAGAAAGAAATACGCACTTCCATCGAATATGCGACAGTAGCAGGATCAGAATAAAATAAGCAATAATTACGCTGAAAGCATATAGCGCTAGAGATTAGCGTGGCACATACCGAAGTTAACATAGATTTGAAATTGTTTGGTATGATAAAGTTATCCTTTATGTTATGTTTTGGACAAAAGAAGATTTTTTGCATCAAATTTAATGAACGTAGCATTGATTGCAAATCTTTTGTAACAAAATTATGTGAAACTTCAATAGAATACTCTTTGAGTCGAATTCATTTTTTATTGGATTTTTCATTGTAATAAGTAAACGATATGTGTGTGTAAACTACAGTAAAGAAACAGAAGTACTAATTATTAGAATTCAATAATTTACTCAATTGCTTCTGGAAATATAAATATTAATTTTCGTTCTATAACGTGTCTTCAAATGTCATAACAAATTATTTTTTATTACATGTAGAACACAAACGGATTAGAAAACATTTTGACTATATTGATATATATGTTATCGTATAAAGGGATTATGAGTATATAAATAGATTACCTGAAGATAAATGATTACCACTTCTCATGAACACCTGCATAATGGGGACCTTTGAGTTCCATGTCTCCCTTCAGTATCATTGTCTTAGATTCATTATTTTATAAGTTTGTGATTTTCATTTCATATATGTCAAAAATTTTAGAGCAAGCATCCAATGATCACGACATTATTTCGGTGTTAGACCGTTATGGAGAATTTTCTTGAGAGATATCACGGGACACCCTCATACGGGCTGCCACAGGTGATCACTAGTACTGTTTAGGAGATCACCTATCACTGATGCGTAAGGAGCTATCGCTTGAGTGCCTGAGCTGCGACGGCCGGACCTTGTGCAGAGCATTCCACACACTGGCAGAATACCCGGCATGGGTGGAGCATAGGTGTGACCTCGTGGCGGCCATCGGGGTGAGGATTGTCTTGCTCAGTAACATGATTGCGGCCATGATACGGAGTGGGAGCGTGTGGGGCTCTACCGTCTCTTTCTGTGAGTAGGCTATATTTACGAAGAAGATGGCGGAGTGGGACCGGGAGAGGTTTAGAATTCTCCTAGAACAAGTTAGGTACACGGGAGGGGACCATCTAAAACCGTAGGTGGCCCGAGGTATATCGGGGTTCTAGGGATTTTCTTATTAGAGTGCACCTTGTTCCCCGGCTACTGGTAACCTAGACGGCATACGGTTTGTGATCGCTCTGAGTCCGACATAACCACCTGCTGGTAGTATTCGCAGGTGTTTCATAAGAAAAAAGAAAACAAAAACGTACGTTTTAAATTAATTTACTTAGGAACAAGGTTTGAACAAGTCTGCTATCGAATATTCTAAAATATTTCATAAATAGCCTTTATATAATTTCTTTATTTTTCTACCATTGTGTTACAGAAATGAAACTGGTGTTCATGCATACAATTACATAAAATGTGTAAATTAATTTGACTATTCTATATATCTTGTAGTTTTTCATCATAAACTAAAAATTAATGATAACTGAAACACGAAGACTACGTACATGATATTTAATTTGGAATGACGATATTGGAATATTGATGCTTGCTTGACCATAGCTGCTTAATTTTTTTTGCTGTACTCTCGTTATTTGATTCGATTCAATGATTAAACAGTGGTAGGATTCTATGACTACTACTTCTTTATGTCTCCAGAAGCAGACACGGTTCAAGAGACTGTATGATGATGCGCATTATGCGGTCTTTTAGCAACAAGATCTCACTTATGAGATATGCTAAGCAAGCTAAGAAATGTAGCCTGAGTTACTAATGGTTCTGAGTTATCATGTCTAACGAATAAAGGTTAATATATTATCCCATTAACACAATTTGACATATTAAAGTAGGAGTCGTAGGTGAAGCCGGGGGTTGTAAGTCATAAAGTTAGTAAGTATATAAATTGATATAATATCTGAAAGCACAAAAAGTAAGAAAATAAAGATATTTTATTGCCTGTAACGTGGTATACAACTGGTTCAGAAAAACACATTAGATTTATTAAGGTGATTAAATAAAAAACATATCTACAATTATGAATCGTAGGCATTTGTCACAAAAAAATGACTAAAAGTCAAGGTAGCATAGTCTGTTGTTTTCAAAATTAGTTTTCGGTAATATAATTTTTGAAGTGAAAACTTCTTTAGGCGCGTTGAGCGTTTTGGTAGAGGATAAAATCCTCGGTTCGCGTCACCGATATGCTAATGATAATAGTATATCTATAGCTATGGAGAATATGATATTATATATTATATATGAAATTTATTATTATTATATATTATATATGATATTATATATTATATATAGCTATATATGAAACATAAAAAATTTCATATAATTTTTGCATATAGTTTTAATTACTCTCAACTTAATAGTTCCGTTTTCACTTCTATCGGCAGTCCCACGACTGCTACTATTTAACAGTGTTAAAATGATTCGTCTATTATGGCTTATTACTTAGCAATGAATTTGAGGCAGACAACTATTCGTGTAGCACGTTAAGTAAGTCGAATATCGATTTAATAAAGTTCCATTAATTTATGAAGATTGTAGATACGCCAAGACAAGGTGTTGAAGTTTATCAAATTAATAACCATGTACCCCGTCATTGATTGATTGAAAATAAATGCTTAATTGTTTCTTTATCGAATGCTATTGGAATATTAAAGCCATAAAAATTGCTTATGTACTGTTGAATCTTTATCATACCGATATCTTTTTTGATTCCGATGGTGGCTACTTGATGCCAGAATATTCCAGCTTTGTAGTTACATTGAAATATATTATTACTTCATGTGAAGTTTTTGTATAAATGTGTCAATGCATGTTTACGTGTGTTTTTCACAGGACGCTTATCTGGCCAACCTCGCTGGGAAGTAAAATGACTTCAATTAAACCCTTAATACTTTTATTGGATATGTAATACTGATATTCTATATATAGTATTTTAGTCATCTAGTTTCAAAGTTCAACACTGGCTCAGACTGATACTGTGTACTGATACATAATATTTTATAAATATATAATGTATATAATAGATATATAATATAAAATAGAATTGTGCAGCAAGTTAACAGAATCAGTATTCACAAAGGTAACACAGCATCGATGTTAAATTAGTAATAAATCCATATTAATCCGAATTGAGACTGTGGTGCGCCTACGACCGGGGCAGTACTACCCTCCCACAGAAGAACAACCTAAAGCACCAACATCCGTGCTGTCGTGTTTCATTGGTGAGTGTGAGACAGGAGGCCCATTGATGCAGGGGTGACAGTTGTCGTGGTAACTGTGTAAGCCTTACACTGTCATGATGACTGTCATGCCTTTTACGTCCCCAAGCGGGGTGTGAAAGAGCATCTCACTAGGCCGCCATAGTGTGGGTCACCATACTGCATTGTCTCCAATTGCAATGAGTATGGTGACCACAACTCATTTATTCTATTCATGCTTTCCATCAGGCAGAGTAGAGTTACTTTGGCAGGCTATTAATATATAATATATATATATATATGTTGCTGAGTGCGAGACCGGAGGCTCATTGATGCAAGGGTGACAGTTGTCATGGTAAGTGTGTGCAATACAATGCTACGATGACTGTCATGTATTTTACGTCCCCAAGTGAGGCGTAAAAATTGTAATAGGCCGCCATAGTGTGAGTCACCACATCGCATTGTTTGCATTCGCAATGAGTATGGTGACTACAACTTTTGGATTCTATTCATGCCATCCATCAAGCAGAGTAGAGTCACTTTGGCAGCCTATTAAAATAAATAATAATAATATGTAAGGTTTCTGTTAATCTAAATTGAAATTAAGACACTTTAAAGGAACTCATTATAACAATATAATTATACAATAAATTCATAAATCACAAAAATAATATGATAATGATGATTACAGAAAAGCAAATTGCAACAATACAATAGTGTAGTTAGTGAATAGAACCAATACTTGCAAAGGTAACATGGCGTTGACAGAGAATAAATGATAAATTTGTATTACTCCAAACTGTGATTGATGTAGCCGCAGTATATTTTTGCATATTTTTTTGCCCAGACCTAGGACAAAAAAAAAGAAATTATTTTCACGGTAATTTTTTCATGTTTTAAAATTTCATTCAGCCACGCGAGGATCTAATTTTTTTTTTATCTTTTCACTTGTGAAACGTACCTGAGCAATTTCTTTTCAATATGAACATACAAGATTCTTGAGTTTTATTTAGTGCTTTATAAAATTTTTCGCAATGAATGCTGAGTATAACTTGAAAAAAGAAGGTTTTTAGCCACCACAGGAAGAAAAGAAGTATGACGACAGTTGCGCTAATCTGAAAAGAAAATTAAAGACAAACGGATCTTTTTAAGTCAACAAAATTTTTGTTGTTCCATATCTAACTTAGTAATCATCGGCAGTCGATTAGTATTGAGCAATTAGCTACTGTTTAAGTTCGATGAAAGCCACCATCTTTTTAGAAATTAATATACAATTCCCTTTATTACCTCAGTGTAGAACGTGTTAGGCCACAACACCTCTGAACGTATTGTCCGTGTTTAACCCCCAAAACATTGATTATCGTTTTTAAATGAAACTTAACGGACCTCTAAACGTGCTTTTGTAACTTTTGTACTATTTTGTACCGACTGTGACTGTTTAAAAGTGTGGAGGAAACGGGTGTCACGTCCCTCCGACACAAAGGGAAGATCCTCCGACCAGGCGAGGTGATCAGGCCACGGCCCAACGGCTTATGTTGGGATGTTGTATATGTGCTAATTGCCACACGAATCTCTATTTCACAACACAGAATTAGTAATTACTTCGTAGTTCATTATTACACTTAGTAGTTCGATGTATCTTCACTAGATGGCGCTATTGTATATTTTTGTTTGTATGTGGAAGTGGCCACAAAAGTATAAGTTCCAACCACTAGTTTCATGCCATATAGTAAACACTAAGATCCATAGGGTTCCCACCAACAACTTTGGACCACGAGTCAACGTCACCTATAAGTGGAGTACCTGTTGATCGACGGACGAGGATCTAGTAAACAAAGCATCTCGTTAGTGGCAATAGACTCACCACCTATTACATGGAATTGTGTTTAATATGTTTCGGCGTGATTTTTATGGCACTACTAACTAAACCATATAAATACTTACGTGATTGTTAGTGTTCGACGGAGATAATGTATAAAATGTTATGCATTTTTCAACATTAACTAGTGCTTGAAATAAACATTGTGTAGTGTAAAATAATATCTGAAAGCACAAAAAGTAAGAAAATAAATATATTTTATTGCCTGTAACGTGGTATACAACTGGTTCAGAAAAACACATTATATTTATTAAGGTGATTAAATAAAAAACATATCTACAATTATGAATCGTAGGCATTTGTCACAAAAAAATGACTAAAAATCAAGGTAGCATAGTCTGTTGTTTTCAAAATTAGTTTTCGGTAATATAATTTTTTAAATTTTATACACGACGGTACTCAATCACTGATGATATGGTTTTCGTCGGGTTCGCTCAGATCAGTCAGGGTCATAATAATTTCCTCATTCACGTGGTATACTAATAATTAAGACTAAAGACGAGGTTTATGCGGCTATTTTCAACTTCCTATGGGCTTTCTGAGAAATTTATAACGGGGTTTTCAGTTTTCATGCTGACAAACGCATAAAGGTCGTTATGGATACAGTATGCTAGGAATTCTAATTATTATTTGTAAATGTTAGTGTCTTTCAAGGTGTCTATCCCTTACTATACTTTTTTTGTGTTTTAATGACATATTGCTAATCAGCTATGCAGAAAATTGTACGGAAGACCTCTTTTACATCTATTATACACGTCAATGTGTTGCGAGAAAGATTGTCGAGAGTCGTGATAAACTTATCTTCCAAATTAAAAAATCTTTAAGTTTCAGATTGCGGTCGACAGCATCAAATATATTTTAATTAAAAACATACATATTTACATTTTCATCGCAACAAAGATTAGTTTGAGAGCATTTCAGCCTCAACTAGTATCGTTATTTTATGCGTAGGCATATCCAGTGAAGCTTAGGTATGGGGTTAGTTATTTTAGAAGGTAAGGTTGAATTACTTTCGATGAAACTCGGTGTGCTGAACAGATACACGCAGTACTTCAAGAGAGGTAGGGCATAGCGCGATATTTTCCGCTCAAACATTAGAGCAGCCCGACTGGGGAAGGACCTCCGCCTTACAGAAGACCACAGCCAAATAGCACAGCGTTTTTCAGCAGTGCTGTGTTCCTGTGGTGAGTAAGGTATCCAGAGCTCTAGAGGATTCGCTGTTTTGACAACGGGGGACCAGTGGTGCTTATAATACTGCTACTGGCTCGTGTGGGCGCGGGATGTGGGCGCGGCGGTCAGGAAGACCCGCTGAAACGGTTGTCCGCTGGCCGCCCGCAGGATAGATGGGTTCCCGAACCCAGGGATCACTACAACCTCCACCCTGGGAGGCCGAACCGCCAGCCTGCGAAAAATCCCTGCAGTAGTAGTCGTGCCGGAGGAGGAGACCGGAGTGGAACCCGGTTGCTGCTGCAGGAGGGGAGCGGGGGCCCTTTCGTACGCCGCGCCGACAAATCGCACTACCCGCATCAGCCATGTGCGGATTGGCACCGCCCCATTGCCCCCTTAGCTGTCAACACAGTAAATCCTCACAAACCAATTGAACCCCCCCAAAAAAAATGACAAAGAAAAGTAGAAAAAGAGTATCTACAGCGGCATCCTCTTCCACGTATATGGACTTCTGTAATATCAGGGGACTTCACTCCAACCTGAACGCAGTCCACCTTCATCTGGAGATTGCGCAGCCGACCCTCTTATTTCTTACGGAGACACAGATATCCTGCCCGGCTGATACATCATACCTACACTACCCCGGCTACAAACTCGAACACAAATTCCTGAGACGTGCCGGTGTATGCATGTACGTCCGGGAGGATATCTGCTGTCGCCGTCTTCATTTTTATGAAGACAGGGACCTGTCAGTAATGTGGGTGCGCGTAGACTACGGAGGTCAGACTCGAATCTATGCGTGCCTATACAGGTCTCATAGCGGCGACAGGGAGACTAGAGCACTCTTTGAGCAGTGACGACTGACAAAGTTCTTGAGCAGTACCCCCGTGCTGAGTTGGTGATTTTAGGAGACTTTAATGCCCACCACTGTGAGTGGCTAAATTCTCGATCCACCGACTTTGCGGGAAGGTCTACTCATGAATTTGCTCTGGCCCATGGCCTCTCACAACTGGTACATTCCCCAACAAGAATACCTGATATTGAGAGCCATGCGCACTCTTTGCTGGACCTTCTGCTGACGACGCGTCCGGACGACTACACTATCACAGTGGACGCACCTCTCGGCTCATCCGACCACTGCCTCGTCCGGACCGTAGTCCCATGCGCGCGGCATATTCCACCTCGCCCAGCCGACCTGCGCCGCATGTGGCAATATAAATCAGCAGACTGGGATGGATTGCGTGAATTCTACGCATCGTACCCGCCGAGGCAGCTTTGTTTCGCGTCAGAAGACCCCGACCCCTGCGCAGCCGCTGTCACTGAGACGATCCTGGTGGGTATGGAGTATTTTATTCCTAACTCATCAGTAGCTGCGGGAAAACAAAAGCGACCGTGGTTTAACCGGCTCTGCAAGGAAGCCAGACTAGTCAAGCAGACTGTCTACAGGGCTTGGACCACGGCCCGTGCTAATAAGGATCCGAACATCTCTGATGTGAGACGCAAACTAAATGCTGCCTCGAGATCCTGCAAAAAGACAATTGCCAGAGCCAAATTCGATTTCATCGGCGGGATTGGTGAGCGACTTACGGGCTACCCCTCTGGGAGTCGTGCCTTTTGGTCTCTTGCTAAGGCGGCCGAGGGAAACTTTTGCCAGTCGTCTTTACCACCATTGCGAAATGCCGATGGTAACTTGGCCCACAGTGCCAAAGAGAAAGGCGACCTACTAGGGCAACTCTTTGCCTCAAACTCGACCATGAACGAGGATGGAAGTGCGGTACCGCCTACTAACCCGCCGTGCCAACACTCTTTGCCAGAAATACACATTTCGCAAAGAGAAGTGCGGCGGGAACTAAACTGTCTAGACGTTCATAAGTCGAGTGGGCCAGACGGCATACCTGCAGTGGTGCTCAAGCAGTGTGCTCCTGAGTTGTGCCCTGTACTAACGCGACTTTTCGCGCTTTCCTACCGCAAAAGGCAAGTGCCGTCTTCGTGGAAGACTGCTCATGTGCATCCAGTGCCAAAAAAGGGTGATAGATCGGACCCATCGAATTACAGGCCTATAGCTATAACTTCCCTTCTCTCTAAGGTGATGGAGCGTGTAATCAACACACGGCTCCTCAGTTACCTAGAAGAGCACGATTTGATCAGCGACCGCCAGTATGGTTTCCGCCACGGTCGCTCGACTGGTGATCTTCTAGTGTATCTCACTCACCGGTGGGCTTCAGCCATTGAGAGTCAAGGTGAGGCTTTGGCAGTTAGCCTGGATATAGCAAAGGCGTTCGATCGTGTCTGGCACAGGGGTCTTCTATCGAAGTTACCATCCTACGGCCTGCCCGAGGGTTTGTGCAAGTGGGTGGCTAGCTTTTTGTCCGGCAGACGCATAAAAGCCGTCGTCGATGGTAGCTGTTCCGAAAGCATGGACATAAACGCTGGTGTCCCGCAAGGCTCCGTGCTATCTCCAACGCTGTTCTTGCTGCATATCAATGATATGCTGTCCACGGATGGTATCCATTGTTATGCGGACGACAGTACTGGAGATGCGTATTACACGGGCCGAGCTAACATCCCTCGTACCGTTGTAGTGGAAAGTCGCGAACAACTTGTGTCTCAAATCGAGAGCACCTTACACAGAGTCTCCGATTGGGGTCGGGATAACCTGGTCCAATTTAACCCCTCTAAGACACAAGTCTGTGCGTTTACCGCTAAGAAAACCCCGTTCACTGTGGTTCCACAATTCCAGAATACACCCCTTACCATCTCACAGAGTATTGGAATCCTCGGTGTCGACATCTCCAGTGACGTCCAATTTCGAGCTCATTTGGAAGAGAAGGTCAAGCTGGCATCAAAAAAACTTGGTGTTCTGAATAGAGCGAAGCGATACTTCACACCGGCACAAAGGCTATTACTTTACAAAAGACAAGTTCGACCTCACATGGAGTATTGCTGTCATCTCTGGGCGGGAGCACCGAAGTACCAGCTTGAGCCTTTCGATTCAGTTCAGAGACGTGCTGTGAGAATAGTCGACGATCCTGATCTCACAGACGGTATCGAGCCACTAAGTCTTAGGAGAGACTTTGCCTCCTTATGTGTGCTCTATCGTCTCTACAATGGGCTGTGTTCTGAAGAATTGTTTGATATGATGCCCACAGCCACTTTCTACCACCGCACCACTTACACCACTATGGAATAAGAGGCAGTGCTTTGGATCTTCTTACTTCTTATTTGAGTGATAGGATTCAAAGAGTAGATGTTAATGGTAAATTATCCCAGGGATCAGCTGTGGCGGTGGGGGTGCCCCAGGGGTCTATTCTGGGTCCATTTCTGTTCCTTGTGTACATCAACGACTTGCCTCATCTTGTGAGGGATAACCATGAGATAGTGTTGTTTGCAGATGACACATCCTTAGTATTTAAAGTTAACAGACAGTAATCGGTAATTGACGATGTAAACAATGCTCTCTCTAAAATGGTACTTTGGTTTTGCGCTAATAACTTGTTATTAAGCAGGAGTAAAACCAAATGTGTTAAATTTTATACTAGGAATGTTAAACAAGTAAAAACTAGTGTTTTGATGAACGGGGAAGAACAGGAATTGACAGACAAGGCTGTCTTCCTAGGTATAACTTTAGATTCACGGTTACAATGGGGCCCACATATAGAAACGTTATCTGGTAGACTTAGTTCTGCAGCTTATGCTGTGAGAAAGATTCGTCAATTGACGGATGTTGATACTGCGCGATTAGTTTATTTCAGTTACTTTCACAGCATTATGTCCTATGGTTTATTGCTTTGGGGCAGTGCCTCTGATATTGATTCAATCTTTGTGCTCCAGAAACGAGCTATTAGGGCTATCTATAAGATGGGCCCTCGTGAGTCAATAAGAAACAGATTCAAAGAAATTAACATTCTCACACTACACTCACAATACATTTACGAGAATCTTTTGTATGTTCATAAAAATCTGTGTAAATTTAAGAAAAATAGTGATCTCCATCAATTTAATTTAAGAAATAAAAATAAACTTGCCTTGCACACTACTAGGCTCCATAAAATATCGAATTCGTTTGTGGGTCAATGTATACAATTTTATAACAAATTACCAAACAACATAGTATTATTATCTATTAGTAAATTTAAGAAATTTGTTAAGCTGAGGTTGTCCAAAAAGGCTTATTACTCAGTTTCAGACTATGTCACAGATTTAGATGTTTGGAAATGAATTGCTCTTTTTTTAAGACCTATGATTGTGAATATAACTGCTATTTTAATATTTAAAAGATTTTGAGTTAAAAGAGTGGTGGTGAGTTTCTTTCCTGGGTTCTTTTCTCACCACTCTACCATGAACAATCTGCGAACCCAGCTAGCTGTAATTTTAATCGACAGATTGTTCATCTTTCATCTTTTATTGTTTTTTTTTTATGACGTTCATAAGTGTCTTTTGTGACCTAAATGAATAAATGAATTTGACTTTGACTTTGACTTTGACTTTGCACCGCTCGCCATCGTCAGGGAGCTCATCCACATACATTGGAACCTAAATGGTCGCGCACAGTGCGGTTTCAGAGAAATTTTCTCCCGCGAACAATCCCGTTATGGAATGAGCTCCCTGCCGAGGTTTTCCCTGGAAACTACAGTATGGGGCTCTTCAAGAAGGGGGTAAATAGGTTTTTAAAGGGTCGGCAACGCGCACGTGATGCCCCTGATGCCGCAGGCGTTCATAGGCTGCGGTAACCGCTTACCATCAGGCGGGCCGTATGCTTGTTTGCCACCGTCGTGGTATAAAAAAAAAAAAAAAAAAAACGAACGCATAGCCACTAACTCTATAAGACGCAGGTCCAGGAGCATATACAAAACTATTATCATATACTCCTTCCTAGGACATCCCAGTATCTGCCTCTACCTCTGTACTAAATTCAATGGAACGTGACTCAAATCATCGATGGCCAAATCATGAATAAAGTTTGACTTCTTGCCATTATCTCTGCTTTATTTATCGTGTATACCATGGCTAGTGCTCCGTGGAATTACTCAGGCTAGTATCGTTTACAATTTTTGCGTCCTAGTTTCGTAAGGTAAAATTTTTATACAAACCGAAGTGATAATGAACACTTCACTACTGTGAGTTTTCGAGATCCTCTTTACCTAGCACAATCAATTTATGTAACAAATTATCCTCTTCAGTGTTTCCGGATCAATGCTTCAGTGTTTCCAGTGCAAGTTACAAGTTACCAGCAACTGATCATCTCATTGAAATTAATTTAAAACAGTCAATTGCCATCAGGTAATCTGTCTGTTCATTTGTCACCTCTTTCTTATAAAGAGAGAAATCGTTTTAGATTCTAGCTAGCTATATACTAAATACAATAAAATAGTGTAAATGGCACATTATATTGGGCTTAATAAAGAAATTTAACTTACCACATGGCGGAAACACAACTTGTACAAGTCATAACAGCGCGATATTTGAGTATAAACATTAAATATTTCTTTGTAATATTTGTTATGGTAATTAATCAACGAATCCAATAAGCAATCATTCCACAAAATAACTTTATTTTCTAATAATGTTATAAATCTGATTGCATAAATCATATTCATGTCAAAAAAAGCACTCAAAAGTACACGCATTAGTTGACTAATCCTTGACCTTTAGTTAAATGTTTTAACGTTATCATGACAAGTACGTGTATGACAAGAACAAGTATAACACAGAACCAGTTCCCAAATAGAAATATTTTCAAATTTCTTTTCTTGTTAATGTATCTATGGATCTTCTGCATTGTTAACATTAATTCTATGTTATTCTTTGTTTGAATATGATTAACAATGAAATATGCAAAAAAAGCACCGCAATTAAAACAAGATTTCACGAGGAATGCAAAATAGTAAAATTTAGATATACTACTGTCGTCGATAGTTAATTTGTAGATTTCAAACAAATGCACAATTACGAAAAACAATACACTACATATTGACAGATTAGTCGTTAGAAGAGTATTTGACTTTATACAATTATCTTTGATTAAAAACTTAAACTGAACAAATATAGTCTGCGGTAAATTCAAAGGATGGATGGATATCTTTATCCACTCGGTTTTTTGAAAAGTTAAGTGCATATGTCTCATTTCTAATATAATCAGTGATCTTTACTATACAACTGTACACCAAAGAATACCATTTAAAAATGTATTTAATAGAAGAAAGTATTATAGTAACGATGTTAAACTGATTGGTCTATTTTGACTTATTACTGAGTAGTGAATTTAATTCAGGAACGAAACTATTCATGTAGCACGTTATTTAAGCCGAAAATCGATTTAAGAAAGTTTCATTAATTTTTGAATTTAATTATTATACCTTGTAGATAAGTCAAGATAAAGCCTTCAACTTGATTAATGACGAATTAGTATAAACGTATCGCCTCATGGATTGGCCTAAAATAAGTTCTTTATTATTTCTCTATTAAATCATCATCATCATCATCTCAGCCAAAAGATGTCCACTGATAGACATAGACCTCCCCAAGATTTTCCTGATCCTGTGCCGCCCGCATCAAATGCTATCAAAATATCAAAACCATAAAAAATAGCCTATGCGCTGTCGAATCTTCATCAGCAATATCTTATTTGATTCCTATGGTGGGTATTTGATGCCAGAATATTATAGATGCCAGATACCAATAATTATATATTATTAGTTTGTTACATTGAAAGTTGTTGCTACTTTTTGTGAAGTTCTTGCATATAGGTGTTCATGTATGTGCTTGCGTTTTTCATGGGACGCTTGTCAGGCAAGCCTCGCTAGGAAGGAAAATGATCACAATAAAGCTCTGAATAATTTCATTACATAATACTTATATACTATACATAATAATTTAGTGACATAACATATTTATTGGTCACGAAAGAAATATTAATATTTTCGGACATGTGATACGTAACATCGTCTGGTTTCAAAGGCTGACTAAATACTGGCACTGACTGACTCTGTATTCTGATACACACGTTTTTTGTAAATACACATACGTTATATATATGAAACACGACAATGATGATGATCACAGACGAACAAATTGTAATAACACTATAGTGTAGTAAGTAAACAGAATCAGTGTTCACAAAGGTAACAAGTATTAAGAAAAAAGGGAATTCTTACATGGTTATTTTATACAGTTTTAAAATATTATCATTGTTGTGGCCCATAAGGCACACAGGGGAATTAATTGTTTGATTATGTTGTGGCAACACTATCTGTCATCTGATCTGACGCATACGCTGAAACAACTTCTCTTTATAATTATAATTAAAAATATTGTCAAAGGTAACAGTGCGAGTAAATGAAAGCTAAAAATTGTATGAGTTTTAATTAACTACAAACATGGCCCAAACATGTAATGGTGGCCCATGAGGGGAACTCAAAATATTAAAGTAATCGAAGCAAAATTTATCTGGGTTCCGTTGTGGCCAGTGGACGCATCAAAAGCATCACGCCGTGCATCGGGCTCCAACTAAAGATAAGTGCTCTTCCTTTACTATCCTAAATAAACACAATCCCTTTCCTTGATAGCCTCACTTGGCGTCAAACGAAATAAAAAGATTATAATTTACACGTGCTTTATACAATACATTTTTAGGTTAAACGCGTGTTTTAATTACTTGTTTTTTTATTCATCTGTTGTCTGTTTTGCTATAAAGCTTCATTTTATCGTTCGTTTTTAATAAAAATCGAAATAAATTCCCATTTGAATAATATTTATTAGATTTGTTTATGTTTTTTAATCAGATGATTCTAGTGTTCAAAACACGCCAGATAGCAATAGTGCTCACACTTTATAACAATACAAAGTTCCTTTAGAACCTTCTCTTTGCACTTTTGCCATTATTCATTGTTTTCGCCGAATAATTCCAGGATTCTTCGCTGCGCAATACGACAAGGCCTCCCATAATAACCCTGCGGCTGCGCGTGAATAGATTGCAAGTTGTACGTGCGCAACCCGGCTTCCTGATCGGCGCTTCATCTTTGTGAGGGACGTGAGCATATATGTGTATATTTTTTATACTCATCCAAGTTTATTTGGCGATTAACACAAACTTATTTTAATTTTTACTGACTACCATTAAATATTAATGTCAAATCAAGAGAATACGGACAAAATGTTATTCAAAACACGAAGTTCCATAAAAGGACAATTAACGAAATTCAAAATTTATGTAGACAACATCAGCCAAATAAATACTTTGACCGAGGTGGAGCTGACTGAACTGTCACTCAGAATAACAAAAGCTGAGGCATTGTCGGTCAGGTTCAGTGAGGTGCAGGATCAGATAGAGGTTTTAAATTTTGACAATCTCGACACAGAGCTTGAGGAACGCGAGAAGATTGAGAATAACTTTTTTGGGATAATTGCGAAATCAAAAACACTGCTAGAAACTCACAACAAAATTTTTAAAACTGAAGTCGAGTCTAAAGAGTTATCTCAGTCTTCTCAAAGCATGGGATTTCAATTGCCAAGGATTGAAATAGCTAAATTCAGTGGTATGCACTCTCGGTGGTTGAAATTTAGGGATACCTTTGAAAGTTTAATACATAAAAATTCACGCATAACAGATATTCATAAATATCACTACTTAGTTTCCTACTTAGAAGGCGAAGCAGCTCGTGTAATATCTAATTTGGAAATATCAAATGAGAATTATAGTAAAGCTTGGACGTTAATATGTAAACGATACAACAATACTCGAGTGCTCACTAATCAACATTTAAATGCATTATTCGACATACAGGCTCCTTCACGAGAATCGGAAAAATCACTTAGATTCTTAGCAGATCATGTCACAAAACATTTACGTGCACTAAATAGTCTTGGCCACTCGACGGACAAATGGGATATCCTTATTATCTTTATGTTAACATCCAAATTGGATAACCAAACGCATGCTAATTGGGAGGAGTATCGTAATACATTAGAAAACTGTCCAATATTAGATAATTTTTATAAATTTTTAAATGACCGCGCTAATGTTTTAGAGTCACTCAATCGTAATAAAAGTGATAGTAGTTCTAAGGGACAACAATATGTTCCGCGAAACAATTTTGTCACGCAAAACACTAAAAAACCTAGTAGCTATCACACGAAATCATTTTTAATAAGAAATAATGAAAATTCTATTTTTGTATGTGTTATATGTGGTGAAAACCACAAAATATTTAATTGTAGTACTTTTCTTGCAAAAGGTGTCCAAGAACGGTATAATGATGTCAAAAAATATAGGCTTTGCCCCAATTGTTTAATGCAAGGACACCCTGAGGCAAGCTGTATTAGAAGTCCTTGCCGCACCTGCAGACGGAAACACAATAGTCTTTTGCACAATCCACAAACTGTTACAAGCAACAACGCCATGCTTGACGATAATGAACCGCCTGCAGAATCTGATACAGTAGTCAATTTTTCCAATAGGAATTCTAGTCTGGTTTTACTTCCAACTGCACTCATTCAAGTGACAAATCCAATAACTAAAAAATCACATAACGTTCGCGCGCTACTAGACTGCGGAAGTCAATCATCTTTCATAACAAAAACATTAAAGGACAAATTATTGCTAAAATCAAAAGTAATCAACAAAATGAACATTATTGGCATAGGGAATAGTTGTACGAATAGCAGCATCGAAAGTTGCGACGTAGAAATTGATTCCATAAATACGCCATTCAAATTTAATCTCTCTTGTTTTGTACTAGATAGTTTAACTAGCACGTTACCAAAATTTACCATTGACCTTAATAAGCTAAAGCTACCTAATAATATTAAATTAGCGGACCCAAACTTCCATCTACCCGCTGCTGTAGACATATTAATCGGAGCGGATAAATTTTGGGATATTTTAGGCAATGACGAAAAATCACTAGGATTCAGATATCCAAAATTACGTAGTTCTAAACTTGGCTGGATACTATCAGGCCCGATATTTACAAATGGCCATACACAAAAAACTCATTGCAATCATGCTATAATTACTGAGTCGGCCGACGATCAAATCGACAAAATGCTGCCAATATTTTGGGATATTGAAAATATTCCAGATAGGCCTATCGTCAGTGAAAATGACGAACTATGCGAAAAACATTTTTTATCAAATCTTACTCGTCTAAATACCGGTAGATTTTGCGTAAAACTGCCGTTACGAGAAAATACAGACTGCTTGGGCGATTCCTACAATTTGGCTAAAAAACGCTTCTTAAATCTAGAAAAGAGATTTAAACGAAATCCCAATTTAAAAATAGAATATACAAAATTTATTAAAGAATACGCGGATTTGGGACATCTCTCACTGTCGTCAAACTGTAATCCAATCGCGTCATATTTTCTTTGTCATCACCCTGTGTTTAAGGAAGATAGTGAATCAACAAAACTCAGAGTTGTGTTCGATGGCTCAGCTCGTACTACGTCGGGGTACTCATTGAACGACATTTTAGCAGTTGGACCTAACGTACAAGATTCTCTATTTTCTATTCTAATTAGAGCGCGACAATATAAATATATAATAACAGGCGACATCGAAAAAATGTACCGACAGGTGCTAGTCGCTGACGAAGATCGTAACTTACAACTCATTCTCTGGCGAGAGAACGAATGGAAACCAATACAAACGTTGCGCTTGAATACTCTCACATACGGCACTGCGAGTGCTAGTTATTTAAGTACGCGGTGTCTGAAACAATTAGGTGAAGAACATTCTAATTATCTTATTAAAATGATTATTCAACACGATTTTTACGTAGATGATCTGATTACAGGTTCCGATGATGAAAACGAATTGCGCTTTATACAACAAGAAGTGTCTAAAACTTTAGCATCGGGTTGTTTTAACTTAAGAAAGTACAAAAGTAACTTATCTTCACTTTTTAATAATTCCGATATTAACACTCAAGAAAACCTAACAATAAGCGATTCATCGAGCACTCTCGGGCTTGGGTGGATTCCAAAAACTGATAGTTTATATTTTCCAACTAAAGAGTTTAGCAAAAACGAAAAAATTACAAAACGATACATACTATCGAATTCTTTCAAAATATTTGATCCTTTAGGCCTCTTAAGTCCTTGCATAATTAAACCTAAAATTATGCTGCAAAAATTGTGGGAACAAAAAATTGATTGGGATGAAGAGGTGTCGCAGCATGTGGCAAATGAATGGGAAAGGTTTGCAAGAGGCTTACCATTTCTCCAAAGCTTACAAATACCAAGGTGGGTGTTATGTGGGGATTCAGTGGAAACAGAGATACATTCCTTTAGTGACGCTTCTCTGAGAGCTTATGGTGCATGTGTTTACGTTAGATCAATAAACGCAAATAATGACATCACTGTGAGGTTGCTGTGCGCCAAATCTAAAGTGGCGCCATTAAAACCTACAACCATCCCACGACTTGAGTTATGCGCTGCGCTGCTTGCTGCTAAACTTTGTAAATCTGTTACAGATAGTCTTAGACATAAGCCAACGAACATTGTTTATTGGTGTGATTCCACTATAGTTCTGGGGTGGATAAATAGCGATTTAAAAACGTTGAAATCTTTTGTAGCCAATAGAATTTGCGAAATTAGAGAAAATACTACACCATCATCTTGGCGCTATGTGCCTACGGCATGTAATCCAGCCGACCTAATTTCGAGGGGGGTAGACACTCAGCAGTTGGCTGCAATGCAAATATGGTGGACAGGTCCTGAGTTTTTAGTTAAATCTAGCTGTGATTGGCCTGTCATAAATAAAATTGAACAAAATTTACCAGAAATAAAATCATATGTAGCTGTCGTCTCAAACAAAATGATAAACATTATCAACTATTCGAATTTAAACAGACTACAGAGAGCAGTTGCGTATGTAAAAAGATTTGTTTTTAATTTAAAGAATCCATTTAATAAACGTGTTGGAGTTTTCTCTGTAGAAGAACTAAATGAAGCTGTTCACTTATTGTGTATCATAGCTCAGCAAGAATCATTTCCTGTTGAATATGAATTACTTGTAAAAAATAAGTCACTGAGTACTAAATCAAAAATATTGTCCTTATCACCGTTCATTGACAATGGTCTAATTAGAGTCGGCGGTCGATTGGATTCCTCAAATTACACATTCGAGAAAAGACATCCCATATTACTTCACTCATCGCATCATCTTACAAAATTGGTTTTTTTGAGGGAACACTTAAGGCAAATGCATGCTGGCCCTCAATTACTTTTAGCCTCTGTTCGAGAGTTCGTGTGGCCAGTCAATGGTAGGTATCTCGCTCGTCGAACGGTTAACATATGCGTGCAATGCAGGAGACTCCGGGGAAAAACACTATGCCCTAAAATGGGTGATCTACCATCGCAAAGAGTAATTGCCAATTTCCCATTTTCTTCAGTGGGATTAGATTTTGCAGGTCCATTTCATATTATCAACCGCAAAGGACGTGGTAGTCGCCTCATTAAATGTTACATGTGCCTCTTTGTATGCTTACGCTATAAGTGCATTCACCTGGAAGCAGTAAGTGACTTGACGAAAAATGCATTTATAATGACCTTAAGGCGATTTATCGCACGCAGGGGCAAACCAGCTGAAATATGGTGCGACAATGGTCGCAATTTTGTATCTGCGGCAAAGGAAATCAATCACTTTCTAAAATTAAACATGGATCCTCTATCTGATTTCGCAAGTCAGGAGGGTATAAAATTTATGTTCGCGCCTGCTTACGCTCCTCATTTCGGTGGGATTTGGGAGGCCGGCGTTAAATCAGCCAAACATCATTTAAAACTAGTTATAGGGAATAGCCATTTGACATTTGAAGAAATTATAACATTGTTTGCGCAAGTGGAGGCTATTCTAAACAGCCGTCCCTTGTACCCATTATCATCCTCTCCTAATGACCCTCTTTCCCTCTCCCCAGGGCACTTTCTTATTGGACGCCCGCTCACGGCTCTACCAACGCCGTCTCTGGAGAACAACAAGGAGCATACCATGCGCCGATATGAACGGTTGGAGCGCATTCACCAACATTTTTGGAGCAGGTGGAGCAAGGAATACATCAGCGAACTCCAACTCAGAGTAAAATGGAGAAGTAACACCAAAACACTAAACGTTGGCGATTTAGTATTGATTCAAGAAGATCACGTGCCTCCATTATGCTGGCGGCTAGGCAGAGTCTCAAAATTATACCCTGGACCGGATGGAGTTTCAAGAGTCGCTGACGTTGGCACCGCTAGAGGATGCGTTCGGAGACCATTGGTTCGTCTCTGCCCGCTGCCTACTGAAGAAGAATTACGGACTACTTGAAAGATCATGTAATCTTTCAACGGGGGGGAAGATGTTGTGGCCCATAAGGCACACAGGGGAATTAATTGTTTGATTATGTTGTGGCAACACTATCTGTCATCTGATCTGACGCATACGCTGAAACAACTTCTCTTTATAATTATAATTAAAAATATTGTCAAAGGTAACAGTGCGAGTAAATGAAAGCTAAAAATTGTATGAGTTTTAATTAACTACAAACATGGCCCAAACAATCATTATTATACTTGATTATGAATTAGAAAATGGAAAACAGTGGAAATGAGATAAAATACTTTGTTAGTAATGATCAACATATGAGAAGCTATGCAAAAATCAACTAATATTTTTATGAAACGTACCTGAATGATTTGATTTCTTTATCAATACACAAGCTACTTGAACTTATTACAGCACCATGTAGAATTGATCACAATAAAAGCTCTACATAACTCGAAAGAAGATGGTTGCTACCCTTTACATGAAAACAGTTTACAGCTACAGTAACAAATAGGCTATCGTGAAGTGATATCTTGACAGAAGGCTGTAACAGCAGAAAAACAGGCTGTCATATAATCCATGGCCGGTAGCGACAGATCTCCTCCAATAACTGCAGTAAGGACCTCACGCTGCGCCGCCCAAGCAGAACAAACTACTAACGTGTGCTGAGCCGAGTCCTCACTGCAGTCGCAGTAGTGACAAGTGGGACTCAATCCCCTCCTAGCAACGCCAGCACGTGGAGTCTCCAGCTGGGACAACAAACGAGCCATCGTGGTTCGACGAACGACCTCACCTACCTCTTCGTGCGCGGGCCACAATCTTCTGCAAAGACGTGATTTCGCGGAATAGGTTGGAGGAAACGGCGGAGAAGGTTCGGGAGGACGATCCTCTCTTGGACCTAATTCTCTGCCGGCGAACCGGGTGGCAGAGGCGCACGTACCAGCGCCTCACGCCACCTTGAATGTGGCCGCGGGTGGATTGGACGAGTTTTTCCCTCCATCTGCTACAGTGGCCAACTGCGAGGAGGTGACGTCCGCGTGTGCCTTACGTCGTCTAAATAGAGAGCTGGCACACCGTGTAGTTTTAGTCGGTCCGATTCTGACACACCAGCCTGTCGTAAACCCCGCTGGTGTGACGGCCCAAAGGGAGTTGCCACATGTTAAAAAAAAAGGATGTTTTGTCCTGATTTGCCTAAGGCATTCGATTCTGGTCAGTATGGGAGTTTCACAGGGCTTAGTGCCTGACCCATTTTGCTAACAATAAAGTATCTTTATGTTCTGTGTGTGTGTGCGTGTTTGTGTGTGTTTGTGCCCGAAACACTGCCAACAATAAAGTATCTTTGTGTTGCAAAAAAGAGTTATTTGTGCAATTATAATCTCAGTTGTTGGCAGTCACTGAGGGATAACTTTAAAGAAATTGATATCATGACGATCCTATCTTAATACACTGCGAGAAGTTAATGAATGTAAACAAATATTTAATTGTTTACATAATTTAGCGGTATATATGATAAATCCGTATTGTCAAGTATTTTTCATGTAAAGGAGTGTGTGATTCTACAATAAAATTCTAAACAAATTTAAGAATGAATTATTAACAATAACGTTCTCAATAAAGCAACGTGAGAAGTCTTACTACACAGTTTTAGAATATTTGTATGACGAATTCACTTGAAATTTATTCTGCTCACTCCCACATTTACATTTATCGTGTTTGAAAGATATTTACGAGTATATATAGTATTCCGTATTTCATCTTTCAATTTTTTTTATTTTTCTTTATTTTCTTGTCATATGCAGGTACATTTAGATTGTATAGATTTTTTTATGTATTGTAATATGAATGTTTCCACAGCATACCGTACCCTGATACCCATCCAGAATTGAATGTAAATGAGTTTTTTTTTCTTTTTCTTTTGTGTAATAAAAAGTTGTGAAAGTGTAAAAATGTCCCCTTTTTTGAGTAATATAAGTGATGAATTATGTAAGTGTTGTGAAGCCGATGTAGTGGTGTGTAAAGAGGGTGTGTATATGTGTAATGTTTATATAGATGGGTGATATAATACGTGTAATTTTAATTACTGTGTTATTGCTATTAGTATTTCTGTTTCTTCGTAGTCAAGTCCCTGCAAGTACTGACTCACCTTTACTTTGCATTGTTTTTTTGTCAGAGGGTAAATGTTTAATGATTTGTTTACTTTGTTATATAAATATGGTCCAAGAAATCCAATAAACCTTCTGCTAAATTTTGTTTTACAACTGATCTGTGTCGTACATACTTTATATTTTTGGCGTTTCTCAAATAACTTTGGGTTGTAAGTTAGACCAGTATGTTGTTTTAGGATGATTTTCAGGATAAACAATTGCCTGACTGTCAAAATCTCGCACGAGTAGTAAAGTGTCATGGTGGGAAAATAAATGGGCCTGAAATTACTTATCTTTAAAATTGCTCGCTGCGCGACCTTAATGCGCTTCATTGTGGTTTTGCATGCACCTCCCAACGAAGATATACAGTAAGTAAGTATGGACTGACAGAGGGCGTAGTATACACATTTCATTAACTCGGGCTCAGCTACGTGCCGCAAAGTTTTAAATGCGTAAGTGAGTTTGCGTACTCTAGCACATAGTAGTTTGATATGTTCTTAAAAGTTGAGGGCACTATCAACAGTAACACCTAAGTATCTGACAAATTGTACGCGTTCCAATGGTAAACATTCACAGACGACATCAGGGAAGCACTTATGTGATATAATTCTGTGATTGTTACTAAGCACTGTTACCCGCCTAATGCTGAAACAGATGTACTTGGTTTTTTCGACGTTTAGTGTTAATTTATTTTTCTGAAGCCATTCACTTGTGACATTGAATCCGCTCTGGGCAGCATCAAAGACCCCGTTCCATGTATCAGCAGCAAACATCAAAGCTGTATCATCCGCGAAGGAGATAATCTCACCAAGAGTGAGTTTAACATTCGTGAGCTCGTTGATGTAAACAAGAAACAGAGTAGGTCCAAGGATACTTCCCTGTAGAACACCGTGTGTCACAGAAAGAAAAGTACTTTTATATTGTCCCACCCTCATATATTGAACATGCCCGGATAAATAATTTTTGAAAAGTTCTAGTTCAGTGCCTCGAATTCCCAGTCCCTCAAGCTTATTCAATAAGATGGAAACAGAAACCGTATCAAATGCCTTAGATCCAAAAAGATACAGAGACATTTTTTTCCTTTATCCAAATTTGTACTGATAAAGTTTGTGAGCTTATTTACAGTTTGTTCAGTTGACATTCCATGCCTTAAGCCGCACTGATTTGTAGATAATATATTATTTATTTCCCGATAATCGATTAGTCGAATATTTATTATATTTTCTAAAATTTTTGAGAGTGCTGGTAGGATAGATATTGGTCGGTAGTTGTTGATAAGATTTCTGTCTCCGCTCTTAAAGATTGGACAAACTTCTGACACTTTTAAAGAATCGGGAAATATTCCTGACCTTAGGCTGTCATTAAATATTTTTGTTAGGGGTGGTACAAGAACACCTTTGTGTTCTTTTAAGAATCTACAGCTAATTTTATACAGCACAATCAATTTCAGGCCCATTACAATTTCTTCCACCTCTTCTTCGTCGGTGGCAAATAATGCCAATGAATTTAGCTTCTTATTTTTATTAATATATTTTTGTGAAGTGGTGTTCGATGTATGAGATTTTATTTGTTAATTTTATCCGCCAATGAGCTGCCCATATTTATGAAATAGTTATTTACTTCGTTGAGCGATTGGTCAGCAGAAGTGGAAGATGTAAGTAGTTCTTTGGGGTGTTTTGTTATTTTTGTTGTGTTGGTGATTGTTTTTATTACTTTCCATAGTCTTTTGTTATCGTTTTTTGCAGTTTGTATTTAGTCTCTTTCATATGCTCTCTTTACTTTTCGTAATAAATCATTACAAAAATTTCTATAGCGCTTGTAACTAATTTTTAAGATTTCATTATCTGGTTTCAAGTTTGACTTTTTATGCAATTTATCCCTATTCTGCATACACCTTAACAATCCGGGAGTTATCCAAGGTTTTACAATTTTTTTACGTCTTGGTAATTTGGATATTGTTAGTGTATTTTGTTCGATAACGGTTTGAAGGCATTGCGTTAGAAAGTTTAGGTTAGTAGTTGGATTTCCTGATTGATAAATTGGATCGCAGTTAATGTTCAGCATATCATTACCCAATCCTAAGTTGTTAATTTTAGTCATCGTGGTAGTAGTATATTCCCGTGGCTTTAATAGATTAATGCAAGTCAAAACTGGATAGTGGTCTGTTATCGTTACACATGGGACTATTGTAATGGATCTACTTTTTGTTTTTAATAGTGCGTGGTCAAGGCAGGTCTCGCTATCGGCGTGAGTTATTAATTGATGTGCTGGTAAAAGGCCATGTGTGGCAGCTAGAGTTAAATATTTTTCCCCGTTGATATCTATTTTATTAGCATTTATTGCTATGTTTATATCACCCATGACCACGATGTGTTCAAATGATGAGACCGTTTGCAGAATGTTATCCAAAGAAGAAAGGAATGGGTCTATCTTTACATAGGATGGCGATCGGTACAACGCAATGATGGCAGTGCGATTGTTAACGGTTGCCACCAGACAGTTACAATCTTGGAAGTCAGGTTCTATCACATGTACGTTGAGTATTTCTTTGTAGTATATAACCACTCCGTCATTCTGTTTAAAGTTCATCTTTGTTGTGGCGTGATGATAGCCAACCACATTGGGTATGATAGATTCACTGGATATCCAACACTCGGTCAATATTAATATGTCACATTCTAATTTCATTCTGTGTAGCACAATTTCTAAACTTGATATGTTACGATTTATACTACGTATATTCTGTGACAATATAAGTAGGCGCTTAGATGAGAAATTAGTAATAATCTCTTGGCATTTTTCTAAATCTGCTGTTTGAGTGTGGGATACAGATAATTTGTCTAGGTCATAAGTTAAGTCGTTTATGTCACCAAATGTTATGAAAGTGATATTTTTTTAAGTAATCATAGTCATTTTTTGAACTCATTTTAGGGAAAGTAATTCTAAATTTAGGAATCAACAACTTGAGTAACTGACAACTTTTCACTGTTCGAAACGATAATTTCCTTTTTCTGATAATAAGATGCATTCATAACCCAACTTTCATTCGCCGTGAGGTGTACACTAGCTCCAGAGTCTATATACCATGTATTTTTATTGAAATTGCCGCTCAGGAACACTGCACTAAATGCATTAGACTGCATTCGGGGTTTTTCCTTGGAGTTCGACGCGTTATTTTTGTTATTTGTACATTGATTTCGATAATGTCCTTTTTGTTTACATCGATAACATGTCACTGTCTTGACGTTTCTCTTTGAGCTTGACGGATCGGAAGTGCTACCAACATTGACATTTTTCTTGCTGCCATTTTATTTTTCTTACCAATGAACTTCGAACGAGCTGTAAATGCGCCGCCAACTTCATCGTGTTCTTCCGTGGTTGATTCCATGTCTAACAATTTTGACTTGATAGAATCAGCCGTTATGCTAATGCCTGAATGCTCTATTGCCATGATCATCGGTGAAAATCGCTCTGGCAAGCCTGCTAATAACAATGAACCTGTCCATAGGTCATTTATTTCGAAACCCGTGCCACTTAATTTCTGAGCCGTGTCTATAATTTGTGTCACGTACGACGTCATTGAACTGCAGTTTTCTAGTCTTATCGAAATTAAATTCCGTAACAGATTTATTCTTCTTGAAAAACCGTTGTCATCGAATAATTGTTGTAGTTTTGCCCAGAGTTCTTTAGCAGTTCTTACGCTTTTCACATGTACGTATAACGACGGGTCGATTGTCATAATCAATTTTGCTCGAGTCTTCTCGTCATCTGCAGCTCCTTCTTCCACATCTTCCGGCTTTACACAATGTTTCATGCCTTCAAGTATAAGGAAATTCTCTGCCGCGAAGCACCACTCGCTGTAAAAAAATGTATTCTCCTATGTAAGAATTTTTATGCCACGACACAGGATTAGCATAGTAAATTCTCATGGTTCGAGATGTCTTCGGTAGATAACGCCGTAGTATACATTTTAGCCGTATGTGGAAGGTATAGCATCGACGAGTACTTTACTCTACTCGATTACAATTTTAATTGAGCCTTTAATATCATGGTCATGATAAATGTATTATATATAAATCGCTACGCCGCATAATTTAGACTATCCGCTGATACACAACTTTAGCGAATATTTAAGCTTCGATTCGATAACAAGACTGAGGAAACGAGCCGATGTAAATGAAACTCTATATAAATTATTACTTTTGTTACACATTATAATTGTCAGTCATAAAGAAATTTTGATTATCATTACAGAAAAGCGAATTGCAATAACACAATAGTGTAGTTAGTAAAGAGAAGCAATATTTGGAAGATTAATATAGCGTTAACAGAGAATAAGCAATAAATTCGCATTACTCTAAACTGTGACTGATGGATTCGTTGCACACTTTTGCAAAGTTTTTTCTCCAAGACTACAAAAAGAAATGAAACACTTTTAACACGTTTTATCAAGTATAATTTTAATGTATGTTTAGTCTATTTTCACAATTTGATCTAGTAGAGTTCAGGTTAATTACTTTAAAATTACTAATCAGCAATTGCCAACTAATAATTTTGACGTGACCACATACAATATATTTATTTATTTTTTTGACTTTGCAGAAATCCCCCTACCACTTACTAATAGATGTTGGGCCTATGTCGGACTCTAATCAGTCAAAAACTGTACGCTAACTTAGGTATTAGTAACTGGGGAACCAGATCTATGCCTGAAAGGAAATCCTTGACACCCTGATGTACCTAGGGCCATCTACATACCGCTTCTGCGAGATGCGGCGTCTGGAACCTCCACTTGGTGCAACTTGTGTGACAAAAATGACAGCGCCTTTCTCTTTAAGTGGGAGAGATGCTGCCATCAGGATGGGGTTGGATCTGGCAAAGAACCAGTATGGTTGCCGTCAGGGGTGCTCCACCGTGGATACACTCATACGCGTGAGGGCTCTGGTAGAGGAAACTGTTTAGTTTGCCGCGGCGAAGTGGTGTTGTGTCATTGTGTCATTGGGTATCGTTAAAGCATTCAACACTTTACCCTGGAGATGCATTAGGGAGGTGCTCGTGTATCGTCGAGTACACTTCTACCATTGTCATTGACTATACAGTCAGAGCATATTTGTTGGAGAGAGCCGTCGTTTACCCAAGCAAAACCAGTCTAGGTCGACATGAAATGTCGTGCGGTGTCTCGTAGAAGTCAGTATAGAGGTTGCTCCTGTAGAACATCGTCTATGATTGGGTGCTTCATAGTGACTTCTTAGATGTTACTATTACGTGTTATGCGGATGATACTCTTGCGAAAGCATGCACCAGGATGCTCCGAGAAGTAACCATGAGGGTCACGGCCGGAGCAGAGGCCTGACCTCGTAGCGGCTATCGAAGTGGCAATTCTCTCACTCGGTAACATGATTTCGGTCGTGATATGAAGCCAGAGGGTAAAAAACTGCACCATCTTCTGCGAGCAACTTATGCTTGCTAAGGATATGGCAGAAAGGGAGCGGCAGAGGTTTGGAACTCTGTCGAGCGGCCAGGCCTGGCAATGGGCCCGGTACCCCAAAAATCTCAGGACAGGAGATTACAGAACAATCTCCATCCTCCATAAGCACAAGTAGGCTGGAACGACAGCGCAATACGCTACCGGTGCTCGCACGCTCTTTCAAGAGTAAGAAGGAACCTTTGAGGTTTTCAGTCATCTGTAAACCTTAGAAACTTACCTGAACAATTTGACTTCATCCTCAATACACAACATTCCTGAGATTCTTCTAGCACCTTGTAGAATTTCTCACAATAATGGCTCAATGCAACTTAAAACGAAAAGACTTTTAGCTACCATACGAAATAAAGTAGTAATGAGACAGTAAATTGAATCTGAAAATAAGATTCTTGGTTAGTCTAATCGTCACGATTAATGAACTTCTTTGGTAGACTGCACTTTAGTATCGAATATTGAAGTGCTCCAATATATATATATATAATTGTACTTTTGGAATTCTGGTAAATATCTATCTTGTTATCAATAGATATTTATAGCCTGAAGTCTTGAATGGTCTCTTTTTTCAGATCTTGTACCATATGGCTAAGAGCTTCTTGCATATATTATTACACATTAAACTAATTGTAGATAATTTCATATTTTCATTTAACGCAATTGAGAAAGTATTTACGTTAATAAATAACGAGGAAATATAGCAGAAATTATTGACAAAATGATTTAAAAAAGTAGGTATTCCTTATAATTGTCATTCTATAGGATGAAAATATCCTCCATGTGATTATGGTCATTGTTTGGATTTTCAAAAACTTTACATTACATACAACGTTGTCCCTACAATGTCAATCATTCTATAATTCCAACAATGAAGGACAAGATATTTGTAAAACATTAACTCGGACAAATCTATTAGGTATGTCGATACAATATCTATAAAAAAAGTAACTGAGTTTTGGTTAATGCTCTAGATAATTGCTTAACAAATTTTATAATGACAGCAAGTGTACTAAAGATACCTTATGATAAATCTTTCTCCTAATAAATCTGCGTATATATATCTAGACGTATAACATCGAATATCATTGTCTCACAATGAATCTAATTGAAAAGCAACTCTGATATAATTGTTCAGCGTGTAGTCTTGGATTGATTCCCCACAGATAAACTCAAACCCAAATACAGTTTTGTTTTAAGCTTGCTACTTTCTGAAAGTTTTAGGTATTTCTCAGAAATTGATCTACAACTTGAATTTAAATTTTATTTAGTTGTGCAATCTGAAACATACTTTTTAACATTCTATAGCAGAAGAGAAAAGACTAATCAAGAACGTGCAACGACTGTACAGTTCTACATTTAACAAGTTAAATATATGCGGTCTATTTTGTGTAGACGTAATGCTACCATTAAAAACATTCAAGTGGATCACTAAGCATATTATTGTGATTCTATAGTTTGCTTTATTGTAATTTTTTTTCAAGCCATAGTGAAATATTGACGAATCGCCATTTTATATATCAATTTTTCCTATCAATCCTGACCAGGCCACATCAGAATACCAGTGTTGTAGGCCCTCAGGAAGTGGCGTTATGCTGAGATAGGTGCCTTTTCTGGCGCTGTACAGGGCACTACATATATTACTTATATCTAGTGATAATATTTTATTTGTATCTAGTGAACTTTTTCACACACACATAAGAAAGTGCTCTTATACAGTATCTATTTAACAGTGTATTGTCCTGTGCATGTCAGAATAAATGATTATCTTTCTTTCTTTCATTTTCGTAGTCCATTATGGTATATGTACATGTATTCTTTGTATAAAATAGATATTGTCAGTTCAATTGCAAAGGATAAAATATTCCCAATTTTTCTGTAAAGGACTACACTGAACACACTTACATTTTAAAAGCAGTGCAATTATTTCTATTTATAGATGAGAAATATTTCTTGTTAAAAGTACTACATAAATTGAAATTGACTGTATTGAAACTACTGTTTATAGTACATTTGAATTTAGTGTCTATCTCACTAATTACACGCTTTTCTTCGTGTTGATATATTTTTGAAGTGAAGAAGCTATTCTAAATAAAACAACTATAGGTATATGGCAAATATTAATAAACCGAAATTTTGCAACACTCGTCGGCAAAGAAACCACGAGATCGCCGACAACTCTTCGCTGATTTTTTCTTTTAGTTGAAGTAGTATATTTGGTTTATTGATGTAGACACAATTCTTCAAATAAATCCATATAAAGGATTCTCCTGGGGATAGATCTGGGCTACTGGCCATGAAATGTCGCCTCGTCTGCAAATCAGTTTTTCCAGAAGCATATCTTTGATGTGTGACAAGTGACTCCATCTTATTGAAACCATGTGTTACGATTGTAACCAGCAAATTTCAGTAGCATTGGTCCCAAAAACTCCCGTAACATGTTTGCGCGGGATGTTAGATTCAAATATTAACGAATTCTTGATCCACCCTATACAACTTCGGCCACGCTACCGCTTCTTCCAGTAACAAAGTGCATACTACCAGATCCACGTGTACCCGTTGTTCCCGTGTCCCGTAAACAACGACCGTTACTTATAACACTGTTTCATGGACTTATAATATTGTCGGTAATACGACAATATTAAACTATGAACTGGTTGTATGACATGATATTCAGTGAAATAAGTTGTTACGTAATATAAAACTTTTTATTCCAATTCTATTTATGTAAAGTAAGAATTGGTAAAAATGTTGTCCGATATAAGTAATAGGTCCCTATTACATTATTATCGATACATTATTATAACCGTGGGAGCCCAGTGTCCGTATGGTAACGGATTAAGAATACATTGTGTTACAACCCCAATTTATCCCGTGGGTATCGTAAAAGGCGACTAAGGGAATAAAATATGCAAAACAACATCATTACAAAGAGAAGGAAATAACCCGTCTGGCCAGCGTGGCATAATAGACCAAAACCTCCTTGCTAAGGAGACGGCTATGTCCAGTAGTGGACTGTAAAGTCTGTTTATGAAGCCCAATACAGATAGGCGTCTACTGTGACAGTAGAAGATTCATCAGCTTAAACTCGCTGTTCATATCTATTTACTACCATCTCAAGAGGTAGACATCTATTGAGGAAATTTATCATGGTTCAAGATTTCAATTAATTTATATCTTTCATCTACTTTATACGGTACCCTTTTGGAGTTTCTTTCTCAGTAAGTCAATTCAACCAGAATATTGTGGCAAATTTCATTCTATCATTAAATGGATGAAAAAGGTAATTCGAAGTATGTGTTGACCCCTAATAATTTTTTAAAGTCCCTAAATAGTTAGCTCTCATTTTGTTCTCCATTATTATCTATGTGTCTATGAGAACTCATTACTTTTTATACTTCAAAGTCACATTTACGATTGGCCTCTTAGAATGTTCGCAAATCTACCTTATAACTGTCAATATATATAATAGACATGTAATCGTAATTCTACATTGTAACTGTATTAAATTTTATAGTAACTTTGAAAGGCCAGCCAGAGTTGTATTCAAAAACTACAAACAACTTAAAACTTAAAATGAACACAACTTAAAAGTTTAGTCTTCCCAAGTAACGGGGTCCAAATTTATTTTCTACTGGTTATTGTCATCTGAGAACTTTGGTAATTATAGATAGGAAAGTCAGTAGCAAAGTAAGCTTAAAAAGAAGAGTATTAGAATAAGAAGAAGAACTTCAAAGTACATATGTATTGAAGAGGTGTAAACAATTATTCGAGTATGTGGGATCGCATTCTAGTATACATTAAGATAAACAACGTTGTCATAATTACATTATTGATCATAAGAAATACACGAAAGTAATTTGTAGAAATGATAAAATTGAATTGACTTTATGAATATCAAACTATAAACACATTAGGTACTTTGAATACGTCGACACTACTACGCTCTGCAGTGTACAAAAATTATATCTGAAAAATTTGATCTCCCCTTACAAGTTTGACAATTTTCTAATGAAGCATTTGATCAATGCAGATATACAGGCAATGCTTCGGCCGTTAAACCTGATAAAGAGTATATTATTTTGTCCTAAATACGCTATTAGAAATAACCACATCTCTCCAAATAACTTTCAAGCTGTCCTATTTTCAGTGCTAGCAGCATTTTTATTCATAGTTACTTACAGTTGTTTTTCTTATAATCTCTACCTTGAGGAAAATACGGTTGTTTACTTAGACATGTTTGGCCTTGCCTTATTCCTTTTTGAAATAACTTTCTATTCCATCGGGTTTTTCTTGAATACAATGGTTGTTGTGACTCAAACGAAAAACAATATTGACTTCGTTGTTACCATTCAAGAAGTTATCATTATATTCAAATTTAACTATAAAAATAACACGAATTTAAACTGGATTGGTGTAATCTGCGTCTCAGTTTTTTACGTAGGGTTTATCTTATGCTGCTCTGTGTTATTCGAAAGTGAATATACTATATTTTCTTGGTCTTTTTTTTTATTAATAAATTTTGATGTAAATATAGCATATGCCATCAGCTCACTGAAACTCCTTGAAAGAACTGTTGTTCTTTGGAATAATCTCATTATAAATTCTGATGGTACTCGTGATCAAAATATGTGTGTAAAGTTGTTCAAGGCATATGATCAAATATTGAAGTGCTACAATATCTGTAATCGTACTTTTGGAGTCTCGGTTAGTATCATTTTCGTTATTAGTAAAGATTAATTGTAAGACTCACTTCTTGATTGCGCCTAATTTTCAGATTCTGTACCACATGGCTGAAAGCTTTTTGCATATGTTATTATATGTTAAAATAAGTTTCGATTTCTTAATAGGGAACAACAGGGTGTCAGAGGTGAGTAGTTATAAATAAATATCATAGATATAAACTGTAGAAGGAGATTGTCAACCAATTTTATTTTTAGAACAGTATTTGCCACGCCATTTTACTTGCTGTTTGGATCTCTAAAAACGTTATACTACATGGAATGTTGTCTTTACAATGTCAATCATTCTATGATTCTATCAGTAAAGGGCAAGATTTTTGTAAATTATCAAGTCGATCTAATCTATCAAGTAAGTCGACATATTATCAATCTGTAAAGTTACAGTAACCATTTACACGACAACTCTAAGTAAAGTAGCTACGTTTTTCTTAGGTCTAAGATAGCCCGAGGAAGAACTTTGCTTCGTAATTAATGCTTGACTAATTACATAATTTTGCAGATTCTATAAACTTTACCGTAAATAAATCTGTGCATACAATTTCCCTAAAATTTCATGAACATACTATGACTCTGCAAAAATTGTAATAAAAAATGTTGAATTAACATTTTGATTTGAGTTCCTGTAGACGGTCTTTATAGCTGAAAATATGTTTCGATTTCCAGACCGATATCGTCAGTGAGGTTTTATAACTTGTACACTAGCCAGGCATTTATGATCAGCATATGTTATATTTTCGCTTGAGCTTTGAGCTGCTCCATCCGTAAAGGTTTTTTTACCTATTTCACAGCAGAAGAGAAAGTACTGTTCAAGAATATTCAGCAACTACACAACGCTACATTTAACAAAATGAATATCTGTGGTCTATTTTATATGGACACCTCTCTCTATTTTATTTGGTAAATCTACCAGATGGTCGATTCGTAATTTACCAATTTCTTTTGATTCCATCCCTAATTTTGTGACTAAATAAGTAGATAAAGACTTAGTACATGATGTTGTCTATTAGACAACGCCATCTACTGAAGTATTTTACATTACTGTGTCGGTAAAGCAGTATTTACGTTCGTATTCTAATGATAGTGTAGTAGTTATTCATTGCTTGTAACAACGTTTTATAAAAATAAAACCTAGCTAGAGCGATTTATCGACCCCCAGACCGCGTGCATACTAAATTTCATGAAAATCGTTAGTCATTTACAAGATTCAGATTGTATATACAATAATTGCTTGTTTAATGGTACTAAATGAGATTAAACCAAGTATTTACATCGGCTTAACTTTTTGTCTGGTATAAATAACCAGACCCATCAATCAGTCTCCAGTCCTTAGATGTTACCGTTTTTCATATTGTTTGCCGCTGAAATTTAGAAACACAATTATATTGTTGTAGACAACTGGTAGGGTCCTACTCAAGAGTTTAAATTTTACCGTGCAGCTGATCATTCTCAGCTATTCCACTCGCACGAGTTCATCAAGCGACAGATGTCACGTGACATATAATACAATATTCTTTTATGTTTATTACAGGCACCAACCATCACAAGGTGTTACTGCCTTATTCTAGCACCTCCAATATTAAGTTGGAGCCTATTTCCTACTACATATATTCGTTCATACCAGTTCTCGATTTTGCTTCTTCTCGTACTTTCATTCGTCATATTTGGTCTTTCTATCATTCTGCCTTTCATACTGTGTAGGTGCGATTCATGCTATTCTGCTTGTTTATTTTTATTTTTTGGGTAATAAATTTAATATACGTTTTGTGCGATGTGAATTTCAGTTTCATGCCGATGCTCCACACCACACATACTCGAGAGAGGTTGGTTTGTCTCTCAATCTCCATTGCCGTATCCCCATCGAACACCAATACCACATTATCAGTGAACCTCTGTACAACAGACGAAGGGTTATCTCGACGCGGATCACGAGCGACGTAAGAAGAAAAACTAATAAGCTGTTAGCCTATTAGTTTTTCGCAAGCACAGAATATCACAGATACTGTACTGATCAACCGACTGACACTCCGATGTCAACACGGTGACTCACGCGCCTCACTACACGACTCACATTACGTAAACAACCAAATAACTATAATAGTTTGAGTATATAACAAACCAACATTATGTAAAAATATTAGATTATAAATGTAATATAGGTATTAAACAATAAATAAAAACATAATACAATAAATCGAGTATTAATTATATTGTTGCATATAGCTTATACGTAAACTAGCATGGTGAACGTTCTGGATTTTGTTTTATGTGTCTACTAGCGTCGCTTTCTTAGAATGCGAAAGATATAAGATATAAGATACTTGTCGTATATATGTCTGAAAAATATTAAAAAAAAATAGTTAAAAAATGTAACTGGACTACGTAGAAAAAGGAGTTATCGTCCTTTTTGAACGAAACAATAATATAATTCAGTTAGAAAGACAAAAACACAGAGCTGTACATTTTTTTACAAGTTTTATATCTTTTTAATAAAATATTATTACAATATTACAAAGAACTTAAATTTTGATAGTAAAACTTAAAGTATTTTAAATTGTAAAACTACAGCAACATAATTAGTAAAGTAAACTATTAGAGATAATGATATAGCTGCACCTATTTTAAAAAAGTCCACACAAGGACATCTTGTAAAATGTTGAACGACTGTATCGTATGATATTTTTACATAAGCGTTTTTGACTTTCTGAAAAATAAACTATTTTGTTATAATTCAGGATCAAAAAAGGATGTACTCGTACAGTGCTATTTTAAATTACTCTTGAAAAAAATGATTTATAACTGGAGATTATCAGTGCTGGCAACTATTTGACATTTTTTTGTGTTGTTTATAGCCTCAGTTAGCAAAATTTATAAAGGAGTGTGGACGTATTTATATACGATTCTAATTTAGACGTAAAACTCCTTGCACCATATTGTACCAGCTCACTTCTAGGGTTCATTGAACTCTTGTTTTTCGCGTTCATTTATTCATTATTTACGTACCCATATGTACAAAGGTAGGCTTAATAATAATGATATGTAATAAAATCGTTAAAACTGTATAGTCAAACCGGTGTATTGCTAAGTTATGAGAATGACATAAGTACCTGAACATTGGACCTCTACCATGCGCCTCAGACACGTTAACTTTGTCTCCTCTACAGATATGTAAAAATTTTCACAGTACACACACAATGCGACTTGCATTACTAAGTATTTTATTTATACATAATAGTCATGAAAATTCTGAAACTGTCCACGTCCTGAAATATGTCAACACTATGAGTTTGAAACAAGAACATTATAAGTTTGCAATTTGTGCAAATACAGGGAGGGCCACGATTAGTTAACATTTGAAAAATCGTATAAAAAACATCAGGTATGATATAAAAATTGTTTATCTTCAAGTAAGTTAACTAGTAGGCATTTTTTTCGTTACTATTTTTGTTTTAGTTGAAGTAGGTAGTGTATTTGATTTATTGATGTAGAGACGATTCTTCAAACAACCTTATATAAAGAAGTCTGCTGGAGATAGGTTTGGACTTCTGGGTTATTATGGAATGTCGCCTCGGCCGGAAATCAACATGTCTTTGACCACCGGCAGGGACTTATTGGATGTGTGACAAGTGGGTCCGTCTTGTTGAAACCATATATTACGAATGTAATCAGCAAATTTCAGTGCCATCGATCCCAAGAACGCCCGTAATATTTTCACATATTCAGCAGAATTAACAGTAACTGGACAGCCACGAGAATCTTTGAAAAAGTAAGGTCCAATGATTCATTTTGCTGAAATTGCAGCCCATAGCCCGTTACCTTGGGAGAATGAAGTGGCCTCTCGTGTTTAGCTTTGGGATTTTCACTTCTCCAATACCTGTTATTCTGTTTGTTTACAAGTCTGTTGAGGTGAAAATGAGCTTTGTCAGAAAATAAGATGTTGTCAAAATTACTAAACCGTTCTAAGATTATTTCGGCATACAACTTGTACAAATTTAAATCATTAGTTTATAGTTCCAACACTATCTGGATCTTATATGAAATACGATTTCAAAATATGTTGTAATGATGGGCGAAATAACCCTAATTCAGTCGAACGGTTGCGCGTCGATAAATCTGGATTACGGCAAACAGAAACGGTAACTTACTGCACGTTCTCGAATAAACGTTCTGTGACTCCACCATTATCTACTATGCAGTCTGTCATTAATATTAATGCAGCGCCCATTCTCATGGAGTGTCTTCAAGATATCTTCCACTGCATTGTTAACTATTTTCGTAGAAACAATATCGCCTCGTGAAACTCCACGATGCAACTGAATAGGTCTTGTACTCTGTTTTTGTACTTGGATGGTTATCGTTGCGATTTTGTCCAAATATACCCGTACTTAGATACATCGGCATTCGACCAAGCTTCTCTTTATAAACTTCAGGGCGGCATAGGCCTGGATGGTGTCGAAAACCTTCTCATAGTCCTCGTACACTAGGCTGAGAGGCTGATTGTATTCTTCCGCCCTCTCAACAATTTGTTTTAATGCGTGGGCGTAGTTCTCAGCGCTGAAACTTTTTTAAAATTCAGGTCACTTCACAGCCCGAATATTATCGAATTTTGGGCAAGATGGTTCGTAAAAACCTTCGAAATCAACTGTACACATGGTTCAGTTGTGATATGGGGTGGTAATTTTTCAATAAGTTTTTGTTTCCTTTGATAAATGAAGCACTACGACGCTCTTGTTCCATGTCTCTGGTATAGCATTATAACAGTATGTACTACGAAATTAAACAGCTTTAAAAGCTCTACTAACGTTGCAATTAGTCCAGCTAATAGGACCTCTAAAGTAATTCCTTCCTTACCCGATTCTTTTTGTGTATTTATTTCTCTATTACATTATCATTACTATTATTACAGTTAAATCTAATGCAAAGAAATAACCTATTTAGTTTTATTTTATTGTTGTTACTAAGTTGTCAGAGCGCTATTCTTGCCTCACTCCAAGCTGTCGAATACTGCACCTAAATTAAGAGATAACACATTTTATTGAGATTAATACCTGCCAATAAAAGCACTGGCACAACCTTTTGATAAGATTCTCATTTAGTCTCAGACTGAGTTGTCGTCTCTTTAATGCATACCACTACAGAGTAAAATATCCCTATAAACCACTATAGAGGAGTGGAGAAAAATATCTGTCCCATTTGTCTGTATTTACGCTCATAGTGATATGAGATGCTGGCAAGCATGCCTCCACATCTAGTATATCGTTGGAAATGGTTTGGTACACTCAGACCAAACCGTTTTATTACGCTGTATGTGGACACTCGTCCACATACAGCGTGATAAAAATATACCACAGCGACATCTATTGAAGACATACCGTACACGGAGCAACTAGTAAACCTGTATCACGACACAAAAATTCCCTAACCAATCTAAGAAGAGCATTTCTCTCCCGTCTACGCAGCTTCGAATCACTACACAGCAACCTACTCGACTCAATGGAGATTTCACCGCAGCACCGAGCCCCGCTTGTGATCTCGACCTATAAGATCAGTTAACTTCAGTTTCGATTCACTAGGACTAGTAGCACTTAGTACCAACTCACTGGAGCTAGCAAACTTAGTACCAATTCACTGAAACTACTTATTCCTGGCGCTAGGACGCTCCACAACAGATATTCACTCGCCATATATAGACGTCCAGTCTTGGAAGGAAGTGAAGTGGTGACCTCTTCATACAAAGCAATAAAAACTTACTGCAGCGCCATCCACTGAGAGAGATACCGAACTACGGAGTAACTGTTAATCCTGTGTCATGGTATAGATATTTTTCCGCCAATTAGCATATACGCAACTTCTCAACATTAAAAATAAGGTCGTAACCCACTGGACATGATCACCCAACTTGGTCGGAGAATCTTCCTTTTGTGTTAGAGGAATATGACAGACGTTCCTCTGCCGAGGATTTAAAAAAGTTTGATTGCTAACATTAAAATACAAAAATCTATTAGTTATTTACTTAAAAGAGCTCATGAACTACTTCCAAAAACATTATCAAATAAAACAGAGTGTGAGAGAAAATGTGTAATAACTATATCAGTATCTGAATAAGGTAAAAATAGAAAAAAGTATAGATCTGTAAAAATCTCAAACATGATAAATATAAAAAAAAACAATAATTGAAAGGTGTCTTTAAATAGTTTAAATGCTTTTAAAATATTTTGATACACTTCAAACAATTCCTTATAATATTCATCATATTCGAGTTCATCATTCATTTCCTTGACTGTATTATTCCATGCTTTAAGAAATTTTCTCAATAAATTTAAGACACGAATAGAATAAAACCAATTGGCATCAAAGCTCAAAAGCAAAAAGGTGCTTCCAATGTTTAATACATTATCATAAGGAGTCAACAAGTATGTAACGATCATTATAAGTGCACGTGTGAGTATAACTAAATAGAAAAGAAAATTCCAGAAGGCAGCATTGTCGACACTTTTATTTTCGCAAATTGTATCATATATTTTTTGTATTTTTAACACGAGCAACATATTAGTATGTGATTTAGTGACATATTGATATTACAAAGAGACTAAAGCAGTAGTAAATAAAACGAAAGACAAAAAATGCTTTTAGTAGAACATTCGTTCTGTTTAAGTCTCCGTCAAAAAATTCTGTATAAATTTTAAATATAATTCCTAATACAAAAACAAAGCAAACAATTATATTATATTTATTCCCAGTTGGAATTGTAAAACTGTTTTGTATAGTATATTTAGCTGCGAATAAAACAGATAAAGTGAAGTTTGTATAATAAAAAACTCTGAAAATGTGTTCCGAAATATAATTATCTAGAAAAAAATCGCAAGGTAACATAACTGAATGCTTGATGTTGTTTAATTTTTAAATGTTTTTCAATTTCAAAAACTTTTTTGTATATTGTAGCACTTTGTTTCGAAATTTAAAGATACGTTCAAGAACCAATAACTTACTGTTACGTAATGTTCAATAATATATTGTTGTACATAAAATCAATAGCAATTCAATTACCCTGAATAATTTATTTAGAAGAATACATAATTCTAAAAATTAATAATCACATCTATTATTTAACAGACTGAGTCTAATCTGAAGAGACATTCGATATTCGAGAGACAGAGTATGAGACGATGTTGCATAAGGATTCCTGTTGTTACATGTCCAAACATAGAACAGTACCTACAAGGTACAACCGTGACCTCTAAAATTGAAGTCTCTACGAAACTGCGATGTCTCATCGAAGCCACAACGATGAACGTTTCAGTACAAGAATAGGTGTCAAAACAAATTCAATTGCATTGTGGGATAGGACGGGGAGACGTCATATCTTTGAAACTGTAACTGAATTTCTGCATGATCAAGAGAACTTGGGATGAACATTGGCAAGACTACGATAATGTATAGTAACTATGTATCCCGAACCCTGCAGCCAGCGCTACCATCGTGGTTGTGTAAATCTATTTTTGCAAAAAAATCTAATTCGGTATAATTACGGTCAGGTGGCTGAATCGTGTCACCGATTCTTAGGGGGAAGGAGTGGAGAAGGGAAGTGAAGCAGTGGAAGAATTCAATTAAAGTAAAGAAAATGGATAGGACGAAGAATCTAAAGGGATCAAGTCATATGCAAATTCGTCATATTATTTGACAGACGTGAGATAATCGTCCTTGAATACTATTGAACCGGCCATACCAGAGTGATAAATTTAAAACAGGCAATATAGAAAAATATCTGGTGTCGGACGTTATACCTATATTTATGAAATAAGAAAGAGATTTCATGATGACAGTCAGCAGTTAGTTAAGATACGCTTTTTGAGTAAATGAATGACCCCATAATTTCATCACATATCTACGTACAATTTTACACACATTTTTAAACATGCGGTGTAGGAATTATATCGTGACCTTATCATGTTTAATAGAAATCAAATTCGGAACTTTTTTATGTGTTACATATTTTTCTTGGGTTAGACGAATAAAAAATAATAGCAATAATTACTTGTGGATATATTTAATGCTTTTTCAAAAAAATACATCATAAAATGTCACAAAGAAGTTAATTTGCATAATAAAAGTTAAAGTATTTTAAATTGCAATACTACAATAACATAGTTTGTGAAATAAGCTATTAGCGATATTGATACAGCTGCATCTATTTCAAAGAGTCCACATAAAGTCATCTTGCCAAATGTGGAGCGACTATATCGTATGATATTTTTGAATAGACGTTTTTGACTCTCTAAAAAATGAAAATTATTAATATTAGTTATAAATATAAAGTATTTATAAACATTTACTATTAAACCAAGGTATTACGCCAGTTAGAGAACGTTTAACATGATCAAATTTCCAACTACAACTTTTGGTAAAAACAATAATGGTAAAAATAGTATAGTGGAAGCCATCGGTTCTAGTGGAAAATACTTAAGAGATCATAAATGGCATCGGCTAGCAAAGTCCATAAAATTACTACTAGGTACTCTACAATTCTAATTCACAAAGATCAATTTGAAAAGCATCGTAGTACATATGTATATTGGCCCAGCAAAATTCTAAAGCTCTTTCAAATCTTTTACGTTTATTTATACACTTTATGCATTACATCTGCTGCCAGCCACCTTCTTCAAGTTGTCGGTCCATCGCGCCGCAGGGCGCCCTACACTACGTTTGCTCAATCGTGGTATCCACTCTAGTATACTTCGGCTCCAGCGACCATCGGTTCGTCTGGAGACCTGGCAGACCCACTGCCACTTCAGCATACTGATTCTCCGTGCGATGTGGATGCGAATTGCCCAAGACCAGGATGGTTGGCGTTACTTGGGGGAGACCTTCGTTTAGCAGTGGACGGCGACGGGTTGATTGATTGATTGATGCATTGCATTAGTGGACTTAGTGTTCAGGGCATTATATTTCAGTCAACTTTCAGGTGGTGCAGAAATTTTATAAGGCATTCGGTGCACAGAGGTAAAGTATATATTATGTATACCTACAAATACACACATAAATATATGTTAATAAAAATCACGTTTTTTTATTTTAGTCTGACCAAACCTTTAATACAATTTTTATACAAAAGACAATAGAGACAATGAAAAGCCACAGAATATATAACCAACCATATTTTGTTTATACAAACTTTTCTCATAGATGGCACTAGTATATATTTTGTTATTTTATATTTAATTACATTTTAACACCCTCTCTTAACAAAATATCTCACAAAATTACAATGTAAATAATTATCAACATCTAACAAAAAAAAACTAACTATTTGAAACCTCAATTAACTTCCTCAATTCCCATCATCTTTAAAAATTTATGATGTTTATGTGTACAAAGTCCTTTAGTAAATACATCAGCTGTCATAGAAGAAGTTTGCAAATAATTTAATTTAATTTCTTTATTTTCAACACATTCCCTTGTGAAATGATGGCGAACATCAATGTGCTTTGTGCGTTTATGGAACAATGGGTTATAAGCTAATTTTATGGAACTTTGACTGTCACTGTACAAAGTCACTGGTTTGCATTTATCAAAAACACCTAATTCTGACATTACATTTTTTAAATAAATCCCTTCCTTACAAGCTTCTGCAAGTGCCATGTATTCTGATTCTGTACTTGATAAGGCCACTGTTCTTTGCTTTCGAGATTCATAGCTTATGACACAATTAGATAATACAAAACAGTACCCCGTATAAGACCTTATATCAATGTTACATGATGCCCAGTCTGCATCTACAAAACCATGTAAACTGGAATTAGTTTTCTTAAAGATTAAACCAAAATGTTTAGTCTTTTGTAAGTATCTTAATAGTCTTTTTAGATGTATCCAATGTGTTTCATTAAAGCATGTGTTAAATTGGCTCAAAAAACTGACACTATACGAAATATCTGGCCTTGTGAGCACTGACAAATACATTAGGCTTCCTACCAATTGTTGATAAGGATAAGTTTCATTACAGTTATTATTTAAAGCTTTTTCTAACTTTAAGTTCACTTCTATTGGAGTGTCTGAAGGTTTACAATTAATCATATTGAATCTTTTCAATATATTATCAACAAATTACTCTTGGTCTAAAGTTATACTATCTTTTTTTACATTTACATTCATGCCAAGACAATTTTTAATTTTACCCATATCTTTAATCTTAAAATCTGACTCCAAAACACTTCTCAAACTATTGTAAGCATTTTCACAGTTATAAAACACAAAAAAATCATCAACAAAAATTGCTACAAATAATTTAATATTATCATGACACTTTATGAATAAACAAGGTTCATATTTAGACTTATTAAAACCTAACTTTAACAATCTGGACTCTACTTTTATGTACCAAGACCTGGCTGATTGTTTTAGGCCATACACTGCCTTTTTTAATCTCAAAACTTTACTTTCACAATTCTTAAAATTTGAATTTTCTGGTATTTCCATAAATACACATTCATCTATGTGACCATTCAGGAAGGCGGTTGGTACATCCAAGTGGTTAATTTTTAGGTTAAGTTGGACACTCAAGGCGAAAAGCAGCCTTAAGGTAGAGTAACGCAAAACAGGTGAAAAAATTTCATTATAGTCAATACCTTTAACTTGGGTGAATCCTTTGGCTACAAGCCGGGCTCTGTAGCGCACTTTACCTTCACTGTCACACTTTTTCTTGAAAACCCACTTATTTTTCACTACTGTACCCTCACTAGGTCTGTCCACTAATTCCCAAGTGTCATTGTTTTTAAAAGATTCAAGCTCTTGTTGCATTGCACTACACCACTGCTCTTTTTCAGGTCCCACAAGAGCATCCTGTAGAGATATTTGTTCACTGGTAAAGTCTTCACACATATTGAAGAAACCAAATCTATCTGGAGCTCGCCGAACACGTTTTTGTTGTTGAATAACTTCATCACTCTGAGTAGCTATCATCATATCATCTGGTGTTAAACACACACTATAGTCTTCATCTTGATCACTTGAAGACTCACTAGCAACATATGATTGATCTCTGCTTTCTCTTTCATGTTCTTCAGTGCTCATTGGAATTCCTTCCTCTGTTATTGTATTCTCTTCTTTCTCTGACTCCCTCTCTTGAACCACTATTTCTGCTGTGTCATTTTTGCAATTCTCCATGACAACAACATCCCTTGCCACTATTATTTTATTTGACTTCTTGTCATATAATCTGTAACCTTTAGTATTTTCTGAATACCCAACAAGTTGTAACATTTTAGATTTTTTATCCCACTTGTTACGTCTTACTTTTGAAATGTGGACCATAACCGGACTTCCAAATACTCTGACACTGCTAAGATCAGGTTTTCTCTTATTCCACATTTCATATGGAGTATTATGATCTACACTGGCTGCTGGTGATCGATTCTTTAGGTATACTGCTGTATTCACAGCTTCTGCCCACAGATGTTTGTCAAATGAGGCATCATATAGAAGACAGCGTGCTTTTTCTATAATTGATCTATTATACCTCTCACTTTGACCATTTTGTTCTGGGGTGTAGGCTACCGTCTTTTGATGTATTATACCATGTCTTTTCAGGTAATTTTCCATCATCACAGAACAAAACTCTCCACCATTATCTGATCACAAAATTTTTATTTTTGCTCCTTGTTGGTTCTCAACTTGTTCTTTAAATTCTTTGAAATATTTGAAGGTTTCATTTTTTTCTTTAAGGAAATATACAAAACACATCCTGCTGTAGTCATCTATAAATAACAGGTAATATCTAGCTAAACCAAGTGATTCCCTTTCCATGGGGCCACATAGGTCTGTGTGAACCATTTCTAGGACTCTGCTGCTCCTGCTTGTACTGGCAGAGAAAGGAAGCCTTGTTTGCTTGCCTTCGCAGCACACCACACAACTTGATTTGCTTATGTCATCCTTTTCCTGGTAAGTAACGCCTGTAACTGCTCCTTCCTTCATCTTCTCTAGGTCTTTAATATTAATATGACCTAATCTTCTGTGCCAAGTTCTGCACGAAGTCTGTGCTACTGCCGCTATGATCTGCTCTGACTTTTCAATGTTTAATCTGTACACATCATTCTCTAAGCTTGCTTCACCAATACAAATATTCTGAGCATTGTAAATGTAACATCCATTTTTAGTGAAGGATACTTTGTTACCATTTGCAATCATTCTGCTCACTGAAAGCAAATTCGTCGTCAGTGTTGGTATGCACAAAACATTGCTAACTTTAACTTCATGTGTGATTGTTTCCACACGTGAAGTCAGTTCAAGATCTCCAGAACACAACACTGGTACTTTTGTTCGATCGGCTATAATAATTTCTTTGACTTTCGGTTCGTAAGATATGTTTGTCAACATGTTTTTGTTGGACACCATGTGAGCACTCGCGCCAGAGTCGACATACCAGTCGTTTTGATTAAACTCTCGCGAAAGAAACACTGCGCTCAACACATTTGGAATTGATTTATGTTTGTCTTTATTTAATAGGCGACACTGGCTTTTAAAATGGCCAATCTTTTTGCAATGATAGCAGCGAATTTGTTTTTTGTTTTTGGTTGACATTTCATCACTGACAGATGACGTGAGCGTTCCATTCCCTCCATTTCCGCTACTAGTTAGTGCACGCGCCTGAAAATGGCGTCTCTGTGCGTGTGCAATAAGCGCGCCTTCTGACTTAACCTCAAATTCCGAACTCATATCTAGCAACTTCGTTTTGATAGCATCAGCGCTCATCTTCATTCCTGAATGTTCGATAGCCATGATCATAGGACTAAACCTTTCAGGGAGGCCTGCCAGCAACAGCGATCCGATCCATTCATCGTTTATTTCGAATCCGGTCCCCTTCAATCTTTGAGCCGTTTCCACTAGTTGATTAACGTAGCTAGTCATACTATCGCAACTCTCCAAACGTATCGAAATCAGGCTTCTAAGGAGTGTGATCTTGCGCGTATAACCCGAATCATCAAACAAAGATTTCAGTTTGAGCCATAATGCTTGCACCGTGGCTACGGTCTTGATGTGGACAAATAACGATGGATCGATGGTCATGATCATCTTTGCTCTTGCCTTCTTGTTGTCTGAATCCGATAACTCCGTTACGCCGGTTACGTCTATGCCTTCCAAGATCATATAATTCTCAACTGCAAATACCCACTCATCGTAGTTTTCGCGTCCTTTGAGTTTTGGAACAATTACTGCATAGTTCGAGACAGACATTTTTAGCACTGATAATCTTAAAAACACACCGAAAGTCTTTAAATTATGAGTCTGGGCCCATAACCTGTTAATAAAAACCACGTTTTTTTATTTTAGTCTGACCAAACCTTTAATACAATTTTTATACAAAAGACAATAGAGACAATGAAAAGCCACAGAATATATAACCAACCATATTTTGTTTATACAAACTTTTCTCATAGATGGCACTAGTATATATTTTGTTATTTTATATTTAATTACATTTTAACAATATACAGATAGATATAGGAATACCGGCATATTAGATATGTTATGGATTAGACAGTTGTATTAGTTCATTGAGAAGGAATCAGAACTTACTAAACGAAAGAACCAAACAGTTTACGAAGCCAGAGGTGTGAGAGATGTAAAGTCCAAAATGTACAAGAGACAGAAATAAAGTTTATTGTACAGATCCAGAGTAGAAGTATGAGAATGACAGAACACAGAAACAACATAAATATATATTTTTTTCAAAAATTTACTCGGTAAATTAGATATTGGCGATAGGATCTTGGTGATACTACTCGTCCTCATGACATAAGATCAGACCGGCGTAACGTGAGTTTATGAACGTAACGTTATGACAGTCTGCCCGTGTGCGACCGTCTTGCCGATACGCACGGGGTTCACGTAACAATGTGGCAGATCTACAGGTCGAGGGATAATAGACGCGTTATAGTTACGTCGACCGGCTAGTAAGAAACATTAACAATAACACATTGTGTGTCCGACATGTAAAAAATCTGTAACAAATTTTACTTACAGAAATAAATTTAATTTATCAAATGTATACCCGTGCCAGAGACCTTCAAGGCCGATAATAATCGGAAAATTGAATGCGAGATTCTCACGACATCGTTTTTATTTTGATTTTTAATACTATAATTAGTGATCTTTTCCTTGACGGTGCCAATTTTCAAATTACTGTAGATATATTTATTACATAATGTGTAATTTTGAAGATAACTCAAAATTTTGCTTTGGAATGTCTCAAGAATTCCAACATTACTATAACTGACCACAAACCACAGTTGAATCCCGTAGGTCCATATTGGTTTCAAGATAGCTTTATAGTCTACAATTTTACTGTCCAGGCTAAATCACGAATAATCATCATCATCATCTCAGCCAAAAGCATTTCAACAGTGGACGTCACTGCTGGATGAAGACCTCCCCCAAGGTTCTCTACAACTGCCAGCCCCGTGCTGCTCGCATCCAACGGCTATCCGTGATATTCCCCAGGCATTGAATCGTCATATCGTAAGTCATCACTGGCGACACACACTGGTCAGAAGAAAGACTTTTATCTGGAAAAACTGCAATATTTGTGAAGATAAAACGTTACGTAACTTCCCGAATGCTGCTCAACTTAGTTAGATCCGATGATTGACCTCTTTTTCGAGGTTGGACCTACCTAACTGGATAGTTTATCCTCGAAATCGTGAATGCTCAAGTATTATACAGCACTTGTTGTATAATTTAGTAAATGCCGAACTATTATTCAGTACATGTTATAGATATACTTTTGCCACGTTAGTCTTCCGTTCAAGTGTATGTCTAGATACTTAGTATATTCTTTCTATGGAATCACCATAACATTAAGTGTAACTGGATGACAAGTTCTTCGTCTGAGTGTTTATTCGACAGATTTTTAGTCATTTACACTTCATAGAGATGTAATTGAAGCTGTGCAGATGATGTAACTGTTGATATGTGTGGGCAGTATTATAGTGTCATCTGTATATGTGGTAACTTTAGTCCACAGTTAGTAGGTGAACTATATGGTACCCTGTAGCACGCTCGAATTTATTTCTTGCACGGCTGAGGCCAATGTTCAATTTCACTTCAAAGCGTCTGTCTTGGAGATATAATCTTATTAAATTAGGTATTTTTGCTTTAATTTTATAAAACCAACCCTTACTCTGTTAACTTTATCAAAAGCTTGACCTATCTCTAAGAAGATAGCGGCACAATATAGTTTACCATCTATCGTTCAATTTGTAGTGTCCACAACACGATCTATCAGTTTTACAGTACCATGACGTTCTCATTTTCTCACGATTTCTCGACATGAAATCAAAATTGGTGGTTCATAATTATGTCCTTAAGATGAGGTTTTATTCTGTTAAAGAACTTCTCAGTGATCGACAAGAGACTTATAAGTCTATGTAAAATAACATCTTGTGGCGGTTATTAATACCTATTAATAGGCGGGGAAATACGAGAATCTGAGTCAGGTGTTAAATATCTTGATTATTTGTACAATTTCCTTTTTCGGTAATCTTTTCAGGAGGGTTGTTGGTCAGTGTTATGTTTCATATTTGTGCACCAGTCCAACAGCTAGTTGACTAGTTCAATGTGATTATTCTTCCCGGTTATATGTAGGCTTAACGTTGCGCCTTCGTTATTAACAGGTGGTTCCAAGTTGGACGTGCAGCCAATATGATAAATATAATCGGTTAGTACACCAATTTTTTTTCACCAGTAGCAAGGCGTGCCTAATTTGTCTCTTTTCGCGTTTCGGTAGGACGCATCAGAGTTATAAAGCCGTTACGTCGTAATTGGAAGTTGTGTTGCCAGAACTTTGGACTGCTAGAATGAGATTGGGTTCAGGAAATTGACTCTGGTTCAGTCGTCGTGTTCTCTACCTTCGACACACTTACATACTTTTAAAGAGAATGAGTTTGTAACCACCGGCCTACGACGAGAATGATCAGGTGAGTCTGGTAGCAACGTTTTAAACTAAGAATTTGTTGATATCGAAGCGTTTAAGCATACACATTTGCATGTTAATAAATATATAATATATCAGGTCATATCCATGAGATTTTCCGTTTTTTAGCATTTGTGTTTCATTTGATACTTCCTGGGGATTTGTGCACTTTATCAATGGACGCATTTGTAATACATTTTCTATTTTTTTTTATTTTTGAGCTATGTTCGCAATTTGTGCCTGGAAATGCTTGACAAAGGTGTACAAAGGTACTTTGCGAAGATTATGGCTTTTCCTGCATGTGATCTATTTTTTGTTTACACAAATATTTCTGACAATTGTCGTTCACAAAGAGTAGTTTGTATCAATAGATGAAATTAAACCTGATAGCGATGTCTGTAAATTCTCGTAAGTACATTACGTACCTTTCTTTAATATTCTTAACTGATATTGTCTAATAAACGTAAAAGCAATGCACTGATTGTAGAGTAACATAACTTCACGAGTAAGATAGTTGTTTTTCTACCTTAGCAACGTTTGACATTTGATATGTTTCCTGTCTGTGTCATCAGTCAATGGGTTTTTTATGCACTCGTTTGTACTGTGGATGTGATTTTATATGTGCTTTTTTTTCTATTTAAACCTATTTTATTATGTAACTGGCTTCATACTAAATTTCATAATATTATGTTTTCTAGTGGGTATAGACAACAGAAAAATAATATTATTTCAATAATAATTTCTCTTTAGTAGGCGAGGAGCCCATACAATGAGTGATCGATGTCTGTTATACTATAAATAGAAATAAGTTACTACATATAATTCTAATATCGTTGAAACTGTGTCGCCGAAGCCGTAAATTACAATAATATAAGAAGGACAAGTAAGTATGAGTATTTAAATACGAGTACCTGAACATTGAGCTTTTACCATATGCCCCAGACACGTTAACTTTGTCCGCTCTACAGATATGTAAAATTTTTCACAGTACAGACAAAATGTAACTCCCATTACAAAGTACTTTAATATCCACATTAAAGTCATTGAAATTCTAAAACTGTCTGTTTTCTGAAACATATCAAGGAATGCTATTAGCTCCAAATTTTTGTAAATATAAAATGCGTAAATTTAAGATTACAGTTAAAATGGAAGATATAATGTGATAATAAACTGCAACAGAAAATAAACAAAATTGACTGATTTAGTGGTTTCAAACTCGTTCCCGTAGTAGTCGTAATGTTACAAATGAAAGTGGGCAGATTTGCTGATAAGAATCAGACCTGTGAGACACCAATGTCTCGAACAGTATATATAATTTTTACGTAAGGAAATCTGGTTGGTCATTAATCAATTGGGGTTTACGATGGGTTAGTGTGTCAGAATCGATCTAAATTAAGAGATTTTTGTCTTTTATCTTTTAACAGAACTTATGTCTGTCCACAAAAGCACTGGTATCACCTTCACCAGTCACCCCTTTGCTGCTGATCACTTTAATAAGTAGAGGAAAAATTTTATCTCGTTCATCTGTAACCATACTTATAGCGGTAGAAGATGCTGGAAGGCAAATTGCCGCAGTTCAGTTCAATTTTTCGCAAATTTGTTAGGAGTGGAGATTATGATAAAGTCTATGTTCACTGATTTGAATATTATTAAATTACAAGAATTTAAGCTAAAGAGAGTATTAAAATGAAATAAAGTTTTAGTTTTGTACTTACTTCAACTTGTGATCCATACAGTTCCAAAAGTATTATCAAATAAAGCAGAGTGTGAGAGAAACTGTGTAATAGCCATATCAGCATCTGGAAAGGTTTAAAACTGTAAAAAGAATGTTGAAAAGAAATTCAAATACGATAAATTTTAAGAAAAACAATCACCAATATTTGAAAGGCGTCTTTGAATAGTTTAAATGATTTTAAAATATTTTGATACACTTCAAACAATTCCTTGTAATGTTCATCATTCATTTCTTTGACTACATTATTCCACTCTTTAAGATACTTTCCTAATAAGTTTAAGACACGGATGGAATAAAAGTAATTGGCATCAAAACTTAAAAAAAGTATGGTGCTTCCAATGTCTGATGCGTTATAGTAAGGAGTCAATAAATATGTTAACAACATCATTAGTCCACGAATGAATACGACTAAATAAAAAAGAAAATTCCAGAAGGTAATGTTGTCAATACTTTTATTTTTGCAAATCGCATTATGTATTTTTTGTATTTTTAACACGAGCAGAATATTAATATGTGATTTACTCACATTGACATAGCAAAACGTAATGAGACCGAAGCAGAAGTAAATAAAACGATAGAAAAAAACTGCTTCTAGTATAATTGTTCTTTTTATGTGCTCTTGAAAGTATATTGTATAAATTTTAAATATAATTCCCAATCCAGCAGCAAAATATACGATTCTGTTATATTTATTGCTAGTAGGAGTTATAAAATTATCTTGAATAGTATATTTAGCTGTGAATAAAATAGACAAAGTGAAGTTCATATAATAAAAAATTCTGCAAGTATGTTCCGAAACATAATTGTCTAGAAAAAAATCATATGGTAACATATTTGGAAATTTGATATTGTTTTAATTATTTTTTTTAACTATAATTTGTCTTGTATGCTGTAGCACTTTGTTTACTGGCCAATAACTTACTGATCCACAATATTGTATACTGTATTATTCTACGTGAAATCAATAATAATTCAATTACCCTAATTATTATTAAACATACTTAGAAGAATACATTTAGTAATTAATTGTAATATTTATAATTTTATAGTCCTATGCCACTATTATGCCAGCTGCCTACCTTGTCTCTTGAACGTAAGTCTCATTAAAATATGTTGTCATATCTTTGGTAAGAAAAGTAGAGATTTCAAATGGAATAAATTTGATAATAATGAGAAGGACGGGTAAGGTAAGGGAGTCAAGTATTGATGGAGAATAAGACTGCAATGACTCGAACGGAATGGAGTATTTGAATACTCATCCTTTTATATGAAGGTCATGAGAGAGCACATATGGACTAGTTCGACTGAGGTAATATCAAGATTTCACAGAAAATCCGTCTTTATCAATCCAGTTATTACGTTTACTGAGTAACGTAGTTTAATGGAGCTTAATCTCCCCCTACACTTTCAATTTAGATTACTCAAAACCCCGTAACGGCACAAATTACAACATAAATTTTGTTAAAGTAGATTTGTTTTTTTTTTTTTTTTTATTTATTTATTCTATTTGTACACAAAACAAACCATAACAAAAAATACAGAAGGAAATAGTAAAAAATACAAAAATAGAGTACCTTCTATCCATAAGCACAACAAAAGGGAATCATGTAAAAGAAATACAACTTACTATATGCAGAAATATAAGAATAAACAAAAAACTAAATACAATGTAACAAAGTTCACACACCATACAACGTTTAATCAACCAGAATAGAAACATTATTTGACAATGCAATGTATGAATGTATGCAATGAATATAAATTCATAATCCACCATCCGTAGGTGCATAAACCTTATATCACTAATAACAGGTAGTTTCTACCTATAATATCTGCGAGTTACCTACAATAATTTGTCAACAATTATTGATTATTTAATGTTTACTAAGTGACATCGTGAGGGAGATATGTGTGATATATACTTCAATCAAAATCAACCCATCACCGTCCACTGTTCAATGAAGGTATCTGCAAATGGCCCAGACATGGCCCAGGTAATGGCATAACTAATCCAATAACATAAATGTACAATAATAGAGATAAAATAACTTAATCCTAATAAGTGGTAAAAGTAAGTAGCGACAACTACCCTCCGCACTAGTAACAACTGTGTTGCGGCAGCGTAGGTATCATCGACTTAGTGACAAATTTTAAAAGTAAGGTGTTTGTGAAAACAATTCATCGATAATATAATTGCTTGCACACAATGGCAGGCATAGTAAACGCAAAATTTACAAATAAAACTAAATCAGTATAAAATAAAATGCAAACAAAGTGTAGTATTTTAATTAAGGAACTAAGAAACTGTGTCAACTTAAATTAATTATTCTAACATATATATCATGTACACATTATATACCATATATATATATATATTGGTCCAATCAATGTATATATATACACACACACACACACACACACATATGCATATATATATACATATGTATGCAAGCGCAAATATTCACACATACACAAACGGAAATATATAATTATGCTCTTTTTGTTTATATATAATTAGAATAAAGATATAATAGAATATTATTAGAGGAAAAGATAAACAAGTATATAGTCTAGTCTCATATAATTTATATGAAAAGGTGAACACCTATATATATACATATATACAATTCAAATGTCTGTAAAATAGTTTCAGTAGATTGATAGTCTAATGTTAATAGATAATCGGTAATTATTTTTTTGTAAGCTTTAAGAGTCAAATCTCTAAGGGACTGAGCTGTTACCTGAACAAGTTTATTGTATATCCAAGGACCCAGATATGATAAACAATTACGAGCAAACATAGTTTTAAAGCGAGGCACTGCATAGACAGTAGCAAGTCGCCTTCTTGAGATGACTAAAGGAGGTGTGATTCGATGTTGTATCAAAACTATTCGTAGAATGAATAGCTGACGTACGGTCAGTACTGGAAATACCTTGTACAGGTTTGTGGTGGGGTATAAGATATTTTTAAAATTTAGAACTTTTATTACCGCTCTTTGTGCCCGTTCCACTCTAATAATGTTACTTTTTTTAGCACTACCCCAAGCTGAGATGCCATATGTTAATAAGGACTGACAAAAAGAGTAGTATACTATCTTATTTATCTTAGGATCCCGAATGTGCCTTAATTTTTTGAAAATACACATTAGTTTTCGCAATCGATTACTGAGCATCTCAATATGACATTTCCAATTCAAATTCCGGTCGATAATTACACCTAAGTATTTGATGGAGGAGACAACAGTAAGTGGGAAACAATCACAGGACGAGTTTATACAAGGGCCACATGTATTTACGTGGGCTTTTATGCTGAAATTTAAAGGTTGTTTATTATCATAGATACTAAAAGTAATGTATTTAGTTTTTTTGAAATTAATTGTTAGTAAGTTATTATTTAGCCATTCAAGAACAGTCTTCAGTCCGTCTTCAGTGACCTTATGGACCTCATCCCACGAACGTGCGTTAAAAAGAAGTACCGTGTCATCAGCAAAAGACAATATTTTGCCGTTATTCATGATAGTTTCACTAAGATCATTAAGATATATTAGAAAGAGGGTCGGTCCGAGGACTGAGCCCTGCGGTACACCGAAATCTATATTTAGAGGCTCGCTAACCACACCATCTATTGCCACGGACTGAGTACGATCACTGAGATAAGATTCAAAAAGTTTTAGAGGAACACCACGTATACCTGCACCCTCCAGCTTACGAGTCAATCTAGGAATAGATACTGTGTCAAACGCCTTTGCTAGATCCAAAAAAACTGCTAAACATTTATTTCGAACATCTAAATTTTGTGTGTGTACATACATATATATATAGACATGTGAATTTATTTTCAACAACAATTACAAGCCACAGAGTTAACAATATAATAGTACGAACTGTAAAATAACAACAATATATGAAATTAGAAGATGTGCCAATCCTAAAAGTACTGCAGCCTCAACGACGTAAATATCGCAAGCGCTTAATTTCTTGAATGAAACCGGTTGCAAACGGTAGATGTTTTTCCACATTTTTCTTGGCTCCACTAGAATATATGATGAATTTGAGATGAATTATGTTTGCTTAGAATTATATTAGGTAATAAAAAGCTTCATTATTATTCTTTTTTTATCAACAGGCTTTAACATTTCATCGCTGGACATAGACCGGGTTTGATTTTGGCCTATTGTACCACGCTGGCCAGACGGGTTAGTATAGAGTATCTTTCAAGTTTTCCTGCTCATTGCAGTGATATTGTCTTGCATATTCTGTTCTTTTAGTCACCTCTTAAGACAATCATGGGCAGAATAGGGGTGGTGATACTCTGCATTCTTAATCCGTCACCACACTCAGCTTCATGGATGAAATGAAAATGTAAATTGAAACCTCCCAATCCACTGAATTGTGGACACACTTGAAGTGATCTGTCAGTAAGAATGAACTCTGGCTCAGAACTCGGGATCGTGAACCTCTTAAGTAACAGGGTAGTCAATAGCAAATTTTGTAAAGTAAGTCACATTTACTTTCTTGTCCACTGAAACCCACCAGTTGCACTATAAAAAAATTGTGGAGAGCAATGGACAATGGCTCATGGCTAATGGCTGTGGTGAAATTTGCGACAGATAGCATTAAGGGATGATCACCTGTTCACATGAAGAACAAAAATAAATACTATTAATTCCATAAATGTTTTTATGATTCACTTACTTTTAGCTCCTCTTTAATTCATACACAATAGAAATACTGACTTACATTCTTCTATGCATACTTCTATTCACACCTTGCTGAGATATATTTTTATGACTATGTGTTTGCGTAGCTATGACAAATTCACTGTTATCAATAGTGGAAACTGAAAAATGCAAAATGTGACACTTAACCAATTTCAATCAATTTAAATCGTACAAGATATACTTGTCATTTAAAAGTCTTTGCAACAATTTTATACACCTTCATTATCTCGTCATGTATTTTAAACATAGTTGCCCAATAACTGTCTCTAACTCTTTCTTCTGATCTATTGAAGAGGATTAAATATTGTCGACTCAAATTTGCAAAGCAGCTTCTACTAGGTACACTAGTCTACTAGCATACAATACATTGTAGTCAAAACAAATGACTACGATGAAAATACATAATTGTGTCGTAGAAAGTGCAACGAATGTTTTCACTGTAGGCTAACATGACTCATAGAATATTAAAACTAAAGAAATTAATGATGCTTACCTAATTAAAAACGATCATATTCGTTAGTTTAATTTCGTGGACATTCAGTAATTTGTAAGCTCACTGCACACTCAGTTAGGTAAGTCCAACTTCGATAAAGAGGTTGTGGCGACTTCCACATGATAGTACAAAGAAAATATACAACAGCGCCATCTAAAGAAGATGCATTGAACTACGAAGTATGAACAAACGTATGAATGTAATGAATTACAATGCAACTACTAATTCTATATCGCGATACATTGTGGAGGGACGGTTATTATATATCCCTCCGACACAAAGGGAGGATCCTCCGACCAAGCGAGGTAATCATGCCTGGCGGGCCACGGCCCAACGGTTGATATTAGGATATTGTATATAAGCTAATTGCCATGAGAATCTCTATATCGCGATACAGGATTAGTAGTTGCATTGTATTTCATTACATTCATACGTTTGTTCATACTTCGTAGTTCAATGTATCTTCTCTAGATGGCGCTGTTGTATATTTTCTTTGTGCTATCATGTGGAAGTCGCCACAAGGTCAATCGTCGAATCCAGCTAGGTTGGGCAGCGTTCGGGAAGCTACGTAACGTTTTCTCGTCACAAATACCGCAGTGTCTCAAGACAGAAATCTTTGACCAGCGTGTGTTGCCAGTGATGACTTACGGCGCAGAGACATGGTCGCTCACTACGGGTTTGATAAGAAGGCTCAAAGTCATCCAAAAAGTAATGGAGAGGGCAATACTCGGAGTTTCTTTGCGTGATCGAATCAGGAATGAGGAGATCCGCAGACGAACCAAGGTCAACGATATTGTCAGTAAATTGCTAAACTTAAGTGGCAGTGGGCGGCCCACATTACACACAGAAACGATGGCCGATAGGGCGTAACGTTCTGGAGTGGCGACCGCGTACTGGGAAACCCAGCGTTGGTAGGCCCCCCACAAGGTGGTCCAGCGACCTGGTGAAAGTCGCGGGAAGCTGCTGGATGCGGGCGACACGGGACCGGCTGTTGTGGAGAACCTTTGGGGAGGCCTATCTCAAGCAGTGGACGTGTTTTGGCTGAGATGATGATGATGATAATGAAGCTCACTGCAGTCTTAATATCAAGAACATCTTAATCTCAGTAGAAAGTATGTTTGTACACATATTCAACGTGTAACAAAGATCTAGAACCTGTACTTCTTTTGATGTACCTACGTATATTTAAACTGATATTATCAAATCTGTTGCCGTTGTGTACGTCCTTAATTTCGGACGATAACCTAACTGTGTTTGCTCTGAACTATAGCATCACTCTTCTTTATCACTTACATTATTTAGACGATGGTAGTCACATCCCATTAATCGCCTCATAGGTGGACCCATTTGCTTAGCCCCTTCTATCTTCAAAATGTAACGTACAGAATATTACATTAGTTTCAATATTTGGGAGATTCATTTTACAAAGAAAGTTAAGCTAATCTAGTCATCAACATTTTATTTTTAAGTTATATCATAATATCAAAGCCATAGGATAAGGTACAGAGTCCAATCACAATAGTGCAAACTGTAAAATAACAATAACGTATGAAGTAAGAAGATACAGCAATCTTAAGAGTACTGCAGCATCCACGGTGTAAACACCGTAAGCTCTTAATTTTTTGAATGAAACTGCTTGTAGGCGCTGAATATTCTTGCACGTTCTTCTTTGGGCAGCTGGAATAAATTATAAATTTATCAAGGAAGAGCTATTGCTTCGGCACATGTGAGCAAGGCTCGACCTATGTGATTGAGATTTGATATAAGGCTTTACTTACATTAAAACTCAATGATATTGATCAAAAACGACACAAGTATAATGCTACATTGCAGTTTAAAGTTACTCATTTGTAAGATTACATTAATCAACTTAGAGGTTGAGAACGTCATGCGGGGCACCAAAAGTCACGTATTTCATTGTTCATACCACTTGCTACATAAATTAATAAAATTTGAGTATGGCGGCCTGATTTTAAACAAATTGAAAATTCAAAGCGACAGTCGTAGGTACACTACATTGTATGACTATAAAATAAATGAAAAGCCTAAAGAATTTGCACCTAGTTGCAAATAAAAACACGAATTTTAGCTCAACAGGGTAAGCACGGGAAAAGGATAAGCGTAGGAAATACCAAAAATATTTTTATAAGTCACTTACTTGATGTTTCACCTTCATTCATACGCAGTAGACATACTGACTTCAGATCTTCCATTGCTAAATACACATTCTCACACTCTTTACTGAGATATACATGTATAACCATGTCTTTGCATAAGCTTAGCAAATTTACTGATAAAAATAGAGAAAACTGCAAAATGTTTACAAAATATGTTTGAGCATAAAGAACATTTGAAAGACATGCAGTAAATTGCTCAATTTACTTACATGTTCAACCACATTTTTTTTTAAATATACCAAAATAAGTATATTCAACAGAGCGCGCACAAATGTTAACATTGTGTAAAACATAATCTGGAATAGTAAGATATACATTAGTATACAAATTAGAACTAATAGCTGTAGTCACTTGGGTATATAGACCTATATTCACACTTCTACTTTTAATGAAAGGTCCCAGCTATCATTAAGATAGTAATTAGTATGGGTCACTCAAAATTCAATTTTTTGTGTAGTATTATTTATTTTTGCCTTAAGAGACTGCCAAAGTGTTCCAAGAGTTACGATCACCACCGTTGCCACCGGCTGGCGAACCGACCAAAAACTGCACGCTATCTCGGGTACTAGTAATGGGGAACCAGGTATACTCTAGAAAGGAAATCCTTGGAAGCCCGATATATCTTCGATCACCTACGGCTTATACAGGTGGGCCAGGAATTCGATAATATTTGAATCTAACATCCCACGCAAACAAATGCCGTGCAGGGCACGGGGAGGTGCCTGACCACTAGCCAGTTTCTCGGTATTTTTATCGCAATGGGTCTTTCATTGCGACAATATTACTGTGAATTATTGTTAATTCTGCTGAATATCTGAAAATGTTACGGGAGTTCTTGGGACCATGCTACGGAGATTTGCTGGCTACAATCGTAACACATGATTTGAGTAAGATGGAGCTACTTGCCACACGTCCAATGAGTCCCTGCCGGTGGCCAAAGTTAAAATGTTGCCTTAGAAGAGTGTAACCGTCGAAACGTTGGTCATTTAGACGAAATAATTTTTAAAAATAAATTTCAACTAAGTAATTTTTTTTTTGTAAATAAATATTCTTTATCATATTTCTATTATTATATTTCAAATGTTTTTTTTCATATGATTTTTTCAAATATTAACTAATTCATGGCCCACCATGTAGATGATTCCCTCTTGTGTGGGAATACTGTAGTGCCATGTAGCGCAGAGTAACATATGGAAAAATTAAATTATGAAGCAAGCAAACACTCTTCTATAAAGAATTAGAGTAGGACTCTAGTCCTATTCTAATTCTTCATTCATCGGCAATCGTTACATAGTGGGATATTATGTACATAACCTTATTCATAATCGTTATATTTTGTTAAAATTTGAATTAAGGAATTTGTTAACAGTTTTTAATGTATTTTTTTTATATTTCTAATTGTAGAAAATGGTAGAAGCTATAGATATATATAATTTTTATATATGTAATAGATCAAAACATTATGTGTATTAAGATATTATACAATATATTGTTTGTGCACCTAAAAAAAATCCAATAGTACTAACAGTGTAGAATCCCACTAAACTTACTTGCCCTTTAAAAGTCTTTTCAATTATATCATACACTTTCAATATTTCATCATATACTCCAAACATATTAGTCCAGAAACTTTCTCCCAATGTTTCTTCCGATCTTCCAGACGATTTAATAGTCTCAATCCAAATTTCGAAAGGAATTTGTACCATGTGCAATAGTCTACTAGCATATAACACATTGAAGTCAAAACAAGTGACTATTATGGTCAAAATTAATCCATGGAAACTAAATTGCTTGGTAAAACTATAAACTAAAATTATCCAGAAAATATTAAAAACAAATAAAGAAGTGATGCTTGCCCAATTAAAAAAAATTATTTCCCTAATTTTATTTTTATTAATACTTAATAACTTGTAAACTCTTTGTAGTGTCAAAACTAAAAACACATTAATCTGACCAGTTAATATGTTCGTGCACATGTTCAACGTAAACCCGAAGGAGTACATAATGAAATCAGATATAGAAGTCCAAAAAAGAATGATGCCAAATGGACTTTTCTGTTGATCTGATATTTGATACACACGGAAGAGGTAAGCAAATATACACAGAACAGAAACCAAACATATACAAATATTGTAGAAAGAAGTGCTGAAAGTGATAAAATTGTGACAAATTTGATATTTAGCAGTGATGAACATTGTTGGTATCATGTTTAAGGGCCTCAGCATAGCTTGTATGTCTTTTTCCACAAAATTATTCAACAAAACCTCATTATTATTATTTCTTTGCTGTACCGATTGCATGGTGACATTATTATTAGAAATAGAATTATGTCTAAAATAAAAGACCATGATTGAACCATATCAAATATACATTTGACTTATGAAAAATACTGTTCACTCTACATTTATCGATAACTATTAGATTAAATTAATTATATTAATGTGATAAATTGCTTTTACCTATTGGTATTGTAGTTAAAAACATTTCATGTTAACATGCTTGAATAATTAGTTTGACAACTTTCTGGTCTTTACTTTGTATCAGTGTTGCATTTGTATTCTTTTTTATTAATCAATACATATAAATAAAACTGAAATGTCTGTCTGTGATTACAACAAATCTGTATTTATAGCTCTTTACACGATACTAAAATATAAACTACTTTTTTATTATTTTTATCTGTCTGTCTATCTGCTTATTGTACTTTTATCCAAGCTAATCTCTGGAACTGTTGAACAGATTTTAACAGGACTTTCAATAGAAGATGGAGGAAGTTACTGGGTGACATATTGGCTACTTTTTATCCCAGATTTACCACGGGATCGGCATTTACGCAGGAAAAACCACTTATCTTATGTATAAATTCAAGATTCAAATACTACACGAACGAAGACTTATTTCAAACTAATTATTCAATCATGTTAACATCAAATGTTATGTAGTGCTAACAGTATTAATGTTGTCGTTTGTCATTTTGTTTTTAATTAATTAATTGTTGAATAACATTTCATCACACAAATTATATAATACAATTATTAATTAAGATTAAGTTGATAAACATCAACTCATACTGTTACCGCTACATAGAAATTATAATCTTAATCAACTATCGATCGAAAACATACGATTAATTCCGGTCTGGGGTACGGAGAGTTTACTAACTAGTAAAGGGTAACTACCCTTTTACTTTGTAGGGTCACATACTCGGGTCTCTTTCACATTCGTCAGGCCTTCTGATATAGACTTACTGACTGCAGCTGCTTTTAGCGAGCCACTTTTTTGATACACGTCTGATTCGACCAGTATGGTATGCGTTTTAACGTTATTCGGCTTATAGCAACACATAGAAGAAAAATATACTCTAGGTCCTCACCTATAGTAACTCCTTCTTGTCTGATTGATGACTTTTGTTATAAAGATAACAACTGCAACGTACAGTACTCAATAATCTGAAAAGTTAGTATTTGATCAAAATATTCTGAATTTTTAGCCACAGAATCGACAATTATTAGGTTAAACGAGTTCTAGAGTGGAGAGTGGAGTCGGCAAACGTAGTTTAGTGTGCCCACAGACCAGGTGGGATAACGAGCCCAAAATCGATCAGAGAGGCATGCAATGGGAGAGACCTATGTCCAGCAGTGGACTGTAGTAGGCTGATGATGATGGTAAAGATGATGATTCTCACTTTCAGGATGATGGTAATTGTCGACAATCCAATTGATTATCCTGATGGTTTGCGGGACACGTTGCAGGGTACGGTCAACCAATTAACTAATACTTGTTGTCCGTCGGCAGTGACTTACGTGAAAGCAGGGCTGTGCATGTTATTTTTTGTATAAATGATGGTGTACAAGTGTAAATTGTTAGGCATTTAGAGGTAATCAAGGCAAAGGTCTATAGCTATAGAAACAAGTTTATACATAGCGTTATTTGGAACTTCAAACTCTTGGTAGAAAATGATACTGATGAATTGAATATATATTTTATTCTTTATAAATATAGTAAGAAACTAATTAATCACCTATGTGAAGGCTACACTTGTCATAAAGTCAATTATAGCAATACACCAGATCTTCCATCCAATAAAAATATATAAAACTTGAGGTTTATTTATACTACTGACTGATGGTACTTGGTGGGACTTGCTACACTTATTGAATAAAATTACTTGTACTATTTCACACAACTCTATTAAATATCAGATAATTAATAGTAATAGTTTAAAATGATAATTCTCATAATGTAGGTTAATCAAAACAATGTACCATCACCAATTTCTAAATATAGGGTGGGGCACGAATTAGTTAGCTGAACAGAATGGTTTGCCTCTAGATGGTCAGAATTTAGCCTTTTCAATTTTGATAGAACGCTGCATCGAAAACTCACGTAAAGAGACAGACAAATACTATTGGAGTAGCAGCTAGATACATATCACTATATATAATATATAATACATCAAACCAAAGCACTGCGTACACGATAAAATGCTAAAAGATGTAGCTTGAACCACTAGTAGCGGCAGACAAAATGCAAAAAAAATAAACAACTCAATAATTTGAAGTATTACTACTTATGTAAATGTTTTGGTTGACATATGTGACAAGATAAACAGAAAGCAAAAGAAATATTCCATTCAATTACTGAATACAAACTTTCAAATTTTGACCTAGAGAATAATAAAGTTATAAATCTTAAAGTGCTAGTAGATGTCGAAGTCGATTCTAAAGTAGTAACATTTTTATTACTTGATTACTTATGAAAAATATTTAAAAAATAATTATGTGCTCTATAATCTTTGGCGAAAGTAGCAAAAGGTGTAATGTCATTCAAGTATACCGCAAAGTGATCGACAAAGACATTCAATCTATGCTTCGGCCTTTAAACATAATGCAAACTATTTGGTTTAACCCGAAATACCACATCAAGTATAAATATAGTATCTATATGTGGGATTTTATTCTTCAACGCCGTACTGTTGACTCGTCTACTTGTATTTCATTTTGATAATGATATCAGGCAATACTTGAGCTTCGTTTATATTGCTGCGTATTATGATTTCTGCTTTTATTCCATTGGTTTTTTTTTTTGAATAGCTTCCTAACTATTGTTTATGTCCATAGAAACATAAATTTGTTCTGACTATTCAGGGTATTCATAGATTTTTTAATAAGAAATACCTTCGGTCCTACACTATCATTAACTGGCTTTTCATTTTGTGGATATCTGTTACTTATATTGTAATCATTCACTTCTTATATGAGTCACTATAGTGATAGTATTATCATATTACGTAATTTAGAATTTACAATTATTGTTATGGTTATGCAAGAATATATTCTTAGCCGTTGGCAACACGTGCATGTGTAAAAAAAGGGTCTATACAACAGAAAAGGACCGTCAGTTAACGGACAGATTATTAAGCGATCCTTGTACAAGTAAAATTGTACAAGAATTGTACAATTTGATTCCCTCTTATCGCGGTTTCTTATAATTTATTTGAATCGTTATATACCAGTGGGAGAATGTCCAGTCTGGTGTCGAGTTCTACAGTCTAACGCGGATTCTGGAGGAGCGTTAGACCTCCCTCCACATTGGAGGGTGCTGGCTTATAGAAAAATACCTCATTAAATAGCCGAAAAATTACTATACTCGCACTAGGGTTCTAAGGTGTACCATCACACTATCGCATACTTTGCTAGCCTTGAGTACAATATGTTTTGATGTCAATATATTTTACACTACACAGTGTGTATTGTTTCTAAAAGAAATGCTCAATTTATGGAATGAAGAAGTTTTATGTCCTCGGTTAAAGATTGACATGGACGTGAAAGACTACTGCAAAGCAATGTTTCAGACGTACGCTGATATACTAATGGGCTATGATACTTTTAAATCGATCTTCAAGTACTTTGTAAGTAACTACTCTGACGCATGACGTTTAGTTAAATAAAAATCAGTAGGTGGATAATTAACCATTACGTAGGAAGCCAACACCTGAATGCTATCACTGCGATGGCCGGACCGTGGACACAGCGCTCCAAACGCTGGCAGAATGTCCGGCATGGGTGGAACAAAGGCGTGACCTCATGGCGGCCCTCGGAGTTGAGACTCTCGGACTCTCGGTTGGTAACATGATTGCGGCCATGATCCGAAGCGAGAGCACGTGGAACTCCGCCGTTTCCTTCTGCAAGCAGGTTATGCTTGCGAAAGAGATGGCGGAGCGGGACCGGGAGAGGTTTATGACTCTCCCAGTCCGTCAGGCCCGGGAGCGGGCTAGATGCCGTAGGAAACTTAGGCGCCAGAGATTTTTAGACGATCACCGTCCTCTATAAGCGCAGGCCTGGGTCGGGGGGTCTAGCAGAAACAGGTCGGGGTGGCAATGCGAGAGCTACGGATTGCACGCACTCTTTGATGTCAGTAAAGAAACCATGAAGTTTCCACGAAGGAGGGGGCTACCCACAGCTGCAGGTGGCCCGAAGTATGTCAAGGAATTTCCTTATTAGGGTGCACCTGGTCCCCTGGCTAGTAGTGCCTGAGACGACGTGCGGTTTTTGGTCGGTTCAAGTGCGACATAACCACCCTTCGGTGGTATCCGTGGGGATTGCCGCAAAGTACAAAAAAAAAGGTGAATAATTTACATACGTCTCAGTAATGAATATGTATTACTAGATAATTTTTTTAAAGCTCGTCAATCAAGTTTAATATATTATCAAACCAACTGAAACTTCATCCCGAAATTCGCCCATTGAGGGTCTATAATAGGATCACTCAAAAAAAGCTAGGCACTGAATCTAGACAGCTATATGACTCTAAATAAGCAAGTGGCGAACACATGTTGTTGAGATAGGTATCAGGAATGTTGTTCTTTTTTTTTTAAATTAAATAAAAATTTTAACATCAAACTATTTATTTCAGATTTCCTTCTACGTACTAGATTTATTTTCTCATGCATTAACTTACGTAGAAGTGATCATTCGACTCATTAAATTGTCGAATAAAGTTGGATAAGTAAGTGTTGAAATATTAGTTACATCTGTTTCAAACTTGCTATTTTTTTGTGTGAGAATAAAAAAAAGCTACTTTACAGAATATGGTTACGCCATCTGCTGTCATATTATGCTCTTGGCTGATGAAAACCTTCTTATTGCAAATAATATTTTGCATATATTGTGAAAAGTTTCATATAGCTTTGGAAAATAACCAAAACGCCTGATTACAAACTCGTATTTACAAAGCAAGACGCTCAGGTACCAATTAGCCATATTTTATTCATTTTTTCATTTACACACGTTATACACTACATTTGCACATCGGCAGACTGAATACCCTGGGCATTTTCTTGCAGTCAACCTTCGAATGTATGTGGTGGTGAAGAAATTAGTGGTAGGTAGGTGTACAAAAGTTAGATATACTATGTTGGTACATACATGTATACATGCTCACAATAGAACATATCATACATACAAATATAAACGTACATAAAGGAATATGTACTAATACAAATGGACATACTCACATACATATACATATATATATATATATATATGCTATGAATATCGAAATATAAGGTATGCTGTGAATTAGATAATTCTACCAGTTCATTGAGAAATAGATCATGAACTTTCTTTTTGAATTTAAATCGATTTGTGAACATTCTGATTCCGGGAGCGCATTCCAGAGAGGTATCGCTTGAACAAAAAACGAACAGTTCAACACACACTGGTTGAAGACTTTCGTCTTTAGGCTCTGGGGGATCTTGTACCAAAAGACATCTCGAAGTTTCCCAAACGCTACCCATCCGAGTTTGATTCTTTGTGTGGCCTCTTTGTCAAAGTTGGACCTACCTAGCTGGACTACTTGTCCTAGATAGACATCCTGGATCCCTCCTATGTCAGGCACAGAGTGGCACACCGTGTGGTTTTAGTCGGTCCGATTCCGACACACCACCTCGCCGTAAACCCCGGTGAGGTGACGGCCCGAGGGGGTTTCCACACGTTAAAAAAAAAAAAGAAGCTAGACATGCTCGTCAACAACTTCGACTTCGACTGCATCGTTCCCAACAATTACCGGTATAGATGCGACATGGACGTTAGACATAAATCTTCGTCTTGTCCATGTTCATTTTAAGACCAGCCTGCTGGGAAACTCTGTTAAGGTCGTTGAGCATAGTATTGAGATCCTCAAGCGACTCTGCTATTATGACTATATCATCGGCAAAACGAAGGTGAGTAATGTACTCGCCATTTATGTTAATACCAAATCCTTCCCAGTCCAAGAGCTTGAAACCGTCCTCCAATGCGTTTGTGAACGGCTTCGGAGAAATAACTTCTCCCTATCTCACACCGCGTTTTAATTGGATTGGTCTCGTGCTCTGGTCCTGTAGTTGGATTGACATAGTGGCGTTATTGTACAGAGATTTTAACCCTTCGATATAACTATAGTCAATTTGGCATCACTGCAGGGATTCAAGTACTGCCCAAGTCTCGATTGAATCAAAGGTTTTTTCATAGTCCACAAACGCTAAGCACAACGGCCGATTATATTCCTCAGTCTTCTGAAGAATCTGGCGTAGCGTAAGAATGTGGTCTATGGTACTAAAGCCTTTTCGGAAACCGGCTTGTTCGGGAGGCTGGAAGTCATCAAACTCGCGCGCGAGACGGTTCGTAATGACTTTCGAACATAGTTTGTACACATGGCTCAGGAGTGAAATGGGTCGATAATTTTTCAATAAGGTTTTTTCACCTTTTTTGAAGAAAAGCACCACTACACTCCTGTGTCAGGCTTCTGGCGTTGTACCTTGAAGTACGACAGAATTAAATAACTTCTGGAGGACTACCAGTACCGGTTTACCACCCGCTTTCAGAAGTTCTGCAGTAATTCCGTCGTCACCTGGTGCGTTGTTGTTTTTAATCTGTTTGAGAGCCACTACAAACTCGCGCAGGCTGATGTCCAGGATGTCTTCGGTGTAGTGTCGGATTAACTTGGCTCTTGTGTCCCGAGCATTGTTAGTAACGGGTTTGCATGTTAGGGTGTAAAGCTGTTCGTAAAAGTTTTTGATCTCTCTCTGAATCTCCGGCTTAGATGAAATAATACTGCCATTGTCGGTCTTCAGTTTTGTCATTTGGTGCTTGTCAATACACGAATCTTTTGCAAACACTTTGGAGCCTTAGTTACACTCTATTGCGACCTAAATACGCGAAGTATTATAGGCACGCTAATCGCGTCGCATGCACTTCCAGATTCTTCTATTGAGTTCACCGTAGGTTGACATATCAACTGAAGACTGTAGTCTCATTTCTAACCGGTCTACCATTAACGCGAACCGTGCATCTGAGAGTATGTTGTTCTTTCTTCTGGACTGGCTGGATTATATGAAATGATTAAATCATTGAAAAAATCAGTGCTCATTATACATTTGCTACCTGTAATAATGGTCTGACATTTGGCTGGATTTATTAGAAGTCCAAATATCAACGACAAGGATTTTATGAGCTTTAGATCCCTGTTAACCTCATCAATAGCCTGCGTCATTTCCTCCGCCCTTGCTTGTCATACGCAGATTGAAGATGTTGAGTTATGAGGTTAATAAAAATTGAAAATAATACACGAGATAAAATGACGCCTTGTGGAATGCCAGTGTAGAGATCAAACCAACTTGATGACAAATCATCAACACGAACGCACAGAGGTCGCCCCGAATATGTGTTGAGAACCAATCCAGTATCTCGGAAGGAACCATGAAATATGCAAGAATGGATTACAGGATCTCGTGATTGACAGTATTAAAAGCACTATAAAAATCAACTAAAACTGTGACTTTGGTGTCTTTGGTGATTGTTCCTAATATCGCCAGCCACTTTAAAGAGAGCGGTAACTGCGCTGTGACCAGACTGGAAGCCTGATTATGGAAAGTTAAAGTTGGTTTTTGTACACAAACTTTGTGAGTTGTTTAAATATACAAGTCTCAAGTAATTTAGATAAGAAGAGAAGCATGGAAACAGGTGGAAAGTGTTCAGGAAGAGAAGGATTACTATTTTTTGTAAGAAGAAAGATATAAGCCACGTCTTGATATCTTTTAGGAGACACCGGAGAAAATTCAATAAATGAAATGAGTCTGTAGTGGGATGGTAAGACCAGATATGTAATATAGCGTTTGATACTTAACTAGAAGATCCAGCGTAACTGTGGATGAGAAATGACGGTTGATATCATGCAAACTAATTTTATTATTTAGCACGGTATCTTATCGTTTATATTTTTATATCGTTTATAGTTTATATTGTTTTACGAAGTGAAGTTACTTTTCGTTCCATACTCTCCGTAGGGGAACGAAGAGCATGTGTAGGACGAGGAAGAAAATTCTATGTTTTGAAATATATGTCAACGTTCAGGGTTGCGTATCACCTGATTGCACCGATTCCTTACGGACTTACATAGGTTCCATTTGTCTTCGCTTCGATCTTTCTTCGAAACGAAGAAACGACTGGTTAATTCGTCTCATCACTGTTCGAATCTCTACCGATATTCAAGTTGCCAGGGCACGTTTTAAATTTACTCTCCTAATAGGATCGTGGTTGACATACAATTGGGTAGATGACTGTATCGTAACTAAATACCAACGTCCACTTCATTAAAACTAATATCACGAAACATCTCGGAAAATACAATTAACATAGCTTTTTATTATTATTATGAATTTCAATCAAATATACAGTGAAATTGTTCAATTGAGTAGTCTAAAAGAGCGACGTCACAATTTTGTATTTAGTACATTTTTCACACAAAATTATCGTTTTGACAGATAATAAAACGTAACTAATTTGACTAAGGTGTCATCTAGCCTATTTGATAATATCGCATATTATTATAATATTTATTTATCATTTTCTTACCCTTTTATCAAATTTATGTTTACATGTACGTATCTATGTATATATGTATGTATGTATGTACGTATGTACGTATGTATATACAATTATTTTCTTTCTTTCATCGTAATTACTATAAATATTTATTTACAGATTTAGAACTAAAAATGACGAAGAACGTACAACGCTGTATCGATCGTCGTGCAAGAGAATGTCAGTGTGTGGCTTATTCTACATTGACGCTGCACTGCCTTTGACGTTAATAGGTCTCCTTACCAGTTATACTGTTGTTTTGATTCAATTTGCTTTGTCCGAGTAGTAAAATAGAGTTTAGGTGAATAGATTTTATTTATCAGTTAAAACGAGCAGCAACCATACAAACATACAAGCATTATACTAAATGTTAATTACGAGTATATACAATTACGTCATCTTCATCATTATCAACGACAATTAAATCCATGTTACAAATAAAAATAAAAAAATATTTCTTTCAGAAAACTTATTCCTCATTACCCATTAATTGTACAACATAACATTGACAAATACTAATTCATTATATCAGTAACAAAAATTAAGATTTTGAAGCATAATGAAATAAGTTCAAATAAATTGTTATATTAGTTAATTATTTTAATTAAGACATGTCATAATATCAAGTTAAAATAAAAAATATTTCATTAAATAATCAACATTTGTTTTTAGAAATTAAATTATCATCGTCATTTCAGTCATCAAGTCATCATTTTCACTTACATTTTGGATTATAATAGTCCAAGAGCCCGTGAGTGCCAGACCTTCGTCATTTTATAAAAACTGAAAGTTCTTCTATGTGTGTCCCTAGTACAGATAAGAATGATCCCCAAACATGAAACTGAGGCAGCGGTGGCTTTGGCAGATAACAGGCAACAAAGGTGTGTAAAATTCCATCCCAAATTCGTCATGATATAAAACTTGATTTTTTTACATTTGATTCATAATAATATCAAAACTCGCGTTGCTCATTGCCAGACAGTTAGTATGGTTCCAACCCTCTGCCGGACACCCTTAAACTATTATAATTTATAATTATACTAACGTTATATTATAAAACCTAAGTTTTATATATAATTTTCTGGGAGCCTATTAAACTATGTTTACATAGTAGCCGGACAGTTTTGAAGGTTCTATCATCTTGCCAGACGCATTCAAAGGCTGCGGTCCGAATTGTGCTCACAGCACTTACGAGGTTTAAACTGCTAACGTGTGGACCGATTTAGTGAGCGCGCGATAACGATGAAAATGATGAAAATATTTAGATTTAATTAAAATAAATTAATTTCTCTGTAAATTTCTTATCTTAAAAAAAATGTGTCCTTTGGTATAATAAACACTAAAATTTGATTTATTTGTTTCATTGGCTTTATAATTTTAATAGCATTGACAATAATAAACTTCTTAAAAATGAAAAATAATATCAATTAAATTATTAGATTTTCGACATGATTGACATTGTATGAGAAAAATTTTACTCAGTATTATTTTAAATATTTGTTATTGAAATTGTAAACATTAATTAATGAAATTTCTGGATTAAGAAAAAAATAAACTGCACAATTTGAAATTAATAACAATGGATGCGCAGTGAAGGGCCGCAATAGACCAAGCGCTCTGTTTCATTCGCACTAGTTACTGTATACGCTTCTTGCTCTCCTGATTACTGCTGACTTTGAATGCGTCTGACAAGATGATAGAACCTTCGAAACTGTCCGGCTACTATATAAACATAGTTTAATAGGCTCCCAAAAAATTATATATAAAATTTAGGTTTTATAATATAACGTTTAGTTACTGTATTCGCTCCTTGCTCTCCCGATTACTGCTCACTTTGAATGCGTCTGGCAAGATGATAGAAACTTCGAAACTGTCCGGCTACTATGTAAACATAGTTTAATAGGCTACCAAAAAATTATATATGAAACTTAGGTTTTATAATATAACCTTTAGTTACTGTATACGCTCCTTGATCTCCCGATTTTTGCTCACTTTGGATGCGTCTGGCAAGATGATAGAACCATCGTAACTCTCCGGCTACTATGTAAACATAGTTTAATAGGCTCCCAAAAAATTATATATAAAACTTAGATTTTATAATATAACGTAAGCATAATTATAAATTATAATAGTTTAGGGGTGTCCGGAAGAGGGTTGGAACCATACTAACTGTCTGGTAATGAGCAACGCGAGTTTTGATATTATTATGAATCAAATATAAAAAAATCAAGTTTTATATCATGACGAATTTGAGATGGAATTTTACACACCTTTGTTGCCTGTTATCTGCCAAAGCCACCGCTGCCTCAGCTTCATGTTTGGGGATTATTCTTACCTGTACTAGGGACACACATAGAAGAACTTTCAGCTTTTATAAAATGACGAAGGTCTGGCACTCACGGGCTCTTGCTCTATAATACACAGATACTGGTGGAGACACAGATACAAACACATTTAAATCTACAGGTAGATTTATAGCTATTGCAGAGTTAACTGTAATAATACTATAATATAGTTCACTGTTAGGCTAATTAATCCCTTAGGCAGGGATGAATCAATCACGAAGGCTCTGAACGCGTTCATCTTTTCAAAGCTAGTGTGATTAAACCGAAGTATATTCTTGCAAAGTCTTTTACTTCCCTCTGAAACATAGTGTGTTAACAAAAAAATTATGATAATTGTTGTAAATAAATTAATTGTAAAACGTATAACAAAGTAGACATTGTAGAGCACTTATTGATGCTAGATTGACAGTCATCGGGGTAAGTGTATGAGTTTTACACTACCACGATGACTTTCAAGCCTTTTGCGTCCCCAAGCGGGACGTGAAAAAGTATCTCACTAGGCGACCATTGTGTGGTTCATCATATGGTGACTACAACTTTTAGATTATATTCATGTTTTCCATCAGGCAGAGTAACATCACTTTCGTAGGTTCCATAAAAAAAACAACAATTTTCAAATGTACCAAACCATTCTCATCCGTTCGTCTAGTAATTATTGATTATGAACGTTAGGTTATAGTACGTGGGTTCAATTTCTACTCAGGACACGTGACGTGTGATGAACAAAATCATTCTACGTCTGGATGTAATTTATCTATGATATGTGTGAATTAAAAATATATACGTGTGTTTCTCAACAGTTTGGCTGCTGTAGCACAGGTTCTGCCTAGTTTGGGACCAGACGGCCGTAGATGTGTAAGGATAATATTATTGTTCATCACGTGGAAGTCGTTTACAAATATTATATTTATTTTTACGTATTATGGACTTAGAAAAAGAAAGCTATATTTCTTACCTAATTCTTGGTTGTTGCTTAACAAACGGTAGCAAACTTCATTTACGTCATTGATAATTTCGTAAAATTTCTCACAATGATAACTGAATATTGCAATAATTGATACATTTTTTATTACCCAGTACATTGCTCCCAAACGAAAGGACGCCTAAAACAGAAACGTTAAGATTACAATGAAGAAAATATTTTCAACAAAATCTGTTTTTGAGTACCAAACTCTTTATAAACTAATATCTAAATGTCAATAAGTACAGAGAAAGAAAAAAAAAACTTACCGTTTCTTTGACTTCAATCGAGGGTGTTTTATCCAGTGTTTAAAATGTTTGCACATAAAGTAATGTATGCAAAAGTGTAACACATGTTGTAAAAAATATCTGAAACAAATAATTAATCAAATAATTAGTTAACCTTGTAGACCTTAAACCTTAAGTTCAAGTCAATAATTAAGTCACCCTGTACTTTATGCTATATCTTCTTTGTGCTTCAAAATACAAGCTTGAAGTGAAGTCGTGTTTATTCGTTCATTCCATTCAGCTAAGTATTTGCCAATATGCAGCAATAGTTACGTCATCAAGCGTCAAGCGAACTGTTAGGTACATTTAAAATTACAAAGTAATACACACTGGAACTTCAAAAACGCTTTTGAATATAGAAAATGTTTCCATTAAATCCTTGTATACTTGAAACAACTGTTTCCATGGTTTTTTTTTTTTTTTATGAAGTGACTTTTAGCTTTTGGCCTCAGATGGCCTCTATAACTTTACCCAGATTAATTTACGGTGAGCGCTGAGGGCTCTCAACCGGCCATTTGTTAAGCAACATTGCCAAAGGGCACCCCCTGTGGGGTACGAACCTCGGCTTGGGGTGTTGCTGATACGTTGGGGCGGCCTACTCCCATGTTTTGTGGACGGTTTACGCGGCGCGTGTTCCGCCCCCGCCGACGGGGACGAAAACGCGGACGGTTCGTATTAAGTGTGTTCGCTCTGCGTTGAGCGAGTGTAATGTCGTCGTCTAGTTTCCCTAACGCGTGTTTGGGTTGACGTAGTTTCGAGATCCTACTGAGTGTGTAGTTTACGGCCGCAACCACTAGAGGGTTGGGGTGAGTCGGAGCATAGTCAAAGTAGCTAAGGGAGCACTGTTTTATGAATTGCTTGATGGTCGGCAATCTGAGGTCGATGTGGAGATCGACGTTGCGTACATACCACGGTGCTCCCGTAGCTTTGCGCATGAAATTATTCTGTAGTATTTGAAGCCTATGGATCCTGTGTGGCCTAACGTGTGCGAATACTACGCTACCGTACGTCATTATAGGACGTATGCATGCCGTGTATAACCTAACTTTATTTTTTAAGTCTAACTGCGAACGCGCGTTTAGTAAGCTTTGGAGACGTCCTAGCACGAAGGCAGCCCGGCTGCGGACTGCCTTGATGTGGGGGCCGAAGGATAAACGGTCGTCAAGGGTTATGCCTAGGTATTTGGCCTGCCTAGCCCAAGGGATAGACTTGCCGAACATCCTAATCTGAGGGGTCTTCTCCAAAGGATACAAGCTTAGCTGTCTTCTGTGAAACAGCACCGCTTGGCTTTTCTCGGGGTTGACCTCTATCCTCCATTTCCGGAACCAAACGCCCAGTGCGTTGGCTGCAGTCTGGAGTTTTTTGGCTACTGTCGAGGGGTTCACTCCTGAGCAGTAGATAGCCGTGTCGTCTGCGAATAGTGCCGTCTGTACATACCGATGCTTCGGAATGTCGCTAGTATACAGCGTGAAGAGTAGGGGGGAGAGCACGGACCCCTGTGGGACACCGGCTCGTATGGGGTGAGTGGAGGATAGTGACCCTTCTACTCGGTAGCGGAAGTTTCGATTCGACAAGTAGTCTCGTATGATGAGCACGAGACTGTGTGGCACTCCCATGGTGGATAGCTTAAATAATAAGCCGTTGTGCCACACTTTGTCGAAAGCTTTCGCCACGTCAAAGAAGAGGATTCCTGTGAACAGGTTGCGTTGAAGCCGATCGCTGGTGTATTCAACGATGCGGTGGACTTGGTGGACGCACGAGTGTTCGGTTCAGAAACCGAATTGCTCGTGGGGGACGAGATGATTAGCTTTCAGCCTATTGTAGATTAGACGCTCGTATAGCTTGCCTAATCCTTTAAGCAGACTGATCAGTCTATAACTGGTCGGTTCGGACTTTGGTTTGCCAGGTTTGGGTATCCCAATAACAACGGCTTCTTTCCATTGTTGTGGAAAGATGTTGTTTTTGAGCGCTGCGTTGAAAATGAAGGTCAGAAGGACCAGTAGCCTCTCCGGAAAGAGTTTTATTACCCTGTTTGTGATACCGTCCGAACCGGGCGCCTTGCGAGCGTGTAGGCCCTTGACGATCGTTTTAACTTCTTCGGGGGTGACTGTGTCTAGGTCTTGTTCGTCTGTCCCCGTCGGCGTTGATGTTGAGGCTAGTGTTGATGTAGGAAGTGAGGTTATGCGCTCTACTTCTGAGTCAACTTCAGCTATTTGGTCTGAGTCGCAGTGTATTACGCTGGGCGTGCACTGATTCTCTAGACTCTCGGCCAGGCACTCTGCCTTTTCGATATAGTCGAAGGCCGGTGGAAGGTTAGGTCGGCTTAGAGGAGGCATACAGGTAATGGTGTCTCTCTTAAGCGAGCGGGATAGTTGCCAGAAGGCAAGGTGGGTAGGTTCGAGGTCTTGTAGTGTCCTATCCCACCTGTCTTGGCGCATTTGATCGATGCGCGACTTGACCGCTCTTTCTAAGCTTCGTAACCTGATCCTGTTGGCTTCGCATGGATATCTGTCATAGGCTCGTACGGCGGCGTTCTTCCGCCTCAGCAGCTCACGTACGTCATCGGGTAGGTTCCAGCGGCGATCGTTCGTCGCTGGTGCCTCCCCAGTGCATTCGTTAATTAACGATTGCACGTGTGCTGTGAGGGAGTCGATCGCCGTCGCGGTGTCCTCTTGGCTGGTTATGTGGTCGGGTATCCTGTCTAGATGCACGGACGAGGATGCCTCGAGTTTTGTCCCGAGGCGCCTCCAGTCCGTGATTCGTCTAGTGGGGGTACGATGACCTGTGTCGATGGGACCCAGTCTGGGTGCGAACTCCATGACCACAGGTCTGTGGTCAGAAGTTAACTCGTGTAGCACCTTTACTGAACACAAACGTAGGTTTATGTTCTTTAGGAATGCCACGTCCAGAATGTCGGGTCGGTGAGACACGATGTGCGGATAGTGGGTCGGTTCGAGCGTGGCGATGATGTCGAACGTTAGTCTAGTCGAGAGCGACTGCAGGGCTCTGCCTTTGGCGTTGGACTGGTGACAGTTCCGAAGGGTGTTTTTGGCGTTAACGTCGCCGCCGATTATGACGGCGTCGCTCAGTTCTACCAGTGCTCGGAGGTCGCTCTCGAGTAGTTGCCGATTGGGTGACAGATAGACTGAAACCAGAGTGATCGATTGGTGTCCGGTCATGCCTATTCGACAGACCGAAGCCTCGATGCTAGTCAGCGCAGGCGGATCCATAGGTACGCAGTAAAGGGACCTTTTGTAATATATGAGAGTTCCCCCTTGCGCAGAGTCAATCCTATCGTTGCGGACCACTGAGTAGTTCGCAACGTTTGGGTTTCTCTGCGAAGGTTTCAAAAAGGTCTCTTGTACGAGTAGTATGTCGAGTTGGTGTGCCCTAAGAAAAACGCCAACTTCATCTCGTTGCCTACCGATGCCGTTGGCGTTGAAGTACCCTAGCTTGAGTGATCTGGGTTTGACTCTGCGTGTTGGTGTGCAATCCATTATGGGTTGCATTTAAACGCGCCTAGCTTCTCGAGTACGCTCGAGTACCTAATGCTGACACTGAGGAGGGCCAAGGGATTGCCCTCGTTTTGGTGAATTAAGTTAGTGAGCTGGCGTAGCTCGCTAAAATCAATCGCACTCGCGAACCTTGCCACTAGGGATAGGTCCGGGTCGATGGTTTGCGGTAGTTGATTGAGAGCACTCCTATAGTCGACGACGAGCGGCTTGGGCCCTCCCTGGAGAGGCTTTGTGGTCCGCTCGACAGGGGCTGCCTTTGCGGGTACTGGGGCAGGTATGGGGGCCTGCATCGTCTTCCGCACGGGCAGAGGTGGGAAGGTCTCCCCGGTCTTCCTGGGAGTGGCCCAGGCGTTCGTCTTTGGCAGAGGAGCAGCTGTACAGCTCCCCCCAGTCCCTGCAGCAGCAGGGATGACTGGGCGGGGACGCTGAGGTCCTTCGCCTTGGGGGTTTTAGGCGCCCTCGGGCAACCTCTATAGTTGGCGGGGTGGCCTGTTTCGCCACACAGCACGCACGCGACTGGCTCAGTGCATTTGGCCCTGTGTTCGGGCCTTTTGCACTCCTCCGTCGCGTGGTCTTCCAGGCACTTGGCGCACCTGGGGCGCGCGAAACAGTTTCGCGCCGAGTGCCCGTAGAGCTGGCAGCGGTGACATTGAGAGATGCCACTTCTTCGGTGAGGTGGCTCTACGGTTATTCCTGACAGCCCGCAGACGGATGACATCTTAAAAATGTCCTTGCCGGCGGGGCTATCGTCTAGCGTGACCATCACCATGTCGTAGACGACATTGGTGCGGCCTTAGACCATCCGGTGTACCTCATGCACCGGGTAGTTCTTCGACAGGGATTGTTTGATCTCCTCGGGGGAGATGGCTAGGCTCGACTAGGAGTCCCCCCAAGGCCAGGTTGTCTAGCCCCAGCCGACTTTGCCTAACCCAGAAGGGGCTAGGCAGGCGGGTCGGGTCACCGCCCACTCGGTTTCGTTGGCACCGTTAGGTTTCCACCGAATGACCAAATTTGGATTTACCCTGAAGGGGCCAAAGACTAATCTGCAATGCAGAAACTTGCGCCTCTGTGAAGGACGGCACACTGTCCAACGTCGTATTTAAAAATACGACGTTAAACGTACGCGTCTCGTTCACAAAGAACGCCGACCTATAGACTTATCGTTTACAAGAAACTAGCGCTTGTGACAGACGGCGCACTAAACAACGTCGTATTCAAAAATACGACTTTGAATGTACGCGCCTTGTTCACAAAAACGCTGACCTTAAGCGCAGTGCGGCGCAACCGGGCGACCGTTACGACACACAGCGGTGACGTAGGCGGCGCGGTGCGACGGGCTGCGGTGGCGCAGAGCGAGGAGTGCGGCGTGGCGCGGGGCGTGGTGTCGCAGAGTAGCGGGAGCACTTGAGAGACACGTCCGCTCGGGACGCCTGTCGGAAGCAGAATGCCTGTTTCCATGGTTTATCACCCTCATTATTTATATTTTGAGGTACTCGGGTGTGACACTGGATTGCCGACATTCATGCAAGTATAGCCACCACCACGTAAGAGTTTGCTTAAACAAACGCCATACGACATATAGACGTCGAAGTACACCAAAGAGAAGTAGTAAATAGTGACTGGCACACTTAAATTGAAAAGAAGAAAAACTAAATAAATTACGAGATACCTGAAAACATAACACCAATTGTCAAAAATGATATTTTTATATTTATCAAAGTGAACAATTCTGAAAGATCGATGGATGATAATAATCATTCGTACGTGTTTGTTGCTGGAGAATACATTATGAATGTAAAACATGAAGTAACCAGCAACAGTAACAATAAAGCTCGAAAAAAAAGTGAAGCTCAAGAGTGAACTGATTGCTAACGTTTGAGTAAAATTATCGACGTTGACAGCACTTAGATTTAAGGCTATGTAAAATAGCACACCAAATAATATGATATGATACAATTCCTTTTAATGTAAAATTTTGATAAGAAAAACATATGTTGTATAATTTGCGTCTTCAGTAATACTTTTTGGAAACGTCTGCCTAAAAAGTTTTTACTAAATTTTACTCTTGTATCCATTACTAACATATTGTCCTTCAATAGTACGATTGAAGTAAACAGGAAGTGAATTACAAATTGAAATCGAAGTCATTAGGGTAAATGAATTTCATAAAGTTAAAAGGTTCGTTTTTTATACATCACATCGTAAATTTATTAATTATAATTAATAAATTTAATTATTATTTTTATTATTTTTGTGAATTTAATTATTGCAACTAAATTATATCTTTATCGCTTAAATAGACAGAATAATCATTTGGTTTATGAGTATTTTTAGAATAGGAGCGGAAACAATGAAAAAATTAATAAATAATCTATAACTCTTACTAGTATTTACTGCGTGTGCTTCGAATTTCATGTATTATATGAGTACATCATATATATGTCTTTCGACGTACTACATAAAAGCGAATTTATTTGATGCCTGATAAAATTTTATGAGCAGAATATATTAGAAGTGTAAATATTTCTACTTTTAATATTATATATTTACACTTCTAATATTTGATGATGATGTACTCCTGGCCGATTTCGGCCACGGCGGTCCATGTCGATGGAGACCAGCGTAGTTGAAGCAGGAGATATAAGATAATGTAGACACACTCACAATGCGACGAGACGGCTATTCGACGTGACCAGGGTAAGATCAGGTGCAAAACCGAGCCTTTACGAGCCGAGCCCCGAGGCGCAGAATATTTAAGGCAAACGAACAGTCGGGTCACCTACTGGTGGGAGACTACTTCCGGCCCGTGGACTCATGCTACTGGTCATTATTAACCATCAATATCATCATCACGATCATCAACAGCTTTTAACATTCCACTGCTAGATATAAGCTTCATTTTCGAGAAGAGCTTTTATTGTACCACGCGGGCCAGGCGGTTAGAACAGGATTTGTTCAAGTTTTCTTTCTTTTTGCAGAGGTGTTGTCTTGCATATTTTGTTCCATTGGCCACCTTTTACTCACCATGGTTAATCAGTAAAATGATTAAGACGTTGATACTCTGTATTCTTAATCCATCACAACACTAGCTACTCAAGGGTCTCATACCACTCTTTCAATAACTTTGGATTTAGGGAGTTTGGTTATGATTCGATAACCTTACACACTCGTTGAAAGCAATGAGAGATTTCTTAAAAAGGGATTTCGAAAATCGAGATATCACTTTGTTGGATATAACCTATTTTTGCAAAAGTACGGCTCTCTGATGGTTAAATACATTCAGTAAATCCAAATATAGATGTTCTTTACAATTAATATTAGATGAGAGATTAAGCGAGTCTTGAATAATATTTAAAACAAAAACTCTTTCAATTAAAGTTGTATCTGAAAATAGAGAGATTAAGAAAGATTAGAGATTAAGAGATATTCTAAAAATACTTTTACTTTATATACGAACTCATTTTACATTGTGTGTGATTACTATACAATTATTGTATAGTTAAGAAATAGTGCGAAGATTTAAGAATAATATTTAATTATAAACACTGTTGTATTTTATTTCTGAGAGTCGTTTATGCATGTATACGTCCTCGTTTATAATCCCGCAGTCGTATTATAAAAACATATTTAGTTAAGTAAATTTTATTCTTTTTACGAGATTTTATGGTGTAGCAAATGATCGACCCGTTTGGTTAAAGATAACAGTGTGATAAACGACTACCGCCGTCCATGAACAGCCACAACAAATATATACAGTTACATCATCATCATCATCACTATCAAGTACAATTACATCCATGTTGCAAATAAAAAAAGAATAAACTACTACTAAATAATTATTTCTTTCACAAAACTTATTCCTTATTATCCATTAAACTATTATTGTCATTTTTATATAAAAATACTAATTCATTGCATCAGTAATAAAAATTAAGATTTTGAAACAAAATGAAATGAGTTCAAATAAATTGTTATATTAGGTTGTTATTTAAATTAGGACATGTCATAATACCCGGCAGACTCACCATCTGCCTACCGGCCTATAGTGTTGCTTGACGAGGTATGCAAACTCTTTGAAAGAGTAATTGCACGACGCCTCGTCAAGCACCTCTTCAGGGTGGGGCCGGATCTGGCGGAGAACCAGTATGGTTTCCGTCAGGGGCGTTCCACCGTGGATGCGATCATGCGCGTGAAGACTCTGACGTAGGAAGCAGTTTCCCGGGGCGAAGTAGTATTGGCGGTGTCTTTGGACATTGCCAATGTGTTCAATACTTTGCCCTGGAGTTGCATCAAGGAGGCACTCGTATATCACCAAGTGCCTCTCTACCTCCGTCAAATACGGTCATATTTGTCGGAAAGAGCCGTCATCTACCCAAGTAAGACCGGTCTCGGTAGACGTGAAATGTCGTGCGGAGTTCCGCAGGGATCGGTCCTAGGACCGCTCCTGTGGAACATTGGCTACGACTGGGTGCTTCGCGGTGCTTTCTTAGATGGCGTCGTCGTCACGTGTTATGCGGACGACACACTTGTGACGGCGTGCGGCAAGACACATCGTGAGGCAACCCTGAGGGCCACGGCCGGTGTTGCCCAAGTCGTGGAGCGAATCCGGCGGTTGGGTCTTAAGGTAGCTCTACACAAGTTCGAGGCCTTGTTCTTTCATGGGCCTCGGAACAAGCCACCAAATCGATCCAGCCTCATAGTAGGAGATACTCGCATCGGCATTGAGTCCTCCATGAGGTATCTGGGGCTCGTACTCTATAGCCGATGGGACTTCGGAACTCATTTCCGAAGTCAGGTCCCAAAGTTAGTGGGAGCAGCAAGGGCGTTGGCGCGGCTGCTGCCTAACATGAAGGGACACGATGACTCCTGCAGGAGACTCTACACAGGAGTTGTGCGGTCAATGGCCCTTTACGGGGCCCCAGTGTGGGCGGAGACCCTCAAGGCGAGCAACGTCGCAATACTGCGACGACCACAGCGAGTGCTGGCCATCAGGGTCATAAGGGGATACCGCACAATCTCCTTTGAAGTGGCGAGTCTCCTGGCTGGAACTCCACCATGGGACCTGGAGGCGAGAGCCCTTGTGGCTCTTTATCAGTGGCGCAAGGAGGCACGGGAGTTGGGCCGTAGTCCTGAAACTCGAGAAATCGAGAATCAGAAAACCCAACTCCGCCAGGTCCTTGTGGAGGAGTGGAAGGAACGACTTGGGCAACCAAGCGCCGGGCACGCCGTCATTGCGGCGGTAAGACCCGTTATGGAGGATTGGCTCGAGAGGAATCACGGGACCCTCTCATATCGGCTGACGCAGGTGATCACTGGAAAAGGATGCTTCGGAGATCACCTGTGTCTGATCTGAAAGGAGCCAACGCCTGAGTGCCACCACTGCGATGGCCGGACCGTGGACACGGCGCTCCACACGCTGGCAGAATGCCCAGCGTAGGCGGAGATGAGGCGTGACCTTGTGACGGCCATCGGAGTGGAAACTCTCTCGCTCGGTAGCATGATCGCCGCCATGTTGCGGGGCGAGAGCGCGTGGAACTCCGCCGTCTCCTTTTGCGAGCAAGTTATGCTTGCAAAGGAGATGTCGGAGCGGGACCGGGAACGTGTCCGGTATCACAGACGGCTCAGGCGCCGGAGATTGCAGAACGATCTCCGTCCTCCATAAGCGCTAGACTGAGGGTGATAGGTGAGGCCATCCGTCACCCGAGCAGGAGTACGCCGGGATGGCAGCGGGACGTGCTACGGAGCACACGCTCTTCGCTCGCTCGCTCACGCCACGCCACGCTCACGCTCACACACAAGTTTAGAGTTTTTACACTGAAAATCTTACATGCTCAAAACAGTGTATAAAAGCGACCGTTGTTGTTAAAAAACATAGTTCTCACTGCTTCACATCGATTTGAGGCGAAAGGCGTTAGTTCGATTTTCAACAATAGTTACTCTGGACCGTGCCCTCGAGTAGGCATAAAAACCATCAGTTTCGGGCTTATTTTTCGAGTTTCTATGTGACGGATTTTAACAAATGAGGTGTCGCCAGACACGTCTCGACGAGTTCTATCTAAATATGTAACAATATTGAACGTAGGCGGGTACATTGACGAAATAGGCACGCACACACGAGCAGAGGGGGGGTCATCTGCAAGCCGCAGGTAGATGACCCGAGGTACGTTGGGGTTTCAGGGATTTCCTTTCTAGGGTACACCTGATTCCCCGGCTACTGGTACCTGAGACGGCGTGCGGTGTTTGGTCGGTTCGAGTCCGACATAACCACCAGTAGGTGGTTTCCGAGGGGATTTCCGCACAGAAAAAAAAAAATGAATGGTGTCGTGGTACACCAGGTAGGAACGAAGTTCTTTCGGATAATGTGGAATCGACACAATTTGCAAAAAAAATCGTGCTCAATTTTATGTTGGTTTTCTTGATTTTTCTCTTAAATTTTGCTGATTAGTTTTTATTTAAGTACAAGAAAGTATTTAGGAAATTCAGTATTTTAGGAAATAAAATAATAAATTCCTTAAAATAAAAAAAACATCGTAATTCAAATTTCAACTGAAATAACAAAAAAATATGTATTTTTATTTTTTTTTTGTCAACATTATTATTGATTAAAAATTACATAGAAAAATAGAAAAAAATAATAAAAACTCATTTAACGGTTTTATTCCACGCACTTTTTTACACAGATTTATTACACAGATTTATTCCACGCATTTTTTCCACGGATTTTTTCTTACGGTTTTACTATCACATTTTTTTCAGTTCGGTCCCGCAGCGAAATCCCTATCCCCTCCAAGCCTGCCGTAAGGAACTTCGTTCCAAAAAAAAAAAAGGACATCATAATATCAAGTTAAATAAAAATATTTCATTACATAATCAATATTTGTTTTTTAGAAACGAAATGATCATCATCATTTCCGTCATCAAGACATCATTTTCACTTACATATTGCATTATAATACACAGATACTAGTGGAGACACAGATACACAGTTAAACATACAGATAGATTTATAACTATTTTAGAGCTAACTGTAATAATACAATAACGTAGTTCAGTGTTAGGCTAATTAATCCCTTAGGCAGGGATAAATCAATCTCGAAGGCTCTGAACACGTTCACCTTTCCAAAGTTAGTGTGATTAAACCGAAGTATGTTCTTCCAAAGTCTTTTAATTCCCTCTGAAATATAGTGTATAAGCAAAAGTTTTGTGACAATTGTTGCAAATAAATTAATTATAAAATGAATAAGGAAATAGACATAGTAGAGCACTTATTGATGCTAGAGTTAGGCTTACGTAAAAGCTGGGCTGCGCATTTCATTTTTTGTATAAATGTTTGTGTAAACGTGTAAATTGTTAGTCCTTTAGAAGTAATCTTTGTTTTTTTTTTTACGTCTGTAATGGAATAGGCGTTTGTCCTCTATCTCATCTGATGGAAAATGCAGATGAAGACGATGGTGGTACACGCCCATCCATAAGATACCTGTTCACTCTACTTTTAAAGGCTCCAGAGTTCATGTCATCAGGAAAAATGGACCCAGGCAGGTCGTTCCAAGTCTTGGCGACTCTCACCAAAAAAGAGCTGTCAAACCGTTTAGTTCGACTTTTGGGTATGTCAACAACGTTTGGATGAAATTTTTGCCTGCGCCTAGTAGTCCGACAAAGGAATGGAGATGGCTCAATCAGTTCGAAGAGAGCCTTCGAGCACTCTCCAAAGTGTATCCTATAAAAAACCGACAAGCTGGCAACACGACGACGATGCTCAAGAGCGTGCAGTCTGCTATTTGAGAGCTTTTCGTTGTTAATTAACCTACGGGCTCTTCGGTCAACTGAGTCCAAAGCTTCCAGGTGATATTTGGCTCCACCATACAAGAGGTGACTACAGTACTCCATGCAGAATCGAACTTGGGCTGTGTAAAGATTAAGCAGCTGTTCAGAGCTGAAGTACCGCCGAACCTTTGAAAGAATTGATAATTTCTTTGACGCCGTTTGTGCCATAGATGCAATTTGTTGGCCAAAGTTGAGGTTAGAGGTGATGGTAATACCTAGAAGCCCTAGACGGTTAGTAATCGGTAAGGATACACTTTCGAAAGTGGGAGTTAAATCGAAGGTACTCTTTTTCGCGGAGAAAAGACACGCCTGTGTTTTAGAAGGGTTGAACTGAACATGATTGGCGTCACCCCAATCGGACACCCACTGTAATCAAGGCAAAGGTCTATATATAGCTATCTATACAAAGAAGTTTACACTTAGTGTTATTTGGAACTTCAATCTCTTTGTAGAAATGATACTGACGAGTTGAATATATATTTTATTCTTTATAAATATAGTAAGAAACTAATTAATCACCTATATGAGGCATTATGTGTCATAAAGTTATTTGTAGTAATACACCAGATCTTCCATTCATTAAAAATATATAAAACTTCGGCTTTATTTATACTATTGACTGATGGTACTTTGCGGGACTTGCTACACTTATTGAATAAAATTACTTGTACTGTTTCACTATAACTGTATTAAATATCAGATAATTTAAAATGTTTAAAATCACAATACTCATAATGTAGGTTAATCAAAACAATGTACAAACAGCATAGAAAGAAACTACTTCTAGTACATTTGTTTTTTTATGCGCTCTTAAAAGTATATTGCACAAATTTTAAATATAATTCCGAATCCAGCAACAAACTGTACGATTCTATTATATTTTTTGCTAGTAGGAGTTATAAAATTATCTTGAATAGTATATTTAGCTGTGAATAAAATAGACAAAGTGAAGTTCATATAATAAAAAATTCTGAAAATATGTCCAGAAATATAATTGTCGAGAAAAATGTTTGGGGATTATTATATATTATTATATTGTTATAATTATTTTTAACTATAGTTTGTTTTGTATGCTGTAGCACTTAGTTTACTGGCCAATAACTTACTGATCCACAATATTGTATACTGTATTATTCTACGTGAAATCAATAACAATTCAATTACTCTAATTATTATTCTACATAGTTAGAAGAATATATTTAATAATTAATGATAATATTCATAATTTTATAGTCCTATGTCACTGTTATGCCAGCTGACCACGGTGTCTCTGTCAAGTATTGACGGGGAAAAGGACTGCAGTAACTTGAACGAAAATGAGTACTTGAATACTCATCCTACTATATGGCCTAGTTTGACCGCGGTAATATCAAGATCTCACAGAAAATCGGTCTTTAGCAGTCCGTTTACTGAGTAACGTAGTTTAATGGAGCTAAATCTATCCCCTTCACTTTTAATTAAGATTACTCAAAACGCGATAACGTACTCGTGACTTTTCAATTGCAGATACGGATACAAATTATAACATAAGTTTTCTTAGAACAGATTTATTCTGCAAGGAACATATGAAAATTTAGCCATTAAACATTTCAATACCCTTATACATGTATGCACGGTAAGTTACTTTAAACAACAATTAGAAGCCACAAAGTTAACGATATAACAGTAGGAATTGTAAAATAACAACAATATATGAAGTTAGAAGAATTACCAATCTTGCAAATACTGCAGCCTCCACGACGTAAATATCGCAAGCGCTTAATTTCTTGAATGTAACCGGTTACAAACGCTAGATAGTCTTCCATATTCTTCTTGGCTCGACTAGAATATATGATGAATTTTCGATAAATTATGTTTGTATAGAATTATATTAGGCAATAAAAAGTTTCATTATTATTCTTTTTTATCAACAGACTTTAACCTTCCATCATTGGACATAGACCGGGTTTGGTTTTGGTTTTGACCTACTGTACCATCATGGCCAGAGGGCTTGGTATGGAGTTTCTTTCTAGTTTTCCTTCTCTTTGCTCTGATATTGTCTTGCATATTCTGTTGCTTTAGTGCCCTCCGACGACAATCATGGGAAGAATAAGGGTGGTGATACTCTGCATTTTGAATCCGTCACTACACGGAGCTTCATAGATGGAATAAAAGTGTAGATTGAAACCTCCCAAACCACTGAATTGTGGACGCACTTGAAGTGTTCTGTCAGAAAGAATGAACTCTGGCTCAGAACTCGGGATCATGATCCTCTTAAGTAACATGGTTGTAAAAATAGTAATAAATAATATATTAAATAAATATTTTGGACATTAGCCACACAACGTCATCTTGTTTCAAACTAAGCAGAGCTTATGCTATGATAACGAGACTGACTAATAGAATACTTATATTTTTTTTAAATACATACATATTATACATAGAAAACACTCAAATTTCGAAAAAAATATTTGCAGATCATACAAACACTTGGTCCGACCCGGGAATCAAACCTGAGACCTTAAGCACAGCAGTCGCATTCACTATCACTGTGCTACTCAGGGAGTTTCAATTCAGTAGTCTAATAGCAAATTTGGCAAACCAACTCACATTTATTTTCTTGTCCACTGAAAGCCACCGATTGCACTATAAAAAATTGTGGAGCACCATGGACAATTGCTCATGGCTAATGGCTGTAGTTAAATTTGTGACAGATAGCATTAAGGGATGTTCACCTGTTTACATAAAGAACATAAATAAATAAAGAAATACGTTCAAATTACAAATAATTTATTAAGTAGTATCTTCCGAAAAGTGGCATTTTTAAAAAAACTTATTCGGATTTTACAAAATTATGATAACAGATTTAGTAGCACTTGAGTATTTGATCATATGCTTGAAACATCTTTCGGCACATGTGCTGGTTACGAGAACCACCAGATTTTGTAATTGTGTTACTCCAAAGCATAACAATTTTGTTGTGCACTGAACACACTGTGCACACAAGCACTGAAATGAGGCCGGAGTGAAAGCTGTTTGAAAAAGTATAATTAATTCTAATACCACATTTAGGACAAACTATTATATTCTGTTATAATTTGGGCCACATTACACGCAGAAACGATGGACGATGGGGCCGTAAAGTTTTCGAGTGGCGACCACGTACTGGTAAACGCAGCGTTGGTTTCCCAGTTGACAAGGTGTCCGACGACCTGGTGAAGGTTGCGGGAAGCTGCTGGATGCGGGCGGCACGGGACCGGCTGTTGTGTAGAACCGTGGGGGAGTTTTATGTTCAGCAGTGGACGAATTTTGGCTGAGATGATGATGATGATGATGATTATACTCTGTATCAGATTTAATGGTCGAAACATAGTCAGCAAATCAGCCGTGGTAAATTCCAAAAATAACTTGCAATAGTTTAGAAATAAATTGAATTGATTAGTATTTTTCTTTATTCGTGATTTGTTCGAGTTAACATGGCTTCGCTCGAACAAGCTGGGACCGCTAGAATTTGATGTTAGTAGTTAGGACCGGTAGGATTTGATATATAAGTAGTAACATATCAAGTTCTACTAAAGTAATCGATATGAAACTTTACAATACAGCCCATACATCAGAATAACACATAGACTGCTTTGCTGTGAGTAAAAGCTGATCGATTATTCTCACCAGGCTATTCTTAGGAACAATTTTTTTTTCCATTCCTTGCTATCAAAGTAAGTTAATAACAAATTAGTAGGTTTGAACCGTTGATGATGAGTACTCACAGGGCTAAATAGCTTCAGAGACACTATGAACATGATGCCGTAATTCTAATGATATAGTAATATATTGATCATTAAGGCATTTGTGTAATGAATGGACTTTTTGATAAAAAGTTCTTTGTTATACATATTTCCTGTGCTGTAAATCAAACCAAAACATTTGTTTGTGTAAATGCTATACCTAGTTATGTGTGATCAACACCTACCACACACTATATTTGTAAAGTAGAATCAGTTGTACCATCAAATATACAACATCATATTACTGATTGTTAATAATCTCAAACTTGTCGACGACCAAATCTATAAAGATTAACGAATTCCATGCTCTCGTTTCAAGTGGCTAATTATTATAAACTTAATAATATCAGAAACAATTAGACCTTATGGTCTCCTGGAACAACGAACTATATTTATCTAAATGTCTACACGGACACACACATGTAAACATTTATTCATATAAAAAGCCTTGGAAAGAATAACTTAGAGGTTCTTGTACAGTTGCACATCGCTGCTTTAGGACGTGTATGTTATTAAATAAAATATTTTTACGTTCACGTTCATATTTGATCACCTTGATCAAATATTATTGATATAGAGAAGTTTTCGTCCTTCATTGTATTCTTCAGAAGACCATAGTTATTAATAAAAATATTGATTGGCACACGTCACTATAGTCGATTGAAGGCAAGATTAAATTGTGTGTTGCTTTAGTTTTCATGGATGAGATCAGGTTACCTATTCGTCAAAATAGAAAATCGTGCGCACCCACATTCCTGAACTTCAATTCCTCATCCACTCCTAGTTATTTAACACCACAAATTTAACTTTTAAGCAATAATCATAATAGAAACCTTCGTCCCAAGAAAATAATTAGTGAAATTGATTTTTCGGACATTTAAAACCAAAATTGTCTAGTTTCAAACTAAGCAGAGCTTGTGATATGATAACTAGACTGACTGATAGAATACATATATATTGTTTTTTGGAAATATATACATAGTATACATAGAAAACACCCAAACTTCGAAACAAATATTTGCAGATCATACAAACATTTGGTTCGACCCGGGAATCGAACCCGAGACCTCAAACATAGCAGTCGCATTCATTACCACTGCACTACCGAGGCAGTTAATGATAATTGATGAAACGGAATATAATGCATCACAATATAGTACTGCAGGAGTTTATGAGGTGACAGGAGATTTGTATTTGGACTATAAAACGGAACTGAACGACGTCCTCGCGACATTAAATAAGGTTGAAATATCTAAAAAAAATGTATGCTCAAGAGAAAAATCTAAGTCAACTTCTAATATCAGGCTTCTAAAAATTTCTTTGCCGATATTTTCGGGTTAATATGTTGGTTCAATCAGCTTCCGAAACTTGTTCTTGTCGTTAATACACAACAATCAGTCACTGCACGACGTTTAACGTTTACAGTATTTGATAATGATGATGTATAAAAATTCACCCATTACCAGAGTGAGTTATAAAACGTGTTGGGAGCAATTAAACAATCGGTACAATAATAAAAGATTTAAGGCCAACTCAATTTTGAAAAGATTTTCTAGTCAAAAAAATATTACCGTTGAATCAGCCACAGCGCTTAGAGAACTATTGGATTCAAGCAGCGATTGTTTGAATGCTTTCGGGTATTTAGACATTGATGTGAATTCATGGGATATTATTATTATATATGTTTTAAGTTTAAAATTAGATGCAGAATCTGGAAAGTTGTAGGAAGCGCGAATTTGTAAATTTTCTGAAAAACTACCTACATGGGAACAGTTCAAAAAATTTCTAGAACATCGTTTTCGCTCCCTTGAATTTCTGAAAAGTAAAGATTCAAAAAATAATGTTAATAAAGGTGCTCCTGTCAAAACTTTATATGTTGCTACAAGATTATGTCTTTATTGTAAATCAGATCGCAAACTCGGTCACTGTAAAAAGTTTAGTAACGAAAATGTCACCTCACGTCGTAGCTTCGTCCAATCAAACGGGTTATGTTTTAATTGTCTCGGGTCAGGCCACGCGGTTTATGCCTGTCATTTGCCGACAAGATGTCGAATACGTAAACTGAAACATCACTCCTTATTACATACTGGGGATGCGTTAACAGTTTCAGCTGACTCAAAAGAAGATATTAAGCAATAAGTTGATACTAAAGAAAACCTTTCAAGGCACATGTGCTGGTTGCTATATTTGTGTGAAATTTACAGTATAGTGCGATATGGTGATTTTATTCCAATCACCCCAAGTGACGCGACAGTGGTGACAAGTAGCGCCCTGCGTATATAACTGGTTGATCACACATAACTAGGTACAGCATTTACACAAACAAATGATTTGATTTGATTTACAGCACAGGATATGTGTATGACAAAGAACTTCTTATCAAGAAGTCCATTCATTACACATATGCCAAAATGATCAATATATTACTATGTTATCAGAATTACGGTATCATGTTCATAGTATCTCTGAAGCTAGTTAACCATGTGAGTTCACATTTTACGTTCACATAATTCAGTCTTTCAGGTTCAAACCCATTAATTTGTTGTTAACTTAATTTGATAGCAAGGAATGAAAAAAAATTATTGTTTCTAAGAATGGCCTGGAGAGAATAATCGATAAGCTTTTACTCACAGCAAAACAGTCTTTTTTTTATCCTGTGGAAACCCCCTTGGGTCGTCACCCTACTGGGGTTTACGGTGAGTTGGTGTGTCGGAATCGGATCGACTAAAACTACACGGTGTGCCACTTTTCGCCTAACATAGGAGGGATCCGGGAACAGCTGTTATTACGACATCCAGATTCCTCCTAGCGCCTACCCGCTAACGAGGGCACCAACTGTGGATAAACTCTCCATATAGGCGACGTACGGCACACGCGGACGTCGCCTCCTCGCGGCTAACCACTATAGCGGATGGAGGAGAAAACTCGTCCCGTCCACCCGCGACCACACTCAAGGAGGCAAGAGGCGCTGGTACCCACGCCTCTGCCGCCCGGTTCGCCGGCGGTGAATTGGATCCGAGTGGAAGTTCTTCTCCCGGGCCTTCTCCGCTGCCTCCTTCGGCGAAATTACGTCTTCACAGAAGGTTGCGACCGCTGTAAAGCAACTGTCGCTACCGACCATGGACCGTGTAATGGCCGGTAGCGAGAGATTTCCTCCAATAAGTGCAGTGAGGAACCCACGCTGCGCCGCCCAGGCGGAACAAGCTGCTAGCGTGTGCTGAGCCGAGTCCTCACTGCATTCGCAGTGGTGACAGGTGGGACTCAATCACGTCTTGGCGACCGAGTGCAGATACTTCCCGAAGCAACCGTGCCCGGAAAGAATCTGCGTCAGTCGGAAGGAAAGGGTCCCGTGCTGTTGCCCTGCCCACTCGGCGATGACCGGATGGAGAGCCTCCGCGGTGGCAAAGCCAGCACGTGGAGCCTCCAGCCGGGATGACCAACGAGCCATCGTGGCTCGACAAGCGGCCTCACGCCACTCGCGTATTTCTTCGGACGGGTGCCGTATTTCGCTTCCCGCCCGGAAGTCAGCCGTTCGCCGATAAACTTCAGCGAGTACTTCGGCCTCCGAATCCCACTGGGGAGTGCCGGCGAAGGCGCACCCCGCCTCCTTCAATACGGTGCGGTAACCACGTGTGGCTCTAACCGCCAATATCCTCTGAGAGCGTCAGAGGCGAGCCCTATTCTAAGTGGTCAGAGCCGTCGCCCACATCGGTGCACCATACAGGGCCATTGACTGGACAACCCTTGTGTATAGCCGTCTCGTCGCGACATTGGCTCCACCCAAATTGGGTAAGAGTCGCCCAAGGGCTCAAGCAACACCGACCAGCTTTGAAGAAAGCTGCCGGATGTGCTCGTCGAAGAGCCACCTGCCGTCGAGGATCAGGCCCAGATGAAGTATCTGAACCGGTACAAGGATCGAATTGACTATGATGGAGGCGCCAGTGAGTGGACCACGACGGGGCCCATGGAACAAAAGGGCCGCCGTCTTGTCCAGGGCCACCCGCAAACCCAACGCCTCAATACGCCCGACCATCAGAGAGACACCCGTGGTGGCCAGGCACGCCGCCTCTTGAAAGTTCGTCCTCCGGGATGTGACTAATGTGTCATCTGCGTAACAAATTACACCCAGCCCGGGGGGAAGACGACCTCGAAGGGCCCATACTATCTCGGCCCTCGTACATGACGGTATGCTTCTCAAGATGGTCTACCACAAGCCGCCTCAGGTACTCTAGCACCCCGTGGTAGTGGACTGCTTCCCTGATGCAGCTAAATGGCAGACTATTAAATGCGTTGGCGATGTCTAACGACACCGCCAACAGCAGGCCGCCACAGCTCACCGCCTCTTCGGTAACGGCCCTCAGGCGCAACACAGCGTCGACTGTTGAACGCCCCGCTCGAAAACCGTATTGGGCGTTCGACAGATCGGGGCCCACTTCGCAGAGGTGCCGGACGATGCAGGCAGAGAGTACCCTCACAAACAGTTTACCCGCCTCGTCCAGCAACACAATGGGCCTATAGGCCGCTACCGTATCGGTAGGTCGCTCCGGCTTCTTTAATAGGACCAGCTTCCCGCTTTTCCAGCACTCAGGGAAGCTTCCGGACGCCAGGCACCCACAGCAAAGCAGCCTATGTTAACACAGGCTAATAACAACATAGCCCATAGATCAGAAATTATTCTGATGTATGGGCTGTATTGTAAAGTTTTATATCGATTGGTTTAGTAGAATTTGATATATTACTACTAATATATCAAATTCTATCGGTCCTAAATACTAACATATGAAATTCTACCTGTTACCTGTTCGAGCTAACGTTCGTTAGCTCTAATAGGTCGGAACCGTTAAATAATAGAGTACATTTAAAAAGGCAGCGTCATCTTTATCAAATTATAAGATGTAACATGTAAAGTAATTTGATTAAGTATTCAAAAGTAATTAAGTTTTTGTATAACCAATAAATAAATACATACATATATTAGATTCCCTGTCCATGTCGATACTAAAACTACTAAAGTTAACAAATGATAAAAATAACTCGTACTAGTCAATTCGATTTACTTCTAAAGTATTTCAAGTCGCCTTTCTTATGAACCAGTTTATCACAGCAGATTTACTGACGATGTTTCGGCCATTAAATCTGATACAGAATATAATACCATATTTAGTCATAAATATGATATTAGAAGTAATTCTATTTTTTCAAATAACTTTCACTCCGGGTCATTTCGGTGTTAGGAGCAGTTTTGTTCATAGCCATTTTTATTATGAGTATTATCGTATATGCTATAATTCTATACATTTTTAAAGTACTCTTCTATTCAGTTGGGTTCCTATTAAGTGCAATACTTACAATGACTCAAACGAATGATGTGTGATTTTGTCATGATCATTCAAGAAGTTAACGTTTTGTTCAAATGTAGTTTTAAAAAATACAGAATACGCAATGGGATTATCATGATTTTATCCTCAGTTTTCTATGTAATTTTTAACATATGCAGTAATATGCAAATTGAAAATAAATCTACTTCATTGTCGTGGAGTATTATTCTGTTCCTATGTTTTGGTACAAATGTAGTCCTTGAATTACTACGACTAAATTTCTTTCAAAATGGTTATTTGTATCACAACATAATTGTTATGCTTTGGAATGACACAATTACAAATTCTGGTGGTTCTCATAACCAGCAGATGTGGCGAAACATGTTTCAAGGACATGATCAAATACTCTAGTGCTACTAAATTTGTTACCATAATTTTGGAGGTTTGGTTTGGATTGAAGGCAAGATTCTTGAGTTTCCCTTTTTTTAGATTCTGTACCATATGGTTGAAAGCTTTTTGCACATCAAACAGAAATATACGACGTATACGTGTATTTGTTATATTACGAGGTGAGTCAAAATAAAAAAATATAGATGTTGTGAATTACATTATATTAAAGTAAACCCACTTCTCCCAAATTTATTTTAAGCAGGTAAAGTATTTAAAATCACTAAAGCTCATTGTTTGGACGCCCAAAAACTTTATATTGCATTCAGTATTCTTTCCAATGCCAGTCATTCTACTATTCAGTCAATACAGGTCAAGTCTATAAGATATTTAGTTACAAAATTGTCATGTAAAATAAGACTTAATGGTCATTTATGTGCTAAATCAATGATTTAGAGAATTTTTGAAAATGTTGTCTGTTTGGTTTTCTTTGAGCAAACAAGTAGACATATAATTTGTCATAAATATCTTTTAATCAGACTCTTTCTGGAAAATAATCAGCTGTAATTGCTTAAACAGTATTTTGGCTTGATTTATCATAGCCTAAGATAAAACGGTTTTTTTTTTTAAAAATACTACTTTCTGTAAGATACTTCTTAATCAATTATTTGTAACTTGAAGTTATTTCGTTTTGGCTGCTCCATGTGTAAAATTTTTTGTAATATTCCACAGGTGAAAAGAGAATATTGTTTGTTATAAAGTTCCAGAGTGACGACCGCATACTGGGAAATGCAGCGTTGGTAGGCCCCACAAGGTGGTCCGACGACCTGATAAAGGTCACGGGAAACTGCTGGATGCGGGCGGCATGGGACCGACTGTTATGGAGAACCTTGCAGGAGGCCTATGTTCAGCAGTGGACGTCTTTTGGCTGAGAAGAAGAGGAAGAAGAATGTATGTACTAAGATATATTAAGGATATTTATCAGCAGTCTGGTTACACATTAGCTTAATCTAATTTGGAATCAGATAGTCGTTGGTTAAATATGTAAATCTATATCATCATCATCATCATCTATCATCTTATTTCATAATCTTTAAAATTATATTGTTAATTTTTCTGACTAGAATCTTTTCTTTATCCATTACGATAAACATTTTTCTTTAGCAAAAAATAAACATTCCTAATAAAGCCTAAGGCATTTTCTGCTAGTCAACCGATTGGGTGATGCAGAGAAAAGAAGAGGTAGGTGCATTTCAGGATAAGAAGTAATACTAATCATAATTTTAGAATACTATTGCAATTTAGAATCTTGACTTATGCAAAGGCAAACAGCCAATTGGCCAATTCCATTTACTCATTTTTGTACCCTTATTTTAAAATAAGTAGTTTCTTAGTATCTACTAAAATCTAAAATATATTAAGGGTTTACTATAAAAACCAGCCAGGTGTAGTCAAGTTAGTTTGATTTGATTGATTAGGTTTAAAAGGTATACCTGTAAAAGTGCTATAATTTTCGGAGAATTTCAATACTTTACTAGTTACCGGTGAAGATACACAGGTACTGATTTTTTTAAATAAATGTGAAAATGAAATGTGAAATGAAAATCGTGGGGTGCTCGATATTTTAAATATTACAATCATTCTATTGGCAACTATCTATGAGAGGATAGTTATGAATCGCAGTAAAATGTACCCCACGTTTTTTACTCTGAATTGTTCTGAATTAGTCTGTTAATAACTTAAATTTTATTTTGAGACGATTCACTGTCATTGATTGTTCGATCTTCTACTACTGTAATATTAGACTCTTTGTCATTAAAGATTATTTTCTAGTTTTTAGTTCGATTAGCAATAAAAGTGTGTTTTTTTAATTTTTTCAAACTATTATTTATTTTCATTTTTTAGTTTGTGACAAACTCAGAAATTGAGGAATTAAGTGAGTCCAGAACTGCAGGCATGCGCAAATCGCACGTTAGTTCTGTCTCTCTTACTCTACTACAGAGGATCTGTAAAAAAATTTATTAATCCTGGCGATCCTAATAAGGATAATGGAAAATTATTTACAAATTATCGAATTGTCATCGGTCCTTCAGACGTGTACAAAGGTTTAAGTTGATCAGATTTTTAGAAACTGATGAAATTTAAGCTCGCACACAAAAACATACATACATACATAGAAACAACCCAAGCTAATAAAAGCATGTTAAAAAAAATCGAGATAGAAGGCAATAATAAATATCTGGATTCCATTTTATATTTTTGTATAAGCTTTTTTTTTATATTAACGGTCTACCAAAATTACTCTACCCTACCTGATGGAAAGCATGAGGAGAATCCAAGTGTTATGGCCACCATACTCATTGCAAATGCAGACAATGCATTGTGGTGACCCACACTACGGCGGCATAGTGAAATGCTTTTTTACGGACTGCTTGGGGGGCATAAAAGGCATGACAGACATCGTAGCAATGTAAGGCTTACACAGTTGCCACGATAACTGCACTCCTGCATCAATTGACCTCCGGTCTCAAACTCACCAACGAAACGCGACGGTATGGATGCTAGCGCTTTAATTTGATCTTCTGCGAGCGTGTAGTACTATCCCGGTCGAGCCGGCCCATGCGTGCTGAAGTTATCTCTCCCTCTCAATAATCCAGTGGTTCGTAGTTATTAAGTCTAATCTACCTAACTAGATTTTTTTCATGCGTTTCTTGAGCAAAAATACGATTTGATTTAGTTTAAAGCTCGTTTCTTTAGTATCTTATAATTTAAATAATTAATGTCTCATACCAATATGGATAAACTTGATAGTTTCAAGGTCTGGTTTATAACGATGCCACTTTCATGATTAGTTATACTTTCCAGACCTTTTTTCGCTTTTAATTTGATTAGTTACTCAATTTGATAGCTTATAGATCATTTTATATGATGTACGATTGATGCCTCAGTCAATACTTAGTATTACGTACAATATGGAAGTAAAAGCCACTGAAATAAAATTTTGTGAAAATTTTTTAGACTAATTTCCAAAAAGTGTTATTACCTATTCAAATAATACAACATGTAGTTTTCTTATCAAAATTTAAGATAAAACGTAATTGTATTATGACTAATGGGATATTATACTACATCATATCTTTGTTAGGCATGATCTTTTATATGTTTTTGAATCTATATGCTGGTCATATTACAAACATGATTGAAACATGTGCAAGTAGTAAATTAATGTGTTTCATTTTTGCCACAACCTATACAGTTTATACTATGGGTTACATTTTATTTTATTTTAATAATGTTTTCGCAGGCAATAAACATATGCGAATGATAGTAACTATTCAAAAAACTTTCAGATATATTCATTTTAACAATTATAAGAAAATCATTTTGGAAAATTGGAGTCACATTTTAGGGTATTATACTTAGTCTGGCCATAAATACTGTTACACTTAATTATAAAAAAATATTACATTTGAATTTCGAATCTGTCATTTTTATACGATTGTTCATTGTGTTTTCTCATTTTGGCGCCAATACATTGTAAAATATTTTGCGATATTAAAATGGTGTGGGGTGATAAAGAGAACCGAATCGCTGTGATAGCATTACACAAAGTAGGTATGGAGCCAAATGCAATTTTTAAAACTCTCCATACACTTGGTATTAGTAAAATGTTTGTGTACCGGGCTATTAATAGGTACAATGAGACCTCCTCTGTTTGTGACAGAAAAAGATCTGGCCGTCCACGTAGTGTTCGTACGAAAAAGGTGGTCAAAGCAGTAAGGGAAAGAATTCGAAGAAATCCTGTCCGAAAGCAAAAGATTTTATCTCGGGAAATGAAGATAGCACCTAGAACCATGTCGCGTATTTTAAAAGATGACTTAGGACTTGCAGCCTATAAGAGACGCACTGGCCATTTCTTAACTGATAATTTAAAGAAGAATAGGGTGGTAAAATCGAAACAACTACTGAAGCGGTACGCAAAGGGAGGTCACAGAAAAATTTTGTTTACGGATGAGAAAATTTTTACAATTGAGCAACATTTTAACAAACAAAATGACCGTATTTATGCTCAAAGCTCTAAGGAAGCTTCCCAATTAGTCGACAGAGTGCAACGTGGACATTATCCGACTTCAGTGATGGTTTGGTGGGGTGTTAGCTATGAAGGAGTGACTGAGCCATATTTTTGTGAAAAAGGTATCAAAACATCGGCACAAGTGTATCAAGATACCATTCTTGAGAAGGTAGTTAAGCCCCTTAACATCACCATGTTCAATAACCAAGTATGGTCCTTCCAGCAAGACTCGGCGCCGGGTCATAAAGCTCGGTCCACGCAGTCTTGGTTGGAATCGAACGTTTCGGACTTCATCAGAGCTGAAGACTGGCCGTCGTCTAGTCCCGATCTTAATCCGCTGGATTATGATTTGTGGTCAGTTTTAGAGAGTACAGCTTGCTCTAAACGCCATGATAATTTGGAGTCCCTAAAACAATCTATACGATTGGCAGTGAAGAATTTTCCCATGGAAAGAGTGCGTGCTTCTATTGATAACTGGCCTCATCGTTTAAAGGACTGTATTGCAGCCAATGGAGACCACTTCGAATAAGCTTTTTATATTTTTAATTGTTTTATATTTATGTATTAAACTGACACACTGTAAAAGTAATAAATGTTATTTGCAGTTAACAATTTTCTTTTTTCTTTATTACAATATTTATGGCAAGACTAGGTATACCTTACTTACTATTTATTTTTTTGGGACTTGACATGTATGTCATAGTGTTTTTTTTTACTATGGTATATTTCGACGTATATGTGAGTTACAGGGTTTGTTTGAGCAAACTTGTACATGGTGGTATGCTTGGATGGATTTTGGAAATTCAATATCACACTCAAGTATTTCTACTTTTAAAAAACGTGAAAGAAAAGACGTGGACGAAATTATTTGAAGTATACACGGAATTGATTGATACTTTTTCTGTCTTCAAGGATGTATTTTAAGATTTTGGTAATTTTAGCTTGCAAATTAATATTTTGGCTAGATTTTTGTTGTGACAGTATTGAAAGTTTGTATGGTCTATTTAATATGACATGAAGAACACTTGAGTGTCATATGAGTATAATGCGAGATGATGTTTGGTTCTTCACTATTTGAGTCTGAGTCACATAAGTGACTCAGACTCAACTATTTGAGTCTAAGGAGTGGAAGCAACCAATACGGTACTACCAGTTTCCTGTTAGATAGCTCCCTAACTCTGCTCTAATCACACTCATGGAATGCATAGGGCATAGTAGCAATCATTTACTTTAAAAGCACACCAGTTTGCATAAATAAAGTAGTGTGATGATCATATATAAGATTATATGAAGGTATGAAAAGGAACAAAAATGAACTTACAATATTAGAGAATGAATATTTAATGCATTTATATGAAATTCCTATTACATTTTCTCCCAAAAGATTTTACGAATACTTTTGACCCCCGATTCTATGCTATTGCCCTTTCAATGAAAACAGTGTTGGAGCACTGAAGGTCATATTGTACGAGCTTATTGATCTCTTGGTTTAGGGCTCACTACGCTAACGAAGTACAAAGTGGATTTTTGCTCCTTCGCTAATTTGAGGCTTCTATAATTTACCATCATATTTAGTCACAGTTTCTAGTTTGCATCTATTGTGATTTCAACGACAACGAATCGATTTTCCAGATTTAAATGGAACATTTCAGATCCTATCATAGTCTAAACCGCAGTTGGGTACGTTCAGCCTTAAAGTTGATATCCAGAGAGCTTTGAAAAAGTCGGTGATTGCTACCGGTGTTAAACCCATTGATCACTGAGCTATCTCTGAATATGTGCCCCATATTTCATTTGTTTTACCTTCGGAGCTTCGCTACATCCTCTACTGCTTGAAGCTACAAGCTTGCTGCTAAGCTGAAGCTTTCAGCTTGACTATTACTATTTTTCTTAGTAGTTTTTATACTTACTTTAGACTGATTATTTAACAATTCATTTCAGATATTTTTCACAACATGCTATACATTTTTGCAAACATTACTTCATTTAAAAACCTTTATATCACTTGAGAAAACATTTTTGAATGCAGAAGATAAGAAGGTTTGTTTTCTTATACAGCACTAACAATAAATATCTACTTTTTATTTGTGTACCTCTTTTTTATTCACTTCAGATACTAGTTCATTAAGAGAAAATTTGTGACTTAAAATATGAAAATTGCTTAAAATACTTTTCTTCATTGTATTTATTCTAATGTTCTTGTTTCAGATGCTTTCAACCTTCCGTTTCGTAGTATTGTATTGGTTAACAAAAAATATTCTACTTATCACAGTGTTCAGTTACAATTGCGAGAAATTTTATAAAACTGTAAAAGATGTGAACGAAACTTGTTATCGCTTATTAAGTGTTAACCAAGAATTAGGTAAGAAATAAATAGCTCAACGTTGATAAAACTGTTGCAATACATGAATAAAATCGAAGTGTTTTTGGTTTTCGATTCTAATTTTTATAGAAACAGAAACACAAATTATCTTACAACCAGAAGATATTACCAAGCCCATTAGAGTCTTTGTGAAGTGTATTGATATTGAAGTAGACCCTCATTGGAGATCTCAAAGCGTTCTGCATTAATTCAAATGTTTGTGTAATAATTAAATAGTCAATTTTTAGGACTATTTGATAATATTTTTTCTGGAGAATACGAGTATACTCGTACATAAAATGTTGAGAATAGGTATTATGGATGAATACCGATAAAAATGTTCAAATGCATATTTATTTTTAGTTAAGTAGGTACACCACAATAAAAATAGTGTGAGCTAAACAAAATTATACATTAATAGATTGAAGTTCATCTGCATTAAGTGTTTTGGTACTTGTCTAGAACTGTTTGGTCAAGTATCATACAGATCTAATAATACTGAGATAATGTATTTATTCCTAAAACATATTCCAGATGGAAGTAAAAGACTATGCAAGAATGTAATTCGTTTGAATCGTGTAAGATCACAGAAGATAAATGCATTCGGAATCTTCGACGTCGATTCATCTCTGCCGAAGAAATTAATTACTCTTATAGGGCAGTATGTTATTGTATTATTACAATTTGAATTTACATAGTTGTTGTTACGTTGTGTTCATGTATACTTGTATCCGTATCTGTATGTGGACCTGTATCAGTTTATATATTTGCATCTGTACCTGAACTAAATGTGAATGTAATCATAAAATATTGCTTTTGGTATACTCTGATTAAAGATGACTGAAGGGCACAGGTGAGCACAATTTTATTTTCGTTACTTCAGTACCTCTGCCATGAGACGTCACCCATATATCAGTTTTTCACTTTAATCAACTCTCTAAGTGAAGCAGTTTTTATGGAGTTTGGTCCCACCCTACAAGAGTTAGTTTCATTCAAAAACGTTCTTTTTTAGTTTACTAAACAAGACAGTTTTGTCAGCAGGTCTAGAATTTGGAGTTGGACATATGTACCTAAATTTTGGTCTCACCCTTCAATTTATTTTGGTTTTCTATTGGTATTTTTTCTAATTGTAGCATGGACCAAGAAAAAATAAAAAACATTCTTCTGGTAAAAGAACTTAATTATTTCTTGACACCGTGAATATTTGCTATTCACGGTGTGCTGCAGAAAGTCTTTGTGATGAATAATTATGTTATATGTATTAGTTCATAATACTTATCTGATATCTTACTTCTAACAATAGAACTTTAAGGGAAAATTATAAATAAATAACTCTTCCAACTTGGAACACGTTGAAATAAAAATATTTATCAAAAAATCAATCATTAATAAAATGAATGACACGAATCTTTTCATTTGTTTAATTTGTATCTATTTTGACAGTTTATTTCATAATTTTGTCAGCTTCATCAAGCAATCAATCATTTGTACTTCGACACTTAAAAATTCTTAATTATATATTAATTGTTTGTTAAACAAGTAAATTGCTACATTATGAATGCTTCACCAGAATTTAAGGTGTAAGGGTTAGGGTAAACACAGTAAAACACACACACAACATACTAAAACAGTAAAAGTGATGCTTAACAGCGATTTTCTGTGAAGCTGTCGCGTTCTAAATTGTGATAATGTAGGTTTTCTTGGATATATATCCAACTGGAACCTCATCAGGAGCATCATAAACTTACATCTTAGGCCCTCCATTATTTACTATTTTGATCGCATATGTAAACCTAACAAATCGGGTTTAATTATTTGCAAGTATTTTTAAACAGTTTACAGGTATCAGATTTTATCAGAAGTTTTTTTTTACTGTTTCGAAAGCCACGGCCGCTTTATGAAAATATGCGATACTGCAAAACCATTGTCCTCTGACTAAGAACACCACAGTACACTTACTATATGGTATTATTATACCATGGATACCAATCGATAGTATTGGTATATTATTTGCCATATAAAATGACACGTTTACTTTGCATATCTGCTTTTTGGATAAGAAAATGCAAGTAGAACTGTTGGTTACCCTGATTTACTTAACAAAATACTTTTTTGCACTGAACAAAATAATTACAGAATATTTCATTTATTACAGGTCTTTTATTTATTAATTTAATAATGATGGACAAAATATGACAATTTAGTAATTCAATTAAAATAATTGATAGATCAATTACTTCATTTTGATGAAGTGAAATGATATATGTTTCCAAGATTAGAACTGTTAAAACCAGCTCGAATTTGACTGATTTAAATTAATATTAACTGAAATCAGTAAAAGAGGTAGTTTATTTTACTTTATAATATACTTTTTAGTGGTTAAGTAATTTAAACTTAACAAGTTAACGTTTCATGTTTTTTGAAGTCGGTTTAATATTTTTATAATATTATATTATAAAGTAATATAAAATAATAAAGTATACATATAGAAGTATGGATAAAGATAAGTAATGATACTATTGAATTATCAGACTCTTGTTCCAGTCTTCTATTATAGTAGAAAGTTACTGGACTACCATGTTAGAAGCATACGGTGAAATATTGAAGGCATACGATATCATCCAAGAAAATTTTAATGGACAAGTAAGTTTTATAGGATTTAATGTTTACAGCCGTTTGAGTTTTCAGCTGCTCCATCCGTAAAGGTTTTTTTACCATTTCACAGCACGAGAGAAAATACTGTTCAAAAATGTTCAACAACTACACAACGCTACATTTAACAAAATGAATATCTGTGGTCTATTTTATGTAGACGCCATGCTGCTAGCAAACATATTTGGGTGGTTTATACAACATATTATTCTTATTCTACAATTTGCTTTGTTGTGATGTTGTTTAAAAAAGGTTTTGTAACATTAATTGTTTTATTTCTTATGCGGTGTATAATCCACATAATAAGGTGGCATGGTATTAACGCAGTGTAAGTCAATTCTATTTATTTTATTTAAACTACGATACCATAATAAATAGTGCCCGGAAACCGGTATTTTTTTTTGGTAAATCTATCAGTTACCTGATTCACGATTTACCAAGTTCTTTTGATTCCATCCCTAATTTTGTCACTAAATAAGTAGATAAAGATTTAATACATGGTGTTGCCTTTTAGACAACGCCATCTACTGAAGTACTTTACGTTACTTTGTCGGTAAAGCAGTATTTACCTTCGTATTCGAATGACATTGTATCAGTTATTCATTGCTTGATAACAATGTATTCTAAAAATAAAACCTAGCTAGATTAATTTATCGGCCCCGAAACCGTGTGCATACCTACTAAATTTCATAAAAATCGTTAGGGCCATTGCCGAGATATAGATTGTATAAACAATAATTGCTCGTTAAAAGGTATTAGATGAAATGAAAACAAGTATTTACATCGGCTTGACTTTTTTGCTGATATAGCCTGACACATCAATCGAGTCTAGAGTCGGTAAATTTTATCATTTTTCAGATTTTTCGCCACTGAAATTTAGAAACATAATTATATTGTTGTAGACAGCTGGTAGGTTCCTACTCATGAGTTTAAATTTTGCCGTGCAGCTGATCATTCTCAGCTATCTCGCTCGTACGATTTCATCAAGCGACAGATATCACGCGACGTATTATAAAGTATTCTTTTATGTTTATTGCAGGCACTAGCCGTCTGGTGTTGTCGCCTTATTTTAGCACCTCCAGTGTTGATTTGGAACCTGTTTCCTACTATATATATTCATTCATACCAGTTCTCGATTTTACTTCTTATCGTACTTTCATTCATCATATTTGGTCTTTGTATCATTCTGCCTTTCATACTGTCCAGGTGTGATGCCTGTTATTCTGCTTGTTTGTTTTTATCATAATAAAGTAAATCGAGTATTAATTATATTGTTGCATATACGAGTAGCTTATTCGCAAACTAGCATGATGAAGTTACTGGATTTAGTAGTAAAGTAAACTATTAGAGATACGGATATAGCTGTACCTATTTCAAAAAGTCCACATAAGGACATCTTGTAGAATGTTGAACGACTGTATCGTATGATATTTTTGCATAGACGTTTTTGATTTTCTGAAAAATAAACTATTTTGTTATTATTTAGAACTAAAAATTGTTAAAAAGTGCTATTTTTAATTACTCTTGAAAAAAAGGATTTATAGCTAGAGATTATCGATGCTGGCAACTACAAATACCATTTGACATTTTTTTTTGTGTTGTTTATAGCCTCTGTTAGCAAACTCTATAAAGGAGTGTGGACTCGTATTTACACACAATTCTAATTTAGACGTAAAACCCGTTGCACCATATTGTCCCAGCTCATTTCTAGGGTTCATTGAAGTCTTGTTTTTCACATTTATTTATTTATTATTCACGTACCCATATGTACAAAGATAGGCTTAATAATAATGATATGTAATAAAATCGTTGAAACTGTATAGTCAAACCGGTACATTGCTAAGTTACAAGTGAAGGTATGACACAAGTACCTGAACATTGGACCTTCACCATGCGCCCCAAACATGTTAACTTTGTCTCCTCTACAAATATGTAAAACTTTTCACAGTACACACACAATGCGACTTGCATTACTAAGTATTTCATTATATACATAATAGTCATCAAAATTCTGAAACTGTCCATTTCCTGAAATGTATCAACACTATAAGCTTGAAATAAGAACATTCTAAGTTTGAAATTTCTGTAAATACAGGTTGGGCCACGATTAGTTAATATTTGAGAAGTCGTAAAAAAAAACCTTAAGTTTGTTATAAAAATTATTTATTTCCAAGTAAGCTAACTAGTAGGCACTTATTTTTTGAAAATTATATCGTCTAAATGACCACAGTTTCGACGTTTACACTCTTCTAAGCGAGAACCGAAATTTCCCAATACTCGTCGACAAAGAGACCACGAGACCGTCGATTTCTCTTCACTGATTTTTTCTTTTAGTGCAAGTAGTGTATTTGATTTATTGATGTAGAGACGATTCTCCAAATAACTTTATAAAAAGAAATCTGCTGGAGATAGGTCTGGACTTCTGAGTTACTATGGAATGTCGCCTCGTCTGGAAATCAACTTTTCCGGCAACATGTCTTTGACCATCACAGGGACTCATTGGATGTTTGACAAGTCGTTCTATCTTGTTGAAACCATATATTACAATAGTAACCAGTAAATTCCAGTGGCATCGGTCCCAAGAACGCCCGTAACATTTTCATATATTCAGCAGGATTAAAAATAACAGGTCACGAGAATCTTTGAAAAAGTAAAGTCCAATAATTCCTTTTGCTGAAATTGCCGCCCATACAGTTGCCTTCGGAGAACAAAGTGGCCGTTCTTGTTTAGTTTTGGGATTTTTATTACTGTAATACCTGTTATTCTGTTTATTTACAAGTTTGTTGAAGTGAAAATGGGCTTTGTCAGAAAATAAGATGTTGTCAAAATTACTGAATCGTTCTAAGATTATCTCGGCATATGACTTGCGCAAATTTAAATCATTAGGTTTTAGTACCAGCACTATTTGGTTATTACATGAATTATAATGAAACACCGGTATGGAAGTTTTTGAACGAATGAATTTATTGAGAGAAAGTAGGAACTACAGAATATACAATAACAGTTGTTTGACCACAGACTATATATATTAACTTCCATACTATAGATATTATTTTGATATAAAACTAACACCCCCACTTATCAAAATAAAGTAGGTACATTGCAAGAAATAAATCTTTTAATTCTTAATATCCTGTATACCCAAAAGCTGCATAAAATAATAATGTTTAGTGCCACCTAAACCCTTGGTAAACAAATCTGCTGGCATTTCAGATGTCTCTAAGTAGTTAAGCTGTATAATTTTATCATCAACACATTCTTTACAGAAATGATATCTTACATCAATATGCTTAGTTCTCTTATTAAAACTATTATTACAGGACATCTTGAGAGCACCTTGGTTATCATTAAATAAATTTATGGTATATGATTCCTGAGTTATTTTTTTTAACAAGTTACTTAAATATATGGCTTCTCTACATGCTTCAGTTATACCCATAAACTCGGCCTCTGTGCTAGAGAGAGCAACTGTTTTTTGTTTTCTAGCCTCCCAAGAAACTACACTGCCAGCTAGAGTAAAACATAAACCTGTATAAGACCGTCTATCTATAATGTTATTTCCCCAATCTGAATCAACATACCCTTCTAATTTAGAGTTACCACTTTTAGAATATTTTAAACCAAAATCTCGAGTTTTCTTAAGATATCTTAAAATCAACTACATCTCACACATATCCACTACATCCCATGCATTATTGTCTTTAAAACATTGAAGTTCTTCCTTTATTGCACTTAACCATTGTAATTTTTCACTTCCTTGTAGAGCGTCTTCTACAGATAATCCACTAGTATCATCAAATTTATTTATAGAAATATTGAACATCCCATATCTCTCTGGCTGTCTTCTGTTTCTGCTGCTCTTAGCCCGCTGCTCAGGTGAAGTATAAGCCTCTTCATAATCACTGGGTATGTAGGTATCATCTGATATATTATCTTCATCTGTACTGATGTCCTTTGAACTAGATAAATCTTTCAAACTGCAGTCCCCCACTGAATCTGAGTTTCCTCCACTTTCAGTGACTGGTATGCTGACCTCTGGGGATTTCTCATCTTCCATAACTATCACATCTCTGCTAGTTGTTATACGCTTAGTTCGAGGATTATATATGCGATAACCTTTCACATCTCCTGAATATCCCACAAATATGTGTTTTTCTGATTTTCTGTCCCATTTCTGGCGCTTCTCTTTAGCCACATGTACCATCACAGTACTTCCAAACACCCTTAGATGGCTTATATCTGGCTTACAACCATTCCAGATCTCATATGGAGTCTTATCAGATAAGCTAGGTATTGCAGTACGATTTTGTAAATAAACTGCTGTATTTGTTGCCTCAGCCCAAAATTCCTTGCTCAGGTTCGCATCAAATAATAAACATCTCCCTTTTTCAACAATTGTGCGATTATTCCTCTCTGATAAGCCATTTTGCTCTGGTGTGTATGGGTTACTTTTTTGATGAATGATGCCTTCCTTCTGAAGATAACAATTAAATTCTTTATTGCAGTATTCACAACCATTATCACTTCTCAATATCTTAATCCTTTTATTTGCTTGTTTCTCAGCTTCAGCTTTAAAATCTATAAAACATTTGAGTGGTTCACTTTTGTTTTTAATGAAGTAAATAAATATCATGCGACTACAGTCATCGATAAATAATATAAAGTATCTGGAACCTGCAAGTGACTCTTGTTCCATAGGCTCACAAATGTTTGTGTGGACCAACTGTAGTAACTCTGTATTTCTTGTACTTGTATGTTTGAAAGGGAGACAGCTCTGTTTACCCTCACAACATACTGTGCATGATGTTTTACGCAGATCAACTTTTTCCTGAATATTCATTCCTTCAACAGCACTAATCATTTTATTGAAGTACTTACTGTTGACATGTCCTAGTCTGCGATGCCAAATATTACCTGAGACTGTCATATTTGCCACCATACTGTCAGGAACTCTCAACTTGTACACTCCATTTATTAGAACTGCTGTAGCCACCAAATCATTGTTTTTATTGAACACTGGACAACCATCTGTCGTGAACTGCACTCTATTGCCTGATTTTATCAACTGGCTCATAGATAAAAGGTTTGTTGTCAATCCTGGAACGCATAACACATCCTTGACTTGGACTTCATATTCACATTCATCAGTCTGGGTCACGATTGTAATGTCTCCAGAACACAAAACTTGTAGCCTTTCATTATTTGCAACGACAATATCCTTCATCTTGTGATCTAATGCATTCTCGATCCACTGTTGGTTTGTTGTCAAGTGTGTACTAGCACCAGAGTCTATGTACCAATCGTGCTTATTAAATTCACCATTTAAAAATACTGCACTGAACGCATTAGTTTGTTTCCGTTGAAATGTATTTGGATTAACGTTACTCGTACATTGATTCTTATAATGCCCCGGTTGTTTACATCGGTAACAATGTATACTTTTGACATTATTGACATTGATGTTTGTTGTTGCTTGACTATTTTTCTGGTGACCGGTTTTATTCCTATAAGATTGGCACTTCTGTGTACTGCTAGGAAACGCGCTATTTACTTCACTGCTGACACTGCCGCTCACTTCCGTTTCCAAATCCATGAGCTTCGTTCTAATGGCGTCTGTTGTAATTTTGATTCCAGAATGTTCTATCGCCATTATCATGGGCATGAATTTTTTAGATAAACCAGCCAATAACAAACATCCAATCCATTCGTCACTAATGTCAAAGCCTGTCCCACTCTATTTATGTCCTGTATCAACTATCTGCGTAACATACGCTTGCATTGATGCACAATTTTCAAGACGAATTGAGATTAAACTACGTAACAGGACAATTCTTCGCGTGAATCCCGAGTCATCAAATAATGCTTTTAACTTGTTCCACAGCTCCATTGTAGTTTTCACATCTTTGATGTGTACGTACAACGCACTATCTATTGTCATGATAAGTTTCGCCTTTGTATAAACAAACATCATCTGCGGCTTCTAATATCCTCCCTGCTTCTGGTTTTATGCTGTGCTGTATACCTTCAAGGATTAGAAAATTCTCCGCGGCAAAGACCCATTCGCCGTAGTTCGCCCGCCCTTTTAGTTTTAGAACATTAACCAAGTAGTTCGTTGCCATTCTTGCAAACTTCTATTATATTAATTGAATTTCACTTCTACAACTACTTTTATTCACTTCTAAGCTTAGATTAAATACTTTTTGCTATAAAAAAAAAAAACAAAAAAATGCTGGGCGCATAACCTATAATGAAACACTGGTATGGAAGTTTTTGAACGAATGAATTTATTGAGAGAAAGTAGGAACTACAGAATATACAATAACAGTTGTTTGACCACAGACTATATATATTAACTTCCATACTATAGATATTATTTTGATATAAAACTAACATGAATGTAATTTCTAAGACAATTTCAAAATATGTTATAATGATGCGCGGAAGAAACCTCATTCAACCGAATGGTTGCGCGTCGCTAAATCTGCAACTTGCTGCACGTTCTCGTCTGTACGTTCTGTGTCGTCTAAACTGTTAAGCATTTCTTACAGATCATGCAGACACTCCACCAGAATCATAGTGAATCTGTGCAGTCTTTCCACGCCTCTGCATTAATGCCGCGCTCATTCCCATTGAGTGTTTTCGAGATATCTTCCACTGCATTGGTAACTATTCGTAAAAATAATATCTCCGTGCGAAACCCCACGACGCAACTGAATAGGTCTTGTACTCTGTTTTTGTACTTGGATGGTCATCGTTGCGACTCTATACAAATATACCAGTACTTAGATATATCGGCATCCAGGGCGGCATAGGCCTCGATGGTGTCGAAAAAGGTTCAGTTGTGGTATGGAGTGGTAATTTTTAAATAGGCTTTTATCTCCTTTCATAAATAAAATACTACGACGCTCTTGTTCTATGTCTCTGGTATAGTAACTAGGAAGTACAAGACAGGAACACTAGAAACTAGTAGTATGTACTAGGAAATTAAACAGCTTTAAAAGTTCTATTAACGTTGAAGTTACTCCGGCTTTTAGGACCTCTAAAGTAATTCCTTCCTTACCCGTTTCTTTTGGTGTACATTACAGGTAAACTTAATGCGAAGAAATGACCTATTTCCTTTTGTTCAACTGACAACAGTTAGTAGTAACAATATTAAATTGTCAGAGCGTCATTCTTGCCTCCCTCCAAGCTGTGGAATACTGCACCTTAATTAAAAGATTTATCTTTTATCGTGATTAATATCTGCCAATAAAAGCACTGGCACCACTTTTTGATAAGATTCTCATATAGTCTCAGACTGGGTAGTTATCTCTTTGATACAGACCACTATAGAGGAAAATATCACTACACACCACTATAGAGGAATGGAGAAAAATATCTGTCTCATTTATCTATAGTTACGCTCATAGCGACATGAGATGCTGGCAAGCATGCCTCCGCATCTAGCTTACTGTTGGAAGTATTTTGGTACGAGTGTTTATATACAGCGTAATAAAAATATACCACAGCGACATCTATCAAAGACATACCATGCACAGAGCAATTGGTAAACTTGTATCGTGACATAAAAAATCTCAACCAATCTAAGAAGAGCTTTCTCTCTCGTCTACGCAGCTGCGAATTACTATACAGAAACCGACTCGACTCAATGGAGACTTCACCGCAGAACCGTGGTCCGCATGTGATCGCGACCTATAGGATCAGTTGACTTCAGTTTCGATTCACTAGGGCTAGTAACACTCAGTAACAACTCACTGGAGGTAGCATACTCAGTTCCAATTCACTGAAACTACTCATTCCTGTCGCTGGCGCGAGGATTTTAAAAAGTTTAATTGTTAACATTAAATATAAAAAATTAGTTAGTTGTTTACTTACAAGAGCTCGTGATCCATGTAGTTCCAAAAACATTATCAAATAAAGTAGAATGTGCGAAAAAATGTGTAATAACCATATCAGTATCTGAAAAAGGTAAAAATAGAAAAAAGTATAAAACTGTAAAAATTTCATATACAATAAATACAAAAAAAAAATGACCAATAATTGAAAGGCGTCTTTGAATAGTTTAAATGATTTTAAAATATTTTGGTACACTTCAAACAATTCCTTGTAATAGTCATCATATTCGAGTTCATCATTCATTTCCTTGACTGTATTATTCCATGCCTTAAGAAATTTTCTTAATAAATTTAAGACACGAATAGAATAAAAGCAATTGGCATCAAAGCTCAAAAGCAAAAAGGTGCTTCCGATGTTTAATACATTATCATAAGGAGTCAACAAGTATGTAACAATCATCATAAGTGCACGTGTGAGTACAACTAAATAGAAAAAAAAATTCCAGAAGACAGCGTTGCCGATACTTTCATTTTTGCAAATTGCATCATGTATTTGTTTAATTTTTAACACGAGCAAAATATTAGCATGTGATTTAGTCATATTGACGTAGCAGAGTACAAAGAGACTAAAGCAGTAGTAAATAAAACGAAAGACAAAAACTGCTTTTAGTAGAACATTCGTTCTGTTTAAGTCTCCGTCAAAAAATTCTGTATAAATTTTAAATATAATTCCTGATACAAAAACAAAACAAACAATTATGTTATATTATTCCCAGTTGGAGTTATAAAATTGTTTTGTATGGTATATTTAGCTGCGAATAAAACAGACAAAGTGAAGTTCATACAATAAAAAACTCTGATAATGTGTTCCGAAATATAATTATCTAGAAAAAAATCGCAAGGTAACATGACTGAATGCTTAATGTTGTTTAATCTATAAGTGTTTTTCAATTTCAAAAATATTTTTTATATTGTAGCACTTTGTTTTGAAATTTAAAGATACATTGAAAAACCAACAACTTACTGTTACATAATGTTCAATAAAATATTGTTATACATAAAATCAATAACAATTCAATTACTCTGAATAATTTATTTAGAAGAATACATAATTCTTAAAATTAATAATCACATCTATTATTGAGTCAATCTGAAAAGACATTCGATTTTCGAAAGACAGAGTATGAAACGATGTTGTGTAAGGTTTCCTGTTGTGACATGTCCAAACATAGAACAGTAGAAGGTACAACCGTGACCTCTAAATTCGAAGTCTCTATGAAGCTGCGATGTCCCATCGAAGTCATAACGATGAACGTTTAAGTACAAGAATAGGTGACAAGAGAAATCCAATTGCATTGTGGGATAGGACGGGGAGACGTCATATCTTCGAAACTGTAACTGAATTTCTGCATGATCTAGAGAACTTAGGATAAATATTGGTAAGACTACGATAATGTACAGTGACTATGTATCCCGAATCCTGCAGTCATAAAGGGCAGTACCATCGAGGTTATGTAAATCTATTTTTACAAAATAATCTAACTCAGTCGCTACAATTACGGTCGGATGGTTGAATCGTGGTACCGATTCTTCCACATTGCAAAACCATAACAATTAACCAATGCATCCCGACCTTCATAACACACGGAGCCGAGACGTGGACACTCACCGTATGTCTATCTCATATAGTGAGTGTCTCGGCTCCGTCTGGCTAGCTATGTCTACATTATCTTGTGCATAAATCTTTACAATATGGTCTCATATACGATTTAATAAGGGACGTGAAGCAGTGCAAGAATTCAGTTAAAGTAAAGAAAATGGATAAGATGAAGAATCTAAAGCGATCAAGTCGTATGTAAATTCGTAATATTATTTGACAGACGTGAGATAATCATCCTTGGGTACTATTTAACCGGCCATACCAACTTAATAAACTTAAAACAGGCCACATAGGAAAGTATCTCGTGTTGGATGTTGTACCTATGTTTATGAAATGAGAAAGATATTTCGTGACGTCAGTCAGTGGTTAGTTAAGATACGCTTTTTGAATAACGGATGGCCCCATAATTGCTTTTATTTTATTAGATTTAATAGAAATCAAATTCAGAAATATTACAAACATGTGCTACATATTTTCTTAGGTTAGGCGAATAACAAATAATAACAATTATTATTTGTGGATATATTTAATGCTTTTTCTATAAAATACATCATAAAATGTTACAAAGAAGTTAATTTGGGTAATAAAAGTTAAAGTATTTTAAATTGCAGTACTACAATAACATAGTTTGTGAAATAGGCTATTAGAGATATTGATACAGCTGCATCTATTTCAAAGAGTCCACATAAAGTCATTTTACCAAATGTAGAGTGACTATATCGAGTGATATTTTTGAAAAGACGTTTTTGACTCTCTGAAAAATAGAAATTATCAATATTAGTTACAAACATAAAGTATTTATAAACATTTCTAGAATTTCTAATCGATATAATGGGTATAGGCTACAGAAAAATATCATTTTAAGAATAATTTCTCTTTAGTAGGCCAGGAGCCCATACAAAGAGTGGTCGATGTCTGTTATACTATAAATATAATAGAAATAAGTTACTACATACAATTGTAATATCGTTTAAACCTTGTCGTCGAAACCGAAAATTACAATAATATAAGAAGGATAAGTAAGTGTAAGTATTTAAATACGAGTACCTGAACATTGGGCTTTTACCATATGCCCCAGACACGTTAATTTTGTCCATTCTACAGATATGTAAACAGTACAGACAAGTACGCAGTACAGACAAAATATAACTCCTATTACAAAGTACTTTAATATCCACATTAAAGTCATTGAAATTCTAAAACTGTCTGTTTTCTGAAACATATCAAGGAATACTATTAGCCCAAAAATTTGGATTTAAATTACAATTAAAAAGGAAGGTATAATGTGGTAATAAACTGCAACCGAAAACAAATAACATTGAGTGGTTTAGCGGCTTGATACTCGTTCCTGTAGTAGTCGTAATGTTGTAAATGAAAGTGGGAAGATTCGCTGGTAAGAATCAGACTTCTGAGACACCAATGTCTCAAACAGCTTATATATTTTTCACGTGAGGAAATCTGATTGGGTCATTAGTCAATTGGGGTTTGCAATGGCTTAGTGTGTCAGAATCGATCTAAATTAAGAGGCAATAGCTTTTAAAAAGACTAACGTCTGTCCACAAAAGCACTGGTATCATCTTTACTAAGGTTCTCATTAAGTCACAGACTAGGTAGTCACCGTAGTAGAAAAATTTTGTCTCGTCCATCTGTAATGTCCATGTGTACTTAGTGCGGCAGAAGATGCTGGAAGGCAGATTACCGCAGTTAGGTTCAACAGTGGTGAATTTGTTGCGAGTGGAGATTATGATAAAGTCTGTGTACACTGATTTGAATATTATTAACTTACAAAAATTTAAGAGAAAAAGAATTTCTGTAATAGCCAGAAGGTAGTATTAAAATAAAATAAAGTTTTATTTATGTACTTACTTCAACTTGTGATCCATACAGTACCAAAAGTATTATCAAATAAAGCAGAGTGCGAGAGAAACTGTGTAATAGCCATATCAGCATCTGGAAAAGTTTAAAATAGAAGAAATAAAAATTATGAAAAGAAATTCAAATACGATAAATTTAAAAAAAACAATTACCAATATTTGAAAGGCGTCTTTGAAAAATTTAAATAATTTTAATATATTTTGATACGCTTCAAACAATTCCTTGTAATATTCATCATTTTCAAGTTCCTCATTCATTTCTTTGACTGCATTATTCCACACGTTAAGATACTTTCTTAATAAGTTTAACACACGGATGGAATAAAAGTAATTGGCATCAAAACTTAAAAAAAGTATGGTGCTGCCAATGTCTGATGTGTTATAGTAAGGAGTCAATAAATATGTTAACAACATCATTAGTGCACGAATGAAAATGACTAAATAGAAAAGAAAATTCCAGAAGGTAGTGTTGTCAATATTTTTATTTTTGCAAATTACGTTATTAATTCTTTGTATCTTTACCACGAGCGAGATATTAATATGTGATTTACTCACATTGACATAGCAAAGCGTAAGGAAACCGAAACAGAAGTAAATAAAACGATATAAAAAAACGGGTTCTAGTACATCTGTTTTTTTTACACGCTCTTGGAAGTGCATTATATAAATTTTAAATAAAATTCCGAATCCAGCAGTAAAATATACGATTCTATTATATTTATTGCTAGCAGGAGTTATAAAATTATATTGAATAGTATATTTAGCTGTGAATAAAATAGACAAAGTAATAATAATAATAATAATCAGGTGACCAATAGCACACCTCAGTTGCCATTAGGTATTAAAGATGTTGATGAGCTAGTGGAGAGTGAAGTTATATCCGTAAGTACCCAATGTAACGATAAGATAAGGAGTGCTTTGGAGGATGCAATCCAAAAATACTGATTTGTACATGATAATATTAGACCACGGTTATGCCGTTTGCCCATTCATAAACGTAATTTAGCGCTTGTGAGTGCCCTGGATTCGCTGTTATCAGACTATTTTGATAACAGCGAAGATCTTAGTGATACACATTCTATTCTATACTGTGCGGCTATTGCAGTTTGTCGAGTAGCTGGTGTTAAATTTATTGAACGTGTAAGTGCTACTCAAACCAAAAATGCTGTACCAACTTGGCAGTATAGAATTGAACATCGTATTGCTGAGACTAGGACACTCATCGGTAAATTAATTAGTTTTAAAAGTGGTAATACACGGCCGAGAGTCATGCGCTTTGTGAAACAGGCATTCTTGGGAACTTCCATTAGTCCTCAACAGTACATGTCCTGTGTCACGGAGCGCATAGACTTTCTAAAGCAGAAAGTTTATGCATGGGCAAATAGGATAAGACGTTATAGAAAACGAGTTGATCGATATAATCAGAATCGAATGTTTCAAAGGAATGAGAAATGGGTTTATCGGAAATGGAAGGAACCGAATCCATGTGTGAGTGACGGGCATTTTCCAGATGAAAATACCACTAATTCATTTTGGCGTAACATCTGGTCAGTGCCTGTCACTCATACAGAGGGTGATTGGTTGGAGGATGTCAAACGCTCGTGTGAGTTTATAACAGCTATGGAACCAATTGTTATTAATAAAGATGATGTAAGTTGTGCAGGCCGTTCATTACCGAATTGGAAATCACCTGGTCCAGACGGACTACACAACTTTTGGCTTAAGTGGTTCCGAAGCTCACATGCGTGTTTGGCATCACAATTCCAAGCAGCTTTGGATTCTGGTTCATTACCACAATTTTTAACCACCGGTGTAACCCATTTACTCTATAAATCTGGTGGTGCTATGGATCCCAAAAATTTTAGACCCATTACTTGTTTACCAACTACATATAAACTTCTAACATCTATTTTGAGACTCAAAATTACTACACATATAATTAATAATTCGGTACTCTCTATTTCTCAAAATGGATGTAGAGGTGGGGCCAGTGGCACTAAAGAGACTCCTTATCATAGACAGGACCATTAGCCAACAGGTACGTCGTAATCGTAAGAGTCTGGCGACATGTTGGATAGATTATAAGAAGGCTTATGACTCAGTTCCACACACATGGCTTTTGAAAGTGCTAGAGTTGTATAAAATTGATGCAACTCTGTGCACTTTCTTAAAGTCGTGTATGAGTCAATGGAGCACAACACTTCGCTATCCAGGATGTCGGCAGACTGCGATAAATGACATACTTATAAAGATAGAGCGAGGTATATTTCAAGGTGACAGTCTGAGTCCCTTGTGGTTTTGTCTAGCTTTGAACCCTCTCAGTACTCTGTTAGAGGGTTCAGGGTTAGGCTATCGGTTGCAGAAAGTTGATCAAGTTATATCTCACCTACTTTATATGGATGATTTGAAATTACTGGCCTCCACAAAATTACAATTGATGGCGTTATTAAGGGTCACTGAAAACTTTAGTAATTCTATCAAAATGGAATTTGGTGTAGACAAGTATGCAGTCATGTATGTAAAGAAGGGCGTGATTGTAGAATCTGAAGGAATAGAACTTTCAGATTCAACAAAACTCAGATCTCTGTCTGCCACCGAAACTTACAAGTATCTAGGTTTTTCACAGTCCTTGGGAATATCAGAATCTGGCGTGAAACAAATGTTACGGGAACGTTTCTTTGGCCGCCTAAAAAAGTACTTAAAAGTCTTTTATCGGGCGGTAACAAGGTGCGAGCCTATAACAGTTGGGTCCTGCCGGTTCTGATGTATTCCTTTGGTGTACTTAGATGGACTCAGACCGAATTAAATGCCCTTGACAGGAGAGTCCGTACATTGCTGACCGCATTCCGTATGCACCACCCACGTTCATCGGTTATGAGATTGTATATTCCGCGAAAATTTGGAGGTCGTGGTCTATTAAATATCAAGAGTCTACACAATCGCGAGATATACAATCTTAGAGAATATTATCTACAGACTAATGTGGGAGTGCATCGTAATGTAGTTGCAGTGGATACTGATTTTACCCCGCTCGCTCTGGCTAAAGAGAATTGGCGCAAACCTGTAGTACTTAGTACTACTGATTGCAAGGAAGTATGGAAGGGTAAAGAACTTCATGGTCGATTTTATCGGGCCCTACACGGGTCTGATATAGACTTTAAAGCGTCGACGTCTTGGCTACGGTATGGTGATCTCTTCGGAGAAACCGAAGGTTTTGTTTGTGCAATTATGGACGAAGTTATCATGACGAATAACTACCGGAAATATATCCTGAAAGATAGTACGGTTGACATTTGTCGGGCGTGCCACCGTCCTGGAGAATCTATTATGCATATTATTTCTGGTTGTTCTCGTCTTGCTAATGGTGAGTATTTGCACAGGCACAATCAAGTAGCCAGGATTGTACACCAACAACTTGCCCTTAAATACTAACTTGTCAATTTTGAAGTGCCTTATTACAGGTATGTGCCCGACCCAGTTCTCGAGAACGGTCATGCTACGTTATATTGGGATCGATCTATTATCACAGATAGGACTATTGTTGCCAATAAGCCTGATATTGTGGTGATAGATCGATTAGAGCGCCGTGCAATGATTGTCGATATCGCCGTTCCTCATGACGAGAATCTCGTGAAAGTTGAAAAAGAAAAACAATTGAAGTATTTGGATCTATCTCACGAGATTGCCGACATGTGGAATGTGGATTCGGTGATCATTGTTCCGATAATCATATCTGTTCACGGATTGATAACCAAGAGCCTCGACCAACACCTTAAGAGGCTCACGTTAGAAGGTTGGATCAAGGGTCTGATGCAGAAGGCAGTTCTCCTTGACACGGCCCGTATTGTGAGGAGGTTCCTGTCTCTGGAGCCCTAACCACCGGTATCTTGGTCCCTGTACCCGATGTCGGTGGTCTACTATTTTTTATATTTTTAAATATGTATTTTTTATTTTTTATATATTTAAAAATGTAATTAATATGTGTATTTATATGTAATAAAGAGAATAATAATAGTATAGTTCATATAATAAAAAATTCTGAAAATATGTTCCGAAATATAATTGTCTAGGAAAAAATCATATGGTGACATATTTGGGGATTTTATATTATTTTAATTATTTTTTTTAACTATAATTTGTTTCATATGCTGTAGCACTTAGTTTACTGGACAACAACTTACTGATCCACAATATTGTGTACTGTATTATTCTACGTGAAATCAATAACAATTCAATTACTCTAATTATTATTATTCGTACTTAGAAGAATATATTTAGTAATTAATGATAATATTCATAATTTTAAAGTCCTATGCCTCTATTATGCCAGCTGACCACGGTCCAAAATATGTTGTAATATGTTTGGTGAGAAAAGTAGAGTTTTTAAATGGAATAAATTTGATAAGGATGAGAAAGACGGGTAATGTAAAGGAGTCAAGTATTGACGGGAAATACTCATCCTACTATTCGAGAGTCATGATAGAGCCATAGTAAGGCAAACATGGACTAGTTCGACCGAGGTGATATCAAGATCTCACAGAAAATCGGTCTTCAGCAGTCCGGTCATTACCTTTACTGAGTAACGTAGTTAAAAGGAGCTTAATCTCCCTCCTACACTTTTAATGTAGATTACTCAAAACGCGGTGATGTACTCGTGACTTTTCAATTGCAGATACGGACACAAATTACAACATAAGTTTTCTTAGAACAGATTTATTCCGCAAGGAACATAGAAAATTTAGCCATTGAACATTTCAATAACCTTAGGCACGTATGCACGTTAATTTATTTTCAACAACAATTACAAACCACAGAGTTAAGAATATACCAGTACGAACTGTAAAATAATAACATTATATAGAATAAGAAGATGTGCCAATCCTAAGAGTTCTGCAGCCTCCACGACATAAATAAGCGTAAGCGCTTAATTTCTTGAATGAAACCGGTTACAAACGCTAGACATTTTTCCACATTCTTCTTGGCTCCACTAAAATATATGATAATTTATGTTTGTATAGAATTATATTAGGCAATAAAAAGTTTCATTATTATGATTTTTTATCAACAGACTAACAATCCATCACTGGATATAGACCGGGTTTAGTTTTGGTTTTTGCCTACTGTGCCACGATGGGCAGACGGGCTGATATAGAGTTTCTTTCAAGTTTTCCTTCTCGTTGCAATGATATTGTCTTGCATATTCTGTTATTTTAGTCGCCTCTTACGACAATCATGGGAAGGGTAGGGGTGGCGATACTCTATGTTCTTAATCTGTCACCACACGTAGTTTCGTGGATGGAATGAAAATCTAGATAGAAGCCTCCCAAACCACTGAATTGTGGACGCACTTGAAGTGTTCTGTCAGAAATAATAAACTCTGGCTCAGAACTTGGGATCACGAACCTCTTAAGTAACAGGGTAGTCAATAGCAAATTTTATAAACCACTGCCAGTGATGACTTACGGCGTAGAGACATGGTCGCTCACTATGGGCCTGATAAGAAGGCTCAAAGTCAATCAAAGAGCAATGGAGAGGGCAATGAGTTTTTTTGTGTAATCGAATCTGGAATGAGGAGATCCGCAGGAGAACCAAGGTCACCGACATTGCCAGTAAAATTGCTGAATTATATCGCAGTGGACGAGCCACATTACTCGCAGAAACGATGGTCGATGGGGCCGTAAAATTTTGGAGTGTCGACCGCGTACTCGGAAACGCAGCGTTGGCAAGCCCTCCACAAGATGGTCCATCGACCTGGTAAAGGTCGCGCAAAGCTGCTGGATGCAGGTGGCACAGGATCGGCTGTTGTGGAGAACTTTGGGGGAGGTCTATGTCCAGCAGTGGTCGTATTTTGGCTGAGATGATGATGATGACGATGAAGCTCACTGCAGTCTCGATATCAAGAAAACCTTAATTTCACTAGATAGTATGTTTGTACACATATTCAACGTGTAGTACAGATCTAGAATTAGAATCATAGTGGCCCAATAATTACCTCCAACTGTTCCTTCTGACCTATTGAAGATGAATAAATATTCTCAACCCAAATTTGTATAGCAGCTTTTAATAGGTACACTGGTCTACTAGCATACAATATGTTGTAGTCAAAACAAATTATTACGATGAATATACATAATTACGTCGTAGAAAGTGCAACGAATGTTTTTACTGTAGCCTAACATGACTCATAGAACATTAAAACCAAAGAAGTTAAAGACGCTTACCCAATTCAAAGCGATCGGTTTACTTTCATGGACATTCATTAACTTGTAAGCTCACTGCAGTCTCAATATCTAGATTACCTTAACCTTACTAGAAAGTATGTTTGTACACAGTTTGTAGCATCACTCTTCTTTATCACTTACATTATTCAGACGATGGTAGTCGCTTTCCATTAATCATCTCATAGATGGACCCATTTGCTTAGCCTCTTCTATCGTCAAAATGTAACGTACAGAATATTACATTAGTTTCAATATTTGGGCGATTCATTTTACAAAGAAAGTTAAGTTAATCTAGCCATCAATGTTTTATTTTTAAACTATATCATAGTATCAGAACCATAGGATAAGGTACAGAGTCCAATCACAATAGTGCAAACTGTAAAATAACAATAATGTGTGAAGTAAGAAGATACAGCAATCTTAAGAGTACTGCAGCATCCACGGTGTAAACACCGCAAGCTCTTAATTTTTTGAATTACACTGCTTGTAGGCGCTGAATATTCTTGCACGTTTTTCTTTGGGCAGCTAGAATAAATTATGAATATATCAGGGGAGAGCTACTACTTTATCATATGTGAGCAAAGCTCGACCTGTGTGATTGAAATCAGAGATAAGGCTTTACTAACATTAAAACTCAATAATATTGATCAAAAACGACACAAAAATAATGCTACATTGCAGTTTAAAGTTATTCATTCGTAAGGTTACATAAATCAACTGAGAGGTTAAGAATGTCATACGTGACACCAAAAGTCACGTATTTCATTCTTCACGCCACTTACTACGTAAATAAATAAATTTTGAATATGGTAACCTGATTTTAAGCAAATGAAAATTCATAACGACAGTCGTAGATATGCTGCACCGTATGACTATGAAATAAATGAAAAGCATAAAGAATTTGCACCTGGTTACAAATAAAAATCATAAATTTTAGCTCAACAAGATAAGCACAGAAAAAGGATAAGCATAGAAAATATCAAAAATATTTTTGTAAGTCACTTACTGGATGTTTCATTCATACGCAGTAGACATACTGACTTCAAATCTTCCATTGCTAAGTACACATTCTCACACTCTTTACTGAGATATACGTGTATAACTATGTCTTTGCATAAGCCTAACAAATTTACCGATAAGAACAGAGAAAACTGCAAAATATTTACAAAATATGTTTGAGCATAAAGAACGTTTGAAACGCATACAGTTTATTGCCCTATTTACTTACATGTTCAACCACTAACTTTTTCAAATGTACCAAAATCAGTACATTCAGCAGAGCGCGCACAAATGTTAACATTGTATAAAACATAATCTGAAATAGTAAGATGTACATTAATATACGAATTACAACTAATAGCTTTAGTTACTTGAACATATAGGCCTATATTTATACTTCCATGTTTAATAATGGATCCCAATTATCATTAAGCTATCAATTACTCAGTCACACAAAATTCAATATTTTTATTTTTATTTCAAGAGTCTGCCAAAGTGCCTCTGCTCTACCTGATGGAAAGTATGTACAGAATCCAAGAGTTGTGATCACTATACTCATTACGAAAATGCTTGAGTCAAGCTAATTTCCCCTTTCTTTTTGTATCTGCGAAAACCTCCACGGTTGCCACCGGCTGGTGGTTATGTTACTCGAACTGACCGAGAACTGCACGCTGTCTCGGGCACTAGCAGTTGGGGAGTCAGGTACATTCTAGAAGAGAAATTCTTGGAATCCCAACGTATCTCGGGTCACTCCTAGCTTATAAATGGACCCCTCTTGTGTGGGAACCTCGATTTTTTTTTTCTGCCAACAAAAGATGCGTTCCGTAGTACCATGTAGGGCTCACGCCGGAGTTGACCTCTCCTGAGCTCAGTAAAATGCCACAAAAAAAGCTAGTATTGGTAAACTGTTAAGAAGTGTAAAGAGCAACACATGTAAAGAGCAAATTTTGAAGCAGGTTCCAATAAACACGATTGTTGACGCAAGATTACTATTCAAGTTCTATATAGAAGAATACACCGGCAAACGTCACATTGTTGGATATTATGTGTGCAATATATAAAATTTAACGAAAGCCAACGATTATGAACAACATTATCGGTAACTTTCATTAAAATTTGCATTTAAGAGTTTGTAAACTGTTTTAAATGTTAATTTTTATAATTTTTGTCTCTCAGAGTAATCAATAGAAAATGGTTGAAGCCATAGATACGTGTTATTTATATATGTAATCTGAATGTGTGTTATCAATGATGGTTTACTGCATAGAGACGTGGTCGCTGACAATGGGGCTAGTAAGAGACTTCTAAGTCACTAATGAACAATGGATAGGTCAGTTCTCGGCGTTCCTTTGCGTTATCGCTTCAGGAATGACGAAATTCACAGGCGATACAAAGTCACCGACATTCCCAATAAAAGTACTAAACTTAAGTGGGCGGGGCTTATAACACGCAGAAACGATGGCCAATGCGATCATAAAGTTCTGGAGCTGCTATCTGGTACTAGGAAACGCAGTGTTGGAAGGCCCCCTACAAGGTGGTCCGATGATCTGGTAAAGACCACAGAAAACCGTTTGATATGAGTGGCATGGGATAGGTTGTTAATATTATCGTAACCTTTATCTCCACAACAGCTGTATACACATAGCACACACATACGTTATGTATATTTCTTCAGTTCTTAACATATTATTGTATGTTACATTGTTCGTGTATCTTAAAAAAGTAAATTAGTACTAACACTGTAGAGTCCTGCTAAACTTACTTGCCCTTTAAAAGTCTTTTCAATTATATCATACACCTTCAATATTTCATCATATACTCCAAACATAGTAGTCCAGAAGCTTTCTTTGAATGTTTCTTCCGACCTTTCTGACGATGTAATAGTCTCAATACAAAGTTTGAATGCAATTTGTACCATGTGCAATAGTCTACTAGCATACAACACATTGAAGTCAAAACAAGTGACTATCATAGTCAAAATCAACCCATGGAAACTAAATTGCTTGGTAACACTATACACTAAAATTATCCAGATAATATTAAAAACATAAAAAGAAGTGATGCTTGCCCAATTAAAAAAAATGATTTCTCTAATTTCATTTTTATTGATACTTCATAACTTGTAAACTCTTTGTAGTTTCAATACTAAAAATACATTAATGTGACTAGTGAATATGTTCCTGCATATGTTTAACGTAAACCCGAAGGAGTACATAAAGAAATCAGAAATAAAAGTCCAAAAAAGAATGATGCTAAATAGACTCTTCTGTTGATCTAATATTAAATTTGATACACGCGGAAGAGGTAAGCAAATATACACAGAACAGAAGTCAAACATGTACAAATATTGTAGAAAGAAGTGTTGGAAGTGATAAAATTGTGATAAATTTGATATTTAGCAGTGATAAACATTGTTGGTATCATGTTTAAGGGCCTCAGCATAGCTTGTATATCTTTTTCCACAAAATTATTTAACAAAACCTCGTTATTATTACTTCTTTGCTGTACCGATTGCATGGTGACATTATTATTAGAAATAGAATTATGTCCAAAATAAAAGGCCATGATTGAACCATGTCAAATGTACATTCGACTAATGAAAAATACTGTTCACTCTACATTTATCGATAACTATTTGATTAAATTTATTATACTAATGTGTTAAATTGCTTTCACTCGTTGGTAATGTAGTTAAAAACATTTCATGGTAACATGCTGATTAGTTTGATAACTTTCTAGTCATTGCTTTTTATTAGTATTGCATTTATATTCTTTTCATTAATCAATACATCTATATATTAATACGCGATCCAAAAACTTTGGACTAGTTTTTACGAAAATTGCGTGGACGCAGGAGCATAAAATTTGGCACACTTATAGTTTATGTGTAGGAGAAGTGCAGAACGCTAATATTTTTCAATAATAATGCGTATAAAGTACATTAAATCAATAAATAAAACATTACACACACTACCATGCATTTCACACACACATACATACACAAGTATTAGTACACGCCATTTTGTCCATAGACATAGAGTACTGACATAGACATATCAAAAAAACAGTTTTGTTTGTCTCATTTAATATAAAAAAAGATTTCAATAATAATGTATAAAAAGTACATTAAATCAATAAATAAAACATTACACAAACCAGCATGCATTTGACACACGCATACATAAGTATTTGTACACGTATACATTAGTGTGTCCCTTATATGAGAAAAAAAAATTTTTTTTCCAATTTCGAAATGCATACCCTCTATAATTTTTACTAATGCTATAAGATACTTAAATATAAAATTTTATCAATCTAGCATAATTGCAACCAGTGCCGACCGAGCTTCAAAGTTTAGTAAAAAACGTGTTTTGTCCTAAAATTTCAGTCTGCTATAATTTCACTATAAATGCAATGAATTAAGTGAATAAAATTAAATAATGAATTAGATGAACATTAATCTTTAATTAAAAACATAAAGAAATAAGAATCATTCAGGGTAACTTCTTTTTAGAGTAGTTTTTTTACAGTCTGGATACAATTTTAGATGTTCCTGGACACAGCGCAGCAAGAACTGTTTTTGTTCTTCTTCAGCCGTGATAAGTCCGTTAAAATCTTGCATTAATTTAACAGCCCTTTCAGCAGTATCATTTACAACTCTCAAATAACTTATTCTTCTTTTAGCCTCCAGAAAAGCAGCATTGTTATTCCAAGAAGATACATCTTCCTTTAGAAAACTGTCGTTGATCTGCAGTCGTGATAAAAATTGTTTGCTCTTTTCCGATACGAAATCATCCAGTGCTTTGTCTAAAAAAAAGAAAAATAAGTTAAATAACAAATAAAAATCAACAACAATTTTGAAAATAAACAAATAAGTATTGGACATTGAAATTGAAATTCAACAAAAAGTCAATTTAACTTACCAAACAACTTTTGAGTCAGTTCTTCCTTCGACGGGTCATAGCGTTTGATAAAATCCGAGATTTTATCCCTGTTGAAGTTGGCAATCATCTTCTTCTTAGTTTGGTTGTCAACTTCATCATCAAATAGTGATAGAATGACTGTCTCTTCACATAAATACCACAAGTGATGGCTGAACTTGCTTATAGAAGCTTTAGAAATTGTTGCGTCAACTTTTTCATACTCTTTTAACATCTTCAAGAACCGCAAATCTCGATTAGGTGCTTTGGTCGCCACTGTACATTCGAGCCAAGGTTTAACATACAATATTACGAGAAATAAGCAAACATCTTGTAGAGCCTTTTTGTCCTTCGCAGTTACTCTGCATTGTGACTGAAGTAAACATATTTTTAAAGAATAGATCGCTCTCGCCATCCAGCGTGCCTGATGTATAACTCCGGGGGGCCTTAGTTTTAATTTTTCCTCTGTGTCTCCTCCTAAAAATATTACGCACAGTTCGACCAATTCGCGGTAATCATCTCTTACAAAATCTTTATCTAATTCTGCCTTATAAAATAGTAACAACGCTTGAATGTCTGTCTCGGCAACCCGTGCTTTTACGAAATTAATGGATGGTTCGATTTTAGTACAATCAATGTTTTTCCAATTTTCTTGGAACTTTTTGAACATCGGAATATCTGGGCTACTAGTATTTTGCTAAATCTTGGTTTCAAAGACAGCTTTTAGGACCAATTCATAAACATGATGACGACAGGCGATAAGCAACAATTTTCTTCCTAAAGTTTGCTCCAAAATAGCACAAGCTCCACTGAAACGGCCCATATTGGAAGCTGTTGTGTCGCAGCACATTATTTGCACTTTATCATAAAGGTTCCAGTCAAAGAGAGCTAATACAAACTAACTAAAAACTAATACAAACTTTGAAATTTTGACCTAGAGAATAATAAAGTTACAAATCTCAAAGTGCTAGTAGATGTCGAAGTCGATTCCAAAACAGTAACAGTTTTATTGCTTAGTTATTTATGAAAAATATTTAAAAAATAATTATGCGCTCTATAATCTTTGGTAAAAGTAATAAAAGGTGTAATGTCATTAAAGTATACCGCAACGTGATCGATAAAGACATTCAATCCATGCTTCGGCCTTTAAACATAATGTAAACTATTTGGTTTTACCCAAAATACTACATCAAGAACAATGTCCATCCAAAGGGCCGATTTTCGAATGTAGTATCTATATGTGGGATTTTATTTTTCAACGCCGTACTTTTAACTCGTCTACTTGTATTTTATTTTAATAATGATATCAGACAATACTTAAACTTCGTTTATATTGCTGCGTATTATGATTGCTGCTTTTATTCCACTGGGTTTTTTTTGAATAGCTTCCTATTTATTATTCATGTCCCTAGAAACATAGATTTTGTTCTGACTATTCAGGGCATTCATAGATTTTCTAATAAGAAATGCCTTCGGTCCTACACTATCGTAAACTGGCTTTTCGTTTTCTGGATATCTGTTACTTATATTTTAATCATTCACTTCTCTTATAAGTCACTATCGCATACTTTGCTAGTCTTGAGTACAATATGTTTTGATATCAATATATTTTACGCTACACAGTGCCTATTGTTTCTAAAAGAAATGCTCAATTTATGGAATGAATAAGTTTTATGTCCTCGGTTAAAGAGGGACATGGACGTGAAAGACTACTGCAAAGCAATGTTTCAGACGTACGCTGATATACTAAAGGGCTATGATACTTTTAAATCGATCTTCAAGTACTTTGTAAGTAACTACTCTGACGCATAACGTTTAGTAAAATAAAAATCATTAGGTGGGTAATTAATCATTACGTAAGAAGCCACTTCTTCTGTCCTACTTCCTAGTTAGCAGTCAGGCCCGGTAACGGGCTAGGTACCGCAGAAGACTCAGGCGCCGGAGATCAATAGACGATAACCGTGCTCCTTAATCGCAGGCCTGGGAGTGACAGATGAGGCCATCTGTCACCCTAGCAGATTCAGATCGGGGTTGCAATGCGAGCTCTACGGACTGCACGCATCCTTTTTTTAGTAGAGAAACCATGAGGTTTCCACACAGGAGGGGGGCACTCACAGCTACAGGTGGCCCGAAGTATGTCGGGGTTACAGGGATTTTCTTACTAGGGTGCACCTGGTCCCCTGGCTAGTAGTGCCTGAGACAACGTGCGGTTTTTTGTCGGTTCGAGTCCGACATAACCACCCTTCGGTGGTATCCGTGGAGATTTCCGCAAAGTACAAAAAAGGAAGGTGGATAATTTACAAGCGTCTCAGTAATGAATATGTATTATTAGATATTTTTTTAAAGCTCATCAATCAAGCTTAATATATTATTAAACCAACTAAAACCTCACCCCGAGATTCGCCCATTGAGGGTCTATAATAGGATCAGTCAAAAAAAGCTAGGTATTGAATCTAGATGGCTATGTGAATCTAAATAAGCAAGTGGCGAACACATGTTGTTGAGATGGGTATCAGGAATGTTGTTCTTTTTTTTAATTAAATAAAAATTTTAACATCAAACTATTTATTTCAGATTTCCTTTTACGTACTAGATTTATTTTCTTATCCATTAATTTACGTGGAAGCGATCATTCGACTCATTAAACTGTCGTATAAAGTTGGAAAAGTAAGTGTTCGAATATTATTTACGTCTGTTACAAACTTCTTATTTTTGGGTGTGAAAATAAAAAAAGCTACTTTGCAGAATATCATTACACCAAATGCTGCCATAATATGCTCTTGGCTAATGAAAACCTTCTTATTACAAATAATATTTTGCATATATTGTGAAAAGTTTCATATAGCTTTGGAAAATAACCAAAATGCCTGCATACAAACTCGTATTTCCAAAGCAAGACGCTCAGGTATAAATTAGCCATATTTTATTCAATTTTTATTTACAATCATTATGCACTACTTTTGCACATCGGCAGACTGAATACTCTGGGCATTTTCTTGCAGTCAACCTTCAAGTGGTGTAGAAATTATATAAAGTGGTAGGTGCACAAAGGTTAGATACATATTATTACATACATAGATGCTCAGAATAGGACATATTATACGTGTAATAATAAACGTACATAAAGGAATATGCACTAATACAAATAGACATACACAGGTACATATACATTTATACGCTATGAATACCGAAATATACGGTATGCTGTGAATTAGGTAATTCTACCAGTTCATTGAGAAATAAATCTTGAACTTTCTTTTTGAATGTAAATCAATTTATAAACGTTTTGATTTCGGGAGCACATTCCAGAGTAGTACCGCTTGAACAAAAAACGAACAGTTCACGAAGTCAGAGTTGTGAGAGGGACATGAAGAAAGTAGATTATTAATTGAGCTAAGGTTGCTATCGTGTTTAGAGCACAGGTAGCGGAAATACGGAGCAAGGTAAAGTGGTACGGACGGTGAGTTGAGAAATAAAAATATAGAAGTAAGTGCTTACTGATTGCGCCGTTGGCGCATCGGCAACCATTTTAACTGGGAACACAAAGCAGACACATGGTTATACTGCAGAATATTAAAAATATATCGGTTGTAGTTATTGATAAGGCGGTCAAACTTATTTAGGAGGCCTTAAGTCAAGTCGAATTAACATACATTAACATAGCCGATTAATGGAATAATTAGGTACTACATGAGTGTAACTTTTGAGTTTTAAAGCAGGAAATTTTCTAGCTCACGCTAGTGACCTGAGCTCACCAATCGAGGGTCGAGTCGATAAGTAAACCCACCTCTTTTACTGCTGGACTATATGAAATGATTAAATCATTTAAAAAAATCAGTGGCACCGAGGTGGTATTTGATCTTTTCATTCTACATTTGCTGCCTATAATGATGGTCTGACATTGGCTGGATTCGCTAAAAGTTCAAATATCTACGACCAGGTTTTTATGAAATCTAGATCCCTGTCAACCTCATCAACAACCTGCGTCACTTTCTCCACCCTTGCCTGTCATACTTACATTGAAACTGTTGAGTTATGAGGATAATAAAAATTGAAAATAATACTGGAGATAAAATGTCGCCTTGTGGAACGCCAGTGTAGAGGTTGCACCAACTTGATGACAAATCATCAACACGAACGCACAGAGTTCGCCCTGAATATGTGTTGAGAACCAATCCAGTATCTCGGAATGAACCATAAAATATGCTAGGGTGGATAACAGGATTTTGCGATTGACAGTAATAAAGGCACTAGAGAAATCAACTAAGACTGAAACTGTGACTTTCATGTCTTCAGTGATTGTTCCTAATATGGCGAGCCACTTTATAGAGAGCGGTAACTGTGCTGTGACTAGGCTTGAAGCCCGATCATGGACAGTTAAAGTTAATTTTTGTACACAAATTATGTGACTTGTTTAAGTATACAAGTCTCAAGTAATTTAGATAAGAAGAGAAGAATGGCAATAGGTGGAAAGTGTTCAGGCAGAGAAGGGTTACTATTTTTTTGGAGAAAAATGATATAAGCCACGTCTTGATATCTTTAGGAGACACCGGAGAAAATTCAATGAATAAAATGAGTCTGTAGTGGGATGGTAAGACCAGATATTAGATTTAGTAGGTAGTAGAGCCACGCTGATTTCAGCACGAACGGGCCGGCTCGACCGGGACAGTACCCTCCCACAGAAGACCGATCTAAAGCGACAGCATCCGTGTTGTCGTGTTTCGTTGGTGAGTGTGAGACCGGAGGCCCATTGATGCAGAGGTGACAGTTATCGTGGTAACTGTGTAAGCCTTACACTGTCACGATGAATGTCATGCCTTTTACGTCCCCAAGCGGGGCGTGAAAAAGCATCTTGCATTTGCAATGGCTATGGTGACCACAACTCTTGGATTCTATTTATGATTTCCATCAGGCAGAGTAGAGTCACTTTTGCAGGCCTTAATATAGAAAAAAAAAAAGATACAATATAGTGTTTGACACTTAGAAGATCCAGCGTAGCTGTGGATGAGAAATGACGGTTGATATTATTCAAACTAATTTTATTATAAAACACGGGATCCTGTCGTTTATATATTTTATTTTGTTTTTTTACAAGTTGCAGGTTACTTTTCGTACCATACTCTCCTTAGGAGGACGCGAAACATCCCGGAAAATACAAATAACATAGCATTTCATTACAATTATGAATTTCAATCAAATATACATTGAAATAAATTGTTCAATTGAGTAGTCTAAAACAGTGACGTCACAATTTTGTATTTAGTACATTTTTCATACAAAATTGTCATTTGGTCAGATAATAAAAAGTAACTAATTTGACTAAGGTGTCATCTAGTCTATTTGATAATATTATATATTATTATAACATTTATTCATCATTTTCTTACACTGTTATCAAATTTATGTGATGTTTTTACAATTATTTTCTTTCTTTCATTGTAATTACAATAAATATTTATTTACAGATTTAGAATTAAAAATGACGAAGAACGTACAACGCCTGTATCGATCGTCGTGCAAGAGAGATGTCAGTGTGTGGCTTGTTCTACATCGATGCTGCATTGCCTTTGACGTTAATAGGTTTCATTACCAGTTATACTGTTGTTCTTATTCAATTTGCTTTATCAGAGTAGTAAAATAGAGTAGCTTTAGGTGAATATATTTTATTTATCTGTCTAAACAAGTAGCTTGTATGCATTATACAAAATATTAAATATATACAATTATATCATCATCATCATCATCATCATCGTTATCAACGACAATTACATCCATGTTAGAAATAAAAATAATTATTTCTTTCACTAAACTTGTTCCTTATTATTCTTTAAAACTATTGTATGTCGTTTTTATAGACAAATACTAATTCATTACATCAGTAATAAAAATTAATGAAACACAATGGAATAAGTTCAAATAAATTGTTATATTAGTTTGTTATTTTAATTAAGACGTCATAATATCAAGTTCAAATAAAAAATATTTCATTAAATAATCAACATTTGTTTTCAGAAATTAAATTATCATCATCATTTCAGTCACCAATTCATCATTTTCACTTACATATCTGATTATAATATACAGATACTGATGAAGACACAGATATAAACACAGTTAAAGATACAAATAGATTTATAACTATTGTAGAGTTAACTGTAATAATACAATAACGTAATTCACTGTTAGGCTAATTAATCCCTTAGGCAGGGATGAATCAATCTCGAAGGCTCTGAACGCGTTCATCTTTTCAAAGCTAATGTTATTAAACCGTAGTATATTCTTGCAAAATCTTTTACTCCCCTCTGAAACATAGTTCATTAGGTAGAATTTCGTGACAATTGTTGTAAATAAATAAATTATAAAACGAATAACGAAGTAGACATATTAGAGCACCTATTGATGCTAGAGTGAGAGTAATCGGGGTAAGTGTACGAGTTTTACACTATCATGGTAATTTTAAAGCCTTTTGCGTCCCCAAGCGGGACGTGAAAAGGCATCTCACTAGGCGACCATGGTGTGGTTCACCACATGGTGACTACAACTTTTAGATTCTATTCATGTTTTCCATCAGGCAGAGTAACATCACTTTGGCAGGTTCCATAAAAAAAAAATAACAATTTTCAAATGTACCAAACCACTCTTATCTGTTCGTCTAGTACTTAGTGATTCTAAATGTTAGCTTTTAATGCGTGGGTTCGATTTCTATTCAGGGTAAGTGATGTGTAATGAACAAAATCATTCTACATCTGGATGTAATTTAACTATGATATGTATGTATTTAAAAATATTTACGTATCAACAGTTTAGCTGCCTGACCAGATGGCCGTAGATGTGTAAGGCTAATATTATCATACATCACGTGGCAGTCTTTCACGAATATTTTATTTAGTTTTACGTATTAGTGACTTAGAAAACAGAAAGCTATATTCCTTACCTAATTCTTGGTTCTTGCTTAACAAACGGTAGCAAACTTCATTCACGTCATTGATAACTTCGTAAAATTGCTCACAGTGATAACTGAATATTGCAATAATTGACACATTTTTTATTACCCAGTACAATGCTCCCAAACGAAAGGAAACCTAGAACAAAAACGCTAAGTTTACAATGAAGAAAATATTTCAACTAAATCTATTTTTGAATACCAAACTCTTTACAAACTAGTATCTAAATATCAACAATCAGATCTCTCTTCATGCTTTCCATCAGGCAGAATATAGTCACTTTGGTGGGTTCGTATAAAACAAAAATTAAAAAAAAATACAGAGAAAGAAATTAAAAACGTACTGTTTCTTTGACTTCAATCGCGGGTGTTTTATCCAGTGTTAAAAATGTTTGGACATAAAGTAATGTGTGCAAAAGTGTATCACATGTTGTAAAAAATATCTGAAATAAATTATCAAATAATTAGTTAACCTCATAGATGTTAAACCTTAAGTTCGATTCAATAATTAAGGTTCCCTGTACTTTATGCCGTATCTTCTTTGTGCCTCAAAATACAAGCTCTGAGTGAAGTCGGGTTCATTCCATTTAGCTAAGTATTTGCCAATATGCAGCAATAGTTATGTCATCAAACGTCAAGCGAACGGTTAGACACATTTAAAATTACAAAATAGTACTCACTGGAACTTGAAAAATGTTTTTGAACATAGAAAATGTTTCCATTAAATCCTTGTACACTTGAAACAGCTGTTTCCATGGTTTATCACCCTCATTATTTATATTTTGAGATACTCGGGTGTGATACTGGATTTCCGACATCCATGCAAGTATACCACCACGCAAGAGTTTGCTCAAACAAACGCCGTACGACATATATACGTCGAAGTACACCAAAGAGAAATAGTACATAGTGACTGGCACACTTAAATTGAAAAGAAGAAAAACTAAATAGATTACGAGATGCTTGAAAACGTAACTCCAATTGTCAAAAATGATATTTTTATATTTATCAAAGTGAACGATTCTGAAAGATCGTTGGATGATGACAATCATTCGCACATGTTTTTTGCTGGAGAATACATTATGAAAGTAAAACAAGAAGTAACCAGCAACAGTAACAATAAAGCTCGAAAAAAAAGTGAAACTCAAGAGTGAACTGATTGCTAACGTTTGAATAAAATTATCAAGGTCGACAGCACTTAGATTTAAGACTATGTAAAACAGCACACCAAGTAGTGAAATAATATGATATGAGATATCATTGGGCAAGATACAATTTCTTTTAATGTAAAATTTTGATAAGAAAAACATATGTTGTATAATTTGCGTCGGTAGTAATACTTTTTGGAAACGTCTGTCTAAAAAGTTTTTACTAAATTTTACTCTTGTATCCATTACAATCATGTTGTCCTTCAATAGTACGATTGAAGTAAACAGGAAGCGAATTACAAATTGAAATCGAAGTCATTAGGGTAAATAAATTTCATAAAGTTAAAAGGTTCGTTTTTTATACATCACATCGTAAATTTATTAATAGTTGCAACTAAATTATATTTTTATCGGTTAAATACATAGAATAATCATTTGCTTTATGAGTATTTTTAGAATATGGTCGGCAACAAGGAAAAAAATAATAAATAATTCAATTACTACTTAATGAAATTACTCTTACTAGTATTTATGAGGCGTCGTTTCGTAATTCATGAATGATACGTGTACATCATATATACGTCTTTCTACGTCCTACATAAAATGTTACATAAGAGGATTTATTTGAAGCCTGATAAAACGATTTGAGCAGAATGTATTAGAACTGTAAATATTTATACTTCACACAATACACTATCACTATACTAATTGTGGTGGTGTGTGTACGTGAAATCTATAACAATTCAATTACTCTAATTATTATTACACATACTTCGAAGAATACATTTAGTAATTAATGATGATATTATTACTGCTATGCCAGCTGTCCACGGTGTCTCTTGATCGTAAGTCTTATTAAATATGTTGTCATACGTTTGGTGAGAAAAGTAGAGAGTTCAAATGCAATAAATTTGATAAGAATGACAAAGACAGATAGGGTAAAGGAGTCAAGTATTGACAGGGAATAGGACTGCAGTAATTAGAACGGAATGGAGTACTTAAATACTTGTCATTCGAGAGTCATGAGAGAGCCATACTTAGGCAAATATGGTCTAGTTCAACCGAGGTAATATCAAGATCTCACAGAAAATCGGTCTTTAGCAGTCCCGTCATTACCTTTACTGAGTAACGTAGTTTAATGAAGCTTAATCTCTCCCTTACACTTTTAATTTATGTTACTCAAAACACGGTAACGTTCTTGTGACTTCTCAATAGCAGATACGGGCACAAATTACAACATAAGTTTTCTTAGAACAGATTTATTCTGCAAGGGACATAAGAAAATTTAGCCATTAAACATTTCAATAACCTTATACATGTATGCACGTTAATTTATTTTCAACAACAATTAGAAGCCACAGAGTGAAGAAAAGAACAGTACGAATTGTAAAATAACAAAAATATAGGACGTTAGAAGAATTACCAATCCTACGAATACTGCAGCCTCCACGGCGTAAATACCGCAAGCGCTTAATTTCCTGAATGAAACCGGTTACAAACGCTAGATATTCTTCCACATTCTTCTGGGCTCCACTAAAATATATGATGAATTTTCGATAAATCATGTTTGTATAGAATTATATTAGGCAATAAAAAGTTTCATTATTATTCTTTTTATCAACAGACTTTAACCTTCCATCATTGGACTTGGGTCCAATGATGGAAGGTTGGTAAGGAAGGTTGAAAGATTGGGTTTGGTTTTAGTTTTGGCCTACTGTACCACACTGGCCAGACAGGTTGGTAAGGAGTTTCTTTCAAGTTTTCCTTCTTTTTGGTGTGATATTGTCTTTCATATTCTGATCCTTTAGTCACCTCCGACGACAATCATGGAAAGAATAAGGGTGGTGATACTCTGCATTCAGAATCCGTTACCACACGGAGCTTCAGAGATGGAATAAAAGCTTAGATTGAAACCTCCCAAACCACTGAATTGTGGACGCACTTGAAGGGTTCTGTCGGAAAGAATGAACTCTGGCTCAAAACTCGGGATCATGAGCCTCTTAAGTAACAGGGTACTAACAATGGTAATAAATAATTTAATAAATAAATATTACGGACATTAGTCACACAACGTCATCTTGTTTCAAACTAAACAGAGCTTGTGCTATGATAACTAGACTGACTAATAGAATACTTATATTCTTTTTGTAAATACATACATATTATACATAGAAAACACTCAAATTTCCCAAAAAAATATTTGCAGATCATAGAAACACTTGGTCCGACCCGGGAATCGAACCTGAGATCTTAAGCACAGCAGTCGCATTCACTACCACTGCGCTACCGAGGCAGTTTCAATTCAGTAGTCTAATAGCAAATTTGGCAAACCGACTCACATTTACTTTCTTGTCCACTGAAACCCACCAATTGCACTATAAAAAATTGTGAAGCGCAATGCACAATAGTTCATAGCTCATGGCTGTAGTAAAATTTGTGACAGACAGCATTAAGGGATGTTCACCTGTTCACATGAAGAACAAAAATAAATAAAGAAATACGTTTAAATTACAAATAACTGATTAAGAAGTATCTTGTGAAAAGTAGAATTTTTATAAAACTTATTCGGATCTTACAAAATTATGATAACAGATTTAGTAGCACTTGAGTATTTGATCATATGCTTGAAACATCTTTCGGCATATGTGCTGGCTACGAGAACTACCAGAGTTTGTAATTGTGTTACTCCAAAGCATAACAATTATGTTGTAACACAAATAAGTATTTAGATACAAATTTAGTGGAAGTAATTCAAGGACTACGTTTGTACCAAAACATTGCAACAGAATAATACTCCACGACAATGAAATAGACTTAGTTTTGATTTGTATATGACTGTATATGTTAAAAATTATACAGAAAATTGAGGATATAATCATGGTAATCCCATTGCATATTTTGTATTTTTGAAAACTACATTCGAACAAAACGTTAACTTCTTGAATGATCATGATAAAATCACACATCATTCGTTTGAGTCATTGCAACTATTGCATTTAATAGGAACCCAACTGAATAGAAGAATAATTTAAAGATGCGTATAATTATAGCATATACGCTCTACTATACTCGTATAGTAATAAAATTAACTATGGACAAAACTGCTACTAGCACCAAAATGAGGCCGGAGTGAAAGTTATTTAAAAAATAGAATTACTTCTAATACCACATTTAGGACAAAATATTATATTCTGTTATATTCGGGCCACATTACACGCAGAAACGATGCTTGATGGGGCCATAAAGTTCTGGAGGGGCGACCGCGTACTGGGAAACGCAGCGTTGGTTTCCCAGTTAACAAGGTGGTCCGACGACCTGGTGAAGGTCGCGGGAAGCTGCTGGATGCGGGCGGCACAGGACCGACCGTTGTGTAGAACCTTGGGGGAGGCCTATGTCCAGCAGTGACGCATTTTGGCTCAGATGATGATGATGATAATTATATTCTGTATCAGACATATATTTATCATACAGATAAATATATGTCTGATATAGATATAATGGTCGATACATAGTCAGTAAATCAGCTGTGGTAAATTCGTTCATTCCAAAAATAGAATTGAAATACTTTAGAAATAAATTGAATTGATTAGTATTTTTATTTATTCCCGACCTGTTCGACTTATCATAGACTCGCTCAAACAAGCCGGGGCCGTTAGAATTTGATGTTAGTAGTTAGGACCGGTAGAATTTGATATGTAAGTAGTAACATATCAAATTCTACTAAACTAATCGATATGAAACTTTACAATATAGCCCATACATCAGAATAACACAAAGACTGCTTTGTTGTGGGTAAAAACTGATCGATTATCCGCTCGCTTACCCGTGTGGACTAGTAGTCCACAAAAAAAAAGCATACATTGCCCGTGGTGACTAGGAGTCCACATCGAATTTCACTCTAAAATGCCCGTGTAGACTAGTAGTCAACAAAAAAAAAAGCATACATTGCCCGTGGTGACTAGGAGTCCACATGTCCCCTGCCACAGAAAAATATAAATATACCCTATATTGTATTATTTTTTCGATTCTATGATAAATTGTCTATCGTATTAATCCCAGTCGAGTTCGTCCCAGTTTGTGTACGATATGCCATGTTAAGTTTGACATAAATTACACCGCGCGGCGGCAGATAATGGCATGGATTCAGAGGCCTGTAAATAATAAATATATATGGACGAGTGTATGTTTTTATTTCTTATCATATTATCTACTATCTAAATAACATAATTAAACATTAAAAACTATAGGTCATTGCTTTAATTTTTCAGGTATGAGCTTTTAAGTGCAACACGAGCTTAAAAAGCCGTTATCTCAATTTCAACACAATATAACTCGACACCAGAGATATAATCTGATAACTTAAAGATAACATTGTATAGCTAGTTTCATAGTAAACTAAAAAAATACAACACTTGACAACCTTTCAAAACAAAATGAGTCACAAGAACAGATTATGTGTAATACGAACCGCGCGCCGATAGCTTAAACAACAGTCGGGCACTTCATGGGTGTTAAGTATTTATTGACGGACATTTTGAGGTGTCACTGCGCGGGGAGTCCACGCACCCCGTCAAATGCCCCCGGGCATTTTCGATGCGCGTTTTCGAGCGGGGCAAGTGAGCGGTTATTCTCTCCAGGCTATTCTTAGGAACAATTTTTTTTTCCTTTCCTTCCTATTAAAGTAAGTTAATAACAAATTAGTAGGTTTGAACCTGAAAGACTGAAATGTGAGTACTCACATGGCTAACTAGCTTCAGAGATACTATGAATATGATGCCGTAATTCTGATGACATAGTAATATATTGATCACTTAGACGTATGTGTAATGAATGGACTTTTTGATAAGAAGTTCTTTGTCATACATATTTCCTGTGCTGTTAATCAAATCAAATCATTTGTTTGTGTAAATATAACTGGTTATGTGTGATCAACACCTACCACAGACTATATTTTTAAAGTAGAATCAGTTGTATCATCAAATATACAACATCATATTACTGATTGTTAACAATCTCAAACTTATCGACGACCAAACCTATAAAGATTAACGAATTCCATGCTCTCGTTTCGAGTGGATAATTGTTATAAACTTAATAATATCAGAAACAATTAGATCTTATGGTTTCCTGAAACAACGAACTATACTTACCCCAAGGTCTACACGGACACACACATGTAAACATTTATTCATATAAAAAGCCTTGGAAAGAATAACTTAGAGGTTCTTGTACAGTTGCACACCGCTGTTTTAGGACGTGTATGTTATTGAATAAAATATTTTTACATTCACGTCCACATTTGACTACCTTGATCAAATATTATTATTCTAGAGAAGTTTTTGTCCTTTTTTGTATTCTTCAGAGGACCATAGTTATTAATAAAAATATTGATTGGCACACATCACCACAGTCGATTGAAGGCAAGATTAAATTGTGTGTTGCTTTAGTTTTCATGAATCAGATCAGGTTACCTATTAGTCAATACAGAGAATCGTTGCCCACCCACATTCCTGTACTTCAATTCCTCATCCTCTCCTAGTTATTTAACACCACATTAAATAACTAGGAGATTATTATACATTATATTGGCTCTTCGTTCATCGTGTAATCTACCTTTTTCTGGAACGCATTTAATTTCGAAGTTAGGTCGGCTAGAAGTCGTCATTCCTTTAAAATGAAAGTGTAGGAGCTTTAACTGTCTTAATTGGCTGAACTCTTGAGCACTTAGTTCATCACCCAGTCTTAACATATTTTGTTATGGTACATATATGCATGGATACACATATTTTGCACTTGTATATATATGGGTATGTGTTTGCTTAATTAAGGTCAAAATAGTTTATAAGTTATAGAACTAAATAATTTACGTGTCCATAAGTGCACCAACCTTATATTTTTTCTACATCACCCAATCAGTTAAATTATTTAAAGTAGAATCTACACGTTGTTATTTAATAGATTCGACTTAAGAGTACCCCACAGCTCTAGAGTGCCTCGTAAACCTTTTACAGCCGTAGTTCCGTCTCTAGACGATATTCACCTACGGGGTATACACGCACATAGTTTTATACAAATTATTATTATTTATTTCAAACTAAGATTCATATTATATTGTTAGTCACAGAAGTCTTAACTAAATGATAAATTACATCCACCATTTTTAAATTATATATGTCGCTATATAAAAATAAACTTCATCGAACACTTTCACCTCCGAATCCCACGGAGGAGTTCTGACCAAGGCGCACGCCACCTCCGTCGACAAGGTGCGGTAACCATGTATGGCTCTAATCGCCAATATCCTCTGAGAGCGCCAGAGGTGAGCTCCATTCTGTTCAGAGCCGCTGTCCACACCAATGCACCATACAGTGCCATTGACCGAACAACCCAAGTGTATAACCGTGTCGTCGCGACGCTGACTCCACCCAAATTGGGCAAAAGTCGCCCAAGGGCAGAAGCAGCGCCGACCAGATTTGGAGTAAGCTGTCTGAAGTGCTCGTCGAAGAGCCATTTCCCGTCGAGGATGAGGTCCAGATATTTCACCTGAGCCTTAATCGGTACAAGGACCGAATTGACGATAGAGGCGTCGGGGGGTGGACTACAACGGCGCCCATGGAACAAACGGGGCTCCGTCTTGTCTAGGGTTACCCGTAAACCCAGTGCCTCAATGCACCCGACCGCCAAACAGACTACCATGGTGACCAGGCGCGCCGCCTCTTGATAGTTCATCCCTTGGGCTGTGACTAATGTGTCATCGGCGTAAAAAATTACGCCCAGCCCGGGAGCAAGACGACCTCGATGGGCCCAGTCAAATCCCATGTTTCACAGGAATGGTCCAAGGACAGATCCCTGTGGAACATCACACGACATGAGCCGCCACCTCAGAACACCATCACAGTCTTCGTACATGACAGTACGCTCCTGTAGATAGTCTGTCACAAGCCGCCTCAGGTACTCTGGTACTCCGTAGTAGTGGAGTGCTTCCTGATGCAGCTAAATGGTATACTATTGAATGTAGTTTTTGAACCTAGTACAAACTCCTTTGAAAGTTTGGATAGAGTATTTTGTTCATCTTATTGAGGGTTCAAATTTATTTACTTTAATCGAGTATATAGGTAATTAAAACTAAAACATTTGGTAGTATGTGGAGAAAAAACGACTTGATGTCGGTTTTTTTATGGAATAGTGGCTGATAGTAAGTGAATAGCAACGCCCATGTGTATAGTTTCAACCTAAAAGTCAAATGTGTATTCTTTTAGTCCCTTCCTCTAGAATTATGATGAGAGTGAGAGAAACTTCACTCTGCTTGTAGGTAATAGATTGGACTCGAGCAGGTTAGAGTCATATACTTGTTTAGTGTATTGAGGGCAGTACCACTATCATAATTAAATCATAAAATTTTTTATACAAGTTAGACATTAAAGTAATTAGTGGAATTAAATATTATTAATTTACTTCATAAATATCAATTAATACATTAGGGTCTCTATATAAGTCGACACTAATGCACACATCAGTGTTAATAGAATATATATTATTAGATAGTCTATCAGTCGATTTGTGTTTTAAATGAACCAGTTCGTTACTTCAGATATGCTGGCAATGCTTCGGCCATTAAATCTGATACAGTATATAATATTTTGTCCAAAATATATTATTATAAATAACAATATTTTTAAAAATAATTTACGATCAGCACTCATTTCTATGCTGGCAGCAGTTGTGTTCACAACCATGTTTGCTTATCTAATTTATAGTCTCTACGTTAAGAGTGATATGTTTTATTCAAATAAATTTCGTGTTAGCGTATACGTTTTTGAGTTGATCTTTTATTCTCTAGGATTCATGACGAATACAATAGCTGCTGTGGCACAAACGAATGATAACATTGATTTCATTATTACCATACAAAAAGTTCTCATTGTGATTAAATTTAGTTTTATAAAGCACACTATCAGCAATATGATTAGTGTGATCCTTTTCTTAGTGTTTTATGCGTTTTATATCACATCCTCTTGTATACTATTCGATAGCAAGTATACTTTATTTTCGTGCAGTTTTCCTTTATTATTGAGTTTCGATATAAATATATTATATGCTATAAGATCAGTAAATCTACTTCAAAAAACTATTATTCTTTGGCATAATATAATTATGAGTCCTGGTGCTACTAGTGATCAGCACATGCATCGAATGCTCTTCAAAGCATATGATCGAATATTGAAGTGTTCCAATATATTTGATCGTGCTTTTGGAATTCTGGTATATATCTATCTTGTTATCAATAGATGTTTATAGACTGGAGTCTTGAATGGTCTCTTGTTTCAGATCTTGTACCATATGGTTGAGAGCTTCTTGCATATAAAATCACACATTGAACTAACTGTAGATTGCTTCATATTTTCATTTGACACGATTGAAAAGGTATGTACGTTAATAAATAACGAGGAAATATAGTAGAAATTATTGACAAAATGATTTAAAAAGATAGATATTATTTATAATTTTCATTTTACAGGATGAAAATATCCTCCATGTGATTATGAACATTATTTGGATTTTCAAAAACTTTACATTACATACAACGTTGTCCCTACAATGTCAATCATTCTATGATTCCATCAATAAGCGACAACATATTTGTAAAACATTAACTCGGACAAATCTATCAAGTATGTCGATACAATATCTATAAAAGTTAACTGAGTTTCGGTTTATGCTCTAAATAATTGTTTAACAAATTTTACAATAATAACAAATATGTTGAAGATACCATATGACTAGTTTTTCTCCTTATAAAACTGCGTGTATATGTATATATCTAGACATATAACGCCAAATATCATAATCTCACAATGATTCTAATTGAAAAGCAACTCTGGTATTATTCACTAGCTTGTAGTTTTGGGTTGATTCCCCAGAAATAAACTCAAACCCAAATATAGTTTTGATTTTAAGCTTGCTTCTTTCTGAAAGATTTAGGTATTTCTCAGAAATTGATCTATAATTTGAATTTAAATTTTATTTAGTTGTGCTATTAGAAACATACTTTTTAACATCCTGTAGCAGAAGAGAAAAGACTAATCAAGAACGTCCAACGGCTGCACAGTTCTACATTTAACAAGTTCAATATATGCGGTCTATTTTATGTAGACGCAATGCTACCATTGAAAACTTTCAATTGGGTCACTCAGCATATTATTGTTATTCTACAGTTTGCTTTATTATAATTTATTGAAGAGAAAATGTTTTATAAGTCAAACTGTTTTATTCTTAATTCCGTTGTGAAGCTTTAAATAGTTTTTCTTTGTCTCCAAAAACCAAACCATAGTGAAATATTGGTGAATCGAATAAATAAAACCATTTTTTCCTATCAATCCTAACCAAGCCCTATCAAAATATCAGTGTTGTAAGCCCTCAGGAAGCAGCAATATGCTGAGACAGGTGCCTTTTCTGCCACTGCACAGGGCATTATATTATATGATATATTACCTGTATCTAGTGAACCTCTCTGCACATACACACATTAGAAAGTGCCCTTATACTGTACCTTTTTAATAATGTGTTGTTTTATGCATGTCAGAATAAATGATTATCTGTCTTTCTTCCATTTCTTAGTCCATTATGGTATATGTACATATATTCTTCGTATAAAAGGGTATTTCCAGTTCAAAGGATAAACTATTCCAAGTTCTTCTGTAAAGGACTACACTAACTCACTTACAACTTAAAAGTATTTTAATTATTTCTATTTATAGATGTAAAATATTTCTTGTTAAAAATACTACATAAATTGAAATTTGAATTTAGTGTCTATCGCACTAATAACAGATTTTTCTTCGTGTTAATATAATTTTTCAAGTGAAGAGGCCATTCTGGATAAAACAACTATAGGGTGGGGTAAGAATTCATTAACATTTGAATCTAAAATCCCGCGTAAACATGTTACGGGAGTTCTTGGGACTGATGCTACTTTACGACTTAACGTTGCACTCTTCTAAGCGAGTATCGAAATTTTGCAATACTACAACAAAACAACAAGATCGCCGACATGTCTTCGCTGATTTTGTCTTTTAGTTGACGTAGTGTATTTGATTTATTGATGTAGATACGATTTTTCAAGTAAATCCATATAAAGGAGTCTCCTGGGGACAGATCTGAGCTTCTGGCCATGAAATATCGTCTCGTCTGGAAAGTAGCTTTTCCGGAAACATGTCTTTGACCACCGGCAGGAACTCATTGAATGTGTGACAAGTGGCTCCATCTTGTTGAATTAGCAAATCATAAAGCAAAAGCATAGCAAATTCTAATAGTATCAGTTTCAAGAACTCCCGTATTATGTTAGATTCAAATGCTAACGAATTCTTGACTCACCTATACAATTTCGACCACGCAAGCGCTTCTTTCAACAACAAAATGCGTACTGCCAGATCAACACGTACCGGCTGTTCCTGGGCCCCGTGAACAACGTCCGTTCTGCTACTTATAACACTGTTTCATAGACTCAATTATTAGTACCGACATTATTAAACTATGAACTGGTTTCACGACACGATTTTTAGTGAAATAAATTGTTATATAATAAAAAGTTGTTTCTGGATTCTATTCGTATAAAAAAGTAAGAACTGCTAAAATATAGTTCCAATGTTAATAGTATATCCGATAATAGGGACCATAGATATACATACATATTTTAACCGCGAGAGCCCAATACAGACAGACGTCTATTGAGACAGTAGAGGATTCAACGGCTTTAACCCATTATTTATATCTATTTTCTACCGTCTCAAGAGATAGGCATATATTAAGAAGATGTTTCATACATCAATATTTTAATTGATCTATATCTTTCATCTGCCTCATACGGTACCATTTTGGAGTTTCTTTCTCAATAAGTCAATTCAACTACAGTATTGTGACAAATTTTAACCTATCATTAAATGGATGATAAGGGTAATTCGAGGTGTGTTGACCCCTAATAATTTTATTAAGTCCCTAAATAGCTAGCTCTCATTTTGTCCTCCATCATTATCTATGTGTCAATGAGAACTGTTAAATTTTACACTTCAAAGGCACATTTACGATTGCTCTCTTAGAATATTCAGAAATCCATCTTATAACTGTCAATATATATGATGGGCATATAATCGCAATTCTACATTGTAACCACATTAAATTTTATAGTAATTTTGAAGGGTCAGCCAGAGTTCTATTCAAAAACTACATTGAAAGTTTGGTCTTCCCAAATAACAGGGTCCAAGTCTATTGTCTACTGGTTATTGTCATCTGAGAACTTTGGTAATTATGGATAGGAAAGTCAACAGCAAAATCAGCTTAAAAAGAAGAGTATTAGAATAAAAAGAAGAATTTCGAAGAACATGTGTATTGAAGAGGTGTAAACAATTGTTCGAGTATGTCAGGATCGCATTCTAGTATACATTTATATAAACAACGTTGTCATAATTACGTTATTGATCATAAGAAACACATTAAAGTAATTTGTAGAAATGATCAAATTGAATTGACTTTATGAATATCAAACTATAAACACATTAGCTTCTCTGAATACGTCGACACTACTACGCTCTGTAGTGACAAAAATTATATCTGGAAAATTTGATCTTCCCTAACGAGTTTGACAGCTTTTCTAATGCAGCATTTGGCCAATACAGATGTACAGGCAATGCTTCGGCCGTTAAACCTGATGCAGTATATATTATTTTGTCCTAAATACGCTATTAGAAATAACCACATCTCTCCGAATAACTTTCGAGCCGTTCTACATTCAGTGCTAGCAGCACTTACATTTATAGTGACTTACAGTTGTTTTTCTGATAATCTACTACTACTATTACACCTTGAGGTGTGAGGGTATTATACTATTCTACCTTGAGGAAGATACGGTTGTTTACTTAGACGTATTTGGCTTTGCCTTATTCCTTTTTAAAAAAACTTTCTATTCCATCGGGTTTTTCTTGAATAAAATGGTTGTTATGACTCAAACGAGAAACAACATTGACTTCGTTGTTACCATTCAAAAAGTTGTCACTATATTCAAACTTAACTTTAAAAAGTACACGAATTTAAACTGAATTGGTGTAATTTGCGTCTCAGTTTTCTACGTGGCGTTTATCTTATGCTGTTCTGTGTTATTCGAAAGTGAATATACTATATTTTCTTGGTCTTTTTTTTTGTTAATAAATTTTGATGTAAATATAGCATATGCCATCAGCTCACTGAATCTCCTTGAAAGAACTGTTGTTCTTTGGAATGATATCATTATAAATTCTGATGGTACTCGTGATCAAACTATGTGCGTAAAGTTGTTTAATGCATATGATCAAATATTGAAGTGCTACAATATCTGTGATCGTACTTTTGGAGTCTTGGTTAGTTTCATTCTCGTATCTTAGTAAAGATTAATTGTATGACATACTTCTTGACTGCGCCTAATTTTCAGATTTTGTACCACATGGCAGAAAGCTTTTTGCATATGTTATTATATGTTAAAATAAGTTTCGATTTCTTAATAGGGAATAACAGGATGTCAGAGGTGAGTAGTTATAAATAGATGTTATAGATCTAAACTGTAGAAGGATATTGTCAACCAATTTTATTTTCAGAACAGTACCTGCCACGCCATTTTCCTTGCTGTTTGGATCTCTAAAAACTTTCTACTGCATGGAATGTTGTCTTTACAATGTCAATCATTCTATGATTCTGTCAGTAAAGGACAAGATTTTTGTAAATTATCAAGTCGGTCTAATCTATCAGGTAAGTCGGCATATTATTTTTCTGTAAAGTCACAATAACCATTTATACGATAGCCCTAAGTAGCTACGTTTTTCTTAGGTCTAAAATGGCCCGAGGAAGAACCTTGCTTCGTCATAAATGCTTGACTAATTACATAATGATCACAAGTATTTTAAAGATTCTATAAACTTTACCGTAAATAAATCTATGCATATAATTTTCCTTAAATTTCATGATTATCCTATGACTCTGCAAAAACTGCTATAAAAAATGATCAACGTTTTAATTTGAGTTCCTATGAACGGTCTTTATAGCTGAACATATGTTTTGATTTCCAGACCGATATCTTCTGTTAGGTCTTATAACTTGTACACTAGCCAGGCATTTATGATCAGTATATGTTACATTTACGTTTTAGCTTTCTGCTGCTCTATCCGTAAAGGATTTTTTAACCATTCCACAGCACAAGAGAAAATACTGTTCAAGAATGTTCAACAACTACACAACGCTACATTTAGCAAAATGAATATCTGTGGTCTATTTTATGTAGACGCCATGCTGCTAGCAAACATATTTGGGTGGTTTATACAACATATTATTGTTCTTCTACAATTTACTTTGTTGTGATGTTGTTTAAAAAAATTTTTGTAATATCAACTGTTTTATTTCTTATACGGTGTATAATCTACATAATAAGGTGGCATGGTATTAACGCAGTGTAAGTCAATTCTATTTATATATTTTATTTAAACTACGATACCATAGTAAATAGTACCCGGAAACCGGTATTTTTTTTGGTAAATCAATAATAATAATCATTTCCAAGATTCGGATTGTATATACAATAATTGCTCGTTAAAATTTACTAGATGAAATGAAAGCAAGTATTTACATCGGCTTGAGTTTTTGGCGGATGTAAATAGCCTGACCTATCAATCGAGTCTCCAGTCGGTAAATGTTACCATTTTTCAGATTGTTCGCCACTGAAATTAAAAATATAATTATATTGTTTTAGATACAATGGACGAGCTAAACAACGGGTTAGTGGTAGTTCTTCAAGCGGTGGGATTTCAGTTTCACAAGACTCACCGACGAAAGAAAAAGAACAAACACTCAGATGAAACGCTCGGCGTGAAATGAGACTACAGTCTTCAGTTGATATATTGGCCTATGGTGAACTCAATAGACGAATCTGGAAGTGCATGCGACGCGATTTTTGTGCCTATAATACTTCACGTATTAAGGTTGCAATAGAGCGTAACCAAGGCTCTAAAGTGTTCGCAAAAGATTCGTCTATTGGCAAGCACCAAATGACAAAACTGAAGACCGACAATGGCAGTATTATTTCATCTAAGCCCGAGATTCTGAGAGAGATCAAAAACTTCTACGAACAGCTTTACAGCCTAACATGCAAACCCGTTTCTAACAATGCTCGGTACACAAGAGCCAAGTTAGTCTGACACTACACCGAAGACATCCCAGACATCAGCCCGTGCGAGATTAGAGTGGCTGTCAAACAGCTTAAAAACAACAAGGCACCAGGTGACGACGGAATTACTACAGAACTTCAGAGAGCGGGTGGTAAATCGGTACTGGTAGTCCTCCAGTAGTAATATAATTCTGTCGTAATTCAATGGAGTGTAGTGGTGCTTTTCTTCAAAAAACTTGATAAAATCTTATTGAAGAATTATCGACCCATTTTACTCCTGAACCATGTGTAAAAGCTACATATTTTCGAAAGTCATTATGAACCGTCTCACACGCAGGTTTGATGACTTCCAGTCCCCTGAACAAGCCGGTTTCTGAAAAGGCTTTAATACCATAGACCACATTCTTACTCTACGGCAGATTATTCAGAAGGCTGAGGAATATAATCGACCGTTTTTCTTAGCGTTTGTGGACTATGAAAAAGTCTTCGATTCAATCGAGACTTGAGCAGTTCTTGAATCCCTGCAGCGATGCCAAATTGGCTACAGTTAGATCGAAGTGTTAAAGTCTCTGTACAATAACGCCACTATGTCAGTCCAACTACAGGACCAGAACACGGAAGCAAATCAATTAAAACGCGATGTGAGACAGGGAGACGTTATTTCTCCGAAACTACTCACAAACGCATTGGAGGACGTCTTCAAGCTCTTGGACTGGGAAGGATTTGGTATCAACATAAATGGCGAGTACATTACTCACCTTTGTTTTGCCGATGATATAGTCATAATGGCGGAGTCGCTTGAGGATCTCAGTACCATGCTCAAAGACCTTAACAGAGTTTCACAGCAGGTTGGTCTTAAAATGAACATGGACAAGACGAAGATCATAACTAACGTCCATATCGCAGCTATACCGGTAATTGTTGGGACAATGCACCACAATGCAGTCGAAGTTGTTGACGAGTATGTCTACCTAGGACAAATAGTCCAGCTAGGTAGGTTCAACTTCGACAAAGAGGTCGCAAAGTCACTGAACGAGCTATGGGAAGGGCTATGCTCGGCATTTCCTTGCGTGATGGGATCCAGAACGAAGATATCCACAAGAAAACTAAGGTTACCGACATAGCTCTACGAATAAGCAAGTTGAAGTGGCAATGGGCAAGCCACATCATTCGTAGAACCGACAACCGTTGGGGAAGAAAGGTTTTTGAATGGCGACCGCGTACCGGAAGACGAAGCGCGGGTAGGTCTCTCACTAGTCCGAGTCGCGGGGAGACGATGGATGCAGTTGGCATTCAGCCGTGCGGCATGGCGTTCTACTAGGGAGGCCTATGTTCAGCAGTAGAAGTCTTCCGGCTGATCATGATGATGATGATTATGATGAGACAACTCGTAGGTTCCTACTCAAGAGTTTAAATTTTACTATGCAGCTGATCATTTTCAGCTATCCCACTCGCACGAGTTCATCAAGCGACAAATGTCACATAACATGTAATACAGTATTCTTTTATATTTATTGCAGGCACCCGCCATCGCAGGGTGTTTATGCCTTATTCAAGCACTTGCAATATTAATTTGGAGCCCATTTCCTACTATATATATTCCTTCCTTCTTCATTCAGTTCTTAATTTTGCATTTTCTCGTACTTTCATTCGTCATATTTGGTCTTTCTATCATTGTGCTTTTAATACTGTCTAGGTGCGATTCTTGCTATTCTGCTTGTTTATTTTTATTTTCTGGGTAATAAATTTAATGTACGTTTTGTGCGACTTGAATTTCAGTCTCATGCCGATGCCCCATACCACACATGCTCGAGACAGGCATTGGTTTGTCTCTCAATCTCCATTGCCGTATTGCCGGATCACGAGCAAGAAGAAAAACTAATGAGCTGTTAGCTTATTAGTTTTTCGCAAGCACAGAATATCACAGATACTATACTGATCAACCGACTGACACTCTGATGTCAACGCGGGGACTCACGCACCCCATTACACGACTCACATTACGTAAACAACCAAATAACTATAATAGTTTGAGTATATAACAAACCAACATTACGTAAGAATATTAGATTATAAATGTAATATATTAAATAATAAATAAAAACATAATAAAGTAAATTGTGTATTAATTATATTGTTGCATATAGCTTATACGCAAACTAGCAAGATGAACGCTCTGGATTTTGTTTTATGTGTCTACTAGCACCACTTTCTTACAATGCGAAAGATACCTATACTACTCGCATATTTACCCGGCAAATATTAAAAAAAATAAAAAAAATGTAACTAGACTACGTAGGAAAGAATTATTAAACGGACGAAATAATAAAATAATTCAGTCGAAAGACAGATGCACAAAGCTGTACAATTTATTACAAGTTTTATATTTTTCAATAAAACATTTTTAGAATATTACAAAGAACTAAAATTTTGATAGTAAAACTTAAAGTATTTTAAATTGTAAAACTACAACAACATAATTAGTGAAGTAAACTACTAGAGATACGGATACAGCTGCACCTATTTCGAAAAGTCCACATAAGGACATCTTGTAAAATGTTGAACGACTGTATCGTATGATATTTTTACAAAGGCGTTTTTGACTTTCTGCAAAATAAAACATTTTGTTATTATTTAGAACCAAAAATTGTTAAAAAGTGCTATTTTAAATTACTCTTGAAAAAAAGAATTTATAACTAGAGATTGTCAGTGCTGGCAACTACTAATTTTTTTTTGTGTTGTTTATAGCCTCGGTTAGCAAATTCTGTAAAGGAGTGTGTAGTCGTATTTATATACTCCTACGATTCTAATTTCGACGCAAAACTCGTTACACCATATTATCCCAGCTCATTTCTAGGGTTCATTGAAGTCTTGTTTTTCACGTTTATTTATTCATGATTTACGTACCCATATGTACAATGGTAGGCTTAATAATAACGGTATGTAATAAAACCGTTGAACCTGTATAGTCAAACTGGTGCATTGCTAAGTTACAAGTGAAGGTGACATAAGTACCTGAACATTAGACCTTCACCATGCGCCCCAAACATGTCAACTTAGTCTCCTCTACAGATATGTAAAAATTTTCACAGTACACACACAATGCGACTTGCATTACTAAGTATTTTATTGTATACATAATAGTCATCAAAATTCTCAAACTGTCCATTTCCTGAAATGTATCAACACTATAAGTTTGAAACAAGAACATTATAAGTTTGAAATTTATGTAACTACAGGGCCACGATTAGTTAACATTTGAAAAATCGTATAAAAAAACATCACATTATATATTTGCATACATACAAATTATATATTTGCAAGTAAGTTAACTAATAGGCATTTACTTTTTAAAAATGACATCATCTAAATGACTACCGTTTCGACGTTCGCTTTTTTCTAATCGAGAACCGAAATTTTCGAATACTCGTAGACAAAGAGACCACGAGATCGTCGATTTCTCTTCACTGATTATTGATGTCTTTGATTTATTGATATCTTTAATTTATTGACGTAAAGACGATTCTTCAAATAACTGTGTAACAAGAAATCTGCTGGAGATAGTTCTGGACTTCTGGGTTACTATGGAATGTCGCCTCGTCTGGAAATCGACTATTCCGGAAACATATCTTTGACCACCGGCAGGGACTCATTGGATGTGTGTCAAGTGGCTTCATCTTGTTGTAATCATGTATTATAATTGTAACCAACAAATTTCAGTGGCATCAGCCCCAAGAACGCCCGTAACATTTTCACATATTCAGCAGAATTAACAATAACTGAACAGCCACGAGAATCTTTGCAAAAGCAAGGTCCAATAATTCTTTTTGCTGAAATTACAGCCTATACAGTTACCTTGGAAGAATGAAGTAGCCTCTCGTGTTTATCTTTGGGATTTTCACTGCTCTAATATCTATAATTCTGTTTATTTACAATTCCATTGAGGTAAATATGGGCTTTGTCAGTAAAATAAGATATTGTCAAAATTACTGAATCGTTTTAAGATTATTTCGGCATACGACTTTCGCAAATTTAAATCATTAAGTTTTAGTTCCAGCACTATCTGGATCTTACATGAATATAATTTAAAATGCAATTTCAAAATATGTTGTAATTATGTACGAGATAACCCTAATTCAGCCGAACGGTTGCGCGTCGATAAATCGGGGTTACGTCAAACACAAGGGGTAACTTGCTGCATATTCTCGTCTGCACGTTCTGTGACTCTACCAGAATCACTATGCAGTCTATCATTAATATTAATGTCGCGCCCATTCCCACTGAGTGTCTTCAAGATATCTTCCACTGCATTGGTAACTATTCGTAAAAATAATATCTCCTTGTAAAACCCCACGACGCAACTGAATAGGTCTTGTACTCTGTTCTTGTACTTGGATAGTCATCGTTGCGGCTTTGTACAAATATACTCATACTTAGATATATCGGCAGTCGATCAAGCGTCTCTGTATAGATTTCAGGGCGGCATAGGTCTGGATGGTGTTGAAGTTTTTCTCATAGTAGTACTTGTACACGAGGCAGAGAGGCTGATTGTATTTTTTCACCTTCTCAACAATTTGTTTAAGTGCGTGTACGTAGTTCACTGCACTGAACATTTTTTGAAATCTAGGCCACTCCACAGTTTGAAAATCATCAAATTTTGGGCAAAATGGTTCGTAAGGACCCTCGAAATCAACTGCACCATGGTTCATGTGTGATATGTGGCGGTAATTTTTCAGTAGGTTTTTGTCTCCTTTTATAAATAAAGTACTACGATGCTCTTGTTCTATGGTTCTGGTTATTAACAGTATGTGCTACTAAATTAAACAGCTTTAAGAGCTCTAATAACGTTTCAGTTACTGCAGCTTTTAGGAACTCTAAAGTAATTCCTCCTTTAGCCGTTTCTTTTGGTGTATTTATATATCTATTACATCACCATTATTATTATTACGAGTAAACTTAATGTGAAGGAATAACTTATTGCCTTTTATTCTATTGTTATTATTAAGTTTCCCTCACTACAAGCTGTGGATTACTGCACCTAAATTAAGAGACAACCGCTTTTCTTGTGATTAGTACTTGCTAATAAAAGACATCCATTGAAGACATACCGTACACAGAGCAACTGGTAAACCTATATCGCTACATAAAAATTCTCAACCAATCTAAGAAGAGCATTTCTCTATCGTAGAGCGGGGCCCACTTTGCAGAGGTGCCGGACGATGTGGGCAGAGTGTATCCTCTCAAACAGTTTATCCGCCTCGCCCAGCAACACGATAGGCCTATAGGCCGCTACCGATTCGGCTGTCCGTCCCGGCTTCCTTAATAGGACGCTTCTCCAGCACTCAGGTAAGCGTCCGGACACCAAACTATCGTCCAGGATCTCCCTGAGGCGGTCCGACATCTGTTCGAGGCTCGGGCTAGTACTCGGACAGGTGTCCTGTCTGGTCCGGGGGCGGTGTTCTTAGAGCGGATCCATAGAACAACCGCCCGTACTTCCGATTCCCTGATGGGCAGCACATTGCCCTCGCTACCCCCGTCGTCTCCGACCAAGAAGGTCATCGACGGGAGTGTGTGTTTCGCCCGCTGTGGGAAAAGGCCCTCGACCACTTCCTGCAGGAAGCTGGGTTGGAGTGTCTCTGTAAGGGGGTGGCCCGACGTGCCGAGCTTTCGTCGCACCGCACGATAGGGGCGACCCCAGGCGTCAAGATCGAGACCCTTCAGCATTTCCTTTCTCTTAATGTCTTTGGTGTGGCTGATGGCCAGCTTCAGAGTTTGCCGTGCCTCTCGGTACTCCTCATGAAGCTGGTCCTCCTTACTTTCTTCGCGGCGTTGTCGCTGACTACGGGTATAGGACTTCCGGGCACGAGTACAGGCCGCGCGGAGGTCCGCCAACTCCTGAGATCACCAGTAAACCTCCTTCCGTGGAGGCTGGCAACCTCGGATGCGGGGCATGACCGCATCACAGATCTGCGCAATGGCATCGCGGAAGCGATCAGCCCCCATGTCGACCTCCTCGGTCGGGGCCTACGGAGACAGCCAAGAGTGAACGATGGCCGCCTCCTCTACTAGGTCCCTATTTAATTTGGTACAGCCCACCGCCTAAAGCGAGAAGAACGCCGTGCCGCGTGACCGGTACTTCAGTCCTGCGTCCGGGAGAGCTCAAATCGGATGTAGAGGTGATCCGAAAACGTCTCAACTTCTTCCAGGATACGCCAGTTCCTTCCTCATGCGGCGAGGGCAGGGGTAGCGAACTAAGGGTCCACTATCGACCCCCCCTGCTGTCGCACGCACGTATTGGTTGAGCCTCTGTTTAGTAGACAGCGGCCCACCGAGGCCGCCCACTCCTCTACGGCCTTACCCCTTGCGTCCATTCTGCGAGAACCCCACGCAATGGACTTTGCATTGAAATCCCCCAGCTTAAGGACCTGCCCAGACGTTAGTCGCCGCATCGAGGTCTCCAAGCTGTTAAGGAAAGCATCGAAGTCGCTTAAACTCCGGTTGGGGGAGAAGTATACATCATATACGATGATCGCCACCACTCAGCAGCAATATATCCAGTACCCTTGTCTCTTAAGGGCAAGGGCGGGGAATGAGCCGGCGTGGAGCCGACGACTGCTACGGAACCGTCCCGGTCACCCAACCAGTTTGGTCGGGGAGGAACGTAATAGGGTTCCGCGGCTACGGAAACGCCGATCGACCACTGTGCCATGGTGTGCAGGAAGAGGTCCTGCGCCGCGGCACAGTGGTTCAGGTTCATCTGGACAAGGAGGTTGGAGACTTGGTCCATTACTGGACCGTCTCTACAACCTCCTCCATGGGCGAAGACTGCGACGCTCGAACGGCGTCAGAGGTAGCCCGGGTCAATTGGCTAGGTAACCCCGACGTCTGCCGAGAATTGCGAGGAGGTTTGCAATCTCTCTGCCCAATTTGGTGATTCGCGGGTTTATTACCCGCCGCACACGCCGGGCAGTGAGAGGGCGCAGAAAACTCTGCCGCTTTGTGCCCCAGCCAACAACAGCGGAAACACAGTCCACTGCATTCAAAACAACTATCATTTGAAACACCTCATCGGCCTCGCTGCCAGAACCGTAAATCTGGCGTTCACGAAACCGACGAGGATTTTGCCAGCGTCGTCCAAAATTTTGGTAGAAGCTACAGGACAACTAATCCACCCCGCCCCAAGCGCCCCTAGACCGGGGCGGATAGTGCCGATACCGATGTTGTCCGAGTTGCATCCGGTCTTCTTCTGAATCGCTACACGGACGTCCTCGACTGTTACTGAATCGTCCAGGCCTGAAATCCATAGCTCCGCGCACTTGGTAGGCTTGGCGATCTTGACACCATCTGTGGCTCCCAATATTCCCCGCAATTTCTCGGCAAATTTGTTAGCTGTCTCTGCACCTTCAGTCCCAGGGAACTCAAGTACTCGAGCTCCCGTCTGGGTAAGGCGCAATCTAACACCTACTGTCTCGAAATCTTGTGTCAGACTCTCCCGTACCCTTTTAAAGACGGCCGCGTAGGACAGTCCACCGGTAACTGCCTCTGGTGACAACGTTACCACTACAGCCGCTGTCTTAGGGGTCTGCAGTCTGTGGAAAAGATACGTGAGCTGGGCCTGAGGGTGGCACGAGGTTCGAGGTTCCATGGCCTGCGTAAGCGCCAGGAGCCACCCAGCTCATGTCTCCGGGTAGGTGACGCTGAAGTCCAGGTAGGCCAGTATATGAAGTACCTAGGCCGCATCCTGGACAGTCGGTGGAGCTTCGAAGAGCATTTCGGGCGATTGGTACTCCGAGTGCGAGGGGTAGCAGGTGCGCTGCATCGTTTGCTGCCCAATCTCGGGGGACCACGGGAAGAAGTTCGCCGCCTCTACATGGGGGTTGCTAGATCCATGGTCCTCTATGGGGCACCCGTCTGGTTTAATGATCTAGCGGGTGCCTCCCGCTGCCGGGCCCTACTCAGGAGCCTGCAGAGGCTGATGGCCATACGGATCGTGCGGGGCTACCGCACAATCTCCTATGAGACGGCGACGATCCTGGCGCGATCTCCGTCCTTCGATATTCTGGCCGACATGGACGCGATGGTGTACGACCACATTCTTTCTGTCGGTCGGAATGCTGAAGAGGCCGCGCCAGATCATGAGCGCGGATTGCTACGGCAGAATGCGCATAAGCAAGCTTTGGTGGCTTGGCAGGCACGGCTCGAAACTCAGCGTTGTGCTAGCCAACGCGCCGTCGGAGCCGTTCTGCCGAACTTCGAAGCGTGGATAGAGAGGACCGACTATGTCACCTATCGATTGACCCAGATACTCACCGGGCACGGCTGCTTCGGTGAGTATCTGAATCGAATAGGACGGGAGGCTACGGCACAATGCCACCACTGCGAGTCCGAGCGGGACTCCGCCCAGCACACGCTGGAGGACTGCCCTGCTTGGGAGTCTGAGCGTCGAGTCCTGGTCGGACGGATCGGACGAAACCTTTCACCGTCAGCATTGATCGCGGCAATGCTGGCGAGTCGTGAAGGATGGGAAGCCGCGATCTCCTTCTGTGAGCAGGTTATGCTCTGGAAGGAGACCGCAGAGCGAGATCGGGAAACGGCCGATCCCGCTCGAAGGAGGCGGCGAAGGGGACGCGGCAGAGGTTGCTAGCTCCCTAATCGCCGCCTAAGGGTCGCTGCGGTCACATCTTGGGGCGTTGTGACTGCTGCAAACGACCCGAGTCAGGTGACACTCCGGTGCGGCCGACGAGTGTCATCTGGGGCGGGGCGCTGTTCTGCCTCTAACTGCGCAGTGTGATGGAAGGTGCGATAGCTTCTTGCCCCTGGGGCATGAGGTGCCCGAGATGTACCTCACTTGTGAGGTACGGCAGGGAGGACTCTAGAAGCCGCTAATGCGTTCCTAGAGCTCCTCACAACTGCTGAGGTAGGCCGCCGCGGGGTTTAGTGGGTAGACCGGTTTTCCGGGAGTCCCACACACGCCCTTCGTCCCTGCAGAGGGTATGGTGCGAAAAACATTCCCCGCGATAAAAAAAAAGAAAGAAAAAGGTGTCTGCAGTCTCCGTAGCTTCTTCTTAGTGACCTCTGCTACTGAAGGCTGGAGTGTAGACCCTGCTTTCCTCGCAGCTTTTTTACTCCGCTTTCGGGACTTCTTATTTCCCTCTACCACTTGCCAACCGTCGTTCGTGGGATCTGAAGTAGAGGGAACAATTGTAGGTGTTGGAGTAGGAAGCGCAGGAAATGTCGTCAATGTTCTGGTCAAGGTTTTAGGTGGTCTCGTCTCCGGCATAGCCTTTTTTACCGCTGCCTTGGCCTCTCGTGTCGCCTTCGGTGCTACTGCAGACTGAGACGCATCTGCGGCATTCGACACGCGGTCACCCGCAGCTTAATAGTGGAATCGGCTCTGCAGTTGTCACTGGTTTATTTGCTGTGAGTGGCGGTCGAACTATGGGTGCCGAAGGTAGCCTCACCTCCAGGCCAGTGAGGCGCCCGTCCATCATATGCCACACTGTGTCGATAATTTGACGTAGTTGGGTATCGGGGACACTACCAAAAGACGAAGTGGTGTCAGGCTACCGCGGAGCCGGTTTCTGTCGCTCAGTACAGTTGGCCTGCACCCAATATTGGGCAAATTGAGCTCTAAGCTCTGCCACTTGTCCTATCAATCGGTCGTTAACCGCCTGGAGGTGAGCCACGATCTGTGGTATTCCTGGACCAATATTGTAGGTGCAAGCTACAAGCTTGGAGTGCAACAGTTAGAAGCTTCTAGTAACAGATCACCTCATTGACATTGAATTGCACATATTCAATTTCCATCAGGTGACCTGTCTTTTCCCTTTCTACTGCTTTCATAAAGTAAATCGAAATGAGAAGTAAATTTTTAGTCTATAGCTAGCTCTAACTTCAAAAATATAACGTGAAATACACATTATATTTAGCGAAATAACGAAATTAGACTTACCACATGGCGGAAACACAATTTATACAAATTGTAACAGTGTGATATTTGAGTGTACACTTTAAATATTTCCTTATAATACTTTTTGTCGTCATAAATCGGTGAATTCAATAAGCGATCATTCCATAAAATGACTTTATCTTTTAATAATGTTATGAATCTGATTGCGTAAATTATATTCATGTCAAAAAAGGAATTCAGAAATACAATCATTAGCTGACTGAACCTCGACTCTTTCTTAAACGTTTTTATTGTTATCATGACAAGTGTGTGCATGGAAAAAGCAAGAATAACACAGAACCAATTTCCAAATAGAAACATTTTCAATTTTTCTTTCTTGTTAATGTATCTATGGATCTTCTGCATTGTTACTATTATTTCTATGTTCTTCTCGGTTTGAATACGATTAGCAATGAAATATGCAAAAAAAGCACTGCAATTAAAACAGGATTCAACGAGAAATGCAAAATAATAAAATTTAGATATATAAGCATCCTCGATATTTAATTTGTAGGTTTCAAACAAATGCACGATAACGTACAACAGTACACTACATATTGATAGATTAGTCGTTAGAAGAGTATTTGACCTTATGAAATTATCTTTGATTAAATACTTAAACTGAAGAAATATAGTCTGCGATAAATTCAAAGGAAGTAATACAGATTGAATATCTTTATCCACTCGGTTTTTTGAAAATTGAACTCCGTGTGTATTTATAGCTCTCATTTCTAATATAATCAACGGTCTTAACTATACAACTGTTCATTAAAGAATACTTGTTAACAATTTATTTAATCAAAAAAGATGTTAAAATGATTGGTCTATTATGACTTATTATTTAGTAGTCAATTTGGGATAGGAATGAAACTATTCGTGTAGCACGTTGATCAAGTCAAATACCTATTTAATAAATTTTCATTAATTAATTCAAGAAATTAATCCTTTTAGTTTATAGGTAAGCATGGATAAGTTTTTAAAGGTGATTAACGGCAACTTAATAACCACGTATCTCTTTATTGATTGGTCGAAAAGGTATACTTAATTGTTTGTTCATCAAATGCTTAAAAATATTGAAACATCTTTGAATCTTTAACGCCGATATTTTATTTGATGCCGATAGTGGTTTCTTGGTGCTAGAATATTCCAATTTATTAATGCTAAAATATTACACATGGACTGTCTGGTCAATGGTACTATCCTCCCCCCCCCCCTAAATTCATTACTAAGTAATAAGTCCTAATAGACCAATCATTTCAACACGGCTATCACAATGCCTTCTTTGATAAAATTAATTGTTAAATGGTATTCTTCAGTGTACAGTCGTATAATTCAGACCACTGATTATATCAGAAATGAGAGTTACAAATACATACGGATTTAAGTTTTCAAAAAACTAAATAAATAAAGATATCCAGTCTGTATTACTTTCTTTGAATTTATCGCAGACTATGTTTCTTCAGTTTAAGTATTTAATCAAAGATAATTTCATAAGGTCAAACACTCTTCCAACGACTAATCTATCAATATGTAGTGTACTGTTGTTCGTAATAGTGCATTTGTTTGGAGCCTACAAGTTAAATATCGACGGCCTTATTATTACTAAATTTTATAATTTTCTATATCTCGTTGAATCCTATTTCAGTTGCAGTGCTTTTTTTGCATATTTCCTTGTTAATCATATTCAAACACAGAAGAATATAGAATTAATATTAACAATGTAGAAGTTCCATAGATGCATTAACAAGAAAGGAAAATTGAAAATGTTTCTATTTGGGAACTGGTTCTGTGTTGTACTTGTTTTATACGTACACATACTTGTCATGATAACATTAAATACGTTTAACAAGAGGTCGAGGTTCAATCAACTAATGCGTGAACTTCTGAGTGCTTTTTTTGACATGAACATGATTTATGCAATCAGATTCATAACATTATTAGAAGATAAAGTTGTTTTATGGAATGATCACTTATTGAATTCGTCGGCTAATTACGGTAACCAAATACTTGTTACCGTAATTAGCCGACGAAACGACAAACAAATGCTTAAAGTTTACACTAAAATATTACACTGCTATGATTTGTATAAGTTGTGTTTCCGCCACGTGGTAAGTTAAATTTCATTATTAAGCGGAATATAATGTGTCATTTACACTGTTATATTATATTTAGTATATAACTAGCTATAGAATCAAAAACGACTTCTGTATTTGTAAGCAAGAAGTGACAAGTAAATAGACAAGTCACCTGATGGCAATGGACTATTCTAAATCAATTTCATGAGATAATCGGTTACTCCAAACTTATAACTTGCACCTGCAGCATTGATCCGGCAACACCGAAGAGGATGATTTGTTACAAAATTTGAATATGCTAAGTAACAAGGGTTTTAAAAACTCACAGTAGTAAAGTGTTAATTATCCCTTTGGTGAGGATAAAAATTTTACCTTATAGAACTAGGACGCAAAGTTGCCGACAGTACCAACTTGAGTTATTTCTCGGAGCACTATCCATGGTGTACCTACACGATAAATAACGCCGAGATAATGCCAAGTTGTCAAACCCTATCGACTATTTGGCCATCGACGATTTAAGTCATGTTCCGTTGGACAGAGGTAGAAGGTGTCCCAGCAAGGAGTTGACAATAGTTTTATAAAGTTTCCTGGACTTGCGTCTTATAGAGTTAGAGGCGGTGGATTCGAATAAAATACTGTATGTGTCTGTGCAGCACATCGAATTTCGTCGAAACTAATTTAAGCTTACTCTCTAAAGTTACCCCATACCCAAGACTTCACTGGATATAACTATGCGTAAAATAACGACACTGACTGAGGCTATTAGAGAAATGCACTCAAATTAATCTTTTTTTTCGGTTTTTTTATCTGTTTTCTCTTTTATAAAAGACAACACCGCACTAGAAGTAAATCCAGTGTCGCCGGCGATTTTACAAACATCCAAGAAACAGACACAAAGAACACCCTGATTCAAAACAATAATTTATGGATTACACAACACAACACTTTTGAACCCACAACACTCAGCGCAGTAGGGAGCGGTGTGGCGCCCACTTATAAACCACCAGGTCAATCGTGCAGTCGGCTAATCTTTGTGACGATGAAAATTTAAACATGTCTGTGTTTTAGTTAAAATGTATTGGATGGTATCGACCCTAATCTGAATCGTCCACTATAGATTTTTTAATTTGAAACGCAAATTTATCACGACCCTCTTCAATATTTTTCGTAACATATTGAGGTAGTAGGTATAAAAGACGTCTTCAGTACAATTTTCTGCATAGCAATGGACGCTACTGATTCGCAATAGGTCATTGAAACACAGAAAAAAAGTGCAGTGAGGGATAGACACCTTCTGAGACACAAACATTTACAAAAAATAATTAAAATTCGTAGCATATAATATCGATAACGACTTTTATGCTTCCGTCTGCACGGAAACTAATGTCCCAGTTACAAAATTTCTCAGGAAACCCAAAACAAGTTCAAACTTTCCGCATAACCTTCGTCTTTAGCCTAAATTATTAGTGTGCCATATAAACGAGGAAACTATTTTAAACCGAACCGGTTTGAGCGAACCCGACAAAAACCACATTGACGATTATGTAGTATCGTCGTTTGTAAAATTTAAAAACTATATTTCTAAAAACTAATTTTAATAAAAATTAATTTTGACACGTTATACCGCAGACTATGTTACTTCGATTTTTAATCAATTTTGAATGTCAAACCACTACGATTCATAATTGTAGATATGGTTTTTTTTAATCACAAAAACGAATCTGATGTATTTTTCTAGAACCAGTTGTACACCATGTCATTGGCAATAAAATATATTTATATTCTTTCTTTTTGTGCTTTCAGATATTATTTCACACTACACAATGTTTATTTCAAGCACTAGTTAATGTCCAAAAATGCATAATTTATTCTACAGTATCTACTTCGAAAATTGACCTTCCCGTGAGTATTAATATATGTATATTTTAGCCAGTAACATACAGCCACAAACATACATACATAATACATAATTACGACTTTTTTCCCTGAGAGGTAGACAAAGCCATATTAAATACCTACTTTTCGCCAGTGTTTTGGTTCCACGTAATATGTGACGAACTTATTGCCACTATCGAGATGTTTGTTTACCAGAACCCTATCCGTTGATCAGCAGGTGCACCACTTGCAGAGGAAGTTGACTTGGGGCTTTAAGTTTTTGGTGGGAAGTAGTAGTAAGTACTAACATGTATAGGGATACATGCTAGTACTTACTGGATTGTACGAAGTTAGTAGTTACTGGATGTTATTATATTTTATACAGTCGCAGTAGGTACGAACTGGTAGAAAAGTCACAAAAGCACACTTAGAGTTAAGTCTATTAAGTTAAATTACTTACGTACTTACTTAACAGAATAAGTGTCAACGTTTCTTCAAATAAAAATGAATGTTTTGTGGGTTAAGCACGGACAACACGTTCGAAGGTAGACATAGTGATGACTGAACACGAACTACACTGGGTCAATAAAGGGAATCTAATACCAATTTCCAAAAAGAAGGTGGCTTTTCCCGAACTTAAATAGTGACTGATTGGTCAATACTGAACGACTGCCACCACTAACTTTGACTAGTCCAGCAAGACTGCTACCACTAAGTCAGACATGTAACAACAAAAAATTTTTTGACTTATAATATTTTTTTCTTTCACATTAGCTTAACTGTCGTATTATTACTTATATTCCTGTGGTGGCTAAAAACCTTCTATTTTCAAGTTATACTTAGCTTTCACTGTGAGAAATTTTGTAAAGCGCTAGATAACACTCAAGAAACTTGAATGTTGATATTGAAAACAAATTGTTCAGGTACGCTTCACAAGTGTAGAAGCAAAAAAAAATGTTTAGATTCTGACTGTTGATATTTCGTCGCAAAGTACCTCATGCGATATCAACTCCATCAAATTTTCTATTTTACAATGAAATTTTGAAACGTAATTTCTTTTTTTTTTCTAGTTCTGGAAAAACAATTATGCAAAAACATACTGCGCCTGCATCAATCACAGTTTGGAGTAATAAAAATTTATTATTTGTTTGCCGTCGACGCCATGTTACCTTTGCAAATATTGTTTCTATTCACTAACTACACTATTGTAATGTTGCAATTCGCTTTTCGGTAATCATCATTATCGTATTATTTTTGTGATTTATGAATATTTGTGCTATAATATTATTATAATTAATTTCTTGAAAGTGTTTTATTCTAATTTAGGTGAACTGAAACCTTATATTTTACCTTTTATTATGCCTTTTGAGTTAAGTAGAACTTTTGTTGTGATTAATTCTATAAGTTGCTGCAAAAAGCTCAAGAACCTTGTGCATTGATAATAATAATTAAGTCAAATCAGTCAGATACGTTACGCAAATATATATTTTGATTTTAGCATTGCTTCCAATTCGTTGATCATTACTGATAAAGTATCTTACCTGATTTCTACTGTTACCAATTGTTTAATACGGATTCAAATATAAAAATAATAATACTTCAAAACTGTTTTAAATTACTGTGAAAGTAATTTCTTTTTTATCTTAATTCTTGAAAAGAAACTGTAGCGACTCCCACATACAGTGCCATCTGGTGAAAATGTGTCGAGCTACGGAGTATAATGAACTATGAAGCAACTACTAATCCTGTATCGTGAATCGAGATTTTCGTGGCCATCAGCATATATATAACATCCCAACATCAACTGTTGGTCTGTGGCCCACCAGGTTTGATTACCCCGCCTGGTCGGAGGATACTCCCTTTATGTCGGAGGGATGTGACACCCGTCCCTCTACAGCGGTAACCCCAACGTGATTGGAAGCAGTTTTCAAATCAAAAACAGGAGCGTCATTCCCACAGCGATGAGCGCTAATCAAATCTCAGCCAACCAGCAATCTCAACCTCAACAGAGATACCACACACGGGTAGCAACCGCTCCAGGCTGGTACGGCCTCATCAGCGTCTAATGTTTATATATGTATGTAATCAAAATGTTTCGATTTGGGGACTGGTTCTGTGTATAACACAAGTATACTTCTTTTTCTTACTACCTTTTACTAACTTTAAGGCCTTCTTTTGGCTTATCTATAGACCAAAATAAATAAATTCATAATTTAGTGTCACTTCATTAAATCGATTTTCGATTTGATTAATATGTTACACGGATAGTTACGGTCTCGTCTACTACTAAGTTATCACTCAAAATAGACCAGTCATTTTAACATCTCTATCACGAAACCTTGGTATTATTCGGTGTGTAGTTGCACAGTAAGGATCGCTGATTATATCAGAAATGAGAGTTATAAATACACACGGACTTAAGTTTTCAAAAAATAGAGTGGAAAAAGATATCCAATCTGTTTTATTTCCTTTGAATTTTTCGCAGACTATATTTCTTCAATTTAAGTATTTAATCAAAGATAATTTCAAAAGGTCAAACACTAGGTAGGTAGATACAGCTGCGCGACTTTACAGAAATGTGTACCAATCGACTGCTGATGACCACTGAATTACATATGGAATAACGATTTTTTGGTTTGTAACAATCAGATTATCCCTAATATCTTTTTTCAGATTAACTTACCTGTCATGATACTACTTTTCTTCTTTTGGTGGCTAAAAACCTTCTTTTTTCAAGTTATACTCAGCTCTTACTGTGAGAAATTCTATAAGACGCTAGATAACACTCGAAAATCTTGTATCTTGATATTGAAAACAAATTGTTCAGGTACGTTTCACAAGAAGTCAAAAAACTTTCATAGATTCTGGTGTGGCTTCTTACTGTTGTCCGTTATTTACAAAGTACGTCACTGACCACTCCATCAAATTTTCTATTTTAGACTGAAATTTTAATATGCAAATATTTTAAAGCAGAAAAAAAACACTGAAAGTTATTTCTTTTTTTTGTCCTAGTTGTACAAAAAAAATTATGTAAAAATATACTCCGCCTACATCAATCACAGTTTGGAATAATACAAATTTATTATTTATTCTCCGTCGACGCCATGTTAGCTTTGCAAGTATTGGTTCTGTTCACTAACTATACTATTGTATTGTTGCAATTCGCTTTTCTGTAATCATCATTATCATATTTTTTTTGTGATTTATGAATATATTGTGCAATTATACTGTTATAACGAGTTTCTTTAAAGTGTATTAATTCTAATTTAGGTTAACCGAAACCTTACATATTATTATACCTTATTATACCTTTCGAGTTATATAGAAATTTTGTTGTGATCAATTCAACAAGGTGCTGGAAAACCTCAAGAATCTTGTGTATTGATACTGAAGTCAAATTGTTCAGGTACGTTTCACAAAAATATTGGTCAATTTCGCCAATGCACTAATTTGTTCATCATTACTTACAGACTATTTTATCTGAATTCCACTGCCTCAAATTGTCAAATTCAGAATACAATACAAAATGGTGATACTTTAAAACTGTACTAGTGGTCGCCCATTGGTCGAAATTCGACCATAATAAATTTAAATTGTAGGTAACTTAATATACATTATTAAAATATAGTATTCAAACATTATTAGTGTTCTTCTGTCCAAAACTAAACTACACAGATTTGACCAAGACTGTTATTTGCCAATTTCTTTTTTAAACAAATTATATGAAATTTAGAATACCTATTTAAAAAATGTTTATTATCATCAGTGCATCTATTGTTCCGGCGCCCGAGCAACAGGGATGGAAATCGCGCAGCTATATTCACTCCAAGCTTCCTGCGTTCCCCCTCCGCAAGAGTAGTGTCGGGTGCAATATTTTTATATAAATACTTGTCGTAAATAAAATCTACACACATTTCCTTACTTGCATAGCATCAGTCGTTTAATTTACCTCGCTGCCTCCATAGTTCCTGAGTACTACCATTGCACGTACACTACGTAATAGTACCGGTTTAGGGTTTCCTAACTCTAACCGTACATCTACAAAATGTACGTATCTCTCAAAATCACTTATTTATTCTGAAGTATATACAATTACTGAAATCGTAAACTACATACTACAACTACTAATAATTGCTTTAAACCAGCAATAGCAAATTATATTTTTTTTGTACCTAAATGTTGTCATTGCAGATTGCTGCTACAGAACTTTCTTTATACATATAATGAAAGTCCGTGTACATTTAAATGTATCTTACTGCTACACAACTTATATATATGTATATATTACATAAATTTGTATAAGCGCTCAGTATTTCACGTAGGATTCGTCAAATAAAACTTTTCTGTTTGACATTCAACAATGTCTATTTTTAGGAAACCAGAAGTGGCAATAAACAAAAAAAAATACAAAATACACCTAGCTTATTTACTAATTATCAAACTTAACCAAAATCTAATGAAATATCTAATAACTAAACAATCACAATTATAATTTAAGTACACGCGAAATTCATGTAACAAAAAGACAGGTTGACTATTTCAACGAGCAGAGGTTCCCCTTGCCACGTGGCCTCAACGCGAAGTGTCCAGACTGAACTCGCAAGCTCTTATATTGACAATAGGCTCCTCCCACTCGACTTCCCTCTACTGCCACAAGAAACGTCACTCTTCTCCTAACACGGCCTCTCCTGACTGGAGGGCGTCCTCGTCCTCCTCTTCCCAGACTTGCGGCTCAGCCGCTCCAGAAGTGCTCGGTATGGGCTCGGTCGCCCCCTCATCTCTAGGCTGCACATCGTGCGTGGCAGCTCGCTCAAACGTGGACTCTGTAATCTCATCATTGCTATCTGCATAAACAAATTACATTCCAGTTACAAAACAATGAAAATAAGTCTTTACCGTTTTCACGCTGTTAAATCATTTAGAATGAACCATAGGCACTACGTTAGCATAGTTCAAGCAAACACCAGAGAGGAAGCACTACGTTAGCTATCTCTGTTATCACGAACCATAGGCACTACGTTAGCATAGTTCAAGCAAACACCAGAGAGGAAGCACTACGTTAGCTATCTCTGTTATCACGAACCATAGGCACTACGTTAGCATAGTTCAAGCAAACACCAGAGAGGAAGCACTACGTTAGCTATCTCTGTTATCACGAACCATAGGCACTACGTTAGCATAGTTCAAGCAAACACCAGAGAGGAAGCACTACGTTAGCTATCTCTGTTATCACGAACCATAGGCACTACGTTAGCATAGTTCAAGCAAACACCAGAGAGGAAGCACTACGTTAGCTATCTCTGTTATCACGAACCATAGGCACTACGTTAGCATAGTTCAAGCAAACACCAGAGAGGAAGCACTACGTTAGCTATCTCTGTTATCACGAAACATAGGCGCTACGTTAGCTTATTTCCCATCGTTAAAAACGGACACATGACATAGGCACGACGTTAGCTTATCATGAACACGCACTATTCAATATGTGACATAGGCACAACGTTAGCATATCACGTTTAATCCACACTTGTATGACATAGGCACGACGTTAGCTTATCATACCAAGCGGGCGTACTCACCCTCAAAGTAAGCAGTGCATGTCTCCGGAGTCCACTCCCCGCGCCACGGCTGCAATGAAATATCTAATAACTAAACAATCACAATTATAATTTAAGTACACGCGAAATTCATGTAACAAAAAGACAGGTTGACTATTTCAACGAGCAGAGGTTCCCCTTGCCACGTGGCCTCAACGCGAAGTGTCCAGACTGAACTCGCAAGCTCTTATATTGACAATAGGCTCCTCCCACTCGACTTCCCTCTACTGCCACAAGAAACGTCACTCTTCTCCTAACACTATAATAAACAAAAGAGACAATTTGACCACAGAGTATGTATATGTGTACAAATACTTGTGTATGCGTGTGTCAAATGCATGCTGGTTTGTGTAATGTTTTATTTATTGATTTAATGTACTTTTTATGCATTATTATTAAAATCTTTTTTCATATTAAATGAGGCAAATAAAACTTTTTTTTTAGATATGTCTATGTCAGTACTCTATGTCTATGGACAAAATGGCGTGTACAAATACTTGTGTATGTATGTGTGTGTGAAATGCATGGTAGTGTGTGTAATGTTTTATTTATTGATTTAATGTACTTTATAAGCATTATTATTGAATAATATTAGCGTTCTGCACTTCTCCTACACATAAACTATAAGTGTGCCAAATTTTATGCTCCTGCGTCCTCGCAATTTTCGTAAAAGGGTGTAGGAAGTTTTTGCATCACGTATTAATATATAGATAAAATTACTGTGAAAGTAATTTCTTTTGGTTTCTTAGTTTTTAAAAATCAATCAATCAACCTATCGCCGTTCACTGCTGTACGAAGGTCCCTCCAAAGAAACACCAACGACCCCGGACTTAGGCAATTTGCATCCATCCGCTGTCAGCCACCTTCTTCAAGTCGTCTGTCCATCGCGCTGCAGGACGCCCGACACTACGTTTGCCCAATCGTGGTATCCACTCTAGTACACTTCGGTTCCAGCGACCATCGGTTCGTCTGGAAACATGGCCGGCCCACTTCCACTTCAGCATACTGATTCTCTATGCGATGTCAGTTATTCTGATTCTCTGTCGAATAGTTGTCAATATTTTTATTTTTGCAAATTCCATCATGTATTTTTTGTATTTTTAACACGAGCAAAATATTGACATGTGATTTAATCATACTGACGTAGCAGAATACAAAGAGATAAAGCAGTAGTAAATAAAACGAAAGACAAAATTGCTTTTAGTAGAACATTCGTTCTGTTTAAGTCTCCGTCAACAAATTCTGTATAAATTTTAAATATAATTCCTGATACAAAAACAAAACAAACAATTATGTTATATTTATTTCCAGTTGGAGTTATAAAATTGTTTTGTATGATATATTTAGCTGCGAATAAAACAGACAAAGTGAAGTTCATACAATAAAAAACTCTGACAATGTGTTCCGAAATATAATTATCTAGAAAAAAATCGCAAGGTAACATAACAGAATGCTTGATGTTGTTTAATTTTTAAGTGTTTTTCAATTTCAAAAATATTTTGTATATTGTAGCACTTTGTTTTGAAATTTAAAGATATATTGAAAAGCCAATAACTTACTATTACATAATGTTCAATAATATATTGTTATACGTAAAATCAATAGCAATTCAATTACTCTGAATAATTTGTTTAGAAGAATACATAATTCTGAAAACTAATAATCACATCTATTATTTAACAGACTGAGTCTAACCTAAAGAGACATTCGATTTTTGAAAGACAGAGTAAGGTTTCCTGTTGTGACATGTCCAAACATAGAACAGTACAAGGTACAACCGTGACCTCTGAAATCGAAGTCTCTATGAAGCTGCGATGTCTCATCGAAGCTGTAACGATGAACGATTAAGTACAAGAATATGTGACAATACAAATCCAATTGCATTGTGGGATAGGATGGGGAGACGTCATATCTTCGAAACTGTAACTGAATAACTGCATGATCTAGAGAACTTGGCATGAACATTGGTAAGACTACGGTAGTGTATAGTGACTATGTATCCCGAATGTAATCCTGAATGTAACAGAATTGTGTCACCGATTCTGGGATCCGATCTACTCAAAATCAACAATTAGCCAATGCATCCCGACCGTAATGACAAATAGAGCCGAGAAGTGGATACTCACCATATGTCTTACTTAGATGGTGAGTGTACACGTCCTCGGCTAGTTATGTGTACTTTATCTTGTGCATAAATCTTTACAATATGGTCTCATATACGATTTAGTGAGAGAAGTGAAGCAATGGAAGAATTCATATAAAGTAAAGAAAATGAATAGGATGAAGAACCTAAAGCGATCAAGTCGTATGCAAATTCGTCATATTATTTGACAGACGTGCGATAATAATCCTTGGGTACTATTGAACCGGCCATACCAGAGTGATAAACTTTAAACAAACCACATGGAAAAGCATCTGGTGTGGAACGTTATAACTATATTTATGAAACGAGAAAGAGATTTCGTGATGTCAGTCAGCAGTTAGTTAAGATACGCTTTTTGAATAATGAATGGCCCTATAATTGCATCACAAATCTACATACAACTTTGCTCACATTTCTAAAGATGCGGTGTATGAATTATATCGTTACCTTATTAAGTTTAACAGAAATCAAATCCAGAACTTTGTAAAACCTGTGTTACAAATTTTCTTAGGTCAGACAAATATGCAAATACTAACAATAATTACTTGTGGATGTATTAAATGCTTTTTCAATAAAATACATCATAAAATGTTACAAAGAAGTTAATTTGGATAATAAAAGTTAAAGTATTTTAAATTGCAATACTACAATAACATAGTTTGTGAAATAGGTTATTAGAGATATTGATACAGCTGCATCTATTTCAAAGAGTCCACATAAAGTCATTTTGCCAAATGTAGAGCGACTATATCGAATGATATTTTTGAATAGACGTTTTTGACTCTCTAAAAATGAAAATTATTAATATTAGTTACAAATATAAAGTATTTATAAACATTTACTATTAAACTAAGGTGTTACACGAGTTAGAGAACGTTTAATATGATCAATTATCTAACTACAACTTTTGGCAGTTCTCCACAACTGCCGTCCCCGTACCGCTTCTAATCATGAGATTGGAATTAGGCTTAATGTTGCTTCGGTATTAACTGGTGGTTCCAAGTTGGACGTGCAGCAAGTATGATAAATATAATCGGTTAGTACACCAATTATTTTCTGACAAATTAGTTTATAACCACCGACCTATGACGAGAATAATCAAGTGAGTCTAGTACGTTTTAAACTAAGAATTTGTTGCTATCGAAGCGTTTAAGCTACTGTGCCTACTTGTAATGAGTCACGTGTGCTTCACACGCACAAGGCCCCCGGTAATTTTAAACTTGTTCCGTACACCAACTCAGCTGCGGATATTCCTGTGTTATCTCTAAGACTTGCTCTTAATCCCATTAGGACTGTCGGTAACTCCTCTACCCATTTTTCTGTGTTTCCGCGAACCATAAGGGCCGATTTGAGCGTTCTGTGCCATCGTTCGATTTTGCCATTAGCTTGAGGATGATAGGCTGTTGTGTGAATTTTCGTTATTCCCAAACGTTTAGTTAAGTTTGTGAATAAATGGGACTCGAACTGCCGACCTTGATCGGTGGTTATTAGTTGTGGGCAGCCGAATCTTACGATCCAGGAAGAATAAACAGCTTCTGATATGCGTTCTGCGGTGATGTCGTGCAGGGGTATCGCCTCTGGCCATCCTGTGGCTCTGTCAATCATGGTAAGGATGTCTTTGTAACCTTGACAGGAAGTGAGGGGTCTCACGAGGTCGATATGAAGATGATGGAAGCGGTCACTGTGTGGGATTGAGCCTAAGGGAGAAATCATGTGGCGCTGAATTTTCAATTTTTGACAACTAACACATGTTTTAGTCCAATTATTAATAAATCGATTAGTAATCATCTTTCTTGTAGATCGTACGCCCGAATGACTAATTCCGTGCATTGTATTAAAAACAGTAACACGAAACTGCGTTGGCAAATATGGTCGCGGTGATTGCTTTGATACTTTGCAATAAATTGGTTTCTTACAGCTGGGATACTGGAGTTTACTGAACTTTAAATTTTCTTTGTGTAATAATAATGATAGTTCCAGGTCGTTTTCTTGAGCCAAAGATAATTGATTGTAATCGACGGGTGATGGCATGTCAATCTCTTCAATGGGGGACAACGTATCGGCGACTATGTTTTCTGACCCTCGAATGTGTTGAATAGAGGTACAAAATTGGCTTATGAAGTCCAGATGACGAAGTCGTCTTGGTGTATCACTACTACTCGCAACTTTTTTGTATAAGGCGTGCACGAGTGGCTTGTGGTCTGTATATACTGTGACGTTTGCTGTCTGTAGGCTCTATTGTGGAGCGTGCCAGTGCCAGGAGTGAGCAGTTCCAGTGAGTCGGAACTGAGTGCCGCAAGTTTCAGTGAGTCGGAACTGAATGCCGCTGATCCCAGTGAGTCGGGATTGCATGCGAGGCGCGGTGCTGCGGTGAAGTATCCCCAGTGAGTCGGGGCTGAAGTCCACAGATCCCAGTGAGTCGGGATTGTATGCGGTCTGCGGTGCTGTGATGAAGTGTCCCCAGTGAGTCGGGGCGGTTACTGCGTAGTGGCTGGCTGCTGCGTAGAGAGAGAGATGCTCTGCTTTCATGGACCGTAGATGCAGTGTGCTGTGCCTAGACGCTAATGAGGCCTTAGGGTAACCAGGCTGGAGCGGTCGCTACCTGCGTGTGGTATCCCTGTTGAGGCCGAGGTTGCTGGCTGGCTGAGACTTGATTGCCGCCCATCGTTGTGGGAGTGACTGCTGCTGCTATTGATTTGAAGGCTATTTCCAATCACGTCGGGCTTGATCACGCCGGGGTCACCAATTTGACGTCCGTTGAATGTTCTGGTTGGACAGTGAAATTAAACGAAGGATTGACGTAATGGATACATATTTGACGGTCAACTATCACAGAGGTTGGGGTGCGACTAAAAAATGTATTAATACAACTTATAAAGAAAAGTATGATGCATTCTTATGACCTAGATTTGGGAGTGGTGCCGAGTGCAAAGGTATGATGTAATTATGTGACTCATTACAAGTAGGCACACTACATTTGCGATTTAATAAATATATAATAAATCAGGTCATATCCAGGAGATTTTCCGTCTTTCAACATTTATATTTCATTTAATACTCCCTGGAGATTTGTGCATATTATCAGTAGACGCACTTGTAATATATTTTTTAATTTTTTTACATATTTTTGCTCGCAGTTTGTGCCTCGAAATGGTTGAAATAATTTACAAAGGTACTCTGCAAAGATTATGGCTTTTCCTGCATCTAATGTACTTCTTACTTACATAATTATTTCTGACAGTTGTCGTTCATAATAAGTAGTTTGTGTCAATAGATGAAATTAAGCCTGATAGCGATGTCTGTAATTTCTCGTAAGTACATTATGTACCTTTCTTTAAAATCCTTAACTGATATTGTCTAATTAACGTGAAAGCAATGCACCGATTGTAGAGTAAAATAACTACGCGAGTAAGGTAGTTGTTTTTCTACCTTAGCAACGTTGGACATTTGATATGTTTCGTCATCAGTCAATTCACTTTTTATGCGCTCGTTTGTACTGTGGATGTGATTTTATATTTGCTTTTCTATTTCAACCTATATTATTATGTAAATGGCTTCATAATAAATTTTATAATATTATGTTTTCTTGTAGGTATAGGCAACAGAAAAATTATATTATTTCAATAATAGTTTCTCTTTAGAAGGTCAAGAGCCCATACAAAGAGTGGTCGATGTCTGTTATACTATAAATAGAAATAAGTTACTACATATAATTGTAATATTGTTGAAACTGTGTCGTCGAAGCCGCAAATTAAGAAGATGCTGGAAGGCAGATTTCCGCAGTTCAGTTCAAAAGTGGTGAATTTGTTGCGAGTGGAGATTATGATAAAGTCTATGTACATTGATTTGAATATTATTAACTTACAAGAATTTAAGAGAAAAAGAATTCCTATAATAGCCAGAAGGTAGTATTAAAATAAAATAAAGTTTTAGTTATGTACTTACTTCAAGTTGTGATCCATACAGTTGCAAAAGTATTATCAAATAAAGCAGAGTGTGAGAGAAACTGTGTAGTAACCAGCAACAGCATCTGGAAAAGTTTAAAAATAGAAAAAATAAAAATAATGAAAAGAAATTCAAATACGATAAATTTAAAAACAAAAACAATTACCAATATTTGAAAGGCGTCTTTGAATAATATAAATGATTTTAAAATATTTTGATACGCTTCAAACAATTACTTGTAATATTCATCATTTTCAAGTTCATCATTTATTTCTTTGACCGCATTATTCTACACGTTAAGATACTTTCTTAAGAAGTTTAACACACGGATGGAATAAAAGTAATTGGCATCAAAACTTAAAAAAAGTATAGTGCTGCCCATGTCTGATGCGTTATAGTAAGGAGTCAATAAATATGTTAACAACAGAAAATTCCAGAAGGTAGTGTTATCGATACTTTTATTTTTGCCAATTGCGTTATTAATTTTTTATATCTTCACCACGAGCGAGATATTAATATGTGATTTACTCACATTGACATAGCAAAGCGTAATGAGACTGAAACAAATGTAAATAAAACGATATAAAAAACTACTTCTGGTACATTTATTTCTTTACACGCTCTTGAAAGTACATTATATAAATTTTAAATATAATTCCGAATCCAGCAGCAAAATATACGATTCTGTTATATTTATTGCTAGTAGGAGTTATAAAATTATCTTGAATAGTATATTTAGCTGTGAATAAAATAGACAAAGTGAAGTTCATATAATACAAAATTCTGAAAACATGTTCCGAAATATAATTGTCTAGGAAAAACTCATATGGTGACATATTTGGGGATTTTATATTATTTTAATTATTTTTTTTAACTATAATTTGTTTTATATGCTGTAGCACTTAGTTTACTGGACAACAACTTACAAATCCTCAATTGTATACTGTATTATTCTTCGTGAAATCAATAATAATTTAATTACCCTAATTATTATTAGTCATACTTAGAAGAATACGTTTAGTAATTAATGATAATATTCATAATTTTAAAGTTCTATGCCTCTATTATGCCAGCTGTCCACGGTCCAAAATGTGTTGTAATATGTTTGGTGAGAAAAGCAGAGTTTTTAAATGGAATAAATTTGATAAGTATGAGAAAGACGAGTAAGGTAAAGGAGTCAAGTATTGACGTGAAATACTCATTCTACTATTCAAGAGTCATGATATAGCCATACTAAGGCAAATATGGACTAGTTCGACCGAGGTGATATCAAGATCTCACAGAAAATCGGTCTTCAACAGTCCGGTCATTACCTTTACTGAGTAACGTAGTTAAAAGGAGCTTAATCTCCCTCCTACACTTTTAATGTAGATTACTCAAAACGCGAT